>CM057456.1:349245000-351645000 GCA_016271365.2 Neoceratodus forsteri
TACTCAGTATTCTGAATACTGCAGTATTTGAATATTAAGGGTTTGTAACCCTCTGATTGATGGTTTAGTGAAGTTCAGTAACACAAGTAATTCGTTTAAATAATCAACAACCTTAGTTATGAGATTTTTCTGAAAACTACTGATTTAATCAAAATGTACTGTTTTAGCAAAAAATTTATGTTGCCACTACACTAGCTTAGACATCCCAGTCTTACAGTCCGCTTATTGCAAAAGTTGGCGTAACCATTCCTGTTATTTATTATTTGAAAAACTAGCATTAGGGATCTACCAGTCTCAGCTGTGTATCATATATATGGAAATTTGTTTCTTATTTGACATAATGCAACATTTCTCCCACCAGATGAGGCACAGGGTGAAAAAGCAAAACAAAGCATACGGGTAAAGTGCACAGAATATCTCGAGAGAGCGGAAAAACTGAAGGTGTACCTGAAAAAGAAAGAAAAAGCTCCAGCAAAGCCTGTGAAGGAGTCACAGTCAGATGTGAATGGCGATAAAGGGTATGTATAGTTTTTCCTTTTTACATAAAAGTTCAAGAAGAATACGAAATAATGCTAACACAGCAAAATGAATCCAGAATTTATTTCAGGGATCATCGATGTAAAGGATTTATAATGAATCAAATAATTAAAGCAGTCTTTTAAGATTGCATTGAATCTGGTCCCTTTTGATGCCGGTAAATATTAAGCAGTCTTTTGAGATTGCATTGAATCTGGTCCCTTTTAATACCAGTAAATATTAACAGCGTAACATTTTTACAGAATGCTAAAAATAGTAATTCACCAGGCAGCACGGAGAGGACCAGATCATAACACAATTCCAGTAGACCTGCCCCCAACCTTGTTGCACTGCTCAGTACTACTTTAAAGAGAACCTTTCATTATTATACCAGCAACAAACAGGGAGTTCCCCTACCTCATCAGGTGCTCATCCAGACTGTTTGTCCAATTTTTTTTTTTTTTAAATAGCTGCCGAAGGGAAGGGATCATAATTTGCTCCCGAGGAGATGGCTGTATGTTCCCTTTCCACTTTCTGTCTCATTGAGCTGCCCCTGCGCTCTGACTCTTTGTGAAATCTTTATAGGTAGAGTGTGGAGGGCGCGCTTCATTCACTTGACTGGAGTGTCTTTTTCAAATGTGATTTCCCAATTTCAAATCTGGTTTTGGTACTGTTTGATGCCAGGGTTTAAGTTAAGCAGTCGCTGGCTCCAACTTTTACTCCCATTGTCATTCCAGATGACGACGAAGATCCATATGGACCTGATCTCCTTAATATGGGGGATGATTTGGAAGGTAAAGAAAGGGAATATGATCCCTATGGGAGGGTTGCCTACCAGCCCTACCCTCTCCTCATTCATTGAGGACTCTATTGCGTATACTCCCAGGTCTCCTCCTGAAGATACCTATTTTCAGGCAATGCTCAGACAAATCCAGGATTCCTGACATTTGAAGCTGATGAGAAAGACTTCAGTGTGAGAAATTTAATGGAGTTTTTGGAGGTTCCTTCTGCACCTTCCAATTGATTCCTCCTCTGTATCCTGCTGTATAGGATGCTACCTTTGCTACTTGGCATAGGCCTACTACCCTGCCTGGAGTGTCTGGGAAGGCTGATAAGCAGTACCCTGCTCTGTCTGCTAAGCCTTATTATGCTTTCCAACCTGAAACAGATTCTGGGGTTATCATGGCTGCTCATAATTGCTCTAGCACCCCTAGACACATGAGCACTTTGCCTCCTGATAATGAATTTAGGAGGCTGGATGTTACGGCAAAATCATTTATGCCTCTGTATACTAAGGCCTCAGAACTGCAAGGTGCTAGGTATATAGAGAAACTGTTTCTCTGCCAGACTCCATCAGTGACCATCACCATCTTCTGTGTGTGGTAAAATGGGGCTGTTCGCAGACCCACGTCTACTGTTCAGTGGTTCTGTGACAGCTCTAAACTGATCCTTCCTGAATTTCTAGAAGACCTCTAACATCAGTCGAGTGTACCTCGATTCAGTGACTTATATTGATTGCGCTCTGGACTTTTTCATAAAGGAATTCTCCACAGTATTGCTTAAGCACATGCCTTTAACAAGAAGGTGGTTCAAAGGCTTGAATTCTAGGTGGCTAACAAAGGACATCTTTAAACTTATGAAAGACCGACACAGGGGCCTGGACCAAATTCAAACACACTAACCTGAAATTTGATTGGAAGCACCATAGACTGTTATAAAATGCATGTAAAAAAAATCAGTAAACTCGGCAAAAAGAAATCCCCTCAGGGAGCAGCAGGCTTCCAATTTATCTGACCCTAAGGGTTTCTGGAATTGTCTGAATAACCTACTGAATCCCACCAAAGAACAGCCTCAGTTCAGCCTAGAACACAATGGCAATACCATAACTGATCCATTAGAAATAATCAATATATTTAATGACTACTTCTGCAATTTCGAGAAACATTGCTCTAGCCTAAAATACAGCCCTTCACACACATCAGTACCAGCGAGCCTACCAATTATCTATCAAGTGACCCCTATTTTATTTTAAAGCAGTTACTACCTTGCATGTATACAAATTACTAAGGGGTTAAAAAATGGGGCAGACGTCCTTCACCCAGAGTTCCTAAAACTAGCTGCTCTGACAATAACATACCCAGTAACCATACATGTACATATTGTGTATATATCTTTTTTTTTTTTTTTTTTTTACTGAGTATTCTGTGTATTACTTGCTCACTGGACAATGCAGTCACACATTGTACACTGTGCCTACAATTTGTTTTGTACCAAATCTCATGTCCGATATTGAAACCTTGTATTCACTGTTCTCAAATGGACCTATGCGTCAAACCTGTATATTTTGCTTACTATTGTTGCTTGAATCAAATCTGTTTCATGTATATTACTGTTACCTTGTACTCCACAGTCACCCTGCGCCATGTGTTATGCCTGGGTCGTGCCTGTAAACGGTCCCTGGGATCAGTGCACTCACCCAGTTATCAAAGTCATAAATAAATAAAACCAGGTTATTAAATCTTTCTTGAACTCCGGCATGTACCCAACCTCTGGAAGCACGCACAGGTAGTTCCTCCCTTCAAAAAGGCAACACAAAATGTGTAGAGAACTATAGACCCCTATCCGTTCTGTCAATATTGTCAAAGGTTCAAGAGAGGATCTTCCACACCCAGTTGACTGCCTAGAACAGTACCAACTCATAAGCAAACAGCATGGGTTTTGTCGTAATCACAGAACGGACACTGCCTTGGTGGGATTCACGAACACTGTATAGAGAGCTATGGATAAAGATCAAATGAAAGGAGCACTGTTCGTGGATCTCACTAAGGCATTTGACCTGGTAGACCATAGTTTCCTAATCTCCAAACTAAAAACACTTGCATTTTCACTCTCTGTGGCTAGCTGGTTTACCAGCTACCTGGAAAATTGGACACAATGGGTCAAAATGGGATCATCTTTGTCTAATTCAAGGACTGTCACATACGGGGTAGCACAGGGGTCCATACTCGGACCTTTACTTTTTTTTCACTCTTCATAAACAACACCCCCTCAATCTACACCAATACCAATACGCTACTGTACACAGACGACACGGTATTGTTTACACTTGCAAAGGAGAGTGCGACCATCAACAACAAAACTTAAACAATGATTTAAGCTCCTTACATAGGCGGTTCGAAGAAAACAGGATGATCATAAATGTTGCAAATACACAAGCAATACTACTGGGTCAGTCTCTAAAACTAGAACAAATGCCAGCAATTTATCAGTAACAACCTACAGTCGGGGAACCAATCAAGATGGTTAATGTTTTCAAGTACTTCAGTGTCCACCTAGACTCAAACCTGGCCTTTGGCCTCCACATTAAAAATCTAACATGCAAAATCCATCAAAAACTCTGTCAGCTTTACCGCATAAACAAACTTCTGACTCGTGATACCAGGTTAAATATTGCAAGACACCACTTGCTTTCCCTATTAGACTATGGCTCCTTGGTCGTTGATGCAGCATCCAGTGCCAACCTCAACGCCACAAAAGTCCTTTACCACAAAATCTCAGTTTGCTAGTCAGCATGCCAACAGGGCTCGTCACTGCTCAGTTATAGAAGGGCTAGGGTGGCCTTAATTCGAAATTAAATCCAAGATAACTCCAGCAAACTTCAGTTTCAAACTGTTTGACAAGCAGCAGCTGGTGAACCTTGCATGCCTGCTTCAACCGGTCGCACCAGATTTCAACTCTGGATCCACACAGAATCTGTCTATGAGTGTCCCTGATGTCCACAGACATGGGCCAAAAATCATAGTTACCGTGCCCCTACCTTATGGAACTCCATTCCTCTTCCAATCAGAACACTGCCCAACTTTGCCTCTTCTTTCCAAAGAAATGAAAAATCATCTCTTAACTCTGAATAACTGCACATGCTACGCCTAAGTCCCCCTGTATCCTCCCAATGCCTCTTCCCCATATGCCTTAGACACTTAGTCTACTCAATTACTGCACTGTTTGTCTGTATCTGAACAATACTGTGCTATGTTTGCTTGTACCTAAACATTGTTGCCTGTACATAAGCACTATTGTACTATGTGTGCCTGTTCCTATATACTGTACTGTGGCAAGACATGTCCGAACTATGTTGTACTTCACTTTCACATGTACAAATTGTAACTCGTATGTCTGGCAATATACTGCGGTTATTGTACTATTGTACGCAAGGTCATGCCTGTAAAAGGTGCTTTGGCGCCAGTGTATTCCCACCAGGTCATCAAAATAAAACAAACATATATGATTAAATATCAGAACAGCCTGTGGAAATTGCTTTGCCTGATAGTCCTGTCAAGGCCAATTTGCTTAAAGCTGTGTCAGCTGGTGATACTGGTAAGCATCTGTTACACTCTGCTAATGATGCTTCTGCCAGTACTGCGGCCTGTGGCAAATATCTTTGGAGATATTCCTAGCTTCGTGTGGCTGGCTTTGCCACTGATGTACAACAGGCATTACCTCTTTTAGAGGCTCCAGGCTGTTTGTTAAAGGTGATGAATATGCTTTACACGAGCTTAGAAACATAGAACCATAGACGTTGACGTCAGATAAGGATCACTTGGCCCACCCAGTTTGCCCATTTCCCTACCTATTGGATAAGCTGCAGATCCTAATTAACCAACAGCCTACTTCTTCTTACCCTTCCCAACCAGAATTACCTTATGTCTGTCCCATGCATTCAATTCCCTCACTGTTTTTGACCCCATGACCTCCTCAGGAAGGCTGTTCCATGCGTCCTCCACCCTTGCCATGAAAAAATACTTCCTCACGTTGCCCTTGAGCCATCCCTCTTCTGTTTTCAAATTGTGCCCCTTTGTTCTTGCACATTTCTTTTTCTGAAAGATGCTACCCACCTGGACTTTGATGATTCCCCCTGAGGTACTTGAAAGTTTCTATCATGTCCTTCCTCTTCCTCCTTTCCTTGAGGGCATACATATTAAGCTCCTTTAGTCTTACTTGAATGGCTTCTTTTGCAGACCCTGCACCATTTTAGTTGCCCTCCTCTGGACTGCTTCCATCCTGTCTGTGTCCTTGTGGAGATGGGGTCTCCAGAACTGCACACAGTACCCCAGATGGGTCTCGCCAACTGTCTGTACAGTGGGATGACAACTTCCTGTTTTCTACTGGTGATGCCTCTTCCTATACATCCTAGTATCCCCCCAGCGCTCCTTACTGCCTTTTCATATTGCTTGCTTACCTTTAGGTCATCTGATATGACTATCCACAGGTCCCTTTTCATTTTTGTTGTTGTTAGTACTCCCCCCCAAATTGTGTACTCTTCCCTGGGTTCTTGTTTCCCAGGTGCATTACTTGAACATCTTTGCATTGAATCTAAGCTGCCATTCTTTTGACCATTCCTCCAACCTTGCCAAGTCCCTTCTTATCCTTTCCACTCCCCCTTGTGTATCAACCATGTTGCAGATCTTTGTGTCGTCTGCAAAGAGGCATACTTTTCCTTCCAGTTCCTCCGCAATGTCACTTATAAAGACATTAAAAAGGACTGGACCCAGTTCTGAACCCTGCCGTACCCTGCTAGTAACCCCACTTTCTTTGGAGTGGACTCCGTTTACTATTACCCTCTGTGTTCTGTTGTCCAGCCAGTCTTTTACCCAGGCTACCATTCTGGGACCCACTCCCAGGCTGGCTAATTTGTTTATTAATCTTTTACGTGTGACTGTGTCAAATGCCTTGCTAAAGTCTAGGTAGGCCATGTCCACAGCCCCTCCCTGGTCTACTACTTTGGTCACCCAGTCAAAGAAATCTATTAGATTCGTCTGACATGACCTTCCCACTGTGAATCCATGCTGCTTTGGATCCTGTGCCCCACTGGCCTCTAGGTACTCGACAGTTCTTTCTTTCAGAAGTTATTCCATCATTTTCCCTACCACTGAGGTCAAACTAACAGGTCTGTAGTTTCCTGCCTCTGCTTTGCTCCCACTTTTGTGAAGGGGAATCACATCCACTCTCCTCCAGTCCTTAGGTAACACACCATCCTTCCATGATTTGTTAAAAAGGAGTGTCACTAGTTCTCCCCTTAGTTCTTTTAGAATTCTGGGGTGAATCTCATCAGGGCCCGTTGCTTTGTCCACTTTGAGTTTTAGGAGTTATTTCATAACCCTTTCTTCGTCGAATGGACTGGTATCGAACCCCCCCCCCATCCAGAGTGCTTCTATTGATTGGATTAGGTACCTCCCCCTCCTCCTCTTTTGTAAATACTGAGCAGAAGTATTCATTCAGTATCCCTGCTTTTTCACTGTCACCCTCCCCTTTATGATGCCTCTCTGTCCCTCCCTTGGTATTTCATTGCTCCCTAATGTACCTCTAAAAGGTTTTATCCCCTTCTTAACCAAGCTGGCTATCTTCATCTGTTTGGACCTTTGCTTTTTTGGCTGCCCTCCCCGCTTCCTTCTGCTTCAACTGGTACAGTTCTCTGTCCTGCTTTTTCTGTGTTTCCTTATACTTCCTGAATGCTGTCTTTTTTCCCCCTGACCTTCCCCGCCACCTCTTTTGAAAACCATAGTGGTTTTTCCCTTTGTTTTGATTTATTTGCTTCACACAAAGGCTTGTTACCTCCACCCCTCCTCCTTGCCAGTTTGCTAGTGCTTTGCTGAGACACTGTCCCATTTTGACAGTCAAGTCCTCCTAAAGTCCAGTACCCTCACTTTTGTATGGCTCGTCTCTGTGGCTGTGTTTATCGTGAATCACACTGTTTGGTGGTCACTTGTTCCCAGATGGCTACCCACTTCTAAATTTGAGATCCTCTCTCCGTCCCCGTTTGAGAGTACCAGGTCTAAGATTGCTCCCTCCTGAGTGGGTTCCAACATTAGCTGTCTGAGGCATGCCCCCTGTAGGGCATCAAGAATGACCCTGCTCTTTGATGTGGCTGCAGCAACGGTCCTCCAGTTAACATCTGGCATATTCAGGTCCCCCATCAACAGTATCTCCCCTTTTTCTGCCATTCTAAGGATGCCTTTTATCATTTCCTTGTTCATTTCCTCCCCCTGAGATGGGGACCTGTATGTATGTATGTATTTATTGAAGGTCTAGGAATTACAACCCTTTGAGTCAGAGACTCATTTGCAAAGGCTCCACGTCCTACGTAAATGGGTTAGAACACAGTATTACATGCATACACAATTTAGACACAAGTCAAGCAAATATTGACAGCAACTTTCAGAAAGAAATATAACAATTTACACAGATAAGGAACATCATCAATTGTGAAACAAAGGTGCATTAATGTTATTCCAGGTTTCATTTGCAGTCACAGTGGGAGTTTGACATAATGTGATTAAGTAGCTCAAGTTTAAAAGGTCCAAGTCTGGGAATTGTTAAGATAGAGTCAGGGATCGAGTTCGTCCAGAGTGGGGCTCTAAAGCAAAAGGACCTTTGGCCAGCAGTGGAATTAACAAAGGGGACACGGAATGTGGTGGTGTCTGAGTGTCTTGTGCAGCGGGCTGAGAGATTCTTTAGGAGGAGCTTTTGACAGCCTGGAGGAGCTAAGCCCAACTGAATTTTTTTGGCCATCAGGCAGGTCTGGTAAATAAGTCGCCCTTGGAAGTTGAGCCATGAAGAGCATAGATAGAGGTCACAGGTGTGAGTGAGATGATCACCACCTATGGCCAATCTGCAGGCTTTGTTTAGGGCACGTTTGATGCTAGACAGAGCTGAGTCGGAGGTGGCACCATAAATGATTATGCCGTAGTCTACCAGTGAAAGAATGGAGCTGGAGATAGCTAAACGCATAGCCTCTGGAGGTAGACATGGTCTAAGCCTGTAGAGGAGACCAGTTCTTTTATTAATTTCAGTGCAAGTTGATGCAATATGCTCACGATAGGTGAGGGCGGAGTCGAGAGTAACTCTAAGATATTTAAAGTTGGGAACTTGTTCAAGTGTGGAGCCCATCACATTGTGTATAGTTAATTTTTCAGAGCTGTGCTTGTGTTGTCGGTGGGCGAATAACATGACTTTCGTTTTTTTTGTGTTGAGAACAAGTTTGTTTGAGGAGAGCCAGGCTTCAATTTGAGCAAAGGAGCTCTGCAAGGCTTTCTAAAGTTGAGTGGGGTCAGGGTGCCGACTGAATATCACCACATCATCCGCATATAGAAGACGACTCCCAGAGGAGGCCTGGGGTAGTGAGTTCAGGTAGAGTGAGAAAAAGAGAGGTCCAAGGATAGACCCTTGCGGTACACCAGGTCTGACGGGTAGGTTAGGAGAGAGGATGTTACTTATCACCTGTTGAGTGCGGTCAGAGAGAGAACTGGAGAACCAGCAAGCAGTTTCTTTTGAGACGCCAATGGAGAGAAGGGAGTTTATGAGCATGGTGTGATTGATGGTATCAAATGCCTTGGAGAGATCAATAAAGACTGTACTAGCCAGGTCTCCATGGTCAAGAGCGTCATGAACAAAGGAGGTGAGTTCCAGTAGAGCAGTGGTGGTGCTGTGGGCTTTCCTAAAACCGTGTTGTTGAGTGCAGGTTAGTTGTCGTGCATCTAGATAGTTAGTGAGTTGATCTGCCACTACTTTCTCTAAGGCTTTTGAGAGTGGGGGGAGTATGGAGATAGGCCAGTAGTTACTAGTTGAGGTACGTGCACTATTTTTATGTACTGGGATAATCCTCTCCCTTTTCCATAGCGATGGGAATTGTCCCAGGCATAGGGACTTGTTGAAAATTTTAGTGAGAGGAACCAGAACATCAAGGGTTATTGATAGCAATTTTACATCAAGTGAGTCGCCACTGTGTCTGGACTTTCCTAGGAACCTGGAGATATATGCACGGGCTTCCCTTGCAGAGATTGTTTTGAGACGAAATGGCAGTACACTAGGGGGTGTTGGGAAATATTCTGCGTCAGTACTGAAAAAGTCAGAGGGGAGAATAGTGCTAAGGTCAGAGAAAGACATACTAAAAGCCTCCACAATTTTGCTGGGTTCTTTGGTAGGGATACCATCAAGGATGAGCATATCAGGGGGAGGGGAGGGAGACTTTCCACTGAGTTCCTTTATATTTTCCCAGAACCTTTTTCCATCACCCCACGTGGCAGAGAGTTTTTTTTTGGTAATAGGCTGCCTTTGCCTGCCGTATTTTCCAGGTGCAAGTATTTCTAGCAGCACGATAGCATTGGCGGTCAGCAGGCTGACCTGACTGAAGGGCTCTGCACCACAGGTCATCACGTGCCTTCATTTTTTCGAGCAGAGCCCGTGTTACCCAAGGGGATGATTTGGACTTTTTGACCCGTGTGACATAGGGGGCTAAGATGTCACAGGCAGATTGGAAGAAACTTATGAAAAGGACAGAGAGGCATCAACTGATTTCAGATGATCAAGGGACCAATCGAAATTTTGAAGTAGATTTCTAAGGTGTTTGAGAGCCCCCCTCTTCAGTTGGCGACACCTGGTAGTCCTAGGTGGAGGTGGTTTCCAGCTATTTGTCCAGAGACAAGTTACTGGGGAGTGATCACTGATGGAGTCAGACAGAACCTGGACATCCCAGAATGTGTTCAGGATGGTTAGTAAGTATGAGGTCAAGGAGGGAGCTGTAGTTCGTATTTTTGTTCACTCTAGTGGGGGTGAGGACCATTTGGGACAGATTTTGGGCTGCAGCCGCATCCCTGAGTGGGGATGATTGGGGGGCAAGCCAGTTTGAGTTGAAATCTCCTAGCGCTATGACTTCCGAATTTTTTGGGAGGAGTTCAATTGAGTGTAGGACGGATGAGAAGACATCCCTTTGGTTACGAGGGGGTATGTATACAGACATTATGTAGAGGGATTTATTCGAGTTTCCAATATCAACCCTGACAGTTAGTCTGTGCACCTTTCGAAGGGCTTATGGTAGCAATGTTTATACCATGTAGGTGCTCACGGATATAGAGAGCACTACCCCCCGCCCCGTTTATTTAGTCTATCCGACCTGAACAACTTGTAACCAGGGACACTTACAGCTGAGTCAGGGATATGCTGTGCTAGCCATGTTTCAGTGACGGTTATTACATCAGGGCAGTGGTGGCAGACCCAGGCTTGAAATGCGTCAAGTTTATTTAGAAGACTACAAACATTAATGGTGGCCAGCCGCAGTCCCTTCATAGCAGCAGGTTTCCGTGGGGTATGGAGAGTGGGACCTGGGTTAGGGTGGATATTGCCCACACGTAACAGGAGGATGATTGCTGCCCTGGTTAGAGAAGTTTTTTTTTATCTTTTGGGAGGGACGACAGGATGAGATAACATGTTGGGGTGTTTTATTGGAAATATGGGTGCACGTAAAGCGAAGTAATTCCTGACCATAAAGAAATGGGGTGGTCATAGTTAGAGTTCAGATGACATGGTATGTGAGGAGGGTAGGGGATATTGGACATTGTAACAGAAAAGGGAGTTTTTATAGGTCGGCTTAGCACTGGAGGTAAAATTGGGGCAGAGGCAGTAGTAGCACTGGAGCTATTAAGAAGAAGGCAGTAGGGATGTGGATTTTGAGATGGGGTAAAAATGAGGGCTACACATAACACAGTTTTGTGGACAGAGGAAGATGGTGGAGTATACCTTTTTGACATGTTGGCAGAGATTAATATAACCTAGTGAGTGTTCCCTTATTTTTTTTTTTTATATATATAAATCACACACACACACACACACCATGAGGTAAAGCAAGCTGTAGCATAAGAGCAGAGTGTGCGAGATAGGCTGTGGAGGCAAGCAGCAGCCCTCTAGTGGCAGGTCCTGATAACCTGCTGGTGGAGAAGTTGCCTGATAGGTTTTTGGGTCTCCACCAATCAGAAACTGCTCACCCTCACTATATTAGGAGAGCATGACCAAGGGTGGTGGGGGCGGTGGGGCAGCTGACGCGCAGCGTCAGCGGGGCTCCAGTGATGGCAGGAGCTGACTTTCAGCGCAGATGCGATCCCACTGTACCTGCTTCATACAACACCCATGCAGATTGTGATGCCATTGCCTGTCTCCAGGGTGGCCCACGGTGTCTCCTCTCCTCCCTGTTTACCCTTTAGTTCCGTTGCTTTGAGCCCTTCCCTTATGCAGAAAGCTACTCTTCCTCCCCCTCTTCTACCCTCCCTGTCCCTTCTGTAGACTCTGTAACCTTGTATGTTGACAACCCAGTCATGGTTCTCTGTGTACCATGTTTCTGTGACTGCCACAATATCCCTACGTCCCTCTTCCATAAAGTCCACTAGTTCACGGAGCTTGTTACCCAGACTACAGGCGTTGTTACTCATTGCCCTCAATTTTTTGATGGCCTTGCCTCTTTTAGCCCTATCACTGTCCATACTGCCTTTGCCTATTTCTCCATTTACCCCAGTCCTTCTCCCTATTGACTTCTCTATCTTGGTGTTTACCTCACTAACTACCCTGTTTTTTTGAAGGGGGGGGGCTGGGATTTCCCTGCTCCTTTTCAGTGCCTATTCCCTTAGGTAGTTTAAATGCTTGCCAATGAAGCATTTAAACCTATCACCTAGGATCCTAGTTCCCATCCTGGAGAGATGCAGACCATTGCGCCAGTATAGGTAGGCCTGTATCTCTCCCAGGTGGATCCCCAGTTCCCAATGAAGCCAAACCCCTGAGCTCTGCACCAGTTTTTCAACTATTGATTGAATCCCATGGTGCGCAGCACCCTAGCCTAACCCATGCCATAGACAGGCAGCACCTCCAAGAAGGTTACCATGCATGCTACTTGTCTAAGGCCCCTCCCCAAATCCACAAACTCCTCCTGCACTGCTCTGATCCCATTCCCAGCCAGGTCATTTGTCCCTAGGTGGATAATGACGTCTAGTTCCCTCCCCCATGCAGCTGCTCCCACGATTCTGAGGATTCGCTCTCTGTCCCTCCAAGCCATGGCGCCAGGCAGGCACCTTGCCTCCCTCTCCCCTCCCTCCCCTAGTTCTACCTCCCCAAGAATTCAGTCCCCCACCAGGAATTGTTTACTTCCCCTGTGGGGTCCTGTGTCACCCTCCTGTGGGTCTCCTTTGTGGAAGTTTCCAGCATCCTCCGTGGTCTCTACTGTGGGTGCCTCCATTGAGGAACCATGCTCTGCCAGAACGGCATACGAATTGTGGAGAGGTACAACTGGAGGGATGCACCTCTTTTCCTCCACCCTCACCCTCTCAGTGCCCACCATGGTCCAACTCGTCCTCTTTCTTGGCAACCTCTGAGGCAGCGGCATCGGCCCTGGTGGTCCCTGGGTGATAGAGGAGATCCCCTGAATCCTGGTCAACTCAGCTTGGAGGCAAGCAACCTCCTCCCTCAGCCCAGAGAGGTGCCTGCAGATGGGACAACATCACATCCTCCAAAACATCTCCCGGAAGACTTCTGCTCCACAGCCACTGCACTGCACCACTCCCATCATGTCTTATTTGTGGCCCCTTGACTGTTATTTTGTATGCTTGCTCTTTCCTCTGTTTACTTTTTTGTTTTGTTTTTTCTCCCTACTTTCCTACTGCTTCCATGCCTTTACAGCTCCTGCCTTTCCTGTTCTGGGACAGGAAGTTCCTCTATTCCTCAGTAGTCTCCTTCTTACTTGCTCAGACAGACATCCAGCAGCTAGGGGGTGAGGGAGAGCTATTCTTTTCCATCCAGGGTGGTGAGTCTTTTGTACCTCTGTGATCACTCCCTTCCTTCTCTCAAGCAGGAAATTCCTGTTGTCAGTCAAATCCAGTGCCTATAAAAGTGGAACTGGCTAGGGGTGGAGGGGAGGGAGGGCTATATAGTCTCTTCCCCCAACCCAGACAAGCACACCAGCTCTTTTTTTTTTTTCTGTAATTGAAGGTCCCAGTAGAGTTCTGTAGTCCCATTAGAGGAGCTCTAGCAGCTGCCCCATTGCTCTTGCTGCTCTCCTCCAATACCTCCCAAGATGACTTTACAGTCACTCAAGTCTCCAGCCTGGGGGCTTTGTAGGGGTTCATTTAGTTAGCATGCTGCTAGTGATGGCTGTGCATTTTTTCCAGCAATCTGTGGTGGAGATCACTTCCCAGGTTCCCCTCCCCCTGGTGCCCATACAAAGGCAACCAAAGTTATCCGTCAACGAGGTGCCTGCACCGCCCCCATTACCTTCTGATTACCCACCTCCCCCCTTTCCACTGCTAGCTCTGGGAGTGCAGGTGGGAGCAAGGATCATTCTTCATCTTCCAAAGTGAAAGGAGATCACAGAGGACAAATTGGTCCTTGAAATAGTGGAAAAGGGGCAAGCTCTGGAGTTGTCTTCCCTTCAGTACATTGTCACCTCCTTCTCATTATCCTCTGGGTCACTTCTCCATTCTGCTAGAGGAAGTTCAGTCGCTTATGCATAAGTGGGCTATAAAACCTTTTCCTCCCCCAAGAAAGAAACAGAGGGTTAAATTCCAGATACTTGTTAGTTCCTAGGTGGTTAAGAAATCTGCGTCCTGTACTGGACCTGAGACCTAAACCTTTACATCAAATACAAAAAGTTTTGGATGATGTATTTTCAAGCTGTCATCCCTCTGCTGCAAAAGGGGGATTGGCTCTGTGCCCTAAACATGGAAGATACGTACCTTCATATCAATATTTGCAAATGCCACAGGCAGTACCTACGCTTCATGCTGGAGGGCAGCCATTATCCATACAAAGTCTTGCCCTTTGGCTTATCCTTGGCATTGTGGGTGTATGCGTAGTGGTTGTGCCAGTGGCCGTTAGGAGGGGAGGGCTTTGTCTCCCCATATCTGGACAACTGGCTTATGAAAAGCCCTGTCCAGGGAAGCGATTCTGTACACACTATCTAGAACTAAACAATTGTTCAAGGAACTGGGTGTCATGGTGAACATACTGAAATACATACATTCCTTGTCCGCATCTCCAGTATATTGGTGTGGTGGTGGACACAGCAGTAGTCAGTGCCTTTCTGCCTACAGACAGGGCAGGGGCCCTTGTTGCCCAGGCCCAGCTGATGCACAGAAGCCACTATGTGTCATCTAGGATGATGTTACATTTGCTGGGGTGGTTGACTGTAGTCATCATTATGGTTTTCTTCACTTTCTTTACATATCTGTGTTGCACTGGACTTGCTGTGTACAGTGGGTCCAGCATAATGAGGTGGAACAAATAGTCCCCTCTCTCTCCCATAGTTCAGTAGGGTGGATGGATGGCCAGAACCTGTACCAGGGTGTTGCATTCTTTTTCTTGACTCCTGTGCAGATCCTGAGAATGGATGCCTCAGGGTCTGGCTGGGGTGCCCATCTCTGGTCCTGTCAGACCCCAGATGTCCTAGACTGATCTGAAGTCAGATATCCATATCAGTGTCCTGGCGATGTGGGCTGTTCTGCTTGGTCTCCAGGCTTTCCAATAGCATCTCAGACTATGTCAGTGTCATGCACTGCACAAACAAGGAGACATTCACTTTTACTCCCCTGTGCAGCTAAGTGATCAAAGTGTGGCACTGGGCAATGTCTTACAGCCTTCAGCTGTTTGTCGTGTTTTTCTAAGGTGCCCAAAAAATATTTGCAGTCAGACTAAACCGGTCTTTGTCTCTGGTACATGAATGGGAGCTGCTGACCTCTGTGGTAACCAACCTTTTCACAAGATGAGGTTGTCTAGAGTTGGACCTTTCTGAGGTTTTGCTCGCTCGCTCCAGGGCATAGAGTTTTCTGGCAAGATGCGTTGTCCCTCTACTAGAAAGGGACATTCTTTATGCTTTTCATCTGATCCCCTGTAATTTGGAAGGTACTGCTTCAGCTTTGGGTGGAGCATGCCACTCTACTACAGGTGGCACCCTTCTGGCCTCACCAGATCTCGTTTCCACTTCTGCAGCGTCTAGCAGTGGAGCCTCCTATTCAGCTCCCTGTGTGTCAAGAGTGTGCTGTCTCAGGATCAAAAGTCCTTGGTCCACCTGGACCTGTGGTCCTTGCATCTGTATATCTAGCTCCTGAAGACATACCCATTGCCCATTTTGGGGTTTCGCCCCAGGTGGCTGATGTCTTAGTTGTAGCTAGAAAGCCTTCCACTAGACACACCTATTCTTTAAAGTAGAAGCGTGTCTTGATATGGTATGCTTCCCATTCCACGTACCCATTTATGTATCCTGTGAATATAGTACTGGACCATTTTCTGTCCCTATCTTACTCTGGTCTCCGGTACTCCTCTGTTAAGGTGGTGTTGGGTACAATTTGGGCTTTTCATGCCCCTATTGATGGGTGCACAGTGGCACAACTAAAAGCGTCACGTTTCTTAAAAGCATTTTGCACATGAATTCCGCTGATTTGTAAACTGGTTCCTGCTTGGGACCTTAATTTCATCCTTGAGAAATGTAGTCTGGCTCCATATGAGCCTGTTGCAACCTTTGAGATGCATTTCCTTTCATTGAAAATGCTGTTTCTTTTTGCCATGACTTCGCTGGTAGAAACTGCATTCTTCAGGCTTTCATGCATGAGCCTCCTTATTTGATTTTTCACAGAGACAAGGTGTCTTTGTGGACTTATTTTTGTTTCTTACTGACATGTCTGATTTCACATTAAATAAGACCATACAGACCTCACACCTTCCTGCATATGATCCTGAGCATGCTTACAAAGGTGAAGCATTGCTCCATACATTTAAGATTAGTGTCATTCGTCCCAAGTAGGGAAGGCACCCCTGTAACAATCTAAATGGCTGTCAAACTGTATTACGTTTTGTTATGGGAAGTATAGTAAGGAACACCCCTGTACGGTCTGTGGCCACCCTACACGTGGAATGGCCATTCTGTTGCCTGTTTTCAGAATGTTTCCACAGCTGACATATCTGCAGCTGTCACATGAAGTACTGTGCATACTTTCACATAGCATTACAGTCTGGACATCATCTCTAATAGACCTGCTAGTTTTGCGGTACTTCAAGGCCTTTTGTCGTGATGCCATATCAGACTTTGCCATCCTCCCTGGGTACCTTATGTACTGCATGGGAGTCGTTCCAAAGGTGTGGTCCAGTGGAGGAGATATCATCAATGAAGATTTCTAACAATGTGGATACAGTTCACTGTCCACACTTTGGCAGTCTCCCTGAGACAGCTTCGGCATTGGAATCTTTTCAAGTTAAGCCCCTCCCACCATCCTGGTAGTATATCGTTTGGCTCCATCCTGTGACATCAAATCTCTTTTGCTGAAAGGGACAGGTCTCCTCCTTTGCAGCTCTACAGCATTGAAGGATTTTGAGTTTTCAGGCACTTTTTTAGGCAAATTTTCAACTTCTTCAGTCTGTATTCAGTATTAAAGTTGCTCCTACAGATTCAGACTCTGCAATCAACAGTGGAGGCAAGAAACTGAGATTCAGATTCTGCACTAGGTATAAGCATAAAATGTTGGTCATTGACCCGCACGACACATGTGTCTACTGCCTTAGGCAATCAGCATGATCTCTCACTTGCAGTAAGTGCTGGGCCATGCTGCCAGCATCCATCAAAGAACAGAAGACCAGGCTTGCTTTAGGATGGCTTAAAGATAACAGTTCGACCTCAGCGGCTGCTGGGTCAACTGCTCACCTTGCAGTTATGGAAAAAGTGGCAGTAGCTGCGAAGATTTCCATGTCTGTCTTGGTACTATTCTATGATGGGGCCAGTATCAGGGGGTTATTCTCTGATGATTTCAAAGAGATGTGAATGGCCCTCTAGACTTTGGGGGGAGAGCCTTTCTCACCTCAGCAAGAAGTACATAAAGCAGCATCATTGAAGTTTGTGGGACCAGGAAAAATCGCGCTCTTCCTGCTCCTTACACTCCCCAAACTGCTGGTCCTTGGTCGAGCTTCCTTCAGTAGAGAGGAGGATCATGCACTCCACGGTAACCCCAACGGGCCTGTTGGCCTTGACTCCAGTTGAGATTTGTCTTGAGCCAATCATCCAGTTGTCTGAGGAGACTGATAAGGAGTCTATCTCCCAGACCCCGGTGCCCCCAGTCCTCACCTAGGAGGTTGAGGGCCAGTCAGAACCACAGCTGAGTTACTTTTGGAGCTGTCTCCTTTGGTGATCGTTCCTCTAAAATCCAGCAGGGTTACCCTACTGAAACAAGTAGTTTATACCAACCTTCTAAAGGACTCCCATCAACGTTGATCATCGAGTTGACTGTCGAAATCAAGGTGCCACTCACGCTGTCGATCCCAGTCAATCGGGAGGTGATTCTGTCGACTTTTCTCAACCTTGTCAGGTGAGGAGAGGCACTACACAGAGCTAATTTGGCAGCAGTGGCCCATTGCTGGGAGGGGTAAGGCTCTGTCACTTGAATCTTTGGTCTCAGCCTTTGACGGCCATTCCCTCAGTGGTCCATCTGACTCGGCAGTCGTCAGCCTCTGCTTTGCCTCTACTTCGAGGTGGAGCCACCTCTACCTCAGTCACTGTTCAGGGCACCGATCAGAGTTCCATCTCACCACCGACTTGCCAGGTCAGCTGTCACTGGAGATGTGGGTCAGGATGGTCCATGATGGTTAACAGTAAAGGGCCGTCTTTGAAGAATATTCTAACTCAGAAGCTGAGTTGTTGATGGGCTGAACCAGGACTTTCACCTTTGACTAGGAATTGATCAAAGAGTTGACTACGACTTATGGACTGGTTTCTTTTGGAGCTAAAGTCCAATTGATGTCATAGTCCATGAAAGTGCCCTTAGAACCAGTCCTGAAGCAGGTGAAATAACCATTTCTAGGGACATGGATATGTTGTTAATCCACACTTATTGGCAGGTTCCTTGCCGCTTTAAATCTTGCCGGAAGGTCTTCAAGCTGACTCCTCCCACCCACCCGGGTGGTAAAACTCTCGGCTCCGCCCCATGATGCCAGATCTTCTTACCGCTTGGAAGCTCAGGTTCCCTCCTTAACGCTCTGCGATTAAGACTGGTTCCTAATTCTTGAGTTCAAAATCAAAAGTTTTTGCTAAAAAGACTTGATGCGATACCTCCTCGCGGCTGCGATGGACAAATCGACTCGGTTTCCGGAGGTGCCCTTGGGGCAGAAGATGTCTAGGACAGATCCGCACTCCGCGATGCGTCTACTGCCTGGGCCTTGGGCATGACCCGCGGGCCCTGCGACTTGTGCTCTTCTTTTGGCCTACGTCCTTGAAGACCGTGCTGCCCGATTACAACTGGGGCGCCCCGAGAAAAGAATTCCACCAGTGAAATCTAAAGAGGCCCGGTTGGCGGTGTCCAGCGGCGGGCCCGGCGGATCAGCTCGAGCAGATGATCGCCCTCGAAGAGGAGGCGGCGCGGGCCGCTTCTACCTCGGCTGCAGCATTTGTCCCGCTCTCTCGCGGTGCCTCGTACTCTGCTTCTTTTAAGGAGCTTTGTCTGACCCTCTCGACGAAAGGTGAGGTCCAACTTCGGCCCTTTTCCAGGTCCAAAAGAGCAAAGTAAGTCTCTCCGTCGACGCTTTTGGGAGTGGGAGATCCCCTCCCTTGTGACAGTCGAGCTTTGGTGACCCTCAGCTTCGGCCACTGGCTTCGGTGTTCCCGTCCAGGTCAGTTGACGAGACTCCCGGCAGCGGTCGAGATTTTCGACCCGTTAGACGGAGTTGTCGGCTGGAGAGCTGAAATCCCCTCGGTTCCCCGGTGAGAGTTGAGATCCCGTCAGCTCGTCTGTGCCTCGGTTCCGGGCCTTGGTGGGATCGTCCGGCAGTGCGGTTTCCGACACTTCTCTCGCCTTCCTCGGCTAGTGAGATCTCGGTCTCCGGACATCTCGCGGTCCGACAGATCCCGCCGCCATAGGCGGTCTCGGCACCGCGGTAAGCAGCGGCGCCGCCGCTCTTCCTCTTCCTCAGACGAGGGGAGGCTTCGGCGCAAGTTCTGTTGGAGGTACGAGGAACTCATGTGGCAACAGCTCCTTTTGACCGGGAATAAGCCGACCCAGTCGTCTTCCCCGGCCATTAAGTGGCTGTCACCGGAGCGGCCGAAACAACCCCTCGTTGTAGCCGAGGAGCCTGTTCCCAGGCCGGTTGTTCGGCCAATTCCAGCTGCCCCACCGATTCTGGTGGAACCTCCGCCTCCACAGCCATTAGTTGGGGCTCCGACCAAAAATTCTCGGTCGGCCTTGGGTTTGCCCCATAGGCTGTCTGTCACCCTCACTCCCGATAAACCTCGGCAGGTGGAGGGTGGCTCAGGCCTGAGGCAGCTCTTTGAGGACTCTTCCGAGTCCGATGATTGTTCCTCCCTCTTCTCCAAGCGCATGGACTTGGAGTCCTCTGGAGGGCAGTCAGTGGACGATAGCCCTTCGTCCTTCTTAGGGTTGCTTCGACTCATCTCGGAGTCCACCGGAATGAAGCTCGAACCCGTTTCTAAACGGGCCAGGTATCCCCTCACGGAGATTCTGGACTGAGGGGATTCTCCTACGGAGGCCTTTCCGGTGGCCGAAGCCATAGTGGGTCCGGCCTTGGAACTTTGGCAGCGTCCTGCTTCCTGCCCTGCGCCTTCGGCCAGGATGGCCAGGAAGTATGCGGTCCCTACCGGTTCCCTGTCCAGTTTTTCGGAACACCCCTCAGCCAAGGGGTTGGTTACCGACAGTGTTTTCCGGCGTGCCGGGAACGCCAGGGATGTAGACAAACCTCCCGACAAGGAATCCAAGAAATTGGATTATGCCGGGCGAAAAGTCTACGCTGCGTCCTCTCTCGGCCCTCGTCAGGCCAGTTCGGCCGTCCTCATGGCACATTTTTCCCCACGCCCTGTTGGGCTCCCTGGATGAGGTTGTCCCTCATCTTCCTGTGGATCTGCAGACTGCGGTCAGGCAGGTGCGGGACCGGGGCAGGGCGGTGGCAAAACAGCAGCTCCAGACTGCGTTAGACATCGAGGACTCATGTGCCAGGTCTGTGCGACCGCAGTGGCGCATCGTCTTCGGGCTTGGCTGAGGATATCCACCTTTACCTCGGATACCCAGCACAAGTTGGCGGATGTTCCTTTTTGGGGACTGACCTCTTGACCCTGGGGTGGAAGGTCACCTGCAGAGGATCGAGAAGTCCAATGCTACCTGGACTCGGTCTCTTCCACTCAGAAGGACAAGGCCGTAAGCCACAGCCTAAGCCCTTTCGTCCTTCTGCGCCAGCCCTGGCGCCGTCCCAGGACCCAGCGGAAGCTTGAGCTTGGCATCCCAAACCCAAGCCGCCGGCTTTCTCCAACAGGAAGCAGGAGGAAAAGGCCCAGGTGGTCCCTCGGCCAGTCCTTCCTCCAAGCCTGCCCAGTGGCGGGCTGAGGGTGTCGCCCCCATCCCTGTCACCTCACCTAGTTCCCCCGTGGGGACGGCTCAGACACTTCCTTTCCGCCTGGTCGCTGTTACCATGGACAGGTGGGTACTGGAGGTGGTGGGAAAAGGCCTGCCTCTGGAATCGAGCAGGTCCGCCTTCAAGCCGTCACACCTGGGGGCCTCAGTCCGCAGCCTCACTGGCGGCTCGCCGAGCCGACATCGCTTCCTCCTCCAAAAGGAGGTGATCACGGAGGTAGAGGACCCCCCTTCAGACCCGGGGTTCGTGTCCAGGTATTTCCTGGTTCCGAAACGGACGGGGGGCTGGCGCCCCATTCTCGACCTACACGACCTGAACAAGTTCCTAAGGTCTCGAACCTTCCAGATGGTCACTCTGGCACAGATAATACCATCTCTGGAACACGGTGTGTGGTTCTGCTCTCTGGACCTACAGGACGCGTTCTTTCACGTCCCTATCCGTCCGTCACATCGGAGATTCCTCCGCTTTCGAGCGGAGGGATCCCTCTTCGAGTTCCGAGCCATGCCCTTCGGCTTATCTCCAGCTCCCAGGGTCTTCACCAAATGCAT
Source organism: Neoceratodus forsteri (assembly GCA_016271365.2). Taxonomy (NCBI): domain Eukaryota; kingdom Metazoa; phylum Chordata; order Ceratodontiformes; family Ceratodontidae; genus Neoceratodus; species Neoceratodus forsteri. Next base: position 349,266,270 of record CM057456.1, read on the forward strand.
GGCAGTGGTGACAGCATTCCTGCGGCGCCGAGGGGTCCGGGTGTACCCTTACCTGGACGATTGGCTGATAGCAGCCCCTCCAGATGGGAGGTGGAGCGGTCCAGAGATCTGGCCCTCCAGGTTTGCTCTCAAGTTGGCCTTCTCATCAACGAGGCCAAGTCGGAACTCGAGCCGAAGCAGGTGATCCTGTTCATCGGGGCAGAGCTCGACTCTCTTCGAGCCAGAGCACGACTCCCGGCGGACAGGGCCGAGGTTCTTGCCTCCTTTGCCCAATCATTTCTGGTTGGGCAATTGCGCCCTGCCCGGGACTTCCTGCGCCTCCTGGGTCTCATGGCGGCCTGTACCAGCGTGGTCCGTTGGGCTCGCTGGCACATGCGCCCCTTCAGTGGGACTGGCCAGCCAGTGGTCACAGCGCTGATCCTTTGGACCAGCTAGTGATAGTGACCCAGGAGATGTGGAACGCTCTCCAGTGGTGGACCTTCCATTCCATTTGCAGGATGGCATCCCGCTTGTCCGCCCGAGCCGAACGGCTCTCTATCAACCGATGCCTCTCTGATGGGTTGGGTGCCCATCTGGGGAACACCAGTGTACGGCCTCTGGTCCCGCGGTAGTCCGATGCCACATCAACCTGCTGGAGCTCCGGCGGTCCGCCTAGCTCTCCACCGCCTTTGCTCCGTTTCTCCGGGGTCAAGTGGTCCGAGTCCAGACGGACAATACCACGACCATGTACTACCTAAACCGCCAGGGCGGGACGCGCTCCCTGCTTCTATGCAAGGAAGCTCTCCGCATTTGGTCACTCGTGCGCAGCCTGGAGGCGGATCTCCTAGCCATTCATGTGGCAGGAGCCTCCAATGCCCTGAGCCGGATAGGGGCTGCATCTCATGAGTGGTCTCTCCTGCCAGAGGTAGTACAAGATCTGTTCTCCCTCTGGGGCACACCTCAGGTGGACCTGTTTGCCTCCAGGAGAAGCAGCGGCTGAGGCTGTTTCATGCCCCCCCTCAGCAGGGCTCGCTGCAGGGGATGCCTTCTCGAGGCTGTGGACCCCGGGCCTCTTCCGCCTTTCCCCATTTCCCTTGATTCACAAGGTGCTTCTCAAGGCGAGAGGAGGGACACTGCATGGTGATTCTGATAGCCCCAGACTGGCCCTGAGTTCTGGTACCAGATCTCCTCACCCTCAGCTCCAGGCTCCGAGGCAGCTTCCAGCACGCCCAGACCTGCTCTCAGTCAATCAGGGAAGGTGTTCCATCCGGACCTTCAATCCCTGCACCTGACGGCCTGGTTCCTGGCTAGAGTTCCAGGCCTTGGGTCTTTCCGACGAGGTCCTCAATGTTGTTGGCGTCCGTGAGTCGACCAGAAAATGCTACGCCTTTAAATGGAAGAGATTCTGCATTTGGTGTCAGGGCAAGGGCTTGGACCTTCCTCCTGTTCTGTGGCAAGCATTTTGGACTATTTATGGTCCCTTTCTAGTCAAGGAGCTTCGACGACCTAAGGTGCACCTGGCAGCCATCTCTTGCTTACCGGGCGGCGGGCGAGGGCAGTCGGTGGCGCAGGATAAGGTGGTCGGGCGCTTTTCAAAGGCCTTGATTACATTTCCCTCCGGTCAGAACCTCCACCTCCGTGGGATTTACTGCTGGTACTGGCAAAGCTCATGGGCAAGCCATTCGAGACCAATGCACAGGTGTGATCTCTCTCACCTGTGGTGGAAACCACCTTCTTGGTGGCTATCACGTCAGCCAGAAGGATGGGAGGCTCCAGGCGCTTTGCATAGAGTCTCATACCTGGTCTTCCACAGGGACAAGGTTGTCCTCGCGCCCCACCCGAAATTCCTTCCCAAGGTGGTAGGAGTTTCACCTTAACCAGGTGCTGACTCTGCCGGTGTTCTACCCCAATCACACCGGAGGTCGAATACAGGCTCCATACTTTGGACCCTAGAAGGGCGCCGCTTATTATAAGGAGCGCACGGCTGAAATCGGAAGAGGTTCGCCAGCTGTTTGTCACCCTACGCTGAAGCCGCACCTGGCAGACCTGCAGCCAAGCGGACGATAGGCAGGTGGGTCACCTCCTGCATAGATCTCTGCTATAAGTTGGCGAGCATGGAGCCTCCCAGAGGGATAAGAGCTCATTCTACCCGCCATACTGCTGCATCGGTGGCTGCTTCCAGGGACGTCCCTATCCAGGAAATCTGCAGGGCTGCTACCTGGAAGTCAGCACACACCTTCATTACCCATTACCACATCGACCTCGAGTCACGCGGGATGCTGGTTTTGGGGCCTCGGTTCTCCAGTCTTTATTTCCTAAGTAGGTGTGCACCTTGCCTCCCTCCTCCTGGAGAACTGCTAGGAGTCTGCCAATAAGTGTGGATGAACAACATATCCATGTCCTAGAAATACAGGTTACTCACCTGTAACAGGGTTCTAGGAATGGTATATATTGTTCATCCACACGACCACCGTACCTCCCAGCTCGACGCACAACCTGAGCTTCCAGCGGGCCAGATCTGGCGTCATGGGGCGGAGCCGAGAGTTTTACCACCCGGGTGGGTGGGAGGAGCCAGCTTGAAGACCTTTCGGCAAGATTTAAAGCGGCAAGGAACCTGCCAATAAGTGTGGATGAACAACATATACCATTCCTAGAACTCCTGTTACAGGTGAGTAACCTGTATTTATTGATATCCTGGAGTTGGACGAATTCCCAGGGGGTTACCTTTCCCTTTGCTGAAGTTGTCTTGGGACTGACCCTGGTGCTTTGGTAGCATCCAGCATCCTACCCAATGTCAAAACAATAGACATTAATAGCAGTTACTTATTATGATCACTCAGCTCTGGCTCAAACCTTAGCTTTATAGACCATGCAGAACAGTGGAAAAGTGCCTCAGGTTTTTCCTCCACAACCTACTGCATATAAAAGGTTCTAATAATTTATAAATGAACATGGCATGTGATGACCTTAGAGTGTTATAAAAATAGATTTTATTATTCCTGTAGAATATAAGCTAATTAGATACATCAGGTCTACTAAATATGGCACAAAGCAAAATAAACACAAAGATAAAAAGAGCAACAAAACTCAAATAACTTAAAAGTAATTAGACACTAGTGTCTTAATGAACTTTTGAAAATAGCAGCATTATTCTCTCATGTAAAATGTTTGACTATTTCTTTGCATATAAAATGTTTATATATTTCTTTGCATAGCCATACTTAATATAGGTTAAAAGATGTCCTTTTCTGTAACCACCCCTTTCATAAGCTACACTAAAAATATATCAAAATATTAAAGCGATACTTAGACACTTAGTGTTGGTACAAAATGTGGGCTTTTCTTCATGATGCAAGAAATAATGAGAATCTTCTCTGCTGTGGATCTGTGGATTGTTGCTCTGGTTGCTGGATTTTGGCTATGACAGCTTCTCCACACACACTGGCACTGGAAACCTTTTCTGGTACAAACATGGGAGACGGGCTCGGCTCTTTGGTGGGGAGCTTATCAGCTATAAGACAGCAGTCTCAACCAACGTGAACTTGCACAGCATCTGGTTTGAGGAAGTTCCAAGGGATTCTAAAATGTCTGTTTTTTTTATTAGTCACATTATGACATCACATATTCCTTTTCACCAGTTCTAATTGGATCTTACAAATGAGGAGGGAAGAGCAAATTCCATTCCTTGGCACAACCCCTCTCTGGCACAGTTTCCAACGTAAAAGAAATTAAAATCAGAGTTATCTTTCATCCTTTCATCTGGATGCAACCAAATACATGTTTCAGTACACACATCTTTGAATGCAGCACGTTATTTGGCACATTTCGATGCGAGTCCAATGTATGTAAAGTCCACAGTTAACAAGATAGCTGTTTTCAAGCAAATATCGTGATAGAAAGTATAACTTGCTTGATCCTCCATTCTTGTGCTTTTAAGATGAGGTATTTTTACTTCAAATAAACCTTTCAGAATTAGGTTAAAAGACTGTCTCTTCTGAGTAAGAGTTTCTTTGAAGCTCCTGATGCGTAGCAGGCTATAAATCTTCAGGTGTCTTAAAACTTTTAAAATAGTCCTAACAGAATCTTCAAAACAACTTGGGTTGTTTTTGCAACCACACGGACACACACACGTCACATTTTTGAATGTTGCATTACATGGATATTCAGAAGAGTCCCAGCCATGAACATTTTTAACTTTTTTAAACTGTTGGCACAGGACATATTTGCAAATAACTTCTGTTTCATGAAGAAGTTCCATGTGAGCATTGAGTCTTCAACAGATGGAAACATCAGCTGTCAGATTGTTATTGTTATGCTTGCAGTACTTTCGGTCTTAGAGAAATAAATATATATCCAGTATTAAAATATTGAGTTTTCTGTATTCTCCAGGCAATTGGTGCCTTGTAACAGGACCTTATTAGCCCAGCAACTGGTTGCCATGGGAATTTTCACACCCTTGACTTCTGTACCAGCTTGCAGTCAGCTTAGGCTAAAATCTGAGAGGCCCACTTTCTGTTGCAAGGGGCATCTTGTAGTACTTAAGAAACTCTGCTTGTCCTCATGCCTTAACTTGCTAATTCATTCAGATAAATAACATTATTTGGAGTTGTAAACAAACCCAGTGTCTTAGTATCTCAGGACACCCAAACAACCATATTCTATACCACAGTAAAAAAAAAAAAAATGTGTGTTATAACTAGCAATTTGCTACAACACCAGCACCCTCTACTGTATGGTCCGTAAGTATGCTTAGCCCCACAGCACCCCCTCTGGATTTTACTGCCACCCCTCTGCAGAGGGTCTGGTTATGGATTCTGCCTTACGTAAATTGGGAGGCCAAGGGGACATGTACAAACCTCCAGAAAAGGAGCCCAAGATGATTGACAAAACGCGTCTAAAAAGGTGTACACTACTGCTTTGCTGGGTTTCTATCAGGCCACTTATTTGGTCATGATAGTGAACTTTGGCCACTGTCTTCTTGGGGTATTGGGGAACTCCCCTCTGTACTTCCAGCTGATAAACTGCTTCTGTCAAGTGCATCAGAGACCAGGGTCAGTCTCTTGCTAAGCACCAGCTTCAGACAGCCTTGGACATGTGAGACTCCTGTGCCTGTGCCTGTGCCATGGCTATGGCCATCGCTATGCATGTAGGCCCTGGCTGAGGATGTCCACTTGTATAGTGGACACCCATCACATGTTGGCCGGTGTTCTTTTCTTTAGCAGCGACCTCGTTGGCCCCAGTTTGGTAAAACATCTCATGTGTAAGTGCAGTGCCGCTGTAGATTCTGTGGCTTCATCTCAGAAGGACCCAAAAGCCTAAAAAGACCTTTTGGTTTTGGTCCTCTCAGCCACAACCTGAACAGCAGCCATAGACGAGGCAAATCCAACACTGGTGTCCGAAGCCCAAGTTTGGCGGCCAAGTGCAAAATAAGTAAGGGGGCAGAAGTGGTCATGCTTCTGGGTCCTCTGTGGCTGGAACACCTTATAAGGCTACGCAGTGATTCGTTACGGGGTGTCATCCTCTCTCCCCCGTCCCGTCCTGTCCCATCTCCCAGATGGGGATCAGTTGCACCACTTCCTGCCACTGCTCAGATAAGTGGGTTCTGGAAGTGGTGGGCAAGGATCTGCATCTGGACTTTGAGGCTGTCCTGCCATGATGACTCTGAGCTCCTCAGGAGTCCAGGGTGGTTCAGGACATGTTTGTGCTAAGGTCGTCATTGCCCAGCTTTCTGGAATGCGGGGCGATAGCCTTTCTTCCAGACACCCTGCCCAACCAGGGATGTGTGTCCAGGTACTTCCTGGTTCCAGAACGCATGGAGAGTGGTGACCCATACTGAGTTTGAATGATCTGAACCTGTTCATGCAGAAGCACCAGTTTTAGATGGTCACTCTGAATAACATCATACTGTCTCTGGAGTAGGGTATGTGGTTCTGCTTCCTGGATTTCCAGGGCACATTTTTCCACATACCAGTCTATCCGTCCCATTGTCTGTACTTTCAGTTCCAGGTCATGCTCTTTGGCCTGTCATCTGCACCTAGGGTATTCACCCAGTGTATAGCCGTGGTGGTGGCCTTTGTGTGGCCAAGGGCATCCAGGTGTATCCCTACCTAAGTATCGCATAAGTAAAAATGTGATTTTTGTCAATAATGTACATTATATATTTTATTAAAGTCTGATAGAATATGCTCTGTTGATTTGGGGTCGGTGTGTTTCAAGCCCAGATAGGCAACATGACCACTGTGTTCTACCTGAACAGGCAGGGCAGGATTCACTCCTTTCCATTGTCAGGAGGCTCTCCACACCTAGACACTCGTGCAGCCTAGAAGCAGATCTCCTGGTGATTCATGTTGCAGGAGAGGACATCAGTTGGCGGATGCCATCATCTTGCTTTAGAGAGGCATGGCACCAGCGGTCCCCATCAGAAGGTGGTGATCCCTGTACAGTAGGCACCCCTCGGTAGTTGTTTGCTTGTTGAGAAAGATGAGACGCAGTCCTTTCTTGGACCGGGATGCCTTCCCAAGAACCAGCCCTGAACCTGCACCTTCCTGGAATTGAAACAAGTCAGACATGATCTGATGCTCAGACTGCCCAGGCAGTTCTGGTAAGTGGATCTCCTCCGCCTCAGCGGGCCTCTATAGAGGGTTCTTCTCCGCTTCGACCTGTTGAGCAGACAGCAGTGGAAGATCCTGTGTCTGAACCTTCAGTCCCTGCACCTCTCAGCCTGGCTCTTGAGTGTCTAGTGTTCCAGGCTGTGAACCTTTCAGAAGATGTCCTCTGTGTTGTGGAGGTGTCCCATAAGGAGTCGACTCATAAATGCTGTGCATTTCAGTGGAAGTGGTTCTCAATCTGGTGCCAGGGTAAAGAGCTTGATGCCCTTTCCTGTCCTATGGCTAGTATCCTTGACTACTTCTTGTCCCTGTCTTTGTTTGGACTGTGAACAGCAACCCTTAATTGCACCTGGCTGCCATCTCTGCATACTGGGCACAGGCTTATATGCTGAGACTGGCCCAGGAGAAGGTGGTCTGGTGTTTTTTAAAGGCCTGGACCACTTGTCCTGTATGGTATGCAAACCTCTGCCTCCATGGGACCTACTGCTGGTGCTGGCAGTACTCATGGGCAAGCTTTTTGAGCTTGTGCACCATTGTGAGATGTCACATTTATTGTGGAAGACTGCCTTCCTGGTGTCCATAATATCAGACAGAAGGATTAGTGAGCCCCAGGTGCTCTCAGTGGAGTCTCCTCATCTGGTCTTCCACAAGGACAAGGTCGTCCTTTGCCCCCACCCGAAGTTCCTCATGAAGGTTGTATCAGAGTTTTGCCTTAACCAGGTGACTAAATTTCCAGTACACTTTACTAATACATACCATACTCTGGACCTTCAGAGGGAGCTATCTTATTAGAAGCACATGGCTGGAGCTCAGGGTAAGGCTCATCAGCTGTTTGTTACATACGCTGAAGCTGTACCAGCACACATACAATTGCCAGGTGGTTTACATCCTGCATTGAATGAAATTCTTGCTTTACAAAAAAGGATAGTCTCCCAGGGTCAGCAGCGCTGATAAGTCTCTAATGAAGCAAGGTAAAATGGAGACCAGCAGGAAGAAGTCGGTGAGGCTGAGATCCTCCAATCAGAGTGTTGGCGTTGAAAATTCAGAATGTCCGAAGGCGCCAAATACCAACGTACCTGAGGGGGTATACGACTTTGGCTGTTCTGTAGATTTCTGGGCCTGCAAATGAACCGGGTTCGGAGGATCCCGGTGGCAGTTTCAACAGGGAAGAAAGCCTCAGGGTCTGCTAATTTGCAGTAGCAGAATCGTGGGTTGCTTCCCAGGACAGGTTTGTAGCTTTTCCTCTGGCGGCGAGGTGCAAGCTCCAGGAGGGCACGGCACATCTGAGGGGGGAGAGGAAAGGAGATGGATTAAGTAGGGGCAGGCAGGGGAGGTGTGGTTAACTCAAGCAAAGAAACTGGGTGGTCACTGTTATTTGGAAGGAGCAGACTAAACTACAAAGTGGATAATAGAAACAGGGAGGAGACGTAAGTGGGTTAGAGGGCAGACAGGTGGTAAAGGGAGAGGCAAGGATTGGACTTTAAATTTAGAATGCTAGGCAGTACACTGAAAAGTCTGGTCAATTTTAAAACTACAGCTTTACACAGAAATTAATTCTAAAAAGGATTCAGCTGGACATATCCCCAGATAGGCCCTCAGGTGTCTGTCTTCCCAGGCTTTCTGAGTCCCCTTCACACATTTTGTTCTACAGAAAGGTGGCACAAACCCTGCAGCTTCCCTTGGTTGAAGCAGCAGAGGATGAAGAGCCTGATTTTGTGGAAATGATGGACATCCCAGAGTCCAAAAAGCCGTCTATCCCTCTTCATAAATCTTTAGGGAAACGGACACACAAAATTTTACAAACCCCTAATTCAGTACCTCCTGTGGATGAGAGAATAGACAGGAGGTATTCATTATTAGGCTCAGCTGTGGAGTTCCTTTATAGTCATTGCAGCCATGTTGGGGTAGTACAGGCTGCAGCCTGTGACAGGGCTAACATTCCTTTAGCTTCACACACCCCAGATAAGGACTCCAGGAAAGTGGATGCCATGGCCAAAAAAAACAGTATTTGGCATCCTCTTTGGGACTCAGGTAGGCTACTTATATGGTCTACACAGCCAGGTACCAGAAATCCAGATGGGACATGGTTCTGGAACTGGCTGAACAGGCCTCTCCCCAGCTAGCCAAGGAGCTGGAGGTGGTGGCTGCTGATGGAATTGAGGCATCCAAAATGCAATTGCATGCTGCTGTGGACTCCAGTGATGTGGCATCTAGAGTCATGGCTACATCTGTGTCTCTCAGAAGACATGCTTAGCTCAGATGTACTAACCTTTCACAGGATACCTAGACTAAGGCCATGGATTTTCCTGTAGTAGGTAACTCTCTGTTTGGGGAGCAGACAGAGGCTTACATGAAGAAAATGGATGAATATAGGACCACATACAGGAGTGCACAGGCCAAGGAAGGGCAAGCCACTCCGCACAAGCAGCAGTCTAGGGGCAGGCCCTTTCAAAGGCCTTTTTACCAAGCCCAGGCCTCCTCTCCCTTCCCACAGAGGGGGTTCTTCAGAGTGAGGGGTAGGAGGGGGCTGAGCAGGGCTGCTCCCTCCTCCTCCTGAGTCTAAGGCTCCTGTCAAGCAGACACCCTAATGTGTCAGCCCAGGTCAACTCCCCATTTCCAGTAGGAGGCAGGCTGGCTTACTACTTCCAGGCCTGGAAGTCTGTGACCTCAGACAAGTGGGTCCTGGAAGTAGTAACAGAGACTGACCCTCAACTTCAAAATTTCCAAAAGAAGGGCCAGTCTTTTCCACCTGCATCAGTTTCAGAAACCCTTGCCCTAGAGGCAGAGGTTTCCTCTCTTCTAGCTCTCAGAGCTATAGAGAAAGTTCCTACTCAGCACAAGGGAAAAGGACTGTATTCCAGGTACTTCCTTACCCCCAAAGAAAACAGGGGAGCGGCGACCCATCCTAGACCTAAGGTATCTGAACAAACACATTTCAAAGCCCAAATTCAAAATGGTAACTCTGGGAATAATCCTTCCCTCTCTAAGGCCAGGGGATTGGCTAGCATCTCTGGACCTCAAGGATGCCTACTTCCATATTCCTATCAGGTGCTCCCACAGAAAATACCTCTAGTTCGAGTTGCCTTCAGGCCATTACCAATTCAGAGCCATGCCATTCGGTCTAACATCAGCTCCAAGGGTGTTCACAAAGTGCCTTGCAGTAGTGGTGGCTTACCTCAGAAGACAGGGTATCGCCATCTTTCCGTATCTGGATGACTGGCTGTTAGTGGGTCAGTCTCATTTACAAGTCAAGTCAGCTCTTCAAACAACCCAGGACCTACTCAGCTCCTTGGGTTTTCTTCTCAATCTTCCAAAGTCTGTACTCGAATCAGTTCAACCTCTCACCTTTATAGGCATAGAGTTGGACACTGTACAAGCAAAAGCCTTCCTTCCCCTGGCAAGGGTAAAGGCCCTAGTAGATCTCGCTTCCTCCTTTCGACCTCAGGTCTCCCACCCAGCAAGACAGTTCCTCCAGCTCCTGGGCCACATGGCAGCTTCCACGGCAGTGGTGCAGGGAGCAAGGTTCCAGATGAGGGACATTCAGTTTCATCTGAGGTCTTTTGGTCTCAAAAGAAGGATTCACTTACCAAACTGATTCCAGTGACTCAGACTGTGGTCCAAGCTCTCCAGTGGTGGCTGGACCAGGGCAACCTCAGACAAGGGGTTCCATTTCTCCCTCAAGTCCCATTGGTAGTTTTAACTATGGATGCTTCTCTCCTAGGGTGGGGAGCCCACCTGGGAGTCCTGACAGCTCAAGGGCTCTGGTCTCCACAGGAGTCTCTCCTTCATATCAATCTCCTGGAACTCAGGGCAGTTTTTCTAGTCCTGCAGAGCTTCTCAGATTCAGTCAAGGGCAAGGTGGTCCAAGTCAGAACGGACAACACTACCACAATGTGGTACATCAGCAAGCAGGGAGGCACTCGGTCCTCGGCCTTGTGCACAGAAGCCATGAAGCTGTTGTCTCTGGCCTATTCTCTTCAGACTTCTCTGGTGACAGTTCAGCTTCCAGGGAAGGACAACATACTAGCAGATGCTCTGAGCAGAATTTCACAGGGACACCACGAATGGTCCCTGGATCCTCACATACTGAAGGTCATCTTCTTCAGGTGGGGCACTCCAGAGATAGATCTCTTTGCAGCACCGGACAATCAACTTTCTCTGTTTTGTTGCAGACCTCCAGTCCTGGGGACGGTTTCCCAGGATGCTGTCTTTTTGGACTGGAAGGGCAGGTTTCTCTATGCCTTCCCTCTGCTGTTCAGAGTTCTGATCAAGATCAGGACTCAACCCTGCACAGTGATACTGGTGGCTCCAGATTGGGCCAGACATCCTTGGTATCCTCTACTGCTGTCCTTGTCAGTGTCATTTCCCCTGTCTCTGCCCAGGACATACAATCTCCTGTCCCCCTCACAGGGGCGGATCTGGTACCCCAATCTCCAGTCTCTCCATCTCAAGGCCTGGCTCTTGAAGAGTTAGAATATGCAGCTCTACATCTTTCTCAGGGAGTTCTGGATATTCCAAAGGTCTCTAGGAAACCTTTCACTAGAAAAACTTACAACTCCAAATGGAAAAGTTTCAGTATTTGGTGCTCTCAGAAAGGCATCCTGCGTGATTCTGCAGACATTTCCACAACCTTAGACTATCTAGTTCATCTCAGTGGTTTAGTCCTTAGGCCTGCCACTCTGAAGGTCCATTTAGCAGCTGTCTCTCCATTATCCTGTTTTCAGAAAGTTTTTCAAAGGTCTGAATCACATTAACCACCCCCCCCTTTAGGGAGCCCACTCCGCCTTGGGATCTTAATGTCTGCATAGCAAAGCTAATGCAGCCACCCTTTGAACCTCTGGCTTCGGCCAAATTGAAGTACTTGACCTGGAAAACTGTGTTCCTGGTAGCTATTACTTCTGCCAGGCGGATTAGTGAGTTACAGGCTCTGTCAGTGGAACCTGACTTCATTTCCTTCCATAGGGACAAAGTAGTCCTCAGAACCAGTAGGGGGTTCTTGCCCAAAGTGGTTTCAGATTTTCATCTGAACCAGTCTATATCTTTTCCTTTGTTTTTCACTGACCATTCTTCTTCAGGTGAAAGAAGGTTACACAGTCTGGATGTTAAGAGGTCCCTTAGCTACTACATTGAGCATACTAAGGCACATAGAAATTACTGTCTTCAATTGTTTCTCACTTATGGTGAAGTGGGAAAGGGTAAGCCTGCCACTAAGAGAACTATTGCCAGGTGGATTGTTTTTTGTATACAATTTTGTTATGACAAGTTGGGTAGGATGCCCCCTTCAGGCCTGAGGGCTCACTCGACCAGGGTTACAGCTGCTTCTCTAGCTGCAGCCAGAGATGTACCTTTGTTAGAGATCTGTAAAGCAGCCACCTGGAAAACAGTACATACTTTCACCAAGCATTACTCCCTGGACATCCAGGCTAGGAGTGATGCTAGGTTTGGTACAGCAGTACTGCAGAGCCTCTTCCCAAAGTAGGTTCTGCATTCCCTCCTCCATAGGGAACTGCTTGGTAGTCTGCATTATGTCTGAATACAGCAAGACTTCATGTTTGAAGAAAAAATTACTCACCATAGTAATGTTGTTTCTTTTAATGGAGTCTTGCTGTATTCTGACCTCCCCCCGCTTCCCATCTCAGAACCTGGTTTTGGGAAGTAGGCTGGGAGGTACAGTGTTGTACCTCAGGGGTGTACCTTGTACTGTCCCTCTTGGGTGGGGTAGATGTTGTTGTTTTTTTTTTTTTTCTGGTGTTTTACTACATACTGTCACTACCTTTCCTTCTTGGGTTCTCGACTTGGGTCTTTTGGGGCCCAAGAAGATATATTTTGCCCTTTGGCTATATTTGAACAATTTCCATACTTTAGTTACTAGTTAGTTAGCTCGTAAGAATCTGATGGTTACACTGGGAAGTACCACAGACAGAGGTTTGAAAACCGAGCTCGAGCTCAACGTTCTATGCTTCTGCATAGAGTTAACTCTTTCCTCTCTGGGGCAGTTCAGGTGCTGGGGCTAACTGCATTATGTCTGAATACAGCAAGACTCCATTAGAAGAAACATTACTATGGTGAGTAATTTTTTCTCGCTGCTCATCCTCGTCGTCCTCTTTGGATGATAGTCTCCGGCGCAAGTTGCGTTGGCACTCCGAGGATTTGATGTGGCAGCAACTTTTATTGACCGGTAACAAGCTGACTCTGTCGCCTTCTCCGGCCATTAATTGGCTGTCACCGGAGCAACCGAAACAACCCCTCGTGGTGATCGAGGAGCCGACCCCGGCGCGGTTGTTCTGCCGAAACCGGCTGCTCCACCTATTGTGGTGGAACCCCCGCCTCCACAACCAAAGACTGGGGCCCCGACCAAGGATTCTCGGTCGGGTCAGGGCTTGCCCCATAGGTTGTCGGTCACCCTCACTCCTGATCGACCTTGGCAGGTGGAGGGTGGCTCAGGCGCTCGGCAGCTGTTCGCAGACTCCTCATCGTCTGATGATGACTCCTCTCTGTTCTCCAGATCGCTTGACCTGGAGTCTGCCGGGGGCCAGTCAGTGGACGAGAGGGCTGACCTTCAGATGGTCAAGCAGGTTCGAGATCAGGGAAGGGCAGCGGCAAAATAGCTCCAAACTTCGTTGGACATTGGTGATTCTTGTTCCCGATCAGTAGCGGCCGCAGTGGCCATGCACCGCAGAGCTTGGCTGCAGATCTCCACCTTCACGGCGGACACCCAGCACAGGCTGGCAGATGTTCCCTTCTGGGGCACCGACTTGTTCGGGCTGGGGGGTGGAAGGCCATCTCCAGAGGATTGTGAAGTCCAGTGCCACCTTGGACTCGGTCACGTCTGCCCAGAAGAACAAAGGCTGCCAGCAGCAGCGTAAGCCCTTTCGCCCTTCCGCCACGTCCGGCCCAGCAGCACCAGCAGGCACACACTTGGCGTCCTAAGGCCAAGTCTGCCGTTTCGCTTCCTCCAGTAGGAAGCCTGGAGGCAGGGGTCCAGGAGGTCCCTCAACGGGCCTTTCCTCCAAGCCTGCCCACTGACCGGTTGAGGGGTGTCGCCCCCAACCTCGTCATCCTCTTCAGGTTCACCCCATGTGGGGACGGCTCCGCCACTACTTTTACTCCTGGTCTGCTATCACCACAGACCGCTGGGTACTAGAAGTGGTAGACAGGGGTCTGCCTCTAGAATTAGAGCAGTTCCCTCCCTATCAAGCAGTCTCCCCACAGGGGGCAACTGGTTCCGCAGCCTTTCTGTCGGCTCGAGTCGACATTGCCTTGCTCCTCCAGAAGGAGGTGATCGAAGAGGTGGCAGACCCCCCTCCCGACCCAGAGTTTGTGTCCAGGTACCTCGTGGTACCAAAACAGACCGGGGGGGGGGGCTGGCGCCCCATTCTCGACCTGCACGACCTGAAGAGTTCCTAAGGCCGCGCAACTTCAGGATGGTCACTCTGGCTCAGATTATTCCATCCTTGGAACTAGGCGTGTGGTTCTGTTCTCTGGACCTTCAGGACGCGTTCTTTCACGTCCCAATCCGTCCGTCTCACCGGCGATTCCTCCACGTCTTAGCAGAAGGATCCCTTTACGAGTTCCGGGCCATGCCCTTTGACCTCTCTCCAGCTCCCAGGGTCTTCACCAAATGCAGGGCAGTGGTGACAGCATTATTGCAGCACAGAGGGTTTCGGGTGTACCCTTACCTGGACGATTGGCTGATTGCAGCCCCCTCCAGGTTGGAGGTGGAGCGGTCCAGGGATCTGACCCTCCAGGCCTGCTCTCAGATTGGTCTCCTCATCAGTGAGGCCAAATTGGAACTCATGCCTTTGCAGGTGATTCAATTCATCGGGGCAGAACTCGACTTTCTTCGAGCCAGAGCCCGGCTCCCGATGGACAGGGCCGAGGTCCTTTCCTCCTTTGCCCAGTCATTTCTGGTTGGGCAATTGCACCCTGCCCAGGACTTCCTGCGCCTTCTGGGCCTCATGGCGGCCTGCACCAGTATGGTCCATTGGGCCCACTGGCATATGCGTCCCCTGTAATGGGGACTGGCCAGCCAGTGGTCACAGCGCTCCGGTCCTCTGGACCAGTCGGTGACGGTGACCCTGGGGATGTGGGACAGCCTGCAGTGGTGGCTCGTCCCAGCTCATCTGCAGGAGGGTATCCCGTTTGTCCGCCCCGAGCCCACGGTCACGTTAACGACCGATGCCTCTCAGATGGGTTGGGGTGCCCATCTGGGGGAGTTCAGGGCCCACGGCCTCTGGTTCACTCAGGAGTCTCGATGCCACATCAGCCTGCTGGAGCTTCGAGTGGTCCAACTAGCCCTCACCGCCTTCGTCCGATTGTACGGGGTCAAGTGGTCCAGGTCCAGATGGACAACACCACGACCATGTACTACCTCAACCTTCAGGGTGGGACACACTTTTTGCCTCTGTGCAAGGAGGCTCTCCGCATCTGGTCTCTCGTGATCGGCCTGGAGGCGGATCTCCTAGTCATCCATGTGGCAGGAGCCTCCAATAGTCTGGCTGATGCCCTCAGCCGGATAGGTGCTGCATCTCACAAGTGGTCTCTCCTGCCGGAGGTAGTACAAGATCTGTTCTCCCATTGCGGCACCCCTCAGGTGGACCTGTTCGCCTCCAGGGAGAATGCGAAGCTGAGGCTGTTTCACGCCCACCCCCCTCAGCAGGACTCACTGTAGGGGGATGCCTTCTTGAGGCTGTGAACCCCGGGCATCTTCTACGCCTTCCCTCCATTTCCCTTGATCCACAAGGTGCTTCTCAAGGCGAAGAGGGACAAGGTGCAGGTGATTCTGGTGGCCCCAGACTGGCCCTGCCAGTTCTGGTATCCAGGTCTTCTCAGCCTCAGCTCCAGGCTTCCGAGGCGGCTTCCAGCCTGCCTGGACCTGATCTCAGTCAACAAGGGGAAGGTACTCCATCCGGACCTCTAATCCCTGCACCTGACAGCCTGGTTCCTGAGCGGCTAGAGTTCCAGGCCTTTGGTCTTTCCAACGAGGTCCTCATCGTCGTTGAGGCATCCCGTAAGGAGTCGACCAGAAAATGCTATGCCTTCAAATGGAAGAGATTCTCCATTTGGTGTCAGGACAAGGGGTTGGACCATTCTTCCTGTTCTTTGGCTAGCATTCCGGACTACCTGTGGTCCCTTTCTCAGCTAGGGCTTCAGTCGACGACCCTTAAGGTGCACCTGGCAGCCATCTCTGCTTACCGGGCGTGGGCCGGGAAGCAGTCAGTGGCGCAGGAGAAGGTGGTCGGACACTTTTTCAAAGGCCTTGATCACATATCCTTTCCGGTGCGAGAACCTCCACCTTCATGGGATCTACTGCTGGTATTGGCTAAGCTCATGGGCAAGGCATTTGAACAGATGCACAGGTATGACATCTCTCAGCTGTTGTGGAAGACCGCCTCCTTGGTGGCTATCACGTCAGCCAGAAGGATGGGAGAGCTCCAGGCGCTTTCCATCGAGTCTCCTTATCTGGTCTTCCACAGGGACAAGGTTGTCCTGCACCCCCACCCGAAATTCCTTCCGAAGGTGGTGTCTGAGTTTCACCTTAACCAGGTGTTGACTTTGCCGGTGTTCTACCCCAGTCGCACCTCGGAGGCCGAATATAGGCTCCATACTCTGGACCCTAGAAGAGCGCTCACTTATAAGGAGTGAATGGCTGAAGTTCAGGGAGAGGTTTGCCAGCTGTTTGTCACCTACGCTGAAGCCACACCTGGCAGACCTGCAGCCAAGCAGATGATAAGCAAGTGGGTCACCTCCTGCATAGATCTCTGCTATAGGTTGGCGGGCATGGAGCCTCCCAGAGGGATAAGAGCTCATTCTACCCGCCATACCGCTGCTTCGGTGGCTGCTTCTAGGAACGTCCCTATCCAGGAAGTCTGCAGGGCTGCTACCTGGAAGTCAGCACACATTTATTTCCCATTACCACGTTGACCTTGAGTCACGCTGGGATGCTGGTTTTGGGACTTCGGTTCTCCAGTCCTTATTTCCTAAGTAGGGGGTGCGCGCCTTGCCTCCCTCCTCCTGGAGAACTGCTAGGAGTCTGCCAGACAGTGTGGATTGAACAACATATCCACGTCCTTAGAAATACAGGTTACTCCCCTGTAACAGGAGTTCTAGGAGTGGTATATGTTCATCCACACGACCCACCCGACCTCCCCAGCTTCGACGTGCAACCTGGCTTCCAGCGGGTTAGATCTGGCGTCATGGGGCGGAGCTGAGGGTTTTACCACCCAGGTGGGTGGGAGGAGCCAGCTTGAAGACCTTCCGGCAAGATTTAAAGCAGCAAGGAGCCTGCCAGATAGTGTGGATGAACAACATATACCACTCCTAGAACTCCTGTTACAGGTGAGTGACCTGTATTTTTATTCCATAACACTGCACTCTATTATGATTGTATTGATTGGTTACTTTGTACACTGCTCTTTCTTTGTTCTTTTTGTGTAAATATTTTTCTACTATGTTGTTGCAATTGTAAAACTCCTCCTTTTCCCCGGTTCGCACCTGGAAATGAGCCTCAGCTCAATGTGCCTTTCCGGGTTACCAAATTGTAAATAAAATAAATAGGGTATGGTGGAATGATGTTCAGCATGGATTTCCATGCTATGTAAAAAGTCATTCTGCTGCACAAGTGATGTCCGTACTACAGCAGAACATCTTTTTGTTCTGCTGCAGTAGTGGTGTCAGCAGACAGCGCTCCCAAGCCATTTGTCACTCGTGCTAAGGAAGCAGCGACAGATCAAACAGAGATGCAGGTTCTTCTGGATACCAGAGAAAAAGGCAAGATCAACCATATAAGTTATAGTACTGTGCTGCAGAATTGACCAGATATTTAAAAATACAACACCCGGTCCTCACAATGAATGTCTTCTCGCTAAGTGAGAGGAACAGCCGCCATTCTTTTTTTAGCTTCAAAACCCCACCCAAACCCGAAAGTCAACCAATGGAAATGTGCCAGGTCCCTAACAACCATGCAGCGTGCCCTAGCACTGAGGGCAAACTCTTGTCAGGAAACAGAGTTTTCTCCTTAAGAAAAAACAAACACAAAGGTATCAAACTTCATTTTTATTTATTTATTTTGGTGGATACTGTACTCAATGTAAAACAGTGTATAGCACACTATACACAAGACTCTTCTCAACCTTTTGGTTACTATGCCAGCTGAGAGAACTCTTGAGCTTCGCTCTCGAGGTCATCCAGTCGTCATAATAACCACTCTGTTGAGAATAGCCTTGTTGTGTATAGTGAGCCTTACACTGTTCTGTAATAGTATATGGTTAGTGCTTATTGTGTATGGAAAACAATGGTTTTCCAAATCTTGTTGTAGGACAGTTCAAAGGTCAAAAAAGTTGTACTATCGTTCTGACGTCATAGCGATAGTACAACTTTCCCCCTTGAGCTGTTACCTGATTGGCGGAAATAGCGCTGGTCCCCAAAACAATCAGATTAAAATGGCAGCCCCGGTTAGCGAGTGGACGAGGGAGTGGTCGCTTAAAATAGTTTGGAGTTTTGACACGGACTGCCATAGTCAGATCCGTGTGTCCAAGCTACCAGTTTGGCTGTTTTTTTTTTTTTTTTTTTAAATCTCTGGCACAGCAAATCATAGAGTTCATCAGCAGAGCGGAACTGCAGCGAGGACCAGAGTCCGGAGTGGGGTTGTGCCAAGGAGTGGTACCATGAACACAAGGTATGATACCTTGTGAAATTAAGGTTTCTACGTTTTGGGGAACTATATACTATATAAAATAGTGTATGTTTGCTCAAACACAACAAGGCATGTTGCCATCTCGGCGATGTGATGCCGTCATACGGACCTCTTGAGCTTCGCTCTTGGTCTGTATGGCGTCATCACATCCCCTTGATGGCAGCATAGCCTTGTTGTGTATGGGCAACCATATGCTATTCTATATTTTCTTTTTATCTTTCTAAGACATTCCATAACATCAGTTGCACCATTCTATGCTATTTATCTGAATAGCCTGGAATACTGATGTCAGAGTGTTCAGGAGGTATGAATAGAGGTAACAGTTGCTGAAGGGAAAGGGATTCCTTCATTTTAGATAAACAGTCATCTTTAGAATGATCCTTAAGTGGCCATATGGTCACTAGGTTTTGTGTTCTTGCCCTGTACGGTTACATTAAATGACCGCCATTACAGCATCTTTGGCCACTAATATTTTAGATCTTGTGTCTGCATGGTGACCAATTTTAAAGATTTTTTTATACCTTGCTTACATTTGTGAAGTTGTGGACATGGTGTAAAGTACTGATTTTTAAATACAGATCAGAAGCCACAGTCTGTATCGCACCTAATTTTCTTATTCTTTAGTTAGGATAGAGGCATGGGAGTAAAGAAATACGAAATAAGAAAGCATGGTTCTGCAACCCGTACAATCTCGCATTAGTCATGATGTATAAAAGTGACATTTAGTACAACTTTTGCTTAAAGAGCAACTCTGCACTTCAGCATGTGCTTTCATAAGATGTGTCAGCTGTTACTATGTACTAGAGCATGCATTTTTTTCATTTTCAATGTTCCTTTCCAAGATTTACAGCACATCTTGATAGTCCATCTTAAGTCTGTATAGAAAACATTTGAAAACATCTGCATCTCCCGTTAACCTCACAGTGCCTTTGTTTGCTACATGAGAGTGCCCACCGTGACAACACTGTGATGTCACAAACAGCAATTGTGTGATTAGCAAGGGAGAGACAGATGCGTTTTGAAAGATTTTGTGAAATAATTGCTGCATTATCTACAATATTTAGTAGACCAACAGCAGGGGAAAGAGAAAAACAGAAGAAAAAAAAAAAACAAGAACAGAGTTAAAACATAATTGGTGTAAATCTATTGTTTTTAAGCTTTTTATAAGAGAGAGTTGCTCTTTAACAAAAATGGCTTTTCCCCATGTCCACAGATGAGCGTGTCATACTTTAATGGATTGACTGGCAGTGTTCAGTTGCATCTTATTTGCATATAGTTTGCATCCTCATTTGCCTGCTGTTGTATAATGCTGTTTTCCTTGTCCCTCATCAGGAATGATAGTGATGGAGAGACTGATGACCCAGAAAAAAAGAAAATGCAGAATCAGCTTCAAGGTGCATTGATTTTGTCCTTTTGGTTGCCTTTATTGCTCATTTTGTCGATGCCTACCAGGCCAACATGTTTGTCTATGTGCTGTCCCTCTTTCCCTCACAGAAACTAGATGGTGCAGCACATATTAGGGTGTCAAGACTTGGAGAATGAAGTGAAAAAAACAAAGAAAAACATATTTCAGCTATACTAGTCCTACAGAAATAAAAATCAGATGCTAAACAAAAGGCATACGATCCGCATAATTAATTTCCTATTTGCATATGTTTCTGTATCACCTTAGCAATACTTGCTGGTGCTTTTCAAGTGCCTGTAACTTTAGCTTTTAGAGCCTCTGGCACTATGAAAGGCCTGAGTCCTGACAACCTGTTCAGGGCTGAGAACTTGAACTTTCCCTATTAGGATAATGAAAAGGAAGGTGCAGTCTGCACTCTAATCTTATTTTTTGATTCATCTATTATAATCACCACTTGTTCCCAGACACTCGACTCCTTTAAAGGGGACAGGAAATCTGTGCTAATTGGCAGCAGTTAGTAATGTTCTTTGTAAGAGAAATGATAAACTTGCCTCCAAATGAACCATATTACCAACTCTATACTAACAAAACTCCGCCCCAAGCTCTGAGCTTTATATTGGAACCGTTCTAGCCTCCCCTATCCGGTCCATTGTGAGCTTATCCAAAAGGTGATACTTCCCTCCTTCGATTATTGTGATATTGTTTACAGTGCTGCCCACAAGTCAGTTTTATCCAAACTGGGTACCCTTTTTAATGCTTTCTGCCAGTTCGCACTTGACGGCTTCTCCTCCTGCCGGTTCGCTCTTGACGCTCCTCCTCCTCGCACTCACCGCTGTGAGCTATACCACTCCCTTGCTCTCCCCTCCCTTGAGAGCCACCGCCAAACACACTGTGCCAAGTTTATCTCGAAGAACTGGTTTGGTACCCTCCCATTGTACCTGACCTCCGTACTATCACCCCCTCTGGCACCCATCTATGCTGAGGTCCCTAGACTCCCAGCTCCTGTTAGCCCCCAGACGTTGGACCCAAGCCAGCCAGACCGCCTTCTCTCACCCCTTCCCTCAACTCTGGAACTCTTTCCCCTCTGAAATTCACCACTCTTCCTCTATCCAATCACTATCCTATGCCCTTGTCAACCACAGCTCAGTAAACTGCTCCTGCAGCTAACTCTCCAATCTGTTCTACCTCAGACACTCCTATATTTCTTCTCCCAGTAGGCCCAGTGGTGCTACTTCGCTAACCACACCCAATTACTACACTTGATACCAACTTTTGAGCTAGCTAGCTTCCACTTACCCCTATCTCATTATATACCACAACCCAATACCTTAGCAGGATTTCATACTAACATACTAAAATGGCAGCAGAATAGGCCTAACGGTCTTTCGAGTCTGCTCGATTGGTCAGCCCCCACCCTGGGTGCTGACCTTGCTGCCCCCCTCGCCTTCTCTGGCTTCTCCCTTCCCAGTTCCGGATTTTCTTGCTGCATTGGATTTTGCTTCCAGAACCCTTCCCCTGTACCTGTCCCAGCCCCCTCTTGAACCCCTCCACAGTCTCTGCCTCCACCAGCCCCCTAGGCAGTGCATTCCACGGCTCCACCACCCTCTCAGTGAAGTAGCACTGCCTCCTTTCTCCCCTGAGTCTTCCCCCCCCTCCAGCTTCCACCCATGCCCTCTAGTGGCCCCCTCCTCCTTCCTTCGAAGCACCCTGACTGTTCCTCCCCTATTTACCCTCTTCATGTACTTGAAGACCTCTATCATGTCCCCCCGGTCCCTTCTCTCTTCCAGTGTGTACATATTTAGCTCTTGAGCCTCTCCTCATAGGTCCTGTTCCCCAAGCCCCAAATCATTTTGGTTGCCTCCTCTGGACCCTCTCCAGGAGTTTAATGTCCCTCTTTAAGTGTGGCCTCCAAAACTGCACGCAGTACTCAAGGTGTGGCCTCACCAAACAGTTATACAGAGGGAGTATCACTTCCCTCCTTCTGGAGGTGATCCCCCTAGCGATGCATCCCAGCATCCTGTTGGCCTTGGCTGCTGCCCTCCTACAAGTCTCAGAGTTGTTCATCTTGACATCCACCACCACCCCCAGGTCCCTCTCAGCCATCGAGACTTGTAGCATTTCCCCCAGGGTGTACACTTGGCCCGGGTTTCTGGCCCCCAGGTGGAGTACCTTGCATTTCCCTGCATTGAACCTCAGCTTCCACTTTCTAGACCATCTTTCCAGAGCCTGTAGGGCCACCTTCCCCTCTTCCCCATCCACCACCGCCCCCAGTTTTGAGTCGTCCGCAAAGAGACTCATCTCACTCCTGATTCCTGTCCTTATGTCAGAGACGTAGGCGTTGAACATGAGGGGCCCAAGGACTGATCCCTGTGGGACCCCACTAATGACCCTCTTGGGGATGAGACTATCCCGCCAACTACGACCCTCTGGGTCCGGTCCTGGAGCCAATTGCCTGTCCATCTGATCATCTGGTTCCCCACCCCCATTTCTCCCAGCTTATCCAACAGGCCCACGTGAGGAACAGAGTCAAATGCCTTGCTGAAGTCTAGATAGAGGATGTCCACTGGTCTACCCAGGTCCAAGGCACTTGTCACCCAGTCATAGAACTCCACAAGGTTTGTCTGACACGATTTCCCTGGGCGAATCCATGCTGTCTATCGTCCAGGCACCCTGACTTTTCCAGGTCCCCCCTAGCCTCTCCTTGACAATGCCCTCCATCACCTTGCCCACCACCGATGTCAGGCTGACAGGCCTGTAGTTCCCTGCCACCTTCCTTGATCCCCCCTTGTGGATAGGCACTATATGCGCCACCTTCCAGTCCTGGGGCACCCACCCTGTCCTCAGAGAGATGGTGAAAAGCTCCGCCAGGGGTTTCGCCAGGACATCCGCAAGTTCCTTCAGCACTCTGGGATGTAATTTATCCGGCCCCGGTGCTTTCTCCACGTATTAAAGGAGCTGGGGGCTTCCTCCTCTCTCTGCTGTGATTTCCACTTCCAGTGCCTCTTCTCCCTGCTTAGCCCTCCCCCTCCTGCCAGTGATGCCCCCTCTCCCTAGACCCGCCCGATCGGTAAGGGTCCCCCTCCTCAGTATCTCTGTCTCCTCCCATGTATGATTCAGCACCCCATTTTCCTTGGTGAAAACTGAGGTGAAGTACTCATTTAGTACCTCAGCCTGCTCCCCGGGTCTTGTGCCCATCTCTCCTGATTTAATCCTGTTAATCTGCCCTTCACCCTTCGTTTTTCCCCAGTGTATCTAAAGAACCCTTGTTCCCTCTCCTAATTTCCCTGGCCAGGTTCTGCTCCTTTCTTGCCTTGGCGCTGCCACCCTAGTGGCCCTTCTAACCATCAGCTCATACTCCCCTCGATCCCTTTCACTCCTTGAGCACTTGAA
This sequence comes from Neoceratodus forsteri, assembly GCA_016271365.2. Taxonomy (NCBI): domain Eukaryota; kingdom Metazoa; phylum Chordata; order Ceratodontiformes; family Ceratodontidae; genus Neoceratodus; species Neoceratodus forsteri. Next base: position 349,289,347 of record CM057456.1, read on the forward strand.
TTGCCTATAGGCTGCCTTCTTTCCCCGCACCACCTCCTGGACCTCCCTGGTCCACCAGCAGGGTTTTCGGGCCCTACCGCATTTTCGTCTTACTCTTGCACAGGTGCTGGTAGCATCTTGCACCCCTCTCCTGATGATTTCCCACCTACTATCAGCGTCCATGTCTGACCCAGTCACATCCAAATGCTCCATAAGGATCCTTCCCATTTCCTTAAAATCCGTTCCCCTGAAGTCAGTTACCTCCATCTTTGTGCAGCCTTCTAGCCCTCCTAGGTCCAGGCAGAACCAGACCGTGGCATGGTCACTCCCTACCAACGGGTCCCTTACCTCCAAGCCCCTAATCTGGTCACTGTCTGCCAGGACCACATCCAGTACCCGCACCTCCCTGGTCGGTTCCCCCACCTGCTGAGTTAGGAACGTGACTTGAAAGACATCCAACAACCTCTGTTCCCTGGTCACAGAAGATGTCATAGTCTCCCAGTCTGTGCCTGGCATGTTTTAAGTCTCCCATCACCACCACCGTTCCTCTGCCCAGTCTGCAGTGTCTCCCAGCATCTGCCATCAGACTCTCCTCCAGCTCCTCCGCCAGGGCAGGGGGTCTATACACCACTCCTATTTTTACTCTCTTGCCCCCCTTGTTATCAAAGTGACCCAAATCGCTTCCACGGTTCCCTCTGCCTCCTCTACTCCCCTTATGCCAATGCAGTTTTTGACTATCATTGCTACCCCTTCTCCCCTTCCCTCCCCACTGTCCTTCCTGAACATAGTGTAACCCTCCAGGTTCAGGTCCCAGTCGTGTCCTGCAGTGGCCCAGGTCTCAGTGACCACTGCCACATCCACTGCTCCCTCAGTTAGCATTGCCTGGACTGTTTACTCTTGCCTATTAGGGTATATGTATTAATCCACACTCACCTATTCCTGTCAAACACATGCAGCTGTATTATCTAATTATATGTTTTCAAGGTATAAAGCATGACTTCCCCATGTAATTGCTACTGTACTGTAAGTAAGGGTAAACTGTCATCTATGCCCAAATATTTGTCAAATGTTTTCAACTGTATTGTAATTCTATGTATATATGTCAGGACCTGGACTACCCTTGTCCTCTTCCCCACTGTACCTCTCTTCCCCCAGGTCGCAGCGGGAGACGAGCAGTTCTTGCTCAGTGTTTTTTTCCTGGTGAAACAATTTAAATAAATTTTTAACTGTACCTTAATAAACACTGATGTGCAAAACTGTGTTTTCAGATTATTTTTTTTTGGTTTTTTTTGAACATTATGAACAGTTCTTTTCCTGGAACCAGTGATTTGGAGTGTTTACTATGTCATGGTTTGTGTACAGTATGCTAAATGTGAGCTATTGTCCTATCAGAACCATGCTTAGAGATCTTTCCTCAAACCATGACATAGTTAAAACTCCAGATCACTGGTTCCGTGAAGAGAACTGCAACAGAATGCTGCCCGTAAAAACAAAACAATGCAAAATATTTTTTCACATCACTTTTTATTCAGATACAGTTACATACGGATCATTTTGGCTTATGGATATCATTTTTTGCAAACTGGAACATTATAAACAGCTACCAATTTGAAATAATTTCCTGTCCTCTTTAAAGTCACTTACTGCCTCTGCTGCTACCAGACTCGGCCTTCATCCACCAGTGCTTGCCTTCAGTTTCCCCAGGTACTCCGCAGTCCACCAGACCAGGTTTATCTCTAGGCGTGGGGCTCCTTCACTTACCACTAGAGGGAGTCTGTGGTGTGGTATTATGGTAGATGTGGGGGTGATTGTGGCATTTCTGAAAGGTCAGGTGGCACGGGGAGAATGATGGCAGTCCTCTGGAGTGTCTGAACAGGCCTTCCGATTTTTTTTCTTTGTTCATCCACCCACCTAACATCAGTTTGCATGCTGTAGTGGTTGGGATGTGTGGAGGGCCACACTGCCACCATGCCTTACAGATAAATGATTTATTTTAGTCACTGACTGGTTTTAAATGAAGATACAATGTCTGATGACATCATAGTGGTTTCTGCACTCGAGGAAATCAAACAAACAGTCAAATCTTCATAAAAAGAACTAGTTTAGAAGCTTTACAACTTAAAATATATTGTGTAAATTGGACACACAGTGGCCTGACTCGGAATATGTCACTTACGAGGGGGCATGACTTGTGTAACTGTCTTGAGATGCTGCCTCTTGGGAGTTATGGTCCTGCATCCTCACTCATGAATCAGGCCACTGTATTGATTTGCAACATCTTTGTTCTGCTCAATCGCCATGAGTCACGAATACAGAAAATGATATGCTGCTCTGCCTTGTGTTAAAGGCTCATTGTTCCTTTGTCTTGTTTTGTAAGGAGTAGGGAATAGAGTTCTCATTAAACATCTTTGGATATCAGTAAGATTTGGGATTTTGCACTTTTTTTTTTTTTGTTTTGTTTTGTGGACCTTGACATGAAGTGAAATCAAGTTTGAAAAATGATTTCTCGGTTGAAGACTCTATGATGTATGCTTCTGTTTTACTTTCTTTTGCAGGATTTGTTAAAAATCGATACCTTTCATTGAACCAACATGGATGTTGTTTATTGTTTTGACCTTGGCCTAAAGTGTGCTGGATGTTTGCAAGTCTGGATAATCAATGGAGATAGACTATTCTCTGTTCAGATTGGAAGCATGAAGTATTTGGTCTGGCCCCCTCATGTTACTCCACCTCCTCTGTCCAGTTCAGTAAGCATGGCTTTGTGAGGGGCAGATTGTGCCTGATCAACCTGATTGCCTTCTAGTGTGTAACCTGAGAGGTAGATGGGCTGGACTTTATACCTGGGCTTATCTGAAGCTGAGCAAGCCCATAGAAACAGACAGAATGTTTCAGCAGACAAGGACCTATTAGTCCCACCAGTCTGCCCATTTTGTTACTGCCTACACTGCTACCACAGGCTATCTGATCTCTGGCTAGTTCTTATATACTGGGGGCATGACAAGCTTCTGAGCAAAGTTCACCAGTGCAGTATACACAGGGCATACAGAAGGTGGATTGCTAACTGACTTAAGGGCAGGGAGATCTGGGTTGTGTTGGACAGGCACTACTCAGAGTGGAGAGGGGTACTCTGCAGCACCCCTCCAGGATCAGTGCTGGGGCCACTGCTGTTCAACATTTTCATGAAGGATCAGGAAGCTGGACTCTTGAGGAGGATGCCTGAGTTCAGTAATGCCACTGATCTGGCCTGGGTGGTGGACTCCCTTCAGAATGTTGACAAACTTCAGGAGGGACTCAACAAGCACACTGATTGGTTGGACTCCTGAAGTGTGATGTTCAGTGTAACAGAATGTAAGGTGCTACACATAATTAGGAGAAATGGAGGTAGGAACATTGTGTGGTACTTCTGTTGCTTCAGTGGAGAAGGAAAAAGACCCTGGGTGTCATAGGAGACAGGGAGCTGAAGTGTAATAAGGGAGAATGCAGCCATTTTCTAAAGGGCCAACAGAATGCTGGGTTACATAGAAACCTAGAATTTGCCAGTAGATAAGGACCGCTTGGTCATCATAGTCTGCCATTTTTCCCTGCCTGTGGTATCACTGCAGATCCTGCTTGATCTCCGGATCATTCACCCACCCCACTTACTTTTCCCTAAGATTCCCTTATGCCTATCATGTGCATTCTTGAACCTCACCACTGTTTTTGCCCCCTCCACCTCTGCTTGTAGATTGTTCCAGGAATCCACCACTCCTTCTGTGAAGAACTACTTCCTCACATCTCTTCTGAATCTACTGCCCCTCCAGCTTCTTATCGAACCCCCTTGTCCTTGAGCAGCTTTTTCTCTGAAAAATACTTTCTTCCTATACCTTATTTATCCCTGTGAGGTATTTAAAGGCCTCTGTCATATTCCCCTTCCCTCCTTTTTTCCAGCGTGTACATATTTAGGTCCTTAGGTCTCTCCTCATGGGGCTTCTGATCCAGACCCTGTGCCATTTTAGTTGCCCAGTTCTGGACCACCTCTACCTGTCTGTGTCCTTCCTGAAATGTGGTCTCCAGAACTGGACACAGTACTCTAGGTGGGGTCTTACCAGCAGTGTTCCCATTCATGCATAGATGTACGTGAATCACATAAGAAATATGAATTTTATGTACATCTTTGTGTATAGGGGGTATAGCTGCTTGTAAAGAAGCCTGGCTCATTTTGTGTATGCAGGCATGTGAGTGGCTTTATGTACAGACTGTGCCATTTTTTTTTCTCCTCCCACATTAGCAGCCATTGTAGGATTGGTCCACAGAACAAAAAGTAAGAAACAAATCGTCCTATCCGGTTCCACCAGTTGCCAGTGGGCGTGCACCTGTGACTGGGGCGATGGTACGGTGCCTGCTTGGGCTTCACATGTGCAGCGGGAGAAAGTATAAGAAGCCTCGGAGCAGAGGTTTATGGAAATGTCAGGGCAGAGTGCAGACAGCCAGGCACTCGGGTTGAAATGGTTTGACATAGCACAGTACGCTAAGCGCTTATGTGGGACTTTGAGTTGGACTCTGAGAGACCACCAAATACATTGCATTGTTGAGGCGGTACGGCCTTGGAATCTGGAGTCTCAGGAGGATTGGATGGGTAATGGAAAGGCAGGAGTGACTAAAACAGCACTAGACATGTCAGCAATAGGGGCGAAGGCAAGCAGAGGCCACAACATGTGCCTGCTGCATGGAATAATTCAGACTGAAGAGTTTGGAGAAGCCGGGCGAGCCCATTAGTTGAATCCTGTCCAACAGCACACATCAGCAGTAGTCAGCATTACAGGAAGGTCATTTCACTGCAGCAGGCTTATGTGCAGGCACTGCTGATGACTGATCGCTGAGAGAAACGGATCGGATGCATGCCCCAGCTCCATCGACCAGTTAAACAGGAGAGGGATGGGATGATGATGATGGTGCTTCTGCCCACGGCACCACCTTACAAACCACTTCACGGAGGATAATAGCCGAGCTGGTGACTGTAAGGGGGGGACAAGCACAGCAGCCATTCGGTTGAAGTTCGTCTCACTAAAAAACACTAAATTTAACCCCCAGGGACATCGGCTCACTAGTGGCTATAGTCTCTGTTTCAGCTCAGCACAGCAGGAGCAGCCGCATAAAAGCAACAGATTATTGGAACAGGAAGGTGATTGGATTCGGTCGGTGGTACGGTAGGGAAATTAAATGAGCTGGGCCTGAAGCTGAGAGAAACCAGAAGGACTGCCTAAAGTGTGATCTGCCTCTGGCATTGGTGGACTCTGGCAAGGAAAGTGATCAGTTCGGGCATAGCCAGGGATGGCTAGGGGCACAGCAGGCACGGTTGTATATGGCTGATAATCAGATCAGTCATCATGAGAAGGGACGAATTGCCATCATTGCTGGGTCTGGGAATTGGGATGTGAGTGGAGTGGGCTGCGGGCTAATTTCCGATGGTGGAGATGGGTGGTGGTCGTGAAGCCTGCCCAGGGATCAACAGATGCATGGCTGGAGGGAGGCATAGCCGGGTCAGGGAATCTGGGGCTGGAGACAGATGATTGATTGGCGGGAACTGGGGAAGCAACACAAGGTCGCTGACAGCAGATGGCAAGAAAAACTCCACAACTCGTAAGGCTAGTAGTCCAGTCCACCTGTCGCTTGATCCACATATCACCTGTAACAAAAAAGAAAAATGCAAACCTGAATGGTAAAGGCAAAGGGCAAGGCAAATTTTATTTTTCTGGCATCCAATCCTAGAGCCTCTAGGCACCGTACAAACACACAAGAATATAGAAAGCTATCATCTCACAATATAATTGTAACCCCTTTGTCACCCGGGGTTACTAGAATCCCACTTAGAACTAGTAGCAGGCAGGGAAAGGCTGCTTTTGAGACACCAGTTAAATGGGTTTCACACTGTCTCACTCTGTCCTCAGTCTCAGCTGAGCTGGAGGGATGACATCACTATAGAATTCTCGCAGCAGCATAAACCACAGTGGAATGTTAGCTGCAGGTGTTAAGTTAGAACGTTGGAAATTTCAAGTCAGTCTTCAGCCAGACTCAAGAGAAGGAGGAGGTGTGCTGCAGTTGGCAGCTCCTCAGAGCCTTGCTCTGTCATAGAGTTACACCAGAAACAGGGTAGTGTCCTCACCCTAGAGAAGAACACTGAAGATACCAGCAGAAGTGGTAGACACTGCTCCCCGAGTTGTTCCAGTGCCCCATCCCTGGAGGGATGGTGGGGAAAGAATCCAGCATTGCAGGGGCAATCCCCTGGCCCTGCTGGGAATGGGAAAAGCTGCCTGACAAGAATTTGTTCTGAGTTACCAGAGAATTTTGTGTGTAGTGAGAGAAGCCCTGGGGCACCTGCGAACCATGGTGAGTCTGCTCTGACATAGAGCCCATGTTTTCACCAAGATAGTTGTGTAAAAGTATCTGCCTACTGTGGGGTCAGGAAAGGACTAGCCAAGTACAGTACTTTTAAGATATGTGTATGGCTTGAAATGCATCTAACCAGTAGGGGTCTACAGAGATGGACATAGCCACTTACAATACGTTACAAGTCAGGACACCAGCTACATAGAGAGAGTAGAATGTTAATTGTGATATACATTTCGAGATAGCATCTACATCCAGAGAGTTCAAAGAAAGGTGTTGATTCCAAATGAATGGCCGAGTATGGATTTTGGAACAAGAGGTGGGAGACCCCCAAGTCTGGAGTAATCAGGTGTACCTCACAGGATTCACTTTGGGCACCTATAGCATTCTCTCAGGCACTTGGCCAGTGTCTGCAGAAAGTACCTAGACGTGGGATTAAGGATGAGATTTTCCCTTTAGAGCTAGAAAACGCTTATGGGTGGTTGAAGGAGCCGCCACCAAACTCCATGCCATGTGGAAAAGTGTCTTAGTGCTGGCCGGGGTGCCATGCCAGGGGATCCAAGAGTGAGAATACCAGTTCGGGCGTGTGAGCCGAGATGTGTTCAGAACCTGAGGGTTGTCGTGTAAAGAAGATGCGTTCTGACCGCTGTAGATCTGCATATCCAGTGAGTGTATCCCTGTGGGGGTCCATCTTGCCTTGTTGTTCTTGTATTGAAGTGAATAAAAGCCACACTTTAGAATCCCACTCCAGGTTTGGACATTTTCAGTTATTGCTTCCTGTGTCCAGAATTACTTGGGTGCCCCCTGACCAGAAGTACAAACCTAGCCCTGATGCTGAGCAAATGTTTTCTCCCCAAACCCAGGCTAGCCAGGTAGTGGGTTACAAAAAGGAGGCACTGCACACCATGACTTACATAATAAATGATGACCTATCAGAATAGGCAATGTCACCCTGTTTACTTTAAAGGGACAATGTCAACCTGTTTTTCATCATATTATTTCTAGTTAAAAACCTACATTTTATGATTGCTTACCTTCTCTAAAATTCATTGATGTTGCTGTTTGTTTTCTGTGTCTCCTTGTTTAGTTGAACTGAAATGCATGGTAATGTATATTCTTAAACAACCTTGTTTTGTTTACAATCCTGGATCTGTTCTTACTGCATACTTACGGAGTGTTGGAAACACCCCCAAACAGTGCAGTCACTCATGAGGCAGTAGCCCCCTAAACTCCCACTGCATCATAAGGGGCTAGACTGTGTTGTGGGTGTTCCCAAGTCCAGGAAAGATGCAGTTGGAGCTGATCAAGGAATGTAAACAAACCAGTGTTTCTGTGGTAACACCAGTATGGTGGGCAGTCTGTGTTGCACTTTTTTAAAGAAAAAAAAGTAAATCAAACTACCAGCTACATCAGCAATCTTTACAGAATGTTGGCAGTCACAAAATGTTTGTTTTTTTAACTATGGACACTTTGAGACTTAAGGGGGTTGAGAATGTCCGTTTAAAAAAGGGTCTGATAATCTATGCTCTCATCCAGTGTCCGAGAAAGCCTGGCTGAATAGATAACATTAAAGGCGGGCTGTAAATACCTCCACAGAAGGGGTCTTCCTCACCAATGGTGGAAGCGAATTCCACAGGACTGGGCCGGTGATACTAAAAGCTCTATCGCCGGCAGTTTTCAACCTCGTCCTGGGAATTGCCAGGAGGCCCCTCGAGGAGGATCGAAGGGAGCGGACCGAGGCAGCGGGTGTAAGAAGGTCCACCAGGTAGCAAGGGCCCAGTCCATGTAGGGTCTTAAAGGTGAGCAAGCCCACCTTAAAAAGCACCCTCCATCGAACTGGCAGCCAGTGCAATTCCTGCAGCACCGGGGTGACATGACAGTATTTAGACTGTCCAGTCAGCAGCCTGGCAGCTGCGTTCTGCACCAGTTGCAGTCGATGGAGAGCGCCTCCAGAGTCCCAGAGTGCTTCTCCTCCTCTAGGTCAGAAAACAGTAAAGAGGTCCCTGTCCCTCTGAAATTCTGCTGCTAAACTTGCACGTTTCTGTAGTTTGGCCATTGTACTTTCTCCTGCTGCACATGTGAAGCAGACGTAGGCACCGTACCATTGCCCCAGTCACAGGTGCATGCCCACTGGCAAACCAGGTAGGGTCATTTTTTTCTTACTTTTTGTACTGTGGACCAATTCTACGATGACTGCTAATGTGGGGAAAGAAAAACAAATGGCAGTCTGCATGTAAAGCAACTCACATGCCTGCATACATAAAATCAGCCAGGCTTCTTTACATGCAGCTGTACCCCCTACACACACAGATGTATGTGAAATTCATAGTTCTTACATGAGTCACATACATCTATGCGTGAATGGGAACACTGGGCAGGAGGGGGAAGCAGGCAGGGAGGGAATAAGGTATGGAGAGCCATGTACATCAATGGGAGGAGTCTGGGAAATACAGTTCTTGACCTAGAGGCCATCGTGGCTGAAGGTTCCCTAGATTTCATAATAACAGAATCTTGGTGCACTAACTGCCTCAACTGAGGCATGAGAATACCGGGCTGTTCTCTGTTCAGGGGAGACAGGGAAGGGAGGAGGGGTTGTACTGTGTGTGAGGGACAGAATCAAGGCCCACCGAAGTATAGGGTGACCCGGAGCAAAAAGGAATGAAGGTGCTGTGGGTCATCCTGGAGACAGGTACTGGGGCCAGTATCCATACAGGAGTGGTGTATAGATCCGCAGAGGGAGAGGAGTTGGGTAAGGCACTTGGGGAGGACATCAGGTAAGTGGGAGGTGCTGCTAGTTGGGGGACTTCAGTCTGTCAGATGGGGATTGGAGCCTTCCAGCTGCAGCTTCAGCAGGAGCTGGGCCACCTTTGGCTCTCTGCAAAAGGCTTTTTTTCAGGCAGGTTAGTTAACGGGTATCCTGTCAGTACCGTGTTGGAAGAATGGTGCGATCAAAAACCCTGCTGGCATTAATTATAGAGTGCACAGTTTGAGTTGGTTTATTTATATTATCGTGTTTTTTTTTTTTTGACTGCACCCGTTTTTCTGATGTCCACTCAGCGTGTGTTTGGACTGCGCTATTCTTCTGTCGTGGTTTTGACCTGGATCCAGTCAAGGAACCCACTAGGGATGTGACTGTTGGACCTCATGCTTGTAAACCGGAATGACATTGCAGACATCACAGTGGGCAGTCCCCCAGGTACCAGTGATCACGCTAGAAGCAGAGACTAGAAATGTACAGTGTGTCAGCAGAAAAGGACCATTAGGCTCATCTAGTCTGCCCTATTCTCCCTGCCTGTTACTACACCATGGACCCTATTTTGCCACAGGTGCCCCTCCCCCCCAATACCTGTGCCTTATTATACCCGTATGCCTGTCCCATGCATGTTTTAAGCTCCTCACTGTCTTCACCCCTACTGCCTCTTCTGGCAGGCTTTTCCAGGTGTCCACCACCCTTTGGTGAAGAGTGTTCCTGCACCTTTTAAACTCCCCAAAAAGCTTCATAGCATGCTCCCTGTATTCTAGTGCTCCTTCTCCTGTGAAAGAGACTCTCCTCCTGCACCTTGTTCACCCCCACAAGGTACTTGTAGGTCTCAATTATATCCCCTCTTACTCTCCTCTGCTTCAGGCAGTATATGTTGAGCCACACCATTTTGGTAGCCCTCCTCTGGACTGTGTCAACTCTGTCAACGGCCTCCAGAACTGGACACAGTACTCCTGGTGGTGTCTCACAAGTGAGCAATACAGAAGCAACACTACCTCCCTTCTGCTAGAAGGGACTGGGAGACTATGACATCCTCGGTGGCCAGGGAACAGAGGTTGTTGGATGTCTTTCAGGATGTGTTCCTAACTCAGCAGGTGGGGGAACCGACCAGGGAGGCGCAGATACTGGATGTGGTCCTGGCAGACAGTGACCAGATTGGGGGCCTGGAGGTAAGGGACCCGTTGGCAGGGAACGACCATGCCACGGTCTGGTTCTGCCTGGACCTAGGAGGGGTAGAAGTCTGCACAAAGACTGAGGTAACCGACTTCAGGGGGCGGATTTCAAGGAAATGGGAAGGATCCTTAAGCATTTGGATGGGATTGTGCCAGACATGGACACTGACAGTAGGTGGGAAATCATCAGGAAAGGGGTGCAGGATGCTACCAGCACCTATGCAAGAGTAAGATGAAAATGTGGTAGGGCCCCGTAAACCCTGCTGGTGGACCAGGAAGGTTCAGGAGGTGGTGAGGGGAAAGAAGGCGGCTTATAGGCATTTCAAGTGCTCAAAGAGTGAAAGAGATGGAGGGGAGTATGAGCTGATGGCCAGAAGGGCCATTAGGGTGGTGAGGGCGGCTAAGGCAAGGAAGGAGCAGAACCTGGCCAGGGAAATTAGGAGAGGGAATAAGGGGTTCTTTAGATATATTGGGGGAAAAACAAAGGGTGAAGGGGCAGATTAGCAGTATTAAAACAGGGGAGGGATGGCACAAGATCCGGGGGAGCAGGCTGCGGTACTAAATGAGTACTTCATCTCAGTTTTCACCAAGGAAAATGGGGGGGGCTGCATCATACATGGGAGGAGATGCTGAAACTGAGGGGGGGTACCCTTGCCGATTGTTGGGTCTGGGAAGAGGATGGGCCATCACTGGCAGGAGAGGGGAAGGCAAGGCAGGGGGACGAGGTAGCGGAGGTGGAAATCACGGAAGAGAGTGTGAGGGAAGCCCTCGGGTCCCTTAAGACAAAGAAAGCACTGGGGCCAGATAAATTACATCCCAGAGTGCTGAAGGAACTGGCGGATGTCCTGGCGAAGCTTTTCAGCATCTCTCTGAGGACAGGGTAGGTGCCCCAGGACTGGAAGTTGGCACATATAGTGCCTGTGCACAAGGGGGGGATCAAGGGAGGTGGCAGGGAACTACAGGCCCGTCAGCCTGACATCGGTGGTGGGCAAGGTGATGGAGGGCATTGTCAAGGAGAGGCTGGGGGGAGGGACCTGGAAAAGTTGGGGTGCTTGGACGATAGACAGCATGGGTTCATCCCTGGGAAATCATGTCAGGCAAACCTTGTGGAAGTTCTGTGACTGGGTGATGAGAGCCTTGGACCTGGGTAGACCGGTGGACGTCCTCCATCTCGACTTCAGCAAGCCGTTTGAGACTGTTCCTCACGGGGTCCTGTTGAATAAGCTGGGAGAGTGGTGGTGGGGAACCAGATGGATAGGCAATTGGCTCCAGGGCCGGACCCAGAGGGTCGTGATTGGTGGGACAGTCTCATCCCCAAGGAGGATCATTAGTGGGGTCCCTCAGGGGTCAGTCCTTGGGCCCCTCCTGTTCAATGCCTGTCTCTGACATAAGGAAGGGTATCAGGAGTGAGATGAGTCTCTTTGCGGATGACTCAAAACTGGGGGCGATGGTGGATGGGAAGGGTGGCTCTACAGGGGGATCTGGAGGCTCTGGAAAGGTGGTGTAGAAAGTGAAAGCTGAGGTTTAAGGCAGGGAAATGCAAGGTACTACATCTGGGAGCCAGAAACCCTGGCCAAGAGTACACCCTTGGGGGGGATGCTACAAGTCTCAATGGCTGAGAGGGACCTGGGGGTGGTGGATGTCAAGATGAACAACTCTGAGACTTGTAGAAGGGCAGCGGCCAAAGCCAACAGGATGCTGGGATGGATCGCTAGGGGGATCACCTTCAGAAGGAGGGAAGTGAGACTCCCCCTGTATAACTGCTTGGTGAGGCCGCACCTCGAGTACTGCGTGCAGTTTTGGAGGCCACACTTAAAGAGGGACATTGAACTCCTGGAGAGGGTCCAGAGGAGAGCAACCAAAATGATCTGGGGCTTGGGGGACAGGACCTGTGGGGAGAGGCTCGAAGAGCTAAATATGTACACATTGGAAGAGAGAAGGGCCAGGGCGGACATGATGGAGGTCTTCAAGTACATGAAGGGGTTAAATAGGGGAGAAGCGCCAAGGTGCTCAGAAAGGGGGGGCAACCAGAGGGCATGGGTGGAAGCTGGAGGGGGAGATTCAGGAGAGAAAGGAGGAGGTGCTACTCGCTGAGAGGGTGGTGGAGCCATGGAATGCTGCCCAGGGGGCTGGTGGAGGCAGACACGGTGGAGGGATTCAAGAGGGGGTGGGACAGGTGCAGGGGAAGGGTTCTGGACGCAAAGTCCTGTGCAGTGGGAATATCCGGGACTGGGAAGGGAGAAGCCAGAGAGGACGAGGGGGGCAGTAAGGTCAGCTCCCAGGGTGGGGGCTGACCAAACGAGCAGACACGAAAGACCATTAGGCCTATTCTGCTGGCATGTTAGTATGTTAGTAAATCCACCTCCCCATGCACCATAGCATCTGGCTAACCTTGCCTACTGCCTTGCTGCAGTGACCTCCCACCTTAAGATCATCAGATATGATTACCCAAGGCTCTTCCCTTGCTTGGTAACTGTAAGTACTTCTCCTCCATCGTATACATCGCCCCCAGGTTTCCTTGCTTCAGCTGCATAACATAGCACTTTTTGGCATTGAAACCCAGCTGCTGCTTCCTAGACCACTCCTGTAGTTTCCCCAGATTCCTTTGAATTCTCTCCACCCCTCCTGGGTGTACACCCTGTTGCAGATTTTATGTCATCTGCAGCAACACACCTTCCCCTCCAGTTCCTCAACAATGTCACTTATGAAGACATTGAAGAGGACAGGACCCAGTACAATCCCTGTGGTACTTCACTGATCACACTCTCATCCTCCCAAGTGATTTGTTTACCACCACTCTCTGCCTCCTATCATTCAGCCAGTTAGATACCCAGTTCACAACTTTCTCCCCACCCCCAAGTTGCTAAGATCTTACTTCGAGGGGGCTCATGCAGCAGACAACACTGATCATACTGAAGCCGCCAGGCACCAGGACCCCACGGAAAACTTCTAGCTAGCAGTCTACAGCAGGGGATCGCCCCCGCCGATGTCGGCACGCTATCTGCCCATGGTATAAATGGGGCGGTCCCCCAGACCTACCTCCAGTTCTTTTCCTGCCATCGACCCATGCTCGTCTGATCTCCATGGATGCATACTTGAGTCGACTGCCATTACCATTACCTGTGTTTACCCACAGTTTTTTTTTCTTTATTTTTGTACAGTGTTAACATTGAATTTTGGTGCTTTGCCTTTCAAGTTTGTCGTCTTCTCCAGCCTCCTCTTCTGACCAGCCAAAGAAGTGTGCCTGCAGCAGGCAGATTCCCACCAAGGACTGCCACTCTTCTTCCTTATCTGCTTAGGCCGCAGCCATGACACTGAGGCCTGCAAGCACTGCCAGAACTTCAATCAGGCCACATGGAGATGCTGCTTGAAGACTCTCCAGGGTCACTTACTGCAACAAAAATTAGCCGCTATGCAGAAGGAGCTTTAGACTGAAAGTTCTTCAGCTTCTCCGGTCTCCGAGGCATCTTCCTCTTCCCAGAAGAAGAGGTCAGGTGTGAAGCACAAGCACTAGGACCATCCACGGTCAGCCTCCCCCTCATGGTGGCCGCATAGATCTGCTACCGCCATGGGGTCTTCCTTCCACGGGGGGTCGGCCCCTCTTGCTGCAGCAGCCTTCACTCCCTCCAGGTTGCTGGCAGTTCGGCTGCCTGCCCTCATAGCTATCATGGGCGGTGGCTCCTCAGGGCGGCAGACATTATCCCTCGCCTCCCAGCCCCTGACGCTCAGGTCCTTAGTTCCCACAGGCCCTCAGTCAGGTGGCTTGATCAGGGTTGGTTTCCTCTGGTGTTGGGTTTACACCCTTAAGATTCTGCAGGAGATGGCCTGACGGTAAAACACCACCAATAAGATGAGCAGAAAATCAGTTTGATTTATCCCTAGTAATAGTACAAAGACAGAAGGATAAGGTAAATCTTACCAACTGAAACACAGAGACAGCCATACACCAGGTGTGGAAGCTGGGTGCTTCCTGGGATCCCAAGGGTTTGGCCATGTACTAGGATTATATACTCAGGTAAGAGTGTCCCAATTTTGTTTTGTTTGTTTGTGAACTTTATTTATCCCCGCCTTACGCCAACCCCCAGACTCTTTCCGGTGGGGACACTTGACTCACCTTCCATCTCGCCCTGTCTGAAGGCTCAGTCCTACCTGTCGGCCGGCCCATCTCATTCCATCCTTCTGGTGCCCGTTCCCCCGGAATCCCCCCCAGGATGGGACCACCACTCTCCTCTTGCGACCTGTCTGTAATCTGGATGGGCATCCTAGGAGGTGGAGGAGTGCCGATGGTAGCCAGCGCACTTTGCATTGGGCGTGGGGGGTGGTCCCTGGTTCCCACCGTCGCCTACTGGTGGTAAGGGTTTTTCCATTTTTCTGTTCCCCCTGAGCTCCGGATGTGCAGTGAGGTCCTGTATGTCATATATGCACACCTGCACACACACTTTGGTCGCCTGCCAGAGCTCACCCCTTCTTGCAGCTGCCAGATGCTGTGCCCCCTAGCTACCGCTAGAGGCCACTAGAACAGTGACCAGTCATCCCTCCCGCCACTGGGAAGTGAGAGCAGACCTCCGGATGCTCAATCACTTCCCGTCCCTGCCGACCCCCTGGGCACAAGAACGTCCCATTACTGGAGCAATGAGCTTATAAACATCCATGTTTTTCTGTACTCTGTGTTCCATTGCACAGTATATGGGTGTCTTGTACCCAAGATGCTGCTTTTTGTAGCAGCTTCAGCAATGTGCTGACTGTCACTTATTAGAACAATAGGCTTATAATCTGCTAAATAAGCATGCTGACTTCGGAAGATAGGTGGCGCTGCAGACCACGGAATATATTATGTTATTTAATTGTCATATTAGGCTGCTAATATTGCAATTGTTAGTAGATGTCATTGGAGACCAGAAATATATATTTCTGTCTAATACATTAGATGTTTGGATAAACGCTAGATTCCTGAATAGGCCCTAATATAACAAAATCTGTTTGTGTATTAGTATACAGTAGTATAGTATTGCCCCTTGTCTGTTACGATAGCAATGATGGTCATATGGGATGGCAGGGCTGGCTGGTCCAACATACCTCCCCATCCTTGTTGCCTGGATACAAAGGCAACACTAACTAGGTGGGTAGGTAGGTCATTTTGTTGCTGAATGAGATTCATAGAGAAACTTTAATTGATTTCTGTGTTGTGTTGAGTTTTACATAAACCGAGCAGGATAATAAGAAAAGTAATTAGAAACACTTGAATTACAACAACATTTTTGAATGTGAGCTTCAGCCATGTGTTGAATAGTGCGGTGCTGAGGTCACCATCTTGAAATGGAGCATTTAATGAGTTCCCTGCCTTGGTGACATTATTTATGTGAACTAAAGGTGTATCCTTTCTGTCTAGTAGAGACTTGAGATTAAGAATAAGTGGATCAATATGCACATTAAATACTGGTAAATACTGCGCTAGAGCATACAGATAGTCAGGGTCACTATCGATATAATCATGTTCCAGGTGGGAACTGGGGTGATAACCGTATGGCCTATGATAGTGTTCTTGGGGCATGAAGCAGAAGTTTGGAAAGGGTATGTCACAAGTTAAAGTTCCATAGGAAAATGTCTGATTGGCCACAACACAGTATTGTCCATCAGAGTTGTAGGTCACGTGAACTTGATGAAAGCGTCACTTCTTGCACTGGACAGGGCAGGGGATGGAAGTATTCATGATGCTGCTGGTGTGGATGTTGTCTTGAGATGCATTTCTAGATGCGTACTGGAGGCGTTGAAGCTGGGTTGCACTTGACTCGAGAGTCCATCTTGATCCGTATAAGGCATTGTAGAAGCTGAAGAAAGTTCATTTAGGTCATCATTAAATTGTAATGACCAGTCCATTGTATCAGAGGAGTAACCACAAACTGGCACAGTTACGTCAGACATCACATCTGCATAGATAATGATATCCCTTTTTAGCACAACAGTCTGTATGTGGAGCAACCCAGGAGTCAAGGCAAGAATGAAACACCAGTAGAGGAGGTAGATTAATCTGTTCTATGTAGGTGCTGCCCTCAGGATGGCCCACAGAGTGGATAATAGTAAGCTTGTCAAAGACTGAAGAATCCTTGTTGAAAACTGGAAGAGATACTGTAAATGTAACATACATTGTGTCCTTAATGCTACAGTGATTGGCTGTGTAGCAGGGTCCTTGATTTGGGTGTGGTGTAATGTAACCCAAATTTTGTGCAGTAGCCAGGGAAAAAGGATACAGTCTTATCTGTACACTTCGCAGTACAGGAAAGAGAATTGCAGTGGGGCAATACCATTTAGCCATACGCTTATCTTGGATCAAATCTGGGATCCGCCCTGATTCCAGATCCTGGAAGAGATTAGTGATGGTGTTGAGTGCAAAATTACCATAGGTTGAACATATCTCCCTGCCTATGTGTTGCTCCCTAAGTTCTTTATTATTTAATTCAGTTAATTCATTTTATTGAGAATTTCATCAAGCAATCTGGCAATATCGTGAATATTGTAAACAGTAAACCTTTCTTCTTGTGAGAGCCCTTCTATACAGTGTAGCATGGGTGTTACCACACTATCTGCTAATTAAGAATTGAAGAGATCGTTATGTCTTGGCCAAATCAGCATGGTCCAGATTGACATTCATGAGCCAGACAAACCTGCTACAGTGCCAGCTATTCCAGTCACTGCACTCAACAATCGCCGATGACATTAGGGGCCGGAACACTCCACTGTTTTCCATTGTGTGGTGCCCTACTACAGGGTCTTGAACCCTAACTTGATATGCTGCCATTAAATCTAATAACATCATAAAATGAAAATTAGATACATTAGTAGAAACACATTGTTCAATCTCCACAGTGTTCCAGTGGGTTAGGTTCAGTACCACTGGCACGTGCATGTACTGTCTGTTATTAAAGTTCTAGGTATAGATGTTGCTGCCAGGTCTCACTCTGGACCAGGCTCCAAGGTAAGACATTGAAGAGGGGTATCTTTATAACTGGAGTTACTGTAAGGAAAAGGGCAATGAAAGCAACTGTTTGAAATATCTTTCGTACAGTTATATATGAAAACGTGTGCGAAAGTCTATTAATTGTTGCTGTGAGATTGTAAAGTCGTGTAACTTGGATGTACAAAGTTCCCTTAGGGTAAATATGGGTATTTGGCCAACCTTTAAAAGTTCTTTTGGCAAGGCTGGCAACTGGAAGTTGCTGTCCATCAAGATTATCTGTTTTACAGTCAGATTTTTAAAGTAGACAATGGTGGCGTAGTAAAAAGAGTACTGAGGTAAGCGTTCTGACCTGCTTGAACAGGAATATGTAGATATTGTAGTAGTACTAGTAGTAGTAAGTAGTAAAATGTTATTCTGATTTCAGAAAAGGATAGCCCAATTGAGCTGAAACTCATTTTTGGTAGGACCCCGTGGTACATAAGATAACTGTTTCACAATTAAAACATATTTGCAAAATATATAGTAAGGCTACCATACATTACATAGTAAGCTAATGTAAGTTAGTCACACAAGTTCTTGGTAGCACTAGCTTAGCAGCATATATAATCCAAGTTTTTTATAGCACTCCAAGATGTTGTACCTTTGTGCAACCTCAGATAGCCTGGTAAGCTGTTCCATAATTTAGTGACCATACAGGTGAAGTTGGCGTATCCCTTTACAGTTTTCATGACTGGCACCATATATTCAGTTGCCCCTGCTGAGCACAAACCCTGCTTTACATTCTGTTCCCTTGCCAATTCTGATAACTAAACAGGCATTTTTTCAGATGGCATTTGTAATTCAGATGGATAATATTCAGTTTTCGATAAATGTGAAATACGAGTAGAGGGTAAATCGATGGTTATGCCTAAACCAGGGTGTGGCAGTGTGGGTTCCAATAACAGATCTTACAACCAGTTTAAGATGCATAAAAAACACGCATACTTCTGCATTTATCATTTTATTGTCTCAAAAAAAAAAAAATACTTGTATACAGAAACGAAACTAAATGGTGTTAGTCCTTCACACCTTCAGAACACAGGATATTATTCTTCTTCCTTCGGACAACATAAAAGAATTCCTGCAGTCTCTCCTTTCCGTGGAACAATGTGAAAACTGGCATACTCTCAATAGAACCTTCCCTCACTGTAACCAGAAAGCTACTGATCACCACACCTACAGAAGCCCCATAGAGGAGCACTTTTTAAGTCAATCAGGGGTGACCCCATAAGTCATGTGACACACTAATTAAGTCAAATAAATGAAAATTGTACTCATTTTTCAAGGCTATAATTATATTTTAAACCCTCTATCATCATGATACCATTGTTAGGAATCATATACATAGGTAACTCTCTCCCTCCATTGCCATAGAACCCAGCTATAGGCTTAATTATAGGGTTATGATGTCAGAACATTTGCTTAACTCCTCCCCCTTGTGACATCACTGTTTGGAGTCTATATAACCAGGCATTTCAGGGGCAGCTTGCCCTATAGAAGGACCTTACAACAAGATACAGACCTCTAGGTAAAACAACTTTCCTTTACAAATGTGAAGTATAAGGATAAACCAAAGTTATTTAAGAACAAATAATAGTCTATAACCTTAGCATGGGAAAGAGATGAGGGGTATGCTCCCTATCTGCCTCCATATAAGGTTATAGTTTTTTATTTGTCTTTTTTGTTCATATAAGGAAAACATACATAAATGAACCACTGTAGTATCTATATTTTACTTCAAATTATGGCACTCTAGTCTTTGGATATGCATTGTTTTATTCACAAAACCCTTGTTTTATATTTTCAGAACCTTTTATTATTTTTCTCAAACAGCTTATCTGGCTGCTGCACTTTCAGCCGACGCCTTGCTGAGGAACTCAGCCTTCTAAAACTCAGAAGGCTTAACTTCAGCGCTTTGGGGCTTATTAGAATCAGCACGATAGCAGCCAAACATGGTTGCTTTCATTTCCTCCTAAATTTAAACTTAAATGTTTGGATGCATGGGTGTTAAACTCATACAGTAATTGTACAGGTTCTGTTGTACTTTCCTGCAAACCTGTACTTTGTTTGTGTTGCCTAAAACCTTTTTTTTTTTTTTTTTCACTGTTTGCAACAATTTTAGTCTCAGCTTTCCTTACTCACTAATTGAAATGGCACCTGAAGGCTTTTTCCACAACCCAGCCCTCTGCTCATTTTGGGGCTTCTTTTAAGTGACACAGCTCCTTTTTTGTATTTATTTTTTTTATTCTGGAACACAGGACTCCTATCTTGTATGCCCTTGATTCAATTTTAGCCCCTTTTTAATATATTATAACAAGATGCAATTTTTTAATACCAGAACAAGAAAGTGATAGTAAAGGCAAAGTAGAAAATTGGCAGGTTGGCCACCCTGACAAGAAAATTAGGATAGATGAGAATAAGCAGAAGAAGACAGGATAGAGTGAAAGTAGAAACCAAAAAAGAGGCCGGGGGGGTTATTGCATCTTCTGTCAACTTTATCCTTCAAAACTGGACCTCCTGTTACACAGGGGGAGGGGTAAAATCTGAAAGAGGGGACTAGGCTGGGTCAGTGGAGTCCATGGCATGAAGAAAGGCACGGATATGGGTCTGGTATGCCTTGGTGTGCTGGAGCTTCTTATGGTAGGCCTCGCTCTGCAGGAGCTTCTGGTGAGGAGTACAGTGGATGGATGCCAGGTCTCTCTGCCATACATCCAAGAATAGCAGGAGCGGCAAGAGACTCAGTCTGGACAGTCCCATCTTGGAATACCAAAGTCTTCGGAATTTGGGTTTACAGGACCTAAGGAGAGGAGAAGGAGAAGTAAAAGTATTGTTAGTAAATGGCACTCCTTCCACCAGGAGCAGAGGAAGGAGTGTCTTCACATCAGCTTTTTTCTGCCATCGGTCATTTGGTCTTCTAGGCCAGTCAACATTTCAGTTTATCAGAGTTGTTCAGCAGCTGAGAACAAAAAGCAAAAAAAAGATAAATTAAGCACACAAGGTGCGCCTTCCCCCAGGGGCTGGAGGAAGGAGCATTTATACTGCATTTTGTTTGTATGGGACTAATCACCTTTGTAGATCTTCAGCTGGTTTGCATGGTACCACTTATCAAATGGCTTTCTTGTGTCATTAATGATTCGGACTTGGTACACTGCTGGACTCCATCTGCCACAGATACTGCCCTCTGACGTATAATAACTGCCCTTAACAATGCCTGCAGGCTCACCTTAGGGGCACACCGACTAACCCACACCTGCGATCTCTATGCAGAGGCTTACTGGCTAATGCTGTTTGGTTGCTTAAAATATCAATCTTGCCTCCTGGCCAAAAAGATCTGACTTGGTCAGCTCCCGACTGGGGTCCATCAACTCCTAGTTCCCAGCACTAATCCCAGGCCCACCTGAAATTCGGAACTGCAGTCCTTCCTGACTCCAAAATGTCGGACATCTCATCTCAAGGACAAAGGTCCTTTGCCTATCGGGTATCATTGTGGTTCAACTCCCCTCCATGAGAACATTAACCTGCCCACTCTGTGGACCTTCAAAAAGAACCTAGAGAACCATTTAATACAGGAATCTCAATGTGTCTGTCATCACTAGCACCTAGCAGAGGCATCTTCTACCATCTGCCCTTCTGCCAGGCAGATCTCTCTCTGTCTCTCGGACACCCTGCACTTGGGGCTCAACCCCTGCCCTGTCTCTCCAGCACTTCGATGCACTAACCCCCTCGTGTTGCTGACAACTAACAGGCTCCCTGTTGGGCACAGTTATTTAGTCTGTTCCTGTATGTATCTGACAGTGTTTACTTATTCCAGTTTTGGTTTTCACTGTATTTTTTGCATTCCTTTGTTTAAAGACCAAATGTACCTAAATGTTCTCATTTTAATTTTATTGCTTTATTTGTCTCAATCGTCTTTATAATCACCTACTTTTTCTAAATCTACTAATGTGGAACCTATGTAAAGAGCTCTGAGATAAAATGGTTAATCCGAGATCTGAAATAACAAATTTATTTATTTTTTTATTTATCAAATGGACCTGACCATTTGTTTACAAAGGCATGTGCTGGAGAGGCAAATTTTAGAATCATGACTCTGTCGCCTACTTGCCAGTCGACTTCTTTGACGTGTTTATCAAAGTACATTTTGGACCGCATGTTTATCAAAGTACGTTTTGGACTGCAGTTGGGCTTGGCCCAAGTTGTTTGCAACAAACAAATTAAGTTGAGCAAGGTTCTTTTGTAGTTTGCTGGCAAAGGTATCCACTGATGCTCTGTCTGCAGTAGGAACATTGAGGTCAATCATCAAATGTTCTGGTAATCTCTTTTGTCTACCAGTCATGACCTCAAAAGGGGTACATGAGTAGATGCTGAAGGGGTGTCTCTAATTGCCATTAGGAGTAAGGGCAACAAAGTATCCCAAGTTTTTCCAAGGATTAGTAGCAAATTTACATAACATTGCTTTCATGTGTGTCTGTGCTCTTTCTACTTGTCCTGATGACCGAGGATGGTAAGCTATGTGAAATTTCTTACCAGCTCCCAATAACTTCATAGTTTCCTGCATAAGTTCACCTGTGAATGTGGTTCCTTTATCTGAATCTACCTTGAGAGGTAGGGCCCCATCTGGTAAATATTTGTTCTTCCAGTATTCTGGCAGTGGCTTTTGCAGTTTGGGCCTTGCATGGAAAGACTTCAACCCATTTGGAAAATAGGTCAGTGATCAGGAGTGCAAATTTGTTGTTTCTGTGGATACAAGGCAGTGGTCCAATGAAATCAATCTGGATAGCATTCCGAGGGCCAGAGTGTCTGAGGCAGAAGTTTGGCGTTCTTGCCTGGAATTGGGTTATTCTGTACACAGGTGAATCAGTTGTCCACATAATGCTGGACATCTGGTGTTATACCAGGCCACCAGCCAAGGTTTTCACTCCCTGGACTGTCTTGTCCATCCCTTGGTGTCTACCTATAGGGGTGTCATGAACCTGATGGATGACTTCAGAACTAAGTGATTTGGGAATTACCCAGAATTTCTGATTACCTGAGTGTAGAAAATCGGTTTGTGATCCTGGGATGGATAGTTTGTCTGCATGTCTTTTGGATGGATTATTTGTAGACCTTTCCTTTTCTGTACTTTTGGAGAGGTATTGATATACCTCTTATCTCTGGATCAGCTAGCTGTAGCTTGGTCAAATCCAGAGGGACTTCTTTAGTTCTCTTGTTTGCAGCTACCTTGGGTGTTGTGGTGGTAGGAGGCATTTGCCATATCTCCCCCCACCCAGAGCTGCTTCTTTACCTAAAGAGTCTGCTCTGTCATTGTAGTGGTGGAAGGGTTCAGCTTTCGAGTGGGCCTTTACTGTGTGGATAAACAGTTTGAATATACATTGTGTAGTCAATGTATATAAACAAGTCTTTGTACCTGACTGGGTTACCTTCAGAGGTAGTAAAATCATGGGCCTTCCAAAAGGGAAGTAATTCTGTCAAGGAGTTGCACACCCAAGATGAGTCAGAAAAGATGATGGTATCCTCATTTCCTTTCCCATCTATGATTTCTAGGGCACAGGCAACAGCTGCTAATTCTACATACTGTGATGACCTAACACTGCACTTCATTGACAGCTCAGAGGTGTCACCTGTAGGGACCAAGACCCCAAATCCTGCGATTTGAATCCTCTCATCATATGAGGAAGAACCATCTGTGAAGACACAATGCATAGTAATGTCATTCAGTGTGTTTTCTTTTGCTGGGAGAAATCAGCCTGGTTCAGGTAGGACTGGTGGCTCTAGGTCCCACTCATGTGGTTCTCTTTGGTATAGGAGACCATGTGCCAAGAATGATGGCATTTTGATGGGAGGTACAGTGATGTCTCTATCTTGAAGTAGTAGAGACCAATGTGACCAATGTGAGTCTGGTTTTAGGGTCAAAGATGGCAATGTGTTGTCTGTTAGTAGGAAGTTGGTGGGGGTGTGGTTGGTGTGTAGCATAATGGGACAACAACCTATTCTGTACGCAAAGTGTTTGACAGGCCAAAAGGTTTCTAGCAGGTTCCTTTTACACAAGGAATACTTCAGTTCTATCATGGAGAGCATTTGTGAAGCATAGGCATCAGGATACCACTGGCCTTTTGAGCAAGGACTGCTACATACCTACTTCAGAGGTTGCAGTTTCCAAATGAAATGGAAGTTCTGGGTTTGGGTTGACCAGTGCTGGAGCAGAGGCCAGGGCCTTTTTCAGGGAGGTGACAGCATCATTGTGCTGAGGACCTCATTGCAATGGGACGTCCTTCAGGAGTTCATATAGGGGGGCTGCCTACTGTGCAGAATTGCAAATAAAATCCCTGGAGTAGTTGACCATACCCAGGAAACATCTGAGGGATGCCACACTGGTAGGTAATGGCAAATCCTGTAGGCCCTGAATTTTGTTTGCTGCAGGGCTCCTCCCTTCTCCAGTTATGCACAGGCCCAGAAATCACTTCTGGCTGACACAGCTGTACCTTTTTCAGGATTGCATTTGAGGCCTGCTTCCTGTAGCAGTGTGAGGAGCTCATCTAGGAGTTCCAGGTGTTTTTCCACATCCACTGCGACTAGAAGAAGGTCATCCACATATTGTAGGAGACATTCAGAGGGGGAAAAGCCACTGATTGCATCCTTCATGTGGATATGAAACAAGGAGGGGCCATTATGGAACCCCCTGTGGGAGGCAGTTCCATGTGTACTGACGTCCTTCAAAGCTTAAGGTGAATCTGTATTGGCTGTCTTGGGCCAAGGGTAGGGACCAAAATCCATTGGAGATGTCCAATGTACTGAACCACTGGTATTCAGTTTTGAGAAGTTTGAGCACATTAGGGGCAGATGCCACAGCTGGGGAGCAGCTGGGGGTCACCTGATTAAGTCTGCAGTTAGCAATGGTGAGTCTTCAACTATTGTTGGGTTTCTTCACCGGCCAGATGGGCGAATTGACTGTTGACACACAAGGCCCTGTGACTCCCTGCTGGACAGGTGAGTCAATGGTGGCCCTCAACGAGGGTAAGGCTTCAGTTAGGAATGGGTATTGCTTTTGGTGGGGTGGATCCTCCCCAGTGATGTGGATGAGGATGTCCATCCTTCCACAGTTATGTTTGTTCTTGGCAAAGGCCTCTTGGTGCCTTTTCAGGATTGGTTGGATCTGAGGTAGCAGCTTGTGGTGATGTTGCATGATGATGATGTCATACTCTTTGTCCTTAGGGACCACAGCTACTACCACATGTGAGTCAGATGAGTACCATGTGGAGTTGTGCTCATATTTGGAATAATAGCCTGTTGGCTAAATCCACAACGCGTCTGTTTTGTGACAGGAAATCAATTCCCAAGATACTTTGACGTAAGTCCATGAGGTCAAAACGATGTTTCACCACCAAGGTACCAATGATGACTAGTATGGGTTTGGATCGGTAGGTGGTACCCACAGTTCCTTCAAAGGTCTGGGTAGAGGTAGCTCTCCCTGTGGACTATCAAGATCGTTTTGGGTCCTCCTGATGTAACACCGAGACAGTGGCTCCCATGTCAAGAAGTAGTTCCTGTTGGTGACCCTCTACCAACAATTCTATACATGGTCGTCTGGTTTCGTCCACCACTAGGGCAGTGATGATGCATACTGGGGCCCGACAGTCATTCAGAATCATCCTTCTGTGATGGAGTCAGGGCCTGTGAATCCTGGAGCATCTAGGTACATTCACAGTGGGGAGACTCTTGGACCTCCTGGGCCTCCTCCGGATCTTCTTGGTATGGAGGTGCAGATGGGACACTTGCACGGTCGAGAGCTGCAGTCGACTTTTGGGCAAGGCTTGTAACTTTGGATTTTACCCTAGCTTCGAACTCTCAGAGCCAGTTGTTCTCCTCCTGTAATTCCTTGTATGTAGGGCCTGGTTGCTTTTGGTTCTGGCCCTGATAGTGGTTCCAGTTATCCTGTTTTTGTTTCAGGTTACCCAGTCTTTTGGGGGGGGGGGGGTTGGCCTGGGTTTGGGCAGTTTGTTTACCTTCCACTGCGTACTTAGTAGCCAGCTCAGCGCTAGGCTGCACCGCAGCCACATTGACCTTCTGTCTGTTCTGATCTCATACATACAGCTGGTATGCATGCATCATGTTTTTCCATAATCTCGGTAAAAAGGTCTGCTCTTAGGATGATAGAAACCTTTATCTTGTCCTGGACGGCCTGTAACATGTTTTTCAAAAAGTTTTTGTACTCCAGTGATTCCCTGTCAGAGGCTTCATTCACAGCTCCCTTTCCAGTACGATATGACAGCCAAAGCCGACTTTCATACTGGTAGGGGGTTTCCTTTGTCAACTGTTTGACTTTGTAGGCCATAGACGCGCCCACTAAGTTGGGATGGTGTGCGAGCATTAGGCCTGCTAGAATGTCATCGAACCTCACCTAGGCATAACTGCATAATGCACTTGGCAATTTGGCCCAGAGCGTAGGCTCTACTGTCTGTTTTAAAACCTGTACTTGTTGCTCGGACGGTAGGCTAAACATTTTCCAAATGAACACTCAGATTATCGCTAGGCCCCATTTGGCCTACTGTGTTTGCGATATTAACAGTGGCTTGGGCCAACTGGAGGATGTTGGGGGCATGCTCCGGTTGGGCCGTGATGGTTTTCACCATGGCATCAGTCACGCCCTGGATGAAGCTGCTTTGGCCTACCTCATCGCGAACTAGGTACACCATGGCCTGCAAAACCATTGGGATGCTGATCCTGTCAATCGCATCATTGACCATGTGTTCTGCCTTGCGCCAGTCGGTGGGTCATAAGATGGCTATCGGAGGTGGGCTAGGTCGCTGCCCTCCATCTTGGGTGTCATCATCTTACCCATCATCATTGGATAAATACGTTGGGTCAATAGGTGGAGTAAAAGCTAGCGCCTTGACGTGCCTCTTCAGGATATTGAACTGCTGATGCAACTTTGCATACGTCTGCATGCACTTTGCATGTTTTACTTTTACACCTACGTGCTGTCCTGTACTAAAATGTTTTTGTAAAACTCTATATGCCGAGGTAACGTCATGATTCTCACTGATCTATCTCTCTCTCTCCATGTCCATCTGTCACTTCTCCATTTCTCTCAACAAATCATCATGTGCATTCTTTAATTAATCATTTGCATCAGTCAACATACCATTCATCTGCAATGCCTGCTTCTTGTCGTGGTACATTTTTTCACAATCCTTTTTCAACTTAGCAAGCTCTATGTCCTTCTCTAGCAGTGTTACACAATTCTGTCTGCTTCACATGCCTGTGACTTCATCTCCTTCTCCCAAACCATCTGTTGCTGGCCTTTCTCTTGTAGTGTGGATTCCAGCTGTTTCCAAAGCTGGCACCCTCTCTTCCACTGCCCGGAGGTCATAGTATAAGGCTGCAACCATTGCACCCTTGCAGTTATACTTCTTAGCCATTAGTTTTGTTTCTGAGTACACTGAACACACACATACTTTACTGGGTGATTTTCAGATGCTGCGCTTCGTAAAAATCACCCCAACCGCCATCAGAGGTTAAAAAGTTTGCGATGTCTAGATTCAACTCTGCATTGATTGACATTTTGACTGTCCTGCCCCCTTTCTATACAGGCCGAGAAGCCCAAAGTGGTCCAGATCACCCTATACTTTACCTGCTAGACAGTTACACTTTGAGTCACAGAGCCCCTCTGACAAAGGCCTAGGGTCGTTCCATGCAAATAAATGAACAGGAGGGCTCAAGGGTTTTACCTCAGTCGCCAAAGGCTCAACATTTATAGCAGAAGCAAGCAGTTACCAGTTTTCACAAAGTACACTTGTAAAAGAGGGGTTAAATTACCTTGACTGTAGCCCGCCCCCTCATCACAAAGAATTTCTGTGAGCTGTTTCACAGCTGCAAACAAGACCTTGAAGTAAAGCCAAAGCATGTAAGGCAGAAGCAAGGAACTGCCAGTCGGAGCGCTCCTCTTGGTCGAAAAAATGTTTTTTCCCTTGAAAACCTCTTTATCCCATTCCCAAAATTCTCTCACACACACACACGCGCACACACACACACACACCTGTAAATTACTTAAGTGGTTTTTATCATCACAATCGGGTCCTGCCAGCACGGTCACCACTTGTAAGATTCTGCTGGAGATGGCCTGACGGTAAAAAAACCCCCACCAACACAGATGTGCAGAAAATCTGTTCTATTTCTCCCTAGTAACAGTACAAAGACAGAAGCACAAGGTAAGTCTTACCAACTGAAACACAGAGCCAGTCATACACCAGGTGTGGAAACTGGGTGCCTCTGGGGATCCCAAGGGGGTGTGGCCATGTACTAGGATTATATCCTGCAGATGAGAATGTCCCGTTAGTGTGGCAGTGAGCTTATAGACGTCCATGTGTTTTTGTACTTTGTGTTCCATTGGACAATATATGGGCATCTTGCACCCAAGATGCTACTTTCTGTAGCAGCTTCAGCAGTGTGCTGACTAATTACTTATTAGAACAATATGCTTATAATCTGCTAAACAAGCATTCTGACTTTGGAACATAGGTTGTGTGCCGCAGACCACAGAATATATTATATAATGTATGGTGGGACGTTGTTATATAGAGAAATCTATCTTTTCCCTGGGTTGTTATACGATCGATGTGATATATTTTTGTTAACCCATCGATGCCTTAACAACATGGAATTCAGTCACGCGACTATCTCTGTGGCAGTGCGACCGTGTGAATATTCACCATTGCTTTTTCAGCAGTGATTCAAATAATGATCACACAGCACATACTAATCCTCCCCCAAATCTGTGCCGAAACCCTCAGTCACTCACCAAATTAGGGGATCTTCAGAGCGTATTCCTGCTTGTTTACTAAATATTTTTTTTTCTTTATGTCCCTCATATGTGTGTCTTGCCGGAAAGTTCTGCAGAGGTCAGTGCTTCACATCCTGACCCTGTCTCTGTGTGTGGCATCCCTAGTTGGACATTTCAAATCATGTGCTGTTCTTGTGATACCAATGCCCATATCCTATAAAAGTCAAAGTATGGGCATCGATGAATAACCAAGCTGTGCTAGCTTCTCTTGGCTCCCTTGGCAACTATGGCAAACCTCTCAAACTGCACTCTCAAGGTTTATCTGGGTTGCCAAGGGAACCACTCGAAGTTAGCATAGCTTGGTTATTCATCGATGCCCATACTTTATCTTCTATATTTAACAATTGTCATGTTAGGCTGCTAGTATTGCAGTTGCCAGTAGATGTCATTAGAGATCACAAATATGTATTTCTGTCTAATACATTAGATGTTTGGCTAAACAGTAGATTCCTGAATAGGCCCTAATATAACAAAATCTGTCAGTGATTAGTATACAGTATTATAGTATTATCCCTTGTATGTTACGGTAGCAATGATGGTCCTCATATGGGACAGCAGGGCAGGCTGGTCCAACACCCCCGGTCAAGGCGTTGCCATCATCTGTCCCTGACTGTGGGACTGACACTACTTCTTCCAGGCATCGCCCAGAACAAGTGCTGGCAGCCTTCTCTACTCAGGCGATGCCTCTGCCCCTGTCTTGGAGGAGATTCTCTCTCCCGACAGGCGGCCAACCTCACCTCAGGGGCCCTCGACCGCTGTCTCTCCTGACCAACGCCAGCCAGGCCAGCGCGGCTCTGCCGACGCTCCCTCTGGTGACGCCTCAGTCGTCGCATCTGCCTAAGCCACAACTGACACCAGCTGGCCCTTCCGTGCTGCCCCAGCTGGTGCCCGCTGGGCCAATGCCATGGTAACCTATGCCGCCGCCTCCACCAACATACCCGTACTGTCTTCCCTACTATCAGTATCCACCTTACAATCCACCTCCATTGGTGGATTACAATGCCTTATTCATGGCCTGGTGGACCTTAATGAAAGACAAAGATGCAGCTAGGTGCACTTCTACTCTTCCTTCTCCCCGGGATCCAACCAGGCAGGTTCCAGTAACCCTTGTACTACAGGGTCTTCTGCAGGTCACGAGGGGTCTCCTGACCCTCAAAAGGGGAGACCACTCACCCCCGATGCTGGTGCCTGACAGTGAGCCATTGGGGGATGAGTTGTCTTCTTCCTCCAATTCGTCAGAGGACTTTCTGCTCTGGGAATCATGAACCTATCAACAAAACCCCAAAGTCTTCCTCCGACTATCCCTCTTTCCTGGATGTGGTGCATCACATGAACCCCTTATGGGTTGGGAGACCAAGAAACTTAACCAGGAGAGCTGACACCTGGCTATTTATCTCTGAAAAAGTAGCCCCCCCCCTTTGGTGGTCCCACCACTCATCGACTCGTATGATGTGACCAATGCTGTGTGGGCTCACCCCCTGGACCTTAGCCTAAAAAGGCGGATTGCCTTTACCATGCGCCAATGGCCAAAGACGTTTTTGGTTGAACACTCCCTGGTGGATTCAGTGGTCATGAATGCAGCTCATGACCGCACTAAGAAACTTAAGCACGCACCCTCCAGACAAGGAATCAGTCGCTTGACCAGTTGGGCAGATGGGTATATTCCTCTGCCACTTTGGCCATCACGGCTCAGAACTATTTTGCCCACATGGTACAATATCCGAATGCCATTTGGGACCAAGGATCTGGTTCAGTCCCTGCCCTAAGATGCCACTAAAACGCAGCTTGTTCAGTTATTAAAATTTGGTCCAGACATGGGCAGCCATGTGCTGAGGGCAGCATACGACACCATCAATGCTTCTGGATGTGGCGCAGCAGCAGGTATCTGCATTCGCCACCATACGTGGCTTAGTATCTGGCTTTGCGCCTGATGTTCAGGCCAGTATCGTGGATGCCTCTTTCTGAGGTTCTGTTTTGTTTGGCGGAGATGCTCAGGACATAATCTCCTGCCTTCAGGAATCTGGCAAGGAGATTGGTTCATTCTGTGTACCGCTCCCTGTCACAGCCTCCCCAATGCCAGTCCTTTTGACAGACCCTAAAGGCCAGCAGTCGAAGGGCCCCTTCAAGCTCAAGGCCAATACTCCTCCAGCCAGAGGATCTTACCCTAGGGCCCCCGAGCACCCACAGCTGCTCTGCCCACCCTTGGCACTTTTGCCAGACTCCTTGCCCGACTCCCCCCCCCCCAAGCAGAGACATTGGGGGAGGCGGTCGAGGGATGGTTCTCACTGGACCATTTGTTGCGCAGTAACCGCAGACCAATGGGTGCTTCAGATCATAGAATGGGGTCATACCCTCGAGTTTCTAGAAACCTCTCCAGAAAACCCTCCCATTACCCTCGGGACCACATTGTCCTTATCCGAGAAGGGATCCAGTCTCTCCTGTGCAAAAGGATCCATATGACCCATCCCCGTAGCCAAAGCGGTAAAGGGTTCTATTCCCACTTCTTCTTAGTCCCAAAAAAGACAGGGGACATGACCCAATTTTGGACTTCAGCCACCAGAATCTTTGCATAGAGTACAAGTGGTTCAAGATGGTATTTCTTCAGGGTCTGTTGGCCCTCCTTCACCAGGGGAACTGGCTCTGTTCTCTGGATATGCAGGATGCTTACCTCCATATCCTAGTTTTCCCTGCCCACAGTCGTTTCCTCTGTTTCTGTTTTCAGGGAGACCACTTTCAGTTCTGGGCCCTCCCTTTTGGCCTTTCCTCTGCTCCTCGAGTGTTTACCAAGTGTCTGGCAGTGGTAGCTGTGGCTCTGAGGAGGCAAGGCTTTTATGTGTTCTTGTGTCTGGGCAACTGGCTGCTCACAGCCTCCTCCAGGAATCTGCTGTTACAGACCCTAGAAGGCACCTTTTCGGCTTTTTCAGACTAGGGATCATGATCAATCGGCAAAGTCTTGTGCATGTCCGTGCCAGCGCCTCCAATACATAGAAGTCCTGGTTTTCTCCAGTCGCCAGGTTACAGCCAGGTTGTTTCTTTGTCTACTGGGGCACATGGCGGTGGCCATCACCACGGTCCCCCTAACCCATTCCATATAAGGGTTCCCCAATGGATTGTGCAAACCCAGTGGGATCAGCACACCGATGACTTGGATCAGTCGGTGCTGGTGTCGGCTGCAGTGAAAAGGGATATTGGAGTGGTGGCAGAACCCTTCCAGTTTCCTGAAGGGGGTTCCTTTCTGTGTGGTTTCGCCTCAACATATCCTCACCATGGATACCACTGGTCTAGGATGGGGAGCTCATCTGGCTGATCGTCAGACCTAGGGTAGTTGGTTGAAGTGGGAGCAATACCTCCACATCAATGTGCTGGAGACGAGGCCAGTTCTGTATGCACTGCAGGCCTTCCAGACGCTTTCTTTCTGGCCCGCTACTGGCACAGACAGACATGTCCGTAGTCTTCTACATCAACAAACAGGGGGGCACGCACTCTTATCCCCTTTGTCGGGAGGTGATGAGGGTCCGGTATTGGGCCATCAAGCACAGCCTGGAACTTTCAGCTGTTCATGTTCCAGGCATCCAAAATGTCCTAGCTGACAGTCCCCAACCACCCCCGGCTGCTCTACCTTTATAGTGGAATAAGGTTACCACCTATCCCCGTTTTCGCAGGACAGTCCTGATTTGGACAACTGTGTCCTGCAAAAAAAAAAACTTGAAAAATACTACATATCCTGACATTCTAGTAGAAAAAAATATTTTCTGACTTTCCTTTAAATGCTACAAAACAACAAAATACCTTAACTAAAATACCTTAAAATGATAAACACTAGAAACAGCTAAAAAACTGACATTTAGTCTTAATTCTAATTATTTAGAGAAAACAGGTCTGTTGCAGTGGTTGACATTACATGTTGTCATGCGAAAAATCATGTTTCAGTAAGAAATGTCCCACTTCGGGCTTCTTAAAAGGTGGCAGCCCTATAGTGGAAGGCCACACCACACCTACTTAAAGTGGTAGGAACAGTTAGGCAGCACAGCACAAGTAATAGCCTATCTGATATATATGTAGAATTACAAAGGTTGTAGCTAACCACTAGGTCCAAAGGGCACATACAGGAGGATGCGAGAGAAGCTGTAAGTCCCTACAGAAGGAGAGCGTGAGTGTTGTGGCACTACTACAGGTTTAGAGCTCTTGTAGAAATACAGATGCAATTGTAAAGAGCTGTGGAATATTTAGAGACTGAGAGACTGGGATGTGGAGTCCAGGGCAAGGAGGCAGGTGGATGTATGGGGGAAAGAGTGGAAAGGTAGGGATGATTGGGGGTTGGGGGCACAGGGAGGCTGGGAGGGTTGTGAGCTGCAGTGGGGGTGGGGCAGCACTATTTCTGAGAACCTGGTGGGGGGTTTCCAGTGTGTAGGATGTTCTGACAGCTTACGCTGGAGATAGAGTTTGAGATGGGAACTGGGGGGAGGGGACAGGTATGAGGCGATGAGGAGGAGATGAGGCAGAGGGGCAGGGAGGGCTCCATCGCAGGATAGACCAGGCTGCCACGGGCAAGAAGGGGGCACTCAGCCTGGGGGGACAAGTCCACAGGGTCCTGGGAGTGCCAAAAGCGGGTGTTGGCAGGTGGTAGGGAACACAGGTAGACAGAAAGGAAGTAGAAAAGAGGTTTGGAGTAAGCAGAGGCAGAAAAGGATTGGAGGGAGGAAATACAGGGTACAAGGAGAGAGGGAAGATGGGGATAAAAGCAAGGAGGGGCAGGGAAGCAGGTCAGGTTGGCATAAACACACTAAACCAATGGGGAGGAAGGCCAAAACATGTTGGGAGAGGGGAGGCACAATGCAGGGGGCAGTGGGAGGATGTAAAAGTAGTGGAGGGGGAGTGGTTGTGGAAGGGAGCGAGCACAGAAAGGACGGAGGAGGAAAGCAGGTAGAAGTGCAATTGAAGGAGAAGGCCGGGGAGAAGGGCAGGGTATGAAGGGACACTGAAGAAAAAGGGATCTGAGGAGGGCAAACCATGGGGGAAGTGCAAGGGATGGGGGAGCGACTACTTGTATTAGGGGTTTCTGTGCTCGGGGGTGAGATGGGGAGGTAAGGAAACAACGAAGAGCCGAACCTGGGTGGAGTGTATGCCAGGTATAACAGCGGGGAGAGTAGGGCAGTGCATTCAGAAATTTGTGGAGAAGGTGGGAGGGAAGCCTCGGATCATTGTGCACCTAGGAAAAGACGACCTAGAAGGCAGTACAGTGGAAAAAGTGTAGGACAGGTTCAGGGAAGTGGGGGTATCTGCAGTCAGGTGGGAAGCTCAGTGACGTTCTCTGAGGTACTCCCAGTACCTATGGCAAGCACAGCAAGGAAGCTAAGAATACAGGAGTTTAATGGGTGGCTGAAGGGGTAGTGTGCAGAAATGGGGTACGGGGTAGTGGGGTGAGACATGGAACAATAAGGGGCTTTATGCCAAGGATAGGCTGCATCGCAACATCGAGGGTACAAGGGCATTGGGACAGGGGCTGGAGAAGTACGTTAAAAACAACGTAGATTTAAACTGCCTCTCCCCAGAGGGAGAGGATGAGAATGAGGGAAAGTTACCAAGACAAAAGTGTAAGGGGGCGAGATGGGAAAAGAAGGGGCAGGACGCAAGGTGGACGGTAGTATCCTTGAATACAGGGAGTTTGGCAAACTAGGTGGCAGAGTTCCAGGTAATGATGGCGGAGGGAGAGGTAGATATTGCCGCCATCTGAGACCTGGGCCACCCAATACCATGATTGGGATCTCATGATCCCAGGATACAAGGTGTTCCACAGAGACGGGGGGCTGTTTGTCAGGAAGGGGATACTGTGTATCAGGGAGGAGGGGGATGAGGGAATGCCAGAAGCCATATGGACATTGCTCCAAAGCCCTAAAGGTAAGAAGCTCAGGATGGGAGTGGTGTACAGGCCACCCTCACAGAGCGAGGAGGTGGATAGGGAGCTGGGGGAGCAACTCATCAAGGTCAATGGCAAAAGGAATATAGTTATAGTGGGAGACTTGAACCTTCCTGGGTTGACTGGCAGACATTAACTACAGTACACGCCAGGCAACAGGTGCTGCTGGAGGCTATCCAAGACAGCTACCTAGTGCAAGGGGTGATGGATCCTACTAGGGAGGGAAACATACTAGACTTGGTGCTAACAAATGGGGATCAAGTCCAGGATGTGGTAGTAAAGGACCCTCTAGCAGGAAGCAACCACTGCTTAGTGTAGTTCCTCCTCAACACAGGGAAGGAGTCGGCTAAGACCAGGACAAGAGTGTTGGACTTCATGAAGGCAGGTTTTGACAGAATGGGTTGCATCCTAGAGGGGTATGTAGCTAAAATTAACCCAGGGATGGATGCTGAACAGAAGTGGGCAGTCATTCGGAAGGGGCTGAATGAGGCCACGAACATGTGTGCCAAATCTGAGTAAGCAGTCCAGGTCAAAAAAGCCTAGCTGGCTCAGCAAGGAAATGGAAGGGAAGGTGAGGGGAAAAAAGATTGGCCTTCATTAAGTTCAAAAAATCGGAGCATGAGGAGGATAGAGATGTGTTCACAAAGGCATCTAGGGAGGTGACCAGGTCAGTCAGGGCAGCCAAGGCAGCAAAGGAGTTGAAGTTGGCTCAGGAGATCAGAGAGGGGGAAAAGGGGTTCTTTAAAAATACATAGGAGAAAAGAGGAGTTGTAGGGAAGACATCGTTAGAATCAAGAGGGGTGTGGGCGGAACAAGGGGAAGATCAGGCAGAGTCACTCAATGAATATTTCTGCTCAGTGTTCACGAACAAAAGGGATGGCCCAGTACCAAAAGGGAAAGGGTGGAGGGGATGGCAGAGATAACAGATGGGGTCATCCAAGAGGATAGAGTTCTGAAGGGCCTTAAAGCCTTGCAGGTGGACAAGGCACCAGGACTGGACGGCGTACACCCAAGGGTCCTGAAGGAACTGGCAGAGGTGTTGGCAGGCCCTCTGACGGACCTGTTCAACACCTTCTTGGAGACTGGGAATGTACCCAGCAACTGAAGGATGGCTCACTTGGTGCCCCTTCACAAGAGTGGACCCAAGGACCAACCGGGCAACTACAGACCGGTGAGCTTGACTTCCATAGTAGGGAAGTTGATGGAGACCATTCTGAAAGAGAGATTGATAACCTTTCTTGATAGCAATGGGCTGCAGGATGAGAGACAGCATGGGTTTGTTGCAGGAAGATCTTGCCAAACTAACCTGATCGACTTCTTCGACTGGGTCACTAGTGTGGTTGACAAAGGCCATGCTGTGGATGTACTGTATCTGGACTTCAGCAAGGCTTTCTACTCTGTCCCACACAGGAGATTAATGAGCAAGCTGAGGGACATATGGAGAGCTGGCTGCAGGGCAGACAAGTGGGTAATTGTCAGGGGGGAGACATCCAAGTCAAGGCCAGTAACGAGTGGGGTACCGCAGGGTTCAGTGCTGGGCCTTGTTTTGTTCAGTGTCTTTATTGGAGACATTGCAGAGTGGGTCAAGAGTAAGATCAGCCTGTTCGCGGACGACACTAACTTTTGTGCAAAAGTGGACAATGAGGAAGGGAGGCAGTCACTCTGATAGGATCTAGCTACACTTGAACACTTGTCTGGGGAGTGGCAGTTGGGGTTTAACACTGAGAAGTGCAAGATCATGCACTTCTGAGCCAGAAATCCCAGGAACAGTTACTGGCTGGGAGGATTGCAAGTAACTGCCTCAGAGGAGGAAAGGGACAGGGGGGTAATAGTTACTGGGGACATGACGGTATCAGCACAGTGTAGGAGGGCAGCAGCATGGACAGCTAGGATGCTGGGGTGCATTGTCAGAGGGATCACCTCTAGAAAGGGTGAGGTCATCCTGCCATTGTATAGATCACTGGTGAGGCCACACTTGGAGTACTGTGTACAGTACTGGTGCTCATACCTCAAAAAGGATGGGAGATTACTGGTGGGGATGCAGCATAGGGCTACAAAAATGATCATGAGACTAGGGGAGTTGCCATACGAGGAAAGGTTGAAGGAGCTCAACATGTATTTGCTGGAAGAGAGAAAGAAAGAGGAGTCATGATGGAGACCTTTAAGTACTGTACTTGAAACGCATAAAAAAGTCAGGAAGGGAAGAGTGTTCCGCAAAAGGGGAAGGGTCACTGGGGCACAGTCTGAAGTTGGAAAGGGAAAGGTTTAGGAAGGAGATGAGGAGGCACTACTTCACAAAAGGAGAGTGGTGGTGGGTTGGAACGCACTTCCGGTGGAGTTTATTGCTCAAAGGACAGTGGATAGCTTTGAGTGGGGTTGGGATCATGTCAAGGGCAGGGTTAGTACAGACAAGAACACGGAGGGGGAAGGACTGGGAAAGAGGAGGAAGGGAGGGGGTTTGACTCGGGGTGGGGCAGCTGTAGTGATATAAAACTAAGAGCGGAACAATCGGGCAGACTGGATAGACCTGTGGGCCTTTTTCTGCAGGCAATTTCGTATGTTCGTAGTCTAAGCCAGTCCAGGTCGAGGATGCACGAGTAGGAACTCCTGTCCTCGGTGGTCGAAGACCTCTTCTACAGGTGGGGACGTTCAGAGTTGGATCTTTTTGCATCCCCACTCAGCACAAAACTGCCACTTTTCTGCTCGCTCAATCCAGGGCCTGGAGTTTTCTGGTGCGACGCGGTGTTCCTCTTCTGGAAAGGGAGGTTTCTGTATGCCTCCTGCAGAGGATTCTCCTAAAACTTCAGTCAGAGGGGGCAGAGATGATTCTCATTGCTCCCTGTTGGCCACGTCAGATTTAGTTCCTTCTACCGCAACAGCTGGCAGTAGAACCTCCTGTCGCCTTGCTCCTGTGCACTGGCTTGCTCTCCCAGGCTGCAGGGCACCCTGGCTCCTACAGACTTAGCCTTCGCCCACTTTGGGGTTTCTTCAGGGTTGCTGATGTCTTGGTGGCTGCCAGGAAACCTTCCATGAGAGCCACCTATGCCATGAAGTGGAAGCACTTCTTATTGGCCACCACTCATCACCTGGATCCCTTCACCTGCCCAGTGGAATACCTCCTATCGCTCTCAGATTCTGGTCTGGGGTACTCTTTACTTAAGGTGCACCTTTCTGCAATCTCTGTGTACCATGCACCTATTGAGGGCAAAGCTGTTGCCCAGCTGGAGGTATCCTGTACATTCTTGTGGGGTATCCTGCATCTAACACCTCACATTTGGGACCCCGTCCCTCCATGGGATCTTCTTTTTATGTCAGAAAAGCTCTCTACCTCCCTTTGAGCCAGCTGTGATTTGCAAGCTGCATTTTCTGTCGTGGAAAGCGTTATTTTTCGTTGCTGTTAGCCCGGAGGATTTCTGAGCTTCAGGCTCTGATGTGTAAAGAGCATTACTTAGTTTTTCACAAAGACAGGATGTCTTTGCAGACTAATCCTACATTTCTGCCTAAAGTGTCTGAGTTCACTGTAAACCAATCCATAGACCTACCTGTTTTATTTCCCTGAATATTCCAATCAGGGGGAGGCCTTGTTTGCATACATTGGATGTTCATAGGGTGCTTTATTATTAAATGACAAGCACCCAGTTGGTTCCCAAGACTGATCAGTTTGTTTTGTTTGCCCCCAAGAGAGAAGGGGCTCCTGTTTCGAAACGGTGTTTGTCTAAATGATTGTGTAACCCCCTTGTTCCCAGGGGTTACAAAAATCCCACTTGGAATCAGTGGCAGGCAGGAAGAGGCAGCTAGTGAAATACCAGTTAAATGGATTTCGCAGTGTCCCAATCTGTTTTTTCAGTCTCGGCTGAGCTGGAGTGATGTCACTTTAGAATTGTCGCAGCAGCATACGCCACATTGGAATGTTAGCTGGGGAGAGTGAGAGAGAATGTTGAGTTAAAGTTCAGTAGTCTGTAGAGTGGAGTGCCAGGAGGAGGCTGCAGCTAGGCAGCTCCTCAGTTTTTAGCTTTGACAGAGAGCTGCCACTGTAGTTTGGGTAGTTTGTTCTCACCCTAGAAGAAGAACATAGAAGACCGTGTGAAGTGGTGGAAACCGTCCCACGTGGGTTTTCCGGTGCCCATCCCCGGAGGGATGGGGGTTCCAGTTCAGGGGCAATCCCCTGGTCCATGCCTGGACTGTGTTGACGCTGCCTGAGATTCATCTGCTCTGTGAGTACCCGAGACTTTTGTGTGGAAAAGTGCTGGGGCACCTGCATTCCTGTGGTGAGTTTTCTCTGACAAAGGGACTCTGTTACCTAGACTGTTTTCTGTTTAAAAGTGTCTGCCTACTATGGGGCCCAGAGGGAGACTTGCCAGGTACAGCACTTTTAGTCGTGTCTGATTTAAAAGTGCCTGCTAAAGTGGGGGTCTAGTGAAGAGACATTGCCATTTACAGAACTTTTAACTTTGACACCTCAGAGGTGTGTAAAGACATTTCAAGATAGCATCTACAGGTTTCTGTGAGTGTTATTAACCAGATGAATGGTCAAGTATAAATTTGGAAGCAAAAGGCGGAGACAACCTCCCCAATCTGGAGTAACCATGTTTACCTCTCTGGGTTCCATTTGGGCACCTTTGTTTTCTTTCAGTGCATTTGGCCACTGCCTGAAGAAAATGGGTTACCCGGACATGGTTTGGATTTTCTATGAGTCTGTATGTGCTCTTTGGTGATCGAGGGTGCCACCAGTAATTTCTCATGAAATATGGGAAAGTCTCCTAGTACTGGCTGAGGATGCCTAGTCAAGGGAAGTGTACCAGTTCTGGCCATGTGTGCCAATCTCCATTCAGAACCAGTGTGTGTTCACTGTTTCTATTTCAGAACCTGAGGGTTCACTGTGTGTGTGCTCTGTACCTCCGAAATCTGCATTATCAGTAGGAGTAGCCCTGTGGTGGTCCATCTTCACTTTGATTATTCTCTGTGTATGTGAATAAAAGCCACACTTTAGAATCCCAACCTGATTTGGACAGTACTGTTATTGCTTCCACTGTGTCTGGATTTACGTGGGTGCCCCTGACCAGAAGTACAAACTTAGCACAATTGTGAGCAAACGTTTTCTCCCAGGGACCCAGGTTGATGGCCATGGTAAATGGTCCCCCCAGGTGCGAGCCAAGTAGTTGCCACACTTGGTTTGCCTGTCTGAGGATGGCAGGCTTGGAAGTAAATGTATTGGTAAACAGAACTGTAGTGACAACCCCCATCCCTCTCGTTGGTGCCATGTGTGAGAGGAGCAGCCCTGCTAGTTGAACAAGGGGGGCCGATGGGTGTGGGTTACAGTTGGCAAATTACATTGTGTACTGTTACCGTAAGTACGACAAGCCCTTATCTGGGGTAGTCAAGTGTCCCTCCACCAGGGGTATAGCTGCCACTATTGCCTCTTTCAGAAGTGTGTCTGCTGTTAACATTTGTGCAGCTGCCACTTGGAGTTTGGTTCACACCTTTGTCCGCCATTATAGCGTGGACATTGTTTTTTCGCGTAGGGCCAATTTCAGCCTAGCTGTTCTTCAGGGCCTTCTTTCCTGAACAACCTTCTGTTGTCTGTTTCCCTCCTCCCAGATGACTTTTGGTCAGTTCTGGTGCTGCTTAGGACTCTGTTCTACCAGTGTTGCCTGCTGCAAGAGTCCCCCTTGAAGTAGGATAGTACAGTTACGTAAGAACTTACCGTAACAGTAGATCAACGAGAGGAACTCTTGCAGCAGGTACTGTTTTCCCTCCTTCCTTTCCCCCAATGCTGTTTCTCCTTTGCATTGGTTATGCCTGTCCATGGATTTGAGGAACTGCCTTTGTTCTCCTTTACTTCTTTTTGCGCGCCGGGCTCTCAGGTGGGAGAACTGAGGTATGTGTGGGGGGGACTGCCCCTTTTATATCATGGGCGGATGTCAGAGTGCTGACATCGTTTGGGTCCGTCTCCTGCTGTAGACTGTTAGCTAGAAGTTTTCCGTGGGGTCCTGACACCTGGCAGTTTCAGTCCTGTCAGTGTTGTCTGCTGCAAGAGCTCCTCTCGAAGATATACTGTTAAGTTAAGTATTTACATAACTGTACTTTCCTTTATCAGCCTCCTGTATGGTACAGTGTCAGAGGCCTCACTGAAGTCCAGGTAGGCCTCATCCCACTGCGCTCCCCTGATCCACCTCCCTGTTTACCCAGTCCAAAGAAATCAATGGATCCCCCAACACACACTCCACCAGTGAAGCCATGCTGCCAGTTGTCCTGCAGCCCATTTGCCTACAGGTAATCCATCAGCCTTTCCTTCAATAGGGACTCCATTATTTTCCCCACCACTATGTGAAATTGACTTGTCTGTAATTTCTAGCCTCCTCCCTGCTGCCGGTCATGTGGTGTTGTGCAGAGGAACCTTATAAGCCCTCCTCCAGTCCTTTGGAACTACACCCTCATCTTTAGTGAGGTGCTGAATAATGTTTCAAAAGGGGAAGATGGTTTCTTTAGTACCCTTGGGTGGATCCTGTCTGGCCCCATTACCTTGTTTCCTTTAGGGCTTCCAATCCCAGTGGACTGTCTCTTCCATAAGTGAACTTGTTTCCAGTCCTCCTAGCGCATTTTAGTACATGATGGTCTTTCCGCTCCCTCTTCCATTGTGAAGACAGACGAGAACTGTTTTTAAAAATTATATATTTTCTTGGTCTTTCTGTTCTCTCTCACACACACACCCCCCATCTCCTAATCCTCACTATATACCACTCCTTTCCTTCCCTTTTGCTCATGTACCTGAATAACGTCATATACCTATTTTTGACCTTCTGGGCGCTCCTCTCTTCAGTATGAGCTTTTGCTGTACTTATCCTCCTTCCTTCTTTCCTTCCCTTTGTTTATCTATATATACCTCTCTGCCTGCCTCCATTTGGGTATCCTTATACTTCCTAAAAGCTGTTTTGTTTTTCCCTTACTGCCTTAGACACCACCTTTTGAGAACCATAATGGCCTCTTTCTACTCTAAGCCTTGCTTATTAACTTCAGATTACCTTACCTTAATTATTCTCTCCTTTTTCCTTTTCTGTTGTGCCTCGACTGTCCTCCATCAAGCTGTTTCTTAAGGCAGTTTCCCATTTCTTTAAAATCTGCTCTCCTGAAGTCCTGGACCTTTGTCCTGGTGTCCCCCCCCCGCCCTTCCAAACAGTGTGCTAAACCACACTATATGATGATTACTTGTACCCAGGGGTTACCTACTGTGATGTCTGCAGTGCTGTTCCTGTTCAAAAGTACAAAATCCAGCACTGCCATATATCTGGGATCTGTAACCAGATGCTTAAGAAATGCCTCTTGAAGGGATACTAGGATGTCCCTTGCTCCTAGTGGTAGCTGCAGCCAGATTGCTCCATTCTGCATCTGGCAGATTAAAGTCCCCCCAAATCACTACTTCCCCTTTGCTTGTCATTCTGCCAGTGGCCTCCCCCAAAACACTGTCCAACTCCTCCCCTGTGTTGGTAGTCTGTACACCCCCCCACACACACACAGATAAAGGACCCAGATCCTGTCTCTAAGCCAACCCAAAGAACCTCCAGCCTCTCCTTTTCCCACCTGTGTCCTTGTAACTCTCCGACGTTTATACCTTCCTTTACATATACTATGGCCATCTCCCAGCTGTGGTTTTTGGAGCACCATGATTCTGTTATGGCCATCAGATCCTGGCCTGCCTTCACAATGGTAGCCTCGAGGTCAGGTATTTTTTTTTCCCCCCAGGCTGCTTGACTTGCTGCACATGGCTCTCCACTCCTTATGCCCTCTCTCCCCTACTTTGCCCTCCCTTCATCCTTCACCCCTCTCTTTTCCCTGGTACTGTCCTTCCTCTTTTTATCCTTCTTCTGTCCACCCTCCCAAGCTTTTTTTTCCCTTAGCCTTGGATCCACCTCTCAACCCACTTGTCCCCTCCCCTACACCCTTTTACCGCTACACTCGTTTACCTGTGGGGAACTTATTTCCACTGGGCTTTCCCTCTCTGCTGAGCCATGTTTTTTTGAGGGTCATCATTGCCCCCCCCCCCGCCTTTTCCCTTGGCTAGTTTAAATGCCCATCAAAGTAGCATTTAAACTTTCCACCCAGGACTGCTCTTCCCCCTCTTGGATGGAGGCCATCTCCTTTATGCAGGCCATACATTGTGGTTTAACATTAAGATGGGAACAGAGGTAAATTACACTAGGATGAGGGTCCTGGACTTTAGGAGGGCAGATTTTAAAAAAATGGAAGACTGCCTGGGAAGGGGGGAGGTTGACCGGGCTAAAGGCAGAGTGGAGGAAAAATAAGGAAAGGCATAAGGAAGGCAACTGACCTTTGTGTGAAGGACTTGAGTGAAAGTAGAAGGAA
The DNA here is from genome assembly GCA_016271365.2 of Neoceratodus forsteri. Taxonomy (NCBI): domain Eukaryota; kingdom Metazoa; phylum Chordata; order Ceratodontiformes; family Ceratodontidae; genus Neoceratodus; species Neoceratodus forsteri. The sequence continues at coordinate 349,331,737 of CM057456.1, forward strand.
AAAGAGACAGTTATGGTTCTCTAGGGAAGGGGTCAAGGTGATATGGGGGGAAAAAAGGTGGCAGTGAGGAGGTATAAGGAAACAGAGGGAGGGAAACAGGGAATTATACCAAGTAAAACAGGTGAAAGTAGGGAAGGCAGTGAAGGGAGCAAAGATGCAGACAGAGGCAAGGATAGCCAAAGGGATAGCTAAGGGGACAAGACTTTCCTCAGGTTCATAAGCGAGAAGAGGAGAGCAGGGGGAGAGATGATCAGGATAAAGAGGATGGCGGGGGGGAAACTGTGCAGAAGAGGCTCGAGAACAAGCAGACATCTTGAACAGATAATTCTGCTCAGTCTTCACAGTGGAGGGGGGAGCAGCAAGAACAAAGGAGGGGAGTGACACAAGTCCATTTTTGGAGGAAGGAGTCCTCAAGGGACTTGTAGCTCTGAAAATGGACAAGGCTGTGGGACCGGATGGGATGCATCCAAGGGCACTAATGGAACTCGGGGCCGGGGGTGGGGTGCTAGCTGCCCCATTGACTGTCTTATCCAACAGCTCACTGGAAATAGGCGGGGTTCCAGAGGACTAGAGTACTGACATAGTCCCTCTCCATAAGAGCAGGAGCTGGGAGGAGTCTAGCAACTAAAAGCCAGTCAGTCTCGCATCAGTGGGGCGGGGATTAATGGAAAGCCTGTTAAAGAAAAGTTAGTAGAGTATATTGAATCCAGTGGGCTACAAGACCAAAGGAAACGTGAATTAATTGGGCGTCATTTGGGAGGTGGGCATACCAGACATATTTGATTGATTTCTTTGACTGCAAGATCAGTGAATAGCCTATCTAGACTTCAGCAAGGCATTCGACACTGCCGCACAGGAGAGTGCTAAATTGAGAAGCCTATGGGTGGGATATAGAGTGGTGAATCAGGTAAGGAACTGGTTAATGGACGGGTGACAGTGTGTTGGTTAACAGCACTTACTCTGAGGGGAGAGTGACCAGTGAGTGCTGCAGGGCTCAGTACTGGGACTGATCGTCTTCAGTTTCTTCATAAGTGACAATGGCGGAAGAACTGTGAGGGAAGGTATGCCTTTTTGCAGATGACACCACAGTCTGTAAAGGGTGAACACTCAGGGGGTAGAGAAAATACATAGGGATCTTGGGAAACCCGAGGAGTGGTCAAGAGCATGAGTTGGTGTTCATTGCCAAACGGTGCAAAATTGTGCACCAAGGGCATAGGAACCCAGGAGGTAAGTTTAGGATGGGGGAGGTACTGACAGTCACTAAGCAGAATAGGGACCTTGGTTTTATCATATCTGATTACTTCAAAGTGGCAGGGCAGTGTGACAAAGCAGTGAATAGGGCCAGTCTCATACTGGGATGCATAGGGAATGGTATCTCCAACAGGAAGAGGGAGGTGGTGTTGCCACTGTATCGCTCGCTTGTGAGACCCATCTGGAGTATTGTGTCCACTTCTGGAGGCTGCACTTCTGAACATAGACTGGATGGAGGCAGTTCAGAGGAGGACAACTAGAATGGTGCAAGTGTTGCATTAAAAGACTATGAAGAGAGAGATCATGGGATCTGAACATTCACACCCTGGAAAGGAGAAGAGCGGAAGGGGGCATAACAGGGACCTGAAAGTACCTCACAGAGGTTAACAAGGTGCAGGGGGGGGAAGTCTCTTTAAAAGAAGAGTACCAAGACCCAGAGGGCTTACGACAAAGCTGGAGTTGGTTGGGGAAGGGGGTCTAAGATGTATGTGAGGAAGTACTACTACACTGAAAATGTAGTGGCGCCTGGAACAGACTGCCAGTGGAAGTGGTGGAACCAAAACCAGTAGGGGGCTTCAAGTAAGCATGGGAAAGGCTTAGGGAATATTAGTAAATAGGGAGGATAGAGGTTCACTGGAGACCAGTTAGGGTCTGCGGAGACAGACTAGGCAGGGACCGACTGAGTGGGCCAAGTGGTCCTTTTCTGCACACAAATTCTATGATTCTGCAAAATGAAAAGGGGCATGGGTGTAAAGGTTGGTGAGGAGGGACTGGTGGCTATTAACATGTTAACCTTGGAGAAAAGGAGGCTGAGGGGGACATGATCTCACTCTTCTGCTTACTCAAGTGCACTGACAAGATTGAACATACAGAGATGTTTGGTCTTGCATACACCAGCAGGATACGGGGATATGCCCTGAAGCTCAAAGGTGATACATTTCATGGTGACAGTAAGAGGAACTTCTTATACTGAAGGCTGGTGAACTGCTGAAACATCCTACCAGCAGAGATTGTGAATAAGGAGACAGTACTGGCTTTCAAAGTAATGGTTTCACAGAACGGGCTGTGCTCTAGGGCAACAAACCACAATGTGATGCAGGAGTGGCTAGCATGTTTATAGGAGAGAAAGTTGACACTACACTAGAGCGAGCTTTAAAAAAGGACAGTAACAGCTAGTAGCAAAGTAACTAAATGGTAAAGCAGCACAAGAGTGCAGTACAAACCTCCCTGCACTCTGCCTGACGGGGCTCCCCAAGGAAGTTTTGATACTTCATTCCTGCACTGCCTTATAATTAAAAGGTAGTTTGCAAGTCGTGCTGGCTGTTACTGTCCTGTGTTAACTCATTACTTCCAGTAGCCGTGTATGAAGTACGAACTATCCACCGTTTACCTGACACAAAATGGCAACCCAGGTAATAATGAGTTAAAGATGTCATGGGGTACAAATTTTCAGTCCTTCGAGTTAAGCCTGGACACATTTCTGCTTAGTAAGGGAATCACTGGGTACCCTGAGTAGTGGAGTGGGTTGGAAATCTAAAAGCAAGTATATTCTGCAGCATACTGATATGTCCCTGCTTTTGAAGCATGGAAGGGACAGACTTGTTGGACCTAGTGTCCTCTACAACCTGAAAATACTATGTTAGTATGCAATTCATTTTTGTCTTCTCTTGATGGTGTGATTGTTTCTTTCATAGGTGCAATTGTTATGGAGAAACCAAACGTGAACTGGAATGATGTGGCTGGTCTGGAGGGTGCCAAAGAAGCTTTGAAAGAAGCTGTGATATTACCCATCAAATTCCCCCATCTATTCACTGGTAATCTTACATTGATCATTTCTAATTAATTTGTTTGTAGTTTCCACACTGTCATTTTTGGTTCTGCATATTTGTTGGATTATATTCTATATGCAAACAAATGCCACTTTAAACTATTGTGTTGGTCTGCTTAAAGTTTATTTAGTTTGTTTATCAGGTAGGTGTGCTAGACAAAATGCTTACTTTCAGGCTCAACCTGGGGGAGTACAAAAGAAGCCGTAACAGTCATACTGTACATAATGCAGAATTTGAAGCATTGGTTACAATAAGGATATGACAAAGGCACAAAGACATAACAAACTTTAAGCCATAACATACATTTTTACATCAAAGTAAGATATAAGCAGTAGATACCAAAATATTAGGCAAACACAAAGGAAGGCTAGCATCATTTATGAGGATTTATCTCACTATTAAATAAATTGGTACAGTTTAGTAAGGCATATAAATAAGGTGTCAAGTACAGCTACATTTATCAGTCACTATTTATAAAAAGGTGCTTTTCACAGGGTATCAAAGCTTTCAGATGAACTGAAGTATTTGTACATCTCCCTTTTGAAATGCGGGTGAGACTGGGAGTGTCCAAGGGTCACTAGAAGGGAGTTGCAGAATTTGGGAAACAGACAAGTGAGGAAGGTCACCTGACCGTGGGAGGTAGGCCTGATCAAGATGCTGCAGAGGGACAGCCAGGGAGGCAGGGGTAGCAGCCCATAGGATTTTGTTAGTAATGCAGGCAGTCGTCAAGGAGGTGGGGATAGCCAGTTCATACCCAGATAAGGTATTTGTAATCCTAGAATCAAATAAAAAATTAAAAAATAAAAAAAAGTGAATAGTGGTGAGAGAGTCGAATCGCAGACAGAGCCGAGCTGCAGATGATGATGTATGTGGTATTCCACTTTGGCTACATTTGTTTTAATGGGAATAAGTAATACAGCCATGGGTCAGACTAGGTAATAGATTACCGTGCGCAATGGCAAGTCAGGCAGAAGTAGTGAGAGCGTACTGTGCCTTACTCTGTAGGCAAGGTTTAATTTGCTGATCATTTTACAAGCAGTAGCAGTGTACACAGAGAAATCAAGGGTGATGAAGGGAAGAATGAAGGGTGAGGCCAGTGTATTCGAGAGTTGACAAAGACAAGTGGCATACCATCCATGTAGGAAACAGTGAGATTTTCAGTACACACCCTCTGTTTCAGTGCAGGTACAAAGAGAATAGAGTGGATCTTGTAGAGTTAAGAAGTAGCTTATCACGTGATAACCAGGATTACTTCTTGCAGAACTCAGAGTTGAGGTGGAAGTGTCAGTTTTTTGGAGTATTTAGTACAATATCATCAGCATGTAGCAGTGAAGAGCAACAGGCAGGCACAATGAGATGCTGCTGATGAGTAATGAAACACGAGGGTCCCAGAATGAAGCCTTGGGGGACCCCTAGGTTGGTAGGGGTAAGGTCAGACATAGATTGGTTCACTTTCTTCAAATTGCTTTCTTCATCCAAGGTAGATAACAGACCAGTTGATGGCGATGATAAAGATACCAAGGGACAACAGTTTTGACTTAAGAATGGTGTGGCCTACGGAGATCAGATGCTTTTGTTAGGTCTATTAACAGAGCCCCTGTGTATATGTCCTTGTCCTTGGCAACTTTATCATTGGAAAGAAAGTTGTTTGGGACAGATGGGTTCTAACATTAGCATTTGTAAAATGGTACATTCTGAATTTACTATTTCGATAGTCTTTCATAGTTTGTATTTGATAACCCTTTTTTTATTCATAGTGCATGTTTTTTTTTTTGTAATTTATAGTTTATTAGGTAATTTTCAAGTACAGTACAACACATTATGATTCGTCCAGCATAATAAATCTGTCAGGAGCTACACAGCATCACCACCTCTGGTAAGTACTTATCTTCTTTGAGGACATGATCTCCCTCCCTCCCTAGAGCCATACTTTTGGAACTGTATGCCATCAGCGTCTGGACCACTTGGAAACTTTTGCCCAGCTGGAGAAACACACATTAATGTACGTGGACACTGACTATTTGATGTGGGCATCCCCATACTTCCTCGGTGTTTATTTCTCCTGCCATCGACTTTGTCGGACCAAAGAAACGCCATCGCTTAAATTTTCTGTTTTTACAGCACAGAACACTTGCTTTCGCCACTGTAGTCTGTGAAGCCATCACTTTTTCATCTCTGCTCTGGCAGTACCTGCTGCATTTCTGTACAGCTGATTTTTTTAACAAATCACGAGGCCCATGGCCTGCTTTTGTGCTGGGCCCCCTGCTGCTTTTCGGTTCTAGCTTCTCCCCTCTTAGAGAACAGCACTAATGCCTCATGGTTGTGCCTTTCTTCTCTAGCTTTGCCATTGTCCAGCTGGAAATTGGTGCCATCATACACTATTTGATTCCGCCTGTGGGTACATTTTTACTGTGTCCTCTGCCCCATCGCTGCTCTGACCATCTTTGTGACACCAAGATTGATTGCTGGCTCTGGGCTCAAGTCTTTATGCTTGTCCATGGCTCTCTGCCTGTTGGCTGCCACCTGACTGTGCCTTGTCCACACTCCTACTGAAGTGTTTGACTTTTTTTTTTTTTAACTTTCTGTTTATGCTTCCATGCTCTCCAGCCCCCTTACCTGCATCGAGCTTTGGCTTTGCCCCAAGGCAGGATCAGGGTGGGGGGATGCCCCTGAAGATTCTGGTCTTGTCAGGCAGGGCTCACTTTGGTGAGGTGAGAGACCCTGGATGTACTGGGGTCATGACTGTCGCGGAGCTGCTGGGGTCGTAGTCTTTTTCCCTATGAGTGCCCCTTGGAATGTTGCTTGCAAGGTCGTCTAGGTGTGCACGTGCAAGGTCGTTCAGGTGTGCGCAGGCATACTGTCCGTGCGTCCCCATGCCAACAGCCGCAACATCCCTCCCTTCCTCCCAAGTCCTTCTCCTGCAGTACAGCCACCTGTGGTCACCCATGTAGCAGTTTTCACAAAGGAATGTGGAGTCCTCCCTCGAGGAGGAGGAGAGAGTCCTCTCTGATGCTCAATCTGCCTTCCCTGGCTGGCCCCCTGGACCCCAATGACCCGAGCTTGTTTCTGAACTCTGGTCACCAGTGTCACGAGTGGAAGCACTACCGTTGCACCAATGGGCTGGCTAGTCTCTGTAATATTAAACTATTGGGTATAAGGGGTAGGCTCTGTTGTCTCTCAACTGAGCCATTTCTGGAGGTTTGGGATCCAGGAGCATCCTGTCTAGGGGATGCTCCATCTAGCATGGCTAAAGAGCCTTACCACATTAACCACAGTGCTATTTGCCTTAAGCAGCTTGTAATAGCTGACCTGCCAGTGCAGAAGCAGGGCATCCATCTGTGACGCCGATGACCCCGGGTTTGGGAATGGACTTGGGAACGTTGGAGTGCCGGCTGAGAAGGATTGAGCATCCTAGGAACTGCTATCCTTCTCCAGGTGGTGGGGGGGTTGTGTGTCTGGCATGCTACGGGCCCCTAGCGGAGGCTGTGGGAACCACAGTGCTGGCACTTTATCAGTGGGGGGGATGAGGCAGACGCTGGCAGTCTTTGCATGTCCCTGCCCCTGATACAGCATTCAAACAAAATGCCAGCCCCCAGGCATGAAGCTGTGCTCCACCACCTCCACTGCCTACCATGTCTGCCGGGTGGGGCATCGCTCCCATGGCCCCACCCTGTGGGGTAGGCCAGGGTAAGTTACCGTTGACCCAGGGGGGGAGGGGGGACGCCAGCCCAGCAGCCCTGCCCAGGGTCCAAGCCTGGTCATGGGGAGGCAGTGAGGATGGGAGCTGTCCCTGCAGGGAGATCGGGGAGCAGACATAAAAAAAGGCAGCTTGTAATAGAGTAACCCTGGAACCAGAGTGCCTGTAACCTACCCTTCTTCAATGGAGAAAGCAGGCTGAAAAGCATGGACTCTGTCTCTCCCACAAAAAATCCTGCACTATTCTGGACCTGCTAAAGGAAACATTATCATGGACTATTAACACGCTAGCTCTCCATTGATATAAAATGCTGGGTAGGACCATCATCCGTAGAGTTTAAACCTTCCTCCATAGGGACAGCCTCTATTTTCCAGAAGTCTGCATTCTCAGGTTGGCAAGGAGGGGGTCGTATTCCTTTTCATTCCCTTTCATCCCTTTCATGTGGGTCACCTTGGAGACTGGAAAGGGCACCACAATCCGCACAGGGGTTGTGTACAGACCCCCATGTCAGGGGGAGGGAATGGACAAGGATATGATAGAAGGCATTCTTAGAATGGCAGAGAAAGGGGAGATACTATTGATGGGAGACCTGAATATGCCAGATGTTAACTGGAGCACATTTGCTGCAGCCACATCCAAGAACAGGGCCATTCTTGATGCCCTATAGGTGGCAGGCATTAGACAGCTAGTTTGGAACCCACTCGTGAGGGAGCAATCTTAGACCTCGTACTCTCAAGCGGGGCAGTGAGAGGATCTCAGATCTAGAAGTGGGTTGCCATCTGGGGACAAGTGACCATCAAACAGTGTGGTTCACGTTAAACTTAGCTACAGAGTCAAGCCATACAAAAGTGAGGGTACTGGACTTTGGAGAGCTGACTTTGGCAAGATGGGAGAGTGCCTCAGAAAAGCACTAGCAAACAGGCTAGAAGGAGGTGTGGAGCAACAATGGGGAATCATAAAACTGCCATCACAGAGGCAACAAGCCTTTGTGTGAAGCAAATAAACAAATCAAAACGAAAGAAAAAGCCACTATGGTTCTCAAAAGAGGTGGCTGTGAAAGTCAGGAAGAAAAAGATAGCATTCCGGAAGTATAAGGAAACACAGAAGGAGCAGGACAGAGAGCTGTACCAGTTAAGGCAGAAGGAAGCAGGGAGGGAAGTCAGAATAGCAAAGGCCCAAACTGAGGAAAAGATAGCCAACTCAGTTAAGAAGGAGGATAAAACCTTTACAGGTACATCAGTGAGCGAGAAAGACACAGGAGGGATAGTGAGGCTGAATAGAATGAACGGTGGGTAGGCAGAGGGGGACAGTGAAAAGAGGGATACTGAAACTAATATTTCTGCTCAGTATTCACAAAAGAGGAGGGGAAGTGCCTAATCCAATTAACAGAAGCATTCTTGATAGGGGTCGATCCTAGTCCTTTCACAGAAGAAAGGGTTCTGCAAGAACTCCTAAAACTGAAGGTGGACAAAGCAATGGATCCTGATGGAATTCACCCCAGAATTCTAAAAAATTAAGGGAGGAACTAGTGAAACCACTGGCTACTCTTTTAATAAATCATGGGAGGATGGTGTGGTACCCGAGGACTGGAGGAAGCGGATGTGATTCCCTTCACAAAAGTGGGACCAAGACAGAGGCAGGAAACTACAGACCTGTCAGTCTGACCTCTGTGGTAGGGAAAGTGATGGAGTCACTTCTGAAGGAAAGAATAGTTGAGTACCTAGAGGCCAGTGGAGCACAGGACCCAAGGCAGCATGGATTCACAGCAGGAAGGTCATGTCAGGCAGAATCTAATAGATTTCTTGACTGGGTAACCAAAGTAGTAGACCAGGGAGGGCTGTGGATGTTGCCTATCTAGACTTTTAGAAGGCATTTGACACAGTCCCACACAAAAGATTAATAGTCAAATTAACCAGCCTGGGGTAGGTCCCAGGGTGGTAGCCTAAGTAGAACATTGGCTGCACAACAGGACACAGAAGGTAATTGTAAATGGAGTCCACTGTGAAGAAAGAGAGGTTACTAATGAGGGTACATGAGGTTCAGTATTGGGTCCAGTCCTTTTTAGTGTCTTCATCAGTGACATTGCAGAGGGACTGAAGGAAAAGTATGCCTTTTGCAGATGACACAAAGATCTGCAACAGGGCTGATACACAAGGAGGCATGGAAAGGATGAAAGGGACTTGGCAAGGTTGGAGGAATGGTCAGAAGTATGGCAGCTAGGATTCAATGCAAAGAAGTGCAAAATAATGCACCTGGGAAACAAGAACCCAGGGGAAAAATACACAATGGGTGGGGAGGTAGTAACAACAACAACAACAAAGGAAAGGGACCTGGTGGTAATCATAACAGATGACCTTAAGGTTAGCAAGCAATGTGAGAAGGCAGTAGGGAGGGCTGGGGGTATACTGGGATGTATAGGGAGAGGCATCAGCAGCAGAAAACAGGAAGTTGTTATCCCTCTGTACAGACAGTTGGTGAGACCCCATCTGGAGTACTGTGTCCAGTTCTGGAGACCCCATCTCCTGAAGGACATAGACAGGATAGAGGTAGTCCATAGGAGGGCAACTAAATGGTGCAGGGGCTGCAAGAGAAGCCGTATGAGGAGAGACTAAAGGAGCTTAATATGTATACCCTTGAGGAAAGAAGAGAGGAGGGGACATGATAGAAACTTTTAAGTACCTCAGTGGGAATCACCAAAGTCCAAGAGGGTAGCATCTTCAGAAAAAGAGACTTGCAAGAACAAGGGGACACAATTTAAAAGATAGAAGGAGGGCGGTTCAGGGGGCAATGTGAGTATTATTTCACAGAGAGGGTAGTGGATGCATGGAACAGCCTTCCTGAGGAGGTTGTGGGGTCTAAAACAGTGGGAGAATTCAAGAATGCATGGGCCAGACATAAGGCAATTCTTGTGGGGGGTAGGAAGAAATAGGCTGTTGGTTAACTAGGATCTACTGCCTATCCTGTAGGCAAAGAAATGGGCAGACTAGATGGGCCAAGCGGTCCTTATCTGCCATCAAAGTCTGTGTTTCTATGTTTCATCCAGTCTGTCCATTTAGGTGCCACCCATATCCCCAAATACTTAAAACTATTTGGGGCCCATTCAATCCCAAAGCTTGTACAAGTTCCTGATTGCATTTGTTTTTAATGGCATCATCTCTGTCTTCCCTAAATTATTACACAAACCCAAGACTTTGAAGAATTTTGTTCATATTTTTATGAAAATAGGCAGCGTTTCTTCCAGGTTTTGAATGATCAGAGAAATACAGTATTATCCAAAAATAGCTTTGACTTGAAACATTACTCCATCACTTCTATCCCAAGGGTATTTTGTAAAGATCTTGACTTTTGAGTCAGGTGTTCTATGGCCAAAACAAACCGCCTTAACGACAGGGGAACCCCCGTTTGGTATCCCTCCCTAACTAGAAGGACTTGGAGAGTTCACTATAAATCAAAACAAATACCTTGGGGTTGGTATATTTACATAACCCATGCTATGACCTCCTCCCCATGCCAAATGTGCTTAGTACCCCAGCTAGGTGCAGTCATTTGCCTTCTCCATTTGTAGCACCACAGCTGCAACAGTGTCCAGTAAGGATCCCCCTGTCCATAAGGGATTGACCAGCCTCATCATGTGGGCCACAGCATATCTCCCTATCATATACCAGACCTGGTGCAGGTGGATTAGGAATGCCATAATTTACCAAAACTAATCACCAAAGGAATGGTCAGTATTTTGTAATCCATATTTATTCTGTAATCCATGTTTAACAGCGAGATTGGGTGGCAGCTGGAGCGGGTCATCATCCTTTTTTCCCTAACACATTTATTGTAGCATCCAGGGTAAGTTACCGTTGACTGGGGGGCCTCGAACCTAACGTACTTGGACCCAGGTGGAGACAATATTGCATATAAATGTTCATGAGATGAGAGCTGTGTTATACAGTCTCCAGGCATTTCAGGAGCATCTGACTTCAGCTCCACTGTTAATACAGACCGACAACATCCATGTGATACATTACATCAACAAGCAATGAGGGACTCATTCCTATCAGCTATACAGGGAAGCAATGAGAGTATGGTATTGGGCTCTGGAGCATGGCCTAGAACCATCAGTCATGTATCTTTGTCTGAGCAGACACGTTAAGCAGTTCACAGTCCAGAGTGCACAAATGGGAACTACTGACCTCAATGTGGAAGACCTCTTTGCAAGATGAGGTCGCCTAGAGTTGGAACTTTTTGCATCCCACACAGTGCAAAACTGCTGCATTTTTGCCCGCTCACTCTAGGGCCTGGAGTTTTCTGGCGAAAGGTGGTGTTTCTCTCTTGGAAAGGGAAGTTTATGTATGCCTTCCATCTTGCTTCCAATGTGTTTCTTGCAGCAGGCCATACCTATGGAACTATAGCGGCCAGGCACTAGGATCACACGGGAACTTTTCTAGCAGTCTACCAGGGAGATGACTCTCCACATCAATATTCTGGAGATGAGGGCAGTTCTTTATGCCCTCCAGGCCTTTCACTCCATTCTGTCAAAAGGAACACTACTGGTTCAGACGGACAATATGTTGATAGTCTGGTACATCAACAAGCAGGGAGGCACCCGATCGTACCCCTTATGCAGAGAGGCGATGCAGGTATGGAACTGGGCAGTTCAGTACAGTCTGTTTCTCACTGCCATGCACATTCCAGGAGTTCTAAACATCCTGGCAGACAACCTCAGTTGGACCTCGTCCCTCGCTCACGAATGGGAACTCAGTCAGGAGGTAGCAGATTGCCCATTTCTGAGATGGGGTCGCCCAGACTTAGATCCGTTCGCCTCCCCATTCAACGCAAAGCTTCCCAGCTTTTGCTCGCTCATTCCAGCTCCTGGTGCTTTCTGGCACAACGCATTGTCACTTTGTTGGACAGGGAGGTCCTTGTATGCCTTCCCTTCCTTTCACATTCTTCAGAGGGTTCTCCTAAAGCTCCAGGCAGAGGGAGCCCAGATGATCTTAATTGCTCCCCTCTGGCCAAGGCAAATCTGGTTTCCATTTCTGAAGCAGTTCTCAGCGGAACCCCCAGATCTTATTTCGAGAGGGCTCTTGCAGTAGGTAATTACATATAGGACTGACGCCAGCAGGCGGCAGGATGCCATGGAAAAATTTCTTCGCGGCCCCTGGCGGGCCGCCCCGTCAGGTGACCGGCGTCAGGAGGCGTCTGTATAAAGGCGGGTCCCGGACGCCCACCTTCCAGTTCTTCCTTGCCGTTAGCTCGTGCAGCGCCTCGCGGAAAAGTTTGTGCTTCGTCAGCCTTACCTTCGTCGTTTTTTACCGAAAAATCTTATTTTTTCAACAACGTCAGGACTAACGTCGGTGTATGTCATCCCCTACACCCTCCGAGCACAAGAACAAGTGCGATTCATGCGGCGCCCAACTACCGCACAAGGATGGCCACTCCCTGTGCCTGTTCTGCCTAGGCCCAGATCATCAAGTCGAGAAGTGCCAGCATTGCCTTAGCTTTAACGCGGCCACCCGAAAAAGATGGCAGCAATCCCTGGAGGCCCATATTCTTAAAAAGAAGATGACCTCTATAGAGAAGGAGCTTAAAAAGCTAAGGCAGGCGTCCACTTCCCCTGAAGGCCATTGAAAGAAGGACAAGGAGAGGCACTGGGACACAGGCTCGTCCACCACGTCTCCCTCGGGAGTCGTGGGCACACAGGTAACATCCCTTCCGGGGGATCGCTCCTCGACGGCCACCTCGGAGGTTTCTGAGGCGGCGTCGGCCACCCCATCTGGCTCGCGCTCGGGCCTTGCAGGCGCCTCCGGGCAGTTGGAGGCATCGGCCTACCGTCGTGGGCGACTCTGGTAAACCGGGCGTCGGCTCCTCTGATGTCCGCCCGGAGAGGGCTGGTAAGACGTCTGACCCTCCGGGGCGACGCACGGCTTCTTCCCCACCAGACCAGGCCGACCCTTCCTCTCGACCTGTCTCCGATGAGGCCTCTCATAAGTCGGACATCGGCTCCTCCGGCGCCCGCCAAGAGCTTACCTCTATGTCTCACGTCGGCTCGTCCGACGTCTGGCCGGCGAGGGAACAGACGACGGACCCCCAACGTCACTGCTCCTGGTTCACTGCAGCCTCGCTGCCGCCTCTGGAGCCAGAGTCCCCCATCCTGACCCTGGGACTTTTCCCTCCATCCCGGGCACAGCTGGATTTTTGCCTCCGTCAGTCCCTCCTCCATCTGGAGAGATGGACCTGACGTCGGTTCTCCGGACGCCGGCCCCTCCGACGTCGGTACCTCTGGCGTCAGGGCCTCCACCGTCGGCCCTGATGTCGGCCTTACCGACTCAGGGAGACTTCCTGCTCCCATTGGGCCCTCCCTCCAGGCTCTCCGTTACGGACCCGCCCGTGAGGTTCCCAGCCAGGCCGTCTGCGCAGGCAGCCCTCCCCGGCTTCCGGGTACCCATCGTCTTATTCGACACCGGTGTACCCAGGAACGCCGTATCCGACGCCGCAGTACTCGACGTCTCAATATCTGACGCCGGGTTTTGGATACGCTCCATATGGGTATAGCCCATATTCTTATCCCCCTCCTCCTCCTCCACTGCCCTCGCGGCCGCCGGTGGACCTGCAGGAGACTCTGGCCTCCTGGTGGGCTGAGGCCAAGGCTCAGCTCACCAAAGAGGTCGAGGGCCACCTTCCGGCGACAGTGCTGTCCCAGGTTCCCACGTCGCCCCAGGCGTACCTCCCCTCACCACCTCTGGACTCCAGGGTTCTTCCGTCTGGGTCCAGAGGGGCAGAATCTGGCGTCCCGGGGACTCCCCAGGGACGGTTCTCCCCGGGTCCGGAAAGGGAGTCTTACTCTTCTTCTTCCTCCTCCTCTTCACTCTCATACTCCTCGGACTCTTCTGGCAGCTGCTGCGAGAGAGACAATGAGCCTCGCTCTCCGTCGTAGCCCTGGCCAAGGACTCCTCCGAAGTCTCCTCCGGAGGATCCTTCTTTTACGGAGTTGCTTAGAAAAATCCAGGAGGTCCATCAGTGGCACCCTTTGGAACCAGATTCTAAGCATCTGAAACTCGTGGAACATCTGGATCTGCCTGTGACAGCTCCTACACTAGTGCCACCCTGGATAGAGCCTCACGCCGACCTTGTCACCACGATATGGAAACAGCCATCGGCCTTAGCCCCACTTCCTAGGAAGTCGAACAGGCTATATCAGGCTCCAGAGGGTGTTAATTTCCTGGATTCTCATGCTCGTGCCGATTCGGTCGTGATTAGCACCGCTCACGGACGCTTGGCAAACCCAAAACATCTTAGCTCATCACCTCCTGATAAGGAATCTCGTCTTCTGGACCAGTACGGGAGAAAGATTTACGCTTCCTCCACACTGGGGATTAGGGCCCTGAACTACGTCGGCCACATGGGGGACTACCAGAAGGCCATCCTTACTCAGGTGGAAGCCAAGCTGGATTCCTTGCCTGACTCCCAAGTCAAACAGGAGTTGGCTGATCTCGTCCGCTCTGCTCGTTCGGCCAGTCGCCACATGCTACGACATACGACGCAGCGGACACTGCTGGGCAGAGCTCAGCTTTTGCCGTAGGCCTACAGCGTCATGCTTGGCTCCGCGTGTCAGATCTGGTCCCAGAGGTGCAATCTGCTATCCAGGAAGCACCTTTCCGGGGGTCGGTGCTTTTCGAGGGTGATGTCAAGGACATCATTACCAATTTGCAGGAGAAGGGGACGGCTCTGAAATCAGTCGATTCCATGTACCGTCCCCATCAGCAGCAGCGCCGTCCCTTTCGCAGACTGAATCAGCCAAAGGCAAAACCCCAGGGAAGGCGGGCCACAAAACGTCGGACCCCCGCGGCTGCTAAGCCCCCCCGCCCAAAAAAGCAGCGGGTGCTTCAGCTGCGGCGCTGCCCCACACCACCTGACTCCTTTCCTCTCCCACTGCCTCCAGACTCCCCGGAGGAACCGGTAGGAGGGAGGTTTTCCCTCCATCTTCCGGGATGGGAGAGAATAACCACGGATTCTCGGGTGCTCCAGCTCATAGCAGAAGGACACTCCATAGAGTTTCTTCAGAAACCACCCCGCCACCCCCTCTGAAGTCGTCATATTCACGGGAACACCTTCCTTTGGTCCAGGAGGAAAGTTAGAGTCCGTCCCTCTTCATCTTCAGGGGACGGGTTACCATTCCCATTTCTTCCTGGTCCCAAAGAAGACGGGAGATCTCAGACCGATTTTAGATCTCAGTTCCCTGAATCTTTATGTAGAGTGCAAAAGGTTCAGGATGCTCTCTCTGCAGAGCCTTCTGCTCCTCCACCGGCCGGGTCAATGGCTTTGTGCCCTGGTTATGCAGGATGCCTATCTGCACATTCCCATTCGTCCATCCCATCGCAAATACCTTTGTTTTGCATTCCAGGGGGACCACTACCAGTTCAAGGCGCTCCCGTTTGGTCTGTCCTCGGCCCCTGAGTATTTACCAAATGCCTGGCAGTGGTGGCGGCCCACCTGCGTACCAAGGGAGTGCAAGTGTTCCCTTACCTGGACGACTGGCTCCTGGCGGCCTCGTCCAGGGAGGAACTCCTGCGTTTTCTCTCCCTCACCCAGCAGGTTTTTGCCTACCTGGGTATTACCATCAACCATTCCAAGTCTCATCTGGACCCTTCCCAGAGGCTACAGTTCATTGGGGCGATCCTCGATACGACCATGGGCAAGGCCTTCCTGCCTCCAGACAGGGCGGCCTCCCTACAGACCCAGATATGTCTGTTATCCGACCGCAGGATGGTCTCGGCGAGGTCGGTCTTTCGCCTTCTCGGGCTCATAGCGGCTGCTATACCGACGGTCCCTCGCGCTCGACTCCACATGAGGGTCTCTCAGTGGACTCTACGCTCTCAGTGGGATCAACTAGTGGACGACCTAGATCACTCAGTTCTGATCTCCTCGCCGATGATGCGAGACTTGCAATGGTGGATGGTTCGAGTTCAAGAGAACCTGTTTCGGGGTGGTCCCCTTCTTTCATCCTCCCCCCTCCCAGACTCTAACCACAGACGCCTCAGGCAAGGTTGGGGAGCCCATCTAGGCCCTCATCGGACCCAGGGCTTTTGGTCCAGGCTAGAATAAGCTCTTCACATCAATGTGCTCGAGCTTCGGGCAGTGTTGTACGCTCTCCAAGCCCTTCACCAATACATCCTTCCCGGCCACCTAGCCATCCAGATGGACAACATGTGCGTAGTGTGGTACATTAACAAGCAGGGAGGAACTCGAGCCTACCCTCTATGCAGGGAGACGATGAGGGTTTGGGATTGGGCAACACAACACGACCTTCACCTCATGGCGATTCACGTTCCAGGAGTCGACAACACCCTGGCAGACAGGCTAAGTCGCTCTTCTGCTCTGACTCACGAATGGGACCTGGACCAAGGGGTCCTAGACAGTATCTTCCAACTTTGGGGAACACCACAGGTCAACCTGTTTGCATCCCCCCAAAATGCCAAACTTCCCATTTTCTGCTTGCTCGTTCCAGAGTGAGGCGCTTTCTGGAACGACGCTCTGTCTCTAGACTGGAAGGACAGATTCGTCTATGCCTTTCCCCCAATTCCTCTTATCCCACGAGTCTTGCAGAAACTAGCTTCAGAAGGAGTGAGTGATTCTGATCGCTCCTTTCTGGCCCAGGCAAATCTGGTTCTCTCTTGTACAACAATATTCAGAGGGTCCTCCTCTTCCTCTTCCTCTATCTCGAGGTTTGTTGACCCAGGATCAGGGGACCCTGGTCCATCCAGGCCTCAAATCCCTTCAGCTGCATGCATGGCTCCTACAGACCTAGCCCAATCCTGTTTTGGTGTGTCTCCCAAAGTGGCGGAGATTTTAGTGGAGGCCAGAAAACCCTCCACCAGATCCACTTATGCCATGAAGTGGAAAAGATTCACTATTTGGGCCACCTCCAAGAACGTGGAGCCTTTCTCCTGTTCAGCGGGGCTTCTGCTGGAGTATTTACGTCATCTGTTCAGCCTGGGTCTCAGCCATTCCTCTTTGAAGGTTCACAAGGCAGCCATCTCGGCCTATCCTATTCCCTTCGCAGGCAAAGCTTTTGCTCAACTGGAGGTCTCTAAGACCTTTCTTAGAGGGGTCCTCCATCTGAGGCCCCCCATCTGTACTCCTGCCCCTCCTTGGGACTTGAATTTTGTTCTCAAGAAACTTACCCTTCCTCCCTTCGAACCTGCAGCTTCTGCTGATTTGAAGCTTCTTTCGTGGAAGACTCTCTCTTTAGTGGCCATTACTTCGGCTCGAAGAATCTCCGAGCTCCAGGCCCTGATGTGTAAAATCCCCTACTTGATTTTTCACCAGAAACGAGTTGCTCTTTGCACGAATCCTAAGTTTCTACCTAAAGTAGTAGTAGAGTCTACCTTAAATCAGTCCATAGAGCTACCTGCCTTTTTTACGCAGTACTGTAACCAGGGGAATATTTATTCCATACTATGGATGTTCACCGGATTCTGAGATGCTACACCAACAGGACGAAGGATCTCAGAAAGACTGATCAGTTGTTCTTCTCTTTTGCTCACAAAAGGAAGGCAATGCTGTTTCAAGCAATGCCTGTCTTAAGTGGTTGGCTCATTGCATCACTTTCTGTTATGACAAGTACCACAAGACCCTCCTGGTCAAATCAGAGGTCACTCCACAAGAGGAGTAGCTGCCTCTGCAGCTTGTTTCAAGAATGTGTCTGCGGCAGACATCTGCGCTGCTGCTACCTGGACTTCTGTCCATGCCTTGATGAAACACTACAGTTTGGATATTGCCTCTCGCCGTAGAGCAGGCTTCAGGCTAGCTGTTTTGCAAGGCCTCCTATCTTGAGGCTTACACAGCTAGAATTATTTCTTGGAGTAGTTTTCCTCCTCCTGGTGCCTTTTCTTTGTTCCAGACTGCTTGGGATTCAGTCCTATATGTAATTACCTACTGCAAGAGCCCTCTCGAAGTAAGATAGTACAGTTACGTAAGAACTTACCGTAACAGTAGATCTTGAGAAAGGCTTTCAAGTAATGTCTTCCCTTCTCCATCCCCTAGGCTTTTTCAGCTCCTTTTCCATTTAGGGAAATATCCGCTCCTCTCTCATCCGGCCTCTTTTGGCCTGTGGCGGGAAAGAACTGGAAGGCGGGTGTCCGAGACCGCCCCTTTATACCGACATCTCTTGACGCTGGTCACCTGACGTGGGGGCGGTCCCTCGCCAGGGACTGCTAGCTAGAAATTTTTCCGTGGGGTCCTGCCACCTGCCGGCATCAGTCCTATATGTAATTACCTACTGCAAGAGCCTCTGTCGAAGATCTACTTTTACGGTAAGTTCTTGCTTAACTGTACTTTCCTTTTCCTCTCAGACACGACCTGTTGACCCAGGATCAAGGCAGGTTACTGCACCCTGGGCTCAGGACCCTGCATCTTCATGCGTGGCTTCTACAGACATTAAGTCTCGATTCAGGGTCTCACATAGGGTCTCTCAGGTCCTGGTAGAGACCAGAAAACCCTCTGCCAGATCGACCTATGCTACAAAATGGAAGTGTTTTTCCATTTGAGCAGCGCCTTAGGGCTGGGACCCCTTTACATGTTCAGCTCGGCAGATTATGGAGTATCTGTTACACCTGTCTGATTCAGGTCTATCTTACTCCTCCCTCAAGGTCTACATGTCTGCTATTTCGGCCTATCATGATCTGGTAGGGGGGAAACCCGTGGCTCAGCTGGACATCTAAAAAAAAAAAAAAAAAAAAAAAACATTTCTGAAAGGGATTCTCCATCTGAAAATCCGTATCCGCACTCCACCTTGTGATTTAAATTTTGTTATTGAGAAGCTTATGCTTCCCCCTTTTGAACCAGCAATGAGCTGTGACATGTGCTACCTCTCGTGGAAGGCACTATTTTTCAAACAACATGAAGTCTTGCTGTATTCTGACCATCTGCAGTTAGCCTCAGCACTTGAACTGCCCCGGAGAGGAAAGGGTTAACTCTATGCCAAAGCATAGAATGTTGAACTCGAGCTTGGTTTTCAAACCTCTGTCCCTGGTACACTTCAGTGTAACCATCAGATTGTTTTTTTTTTTTTTGTCTCAAGTCTTTGGTAACCGGGTAAGGCCCACTAGGCACAAGTGCTTGTTTTCAGGAGCGACCTGGGAGCACTGGGCGGTTATGGGACTTTACCTCACTTACTTGTGAAGTCGCCCGGAGAGTTTCTCCTTGCTGCTTTGGTTTGGTACAGTAAATTGTTTGGTAAATCTCATCCGATTTGTTTATTTTCGGTTATCAGATCTCCTTCCACGGTACAGTATAGTGTTTAGTAGTAGATAGTGGTATTTTTTTTTTTTTTTTTTCAGAAAATAAATTGTTTTGTTTTTCCTCTGTTTCGTTCCGGTCGGTCCGGTTTGGAACCGACTTGATCCTTGATTGTTGTTTATTTTTCGCTTTGCTGTGGTGTCTGGTATCTTTCAGCCTCAAAAAAAACGAAGTCTTTATTCCATTTTTTTTTTTTCCCACAACCATTGAACCGGTTGGTTGCTGAAAGTTTTGGTTGTTGCCTGGTTTGAACACTTGTAAGGGTAACTTAATAGTTGTGGCTATGTCTGAGAAACCTAAAAACAAAACCAGTCCCACTGGGTTTCAACACTGCACTGAGTGTGGGGAGGCTTTTGCTAAAGTTGATCCCCACCTCGTCTGTGTGTGTCTGGGGTTTGACCAGCTCAATACAGATTGCCAAATATGTAAGAATTTCCTTAAGTCCACACTAGAAGAGACTAGCTTGACTTAAGGAAAGGGAGGCCGAAAAATCCTCTGAACCGGATGGCCAGCCCAGTTCAGTCCCAACTCAGTCTGAGGAAGTGCCTATTGACATGGACGATACTTCCTCGGGCAAAAGAAAGTCCGATTTTGGAGAAATTGGGTTCTGCAAAGCGTAGGAAAAGTCTGCCAGTTTGGATCCAAATACAGATCCCAATCTCTGAGGAGATTAAGTAGAGCAATTCAGAGTAGTTGTTGCTGTTTCACCTTACTCCGACCGGGTTCCGGAAGACTATCGGTTCCAGCCCCTTCAGAATATGATCCGGAGGCTTTTATGAGGTTAATTGGGAAGGAGATCCAGAGTATGAAGATGATGACTTTTGTGGCCTAGATGAGCCAGTAGAGACTGACATCTCCCCAGACAGGCCTACCAATATTTCTCCTCCCAGACTGTCTGAGTCCCCCTCATACTTTTTATTTTATAAAAAGGTGGCAGAAACCCTTCAGCTCCCAACGGTGGTAGCCTCGGATGAGGATGAAGAGCCTGACTTTGTGGCTGAGTCAGAGACTGCATTCCTTCATAAATCTTTGGGAAGCGGACTCAAAATATTTACAGCGCCCCCAACTTCCATACCTCCTGTGGATAAAAAGATGGACAGGAGGTATATGCTGTCAGACTCAGGGACAGAATTCTTCTATAACCATTGCAGCCATGTTGGGGTAGTGCAGACTGTAGCCTGTGACAAGGCTAACATACCCTTGGCTTCACACACCCCAGATAAGGATTCTAGAAAAGTGGATGCCATGGCTAAAAAACAGTACTTGGCATCCTCTTTGGGACTCAGGCAGGCCTCTTATATGACCTATGTGGCTAGGTACCAGAAGTCAAGGTGGGATACAGTTCTGGAGTTGGCCATGAATGCCCCTCCCCAGCCAGCTAAGGAGCTGGAGCAGGTGGCTGCAGATGGCACTGAAGCATCTAAGGTTCAGTTCCATGCTGCTGTAGACTCAAATGATGCGTCTTCAAGAGTCATGGCCACGTCTGTCTCCCTAAGGAGGTTCACCTGGCTCAGATGTACTAACCTCTCACAGGATAGCCAGGTTAAGGCTATGAATTTTTCTATCATTCAGAACTCTCTGGGGAAAAAACAGAGGAGTACCTGAAAATGGACGAGTATAGGACCACATACAGGAGTGCAGTGGCCAAGGAAAGGCAGGCCACTCCTCAAAAGCAGCAGTCTAGGGCTGGCAGGGGCAGGCCTCTCTACGAACCTCTCCAAGCCTCAAGCTTCCTCTACTTTTCAGCGGAGGGGGTTCTTTAGAGGGAGAAGGAGGATGAGCAGGGCTGCATCCACCTCTCAGGCTAGGATGATGTCAGACCGGGTCACCTCCTTAGTTCCAGTGGGGGGCAGGCTGGCTTATTTCTTCCAGGAGTGGAAGTCTGTAAGAACAGACAAATGGGTAAGCCAAGGACTTGCTCTCAGTTTCAAGAAATTCCCCAAAGTAAGGGTAAGGTCCTTCAAGCCTTCCTCACCACTGGGAACAGCTGCTCTAGAGGCAGAGGTTTCGGCCTTGCTGCCCCGAATCGCAGTGGAGCATGTGCCTCTAGTACACTGGGGCAAAGGATTGTACTCAAGGTACTTCCTTACCCCAAAAAGGACTGGGGAGTGGCGACCCATCCTAGACCTAGGATATCTGAACAAACATCTTTTAAAACCAGAGTTCAAGATGGTGACTCTGGGAATCATTCTTCCCTGTCTGAGACTTGGAGACTCACTAGCTTCTCTGGATCGCAAAGATGCCTATTTTCACATCCCTATCAGATGTTACCACAGAAAGTACCTCAGGTTCGAGTTGCCCTCAGGTCATTATCAGTTCAGAGCAATGCCCTTTGGCCTGACTTCAGCTCCCAGAGTCTTTGCAAAGTGCCTAGCAGTAGTAGTGGCTTTTCTCAGAAGACGAGGCATTTTTGTATTTCCCTCTCTGGACGATTGGCTCATTGTAGGCCAGTCCTCAGACCAAGTCAAGTCGGCTCTGGCTGTTACCCAGAGGCTTCTGGGTTCTCTAGGGTTTATCTTCAGTCTTCCAAGTCAGTGCTGGAACCGGTCCAGCTACTCACCTTCATAGGGGTAGAGCTGGATACCATTCAGGCAAAAGCCTTCCTACCTCTTTCAAGGGTGAAGGCTCTCACAGACCTGGCAGCCTCTTTCAAACCTCGAGTGTCGCGGCCAGCCAGGCAATTTATTCAGCTTCTAGGCCACATGGCAGCTTCCACTTCAGTGGTCCAGGGGGCCAGGTTCCAAATGAGGAACATTCAGTTTCACCGGCGGTCTTTTTGGTCCCAAAGAAGGGATCCACTCACCAAATTGATTCCAGCGACTCAGACTCTCACCCAGGCTCTCCAGTGGTGGTTGGACAAGGAAAACCCCAAACAGGGAGTTCCCTTCCTTCCCCAGGTCCCTTCAGTTGTTTTTACAACAGATGCATCCCTCCTGCGTTGAGGAGCTCATTTGGGGAACCTCTCTGCACAGGGCACTTGGTGTCAGCAGGAGTCTTTTCTTCATATCAATCTCCAGGAACTCTGGGCTGTGCTTCTGGCCCTTCAGGCATTCTCTGCCTCAGTTCAGGGGAAAGTGGTGCAGGTCCGAACGGACACCACCACTACCATATGGTACATAAAGAAGCAGGGAGGCACTCTATCTGCGGCCTTGTGCACAGAAGCCTAGAAGATATGGTCGTTGGCGTACTCCCTTCAGACCTTCCTGGTAGCAGTACATCTGCTGGGGAAGGACAGTGTGCTAGCAGATGCCCTCAGCAGGATCTCTCAGGGTCATCATGAGTGGGCCCTGAACTGTCCTATCCTGCAGATAATTTTTCAGAGATAGGGCACTCCGGAGATGGATCTTTTTGCAGCCCCAGACAATCGGCAGCTTCCTCTGTTCTGTTGCAGACCCCTGATCCTGGGCTCTGATCCTCAAGATGCTTTCCTGTTGGATTGGACACACAGGTTTCTTTATGCCTTCCCTCCTTTCCCTCTGATATTCAGAGTACTGATCAAGCTCAGGTCTCAACCCTGCACAGTAATCTTAGTGGCTTCGGATTGGGCCAGGCAACCATGGTACCCTCTGTTGCTGTCATTGGCAGTGACAATCCCTCTTGGTCTTCCCAGGAGGCACAACCTCCTGTCTTCTTCGAAGGGGAGGATTTGGTATACCAATCTCCAGTCTCTCAGACTCTGACTCTTGAAGAGTTAGGAGTATGCAGGATTGCATCTTTCACAAGGTGTTTTGAATATTCTGAAGATTTCTAGGAAACCTTCTACCAGAAAAACTTATAACTCTAAGTGGAAGAAGTTTAGCATTTGGTGTTCTCAGAGGAATATACAGCCATATTCTGCTGCCGTTTCCACAGCATTGGACTATTTAGTCCATTTGAACACTTTAAATCTCAGGCATGCTACTGTTAAGGTTCACCTAGCAGCTGTCTCTGCTTTCCTTTCAGCAGGGAAGGGATCTTCCCTTGCCTCTCACCCTGTGTTCAGTAAGTTTTTCAAAGGTCTGGTTCCTCTCAGTCCTCCCTGTAGGGAACCAACTCCGGCTTGGGACCTGAATATCTGTATTGCACAGCTTATGCAGCCCCCCTTCAAGCCTTTGTCTTCAGCTGAGCTAAAGTACTTGACTTGGAAGACTGTATTCCTGGTAGCCATTACTTCCGCCATGAGGATCAGTGAGGTACAGGCTTTGTCAGTGGAACACGTCTATTTTCCTTCCACAGAGATGAGGTAATCCTCAGGACAAATAGAAAATTTCTTCCTAAAGTGGTGTCAGATTTACATCTTAACCAGATCATGTCTCTGCCTACGTTTTTCACAGACCATTCTTCTTCAGGTGAGCAAAGGTTGCATAGTCTGGATGTAAAAAGGGCATTGGGTTATATTGACCATACAAAAGTCCATGGGGTAGCTGTTCTCAGTTGTTTCTCACTTATGGTGAGGTGGGCAAGGGTAAATCTGCCACTAAGAGAACTATTACCAGATGGATTGTTTCTTGTATCCAGTTCTGTTATACTAAATTGGGCAAAGAGCCTCCCTCAAGCCTGAGGGCACACTCTACCAGGGGTACTGCTGCCTCCTTGGCAGTAGCTAGGGATAGTCCCCTCCTGGAAATCTGTAAAGCAGCCACTTGGAAAACTGTTCACACATTCACCAGGCATTAATGTCTGGATACCCAAGACAGAAGTGATGCTAGGTTTGGCACTGCAGTGCTGCAGAGCCTCTTTCCTAAGTAGGTTCTGTAGTTCCCTCCTCCATGGGAGGTACTGCTTGGTAGTCTGCAAATTGTCAGAATACAACAAAATGTCATGTTTTTTGAAGAAAAAATTACTCACCATAGTAATGTTTCTTCTAATGGAGTCTCGCTGTATTCTGACCTCCCACCCTGCCTCCCGTCTCAGAACCTCTGTGTTTTGGATTGTGGGTTGGCAAGTGCAGTGTTGCACCCCAGAGGTGTACCTTTTGAATCCCATTCTGCTTAGATTGGGCTCTCTTGTTCTATTACAGTGTTTGGTTATTATCACTATCTACATAAAGCTTTCTTTTTGGGGGTCTTGACCAGAGTCTTTCGGACCCCATTTGTTGTTGGCATTGGCTTTTAAAGGTTTTTATGAAAACAATTTCTATTCTATGAGTTAGTATTAGTGTTCATAAGAATCTGACGGTTACACTGAAGTGTACCAGGGACAGAGGTTTAAAAACCGAGCTCAAGCTCAATGTTCTATGCTTTGGCATAGAGTTAACCCTTTCTTCTCTGGGGCAGTTCAAGTGCTGAGGCTAACTGCAGATTGTCAGAACACAGCAAGACTCCATTAGAAGAAACATTAATTTTTTCTTGGTTGCCATTACTTTTGCTCGAAGAATTTCCGAGCTTCAGGCCCTGATGTGTAAGGAGCCTTATTTGATTTTTCATAAGGACCGGGCAGTCTTACGAACAAATCCGAAGTTTCTTCCCAAGGTGGTTTCAGAGTTCACCCTCAATCAGACAGTCGAACTTCCGGTGTATTAACCTAATCATTCTAACAAAGGTGAGGCTCTTCTTCATACACTGAACATGCACAGGATCCTGAAATGCTATGTCCACAGGACTAAAAGCTCCTGAAAGTCTGATCAGCTTTTCATTTCCTTTGCTCCCAAATCCTTCGGTTCAGCGGTATCTAAGCAGTGCTTATCCAAATAACTTGCTAACTGCATTCGCTTCTGTTATCAGAAGTATGACAAACCTCTGCCGGGGGAGTTTAGAGGTCATTCCACTAGAGGAATGGCGGCATCCAAAGCCTTTTTGAGAAACGTTTCTGCAGTGGAGATTTGCGCAGCAGCTACCTGGAGTTCAAGTCCATACGAAGCATAACAGTCTGTACATTGCCTCTAGGGCCTATTGTCATAAGGCCGGTTCTGTTATTTCAGTTGCTCTTCCTCCCATGACTCTGTCTCTTTCATGAATGACTGCTTGGGATTCAGTCCTATCTTTGATCTGCTGCAGGAACCCTCTCGAAGTAAGATAGTACAGTTACGTAGGAACTTACCATAACAGTAGATCTCCGAGAGAGGTTCCTGCAGTAGGTCACATTTTCCCTCCCTCCTCCCCACCAGTTTCTACATTTCTTTCAGCATTTTTTCTGAACTGGGCCCCATGATTTCATCCTTTCTCCTGTCTCTTCCTACTTAGATCTCTGGTGGGAAAATTGGAGGGCGGGCATGGGGTCTGCCCACTATATAGGGTCACGCTGACATCTGTCATGTGATGTCTGGTGGGCGGTCGCCCACCAGGCATTGCAGGAAAAGTTTGCCCTGCGGTCCTGACACCAGAGGGCGCAGTACTATCTGTGATGACCTACTGCAGGATCCTCTCTCGAAGATCTGCTGTTACAGTAAGTTATTACGTATCTAGTATGTGCGAGGGGATCTCTTGCAACAGGCTGTGCTGTCCCTCCTTCCTTCCCTCTGGACCTTGGAGGGTCATCCTGTGTCTGTACCTCTTTCTCCTTTCTTTTTCTTTTTCTTTGGCGGAACCTTGAGTCCCTCCTCGGTTCCCTCTGGGACTAGAAGGCTTATAGTCTCCAGCAGGAGAACTGAGGAGGACGTGGGGGCCTCATACTCTTACAGGATAGGTTGACGTTGGCAAATGACGTCGGAGTGGGCGGTCCCCTGGTACAGTGCTAACTAGAAAAGTTTCTGTTTGGTCCTAGTGCCTGGCAGCTATAGTTCCATAGGTGTGGCCTGCTGCAAGAGATCCCCTCGCAGATCTACTGTTACGATAAGTTCTTGCGTAATTTATACTTTACCCTTGTATAGCCATAATGTTTGTTAATTGACAAGCCTGTTTGGGGTCGCCACCATGAGCGTGCAACTGCTTGGCTTCAGTCCTCTTGCCACTACTGTCTACTGAGGGAAACCCCTTAGTCCCAGTGTCCCCTGAGCCTACTCTTCCTTCTTTGACCTTTTCACTATTAGTTTGCTTTTGCAGAGCTGTGTTCAGTGTATCTTAGGCTTCATGCTGCTCTTGCTGTTCCTGTTGCTCTTGTGGGGGTTGAACCTTTTGCTTGTCTGTCGATTTGGGATCCTTCTGCCATTCTCCTCAGCACAAACCTTAGGGTTTCCAAAGGCGCACACAATCCTGGCAACCTCCCCAGACCGATCTGCAAAAGTGCTTGGAACCCAAAGGAGCATTTCAGATCTTTTTCTTGGATCACGTTTCTTGCCCTGTTGGATATCTTCCACTTGTCCACAAGACGTTTGGGAAAATCTGGTTTAAGTGAAATCTGCTGTCTCTACCATTTCAATTCTTTCTCACTGTCAGGCTTTAATCACAAGGAGGTTAAATATTACTTGTCTGGGTTGCCCCTGTTCGCTCCTCCTATAGGCTTTTCAGGTGGGACCTCAAAGAAATTATTCAGAACTTATAGTAGCATTTTCTGGAGGATGCCCACAATATCACCCCTGCACGCTTTTTTTGCTGTCCGAGCAGCCTAATGTTTTGCAGCCACGGTATCTGAGTCAGCCACATTTGCACACAGTTGCCAAATCTGTTTCTGCCACTGACAGACTGCCCTCCATTCCCTTCAAACACTTCTCCAGCTGCATGATCCTGCTCTCCTTTCACATGTCTGGCGAGTCCCACCACTAGTTCTTTCACACCATCCAGAGAGCTGCGCATTTGGGTAAATGCTCCTGAAAGCATTCTTTTGAATTTCCTAATTTCTTCCAGCTCTTGTTGTATGAGCGGGCTTCCCATACCCGCTTGCACCAGTGTCATGTTGGTATTGCTGGCTGCCTGGCTGTCCTGGGAATTCAACATGTTATGCTGTTTTGTTGCGGGCTCAGACCCGCTGACACGCTCTCTGCTGACTGCATGAGCCACTGCTTCAGGCTCTGTGCCCTGTTGGTTCAGAAGTCTTGTTGAGGAGGATAGGTCTAGACTTGCTGACCCTTTGGGTAGAGCTCCTGTTCTGATGTTGCCTTTGGCTCAGCCACGCCACATGGTCTCCCCTTCCCCCCCCCAAGCAAACCAGGCATTGGCGTAATTGTTGTTCTTGCATTTTCTTCTACCTAGTTGACAAATTAAGCAATAAGGCATGGCAGGGTGACATTATCCCCAATAGAGGATTGGTCTTCCCAGCCACCTGCTTCTTCGGGATATACCTTGCTCCCAGAGTATACCCCCATTAGGGCCTACAACGTCTGACTCCCACAGGCCCTGGTAAACCACCAGTTCTCTCATGGCTTACCCTTCATGGTAGGGGCTCCAGGGGAAGGGCTGTCCTCCCCCGAGGCAGTACACTTTTATATAGTCCTTATTAAAAAAATAAATAAATTTGTGGTCAGTAGTTTCACAGAACAGAGATTCAGTAGTTTCACAATGGGCATTTGAATTTACTGCATTTGCTAAGTAATCTTAAAATTGTGTTCTACAACCTGGTAAGTGATCTCTCTCCTCCCTATAGTGACAGCTGGGGGGGGGTAGAAAGGGTGTAGCAATCATTGAGGGTCCAGTGCTGGAGGCAGTAGGATCCAAGGGAGTCCCAAAGGCCTAGACCGTTGTGTAGATGGAAGTGTGTGTGTGTGTGTGTGTGTGTGTGTGTGTGTGTGTGGTCTTCATCGAGGATTTCTCCTCCATTTAATGGCCACATCTTTGGAACTGTAAGCTGTCAGTGTCTGGGCCACATCAGAACATTTTGGTAGTCATGGGCCACCCACAATGACATGCAGCGTCGACATGCATATAACATGGGCAGCCCCATCGCTCCTCAGTTCTTTTGCCCACTGTCTATCATCCTTGTCGAACCTGCTGAAGGAAACCACGATCTTACTTTGAGAGTCCACTCTTGCAGCAGGTAACACAATTAGGACTGAAGAAGACAGGTGTCAGGACCTCAAGGCAAACTTCTAGCCAGCAGTACCAGACTGGGACCGCCCCCCAGACGTCTGCCCGTCCCCAACGTCCTATATGGTATAAGGGTGGGTGCTACCCGGTGTGCTCCAGTTCTTTTCCCGCCGCTGACTTGCGTGCATTGTCTCCACGGTTTGACTCGCACCAGTCCGTATGCCATTTTCAGTCATTACAACTTTCTTATTTTATTCAATTAGTACGCTCATTTCGAGCTTCTTCTTCTTTGTCTTCTTCCCTGACTCCTCCTTCGAGGCACAATAACAAGTGTGCCTGTGGGAAACAAATCCCAACAAAAGACGGCCATTCGGCCTGCCTGCTATGCCTGGGCCCCAACCACAACACCAAGTCCTGCCAGCACTGTCAGCACTTCAACAGCCGGACACGGATCCATTGCCAGAAAACCTTGCAGGCCCACCTCACTCAACTGAAGTTGGCCGCCGTATAGCAGGATTCTTCTCGGAGAGGGAATCTTCCCACCACTCCCACAAAAAATAGGGGAAACACTTTTCAGAAAAACCTAAAGAAAAACAGAGAGCGGGAAAGATCCCAGTCAAGATTGAGGTCCTCGGGATCACACTCTGCCTGTAAGGGCAGCTCCAACTCCACCAGCCATGACTCCAGGCTCACTTTCATCAAGACCCTGGCATCAGACCGAGTCTCTGGCCATAAAGATAATGTTTTGGGGTTGTCTATCCCCCTCTCTCCAGCCGATCAAGATTCAGCCTCTGGTCCTACTGGCAGGCCGTTCTTTGGACCCAGGTAAGGGACATCAGCATTCCTGGTCAGTCTCCGTATGTAGCGCCGACCCCCGGGATAGGAAAAAGACCTCTGGCTCATCAGGGAGGTCTTCTTCTCTTCCACCCAAACAATCTAAAAAAATCAGTGGAGAAATCTCCTAGACCGCCATCGGACAAGCAGTTATCTGATAAGCGTCCTCCCACCAAGTCCTCGTTGGACCTCTCACGACACTTCTAAAGTTCCTCATACTCTGGCCCCACCAGCAGGAACCCAGTAGCCTCCAGCATCACCTCCTCTGACTGATGACTGGACCGACGACACCCAGGTGGAAGAAGAGCCAACGTCGATCCCTCAAGATAAGCAGGCGCCCGATAGCACAGCTAATGTCCTGGCGCTGGCCCTGGTTGACCCTCCAACACCAGACCAACCTGATGATGGTATTGACACAGAGGCTGACACAGGAATTGGACTGACGCCAGATCAGGTGGCAGGTTCAGAGCCTAGATTGAACCTAGCCCAGGTTAAAGGCTTATTTAATATCACTGGTGGGAGACCATTAGACCAGTCATTCTCCCCCAAAGGTCACTAACAGATGCTCTGACAAATCCAGATGTGCCACATCTGGATTGGGGGTGCTCCCTCAGAAGCCTCTCTCCCAACTCCAGACAAAGAAAAGGTCCCTCAACCACCATCCGATGAGGACTGTGGCAAGGAGCCTACCCCTCGGGATAAGCCCAAAAGAAAGGCCTCTAGGAAGATATGCCACAGATCGAAATCTAGATCACGGAGCATGAGTCCTTCAAGCTCTCCTGACAGACATGAGCACAAGAAAAGGTGACACAGGTCTTCCTCTGTCTCCTCCTCAGACTCGTACCAGCCCTCGGACTCCTTCTATCCAGACTCATCAATGGGGGGTGGATCTGTCTCGTTCTCCTTCTCAGACTCATACCAGCCCTCGGACTCCTCCTATCCAGACTCATCAATGGGGGATCTGTCTCCTCTGGACCCAGAAGACATACCCAGTTCACCTCCAGATGATCCCTCTTTCGTGGAGGTTATGAGGCACTTCCAGGCCAACATGGATTGGAACACTGAGAATCTAGACCCAGAAAGAATGCGTCTGGTTAAGTACCTCAGACAGAAGGATCCGAATCCGGTCGTTATCCCACCCCTGGTAGACACCTTTGCAGACTTCACCCAGGTGGCTTGGAAGAGTCTTCATTTCTTTACAGCTGTCCCCAAGAAGGCTGATCGCTTATGTAGGGCACCCAAGGATTAACCATTTCTAACCCCATGTATTCTTCTCAATTCATAACTCTCTGCAGTTAGCCTGCTCAGTAGAACTTCCCGGAGAATGGAGCTATATGCTAATGATGGAATCATTCGCACATGACAATTATTCAAACCGATGCCCTCCTCTGCTGCACATTCTATCAACGTCTCAGATTTCTTACTCCACCTCACAAGTCTAGACGCCCAAGGGACTCCCTCGGGTCGTTGTTGGCTTACTATGAAGTGTAATTGTTTGTTTACGCATAATTTTCTTTTTGCTGCCTTCATTTATTGTTTTTTTTTTTTTTTTAGTCTAACGTCTAGTTTATTTAAGTTTAGTTAGATTTAGCGTTTATTTCTTGGTTCTTCATGGTTCGGCATAACAGTTTGGGAGCCAAATAGTTTTATATTAGCTGCGGAGCTTTTCCACTTTTTCTTTAACATTTGATTGTGTCTCACAAAAAATATCTCTGATTCAGATTCCCTTCAGGTCACTACCAGTTCTCAACCCTGCCCTTCATTATCACCTCAGCACCAAGGGTATTCACAACATGCCTGGCAGTGGTAGTGGCATTCCTACGAAAACTAGGAATTAGTTTTTCCTTATCTCGACGACTGGCTAGTCATGGGAAAGTCATTTCTGCAGTTGTAAGCACACCTGGAAATAACAGAAACTCTGTTGCATTCTCTGGGCTTCCTGTTAAACCAGGAAAAGTCCATTCTCACACCGGTTGAAGTCCTGCATTTCGTTGGAGCAGACCTAAATAACTTAAAAGGAAGAGCTTTTCTTCCAGAGGACGGAGTTCAGTCTATTCTGCAACTGATTGCCTCATTCAAGCTGGGAAAGCCATGTCCAGCAAGAAGATACTTGCAAATGCTGGGACACATGGCTGCAGCAACAGGAGTGGTCTTGGGAGCAAGACTTCGAATGGGAGACATTCAGTTTCATCTACAGGTACAGTGGTGCCAAAGAAAAGACAATATGTCAAAACTGATTCCTGTAACAAAATTTGTGATCCAGTCCCTTCAGTGGTGGACAGATGTCCACAATCTAAGGGCAGAAGTTCCCTTTCAGAGGGAAAATCCCTCAGTCATTCTTACAACAGATGCTTCTCTGTTACGATGGGGTGCTCATGTAGGAGCACACACTACCCATGGCACTTGGTCAAGTGTGGAGTCTCCTCCACATAACTCTGCTAGAGCTCCAAGCAGTGTTTCTGGCTCTAAAAAGTTTTTCCCAGTTGGTACAGGGCATGGTGGTGCAGGTTAAAACAGACAACACCACTACAGCGTTCTGCATAAACAAGCAAGGGGGAACAAGTTCAGATCCTCTGTGCACAGAGGCCATGAAAATCAGGGAACTGGCTTACTCACAGATAGCTTCCTTGCAAGACATTCATGTACCAGGAAGGGACAATACCCTGGCAGATGCCTTAAGCAGGATCAACCAGGCACATCACGAATGGTCTCTGAACAGACTGGTACTGGACTCCCACAAGAATCACATGTTGTCCTTATTTTGTTGCAGGCCACCAGACAGGGGTACAATTCCCCTGGATGTTCTAGCACTGGACTGGTCAGGAAGGCATCTATATGCCTTTCCTCCCTTCCCACTTATCTTCAGAGTGCTACACAAACTCTGGTCACAGCCTGCGTCCATGTTACTGATGGCACCAGACTGGGCCATGCAGCCATAGTACCCCCCTTCTGCTGTCAATGTCAGTGTCCAGACCAAGCCTCCTACCCAGGAGGCACAATCTGTTCACTTCCCACCAAGGAAAGATCATTGACCCGAACCTCAGATCTGTCAGGCTCAAGGCCTGGCTCTTGAGGACTTAGAGTTTGCAAACTTACAACTTTCTTAAGCTGTTCTGGATATCCTAAAAGAATATCGAAAACCATCTACTGAGAAAACCTATAATGCAAACTTGAAAAGGTTTCCTATTTGGTGTGATGCCAAGCTTATTTATCCCTCTCTGGCAGAAATCCCAGTGCTGTTGGAATATCTTACTGAGCTGGCCCATCAGCGCAGTGGTTGGAATTCCTCTTGCGACACTGGCAACCAGGGTTCGGGAACGGACTCTAGTTGTCAGAGGGCCGGCCGGGGAGGAGAAGGATTGAGCATCCATATGACTACTCTCCTTCTCCAGAAGGGGGGGTAGTACATCTGGCGTACAAGCGGCTCCCAGCGGAGGCTGGATTCCCCGCAATGCACCGACGTCAGCAAGTCTTCGGGGCGGGGTGGACGTTGGATGTCATTGCACGTCCCTGCCCTGCTTACAGGGGAGAAGAAACTCTGCAGGATCGCCTCCATGGCGCCCTTCCCTCTAAGCCCCAATTAGCCTCCGGTGCCAGTGTTCTCCCCCCCGACCAGATTATTGTAGTGCGGGGAAGCAGCTCCGTAACCCCGCCTGGGTGGGGGTGGGGGGTAAGCTAGAGGTGACAGTGGAGGAACCTGGCGATTGCTGGAGGTGGGGGACAAGAGGGGCCGTGACTAAGGGCTGAAATTACCGGTGATCCAAGGCAACAAAAAGCCTACTAAATAAAAAATAAATAAATATATTAGTGAGTTACACTCACAAGGTCTGAAACATACATCTCTGAAGGTGCATTTGGCATCAATTTCAGCTTTTATTTCTGCAGGGAAAAATGTTTCCCGTGGATCTGATCTCATTTTCAAAAAGTTCCTTAAAGGGCTGTGTCACTTACATCCTCCTATTAGTCAGTCCCTGTGTGGGATCTGAACATTTGCATTGCTCAGCTCATGAAACCTCCATTCAAGCCAATGTCATCAGCACACTTGCAGTATATCGCTTGGAAAACTCTGTTTTGGTGGCAGTCACTTCTGCTAGGAGAATAAGTGAATTGCAAGCATTATGTGTGGAAAAGGATTGTTTATCTTTTCATAATGATAAAGTAGTACTTCAAACTAATAGGAGGTAGCTTCCTAAGGTGTTTTCTGATTTCCACTTAAATCAGTCCATGACACTGCCAGTCTTCACAGAACATGCCAGTTCAGAACTCAGATTCCATAGTCTGGATGTAAAAAGGGCGTCGAGTTATTATTTGACCCACACCAAGGATCACAGAGGTGATAAACAACTTTTTCTCACTTATGTGGATGTAGGAAAGGGCACCCCAGCTTTCAAGAGATCAGTCTCTTGCTGGACAGTTCAATGCATTCAATTTTGTTACACTAAATACGGAAAACAGGCCCTAGCAGGCCTCAAGGCCCACTCTACTAGGGGCACAGCTGCCTCTATAACAGCTTACAGAGATATCCCTTTAGTGGAGATCTGTAAAGCAGCTACCTGGAGCACAGTACACACCTTTACTAAACATTATAGTTTGGAAGTGCAGTCCAGAAGTGATACCAGGTTTAGCACAGCAGTCCTACAGAGTCTTGTTCCTAAGTAGGTGCTCTGCCCACCTATAAAGGTACTGCTTCGAAGTCTGCAGAGTTATAAATATGAGAATATATGGGATTGGAAGGAAACAATTACTCACCTTAGTAATCTTGTTTTTTCCAATGTATTCTTCCATATTCATAACTCTCCCTCTCTACCTTCCATTGCAGAACCAGAGCCTCTGAATGGTCTTCTTACCTGGCAGTCCCAAACACAGGCACACTTACTTTTAATCCTGTGGGGTTTTATCTTACCTTTCTTTTTCCCACGTGATTCTGGTCATTTTCAGGTAGGACTGATACCATAATCATTAGTATCAGCTTTAGTATGTAGGCATAGAGTATAGTTATGCGGTATCAAGCAGCATTTAAGCTTGAATATTTTTAAATAGGTTGCCTTGTGGGCTTCCTAGGAATCTGAGATGTTGATAGAATGTGCAGCAGATGAGGGCAGCAGTTTGAATAATTGTCACGTGCCAATGATTCCATCATTAGCATATAGTTTCATTCTCCGGACAGTTCTACTGAGAAGAATACTTTGGAAGAAACAAGATTACTAAGGTGAGTAATTTTTTCTTTTGTCTGAACATCCCACTGCTGATTCAGTGGTGAGTTCAGCGGCACATGACCACTCCCAGAGGCCGAAGCACCTTAGCACCCAACCACCAGATAGGGAGTCCAAGCAGCTGGACTCCATGGGGTGCAAGGTATACTCCTCCACAACCTGCAGCATTAGGAGTCTGTATTTTTTCACACATATGGTCCAATTTCAGAACGCCCTCTGGAAACAAGGGCTGGACATTGTGCAGGAACTGCTGGACTGCCAGCAGAAAGCAGAGCAAACTAAACTCCTACAAACTGGATTGGATGTTAGCACCCACGTACTCCGATCCGCATATGATACAGCAGCAAGGGCAGCTGCAACCGGTGTGTGCCTCCGTCATCATTCTTGGCTTCGGGTCTCAGGGTTCACGCAGGACATTCAGTCGAACCTCCTCGACGCACCCTTTCATAGGTCAATCCTCTTTGGCGAGGACACTGAAAAGGTCATTAACAGGCTCCAGGACTCTGGAAAGGCAGTGAGGACAGTTCAGTCCATGTATCGCCCGAAACAGAAACAGTTTCGTAGATCATGTTCTCATGGCCAAGGGGGTCATTAACAACAGCAACCCTGTTTCCAGCAGCAGCCCCAACGGGGAGGCTATAGCCGGAGGGGATCCCACAGAGGATCAGCAGGACCCTCCTCTTGCCAGGCAAAGCCAGCTCAGACCATCTTTCCACCCCCTCCCACTGCCTGACTCTCCATTGGACCCAACCCTCCCTAGCACCCTGCCAGGGGAGGTGGTCTGAGGCTGCTTTTCATTTTGCGCCACTGCATGGAGGAATGTGACCACAAACCAGTGGGTCCAACTCATCGAGAAAGGACACTGAATAGAGTTCATCCAACTACCACCGGACAGGCCCCCTCCTTCCCACTACTCCACGGAGCACGTAGGTCTGATCCGATCAGAGATCCAGGTCCTGCTGTCCAAGAAGGTCATAGAACCTGTCCCCCCCGACTCGGAGAGGTTCAGGATTCTACTCGCAGTTTTTCCTAGTCCCAAAGATGAGTGGCCTAAGACACATCTTACACCTCAGCGAGCTCAACCGTTCTGTAGGTTACAAAAGGTTCAGAATAGTCACGCTTCAGAACCTGCTGCCCATGATTCATCAGGGAGACTGGCTGGCATCACTGGACATGCAGGACACATACCTTCACATTCCAGTGGCAAAGCCCCACAGAAGGTACCTCAGGTTTGTCTTTCAGGGCAAACATTTCCAGTTCAGGGCGCTACCCTTCGGCCTCTCGGTGCCAAGAGTCTTCACAAAGTGCCTCGCTGTGGTAGTGGCAGCACTCAGAAGAATGAGCCATTATGTGTTCCCATACTTGGACGATTGGCGTCTCACAGCACCATCCAAGGAGCTACTACAGAGATCCATTCGGGACACCTGTTCTCTCTTCAAAGAACTAGGCATCACTATAAATGTCCCGAAATCCTTCCTGACCCCGTCCCAGAGCCTGACTTTTATTGGAGCTGAACTCGACACCATTCAAGGGAGAGCCTTCCTGCCACAGGACTGAGCAGCCCGGCTTCAGGTCCTAGCTTAACGTATCTCCTTGGCCCCAGTGTTACCAGCCAGAACCCTGTTCCGGCTGCTAGGCCTCATGACGGTGTCCATCACCACAGTCCCCTTTGCAAGACTTCGTATGAGGACGATTCGGTGGACCCTACACAGCCAATGGGACCAAAGATGGGATGTCTTAGACCTTCCAGTCTCCATCACAAGGCTGGTACGGCAGGAACTCCAGTGGTGGATGACATAGTCTTCCTTGCGGGCAGGGATGCCATTTCCGAATGGAAGCACCAGACCAGATCCTGATGTCCGACCCCTCAAACACAGGATGGGGGAGCTCACCTAGGCATTCACAGGACACAGGGTTCCTGGTCCCCATGACCTAGGATTCTCTCCACATCAGTGTTTTGGAAATGAGGGCCATTCTCTATGCCATGTAGGCCTTGAGCTCGGTTCTCAGACCAGGACACCTCCTTGTACAGACATGTTGGTGGTATTTTATATCAACAAGCAGGGAGGCACACACTCCTTCCCCCTCTGCAGGGAAGCTATGAGTGTGTGGGATTGGGCCACATCTCATCACCTGATGAACTCGGCAGTCCATGACCCTGGGGTCCAGAATACCTTGGCAGACGCTGTCAGACGATCACAGTTGGGAGTGCATGCATGGTCCCTTCTGTAGTTCGAACTATTCATCAAATGGGGGACACCCAAACGGGACCTCTTTGCCTCCCCTACCAATGCAAAACTGCCCAATTTTTTTTCTCGCTAGATCCCGCTCCTGGTGCTTTCTCGCAAGACGCATTGTCCCTTTCCTGGAGTGAAAGATTACTCTACACCATTTCCCCATTTCTGCTTCTTCAGAGGGTCCTCCTCAAAGTACAAGCGGAATGGGCATCAATGATCCTGGTGGCACTGCTATAGCCTTGATAGATCTGGTTCCCACTGTTGCAGCAGCTAGCGGTGGAACCTCCGACCATTCTACCATTGAACACGCACTTGCTCTCCCAGGACAACAGGACCTTGGTCCACCTGAACCTGCTGTCCCTCCACCTTCATGCATGGCTACTGAGGAATTAGTCAGACTCCGTTTTCAGAGTTTCTGATAAGGTCGCCGATGTGATTGAGGCGGCCAAAAAACCTTCCACCAGAGCGACATATGCTATTAAATGGAAGCGTTTGTCTGTGGACCATGATCCGTCACCTTGACCCTTTGCCTGTCCAGAGAATGTTCTCCTTGAGTACCTCTTATCCCTTGTGGATTCAGGTTTAGGTTACTCCTCCATTAACGTGCATTTGGCTGCTCTTTCTGCCTACTACACCCCTGTGCAAGGCAGAACAGTGGCACAGTTGGAGGTAACATGAGCCTTCCTTAAGGGTATCTTGCATAATAAACCTCCCATTAGGGACCCTGTCCCACCTTGGGATCTGCTGTTTGTTTTGGAGAAGCTGACCTTACCCCTCCTTCGAACCGGCCATGGGTTGCGAGCTACATTTTCTATCTTGGAAATCGTTGTTTTTAGTTGCTGTTACTGCTGCTCGAAGAATTTCCGAGCTTCAGGCCCTGATGTGCAAGGAGCCTTATTTGGTGTTTCACAAGGACAGGGTGGCCTAGAGAACCAGTCCTAAGTTTTTATCCAAAGTGGTGTCTGAGATGACCCTAAATCAGGACATTCAGCTTCCGGTTTATTTTCCTAATCATACAAATAGGGGAGAGGCTCTTCTCCACACGCTAGATGTGCATTGAAGTTTGCGTTTTTATTTGTCCAGAACCAAGGACAGTAGGCATTCTGACCAGTTGTTGTCTCCTTTGCCCCCAGAATCCTAGGGGCTCCTGTGACCAAACAGACACTGTCCAAGTGGCTAGTGCATTGTATT
Source organism: Neoceratodus forsteri (assembly GCA_016271365.2). NCBI lineage: Eukaryota > Metazoa > Chordata > Ceratodontiformes > Ceratodontidae > Neoceratodus > Neoceratodus forsteri. The sequence goes on from CM057456.1 coordinate 349,369,096, forward strand.
TCTTTCTGTTACCAGAAACCTGACAAACCCCTACCAGAATCAGTCCGAGGTCACTCAACAAGAGGTGTGGCGCCTTCTTTTGCTGCGCTGAAAAATGTATGAGCATCAGACATTTGTGGTAGCTAGGTGGCCCACAGTCCACACCTTCATTCAGCACTACAGTCTGGACATTGCCTTGAGACGCAGAGCAGGCTGTGGCCTCACAGTTCTGCAGGGTCTCCTCTTGTAAGGGATCTTTTTTTTCCCCTTCTCTCCTGTTCACCTACCACCCGAGCCATTGTCTTTAATTTAACTTATACTAATTGTGTTACCTGCTGCAAGGGCTGACTCTCGAAGTAAGATAGTACAGTTATGTAAGAACTTACCGTAACAGTAGATCTTTGACTTGCAGCAGGTATACTTTCCACCCCTTCCCTTGGAGATTTTCTGCTGTGAATGAATAATATCGCCCTAGTCTCTCACAAGTTCTCTGAGGTATTGCCCTAGGTTTTCTGCACGGATCAGGCTTCATCTGGACACCGGAGTCTCTGACGGAAAAAGAAGTGGGACAAGCCATGGACCGCCCAACCTTTATACCATATGGGACGTTGGGGCAGCCCGACTGCCCGCCTGATACTACTGGCTGGCAGTTTGCCCAGGGGTCCTGATTCCTGCCAGCTTCATTCCTAATTCAATCAATTTATTTAACCAGGCATAAACACCATTGAGCAAGCTCATTTTCAAGGTGGTCCTGGGCATTAATACAATACAGTACACTTCATAAGATTACAATTACGGTGGACAACAGTGCAAAAAAAAAAAAAACATTGTGAAGGTGCCGGTCAATATGGGCCTATACATACCGGTCAATATAATTAACATGCAAAGGTACATAATGATAAGCTTTATTGAAATGAGAAGAGCCAACAATCCCATATAGTCTCCGCTATGTAAGAGCTCAGACCTAAATGATAAAAAATAAGGAGGTATTAAGGAATAGGGTAGAAATTGGGGTGAAAGAGTAGGCAGCCAAAAGGGAGGCCAGAATAGGTTAAAGGTAGAGAATAGGCAGGGCCATCTTGGGTTAAGAGAACTAGGCTTGTAAGTCCTAGGTTTCTGTTGTTAGGAATGTGGGGTGGATGAGATACTTAGGCATAGGATTTGAGAGTGGCACCTGGGGCTTAGGGGTCATCGGCATCTGAAACAGTTGCATGATTCCTTCAGATAATCTGTTAATAGAGCTTTGAATGTGAAAATGCTTGGAAGTGAGGATAATTTTAATGAGTCTTGCATAGTGTTCCAGAGTGATGGAAGTAAGAAGTTGATTGCTGCTGAGTCAAGGGTAGTTTTCACTCTAGGAATCTGGAAGCAGATTAAGGAGAAGTGTCTCAGGCCATAGGAACCTTTAGCCCATTTGAAGATGTTCGAGATGTATGCAGCGAGGTTATCAGATAATGCTCTAAAAAACCAGAGGAGAGCATTCCTTTTTCTTCTAGTTGAGTGAGGTCCATCCCAAAACCTGGTATAGACGACAGTGATGTGTACTATGGGGTAGATTTAAGATAAATCTTAAAGCCCGGTGGTAAAGAGTGTCCAGTTTGTTTAGCATCGTTGATGGGCAATGACTGTAAAGGAAGTCAGCGTAGTCCAGTATAGGTAGGAATGTAGTTTGTACTAGTCTCATTCTGGCTTCTAACGAGAGTGGGTGTTTAATGTGATAGAATAAACCTAATCGCTGTCTTAGTTTTTTCGAGGTTTCATTGAAGTGGCACAGAAAGTTGAGCTTATCCAGCCAGAACCCTAGGTATTTAAAGGTATCGACTGCTTCAAGGGGTTCATCTAAGAGTGTTCGGATTTGTGTGATATGTGGACATCCGGAAGTAGACTTTGGTGAGAGAATCATTGCTTTAGTCTTTTTGGCGTTGAGGAGGAGCTTATGAATGAGAAGGTTGTATTGGAGGGTGACAGTCTTTCTGTAAGTACTCATGGGCCAGATCCAAGGATGAATTTGTGGTATAGAGTACAGTATCATCTGCGAATAAGTGCACATTTGCTGTGGACAGCTGCGAGTCCAGATTATTGATGTGTATTGCAAAGAGGATAGGGCCCAGGATGGAGCCTTGTGGGACTCCTTGTAACAAGGATTTTTGTGGGGATAGAGCTCCCATGGCTTTGCCTTGTTGTAACCTATTGGTTAGGTAGCTGGTGAACCATTTAATGGCAGAACTATCAAGTCCGATGTTACTCAGTGCAGTAAGCATGATGGTATGATCCACAGTATCGAAGGCCTTACTTAGATCAAGGAAGAGGGCAAATACGTGCTTCTTAGAGTCCAAGGCCATTTGCCAGTCTGTAGTTACTTTGGCAAGAGCCGATACTGTACTGTGTTTGGCTCTGAAGCCGGACTGAGCCAGGTTTAGCAACTTTTGTGAATCCAAATGTTCTCTAAGTTGGATGTTGACAATTTTTTCAAGTAATTGAGAGAGGACGGATAGTATAGAAATAGGCCGGTAATTGTTCAGATCACTCGGATCCCCAGTCTTGAATAATGGTAGGATGTGGGCAGTTTTCCACAAGACAGGTAGCTCACCTTGAATCAGAGAGGTGTTGAATAAGTGTGTAATGGGGGCGGTCAGATAGGTATGGCCAAGTTTTAGGAAGTAAGGTTCAATATTATCTGCACCCGCACTCTTATTGTATCCAGAGAAAGGAGGAGGTCCTCCACTTGCTTGAACGTAAATGTAAGGAAGCTGAAGGGAGTGGGATGCGGTTGGTTATGGTTGTGATCATCAGTGAAGCAAACAGTGTAGGCTCTTGCCGGGCTAAGTTTGCTGATAGGTGAGGTGTCAAAGGCAAGCCCTGCAGTGGCAAAGTGATCATTAAGCTTTTCTAGTATATCAGCTTTGTTCGTATAGGTGGTACCATCAGACACAATTTTGTTTGGAAGGGGTGTTGCAGTGGACTGACCTTTGACTTCTTTGAGGATGTTCCAAAATTGGGCAGAGTTGTTTTTATTGTCTTCTAGTTCTTTTTGGAAGTACCTAGCTTTTTCTGACCTAATTAGCTTTGTACACGCATTCCTAGTGTTACGGAATGCTAACCAATCAGCCTCCAGGTGGGATTTCCTCGCTTTTTTCCACCAGTAGTCCCTATCCCTAAGTGCTTTCTTCAGGATGGGAGAGAACCAGCCAGGAGTTTTATTTTTTGATTTGATCAGTCTTAGTGGGGCCTGTTTGTCTATTAGCCCCAGTAAGAGGCTGTGAAAGATATTAAATGCCTCGTTAAAGGTGGGGGCCAGGTAGAAATCCTGCCAACGAATGTTGCTTAGATCTTTCAGGAAAGTGTACTGGCAGAACTTTTCAGGCATCTTTTCAGTTTGAATTTGGAGGCCGCTTTTATTTGGGAAGGATGTCTGATGCAGGCAGTGCGCGAGTGGTCGCTATATCATTGAAGAATACTTCAGTATGCGAGATAGTGAGGTTTGTTTACTAGCATAAGATCCAGGAGGGTGCTGCGCTCAGGGTTTTTTCTGTTAGGTCTGGTTATAGCAGTCACCATTTGTAACAGACCATTAACATCGCATAAATCCTTCAATTTCTTAGAGCTGTCATCATTCCAATTTAGATTGAAATCCCTCATTAGAATACACTCAGTATTAGCAGAGTCAAGAAGGTTTTGAAGGTGTGGCAGAAGTGCCCAGCCACCAGACGGTGGTCGGTAGCATGCTGCCATAAGGAGTGATTTCTCACTGAAAAGTGATAGTTACCTGCTGCAGGAGCTTCTCTCAAAGATCTACCGTTACGATAAGTTCTTCCGTAATTGTACTTTGACAGAGCCGTTGCCTTTTTTTTTTCCTATAACAGTTTACTGTTGTCTTTGTATGCCACCAAAATCTAAAGAACCCTTACTTAGGTATTGTATTTGTGGTTACAGGAGCTATAAGGAAGACTCACACTATTTACGTGTGCTGTTTGGGCCATTATAACAACATGAGAACGTGTAAGATTTGCCAGGGTTTCAACCAGGCTACAAGACAACACTGTAGTGAGGCTATAGAAAACTTAATTGCCTAGAAAGAGGTTTTTTTTTTTTGTTTGTTTTTTTTTTAACCAGGAGAGAGACACTAAGCTGAAAGCTTGTTTACTGGTGCAAGCTGGGAGCACAAGGAAGTTAAGTGACTTGCTCAGGGTCACACAGTATGCAGGTGGGGACTGTGGAATTCAAACCCAGGTCTCTAGGTTTGCAGCTCAGAGCCTTAAACCACTGCGCTATAAGCCATTGAGAAGGACAAGAGCTCAGTCTGCTTCTCCCTTGTCACCGTCCAAGACATGGTCGTCAAAGAAGAAAGACAAGGAAAGGTTGTCATCTTGGGCCTCCTTGTTATCCATCCGTAAGCACAAACATAAGGACAAAGATAAGTCTGCTTCGCTGGCGAGGTCCCAGTTGCTGTTGAAAACAGGTACATCCTTGTCAGCATCAGTCCAGTGACGCCAATAGTAGACCCACCTGTCCGCCATCGCTGAACCAGAGTAGGGGTGAGGGTGTCTGGCTCAAGCACTGCTTTACTTACTATGGACAGTACAGTGCCATCATCAGACTCTGACCCTTCGACTTAGGTTTTCCCCAGACCCTTTTAAGGGTGCCCGTCGACTCCCAGGCTGTGCTGGCATCATTATCGGGTCGTGCTTAAAAATAGGCAGGATTGTTGCCTAATGCACTTACCCGGTTACCAAATACTAATAAATAATCAGATACAATTCAACACATTCTGCCGGGATTGCCATTGCAGACAGTTTTAACGCTGATGGGGCCTTCTGGTTTGAGGCCTCCAATGACTGATTCCATTAGCACACCACAGAACCCCCATTGCCCTTATTGTGTCCCTTACGTACTCTCTTAACCTTACCCTGTCCTCTCACCCTCCTTCAGAATCCTGCTTTCTCTGCTCCTCTTCATACCTCTCAAATATTCAGTCCTTCCTCAGAATCTTCTGTTCCTTTCTTCATCCGAAGCTACCCAATATACCTGGGTACCTAGGGTTTATATGTGCATTTATTTTAAAATTACACAGCCTTTAGATTGTAATGAACTTTTCTCTTTGTTACCATGTTCATATAACATGTACAAAATTTATGTATACAGTCTAAACCAGCTAAGCGGGACACACTTAAGGGGGACGACCGCTTAAGCTGAAGCACCTCTGGGAACCGATTTGTCTGTGTGTGAATAACAGTGTCCCTACTTTGCTTAAGTGGGACACTATTAATCACATATTCTGCTTTAGAGAGATGCCGGAAAGCCATTTTGCCTATCGCAGCCAATTACCCGACACCTACAGTACATGGTAATTGGCTGCAATCATTTGTCCCAGTTCGCAACATCATTAAAGCTGTGTATGTGGGAGAGCAACTCTGATCTGTGCTTACCTTTGATGCTGAAGCAATATCTGTTCTCCCCAGAAACGAGCTAATTCTGGCAGAAAGGGTCTGAGTCATTGAGGCTTTAAGCGACCAGACCCGTTCTTTATCGTCAGTGGCAGTGGAGTTCCATATCTGAGTCAAGCTGGCAGGATAAGTAAGAATTGCAATGCGATTCTAGCCGAATGGCATTCTAATTCAAATCCAAGCCGCAAAAGAAAGAGAAAGGGCAAGGACACTGTTATAGATGATGCCCTCCTCTTGTGGTTCTCTCAGGCACTGACTAAAGGTGCTCGGATATCTGGGCTCATGCTAAAAGCAAAAGCTGTAGACTAGGCTACACATATGGGCCATGACACCTTTGATGTGACAGATGGTTGGCTGTCCAGGTGGAAGCAGCGGCATCAAAGTGTGTCCAAAAGAGAAAACGACGAAAAACAAGATGCTGACACATATGCTGCTAACACCTGGGCAGCGGACATCCTCTCTAGGATTCTTGCTGGCTATCGACCTGAGGACATTTGGAATGCTGACGAAACAGGATTGTTTTCAGAGGCTACCCTGATCATGCGCATGCTATGAAGCACACTGAACTGATTGGCGGCAAGAAGGCTAAACACCGTATCTCAGTCTTATGCTGTGCCAATCTAACAGGGACAGAAAAGAGGCCGCTGCTTGTTATTGGCAAAGGTAAGCGCCCTAGATGTCTGCCTGAAGATGTTACCTGTGACATACCAGCTCATCCAACACCTGGATGATTGGATACATCTTTCAAGTGTGGCTAATGACCTGGGAGGTCGAGCACCGCCGAAGGAGGTGGAAGATCCCATTCTTCTTGGACAATTGCTTGGCACATCCCCATGACATGGGAAGATGTCTTAAATTCATCTAGCTGGCGTTTTCTCCCCCAAACACGACCAGCATCCTACAGCCCATAGACATGGGCGTCATCAAAAACATTACAGGTCACTACAGATCTTATGTGGCTGGGAAACTCCTACAGACCATCGATGAAGGGGAATCTGCCCATGCAGCAGAGATCGCAAGAAAAATAAATCTGCTAGATGCGATCTATATGCTGCATCGGGCATGGCAAGCAGTTAAAGCAGAGACAATCAAAACCTGCTTTAGGAAGGCAGGCTTTGGTAGCACACCAGTAGGAGACATAGCTGTTGCCAGGCTAGAGGATGTGACAATCCCAGAGTTTGACAGCCGACACTTTTCATGCCTTTGTGGAGATGGACGCCATGGAACCTGCAGTGGGCGAGCTTTCTGATGCAGATGTACTGCGTGCTGTTGCCAAATCCAGTGATGTGAACCAAGGGTGCCGGAAGTTGGTAAAAGCTGAGGAGGCTGAGAATCAAAAGGGCACTTATGAGGGTACAAAGGGCACTTTTTCTATACTAGTTTTTGCCATACAGAAATAAAAAGTAGAGTGGCTACTGCCCCTCTTCTCCCCCCTCCCCCCCCCCGTTCCGGCACCTATGATGTGAACACTGATGATAAACAGCCGCAAGTCACCACTACTCTGGCTCTATGCGGATTGCGGTCTGCGCTGCAGTGGTGCCAGCAGCACAGCCAGACCACAATGTGGGAAGCCTTTTTCGATGCTGAACAAGGAATGCTGAGGCACGCTCAGCAGGAGAAACTGCAAACTCGCATTACAGATTTCTTCAGTCCTACCAGTGGCACCAACTCTCAGAGCCAAACTGAAACTGCAGCTCCAACTTCGTCCTGCTATGTGGTCTTGCAATCAGCTGATCCCCTTCTAGGGGAAGACTTTGAACTGGAGGAGGTGTTTCCAGAGGAGCAAGTATACACAATGCTCTAACATGTACAGCAAAACTGTTAACTGCACAATCACAAGCAAAAAAAAAAAAGTTTACACAAAGCACCTTTCCCCACCCTATAAGTTAAACAAACTGCGAATAAGCACAATGAAAAGCGCAACCAAAGCACAAAAAAACAAAGATAAACACCTACTAAATAAGCGCTAGCTTGTAAAGCTTACTTAGATGCCTGTCAGTGGCACAAATCATGAACCCCGTTTTTACAGGACGGCTGCATAAGCGGGATGCTTCCTCTTCCACCAAGGTGTCCTGCTTATGCGACTTGTACTGAACTTACAGTTGTAACTTCTACCCAAGTGGAACAACTCTGTTGCAGTTTGCTTTTTCTAGGACACCCTGAAAACTAGGCGATTCAGCTCTATAGGATTATCCTAGTGTGCAAAAATTAAAATAATTGCTCGCCTCAAAAAGTGATTATTAAGTCTCCCATTCAGTTCTTTTAAGTAAGTAATGCAGTTCAGAAAATAAAGTATCTCTGACCCCTGTGTGGGTATCTTAGTCCTCATTTTCAAAAACTGTAATTTAAAACAACATGAAGTCTTGCTGTATTCTGACATATTGCAGTGATTCCCCAACCTTTAAACTGCCCTGGAAAACAGTTAACTTTCTATGCAGAGTATAGAATGCTGAGTTCGAGCTCTGTTGGCGTCTGTCTGGAGTGTTTCAAACTCAAAACCGTCAGATTCTTTACTCCGCCTCACTGAACAGTTGCTCCAGAGATTTCTCCTTCAGCTCGGTTCGAAAGTCGGTTAAAGTTTCAGTTTTCGTCGGCTTTTTAAACCGAAAAAGTTATCAGCATAGTCAGTTCAGTCTCTGTCTGTGGTGCCATGAGTACTAGATAGGAATTGTTCCGTTTCAGTGTGGAACTTGTAAAAGTGTGACTCGGTTTGGCTGAACCTGCCATTTGATAGTGAAATCTTGTGTTTTTACTTAGTGTGTGGTTACCCGTCCTTATCAGTTCTAAAAAAAAAAAAGTGTTTTAGTAAGTTTTTTTTCAATACCCGTGACACGGTTAGGAACTGATAAGGGAGACTTGCCTGGCGGGTGCCATAAAAAGGGTAAGTTGGTTAGGTTGGCCATGTCTGAGGAACCCAAGGGAAAAAACGGGCCCACTGGGTTTCAACACTGCAGTGAGTGTGGGGAGGTCTTTACCAAGGCCGATCCCCACACCACCTGTGTTTGTCTGGGGTTTGACCACCTCGATTCAGACTGCCAAATATGTAAAAACTTTCCCAAATCTACCATTTAAGATTAGGTAGACTGAGGGAAAAGGAGGCCGAGAAGTCCGCTGACCCGGATGGCCAGCCCGGTTTCCTCGACCGAACCAGGGGAGTGCCCTCTGACCAGGGCGATACTTCTTCAGGCAAAAGGAGAGCCGATTCCGAGGGATCGGTTCCAACAAAAAGAAAACGCAAAGACAAATCGTCCAGTTCGGATCCAGAGGTTCATGTTCCGACTGCCGAAGAGATGGCCAGAGCAATTCAAATTGTGGAATCGCTCCACTCGGTTCCTACCGATCCGGCACCTTCTGGCAGGGGTTCGGTTCGGTTGGTTCCCCCGGTTCAAGATTATACCCTTGAAGATTTTTATGAACCAGAGTTTGAAGAGGAAGGGGAATTTGAGGATGATGGTGAAAGTGAGGGTCTGGATGTGCCTGTGGAACCGGACATCTCCCCAGACAGACCTTCAGGTGTTTTCCCTCCTAGGCTTCCTGAGTCCCCTTCTCACTATGTTCTACAGACAGGTGGCTGAAACCCTCCAGCTTCCTATGGAGGAGGCTGTGGAAGATCAAGAGGAGCCTGATTATGTAGAAATGATGGACATCCCAGAGTCCAGGAGACTGTCTATTCCCCTCCACAAATCCTTTCAGAAACGGACACAAAAAAATCCTAAAGTCTCTTAACACTATACCTCCTGTGGATAGAAGAATGGACAAGAGATGTACACTTTCAGGCTCAGACACGGAGTTCTTATACCAGCAATGCAGCCATGTTGGGGTAGTGCAGGCTGCTGCCTGTGACAAGGCACATATTTCCTTGGCTTCACACCCCCCAGACAAGGACTCCAGGAAGATTGATGCCATGGCAAAGAAACAGTACATGGCATCTTCCTTGGGACTCAGGCAGGCGAATTACATGACCTATACAGCCAGGAACCAGAAGTCCAGGTGGGACACTGTACTGACACTGGCTAAACAGGCCTCCGCCCAGCTAGCCAAGGAGCTGGAGGCAGTGGCTGCAGATGGGATTGAGGCATCTAAAGTTCAGTTTCATGCTGCTGTGGACTCTAATGATGTGTCATCGAGTCATGACTACATCTGTGGCTCTTCGGAGAATGGCTTGGCTCAGATGTACTAGCCTCTCGCAGGACACCCAGGCTAAGGCCATGGATTTTCCTGTAGTGGGTAATTCTTTGTTTGGGGAGAAGACAGAGAATTACATGAAGAAAATGGATGAGTACAGGACCACTTACAGGAGTGCTCAGGCCAAGGAAAGGCAGGCAACTCCTCAAAGGCAGCAGTCTAGGGGCAGGCCTTTTCAAATGCCTTTTTACCAAGCACAGGCCTCTTCTTCCTTTTCTCAGAGGGGGTTCTTCTGAGGGAGAGGCAGAAGGGGGATGAGCAGGGCTGCATCCACTCCTCAGCCTAAAGCCCCTGCCAAGCAGACACCCTGATGGGCCTGCCCGGGTCGACTCTCCTATTCCAGTTGGGGGCAGGCTGGCTTACTTTGTCCAGGACTGGATGTCTATTACATTAGACAAGTGGGTCCTGGAAGTAGTAAGCCAGGGACTGGTTCTCAGCTTCAGAAAATGTCCAAAGATAAGAGCCAGATCTTTTCCACCTGCAAATCTCTCGGAAACCCTTGCCCTAGAGGCAGAAGTTTCTTCTTTTCTAGCCTTAAGAGCCATAGAGAGAGTACCCACCCCCCACTGGGGCAAAGGACTGTACTCCAGGTACTTCCTGACCCTAAAATAGACAGGAGAGTGGCAACCCATCCTAGCCCTAAGATACCTAAACAAACATATTTTAAAACCAAAGTTCAAGATGGTAACTCTGGGAATAATCCTTCCCTCTCTTAAGGCCAGGGGACTGGCTAGCCTCCGTGGACCTCAAAGATGCCTACTTTCACATTTCCATCAGGTGCTCCCGCAGAAAGTACCTCCGGTTCGAGTTGCCCTCAGGCCACTATCAGTTCAGAGCAATGCCCTTTGGCCTAACCTCAGCCCCAAGGGTTTTCACAAAGTGCCTGGCAGTAGTAGCTGCCTTTCTAAGAAAGCAAACGATTTCAATTTTTCCATATCTGGACGACACAATAGTGGTCAGTCTCCAGACCAAGTCAAGTCTCACCTGCAAGTGACCCAGCAAGTGCTCACTTTCTAGGATTTCTTCTCAACCTTCCCAAGTCAGTTTCCAACCAGTCCAGCTTCTTACCTTTATAGGGGCAGAACTGGACACACTCAGAGCAAGAGCCTTTCTTCCTCTAGAAAGGGCAAGAGTTCTTATGGAACTAGCCTCTTCCTTCAGCCTTCGGGTATCTTGACCAGGAAGACATTTCCTCCAGCTCTTGGGCCACATGGCAGCTTCAACAGCAGTGGTCCAAGGGGCAAGATTCCAGATGAGGGATATTCACTTCCACCTGAGAGCTTTTTGGTCTGAGGAAGGATTCCCTTACCAAACTGATCCCAGTGACTTTGATCTTGATCCAAGCCCTCCAGTGGTGGCAGGATCAGGACAATTTAAGATGAGGTGTTCCTTTTGCTACTCAGCCTTGTTCAGTGGTCCTTACCACGGACACTTCTCTTCTGGGCTGGGGAGCCCATCTGGGGTCCCTCACTGCCCAGGGGCTGTGGTCCCCCCAAGAATCCCTTCTCCATGTCAATCTCCTAGAGCTCAGGGCAGTTTTTGTGGCCCTAAAAGCTTTCTCTCAGTCAGTACAGAACAATGTGGTTCAGGTCAGAACGGACAACACCACCACCAAGCAGGGAGGCACTCTGTCCACGGCCTTGTGCACAGAAGCCATGAAGCTGTGGTCCCTGGCTTATTCCCTGCAAACCTCTCTGGTAGCAGTTCACCTTCCAGGGAAGGACAATGTGCTAGCAGATGCACTGAGCAGGATCTCTCAGGGCCATCACGAATGGTCCCTGGACCCTCAGGTGTTGAAAGTGATCTTTTCAAGGTGGGGCACTCCAGAGATGGACCTCTTTGCAGCCCCAGACAGTCACCAACTCCTCTTTTGTTGCAGACCTCCAGTCTTGGGCTCAGTCCCCTTGACGCCTGATTCTGAATTGGGAAGGGAAGTTTCTATATGCCTTCCCTCCTTCCCACTCCTGTTCAAAGTTTTAGTCAAAATAAGGTCTCAGCCTTGCAAAGTGATTCTGATTGTTCCAGATTGGGCCAGACAGCCCTGGTACCCCCTGTTGCTGTCCCTAGCAGTCCATCTTCCCCTGTCTCTTCCCAGGAATTACAACCTGTTAACATCCTTTCAGGGGAGGATTTGGTATCCCAATCTTCAGTGTCTCAATCTCAAGGCATGGCTCTTGAGGAGTTAGAGTTTGCAGATCTGCATCTTTCCCAAGCGGTTCTGGATATCCTCAAGGCTTCTCGAAAGCCCTCCACCAGAAAGACTAACTCCAAATGGAAGAGATTCAGCATTTGGTGTTCTAAGAAGCATATTTCTCCAGATACTGCTGGATTGCCTACAGTTCTGGATTATATGGTCCATCTTAATGGCCTAGGCCTCAGACCAGCTACTCTCAAGGTACACTTGTCAGCTATTTCTGTGTTTTTGTCTGTGGGGAAATCTTCCTCACTATCTTCTCGCCCTGTGTTCTGTAAATTTTTTAATGGATTGCTTCACACCAATCTTCCTTTTAGAGACCCTGCCCCTGCCTGGGATTTGAATGTTTGCATTGCTCAACTTGTGCCCCCCTTTTGAGCCTATGTCTTTAGCAGAGCTTAAGTACTTGACTTGGAAAACTGTGTTCTTGGTAGCCATTACTTCTACCAGGCGTATCAGTGAATTGCAAGCCCTGTCAGTGGAACCTGATTTTCTCATTTCACAGGGATAAAGTGGTCCTTAGAACCAATAGAAGGTTCTTGCCCAAAGTGGTTTCAGGCTTCCATTTAAACCAGTCTATGTCTCTTCCTGTTTTCTTCGCTGATCATTCTTCCTCAGGAGAGAGGAGGCTACACAGTTTAGATGTTAAAAGAGCCCTTAGTTACTACATAGAGCATACCAAGGGTCACAGGTTTGACTCCCTCCAGTTGTTCCTCACTTATGGAGAAGTGGGAAAGGGCAAACCTGCCACCAAGAGATCTATTGCCAGGTGGATTGTGTCTTGTATACAATTCTGCTATGAAAAACTGGGAAAACTCCACCCTCAGGCCTGAGGGCTCCTTCCACAAGAGGTACAGCTGCTTCCCTGGCTGCTGCTAGGGATATCCCTCTTAGAAATTTGTCAAACAGCTACCTGGAAAACAGGCCATACCTTTACCAAGCATTACTCTGTGGATATCCAGGCTAGGAATGATGCTCGGTTTGGTACAGCAGTACTTCAGAGCCTATTCCCAAAGTAGGTTCTGTCCCTCCTCCATGGAGGTACTACTTGGTAGTCTCGAGTATGTTGAATACAGCAAGATTCATGTTGTTTGAAGAAAAAATTACCGCTTTAGTAATTGTTTCTTCTAATGAAGTCTTGTTGTATTCTGACCTGCCTCCCCTCTCAGAACCTGTTTTGGGGAAGTGGGTGGGCAGGGGCAGTGTTGCACCCTAGGGGTGCTTTTTGTTTACACCCTCCTCCTTTTTGTTTGGGTGCTGATTTATTACTGTTATTTGTATTGATTGGTTTTTGGGTTTCCAGACTTGAGTCTTCCTTGGGAATCCAAAACTTTTTTCTGCCAGTTGGCTAGTAGGAATTTTTACAATTTCCACATAGAATTTTTAGTTAGTTGGGCTCGTAAGAATCTGAGTATTTGAATTTGAAACATTCCAGACAGACTCCAACCGAACTCGAGCTCAGCATTCTATGCTCTGCATAGAAAGTTAACTCTTTGTTCTCCAGGGCAGTTTAAAGGTTGGGGATCACTGCAATATGTCAGAATACAGCAAGACTCCATTAGAAGAAACACAATTACTAAGGTGAGTAATTTTTTCTTCAGTTTTAATGCAGTATCTGACAAAGAAGACTAGTTCTTAACATATTTTTCATGTTGACTTTTTTCGGGGTTTTTTTTGTTTTGTTTTGTTTTTTAGTGTCTTTCAGTGCATGTTGGTTCCTTTATATCCTCTCTCCCTTACGACTGCTTCGGTTGGGGGCCATGCTATAGGACAGGGTCATGTAGCAATGAGGGTTACAGTGCACTATTAGCTTGCATTGAGCCTGTCTGATGCTAATTGTAAAAGTAACAGAACACTGTTTGACAAAAAGTCGTAAATTTTGTAGATAATTAAATTCTGTAATGTGCAATGATCTCTTTAGGTAAGAGGACTCCATGGAGGGGTATCCTTCTGTTTGGACCACCAGGGACCGGGAAATCATATCTGGCCAAAGCTGTAGCCACAGAAGCAAATAACTCTACATTCTTCTCAATATCATCGTCAGACCTTGTATCAAAATGGCTAGGAGAAAGTGAAAAGTAAGTAACCTTGCTAAGCTGTTGCATAGCATTCATAGTCACTGTGTCATTCCCCAGGCTCTAACTAATAGAAGGTTTAGGTCATTTACATACACGTGTTTCCAGTAGGCAAGGGAAAAAGCCAGTTTAAGAAAGATTCTCATCTTTAATAATGGCAGCTGTGCTAAAAAAATTAGCCCAGTGACAACATTGGAACTAACAGAAGAAGGAATGAACATAAATCTGGTAAAATGTGTTCTTTACTGTGTTCTGCATACAAGGTCTCGATGCTTCCGCTCCTACAGCTGCATCCGATATCTGCCTTTGCCGACATTCATGGCTGTGTGTTCCTGGCTTTGCTACCAATGTTCAATAATCTGTTCATATTTTTGCCCTTTCATGGCCAGAAATCATTTGGCCTTGACAGAGAGCTCACATTAAAGGTCTTGTCATCAGTAATGGCTCTTCGCTCCATAAAGTCCCTTTCTCTCCAGCTGTCATGTGGATGTGGTGGCTCTTCTTTTCGCACAGGCTTCCACTACTCTGTGCGCAGAGTCCTGGTCGGTGTACCACTGGGTCCTCTGTCTACAAGCCTCAGTCTTTGGGTGTGCATTTTAAGACTCCCTAAAGGTCTGGGTGCCAGTGGTGCCTCCTCTGCCTTCTTTCCTCATTCCCCCTCACCCCCAGGATTAGTGTAGGGTGCAGGATTTCCCTATTTCTGCCAAAATGGCAAGAGATCATGTCAGACGGGTGGATCCCTGATATTATTTGATAGGGTCATGAGCTGAAATTGATATTACCCCATCTTGAGCATCCTTCCAGCTCTTGTCACTACCCTCCAGACCACTTGTCACTATGTCACTACTCTCCAGAACACTTTTTGGTTCTCACAAACTATATAGAGGGCAAGGGACAGCTGGGGAGATTGATGGATTGATCAAGGAGTTAAGCCCTATTCAGCAGTGGGTCATGGGGTAACAGGAATTCAGGGCAGACTGTATGGACTTTGAAGCTTTTTCTGCCATCACTGTCTGTGTTTCTATGTTAAGACAGACTATGCGGATAGATTCTTGTTTTTCCTGATAATGACTACATAGAATTCTGGCACCATAACAGTGCTGCGTGTCTTTTCAAGAAACTTTTTAATTAAAGCAGTACATGTTTTAATGTCTCATTAGGGCATATCCAAAAACACTTAATGTTGGAAAATTATACAGTGACATTAGAAAGAAAATATACAGATGCATAAGAATAATAAAAAGGGAGAATGACGTTAGAAAAAACCATAGCATACAAATTGTGATGCAGGGTAACTGAGAAAATACATATTAGGCAGTTCAGTTGTCAGTAAAGAAACAAATTATTTTAGACATACAGATTTAGTCTTTGCCGCATTGGTCCTTGTACGAACAGATCCAGAAGCAAATGATGTTATACTTTTTATTGGAGCAACATAGGTGTAACAAAAAGAAAAAGTGCTTTTAGCTTTCGGACCAACCAAGTCCTTCCTTGGAAGCTGAATGACAGTTATTTAGAAATCCCATACTTTTAAGACCCAGATCATGCAGAAAAAAACAGAAAAAATTCGCATTGGTTTAAAATACTCATTTAAAAAATAACAGAAGAAACCTCAGAGAAGCTGAGTAATACCAGTTCGCCTTCAGCTGAAAGAGCCTAAAGGTCAGATGTGCTTAGAGCATAACAAGAAGCAGGGAATACACTACATAAATTAAAGTGACTTGGAGATGTCTTCAGAATAACATATGGAGAATAACGCATGGGCAACCATGCACAACCAGCCTATTGTGCCAGTAGAAGGGTTTGATTCCTCAGACCTCTGGAGCGAAGCCTGAGAGGTCCCAGGTAATCGGAACCCTGAGGTGGCACAAAAGGCTGGTTGGGCATGTGGTTGGCCATGTTCTGTTTTATATTGTATATAGTCCCGTTTCCAGTTAGGTTTTTTACGTTTTTAAATTTTTTAAATACAAAAAAGCAAAAGGTTTGCTGCTTTGTCGTACTCGTCTAGTTAGGGCTGCTTGTTAGGTGGTGTGCGTGGTTGCTAGGGAGCAGACACATCCATGTTAGATGCGTAGCCTTCTATTGGCTGTCAATTCCGTGTGGGAGGGATTTTCAACAGAAATTAAATGGCGGCCGTAGTTCTCACTAAGCGAGAGAGAGTTGGTTTGGGAATCGCTCGTTTTCTTGTCTTTTTCTTTAAGTAAGTCTATCTGGTCGATTCTGCATTTTAAAAATATCTGGTTGTTCCTGCGTCTTGATAGACTCCAATGCAGCTGCTTCTTCTGCCACCACCGGGAGTGTGGAGCCTGCTGTTTTCTGCCGAGTACAGGTAAGAGACTGAGTGCGTGGAACCTCTAGAGGTTTTCAAAATGTTGTTCTGCAGGAGTATGGTACAATCACGCTCCATGACCTTTTGAACTGCAGCAGAACAACATTTTAAGAACCTCCGGTTTCCATGCGCAATAAGGGTCCACTATACACTATAAGAACATATCAGCATGTCTTTAATCAGAGTGGGTTTTGCTTTTCGTGAACTGCATTCTTAAACACACTGGGGCACTCATGATTGGGTTGAACAGCTCTCTGCTTCAGATGTTCTTATCTTCTTCTGAAGGTAGTTCCAAGTCATTTTAATTTATGTACAGTGTACTCCCTGCTTGTTGTTGTGCTCTAAGTAGATATGACATTTAGGCCCTTTCAGCTAAAGGCGAACTGGTACTATAACTGAACTACCACCAGGAGAGGCATATGGGACCTCAGTTTAACATCTCATCCGAAAGATGGCACCTCAGGAGTACAGCACCCTCCTCATGCTGCACTACAGTGTCAGTACTGGGATTTAACCCACATGCCTGGTGTGGGGAAAGAACCTACAGCCTTCTGATCTCCCGGCCTCAGAGGCGAATGTGCTACCTGCTGAGCCACTGACATGTTGTTCCTTTACATAAAAAAGGATGTGAAGAACAAAAAGATAACTATACATCTATAGTTCTAACCTCCATAGTATGTAAAATGATGGAAGGTATCATAAAAAATAAAATTATGGCTAAAATGGTTATTACCCGATGCTGGGGGGCCTGATGCCGGGTTACCCGCCTCAGACGCCAGGATATCCAACGCTGGGTCAGGCTCATCCTCATCTGGGTTACCACCAGTATTCTTACTGGTGCCTACCACCTAACTACTACTCATATTCCATGGGGTTCCCAGGATACCCACCTCCACTGCCTCCTCCACCACCTCCAGTCCCACAGCTGAGCCTCAGGAATCTATCCCAGCTTGGTGGAAAGATGCCAAGTCCCAACTCCAACAAGAATTGGGACATCCCATTTTGGTCTTCAGGACTACCCCGACCCATAGGGTGCTCCAGGAAGCTCCGCCCCTTCTAGCAGAGCATCCAACAGAGACACAGGTGGACTCCAGTCAGTGATACCTCTAGGAGCAAGAGGCACAGAGGCCATTCCAGATGTCACTCCTTTGCCAAGCAGGACGGAGTCTTCAGATTCTGAAGGAGACTCCAATTCGGGGGATCATTCAGAACCCCACTCCCCTATAGAGCATCAGCCAAAGGAGTTGCCAGAATCACTACCGGAGAATCCATCCTTCGCGAAATTCCTCTGGTCCATCCAACAGGCCTGTGGTTGAGCATCCCAGGAATTGGATCCTAAACGCAGAAGACTAGCAGAACTTCTGGACTTCATTAATGCAGACCTCCTCCCTATTCCTCTTTGGATGGGGTCGCATGAAGATGTGACCTCCACGATTTGGCAACAGCCGTCGTCTATTCATGCAGTTTGTAAGAAAGCGGACAGGACTTAACCACCCCTCCCCCCCAAGAAGGGGTTTCCCACCTAACGGCACAATCTAAGGCTCACTCTATTGTCATCACAGCTGCTCACGATAGGTCAGCTCAGCCTAAACATCTCAGTGCCCTCCTCCCGACAAGGAATCTAAACAGATGGACCAATATGGCCATTAATGCGTCTATATCTCTCACGTATCATACGCACCAACTACGTAGCACACATGGTGGTCTTTCCGGAAGTCGGCTTTGCCCGACCTGGAAAGAGACATCCAAGAAATTCCCGACGAACAGCTCAGGAACAAGCTTCTTGACAAAATCAGACTGAATAAGTCATGCTGCCATGCTTTCCGAGCCACATATCAGACTGTTGATTCGGGTGGCACATTGCACAGCTGTGGGAATCTATTTGATGCCTTGCCTGGCTCTGTCTCGCAGGGCTGGCACAAGATGTACAGAGCACCCTTCTGGATGCTCCCTTCGGGGACCCTGTTCTCTTCGGGGGTGATGCCAAAGACATAATCACCAAACTGCAAGACAGTGGCGAATCTTTAAAGGATGTGTCCGCTCTGGTCTGAATTTCAAGCAGAATTTTCATTGCACCCAGCGTAAATGGAACACACGGAACCCGGGCAGATGACAAAATAAGTGTTGTGCTATTGGTTCAAGCGCCCAGACCCACGGCTAGTTCCGAAGACTGCCAGTAGTGCAGTGCACCCCTCAGCGTCCTGACTTAAGGGGCGCCCTCCTCTCCCCTCCCTGTGGAGGAACCAGTGGGGGGGAAGATTCAGCCTCCACCTGGAAGGGTGTAAGGCTATAACCACAGACGAGTGGGTTCTGCAGCTGGTCGCAAGAGGTTACTCCATAAAGTTTCTGGTCAGACCCCCGGGCAGGTCTCATTACCAGTCAGGACACCACAGTCTCATCCTACAGGAAATCCAAGCTCTGCTGCAAAAATCCGCCCTAGAGCGGGTTCCACCAGAGCAAATAGGAAAGGGATTTTACTCCCACTTCTTCCTAGTGCCCCAAAAGACAGGGTATCTCAGGCCCATCCTAGATCTCAGCATGCTCAGTTTCTTTGTAGACTACAAGAGGTTCCACATGTTAACCCTGCAGGGACTCTTGCCCCTGCTCCAGCTGGCTGTGTTCCCTGGATATGCAAGATGCTTACCTGCATATTCCAATCCTGCCAGCCCACCACTCCTTTCTGAGATTCTCCTCCTAGGAGGAGCATTTTCAGTTCAAGGCCCTTCCCTTTGGCCTTTCCTCGGCACCTACAGTTTTCACCAAGTGCCTGGTGTTGGTAGCAGTGACCTTGTGTCGCAAGGGCATCTACGTGTTCCCATACCTGGATGACTGGCTGATTTCAGCTCCATCCCAGGACTGCCTAAAGGATTCCCTTTCCTTCATCCTGGACTTTTTCTCCAGATTTGGCATTACGGTCAGCTATCCCAAGTCTCTGCTTTAGCCCTCCCAGTGCCTCCATTTCATAGGGGTGGTGCTGGACACAGTACAGGGCATAGACCCTTATCCTACAAGCAGCACTGGTGGCTTCCTCTCGCTGGACCATGGCACACTCCATCCTCTGACAGTTGGGTCTGATGACTGCCACCATGCCCACAGTCCCGTTGGCCAGACTGCACATGACGGTGACCCAATGGTCCCTCAGGGCCAAGTGAGATCAGCGCTTGGATGACATAGACCAGAAGGTTCTATTCTCCAGCAGCCTGAAGAGGTATCTCCTCTGGTGGCAGGACCCATCCAACCTCTCGGTGGGTTCCACTCCCCATCCCCACCCCCACCCATGACTCTTACAACAGACGCCTCTGTTACACGAGGTCCCTGCACCCTTATTGGTACCCTCAGAGGTAAACCGTAGACAGCTAGTGCTTAGGCATATGTTATACTAACATAGGGCTAAGGGCATCTACCGTATAAGAGTAGATGTCAGGATATGTACGCATATTATTGTAATACATATTGCCAAGAACTTAAAAGTGAGGTTTAGACCTCCTGACACCTCGAACCTCAGGTGGGGGGGCCCACCTGGGAGACCATCGGACACAAGGGACATGGTCTTCCATGGAGGAGAATCTTCACATCAACATCCTAGAGAAAAGAGCAGTGCTCTATGCTCTCCAAGCCTTCCAGTCCCTCTTAGTTCTAGGAACACTTCTCATCCAGATTGAAAACATGGCAACAGTCTGGTACCTCAACAGACAGGGAGGCACCCGTTCGTACCACCTTTGCAGGGAGGCGATGCGGGTGTGGTACTGTGCTGTTCAATACGGCCTATCCTTGACAGCAGTCCATGTTCCTGGTGTTCACAACATCCTGGTAGACAGTCTCAGCCGCTCGGTCACTCGGGCTCACAGGTGGGAACTAAAGCAGGAGGTAGTGGAAGATCTCTTCCTCCAGTGGGGTCGGCCAGAAATGGACCTCTGCCTCACTATCCAACGTAAAACTACCCAACTTTTGCTCGCTCGCTCCCAGGCGTGGGGTTTTTTGGTGGGACATGCTGTCTCTTTTCTTGGACAGGGAGATTTCTGTATGCTTTCCCTCCCTTTCCTGTTCTGCTGAAGCTACAGGCAGAGTGGGCACACATGATCCTCATTGCCCCTCTGCGACCTTGGCAGATATGGTTCCCTCTGCTGCAACAGCTAGTGATGGAACCCTCAGTACCTTTCTCTCACGACCTTCTGTCCCAGGAGCAGGGCACCCTGGTCCATCTGAGCGTCAAATCACTCCACCTTCATGCGTGGCACCTTTGGACATAGTGGTTTCACGCTATGGTGTCTCTTCCAGAGTTGCTCAGGTCCTAATGGAGGCCAGGAAACCCTCCGCTAAAGCCGCGTATGCTATGAAGTGGAAGAGATGTCCTTTCTGGGCCACAGCCAAAGGCCTAGACCCCTTTTCCTGCTCGGCTTCCCAGGTCCTCGAGTACCTCTTGCACCTGTCAGATTTGGGCATCAGTAATTCTTTGAAGGTCCTTCTCTCTGCGGTTTCAGCCTATCACTTTCCGGTGGAGGGCAAAACCCTAGCCCAGCTTGAGGTTTCCAGAACTTTCCTGAAGGGGATCCTTCATCTCAAACCTCCGGTACAGAATCCCATTCCCCGTGGGATCTTAATTTTATTTTAGAAAAACTTACTTTGTCCCTTTTTGAGCCAGCAGCAGGTAGTGATATGCATTACTTATTGTGGAAAATGCTCTTTTTAGTTGCAATTACTTCAACTCGAAGAGTTTGAACTTCAGGCTGTAGTTTGTAAGGAGCCCTGTTTAATTTTCCATAGAGGCCGGGTGGCTCTGCAGACTAATTTTCTTCCGAAGGTCATTTTGGAATTTACCCTAAATCAGAATGTTGAACTGCCAATGTATTACCCAGAGTACTCCAGTTGGGGGTATTTCCTGCACACCCTTGTTGTGCACAGTATATTGAGATATTACATTTCAAGGACTAAGGAGGTTTGAAAGTTGGCTCATCTCTTCCATCACCTTTGCTTCTAAGTGCCAGGGCAAAGCTATTTCCAAACAGACCTTGTCAAGGTGGCTAGCTAATTGTATTCATTACATTTACCAGAAGTATGAGAAGCCCCTTCCGGGGGCAGTCAAGGGCCACTCGACTAAGGGAGTGGACACTTCCACTGCCTTTCCTTAGAAATGTGTCCACCGCAGACATTTATGCAGCGGCCACCTGGTCTTCTGTCCATACCTTCATGAAACATTACAGCCTGGACATTGCTTCTAGGGCGCAGGGCTGACTTTGGTCTAGCAGTCCTGCAAGGACTTCCATCATAAACAGACTGTTGGCAGACATTTTCCTCCTCCCAGAACCTAGTCTCAGATTCCTTCTATTTAGTTGTCTTCTTGGTATTCAGTCCTACTTTTGAAGACCTACTGCAGGAACTCTCTCGAAGTAAGTTATAGCAGTTACGTAAGAACTTACCATAACAGTAGATCTTCAAGAGAGGTTCCTTCAATAGATCTCTATTTCCCCACCAACCTTCCCCCAGTTCCAGTGTGTTCCCCCCCCCCCCCTTTACTTCTTCCCAGAACTTTGTTTTATCCAGGGCTCAGGGTATCAGGAGTTTTCACTCCTTTCTTCTGCTTCCTCTTCCGAGGTCTCCAGTGGGAGAACTAGAGGGCAGTCTGCGGTGATGATTGCTAGCTTCAAGTTTGCTGTGCGGTCCTGACAGCAGGGGGCACAGCCCTACTTGTGAAGACCTGCTGCAGGAACCTCTCTCGAAGATCTACTGTTATAGTAAGTTCTTAAGTAACTGCTGTATCTTGAGACTGGTAGGCATCTGCTGAGAGTATGTGATTCCCAGTGCACGAAGTCCCGCTCAAACACCATCAAATGCCCATCGACGTTCCCAGGTAGAGAAGCTAAGATCAGGATAACAGTTCACCACCTTGTCACCGTCTAGGAGCAATGGGGCACAATCTCAGGAGTGTAGCAAAATTTTATCTGATTGGTGAGAGCCAGCATGGTTCAAGGTAAGGTGGTGTTCGGCTTTCTCCTCTGGCTAATCCGGTAGACCTGCAGTATAGTAACTTCCGACAAATCTCCAAACCACTGGGTTAGAAAATTTATAAATTGAATAGGATTAGGTGTTTCCAGTCCCTCCAGAATGCCCAAGAGGCGCACATTTGCAGATCGGGCTGCGTTTTCCAGTGACTCCAGTCTAAATCGAAATAGTTTATTTTCCTGATCACTCTGTTCACAGCAGTGAAAGTTTTATTTGCATTTTCCGTTATGGCTTTAGTTTCTGTAATAACTTGCTCTACTTTCGTTTCTACTAGAGTTAATCTCATGTTGAAAGTGTCCACTTTATCTGCTAAATCCTTCACCACCGCTATTACAGCATCACAGACGGCCTGAAAGGTTAGACCGTGCTCCAAGGTGTCATTTGAGCTTTGTCTGGCCATCGCCAAGGATCCAGCTGGCTGCAGCTGTTTTCCCTTCCCAGTCTCTAAAGGCAGTTGATTTTTGGTTCAGCCCGTATCGCTTTACACAAAATCTTCATATCTCCCAGTAGCATTCGATGAGCTGTAACTGTTGGTGTAAGTTAAAACTTAAAAATCTGACTTGGGTAGTTCAAATAAGCTGGTTTAAGAGCGATGCAAGAGAGCTGCTCTTAGAGCATCTTTCTCGTTAGCGGCTGGCTCTGCCCCTCCGTCACCAGGAAAGATTTGGTAGATTTTCTGGAGATCCCAGAGTCTCCTCCCAAGATCATTCCTCCTATTCTGCCTGCTTTGAGGAATACTACTGCAGGGGTTCCCACATTATGCTGGCCAGCTTGAAATAGATTCTGTGGTTATTAAGGCAGCTTATGACAGATCTAAGGTGCCAGAGCACCTTTGTTCCCTCCTGCCTGACAAAGTCATGCAGAATTGATCTTTGGGGCAAGAGGGGTTGTGCCTCATCCACCCTTGGGTTGAGGATTGCCTGCTACCTGTCTCATATGGTAAAGTACCAGAATGCCAACTGGAAGAAGGGCAAGGCTGCTGCCCTGGACCTTTCAGATGGTGCCCAGAAGCAGGAGGTTCGCAAATGCTTACAAACCCCTGAAGATATTAACAAGCACCTCTTGCAGGCCCTCTGACATTTTGGATACTATTGCCAAGGCTGCTGCCACCGGCATTTACCTACATAGGCACTTTCTGGCTGAGGGCCTCAGGCTTTGCTGCGGACGTCCAGCAGAAGGTACTCATTGCCCCCTTCAATGGCTCCAAGCTATTTGGCCCAGATGTACAGGATATCATTAATGATTTACAGGCATCTGGCAGGGCTGTTAGGTCTGTCCAGTTGCTCCATCACATGCAACCAAAGAACAGACGGCACCCCTCCTTTCGTAAGGGTCCCAGTAGACAAGGAGCAGCCTCTCGGCCTCAAGGCAAATGTACAGCTTCCACCACCTTACCTGCCCCCTTCACTGTAGGTGCCACACCCAGGCACCCTAGAAGTGACTGACCAGCCCTGCCTCTGCTTTTCTAGTTGCAAGACCCCCGCCCCCCCTGTTCCGGCCCCTGACCAAGAGGTGGTGGTCGGAGGTCAGTTCTCCCTTCATCTCAGTCAGTGGAGAACCATTACATCAGATGCCTGTATACTTCAATTAGAAAGGGGTCGCACTCTGGAGCACACAGAATAGCCCCCAGATACTCCCCCATCTGCCCTTCACCTACCCCCAGCCCACCTTTCTGTTCTTCAGGAGGAGGTGCCTAGGTGCCAGAGAAACAAAGGATTTTATTCCAGAATCCCAAGAAAACTGGAGATTTGAGGCCCATCCTAGACCTCAAGAACCTCAGTCTTTGTCCAGTACAAAAAGTTCCAGATGGTGACTTTGCCAAGCTTCTTGCCCGTTCTCAACAGGGCAACTGGCTGTGCTCGCTGGACATGCAGGATGTTTACCTGCACATTTCTGTGTTTCCTCTTCACAGGTGGTTTCTCTGGTTTCTTTTTCAGGGCGAGCATTACCAATTCAAAGTGTTGCTCTTTGGCTTGGCAGCAGTGGCTGCGGCACTCAGAAGGGAGGGCCTGTACGTATTCCGATATCAGAACGATTGGCTCCTAAAGGCCCCATCCCGGGAACAGCTTCTGTGGGCTTTGGAGAGAACTCAATTATTCCTCTCTTAGGACATCACAGTCAGTTTGCCCAAGTCAGTTCTAGTCCCTTCTCAAAGGCTGCAGTACGTAGGAGTGGTTCTGGATTCAGCGCAGGGAATGGCCTTCTGCCTCAGAACAGGACGGAGTATCTTATTGCCCAGGCTCAGGAAGTTGCCCAGAGCCGTTGCATCCCTGCCAGGGTGTACCCGAGACTGTTCTGTGCTTATGGTGGCAGCCATCCCTATTGTTTCACTGGCCAGGCTTCACATGCGCATCCTCCAGGGGGACTTTCTTGAGTACAGTAGGACCAGCGCAGGGATGAATTATACCAGTTCTAGGAGCGTGGATATGTTGTTCATCCACACTCTCTGGCATGTCACTTTCCCCTTTAAATCTGGCCGGAAGTCTTCAAGCTAGCTCCTCCCACCCACCCGGGTAGTAAATACCTTGGCTCCGCCCGATGACGCCAGATCTTCCTTTCCGCTGGAAGATTCAGGTTCCCTCCTGCTACTTTAGCAATTCATAGGCCCTGGATTCACACAGTCGGTTTTCACTGCAAATTACCTTGAAACTCATCAGAGTTCACGACTCCGATTACAGCGCATCGAACATGGAGGACAAATCATCCCCCGGATTTTGCCAGTGTCCCTGCGGCCAGAAAATGTCACGTACTGATCCCCATCTCTCGTGCGTCTATTGCCTAGGTGTCTGACATGACACCACGTCTTGTACCTTCTGTTTGGCCTTCCATCTCAACGTTCTGGGCGACTGCAAGGTGTGCCTAAAATTGGGGATACCGGAGCTTAGAAACCTGCTGGTGAAATCTAAGGAGGCAAGGTGGGCAGTTTCCGCAGCCGCGGGATCCGCCGAGCAGCTTGAGCATGTGGCTGCTTTCGAGGAGGAAGCGGCTCAGGCTTCGGCCAGTCGCAGTCTTTTCATTCCTCTCAACCTTGTCTCTACTTTTTCGGGCTCCTTTAGAGAGTTGTGCCAGTCTCTCCCCACCAGGGGTGAGGCGCCCTCGGGCTCTCACTCCTCCCGCCCTCGGAAGAGGGACAAGGACCCCAAGTCATCTTCTAGAAGGAGACACTCCTGGGACCAAGAGCGGTCAGAGTCCCAGGAACATGCGGCCTCTACTTTGGTCAAGATCGCTTCCTCGGCCGCTGGCTTTACGGGTCTTCCATCTGGCCAAGGCACCGATACCGAGGAAACGGCTGAACCAGCCGAGATTACTCTATACCCAATCGAGCCTTTGTCGATGACTCCGGTTGACGACTCCTTAAAAAGGACGCCTGTCCTTTCCTTTCCCGACGAGGAGACACTGCCCTCAGGTGTCCCCATCGAGGATAAGGTGCCGGAACCTCTGTTTTCACTGGCTCCGGTGTCCCACGATCGAACGAGCCGACCCCCTCGGTCTCGATCGAGGACCAGGACCCCTTCGTTCGATCGGCTGAAAAAGGGCCACAAACATTCAAAAAAGAGGCGCCGCCGGTCCTTATCCTCCTCAGATGAGGAGAGCCTTCGACGGAAGCTCAGTCGACGCTTTGAGGATTTGATGTGGCAACAACTGATTTTGACCGGGCAGAAGCCATGTCCGCCGGCTGCCCCTGCCATTACTCAGCTCCCGCCTCCTAAGCAGACGCCTACCCCTCCGAAACTGAAGGCCTCGGTTCCACCTCCTGTGGGGCCAGCGTGTATACTGGCTTGGCCTATTCCGGTTTCTCCACCGATTTTGGTGGAGCCACTGCCTAAGCAGCCTCAGGGAGGGGCTCTCTCGAAAGAGGACCGTACTGACACCGGGCTTCCCCGATGTCTGTGCATTACGGTCACCCCTGACTGCCCTCGGTGGATCGAAGGGGATATAGGCAGCAGGCCACTGTACCCCGACTCTTTGGACTCCAGTGACACAGGGTTACACTGTCATCCAGCGGATGAGTCGTCCATGGCCAGACTGGAGGAAGGCCCTTCCTCCTTTCAGGGCATTCTCCGCCTGATCTCCGAGTCCACCGGAATGCCCCTGGAGCCCATCCAGAAAAAGGTGGAGTACCCCCTTAGGATATCCTCAAAAGGGGGGATACCCCAACGGAGACCTTTCCAGTGGCCGAAGCCATCGTTGGCCTGGCCCTTGAGCTTTGGCAGCTTCCTGCCCAGCCCCAGCTGCCCGCATGGCCCACAGGTATACGATGTCCATGGGGTTCCTGGCAGGGTTCACAGAGCATCCTTTGGCCAAGAGCTTAGTGACTGCTTCTGTGTTCAGGCGTACTGGTAGCTCAGCCGACACTGACTGATCCCCGGACAAAGTGTCCAAAAATATGGACCACTCTGCCCGTAAGGTCTATGCGGCCTCCTCCTTAGGCCTTTGTCAGGCCAGCTCGGCTGTCATCATGGCACACTTTTCTCATGCCCTTCTTGGGTCATTGGATGAAGTCCGCCCTCATCTCCCGGTGGACATGCAGACCACAGTGAAGCAGGAACGTGATGGGCCATGCTGTTGCAAAACAGCAGCTCCAGACAGCCCTGGACATTGGAGACTCCTGTGCCCGTTCTTTGGCAGCCGCAGTAGCCACTCGCCACAGGGCTTGGCTGAGGCTATCCTCCTTCCTGGCGGATACCCAGCACAAGTTAGCAGACGTGCCCTAGGCATCGACCTCTTCGGTCCAGGAGTGGCTGGTCACCTCCAGTGCATAGAGCAGTCCAGTGCCACATTGGATGCTGCCTCTGCAAAGGATTTTTCAGGCAAGAACCAGCAGAAGCGCAAGAAGAAGCCTTTTCGGCACTCTTCCCCTGTGGTTAGGCAGCCCTCCTATCAAGGAGGCCAGCAACAACAGCAGGCTCAAACGTGGCACCCCAGGCCCAAGCAGGGTTCTCAACAGCCCCGTAAAGGAGGCCAAGGTGCTGGTCCAAGGAGCCTTCTCCTCTAAGCCTGCCCAGTGATGGGCTGGGGGCTGCCACCCCTACACCCGTCACGCCAGCTCTGGGTCCTCCCGTGGGGGTCCGGCTCCACCACTTTCTTTCCTCCTGGTCCGATATCACCTCAGACAGGTGAGTCCTAGAAGTGGTTGGCCAGGGACTGCCTCTTGAATTTGAGCAGTACCCTCCCAGCCGAGCCCATGACCCTCGGGAGGAAAGAATTTCAGCTCGCACTCAATCAGCTCTTCGAGACAACATTACACAGCTCCTCTGCAAAGAGGCGGTAGCTTCAGTGCCGGATCCTTCTACAGACCCAGGCTTCGTGTCCAGGTACTTCCTGGTGTCCAAGCAGACGGGGTTGGCGCCCCATTCTAGATCTCCACGACCTGAATCAATATCTCGGGTCTCGCGCCTTCCGGATGGTAACTCTGAACCAGATCATACCATCCCTGGAGCAAAACATGTGGTTCTGTTCACTGGATTTGCAGGACACGTTCTTCCACGTCCCAATCTGTCCGTCCCATCAGCGGTTCCTCCATTTCAGGGTCAAAGGGACCCTGTACGAGTTCCAAACCATGCCATTCGGTCTGTCTTCGGCCCCGAGGGTCTTCACCAGGTGCATCACAGTGGTGGCAGCCCATCTGTGGCGTCGGAGTTTGAATTTACCCTTATCTCGACGACTGGCTCTTGGCAGGTTCCTTCCTCCAGGAGGTGGAGAGATCCAGCGATCTGGCTCTTCGAACCTGCTCCCAACGAGGCCAAGTCGGAACTCGCGCCCTCTCAGGTGATGGGCTTCAT
Source organism: Neoceratodus forsteri (assembly GCA_016271365.2). NCBI lineage: Eukaryota > Metazoa > Chordata > Ceratodontiformes > Ceratodontidae > Neoceratodus > Neoceratodus forsteri. The sequence goes on from CM057456.1 coordinate 349,397,085, forward strand.
TGGGGCACAGCTAGACTCTTGTCAAGCCAGAGCTCGGCTCCCACTGGACAGGGTGGAGGTTCTTTCCTTCTTTGTCCAGTCATTTCTGGTTGGGCACTTGCGCCCTGCCTGGGACTTCCTGCACCTTCTGGGTTACATGGCAGCGTGCACCTCAGTGATCCGTTGGGCCAGATGGCACATGCACCCCCTCCAATGGGAGCTGGTCGCTCAGTGGACTCAGCGCCACGGTCACTTCGACCAGCTGATCACTGTGACCCAGAAGATGTGGGACGCTCTCCAATGGTGGACTGCCCCACACCGGTTGCAGGAGGGGATCCCGTTTGTCCGCCCCGAGCCGATGGTCGTTCTCATGACTGATGCCTCTTTCATGGGCTGGGAGCCCACGGGTCCTGGAACCTCGAGGAGTCCCGATGCCACATCAACCTGTTGGAGCTCAGAGCAGTCAAACTGGCACTGTCAGCTTTCGCTCGTCAGCTCCGGGGTCAAGTGGTTCAAGTCCAGATGGACAATACCACGACCATGTACTATCTCAACAAACAGGGTGGCACGCACTCCTGTCTGCTGTGCAAGGAGGCGCTCCGCATCTGGACCCTCGTAAGCCGGTTGGAGGCGGATCTCCTAGCCATCCATGTGGCAGCAGTCTCGAACCAGATGGCGGATGCTCTCGGCCGCATAGGCCAGACATCCCACAAGTGGTCTCTCCATACAGAGGTAGCTTAGTCTGTTCTCCCGTCGGGGCAGACTGTTGGTGGACCTGTTTGCCTCCAGGGAAAACACCAAGTTGAGGCTGTACCATGCCCACCCCCCTTAGCAGGGCTTGCTGCAGGGGGATGCATTCTCGAGGCCATGGACCCCAGGCCTCCTCTACGCCTGCCCTCCATTTCCCTTGATCTACAAGGTGTTACTCAAGGTGAGGAGGGACAAGGTGAAGGTGATCCTGGTAGCCCCAGATTGGCCGTGCCAGTTCTGGTACCCAGATCTCCTCAGCTGCAGGGCCGCGGAGCGGCTTTGTACACGCCCGGACCTGATATCTCTGAACCAGGGGAAGGTATTCCATCCGGACCTTCAATCCCTGCACCTCACAGCCTGGTACCTGAGCGGCTAGAGTTCCAGGCTCTGGGTCTTTCCGAGGATGTCTACACTGTGGTGGAGGCATCTCATAAGGAATCGACCAGGAAATGTTATTCCTTCAAATGTAAAAGATTTTCCATTTGGTGTCAGGGTAAGAGTCTGGACCTCTTATCCTGCTCTGTGGCTAACATTCTCAACTACCTTTGGTCTCTCTCTCCAAAGGGGGTCTATGGTCATTGACCCTTAGGGTGCACCTGGCAGCCATTTCTGCTTACTGGGCGTGGGTCGGTCAGCCGACATTGGCACAGGAGACAGTGGTCGGGCGCTTCTTCAAAGGCCTGGATCACATATCCCCTCTGGTGCGTGAACCTCCACCTCCGTGGCATCTGTTGCTGGTTTTGGCAAAGCTTATGGGCAAGCCATTCAAACCCATGCACAGATGTGAGCTCTCTGACTTGTGGAAGACTGCCTTCCTGGTGGCTGTCACGTCAGCCAGAAGGACTGGGAGCTCCAGGCGCTTTGGTGGACTCCTCTTATCTGGTCTTTCACAGGAACAAAGTTGTCCTGCGCCCCCACCTGAAATTCTGTCTGAAGGTGGTATCAGAGTTTCATCTTAACCAGGTGTTAACTCTGCCAGTATACTACCCTAATTACACCTTGGACGCCAAGTACAGGTTCCATACCTTGGACCTGAGACATGCTGTCTCCTATTATAAGGACAGAATGGCAGAAATTCGGGGAGAGGTTCGCCAGCTGTTTACCTACGCTGAAGCCGCTTTTGGCAGACCTGCAGCCAAACGGACCATTGCAAGGTGGATTACATCATGCATAGGTCTGTACTGTGAGTTGGTGGGCAAGGAGCCTCCCAGAGGGATAAGAGCTTATTCTGCCCGCCATACTGCTGCACCAGTGGCTGCTTCCAGGGACATCCCTATCCAGGAAATCTGTTGGGCTGCTACCTGGAAGTCAGCAAACACCTTCATTACCCACTACCACAACGACCTTGAGTCACGCCGGGATGCTGGTTTTGGGACCTCGGTTCTCCAATCTCTTTTTCCCAAGTAGGGGGTGTGTGCTTTGCCTCCCTCCTCCCGGAGAACTGCTTGGAGTCTGCCAGAGAGTGTGGCTGAACAACATATCCACGTTCCTAGAGGAACAGGTTACTCACCTGTAACAGTAGTTCTAGGAGTGGTATATGTTCATCCACACACACCCACCTGACCTCTCCGGCTTTAGGCACACAACCTTGCTTCCAGTGGGCTAAGATCTGGCATCATGGGGCGGAGCAGAGGTATTTACCACCTGGGTGGGTGGGAGGAGCTAGCTTGAAGACTTGCGGACAGATTTAAAGGGGAAAGGGACATGCCAGAGAGTGTGGATGAACAACATTTACCACTCCTAGAACTACTGTTACAGGTGAGTAACCTGTTCTTAGTGCTGGTCTCCTCTCCTGTCAGAAAAGTGCTTCAGTTGGGCATAGATCCCCTGAATTTCCTACAGTAGGGCCCCATTCCAGATGTTCTCCCCCAGCAAATCCTCACCACGGATGCCTCCGGTTTGGGCTGGGAGGCTCATCTGGTCCCCTTTCTAACTGTGGGGTCTTGGTCCCAGATCAAATCCTCCCTGCATATCAATGTCCTGGAGATGCGGGCTGCTCTGTATGTCATGCAGGCCTTCCAGAACCATCTCCTTCTGAGTCAGCTGTTGATTGAGTCCGACAATCTTATTAAATCAACAAGCAGGGTAGCACACATTCTTATCCCCTGTGCAGGGAGGCCATGAGAGTGTAGTACTGGGCATTAGACCATGGCCTAACTCTCTCAGCGGTCCACGTCCCAGGAGTACTAAACACTCTAGCGGACAGCCTCGGCTGGACACAGTTCAGCATGCATGAGTGGGAGCTCCTCTCATCTGTCACATATCTGTTCAACAAATGGGGTCATCCAGAGTTGCCCCTTTTTGCATCCTCACTCAACACAAAACTGCCCAATTTCTGCTCGCTCAATCTAGGGCCTGGAGGTTTCTAGCGAGATGCGTTGTCCCTCTCCTGGAGTGGGAGGTTCTGCTACACCTTCCCCCGTCTCCTTTTCCTCTGATTCGGAAGGTGCTAATCAAACTGCAGATGGAGGGGGCCAGCATGACTCTGATAGCACCCTTCTGGCCTTGTCAGATATGGTTTCCATTGCTTCAGCAACTAGTGTAGGAACCTCCAATCCCTCTCCCTCTCTGCAGTAACCTGTTGACCTAGGCTCAAGGGACCCTGGTTCATTCCAACCTCGGATCCCTCCATCTGAATGCTTGGCTCCTGTGAACGTAGCCTTTGCAAGATTTGGGGTTTCCAGTCAGGTCGCAGATTTTCTAGTGGCTGCTCGGAAGCCCTCCACCCGAGCCACCTATTCCATGAAGTGGAAGAGGTTTGACATCTGGGCTGGCAAGCATAATCTGGAGCCTTTCACGTGTCCAGTGAACCAGATTCTGGACTACCTGTTATTGCTGTTGGACTTAATCTCCAGTACTCCTCCCTCAAGGTGCACCTTTCGGCTGTCTCAGCCTTTCATGAGCCAGTGGGTGACCACACCATAGCTCAGCTGAATGTTTCCCGTACTTTCTTGAGTGGTAATTTGCATCTGAATCCCCCAATCCATTCCCCTGTCCCAGCTTGAGATTTAAATTTTGTTTTGGGGATGTTGACTCTGTCTCCTTCTCAGCCAGCTGCAACTTGCTTTCTTGGAAAGCCTTATTTTTGGTTGCTATTACTTCAGCTCAAAGGATTTCTGAGCTTCAGGCCCTCTGGTGTGAGGAGCCTTATTTGATTTTTCACAAGGACAGAGGGACCGATTTTGAAGATGAATTTCAGGCTTGCATCAAGCCCTCGTCCACTAAAGTTTGACGCAGCTCTGCCAAAGCCCTTGGATGCAGTGCAGTCTGATTTTAGTAGGGCTGGCGCAGTTGCTGCAATTTATTCATTTGCCCTATAAAATGGCTCCACCATGGCGCAAATGTAGACCGGGAGGAATTCATCTAAGTCCTGCATTCTGCGCAAGGGACTTGCACCAGGGAGTTGTGACTCCCGATTCTTCCAGAATTGGACTTGCTGCATCGCTTGATGCAAGTCACCACTTGTGTCAAACTCACTGCCACAAGTCTGTTGCAGCAACTGCAATCCATTTTAAAATCTGGCCCAGAGTATCTTTGCACACAAATCGTAAGTTTCTCCCTAAGGTGATGCCTGAGTTTACCCTCAAAACAGTCTGTCCACCTTCCTGTTTATTTTACTGAGCGTGCCAATTCAGGGGAAGCACTGCTCCATATGTTAGATGTGTGCAGAACTTTGAAGTGCTATCTGCTTCGCACCAAAGAAAGCAGAAAGTTGAAGCAGCTGTTTATTTTTTCCTCGGGTAGAGAGGGCATTCAGGTTTCTAAGCATTGTTTATCAAAATGGTTGGCTGATTGCATTGTGTTCTGCTACAACAAGTATGGCAAAGAGTTGCCTGGAGCCGTAAAAGCTCATTCCACTAGAGGCATAGCTACCTTTTTGGCCTGTTTTCAGGGGGTCTCAACCGCTGAGATTTGCGTGGCTGCCACCTGGAGTACCATTCATACTTTCACCAAGCACTACAGTCTGGACATTGCCTCAAGAGCCCATGCTGGATTTGGAAGGGCTGTGCTGCAGGGCCTCCTGTCTTAAGCTTGTGGTTGCCGTGTCTCCCATACTGTTCTGTTGCACGTGTAACTGCTTGGGACTCGTTCCTACAGTGTGACCTGATGACCAAGATACCCCTGGATAAGATAGAACAGTTATGTAAGAACCTACTATAACAGTAGGTCTTCGAGGGGATCTCTGTCATCAGGTTTGCGTTCCTTCCCACCATCCCCCTTTTTGGGACTCCTTGCTGGAACTGGCTGTCTGGTGTATCCAGCCTTTTGTAGGCCTGGGTACCCCTCTCTCTCCACGGCCCACTTGGCTAGAGCTGTGCTCCCTTTTTCTCCGGGGGGAAAAAGCTGAGGAGGGAGATGGGTCACTCACATCTTTATTGGGTTGATGATGTCACATGACATTGACATGCGCGACCACAGTTGTACTGCTTTAAATATTCAGTGTGGATCCTGCTTCACCAATAGTGAAGTTCCTACGGTGTGACCGGATGACTGAGATCCCCTCAAAGGTTTACTGTTACGGTAGGTTCTTGCGTGACTGTCCTTTTATTCTAATCAAATTAGTCTTAAATGCAAAAAAAAAAAAAAAGGTTCTGCAGAATCAACGAAAGAAGTTGCCTGCTGACCTAGTTCTTTCCCCATGTACTTTAAAGGGGGTGGAAGTTGAACAAGTAAGAGAATTTAAATATTTTGGCCTCTTTCTAGACAGCTTCCTTTCCTAAGAACACTACATAAATTCTATGGTAAAAACACATCACTGTATAGAGCAAACTCACTGCTTACACTTTGTCCAAGAATAATTGATTTTGGTGTTCTGTTCTATTCAACTGGAGAGGGGCTGCTGGCCAGGGTGAGGACCCTCCTATACCAAACAGCAAAATTTATAACACAATTGCCATATAGCACTCAGCTCTGTGAATTATACAAACAGGATGGCTTCCTTTAGATCAGAGGTACTTAATACAGATAGGTACCCTTGCAAAAAAAGTGATCAAGACTGTTCCTATTCAAACAACATGAAGTCTTTCTGTATTCTGATTATATGCAGTGAGCCCCAGCACTTGAACTGCTCTGGAGAGTAAATGGTTAACTATATGCAAAGGCATAGAACGTTGAGCTAGAGCTCTGTTTTCAAACCTCTGTCTGTGGTACTCTGAAGTGTAACCGTCAGATTTCTTACTCCGCCTAATTGTGAAGTTGCTCCAGAGATCCCTCCTGCACTTCGGTTCAGTTATAGTTGGAATCAGTCAGTACTTTCATTCCATTTCTTCAGAATTTCAGTATTCTTTCCTCTGTCTTGGTACTAGTAAGTGGTAGTTGTAGGTAGTGGTTGTTCTTTACTAAAGAAATTGTTTTATTTTAGGTTCTTTGCCTGTCGGTCCGGTTTGAAACCAAAACCTATTCTATTTCTGCATTGTATTTTGTAGACTGTGTGGTTTTTCCAGTACTTAACAGTTCTTGAAAAAATCCAGTTTTGTAGTCGCCTGGCTTAACCGCTGTTTTGGGTGACTTTAAGATAAGAAAGGGGCATGTCTGAGAAACCCAAAAGGAAAACCGGACCCACTGGGTTTCAGCACTGTACCAAGTGTAGAGGTCTTTGCTAAGGCCGACCCTCACGTAGTATGTGTGTACTGTCTGGGGTTTGACCACCTCAAAGATGACTGCCAGATATGCAAGAACTTTCCCAAAGCCACTCTGGAAAAACGTTTGAGTAGGCTGAGGGAGAGGGAGGCGAGAAGTCCGCTGACCCGGATGGCCAGCCCGGTTCGGTTGCGACCGAACCTGAGGATGTGCTCGTTGACCTGGGCGATACCTCTTCGGGCAAATGGAGAGCCAATTCTGTGGAATCGGTTCCGAGTAAAAGAAAAAGAAAATCAGCTGGTTTGGATCTGGCTTCCCGTGGTCCGACTGCTGAGGAGATGGCGAAATCTAACTACATGGCATATACAGCTAGGTACTAGAAATCTACAGTATGTGGGATACAGTTCTGGAACTGGCTAAGAATGCCCCCACCCCCAGCTAGCCAAGGAGCTGGAGCAGGTGGCTGCAAATAGTATAGAAGCGCATCTAAAGTGCAATTCCACGCTGCTGTAGATTCTAATGTCCATTCCAGGGTCACGGCTACATCTATCTCTATGAGGAGATTTGCTTGGCTTAGGTGTACCAACCTCTCACAGGACACCCAGGCGAAGGCCATGGATTTTCCTGTACCTGGTAATTCTCTCTTTGGGAATCAGAGAATAATATGAAAAAGATGGATGAGTACAGAACCCACCTATAGGAGTGCTGCAGCCAAAGAAAAACAGACCACTCCTCAGAGGCAGCAGTTTAGGGGCAGGCCTTTTTACCAAGCTCAAGCCTACTCATCCTCTTTTCAGCAGAGGGATTTTTATTAGGGGAAGAGGTAGACGAGGGGTAACTAGGACCCCATCAGCTACTCAGTCTAAGCCCCCTGCCAAGCAGACACCGTGAGGTATCAGTCAGGGTCGACCTCCCCAATCCCAGTAGGGGGCAGGCTGGCTCACTACTCCCAGGCCTGGGAGTCTATTACTTCAGACAAATGGGTCCTGGAAGTAGTGAGCCAGGGACTTGCTCTTAGTTTCAAACGGTTCCCAAGAATGAGAGCAAGGTGCTTCAGTCCTCCCTCTCCCTTGGAGACAAAGGCCTTAGAGGCAGAAGTCTCCCCTCCCCTACTTCTGCAAGCAGCAGAGAAGGTACCTCTTTGTCACAGGGGAAAAGGACTGTTTTCCAGATACTGCCTTACCCCAAAAAAGACAGGAGTGGCAACCCATCTTACATTTAAGGTACCTGAACAAACATTTGACAAAACCAAAGTTCAAAATGGTGACTCTGGGAGTAATTCTTCCCTCTTTGAGACCAGGAGACTGGCTAATCTCCCTGGATCTCAAGGGTGCCTTCTTCCACATTCCCATCAAACATTCCCACAGAAAGTACCTCAGGTTCGAGTTGCCCTCAGGCCATTATCAATTCAGGGCCATGCCCTTCAGCCTAACATCTGCTCCAAGGGTGTTCACCAAGTGTCTTGCAGTAGTGGTGGCATTCCTCAGGAGGCAGGCTTCTGTTCCCCTACCTGGACAACTGGCTCCTAGTGGGCCAGTCCTCAGACTAAGTCAAGTCAGCCTTAGCGGTCACCCAAAGACTTCTGGAATCCTTGGGTTTCATTCTGAATGTAGAAGTCTGTTCTAGAACCAGCCCAACTTCTCACCTTCATAGGGGTGGACATAGATACTATTCAGGCAAGGGCTTTTCTCCCTCTTTCAAAGGTTCAGTCATTGGTCACTCTGGCCTCCTCTTTTCGTCCTCTAGTGTCTCATCCAGCCAGACACTTTCTCCAACTGCTGGGCCACATGGAAGCCTCCACAGCAGTGGTTCAGGGAGCAAGATTTCAAATGAGAGAGATTGTTTCATCTCAGATCTTACTGGTCTCAGAAAAAGGATCCTCTCTCCAAACTGGTTCCAGTCTCTCAAACCTTAGTCCAGGCCCTCCAGTGGTTGCTGGAGGAAAACAGTGTTTGACAGGGTGTCCCCTTTATCAGTCAGGTCCCTTCTGTGACTCTCACCATGAATGCCTCCCTGCTGGGGTGGGGAGCTCACTTAGATCATCTTACAGCTCAGGGAACTTGGTCTCACCAGGAGTCCCTTCTGCACATAAATCTTCCGGAATTGAGAGCCGTCTTTCTAGCACTTCAGACATTCTCGACGTTTGTTCAGGGGAAAGTGGTGCAAATCAGGACAGACAATACCACAACCATGTGGTACGTCAACAAACAGGGAGGCACTCTGCCCTCGGCCTTGTGCACAGCGGCCATGAAGGTATGGTCTGTAGCATATTCCCTTCAGGCTTCCCTGCTGGTTGTGCATCTCCCAGGGAAGGACAACATAGTAACAGATGCTCTGAGCAGAATTTCCCAGGGACATCACAAATGGTCTCTGAATCCTCCAGTTCTTGGAGCCATCTTCAAGAGATGGGGCACTCCAGAGATAGATCTCTTTGCAGCCCCGGACAATCATCAACTTCCTCTTTATTGTTGCAGACCACCTCTTCTGGGCCCTGTCCCTTAGGGTGCTCTTCTACTGAATTGGACAAGCAGGTTTCTGTATGCATTTCCTCCTTTTCCTCTGATATTCAGGGTCCTCATAAAAATCAGGTCTCAGCCTTGCGAGGTGATTCTGGTGGCTCCAGATTGGACCAGACAGCCTTGGTATCCTCTACTGTTGTCACTGTCAGTAACACTGCCCTTGTGTTTTCCCAGACAACACAATCTCTTCACCTCCTCTCAGGGAAAGATTCTTTATCCCAACCTTCAGACTCTCAGGCTTAAATCCTGGCTCTTGAAGAGGTAGAGTATAGCAGTTTGAACCTTTCTCAGTCAGTCCTGGTTATTTTAAAGGTTAGCAGGAAACTTGCTACTAGAAACACTTGCAACTCCAAATGGAAAAGATTTGGGTTTTGGTGTTCCAAGAAGCATACTAAGCCAGAGCTGGCTGATATTGCCACTGTATTGGACTATTTGGTACATCTTAACAGTTTAGGCCTCCGCCCTACCACTCTCAAGGTACATTTGGCAGCTGTGTCGGCCTTCCTTTCTGCTGGTAAGGGCTCTTCCCTAGCTTCTCATCTAGTTTTCAAGAAATTCTTCAAAGGTTTGGTTCATGTCAGTCCTCCCTTTAGGGAGCCTACTCCTTGGGATCTGAACATCTGTATTGCCCAGCTTATGCCGCCCCCTTTTGAACCTCTATCTTCAGCTGAGCTGAAATACTTGACTTGGAAAACTGTGTTCCTGGTGGCCATTACCTCTGCCAGGAGAATCCGTGAATTACAGGCCTTATCAGTGGAACCTAATTTAATTTCCTTTCATAGGGATAAGGTGATCCTCTGCACCAACAGAAAGTTTCTTCCCAAGCTGGTGTCAGACTTTCATCTGAACCAGTCTGTCATTGCCTGTGTTATCCACTGACCATTCCTCCTCTGGGGAGAGGAGGTTGCACAGTCTTGATGTAAAAAGGGCTCTTAGTTACTATATTGAGCATACTAAGGCCCATAGGAAGGACTGCTCTCAGTTGTTTCTCACTTATGGTGAAGTGGGAAAGGGAAAACCTGCTATCAAGAGGTCTGTTGCCAGGTGGATTCTCTCTTGTATTCAGTTTTGCTATTCTAAGCTTGGGAAGGAACCTCCCTCAGGCCTGAGGGCTCATTCTACCAGGGGTACAGCTGCTTCAGTCGCAGCAGCTAGAGATATACCTTTAGTGGACATACGTAAAGCAGCTACCCTGGAAATCTGTTAACACTTTTACCAAGCATTACTCTTTGGACATCCAGTCATGAAGTGATGCTAGATTTGGCACGGCTGTGCTGCAGAGCTTGTTCCCAAAATAGGTCTGTAACTTCCTCCTCCAAGGGGGTACTGCTTGGTAGTCTGCATATAGTCAGAATACAGCAAGACTTCATGTTTGAAGAAAAAAAAATTATTCACCATAGTAATGTTGTTTCTTCTAATGGAGTCTTGCTGTATTCTGACCTCCCTCCCCTCCTGGAACTTGGTAGTTTTGGGATGTGGTGGGGGCAGGCACAGTGCTGCACCCCAGAGGTGCACTGGACATGCCTCCATCTCTTAAGGGGTTTCTTTTAGTTTGTTTATTAAATATGTTTGGTAAATCACTACCTGTTGTGTGCTTTTTGGGTGTTCTCAACTTGAGTCTTTTGACTGTAAAAACCTCGTTTTGCCATTTGGCACAAAATTTTGGAAACAGTTTCTTCCCTTGAGTCAGTTTAGTGCTCGTAAGAATCTGACGGTTACACTTCAGAGTACCACAGACAGAGGTTTGAAAACCTAGCTCGAGCTCAACGTTCTATGCCTTTGCATAGAGTTAACCCTTTACTCTCTGGAACAGTTCAAGTGCTGGGGCTAGCTGCATTTAGTCAGAATACAGCAAGACTCCATTAGAAGAAATAACATTACTATGGTGAGTCATTTTTTCTTTCATTCTATCTTTAAAAAAAAAAAAACTTTTAGCACTGTCTGTACCTAGTCACCCCTGCATTTTCAATTCTCTGTTCCCAGAATGATGACTTCCACTGGTCAAAACAAACATGTTCTATAAATTGTCTTTTTTTTCAGTACATTACCAGTGTCTATATCTGTATTAATAATTCTGTAACCTGTTTTAGACATGCACTAAAAAACTGCCTTTTTGCCAATTACCAATGTCTGCTTAGACAGATCCAGTGAAAAAAGTCTGAACACAGGGGGGACTGGCACTTGCCTAGGCTGAAACAACATACTTAAAAGTACTGTCCGTAGTGTGAGGAGTTGTAAAAAGACTCACCAATTGCTGGCAACACTCGCATAGTGCTAAACAGTTCCTTTATTTGAATACATTCAAGTAAATCCAGGGAATTCTGTGCAAAAAAAAATGCCAAATAAAGTGCAGCAGTAGTAAAAACAGTGGTGGTTACAAACTTCCTTCTTCCTTCATACCTGCTCCCATCAACATCTGTCACCTGATGCATTTCGCAATCACTTGCTTTCTCAGACAGATCTACTTGTTTGTGAAATTGTATATTTGTATTGTTTGTTCAAACAACATGAAGTCTTGCTGTATTCTGACTATTGCAGTTAGGTCCTGCCCTTCAACTGTCCCGGAGAACAACTTTCCGTGGCCAGCATGGAATGTTCACCTCGAGCTCGGTTGAAGCCAACTCCAACTATCAGATTCTTTACTCCGCCTCACTGAACAGTTGCTCCGGAGATTTCTCCTTTGCTCGATTCAAAAAAGCTGGTTAAAGTGTAGTTTTTCACTCGGTTTCTACCGAATTTCTGCTACCGAATCTGTCGGTTTAAGTCTCTGTCTGTGGTACTGTGAGTACTAGATAGGTTTTGCATTTAGTTTCTCTGTGGAACTTGTAAATGGTGGATCAGTTCGGCTGAACCGATCAGTTCAGGTAAAAAAAAAAAAAAAAAGTGTGTGAATTTACTTAGTGTGTGGTAACCGGTCTGTATCGGTTCTAAAAAAAAAAAAAACATATTTTATTACGTTTTTTTCCAAGACCTATAACACTGTCAGGAACCGATAGGGGAGTCTTGCCTGGTGGGTTGCCGAAAAAAGGGTAAGTTTTGGATAGGATTGGCCATGTCTGAGAAACTCAAGAAAAAAAACGGGCCCACTGGGTTTCAACACTGCAGTGAGTGTGGGGAGGTCTTTGCTAAGGCCAATCCCCACACCACCTGTGTTTATTGTCTGGGATTTGACCCCCTCGATTCAGACTGCCAAATTTGTAAGAATTTTCCCAAAGCTACCCTGGATAAGAGAGTAGGTAGACTGAGGGAAAGGGAGGCAGAGAAGTCCGCTGACCCGGATGGCCAGCCTGGTTCGGTTCCGACTGAACCAGAAGGAGTGCCCTCTGACCAGGGCGATACTTCTTCTGGCAAAAGGAGAGCCAATTCTGAGGAGTTTGTTCTGGTTAAAAGAAAAAGAAAAGATAAATCATCCGGTTCAGATCCAGAAATTCATACTCCGACCGCTGATGAGATGGCCAAGGTGATAAGAATAGTGCAATCGCTTACTTCGGTTCCGGCCGAACCGGCACCATCTGGCAGGGGTTTGGTTCGGTCGGTTCCCCCGGTTCCGGATTACACTTCAGAAGAATTTTATGAACCGGATGAGGAGGAGGAGGAGGAGAGAGAGAGTATGAGGAGGAGGAGGAGGAGGGTGGTGGTGGTGATTATGAAAGTTTGGATGTACCTATTGACCCGGACATCTCCCCAGACAGACCTTCAAGTGTTTCTCCTCCCAGGCTTTCTGAGTCCCCTTCCCACTTTGTTTTACAAAAAAGTGGCTGAAACTCTCCAGCTTCCTATGGAAGAAGCAGTAGAGTCAGGAGGGGCCTGATTTTTGTTGAAATGATGGACATCCCAGAGTCCAGGAGACTGTCTATTCCCCTCCATAAATCTTTTGGGAAACAGACAAATAAAATTCTTAAGACTCCTAACTCCATACCTCCTGTGGCCAGACGAATGGAGAAGAGGTAGACTCTTTCAGGCTCAGACACGGAGTTCCTTTCTCAGCAATGCAGCCATGTTGGGGGTAGTGCAGGCTGCTGCCTGTGATGAGGCAAATATCCCCTTGGCATCACACACCCCCAGATAAGGACTCCAGGAGGATTGATGCCATGGCAAAGAAACAGTACATTGCAGCATCTTTGGGACTCAGGCAAGCTAACTATATGGCCTACACAGCTAGATACCAGAAGTCCAGATGGGACATTGTGCTGGCTCTGGCTAAACAGGCCCCTGACCAGCTTGCCAAGGAGCTGGAGCAGGTGGCTGCAAATGGGATTGAGGCATCCAAGGTGCAATTTCATGCTGCTGTGGACACCAGTGATGTTTCATTAAGAGTTATGGCTACATCTGTGGCTCTTCGGAGGAAGGCTTGGCTCAGATGTACTAGCCTATCACAGGATACCCAGGCTAAGGCCATGGATTTCCCTGTTATTGGTAATTCTCTGTTTGGGGAGCAGACCGAGAACTACATGAAAAAGATGGACAAGTACAGGACCACCTACAGGAGTGCTCAGACCAAAGAAAGGCAAGCCACTCCTCAAAGGCAGCAGTCCAGGGGCTTTCCAAAGGCCTTTTTACCAGGCCCAGGACGACAACTCTTGTGCTCAGAGGGGGTTCTTCAGAGGGAGAGGCAGACGGGGAATGAGCAGGCCTGCATCCACCCCTCAGCCTAAGCCCCTGCCAAGCAGACACCCTGATGGGTCTGCCTGGGCCAATTCTCCAGTACCTGTAGGGGGCAGGCTGACTTACTTTGTCCAGGACTGGAAGTCTCTGACATGAGACAAGTGGGTCCTGGAAGTAGTAAGCCAGGGACTGGTTCTCAGCTTCAAAAAATTTCCTAAGATGAGAACCAGATCCTTTCCACCTGCAAATCCATCAGAGACCCTTGCCCTAGAGGCAGAGGTTTCTTCCCTCCTTCCCTCAGAGCCATAGAGAGGGTTCCCACCCTACACAAGGGCAAAGGATTGTACTCCAGGTACTTCCTAACCCCCAAAAAGACAGGAGAATGGCGGCCCATCCTGGACCTAAGATATCTTAACAAGCACCTTTTAAAACCAAAGTTCAAAATGGTGACTCTGGGAATAATCCTTCTCTCTCTCTAAGGCCAGGGGACTGGCTAGCCTCCCTGGACCTCAAAGATGCCTATTTTCACATTCCCATCGGGTGCTCCCACAGAAAGTACCTCAGGTTTGAGTTGCCCTCAGGCCACTATCAATTCAGAGCAGTGTCCTTTGGCCTAACATCAGCCCCAAGGGTTTTCACAAAGTGCCTGGCAGTAGTGGTTGCTTTCTTAAGGAGAAAAAAGATCTCCATCTTTCCATACTTGGACGACTGGCTCATAGTGGGTCACTCTCCAGACCAAGTCAAGTCACATTTGCAAATAACTCAGCAAATGCTCACTTCCTTAGGATTCCTCCTCAACCTTCCAAAGTCGGTTCTCGAGCCAGTACAGCTCCTCACCTTCATATTGCGGAGCTGGATACAGTAAGGGCAAGAGCCTTCCTTCCCCTGGACAGGGAAAGGACCCTTATGGAACTGGCCTGTTCATTCACCCTACAGGTGTCTCAACCAGCAAGGCATTTCCTTCAGCCTCTGGGCCATATGGCAGCCTCCACAGCAGTGGTCCAGGGAGCAAGATTCCAGATGAGGGACATTCAGTTCCACTTAAGAGCCTTCTGGTCCCAAAGAAAGGATTCCCTTACCAAACTAGTCCCAGTGACTCGAACCCTGATCCAGGCTTTGCAGTGGTGGCAGGATCAGAACAATTTGAGACAAGGAGTTCCTTTTGTCACTCAATCTCATTCAGTGATACTCACCACAGATGCCTCCCTGCTGGGCTGGGGAGCCCACCCGGGGGATCTTACCACCCAAGGGCGGTTGGTCACCTCAAGAATCTCTGCTTCACATCAGTCTCTTGGAACTCAGAGCAGTTTCTGGCACTTCAAGCCTTTTCCAAATCAGTACAGAACAAGGTGGTCCAGATCAGAACAGACACTACCACCACCATGTGGTACATCGGCAAGCAAGGAGGCACTCGGTCTACGGCCTTGTGCACAGAAGCAATGAAGTTGTGGTCCCTGGCCTATTCCCTGCAAACCTCTCTGATAGCAGTTGACCTCCCAGGGAAGGACAGTGTCCTAGCAGATGCTCTGAGCAGGATATCCCAGGGCCATCACGAATGGACCCTAGATCCCCTAGTTTTGAAAGTGATTTTCTCAAGATGGGGCACTCCACAGATGGATCTTTTTGCAGCCCCAGACAATCACCAACTTCCTCTCTTTTGTTGCAGACCCCCAGTCTTGGGCTCAGTCCCCCTGGATGCCCTGATCCTGAATTGGGAGGGGAAATTTCTGTATGCATTTCCCCCCTTTCCCACTCCTGTTCATGTTGTTAGTCAAGATAAGGTCACAGCCATGCAAAGTAATCCTGATTGCTCCAGACTGGGCCAGACAGCCCTGGTACCCACTGTTGCTGTCCTTGGTAGTCCACCTTCCTCTGTCTCTTCCCAGGAATTACAACCTATTGACATCCTCTCAGGGGAGGATTTGGTACCCGAACCTCAGGTCTCTCAATCTCAAGGCATGGCTCTTGAAGAGTTTGAGTTTGCTGATCTGCATCTTTCTCAAGGGGTTCGGGATATCCTTAAGGCTTCTCGAAAGCCTTCCACTAGAAAGACTTAGAATTCCAAATGGAAAAGGTTCACTATTTGGTGTTCTAATAAGAATATTTCTCCAGAATCTGCTGTGTTGCCTACAGTTCTGGACTGTATGGTCCATCTCAATGGCCTAGGCCTTAGGCCAGCTACACTTAAAGTGCATTTGGCAGCTTTTTTGTCTTCATGTCAGTAGGCAAGCCCTCTCCTCTGTCAGCCCATCCTGTGTTTGGTAAGTTCTTCAAGGGATTGCTGCACACCAATCCCCCCTTTAGGGACCCTGCTCCTGCTTGGAACCTTAATGTTTGCATTGCTCAGCTTATGCAACCACCCTTGAGCCTTTGTCCTCTGCAAAGCTTAAGTACTTGACTTGAAAACTGTGTTTTTGGTAGCCATTACCTCTGCCAGGCGTATCAGTGAATTGCAAGCCCTGTCAGTGGAGCCTGATTTCATCTTTTTCCATAGAGAAAGTGGTCCTAAGAACTAACAGGAAGTTTTTAACCTAAGGTGGTTTCAGATTTCCACCTTAACCAGTCTGTGTGTCTCCCTGTTTTCTTCACTGACTATCCCTCCTCTGGAGAGAGGAGGCTGCACAGCTTGGATGTTAAAAGGACCCTCAGCTACTACATAGAGCGCACCAAGGGTCACAGGTTTGAGTCTCTCCAATTTTTCCTCACGTATGGAGAGGTTGATAAGGGCAAACCTGCCACTATGAGATCTGTTGCCAGGTGGATTGTTTCTTGTATACAATTCTACTGTGAAAAAACAGAGGTAGAACTCACCTCAGGCCTGAGGCTCACTCTACTAGAGGTACAGCTGCTGCCAGGGATATTCCTCTCTTAGAAATTTGTCAAGCAGCCACCTGGAAAACAGTCCATACATTCACCAAGCATTACTCTCTGGATATCCTGGCTAGGACTGATGCTCGGCTTGGCACAGCAGTACTTCAGAGCCTGTTTCCAAAATAGGTACTGTCCCTCTTCCATGGAGGTACTGCTTGGTAGTCTGCAATAGTCAGAATACAACAAGACGTCATGTTGTTTGAAGAAAAACATTACTCACCTTAGTAATATTGTTTACTCTAATGGAGTCTTGCTGTATTCTGACCTCCCCCTCGCCTCCCCTCTCAGAACCTGGTTTTTGGGATGTTGGTGGGCAGGAGCAGTGTTGGCACCCTAGGGGTGTCCCTTTTTCTCCCTCCTTTATTTTGGGCGAGTGTTGTGTTTTGGGATGTGTTTTCTTTTTGGGTTTCCTGACTTGAGTCTTTGCTTTGAAACGAAAAAACCCTTTTATATAAATTTAGTTGCCAGGTGGCTAGTGTGAGTTTTACAGTTTCCACACAGAACTTCTAGTGAGTATTTCTCGTAAAGATCTGACAGTTGGAGTTTAAACAGCGGACAGGGGCTTCAGCCGAGCTCGCGGTGAACATTCCATGCTGGCCATGGAGAGTTTAACTCTTTGTTCTCTGGGGCAGTTGAAAGGCAGGACCTAACTGCAATAGTCAGAATACAGCAAGACTCCATTAGAAGAAACATTACTAAGGTGAGTAATTTTTTCTTTTGTTTCATTTATGGTTTGTATATTTGTTATGTTCTGGTTGCCATTGAAAACTGGTCTTTGGCCCAAGGTCTTGCCAGATTTTAACTCATTCAGGCCTAGATATGCCTGTAGGTGGTGTCTGAAAGCATAGCCACTCAGGCCAGTAACGATTGTAGATGTACTCAGCTGACTTTCACTCAGGCCTGGAAACGTTTGAGGAAGTCAGCAGTTTTTACCTAAATATTAAACAAACCAAATTGCTTAGAATTGATTGCATAGCACCGTTAGAAAGGTAATTTTTTGCTGAACAACTTTGCCACTGATACTTTGTGTCGATCATGTATACTTTAGGAATTATTCACATTTTGTTTATGGTATCATGTGCATGGCTGACATTTGTGTCTCAAACCTCCCTAAGCACCTTGAAAAAAAAAAACCAAACAATTTGATATTTCAGCTGGTATAAAATAAAAACCGAATTGATTACAATTGATTGCATAGCACCATTGGAAAGGTAATTTTGTGCTGAACAACTTTGCCGCTCATACTTTGTGTGCATCACTTACGATTCAAGAGATATTCACATTTGTTTGTGGCATGCTGATTATGGCTTGATTTTGCTTAGAAAGGCCCAGAATGCAGTGCTAAGAGTATACAGGACACAAGTGGTGGAAGTCTCAGAGAGCTCTTGTGGTGTGAATGGGTAAAAAAAAAAGTAAAGCAACCTGGTTTCCTAGTAGCACTGCCCCAGCTATTTTGGGTCCCTGTGCAAGCCTCCTTTCTGGGGCCCCATATCAGAAGTCGCGGAGCCCTCAAAGAACATCCTCATCCCTATCATGGCCTCCCTGTAGCTATCTTTTTAGCTAGTTTTGTGCCATTTTTGCACTTAGATTAATACATACAGGACCAGGAAGGAGGCCAACTGAACAGCTGAGTTTTTGGGGGGCCCCTCTGCTCTTGGGGCCCTGTGCGAATGCACAGTTCGCAACCCCCATAAGGCCGTCTGTTTCCTAGGAGTTTTATCTGTGTCCCACAATGTTTTTGTTTTATATTTTATATAGATCTTTATGCCCAGATTTTATTTTTTCGCCCCATTTTCCCCCTTCCCAGTCTCTGTCCCGCATGCATGCTGGTTCGCCGAGACATCCTCCAGCTACTTGCCACCCCCGCCCGCCTGCTCTGCCGATCGGACCTCCACCCAATGGCAACAGAACTATATGGGGGGGTCACAGAGATCCTCCCTGGGGGAAGAGAGCTGCCACTTTGGCCACTCAATCCTTCTCCCTCACCCCCCCAAGCCGGCTCCCCGACAACCCTGGTTCGTTTCTGAACCCGAGTTGCCGGCATGGCATGAGTGCAGGTATCCAGTGCCTCAGTCCTCTGCATCACTGGGCTAGCTCACACAATCTGTTTTTTAAAACATTTTACATTAACATGTACTTCTAGGGACGTGGATATGTTGTTCAATCCACACTTGTTGGCAGGTTCCTTGCCGCTTTAAATGTTGCCGGAAGGTCTTCAAGCTGGCTCCTCCCACTCACCCGGGTGGTAAAACCTTCTGCTCCGCCCCATGACGCCAGATCTTTCTTACCACTTGGAAGCTCAGGTTCCCTCCTTTGTGTTCTGCATTTTAGGCCTGGATCCACACTCTTTGGAATTTCCGAAACTAATTTTAAAATTTACAAGACTCTGGTCTTTGTCTTCCCTCGCGGCTGCGATGGACAAATAGACTCCCGGCTTCCGTCGGTGCCCTTGTGGGCAGATGATGTCCCAGACAGATCCACAGTCCATGTGCGTCTACTGCCTAGGGCTTGGACACAATTCGCAGACCTGCAAATTGTGCAGTTCTTTCTCGGCTTTGGTCTTGAAGGACCACACTGCTGGACTTCTTCTTGGGCGCCCCGAGAAACTGTACCCCCGGTCAAGTCTAAGGAGGCCTGTTGTGTGTCTGCAACAGCGGTCTCATGGAGCAGTTGGAGCAGATGATTGCCCTCGAGGAGAGGCCCAGGCTTTTCTCGCCCTCCTCGCGCGGCATTTATCCCACCTCCTTGGGCCCTCCTACACTGCCTCTTTTAAGGAGCTTTGTCTGTCCCTCTCCACGAAGGGAGAAGGGCCATCGGGACATTCCATTCGGTCCAGAAAGAAGGACTGTAAAGGTAAGTCCCACCGTTGATTGTGGGAGCGGGAGAGATCCCCTTCACCAGACCGTCGACTCTAGACTTCGGTCCAGGTTGTGGCTGCGGCCACTAGCTTCATAGTGTCCCTGTTGGGTCAGCCGGCCGAGGCATCTGTTGACGCGGTCGAGATTTTTCTCGACCCGTCGGATGATTTATTGCCTGGCTATGCCGACAACCCTTTTTCACCGGTTCCCCCGGTGGTTACCAAGGACTTGCCTGTGCCTACTGTGCCGAAGTCCCCGGTTAAGGTCCCTGCACCGAAGGAGGGGCAGGTTTCCCCCATTCCCTCTTTGACCCACCTTCGGAATCCCTTAAGGTCTCGGTCTCTGTCCTCTTCCAGGTCCAGCCGGTCCTACCAGTGTCTGCGGTCTCGGTCTCGGCACCATGGAAAGCAGCATCGCCGCTCATCCTCTTCGTCATCTTCAGAGGATAGGCTCCGGCAGAAGTTGCGTCGGCGCTATGAGGACTTGATGTGGCAGCAACTTTCACTGACCGGTAACAAGCCGACTGCGTCGCCTTCTCCGGCCATTAATGGCTGTCACGGGAGGGCAAAACCCCTCGTGGTAGTCGAGGGTCCACCCCCGGTGCCGGTTGTTCGGCTGAAACTGGCTGCTGCACCCATTGTGGTGGAACCTCCACCTCCACAACTGAAGACTGGGGCCCCGACTGAGGATTCTTGGTCAGGTCAGGGCTTGCCCTATAGGTTGTCGGTCACCCTCACTCCCTATCGACCTCGGCAGATGGAGGTTGGCTCAGGTGCTCGGCAGCTGTTTGCAGACTCCTCAGAGTCTGATGACGACGACTCCCTGTTCTCCAGGCCAATTGACCTGGAGTCTGCAGGGGGCCAGTCGGTGGACGAGAGCCCATCCTCGTTTCTGGGTATGCTTCAACTTACCTCAGTCTACTGGGATGCAGCTCGAACCCGTCCAAAAGCAGGCCAAGTATCCCCTCACGGAGATACTGGACCAAGGGGATTCCCCTACGGAGGCCTTTCCGGTGGCCGAAGCCATTGTTGGCCTGGCCCTGGAGTTGTGGCAGCGGTCAGCATCTTATCCCGCGCCTTCGGCCAGGATGGCTCGAAAGTACACAGTCCCCACCGGTTCACTCTCTGGTTTCTCGGAGCACCCCTCTGCGGAGGGATTAGTGACCGATAGCGTTTTCTGGCGTTCTGGGAATGCTCGGGACGTGAACTGCCCAATAAGGAATCCAAAAAGTTGGATTACTCAGGGCAGAAGGTTTACACTGCTTTCTCACTAGGCCTTCATCAGGCTAGCTCAGCCGCACTGATGGCAAATTCCTCACATGCCCTTATGGGCTCCCCAGATGAGGTGATTCCTCATATCCCAGCTGACCTTCAGACAACTGTCAAGCAGGTGCAGGATCAGGGAAGGACGGTGGCTAAACAGCTCCAAACTTCATTGGACATTGGTGACTCTTGTGCCCGGTCAGTAGCGGCCGCAGTGGCCGTGCGCCGCAGAGCTTGGCTGCGGATCTGCACCTTCATGTCGGACACCCAGCACAAGCTGGCAGACGTTCCCTTCCTGGGCACTGACTTTTGGGCCCGAGTGCAGGCCATCTCCGGAGGGATCTGAAGTCCAGTGCCACCTTGGACTCTGTCACGCTCTACCCAGAAGGACACACGCCCGCAGCAGCGTAAGCCCTTTCGCCCTTATGCTCCTGCGGCACTTCCGGCCCAGCAACACCAGTATCAGGGCCAGCACGCTCACACTTGGCACCCTAAGGCCAAGTCTGCCTCTTCCTCTAGTAGGAAGCCTGGAGGCAAGGGTCCAGGAGGTCCCTCAGCAGGCCCTTCCTCCAAGCCTGCCCAGTGACTGGTCGAGGGGTGTCGCCCCTAACCTCTTCACTCCTCCCCAGGTTCCCCCCATGGGGGGACGGCTCCGCCCCTTCTTTTCCACCTGGTCCGCTATCACCACGGACCACTGGGTGCTAGAAGTGGTCAGCAGGGGTCTGCCTCTGGAATTCGAGCAGTCTCTCTCTCCCCCCCCCCAATGAGCCGTCGCCCCACGGGAGGGCTACGGGTTCTGCAGCCTCTCTGTCGGCTCATCGAGCCGACATTGCCATGCTCCTCCAGAAGGAGGGGATCAGCCAGGTGGCGAACCCCCCTCCAGACCCAGGGTTTGCGTCCAGGTACTTCCTGGTCCCAAAACGGACGGGGGTCTGGCGCCCCATTCTCAACCTGCACGACCTGAACAAGTTCCTAAGGCCTCGCACTTTCAGGATGGTCAGTCTGGCTCAGATCATTCCATCCTTGGAACCAGGCATGTGGTTCTGTTCTCTGGACCTTCAGGACACGTTTTTGCACGTCCCAATCCGTCCATCTCATCAGCGATTCCTCCACTTCAGAGCATAGTGATCTCTCTCTACGAGTTCCGGGCCATGCCCTTCGGCCTCTCTCCAGCTCCCAGGGTCTTCACCAAATGCATGGCAGTGGTGACAGCATTCCTGCAGCACCGAGGGGTCCGGGTGTACCCTTACCTGAATGACTGGCTGATTGCAGCCCCCTCCAGGTTGGAGGTGGAGCGTTCCAGGGATCTGGCCTTCCAGGTCTGCTCTCAGATTGGCCTCCTCATCAGTGAGGCCAAATCAGAACTCGTGCCATCACAGGTGATTCAGTTCATCGGGGCAGAGCTCGACGCTGTTCGAGCCAGCTCCTGGCGGACAGAGCCGAGGTCCTTTCCTCCTTTACCCAATCATTTCTGGTTGGGCAGTTGCGCCCTGCCTGGGACTTCCTGTGCCTCATGGCAGCCTGCACCAGCGTGGTCCATTGGGCCTGCTGGCATATGCGTCCCCTGCAATGGGGGCTGACCAGCCAGTGGTCACAGCTCTCCGGTCCTCTGGACCAGCCAGTGACAGTGACCCAGGAGATGTGGGACAGCCTGCAATGGTGGCTTGTCCCAGCTCACCTGCAGGAGGGTATCCTGTTCGTCCGCCCGAGCAGATGGTAACTCCAATGACCGATGCCTCTCTGATGGGTTGGGGTACCCATCTGGAGGAGCTCAGAGCCCACGGCCTCTGGTCACCTCAGGGGTCTCTATGCCACATCAACCTGCTGGGGCTTCGAGCGGTTCAACTAGCCCTCACCACCTTCGCTATGTTTGTACGGGATCAAGTGGTTCAGGTCCAGACGGACAACACCACGACTATGTACTATCTCGACCGTCAGGGTGGGATGGCTCTCCGCATCTGGTCTCGCGTGATCAGCCTGGGGGCGGATCTCCTAGCCATCCATTTGGCAGGAGCCTCCAACAGTCTGGCCGATGCCCTCAGCCGGATAGGCGCTGCTTCTCATGATTGGCTTTCCTGCCTGAGGTAGTACAAGACCTGTTCTCCCATGGGGCTACCCTCAGGTGGACCTGTTGCCTCCAGGAAAAATGCGAAGCTGAGGCTGTTTCATGCCCACCCCTCTCAGCAGGGCTCGCTGCAGGGGGATGCCTTCTTGAGGCCGTGGACCCCAGGCCTCGTGCTTCTCAAGGTGAAGAGGGACAAGGCGCAGGTGATTCTGGTAGCCCCAGACTGGCCCCGCCAGTTCTGGTACCCAGATCTCCTCAGCTTCAGCTCCAGGCTCCCGAGGTGGCTTCCAGCCCTCTGGACCTGCTGTCAGTCGACAAGGGGAAGGTTCTCCACCCAGACCTTCAGTCCCTGCACCTGACGGCCTGTTTCCTGAGCGGCTAGAGTTCCAGGCGTTGGGTCTTTCCGACAAGGTCCTCAGCATCGTTGAGGCGTCCCGTAAGGAGTCGACCAGAAAATGCTACGCCTTCAAATGGAAGAGATTCTCCATTTGGTGTCAGGACAAGGGGTTGGACCCTTCTTCCTGTTCCTTGGCTAGCATTCTTTACTACCTGTGGTCCCTTTCTCAGCTAGGGCTTCGGTCAGTGACCCTTAAGGTGCACCTGGCAGCCACCTCTGCTTACCAGGCGCGGGCCGGCAAGCAGTCTGTGATGCAGGAGAAGGTGGTCGGGTGCTTTTTCAAAGGCCTAGACCACATATCTCCTTCGGTGCGAGAACCTCCACCTCCGTGGGATCTACTGCTGGTATTGGCTAAGCTCATGGACAAGCCATTCAAACCGAGGCACAGGTGCGACATCTCTCACCTGTCGTGGAAGACCACCTTCTTGGTGGCTATCACGTCAGCCAGAAGGATGGAGCTTCAGGTGCTTTCCATTGAGTCTCCTTATCTGGTCTTCCACAGGGACAAGGTTGTCCTTCGCCCCCACCTGAAATTCCTTCTGAAGGTTGCGTCAGAGTTTCACCTTAACCAGGTGTTGATTCTGCTGGTGTTCTACCCCAATCACACCTCAGAGGCCGAATACAGGCTCCATACTTTGGACCTTAGAAGAGCGCTCTCTAATTATAAGGAGCAACGGCTGAAGTTTGTGAGAGGTTCGCCAGCTATTTGTCACCTACGCTGAAGCCGCACCTGGCAGACCTGCAACCAAGCAGATGATAGGTAGGTGGGTCACCTCCTGCATAGATCTCTGTTATAGGTTGGCAGGCATGGAGCCTCCCAAAGGGATAAAAGCTCATTCTACGCGCCATACTGCTGCTGCGGTGTCTGCTTCCAGGGACGTCCCTATCCAGGAAATCTGCAGGGC
Organism: Neoceratodus forsteri; assembly: GCA_016271365.2. Taxonomy (NCBI): domain Eukaryota; kingdom Metazoa; phylum Chordata; order Ceratodontiformes; family Ceratodontidae; genus Neoceratodus; species Neoceratodus forsteri. The sequence goes on from CM057456.1 coordinate 349,420,876, forward strand.
TGCTATCTGGAAGTCAGCACACACCTTTATTTCCCATTACCGCATTGACCTAGAGTCACGCCGGGATGCTGGTTTTGGGACCTCGGTTCTCCAGTCCTTATTCCCTAAGTAGGGAGTGTGCACCTTGCCTCCCTCCTCCCGGAGAACTGTAGGAGTCTGCCAACAAGTGTGGATTAAACATATCCACGTCCCTAGAATTACAGGTTACTCACCTGTAACAGGAGTTCTAGGAGTGGTATATGTTGTTAATCCATGTGACCCACCCGACCTCCCCAGCTTCGACGTACAACCTGGCTTCTAGCGGACTAGATCTGGCATCATGGGGCGGAGCCGAGGGTTTTACCACCCGGGTGGGTGGGAGGAGCCAGCTTGAAGACCTTCTGGCAACATTTAAAGCGTCAAGGAACCTGCCAACAAGTGTGGATGAGCAACATATACCACTCCTAGAACTACTAGAGATACTAACAACAACAAAATGGAAAGGGACCTGGGAGTAGTCATATCAGATGACCTAAAGGTGGGCAAGCAATGTGAGAGGGCAGCAAGGAGGGCTGGCGGGATACTGGAATGCATAGGGAAAGGCATCACCAGTAGAAAACAGGAAGTTATTATCCCTCTGTACAGACAGTTGGTGAGACCCCATCTGGAGTACTGCGTGCAGTTCTGGAGACCCAGTCTCCGCAAAGACATAGACAGGATGGAGGCTGTCCAGAGGAGGGCAACTAAAATGGTGCAGGGTCTGCACTGGAAGACATATGAAGAGAGACTTAAGGAGCTGAATATGTATAGCCTCGAGGAAAGGAGGGAGAGGGGGGACATGATAGAAACTTTCAAGTACCTCAAGGGAATCAACAAAGTTCAAGAGGGTAGCATCTTTCAAAAAGGAGGTGTGCAAGAACAAGGGCACAATTTGAAGATAGAAGGGAGCTGCTCAGAGGTAATTTAAAGTATTTTTCACAGAGAGGGTTGTGGATGCATGGAGCGGTGGTGGAATTCAAGAATGCATGGGACAGTCATAAGGCAATTCTAGGGGGTGAGGGTAGGAAGAAGTAGGCTGCTGGTTAACTAGGATCTGCAACTTATCCATTAGGTAGGGAAATGGGCAGACTGGGTGGGCCAAGCGGTCCTTATCTGCCATCAAAATCTATGTTTCTATGTTTCCTGTTACAGGTGAGTAACCTGTATTTATTCAGCGCCTGTTTTAAAAAGATTTGAGAGTCACAAACTGCCCTTATAAATTAACACCAGAATGTAATGAGTTTATGGAATGATATACTGAAGTATTGTAGATATTTGCTGTTTAAGTAACTGGCAGAGATTGTCCAGTTAAACAATATATATGCATGGTCTAGTAAAATTGATTAGTTTGGATAAAACTTTTTGAAAGCATTCAGTAATAAAAGGTTTTCTGTCTTTATAGACTGGTGAAGAATTTATTCCAGCTTGCCAGGGAACACAAGCCTTCTATCATCTTTATTGATGAAATTGACTCTCTGTGTGGATCAAGGAGTGAAAATGAAAGTGAAGCTGCTCGACGCATAAAGACTGAGTTCCTTGTCCAGATGCAAGGTAAAATGGTCATGGAGTGGTTATAGAGGGGAGAGGAGTATGATATGAACATCATTTCGGTGCTACAAATAACCATTTGTCATGGGTGTAGGGGTTATATGCCTGACTTAAAATATTTATTTTCAGGTGTGAGGGGGCAAGACCGTAAGCCACAAATGGCAAAGCCATGAGTAAGTTATGAAAGTTCTGCTCCCTCACAACTGGAAATCCACTGTGAATTTTAAGTAATGCCATTGTGTATTAAATGTTTTTATATCAGTTTAAAAGACTAAAGCAATGATTCTCTCACCAAAGTCTACATCCGGATGTCCACATATCACACAAATCCGAACACTCGTAGATGAACCCCTTGAAGTAGCTGATACCTTTAAATACCTAGGATTCTGGCTGGATAACAAGCTCAACTTTCTGTGCCACTTAAACGAAACCTTGAAGAAACTAAGACAGTGATTAGGTTTATTCTTTCGCATTAAACACCTACTCACGTTAGAAGCCAGAATGAGACTAGCACAAACTACATTCCTACCTATACTGGACTACGCTGACTTCCTTTACAGTCATTGCCCATCAACGATGCTAAACAAACTGGACACCCTTTACCACCGGGCTTTAAGATTTATCTTAAATCTACACCGTAGTACTCATCACTGTCGTCTATACCAGGTTTCGGGATGGACCTCACTCTCAACTAGAAGAAAAAGGAATGCTCGCCTCTGGTTTTTTAGAGCATTATCTGATAACCTCCCTGCATACATCTCGAACATCTTCAAACGGGTTAAAGGTTCCTATGGCCTGAGACGCTTCTCCTTAATCTGCTTCGATTCCTAGAGTGAAAACTACCCTTGGCTCAGCAGCAATCAACTTCTCACTTCCATCACTTTGGAACACTATGCAAGACTCATTAAAATTATCCTCGCTTCCAAGCATTTTCACATTCAAAGCTCTATTAACGGATTATCTGAAGGAATCGTGCAACTGTGTCAGATGCCAATGACCCCTAAGCCTCGGGTGCCACTCTCAAATCCTACACCTAAGTATCTCATCCACCCCACATTCCTAACAGAAACCTAGGACCTACAAGCCTAGTTCTCTTAATCCAAGATGACCCTGCCTATTCTCTACCTTTTACCTATTCTGGCCTCCCTTTTGGCTGCCTACTCTTTCACCCCAATTTCTACCCTATTCCTTAATACCTCCTTATTTTTTTATCATTTAGGTATGAGCTCTTGCTCAGCGGAGACTGTATGGGATTGTTGTCTCTTCTCATTTCAGTAAAGCTTATCATTATGTACCTTTGCATGTTAATTATGTTGACCGGTATGTATAGGCCCATATTGACCAGCACCTTCACAATGTTGTGTTTTTTTTTTTTGCACCGTTGTCCACTGTAATTGTAATCTTATGAAGTGTACTGTATTGTATTTATGCCCAGGACCACCTTTAAAATGAGCTTGCTCAATGGTGTTTATGCCTGATTAAATAAAGTGATTGATTGATTGAAATCAGCTGTTTGTGTGATTTAAAGAGCTAGCATATTGCCTAAAATTAATATTTATCTTTTAAAATGAGTCAATTATCACTTATGTCTGAAGGGACTTTTTTATTTTCCCTTTTCCTAATTAGCCGATTTTCTAATTGACAATATTTGGTATGACATGGGGAACTTGGAGGCCGATGTATCTAGTTTTAATCCTCCAACTTAACTTCATTAGCCCTTTGACCTCACTGACTGTGACATCACAAGTCACCAATAAGAGCCAGCCACCTGCTGTCAGATCACTTGAGATAACACAGCGAGATCACAATGTTGATGAGGTATGCAGAGGAACAGAATTAGATATGTAATTCGCCTGGTAAAGCACTGCACTTCACATTATGCAAAATACTATCTGTAAGTTTAACATATTGCAGATGCTTGGCTATTTTGAGGCATTGCTCCTTCCGACTCACCATTAAACATTTTCTAGAGTCTTTTCAGTTAACCTGACGTGTTATTTTTAAAATAGAAAAATGATGTTGAGGACATCACTGCTGCTATGTTTACTACATCCCCATCTCGTTGCGTGGATGAGTGAGGGGAATGTTGCAGGTACGTCAGCAGCCATTGTTAAAACAAGCCTCCTGTCACCCTTTGTTTAGTTTATCACCCCACACCATCACTGAGGGAGAACCTAGCAACACCGAGCTGAACTTAACATGGAATACTGGTGTCATAAACGTTGCATTGCCTGATTTCAGGCAGTCTTTTGTACTAGTGCGCTACAGGCAGCAGCACTTCTGTGGAGCTCCTCATCTGACCTGTTAACTTTGAAACTTTTATTATTTTTGTCCTTATTTGGATAACTCCTGTAGGGGCTGTTTGTAATTGTAATCACTGTACATCAGATTGTGCTTGTTTAAAACGTTACTTTGGCAAGCCTGCTTTTTCCTCATTTACAGCATCTGTGAAAGTCTGTTAGGTGTTAGAGTGTACTTTTTTCAAAAAGGAAAAACTTTGACATACTTGGTCTGCGTTGTCTTTTCCTTGTGGTGCCTCTGGTAAATTGGAGACTATTTTTTTGCTGTCCTTTTAGCGTCTGTTATTAGCTTTTTTTCTCTTACCCCACAGTAAGAAGAAGCAGTTTGTGTGCGTTGGGAGTATTAGACTTCATTTTGGTGGAAGCAGCAGTTTGTGTATGTTGGGAGTATTAGACTTTATTTTGGTAAGTGGTTTATTTCTCAGGTCTGTTTTTAAAATTCTGGGCTTCCCTCATCCATTAGCCACATGTGATTTGGCTACGAGCACAATCTCACTCCTGCAGTTCCTTGATGCGTGTGCCCACTACTGTGTTCTCTGCATCAGTTGCACACATCTGCTAGTGCTTGAGCCTGTCTGCATTTTGCAGAGTGTTTTCTTTTGAACTCTGCTTTCTCTGACATTTTAAAATATAACTTTTGGTGTTGTCATCAGTCCCTTTGTGGGGTTTGCCTTGCTAAGTGCTCTTGAGCTGTGCCCCTCCTCAGCACTTTGTTTAGTGAGCTGCAAAATGGAGGTGTCTTAGTATGTAGCTTTTTGCTTCTGGCACAGTTTGGCATTTCTTTTGCCATCATGGCATTCTGCAGACCATTTTCCATTTAAAAGTACAGAGCCTGCCTCAGGACATTGCAGCATTTTCTTTAACTCATGTTGTTCCTTCTGTGCCGATGAAGCAAACGTAGGATTTTCGACTCCCAACATTCAGACTTCTGGTGTCGCGGGGGAAGGTACATCTGGCAGTTCTAATGGCAGTGGCAAGTATGGGCAACACCAGTCCCTTTTATGGCTTCTAGATTATATTTTCCATGCCGAAGAACTGCATGTCACCCTATGAAGACAGCAGATATGAGCACCTCAGGCTGTGAGAGGAGACTGGCTATAGCACCGGTCTGAAGACCAGGCTTTCAAGGCACACTTGTATGTTGTTCCTTTTTCAAGTACTATGTTGTTCAGACCAAAGTTAGACAATATGCTTAGATATCAAAGTAAAAAAGGATCAGTTGCTCCTTTCCAAAGGGCAGCAGAGCTCCAATAATCCCTCCCGAGGAAGGGGTTTTGGATGTGCTTGAAATAAGAGGTAGCTTTTCTTCCTTCTGAGGTTTCAGAAATCAGCAAGGCAGAGGTTCCTTACCTGGGTTTTGTTCTTTCATAGTCTAGGCTTCTTCTTCTGCACATGCACCAGAGGAGTCCGCAGGAAGGGTAAACTCCCTGCATGAGGATTCACAGGTCCATCTTGTCCCTTGGGTTCTTGGGAGACATATTCACAACTTGTCTAAAGATGGACCCAGACCACAGCAGATTTGTGGGTGCTGGGGACCATCTCTCCCAGTAATGCAGTTTAATTTTCTAGCACACCTTGAACGGGCCTGTTCTTCCAGTCTCCAGTATCCAAAAACCCTTGTGACTAGGAAAGCAGTGTACGTGACCCTGGGCCACCTGCTTCAGACTGAGTTGATAATTCCTGTACCCACCTCTGAGAGGGAGTAGGGAATCTGCTTTATTTACTTTATAGTCCCAAAGAAGTCATGGGAATTTTGCCCAGTTTTAGACCTGCATTTTTTTAACAAGTTTGTAAGGGTAACCAGGTTCAAGATATACTCCTTCCAATCTAATATCCAGGCAGGGCAGCCTGGAGACTACCTCGCTTCTAATGATCTGTTGAATGCCTAACTTCATATTTTGTTCCACCACATTCATTAGAAAATTCTGAGGTTTGCCATTTGGGATCAGCATTTTCAGTATCAGGCTATACCCTGTGGTCTGGCTTCTTCTCCAAGAGTCTTCCCAAAACTCCTTGTTGTTATTGCCACCTGTCTCTGCCCTTCCAGGCTAACCCATCCTGGTGCTCGGCCCCATTGTAAAATGCAGCCAGATATTTTAATTGGTAGGCCCAGTAATAGCTTTATAACTCTGGGACTCCTAAGACCCTGCTTACCACGGTCACATGTTAACAAGGCCAGTTTAATCCGTGTCCTGGTGCTTCCGTATATAAATTTTGACCAAGCTTTCTTGATTCTTTTCAGAGTTGTTTTGAGGATTGCTATTGGGAGGGAAGAAAATAGAAATCTGGGCAGTATGGTCATTCTAATAGCCTCGGGAGGCAGTATAGCACAGTGGTTTAAGGCTCTGAGATGCAAATCTGGAGACCTGGGTTTGAATCCCACCGCCCCCACTTGCATATACTGTGTGACCCTGAGCAAGTTGCTCAGTTTCCTTGTGCTCCCAGGTCGCAGCTGTAAACAAGCTTTCAGCTTAGTGTGCTATTGCGGGTTAAACAAAAAAATCCTGCCTGTCAGGGACAGTGGGAGCTCCCCCCATCTTTTGAGGTCTGTCCCCATGTTGGAAATCAGGAACAGATAAGTAACTTGGAAGAGATTTTTCCCCATGTACTGGAATGTGAATAGCAAAGGAGCAGAACTGTGTGCTAATCTAAGGGGCAGTTAGCTTTCTACCTGTCTGAAACTGCTTCGCTAAGTAGCATCATTTCTGACTTCTTGATGTTTGCTCTAAATCCCAGGGCTTTCCAGTATGTCTGCAAGATGTCCATTATGGCCACCAGATGGTTTTCTGTTTCCCTAATGAACAGCAAGGTGTTATGTGCATATATGGCTACCTGTGTCTCTTTCCCATTGACCCTGACCCATTTAATATCCGGTTATTTTCTAATCCATATTGCCAAAGGCTCTATACTGAGCACAAATTGGAGGGGGGGGGGGGCGATACTGGGCATCCCTGCCTGGATCCTCTTCTGATCTCAAATTGCTTGAAGAATACTCCATTTAGTCTCACCTTTACCATCGGTTGACCATATAGCATCCATTCCCAGTTCCTGAACTTGTCTTCTATTTTAACTTTCTCCATGGTCTGCTTCAGAATACTCCATTCCAGACAATCCAGTGCCTTTTTGGCATCAGTGGCTAAAAGTGTGTCTCTTTACTGCTCTCTCCTGTTACCATTACATTTAGTCACTTTCTCAGGTTATCAAGAATGTGCCATTTGGTTAGGATGAACCAGCCCCTCTATCAACTGCTGCAGGCGGTAGTTGGCAGAAAAGCACCTGTAGGTCCCTCTAGTCTACCCTGTTTTCCCTGCCTGTTACTACATCCTGGACCCTATTCAGTCACAGGTGACCCTCCCTTCTTCCTTTCTTCTCCCAGTTATGCCCTTGTGCCTACCTCATGCATGCTTGAAGCTCCCCACAATCTTCACCCTACCACCTCCTCTGGTAGGCCGTTACAGGCATCCACCTCCCTTTCAATGAAGTATTTCCTTACATCCCTTTTAAAATACACTCCCACCCCAGCTTCTCGGCATGTCCCTGTGTTGTGGTGCAGCTCCTCTGAAAGACTACCCTACTACACCTTGTTTACTCTGTGAAGTACTTACAGATCTCTATCATATCCCCTCTCACCATTCTCCACCCCAGGGAGTATGTGCTGAGCTCCAGCAGCATCTTCCTCGTGCAACCCCCACACCATTTTGGTGGCCTTCCTCTGGATAGCTTCCACCCTGTTAATGTCCTTGCAGAGGTGCATCCTCCAGAACTGGACACAGTAGTCCAGGTAGGGTCTCAGTATTGATTAATGCAGTGGCATCACCACCTCTCTTTTTCTGCCAGAAATCCCCCTCCCTATGCACCCTAGCATTCAGCTAGCCTTGCCTGCTGCTTTGTCCTGCCACTTTGAGATCATCAGATAGGACTACCTCAGGGTCCCTGTCTTGCTTGTTGACTGCAGTCTCCCCCCAGCCATAAGCTTATACACAGCCCACAGGTTTCCCCGCCCCAGGTGCATGGCTTTGCACTTTTGGCATTGAAACCCAGCTGCCACCCCCTGGACCACTCCTCTGGTTTCCACAGATCCCTTTGCATTCTGTTCACCCCCTCCTGGACGTCCACCCTGTTGCAGATTTTTGTGTCATCCACAAAGTCCCTTAGCAATGTCACTTAATCTGCCTCCTGTGTGGTACAGTATCTGAGGCCTTGCTGAAATCCAGATAGGCCACATCCACTGCCCTCCCCTGATCCTCAGTCAGATCTATTAGATATGTTTGACATGACCATCCTGCTGTGAAGCCATGCTGCTAGTGGTCCTCTAGCCCATTTGCCTACAGGTACACAGTCAGTCCCTCCATCAGCAGGGTTTCCATTAATTTCCCCACCACTAATGTGACACTGACTGGTCTGTAATTGCCAGCCTTCTCCCTGCTGTTTGTGCAGGGGGACCACATTGGCCCTCTTCTAGGCCTCTGGAACGAACCTCATCTCCATTGAGTTGCCGAATAGTGTTGCCAGAGGCCTGTCATTTTTTTAGTACCCTTAGGTGGATCTTGTCTGAACCCTTTGCCTTTTTTACCTTTAAGGCTTTCAATTCCCGGCGGACTCTTTTCCAAAAATTGGACTTGTGTCCACCCCCCACTAACCAAGTGCCCACAGATGCATGTTGGTCATATGCTAGTATTTTCACAAATATTTTTGCGTCCTCAGAGTTTGGGGATTTGGCAGATGGTTACATCTTGCCAGCTGTTTGGGGCATCTACAGTCTCCTTTAGATTAATACATAATTGCTTCAGGACAGGTGTTCTGTGATGAGTCTTGTAGGCTCAGGGATATAGCCACTGGGGACGGGGGATTTGTTAGTGGGTATATATTTCATAACTTGCGTAATCTCCTGTGTTGTTACCGGGCATTAAGGAGTTCACTTTGTTCTTCAGAGGCGTTAGGCATGTGTATGTGATTATCAGTTGCCTTCAGTGAGTCCTTCCCGGCCTCACTGTTGAATTGTGGCATAGAATTTTTCGAACTCCACTGCAATATCTCTGGGTTTATGGACTCTTTCCCTTTCATTATTGCTCCTTTTATTGAATCTAAATATGCCTGTCTGCCCTTGCTTTTATATTCTGTATAGCAGCTACACAGTACTGTGCTCAGAATATTTTTGATTTGTGATTCACAGCTGGGTTTCAACTCTACACAGGGCCTACTTGCTAGCTCTGCTTGCGTTTCTTTAATCTAGAGTGTCTGGCTTTGCTTGTGCCTAATGTTTTGATTGCAATCTCACCAGGTTCTGTCAGTTTCTGTTCCCACTCCCTGGCTTGCCTTTTCTTATGGGTGCTCTAAGAAGTTATGTTGCCCGTGAGTACCGCCTTCAAGCCATACCAAAATACAGGTTTTTGTCCATATTAAAATTCAGATATGCAGCTATAACTTCCTTAATCTTTTCTCTGAATGTAGTATCCTTAAGGATTCCTGCGTTTAGGTGCCACAAGGTGTTCCTCTGAGCCTGCCCAGTATCAAAAACCAGTACCACAGGGACATGATCTGAGAAGGGTGTGGAGAATATGGTGCAGCCTAGGACCTCGGGCATATTCACCCAGGATTTTTGCTGCTAACCTACCACAGTTCAGTGTCCCTGTGAAGCAGTCACGTCCAGTGTCTTCCACAGAGTTCCAGTCCAGGCCCATAATTACTACCCCCTCCGCTAATGTGGCTGGTTTCCTGAACAGGGATCTTAAAAAAGGGGTTGTGGGGGTGTTGGGTTGTATACATTGTCTATGTGAACTACTGGTTTCCCTCAGCAGGGTAGCAAGCACTATTCTCCCTTCCCTGTCTACACAGTGACCTATCAGTGTCCATTGGAGCTCTTGCTGGAGTAATGCAGCTGCCTCTGCAGCCTTGCCTTGTGGATTTGAGGCAGCTACTACAGTCTGTACCCAGCTGCGACATAAATTTAAGTACGCCGCCTTTGTAAGTCTGGTTTCCTGAAGGAGATCAATGTCAACAGCGGCTACTGTTTAGCTCCCTTAAAATTGTTACTCTTTTTATTACTGAGCTTAGTCCCTTAATATTATAGAAGAGAACGTTTAATGGGCTGCCCATTTGTAATGACCTCAAATGACCCTATCCACCTCAACCTTCCAAGTATTCGGGGAAGCTCAGTCTGGCTAATGTCATAACCCTTCAGGTAGTTTTTATTCCAAGCCACCCATCTCAGTGAGTGGTCTTGAGGTCTTCAGGTAAGTTATAGGGAAGATAGCATATACAGTAGTACAATAAACTACTCTGTATTCCATCCTCATAGGAGGAATTAAGTATGCTGTACAGACCAAACTCTGAGAAACATTTACAACATGAACCATTCTGAACATAGACTTAAAACACCCAATGAGGTACTCAAACAGGAACAGAGGCACTGGGATCCTCACCCAGGGATCCTCACCCACATACTCCCGCGTGGAGTGCCTGAGTAGTCCCACGCATGAAAGCAGTGCACTCTACATACTTAAGAGGGGGCTTCCTTGAATTGCACCACAGTGAGGGGGGTACCTTGCTCCTAGTAGGCTCTCCGCTGGGTACAAGGCCCCAAAGTGGTAGTGCAGGAGATGAAAGGCAGAAAACGTCCAGAGGCAGATGCCCCTCACCAAGACTCACTACCATATGTGGTAATTGATAGGTCAGTACTCTGTTAGCTCAGCTGATTACCCAGCATAGTTACATAGTGGTCCAGGCCTTTGATATGCACATCATATCCTTGTCAACCATCCCTCCTGCTGCAGCAACCAGGCTGGTATTCCCTTTCAAAGCTATAAGGCACCCTTCCCATTTCCACTAGTACCTGGCCTCCAGCTTCAGTTGCTGTTCTTGCCTGTCAGTACCTTATTATAGGTGATTCTAATTGCCCCCCACCACATCACCACATTTCCAGCACAGCTATGCCTGCATTAGAAAAAAGTGTGACTGTTCCATTTTTGTACCCCCATCCCCGGCCAGCCCATAAAAATGTCTAGTTTGTCTTTTTTTTTTTTTTAAATAAGATCTACTGTTACGTCTTCTCCCAGCATGTAAGTGGAGTACCATTTTGCTGAATTCCCCATCATCCCAGCCCAAACCTGATGTTGCTCTGCATACTAGCTATTGCAGTCCACTGGTTGTCCGTTCCAGCAGCGCAGTCCTTTGAGGTCGTGTGTCCATTGTGGTGCTTTCAGTAGTGTGCCATATGTGAGCTGGGGGGAAGGGGAGAACACCATGCTTGTTAGTACGAGGTGGCACAACAAGGCAATTGAGGTGTGCTGTCTGTTTTAATTCAGTTGTGCCTCCTTGGGGGATGTGTGGACATGCCAGGGTTAGTACATGCTGTGCACATCTGCTTTAAAAGTTAGTTTGTACTGTCGCCATGCACACCTGTTTGATGCAAAGATAGGTATACTGCCTTTCAAACCCTTGTATAGTCTCTTTAAACTTGCCGTAATCTCTTGGCGGGGGGGGGGCAGCTGTTTTTGTACCCAGTTTACTTGCAACATGTGAGGAACCTCTGTCTGGTATGTTGCTACTGTCCTGTAGCAGATTGTCGCAGATTTTTGTTCTGGTGTCGTCTTGGACCAGTAGCTTTGCTGGGTATCTGAGTTGCACTTTAACTTGCTTCTCTTAGACCTGCCTTATCACCCCATGAATTTGTTTGCACTTTTTCAACGTGGCAGGCATGAAGTCTTGATCTGTGTAGACCCTCTCATCATTAAAGAGCAGTTCTTTTCTTTTCTTCCAGACTTTTTGCGTGAGCTGTTTTTTTTTTTTTTTTTTTTTATATGGGGTACTTGTGAAACATCACCACTTTTGCCTTGAGACCACTGTGCAGTGCACTCTTTCATACTAACATACTAAAATGCCAGCAGAATGGGCATAATGGTCTTTCGCGTCTGCTCGTTTGGTCAGCCCCCACCCTGGGAGTTGACCTTGCTGCCCCCTTCGCTTTCTCTGGCTTCTCCCTTCCCAGTTCCGGATATTCTCGCTGCATTAGATTTTGCTTCCAGAACCCTTCCCCTGTACCTGTCCCACCCCCTCTTGAACCCCTCCACCAACCCCCTAGGCAGCGGATTCCATGGCTCCACCACCCTCTCAGTGAAGTAGCACTTCCTCCTTTCTCCCCTGAATCTTCCTCCTTCCAGCTTCAACCGATGCCCTCTAGTGGCCCCCTCCTCCTTCCTTCGAAGCACTCTGACTGCTCCTCCCCTATTTACCCCCTTCATGTACCTGAAGACCTCTATCATGTCCCCCCGGTCCCTTCTCTCTTCAATGTGTACATGTTTAGGTCTTCGAGCCTCTCCTCATAGGTCCTGTTCCCCAAGCCCCAAATCATTTTGGTTGCCCTCCTCTGGACCCTCTCCAGGAGTTTAATGTCCCTCTTTAAGTGTGGTCTCCAAAACCGCATGCAGTACTCGGTGCGGCCTCACCAAGCAGTTATACAGAGGGAGTATCACTTCCTTCCTTCTGGAGGTGATCCCCCTAGCGATGCATCCCAGCATCTTGTTGGCCTTGGCTGCTGCCCTCCTACAAGTCTGAGTTGTTCTTCTTGACATCCACCACCACCCCTAGGTCCCTCTCAGCCATCGAGACTTGTAGAATTCTCCCCCCCCAAGTGTACACTTGGCCCAGGTTTCTGGCCCCCAGGTGCAGTGCCTTGCATTTCCCTGCATTGAACCTCAGCTTCCACTTTCTAGACCATCTTTCCAGAGCCACCAGGTCCCCTGTAGGCCACCCTCCCCTCCTCCCATCCACCCGTCCCCAGTTTTGAGTCATCCGCAAAGAGACTCATCTCAGTCCTGATACCTGTCCTTATGTCAGAGACGTAGGCGTTGAACAGGAGGGGCCCAAGGACTGATCCCTGTGGGACCCCACTAATGACCCTTCTTGTGGATGAGACTATCCCACCAACTACGAACTCTGGTCCTGAAGCCAATTGTCTGTCCATCTGATCATCTGGTTCCCCACCCCCATTTCTCCCAGCTTATCCAACAGACCCTCATGAGGAACAGTCAGATGCCTTGCTGAAGTCTAGAAAGAGGACATCCACTGGTCTACCCAGGTCCAAAGCACTCATCACCCAGTCATAGAACTCCACAAGGTTTGTCTGACACGATTTCCCCGGGATGAATACATGCTATCGTCCAGGCACCCTGACTTTTCCAGGTCCCCCCCTAGCCTCTCCTTGACAATGCCCTCCATCACCTTGCCCACCACCGATGTCGAGCTGACAGACCTGTAGTTCCCTGCCACCTCCCTTGATCCCCCCCTTGTGGATAGGCACTATATGCGCCACCGTCCAGTCCTGGGGCACCCACCCTGTCCTCAGAGAAATGGTGAAAGGCTCCGCCAGGGGTTTCGCCAGGACATCCACAAGTTCCTTCAGCACTCTGGGATGTAATTTATCCGACTCCGGTGCTTTCTCTGTCTTAAGGGACCCGAGGGCTTCCCTCACTCTCTCTGCTGTGATTTCCACTTCAGCTACCTCTTCTCCCTGCTTAGCCTTCCCCCCCCTTCTGCCAGTGATGCCTCCCCATCTCCCCAGACCCACCGATCGGTAAGGATCCCCCCTCCTCAGTATCACTGTCTCCTCCCATTTATGATGCAGCACCCTCCTTTTCCTTGGTGAAAACTGAGGTGAAGTACTCATTTAGTACCTCAGCCTGCTCCCCCGGCTCTTGTGCCCATCTCTCCCCTGTTTTAATCCTGCTACTCTGCCCTTCACGCCCGTTTGTTTCCCCAATGTATCTAAAAGAACCCTTGTTCCTCTCCCTAATTCCCAGCTGTCTGCTCTGCCTTAGCTACCACCAACCCTAGTGGCCCTTCTAGCCATCAGCCCATACTCCCTCGATTCCTTTTCTACCCTTGAGCACTTGAATTGCCTATAGGCTGCCTTCTTTCCCGCACCATCTCCTGAACCTCCCTGGTCCACCAGCAGGGTTTTCGGGCCCTACCAATTTTGTCTTACTCTTGCACAGGTGCTGGTAGCATCCTGTGCCTCTCTGATGATTTCTACCTACTGTCAGCATCCATGTCTGGCCCAGTCCCATCAAATGCTCCTTAAGGATCCTTCCCATTTCCTTAAAATCCACCCCCCTGAAGTCAGTTACCTCCATCTTTGTGCAGCCTTCTACCCCTCCTAGGTCCAGGCAGAACCAGACCGTGGCATGGTCACTCCCCGCCAATGGGTCCCTTACCTCCAGGCCCCCAATCTGGTCCTGTCTGCCAGGAACCACATCAATGCAGCAGCACCTCTCTAGTCGGTTCCCCACCTGCTGAGTTAGGAGGTGTCTTGAAAGACATCAACAACCTCTGTTCCCTGGCCACCAAGGATGTCATAGTCTCCCAGTCTGTTCCTGGCATGTTTGTCCCCACACCACCACCCTTCCCTGCCCAGTCTGCAGTGTCTCCCAACATCTGCCACCAGACTCTCCTCCAGCTCCTCCGCCAGTGCAGGGGGTCCACACCACTCCTATTTTTTACCTCTTGCCACCCCTTGTTATCAAGGTGACCCAAATCGCCTCCATAGTTCCCCTCCACCTCCTACTCCCCCATGCCAATGCAGTTTTGACCATCATTGTTACCCTCCTCTCCTTCCCTCCCCCCTGTCCTTCCTGAACATAATGTAACCCTCCAGGTTCAGGTCCCAGTCGTGTCTTGCGGTGGCCTAGGTCTCATTGACCACTGCCACATCCACTGTTCCCTCAGTTAGCATCACCTGGAGCTCAGGCATTTTATTGCCCAAGCTCCTGGCATTTAGCAGGACTACCTTCCACCCATTCCCTATACTTCCATTTCCCCTGCTCGTGTTCCCATGGGGATTCTGTTTTCCCCTGGTCTGCACTTTACCAGTCTGCCTTTTCCCGCATTCCTCCAGCTCCCCAGGAGGATGGAGAGTCCCTTCTTTATCGGACCCCCCTCGACAGGCTTTCCATTTAGGTTTGAAAATCCTTGGGTATGCCCAACTCTTGCAGCAGTCAGGTTACAATAAAACTGTTGATCTCTGGGTGTTCAGAATACTCCAGAAATCCGAACATACGGAGGTTTTTGCACCTTGCTCTTGTCTCTGCGTCCTCCATCCTTTCAGTGAGCTCCCTTTCCCACCTGCATAAATACAGGCAGGATGGTGGGGCCCATACTGTTGGCGTCCTCCCAGAGACCATTGACAGCTTTCTCTACAGCCATGGTGCACTGTTCCGGCTTTCTGATGTCTCTCAGCATCTCAGCTACACTGACATTGATTCTTTAAAGTGTTTTTAAAATTGTTGCTGAACCTGCCTTGGTGGAAGCGACTCTGCATATTGATCGGGTGTCCTCATCTTCCGCTTCTGACCCTATCATGCAGTCAGAGGCCCAGGAAGAGGAGTTGCTCACTGTGGTACTGTTACGTGGATCAAAGTGTTTTCTCCGAGGGGAGTCCCAGTTTTTAGGTTTTCTTGATCTACCCCATGCCAGCTGCTGCAGTCTTGTTTGTTTCTAGTAAAATCACTGTTTAAGGAGGCCAGTGGATGAGGATTCTTGGTGAGTCTTAGAGGGAGCTCTTGCTTAAGCTGCCATTCAGATTGGTGTGAAACCTGAAATCCAGTTGGTAAAGTTTGAGGTATCATTGTTTCTTTCATCTGATGGATGCTCAACTATGCTCTGCACCTGGAGTGATTGACAGTGAACGTGATCTAAGTCAACATCTCCAAATCTAAAGGAACATGAAGACCAGTGCTGTTATCCTCAAGAAAGTTATTGTAAAATTCTTTCTCCTTTTCTTTTGTGTCATTGATGATACCACTGTTTATGCAAGTCAGGTTGGTCTGTAAGGGTGTTCTTGGTCTATGCTTATTACGTGACAATTTTGTGGACTACCTGACATGAGGCAGTGGAACCCTCGTGAAACCTGTATTCTGTGTTGCCAGGTTCAGCTCTTAAAGCTATAGACTGTTGAAGCTGTAGCTGTACCATTAAACGTCTGGCCAGGGTGCACATTTCCCATTTGTAAGTATTTCTAGTGGACAGAGTTGGTGCTAATAGAGAAGAAGTTATGGTATTGTCTTTTTTGTGATGCCATCGGCATTGTAAAAGCTGTTTTCTGATTTCTTATGTTGAGGGTAGTGACTGTGACATACCTAAATTCTAAATAAACATAGATCATGTAAATAAACTTATCAGGGTAAATTATCACCACAGGTGTTGTATAAAAACTTTTGTATAAGAGAAGTCCATTGTGCTGGTGGTTTCTGTAAGCTGTTTTCACACAGAACCAGGCATAATGACTTTTTCAGAACTTAGAACCATGTAGAATGACTTAAGTAAAGAATGGGTTTACATGGACACAAGGAAAACCCCCTATACACAATAAAACAAAAACTGGCCGGCCCACTGTCACAGCGGTAGTGATACCACTCGCGATGCTGATGACCCAGGTTCTGGAAGGAGCCCGGGGAGTCGAAGGGCTGGCCAGGTGGAGGAGGTAGAGCGTCCCAAGGACCAATCACCTTCTTTAGGGAGGGAGTCGGGCAGAGGCTTGGCACTTGACTGGCCCTATGCGGAGGCCTTGGGGTACAGCAAGCACCTAGCCAACGCAAGAGGAAGGGACGTGACAGACATCAGCAGTTACACCTTGATGTCTGGGCACACGTCACGTCCACACAGAACAGGGAAAATGGCTCTCCAGGCAACAGGAAGATGGAGCGCTTGGTGCAGACCCCACAGCTCACGCCTACTTGTCACTGCCGACCTGACAGACAAGAAATTTGGGGTGTACAGGCCCCACCTCGTTCCCACCTGGGGGGGAGAACCACAGCTCCATGGGGGTACTAGAGGGCTCCAGGTAGGTGGAAGAGGCAGTTGCAGACACCATACACACCTCCCGATGATGCGGTGCCTGGAAGGCTGGAGGAGGAATAAAGTACAATTTAATAAAAAAAAAAAAAAAAAAAAAAGTTCTGCGTCAGTGTGTGGTCTGAAAATAAAAAAAATTGTAATATTAAATGCACGATGAAAATAGTTAAAATTTGTTGTTTCGACCTTGGGTCTTCAGGAATTATCTAAAAGGGAGAAAAAGGCAAAGTTAGCCACTAACTTTGCTTTTTTTTTTTTTTTTTTTTAAATCTTTTAGGTAATTCCTGGAGAAGAACCAAGGTCAAAACGTTGATTAACTACTTTCAGCATGCATTTAATATTACCCTATGAACAGTCACCTGTTTTCTCTCATCAACTTGGGAACTTGAACAACTGACCTGCTGGCTACTCTTTGGCATTGACAAATTCCACCCAGCCCCCAGACACAGTTCAGGACCTCCAGAAGGTTTGATGTTTTAATAAACTGTATTTGTAAAAAGGGCAAATCATGTGTTACATATAGGGTAAAGTATGGTGGTGTGTGTGTGTGTGTGTGTGTGTGTGTGTGTGTGTGTGTGTCAAGAAGTTTACACAGACCCTCTCGGTGTTAGATGCTACATAAACCCCGAGAGCAAAGCTCTAGGGGTTTGTGAAAGCATCCAACACCGAGAGTGTGTGTGTAAACTGAGTTTAAACACACTACCCTATATTTTATTTTATTTTATGAAATTGCTGGGTTTCCCTTTTTCAGCTCAGCAGTTAAATAAAGATGTTCCGGTGTGGCCCTGATCCGGCTTGCTTTTAGTCCGGTGCCCACATTTGATTCGGCCACATTTTTAAAATGCTTTGTTTTGTTTTGTTTTTCACCGTGGTTCCAACGTTTCTACTTGCTTAAAAAAATAACTTACTGCTAAGTTCTTCTGGCGGTGCTGCTTGGGGTGAGACTGATGCAGTGAGTGGTCAGGAGCAGTTGAGCTGCAGTGTGCACATGCGCAGAGCGAGGGAAGCTGTGAGCGTCTTTGCCGTTATAAACACTCCATTATATCGGCAAACTGTGGCATGGTTTCCCTAGGGAAAAATTGAAACCCAGTTATTATAAAAACATCGAGCTCTAACTGTGGAAAGCAAGGTTGCTAGGACCTGTAGGAGTTCTAATAATGTCATAGTACCACTTGAGCGTCACTCTCTTGGTTCTGTGATGTGACATCACCCCTTAATGTTGTAACAATACTGTTGCTCACATTCAAGGGTTACTCATTCTATATATTTGAGCACCTGACATGTAAGCTAAACATGTTATCTTGCAAATTGGGTATAGAAACATAGAAACATTGACTTTGACGGCAGATAAGGACCACTTGGCCAACCCCACCCAGTCTGCCCATTCCTCTACCTACTGGATGAGCTGCAGATTCTAGTTAACCAACAGCCTACTTCCTGCCACTCCCCACTACAACTGCCTTATGTCTGTCCCATACATGTTTGAATTCCCCCACTGTTTTAGACCCAACAACCTCCCCAGGAAGGCGGTTCCATGCATCCATCACTCTCTCCGTGAAAAAAATTTTCCTCACATTACCCCTGAGCCGTCCCCTCTCTATCTTTAAATTGTGCTCCCTTGTTCTTACACATCTCTTTTTCTGAAAGATGCTACCCTCCTGGACTTTGTTGATTCCTTGAGGTACTTGAGCGTTTCTATCATGTTCCCCGTCCCTCCTTTCATCAAGGGTATACATATTAAGCTCTCAATCTCTCTTCATATGATTTCTGATGCAGACCCTGCACCATTTTAGTTGCCGTCCTCTGGACTGCTTCCATCCTGTCTATGTCCTTGCATAGATGAGGTCTCCAAAACTGCACACAGTACTCCCAGATGGGGTCTCACCAACTGTCTGTACAGAGGGATAACCACTTCCTTTTTTCTACTTGTGATGCCTCTTCCTGTGCATCCCAGTATCCCCCTGGCTCTCCATACTGACTTCTCACATTGCTTACCAACCTTTAGATCATCTGATATGACTACCCTCAAGTCCTGTTCCATTTTTGTTGTTAGTAGCTCACCTGCTATTGTATACTCTTCTCCTGGGTTTTTGTTTCCCAGGTGCATTACTTTGCACTTCTTTGCATTGAATCTAGGTTGTCATATGTCTGACCATTCCTGCAACTTTACCAAGTCCCTTCTCATCCTTTCTACCCCACCTTGTGTATCAACTCTTACAGATCTTTGTGTCATCTGCAAAGAGGCATACCTTTCCCTCCAGACCCTCTGCAATGTCACCTATAAAGATGTTAAAGAGGACTGGACCCAGTACTGAGCCCTGAGATACTCCACTAGTGAACCCCTTTCTTCGGAATGTTCCATTCACTATTACCTTCTGTGTTCTGTTGTGCAGCCAGTTTGCTACCCAGGCAACCACCCTGGGACCCACTCCCAGGCTGGCTAACTTGATTATTACTCCTTTGTGCGGGACTGTGTTAAATGCCTTGCTAAAGTCTAGGTAGGCCGTATCCACAGCCCCTCCCTGGTCTATTACTTTGGTCACCCAGTCAAAGAAATCTATTAGATTCGTCTGACATGACCTTCCTGCTGTAAATCCATGCTGCCTTGGGTCCTGTGCCCCACTGGCCTCTAGGTACTCAACAGTTCTTTCTTTCAGAAGTGATTCCATCATTTTCCCAACCACTGAGGTCAAACTCACAGGTCTGTAGTTTCCTGCTTCTGCCTTGCTCCCACTTTTGTGAAGGGGAATCACATCTGCCCTCCTCCAGTCCTCAGGTACCACCCCATCCTCCCATGATTTGTTAGTGTGGTCAATGGTATCACTAGGTCCTCCCTTAGTTCTTTTAGGATTCTGGGGTGAATCCCATCAGGCCCCATTGCTTTGTCTACCTCGAGTTTTAGGAGTTCTTTCAGGACTCTTTCTTCTGTAAATGGACTGGTGTCAACCCCAATATCCAGAGTGCTTCTACTGTTTGGTTTAGGTAACTCCTCCTTCTCTTCTTTTGTGAATACTGAGCAAAAGTATTCATTCAGTATCTCTGCCTTTTCACTGTCTCCCCTCTCCCTTATTAATCTTCAGTATTCCTCCCTTAACCTTTCTATGCTCCCTAATGTACCTGTAAAAGGTTTTATCCCCTTCTCAACTGAATTGGCTATTTTTTTCCTCGGTTTGGGCTTTTGCTATTCTGACTGCCTTCCCCACTTCTTTCTGCTTTCATTCATACAGTTCCCTGTTGTGCTCCTTCTGTGATGCCTTATACTTTTTGAATGCAGCCTTTTTCTCCTTAACCTTCCCTGCCACCTCTTTTGAGAACCATAATGGTTTTTTACTCCGCTTTGTTTTCTTTATCTGTTTAACACAAAGGCTTGTTGCCTCTATGATGGCAGTTTTGATTTTTCTCCATTGTTCTTCTACCCCTCCTTTTTGGCCATTTGCTAGTGTATTCCTCAGGTATTCACCCATTTTGCCAAAGTCAGCCCTTCTAAAGTCCAGTATGCTTGTTTTTGTATGCCTTGTCTCCATGGTTGTGCTTATTGTGAAGCACCCTGTGCAGTGGTCCTTGTTCCCAGATGTCTACTGACTTCTAAATTTGTGATTCTCTCCGTTTGAGAGTACCAGGTCTAATATTGCTCCCTCCCGAGTGGGTTCCAACACTAGCTGTCTAAGGCCTGCCCCCTGCAGGGCATCGAGAATGACCCTACTCTTGGATGTGGCTGCAGTACATGTCATCCAGTTAACATCTGGCATATTCAGGTCCCCCATCAACAGTATCTCCCCTTTTTCAGCCATTTTGAAAATGTCCTATCATTTTCTTGTCCATTTCCTCCTCTTGAGATGGGGTCTGTATACAACCCCTGTGCGGATTGTGATGCCATTCCCTGTCTCCAAGGTGACCCAGAGTGCCTCTTGTCCTCCCCTTTACTTTTAGTTCTGTAGCTTTGATCCCTTCCCTTATGTATAGAGCTACTCCACCTCCTCTTTTCCTCTCCCTGTCCCTTCTGTAGACTGTGTACCCCGGTATGTTGACATCCCAGTCATGGTTCTCCGTGTACCATGTTTCTGTGACTGCCACAATATCCAATTGTTCATCTTCCATCAAGGCTACTAGCTCAGGGTATGTCACTTGGCTAGTGGATGGTAATGATGTTACGTTCACCCTATACAACACCTAAGCCAGCTGTTCAAATAAAAAGGAAAGCAGCAGTACTAGATGTAAAAGATCAGATTTTTTTTTTTTAAACAGTTTGTTCCTTGTGTTGTGTTGAGCACGTACCTGTTAATCTTTCTTGTTTTTGCTGTACTAGCACCCTGCAATTTGCTCTATTTTTCTTTGTTTACATTTTTTCCACCCACCATTTTGAACTGGAACTCTCTGCTGCCAACCGCGCATGTGCATGACTGACAGTACTACACGGGGACAGTGAAAACACAAAGCACTGGGCCCCACAGAAGTAAACAAAAGATGTGAGGGGGGAGCTCGGCTGCAAATTAAGCAGCAGCCATATTTATTGTGGATTCACAATTTTTTTTTTTTTATTTTTAATTTATTAACATCTTGGATTCAAGACCTTTGAGCAAACGCTCTTTACATAGGTTCCATGTCAGAATGATAACATGGTCCGGTTAACATTTACAAACATTGCAGGTGTCACCAGGCCTAAATATATTTATGTGTAAACAGAAGGGAGACAACGATTCAGGAGATTACAAACATGGTCTCCTTTGAGCCGGAAGACAATGGAATTATACAATGGAAATAAATTTTAAATATCTAATAAACTAAAGCGCTCTAGAAAAAAAATATTCACAGATCTGGAAACTGGAACTATGGTTGCATGCTCCTAGCCAGAAAGCAGAATTTTGATAATCACTTCCTGATTATCTAATACTGCTGCTTTAAAGCCTCACACAAACAGCTGAAAATTTACAATGATTGCCCTGACTCAGAATATGGTATCATCACTTGTTGGGATGCAGGACTTTTCATAACTCACTGGTTCTTCCATTCATGAGTTATGGTTTCGCCTTCCCCCCCCCACGATAAATTGCATACTTTGAGTCAGGCTATTACACTTCCCTTATGTATAATGCTTTTTTCTCTTTTAGGGGGGATATCTGTGAGACTACAGAGGGAAGCATGATGTACTGTAAAGAAATAATGTCATGGAAGGAAAAATAAAAATACAGTGCAATAAAAAAGAATTGCATCACTCTAGATGCACTTAGCTGTGCTACCCTCTATGGTAATACTGACATTAGTTGTGTTATCCCCAGGGCCTGGAACAATTTGCAGCAATCCCTTAGACTTTCAAGTCTAGTGAGCATCAGTGTATTTAAAACATTGTTAGTCGGGATCTGCAAAGACACATGCATTTACAATGGCCACTAACATTTGGATGTGTCAGTGATTGTTGACCCCAGGGTCTACTGGGGAACCACAGTGTACAGAGTTTCATTGTGGATTCTATCTTAATATCAGTTATATGATTCATATCTACTGTGGTCCCACTATTTTTTTTAAATTTTCTATCTATGGTGTCAATATATTACTAATGATTGAATAGTTCTACTGTGTCATGCGATGTATCATGTTGTAGTATTTTCTAGCTGACATTAGCTTGGGTGTACACTCAAATGTCTTGCTGTATTGTATTTTATGTTGTGAATTATATGCTGTCCTTCCCAGGACCTCCTTGCTAATGAGCTTTGCTCAAGGGAGTCTCATCCTGGTAAAATAAAAATAAAATGAAGATAAAATCTAAATAGAAGGTAAAATTACAATGCAGCATGCTGATCCATTAGTGCAGCGACATGGCTGCTGCATATGACGCTGATGGCCCGGCTTCGGAAACGGACTTGGTCTGACCAAGAGCCAGCAGGGGGAGGGAGCTAGAGTGTTAGAAACATAGACTTTGTCGGCTCATAAGGACTGCTTGGCCCACCTAGTCTGCCCATTTTCCTACTTAACGGATAAGCTGCAGATCCTAGTTAACCAACAGCCTATTTCTTCCTACCCCCCCCAAACACAAGAATTGCCTTATGTCTGTTCTATGCATTCTTTAATTCTCCAGGAGTTGTAGACCCCACAACCTCCTCAGGAAGGCTGTTCCATGCGTCCACAACCCTCTCTGTGAAAAAATACTTCCTCACATTGCCCCTGAACTGTCCCCTGTCTATCTTCAAATTGTGTCCCCTTGTTCTTGCACATCTTTTTCTGAAAGATGCTACCCTCTTGGACTTGTTGATTCCACTGAGGTACTAAAAGTTTCTATCATGTCCCCCCCTTTCCTCAAGGGTATATATATTTAAGCTCCTTTAGTCTCTCCTCATATTACTTGTCTTGCAGACCCTGCATCATTTTAGTTGCTTTCCTCTGGACTGCTTCCTTCCTGTCTGTATCCTTGTGGAGATGGGATCTCCAGAAGTGGATGCAGTACTCCAGATGGGGTCTCATCAACTGCCTGTACAGAGGGATAACAACTTCCTGTTTTCTGCTGGTGATGCCTCTCCCTATACATCCGTACCCCCAGCCCTCCCTACTGCTTTCTCACATTGCATACTAACCTTAAGGTCATCTGATATGATTACCCCCAGGTCCCTTTCCATTTTTGTTGTTACTACCTACCCCCATTGTGTAATCTTCCCCTGGGTTTTTTGTTTCCCAGGTGCATTATTTTGCACTTCTTTGCATTGAATCCAAGCTGCCATACTTCTGACCATTCCTCCAACCTTGCCAAGTCCCTTCTCATCATTTCCACACTTCCTTGTGTATCAACCCTGTTGCAGGTCTTTGTATCATCTGCAAAGAGGCATACTTTTCCTTCCAGTCCCTCTGCAATGTCACTTATAAAGACATTACTGAACCCCAGTACCCTAGTAACCTCTCTTTCTTCACAGTGGACTCCATTTACAATTACCTTCTGTGTCATGTTGTCCAGCCTGTGTTTTACCCAGGCTACCACCCTGGGACCCACTCCCAGGCTGGTTAATTTGATTATTAATCTTTTGTGTGGGACTGTCAAATACCTTGCTAAAGTCTAGGTAGGCTATGTCCACAGCCCCTCCCTGGTCTGCTACTTTGGTCACCCAGTCAAAGAAATCAATTGGATTCGTCTGACATGACCTTCCCGCTGTGAACCCATGCTGCCTTGAGTCCTGTGCCCCACTTTCCTCTAGGTACTCGACAGTTCTTTCCTTCAGAAGTGATTCCATCACTTTCCCTACCACAGAGGTCAAACTGACAGGTCTGTAGTTTCCTGCCTCTGTCTTGATCCCACTTTTGTGAAGGGGAATCACATCCACCTTCCTCCAGTCCTCAGGTACCACACCATCCTCCCATGATTTAAGGGTAGTCAGTGTTGTCACTAGTTCTCCCTTTAATTCTTTTAGAATTATGGGGTGAATTCCATCAGGCCCCATTGCTTTGTTCACCTTCGGTTTTAGGAGTTCTTTCAGAACCCTTTCTTCTGTGAAAGCACTGGGATCGACTCCGCTATCCAGAGTGCTTCTGTTAATTGGATTAAGCACCTCCCCCTCCTCCTCTTTTTATAAATACTGAGCAGAAGTGCTATCCCCCTTCTTAACTGAGCTGGCTATCTTTTCCTCAGTTTGGGCCTTTGCTATTCTGACTTCACTCCCTGCTTCCTTCTGCCTTAACTGTACAGTTCTCTGTCCTGCTCCTTCTGTGTTTCCTTATACTTCCTAAATGCTATCTTTTTCTCCCTAACCTTCCCCTCCACCTCTTTTGAGAACCATAGTGGCTTTTTCTTTCGTTTTGATTTGTTTATTTGCTTCACACAAAGGCTTGTTGCCTCTGTGATGGCACTTTTCATGTCTCTCCATTGTTGCTCCACCCCTCCTCCTAGCCTGTTTGCTAGTGCTTTTCTAAGGCACTCTCCCATCTTGCCAAAGTCAGCCCTCCTGAAGTCCAGTACCCTCACTTTTGTATGGCTTGACTCTGTAGCTGAGTTTATCGTGAACCACATTGTTTGGTGGTTACTTGTTCCCAGATGGTTACCCACTTCTAGAGCTGAGATCCTCTCGCTGTCCCCATTTGAGAGTACAAGGTCTAAGATTGCTTCCTCACGAGTGGGTTCCAAAACTAGCTGTCTGAGGCATGCCCACTTGTAGGACATCGAGAATGACCCTGCTCTTGGATGTGCCTGCAGCAAAGGTGCTCCAGTTAACATCTGGCATATTCAGGTCCCTCACCAACAATATCTCCCCTTCAAACAACATGAAGTCTTGCTGTAGTCTGACAATTGCAGTTAGCTCCAGCACTTGAACTGCCCAGAGAGTGAAGGGTTAAAATTCTATGCCAGGCATAGAACCTTGTGCTCAAGCTCAGTTGAAAACACTGTCTGTAATACTTTGAAACAAAACTGTCAGATTCTTTACTCCACCTCACTGAACAGTTGCTCCGGAGATTTCTTCTTCTTCTGCTCGGTTCAAAGTCAGTCAAAGTTGTCGGTTTTAGTCCGCAATAAGTTCCGTTTGTCAGTTCAGGACTCTGTCTGTGGTACTGTAAATACTTAGGATAGTTATTGTGTGGAAATTGTAAAACTATTTTTTCGGTCGGTTCAGCTGAACAGATCCTTTAGAAAAATCTATTGTGAAAAAGTTTAGTGTGTGGTTACTGGTCCGTATCGGTTTTAAAAAAAAAAAAGTGAATTGAACGTTATTTTCCAACACCCGTAACACGGTGAGAAACCGATAGGGGAGTCTTGCCTGGCAGTTCCCGTATAAAGGGTAAGTTTTGTTAGGTTGGCCATGTCTGAGAAACCCATGAAAAAGAACGGGCCCACTTGGTTTCAACACTGCAGTGTGTGTGGGAAGGTCTTTGCTAAGGCCAGTCTCCACACCACTTGTTTACTGTCTGGGGTTTGACCACCTCGATTCAGACTGCCACATTTGCAAGAATTTCCCTAAGTCTACTTTGGATAAAAGGTTAGGTAGACTTAGGGATAAGGAGGCCGAGAAACGGAAGGCCAGCCCGGTTCAGTTCCTACCGAACCAGAAGGGTGCCCTGACCAGGGCGATGCTTCTTGGGCAAGAGGAGAGCGATCCTGAGGATCGGTTCCTACTAAAAAGCGCAAGATAAATCAGCGGTTGGATCTGGACCTTCATGTTCCGAGACCGTGAAGAGAGATAGCCAGAGCGATTCGGATTGTTGAATCGCTTCGTCCGGTTCTGACTGATCCGGCGCCTTCTGGCAGGGGTTTTGTTCGGTCAGTTCCCCTGGTTCAGGATTATTCCCCTGAAGATTTTTATGAACCAGGGTTTGATGAGGAGGGGGATTTTGAAGAGGATGATTATGACGGTGAAAGTCTGGATGTGCCTGTGGAACCAGACATCTCCCCAGACAGACCTTCTGGTGTTACCCTCCTAGGCTTTCAGAGTCCCTTCCCCACTTTCTGTTTTACAGGAAAGTAGCTCAAACCCTCCAGCTTCCTATGGAGGAGGCTGTGGAGGATCAGGAGGAGCCTGATTTTGTTGAGATGATGGCCATCCCAGAGTCTGAGACTGTATATTCCTCTCCATAAGTCCTTTGGGAAACGGACACAAAAAATTCTAAGGTCTCCTAACTCTGTACCTCCTGTTGACAGGAGAGTGGACAAGAGGTACACCTTATCAGGCTCAGATACGGAGTTTTTGTCAGCAATGCAGCCATGTTGGGGTAGTGCAGGCTGCAGCCTGTGACAAGGCAAACATTCCCTTGGCTTCACACACCCCCAGACAAAGACTCCAGGAACATAGATGCCATGGCAAAGAAGCAGTACATGGCATTATCTTTGGGACTCAGGCATGCTAACTATATGGCCTATACAGCCAGGTACCAGAAGTCCAGGTGGGACACTGTACTGGCACTGGCTAAACAGGCTTCCCCCCAGCTAGCCAAGGAGCTGGAGGGGGTGGCTGCTGATGGGATCGAGGCATCAAAGGTGCAATTTCATGCTGCTGTGGACTCCAGTGATGTGTCATCAAGAGTCATGGCTACATCTGTGGCTCTTCAGAGAATGGCTTGGCTCAGATGTACTAGCTTTTCGTAGGACATCCAGGCTAAGGCCTTGGATTTCCCTGTGGTGGGTAATTCTCTGTTTGGGGAGCAGACAGAATTACATGAAGAAAATGGATGAGTACAGGACCACTTAAAGGAGTGCCCAGGCCAAGGAGAGGCAGGCAGCTCCTCAAAGGCAGCAAGCTAGGGGCAGGCATTTTCACAGGCCTTTCTACCAAGCTCAGGCCTCTTCTTCCTTTTCTCAGAGGGGGGTTCTTCAGAGGGAGAGGCAGAAGGGGGATGAGCAGGGCTGCATCCATCCCTCAGCCTAAGGCTCCTGCCAAGCAGACAACCTGATGTATCAGTCCGGGTCGACTCCCCCATTCCGGTAGGCGGCAGGCTGGCTTACTTTGTCCTGGACTGGATGTCTGTTACCTCAGACAAGTGGGTCCTGGAGGTTGTAAGCCTCAGCTGGCCTCTTCCTTCCTCCCTCTGGTTTCTCAACCAGCAAGGCATTTTCTTCAGCTTTTGGGCCACATGGCAGGTTCCACGGCAGTGGTCCAAGGGGCCAGGTTCTAGATGAGGGACATTCAGTTCCATCTGAGGACCTTTTGGTCCCAAAGGAAAGATCCTCTTACCAAACTAGTTCCTGTCACTCCGACCTTAATTCAGGCCCTTCAGTGGTGGCAGGACCTGGACAGTCTGAGGCAAAGTGTTCCATTTGTCACTCAGATTCACTCTGTGGTTCTTACCACAGTTGCTTCCCTTTTAGGGTGGGGAGCCCATATGGGGGCTCTCACAGCCCAGGGACTGTGGTCCCCTCAGGAATCCCTTCTTCATATCAACCTCCTGGAGCTCAGGGCAGTACTTCTTGCCCTACAAGCTTTCTCTTAGTCAGTACAGAACAAGGTAGTTCAGGTCAGGACGGACAACACTACCACCATGTGGTACATCAACAAGCAGGGAGGCACTCTGTGCACGGCCTTGTGCATGGAGGCCATGAAAATATGGTCCCTGTCTTATTTCCTACAGACCTCTCTGGTAGCAGTCCACCTCCCAGGAAAGGACAATGTGCTAGCAGATGCATTGAGCAGGATTTCCCAGGGCCATCACGAATGGTCTCTGGATCCTTTGGTGTTGAAAGTGATTTTCTCAAGGTGGGGCACTCCAGAGATAGACCTCTTTGCAGCCCCAGACAATCACCAACTTCCTCTGTTTTGTTGCAGATCCCCAGTCTTGGGCTCAGTCCCTCTGGATGCTCTGATTTTTGAACTGGAAAGGGAATTTCTTTATGCCTTCCCTCCTTTCCCTCTACAACTGTTCAAGGTTCTAGTCAAGGTAAGGTTGCAACCTTGCAAAGTGATTCTGATTGCTCCAGACTGGGCCAAGCAGCCTTGGTACCCCCTGTTGCTGTCCCTAGCAGTCCATCTTCCCCTGTCTCTTCCCAGAAATTACAACCTGTTAACCTCCTCTCAGGGGAGGATTTGGTACCCCAATCTTAGGTCACTCAGTCTCAAGGCATGGCTCTTGAAGAGTTAGAGTATGCAGACTTGCATCTGTCCCAAGAGATTCTAGATATTATCAAAGCTTCTCGAAAGCCTGCCACCAGAAAAACTTACAACTCCAAATGGAAAAGGTTCAGCATTTGGAGTTCCAAGAAGCATATATCCCCAGACACTGCTGAGTTGTCTATAGTTCTGGATTATATGGTTCACCTTAATATCCTAGGCCTCAAACCAGCTGCTCTCAAAGTTCATTTTTCAGCTGTTTCTGCTTTCCTGTCAGTGGGGAAGTCTTCCTCTCTGTCATCTCACCCTGTAGTCTGTAAATTTTTCAAGGGATTGCTTCATACCAATCCCCCTTTTAGGGATCCTGCTCCTGCCTGAGATTTGAATATTTACATTGCTCAGCTTGTGCAGCCCCCTTTGAGCCTATGTCCTCAGCAGAGCTCAAGTACTTGACTTGGAAAACTGTGTTTTTGGTTGCTGTTACCTTTGCCAGACGTATCAGTGAATTGCAAGCCCTGTCAGTTGAGGCTGACTTAATTTCATTCCACAGAGATAAGGTGGTCCTTAGAACCAATAGAAGATTCTTAACCAAAGTGGTTTCTGATTTCCACTTAAACAAATCTATCTCTTCCTGTGTTCTTCACTGATCATACCTCCTCAGGAGAGTGAAGGCTACACAGTTTAGATGTTAAAAGGGCCCTTAGTTACTACATAGGACGTACAAAGGGTCACATATTTGACTCCCTCCAGTTGTTCCTCACTCATGGGGAAGTAGGTAAGGGCAAACCTGCCACCAAGAGAACTGTTGCCAGGTGGATTGTGTCCTGTATCCAATTCTGCTATGAGAAACTGGGAAAAATTTCACCCTCAGGCCTGAGGGCTCATTCCAAAAAGAGGTACAGCTGCACCTTTGGCTGAGGCCAGGGTTATTCCTTTGTTAGAAATTTTCCAAGCAGCCACCTGGAAAACAGTTCATGCCTTCACCAAGCATTACTCTCTGGATATCCAGGCTAGGAGTGATGCTAGGTTTGGCACAGCAGTACTTCAGAGCCTATTCCCAAAGTAGGTTCTGTCCCTTCTCCTTGGAGGTACTGCTTGGTAGTCTGCAGTTGTCAGAATACAGCAAGACTTCATGTTGTTTGAAGAAAAAATTACTTACCTTAGTAATTATGTTTCTTCTAATGGAGTCTTGCTGTATTCTGACCTCCTTCCCTGCCTCCCCTCTCAGAACCTGTTTTGGGAAGTGGGTGGGCAGGTGCAGTGTTGCACCCCAGGGGTGTCTTCAGCACACTTTCCGTTGTGTTGGATGCTTTGTGTTTGATTAGTTAAGAGTTTTTATGCTTTATTGCTTGGTTTTTGGTCTTTGGGTTTCCTGACTTGAGTCTTTTAGGAATCTAAAGCCTTTGTTGCCAGTTGGCTAGTAGGAATTTTACAATTTCCACATTATCTAGTCAGTGAGTTTTAGCGCGTAAGAATCTGACAGTTTGGTTTCAAACTATTACAGACAGAGTTTTCAACCAAGCTCGAGCCCAATGTTCTATGACTGGCATAGAATTTTAACCCTTCACTCTCTGGGGCAGTTCAAGTGCTGGAGCTAACTGCAATTGTCAGAATACAGGAAGACTCCACTAGAAGAAACATAATTACTAAGGTGAGTCATTTTTTTCTTTTCTGCCATCCTAAGGATGCCTTCTATCATATCCTTCTCCATTCCTACTCTGCCTGACGTGGGGGTCTGTATACAATCCCTGTGCAGATTGTGGTGCTATTTCCAGTCTCTGAGGTGACCCACAGTGCCTCCTCTCCTCCCTGTGTACTCTTTTGTTCCGTTGCTTTTATCCTGTCCCTTACATCAGAGCTACTCCTCCCCCTCTTCTACCCTCCCTGTCTCTCATGTAGGTTATGTACCCTGGTATGTTAACATCCCAGTCATGGTTCTCTGTGTACCATGTTTCTGTGACTGCTACGATATCCAGGCATCCCTCTTCCATCAAGGCCCCCAGTTCAGGAGCTTGTTGCCCAAACTATGGGCACTGGTACTCATTACCCTCCATTTCTTGATGGTCTTACCCCTTTTTGCCCCATCCCTGTCCTTATTGCCTTTGTCGTTTTCTTCATTTACCCCTGCCCTTCTCCCTGTCGACATCTCTATATTGGTGTTTACCTCACTTACTGCCCTGATTTTTTTTAGGGGGGGTCGGGGCTAGGATTTCCCTGCTCCTTTCCAGTGCCTCCCCCTTGGCTAGTTTAAATGCTTGCCAATGAAGCATTTAAATCTATCACCTAGGATCCTGGTTCCCCTCCTGGACAGATGCAGACCATCACACCAGCATAGGCCTGCATCACTCCAGCTGGACCCCCAGCCCCCAATGAAGCCAAATCCCTAAGCTCTACACCAATTTTCCAACCACTGATTGAATCCCATGGTGTGGAGCACCCTAGCCTCATCCATGCCATAGACAGGCAGCACCTCCGAGAAGGTTACCATGCGTGCTACATGTCTAAGGCCCCTCCCCAACTCCACAAACTCTTCCTGCACTGCTTTGATCCGTTTCTCAGCCAGTGTTGCAGAGGATGCTTGCTTCTTTGCTACACTAGTGCCTCTTGGGGTCACCCAGGTGGAGTATTAACTTTGGCTTGGCAGTGGAAGGGATGGTGTGCGTGTACACTCCCACGCATACTCGTTGCATGTCGCTCTGTCCCGCGGGAGGGAAGGAAATGGAGAAAAATGTCTGCTGCAGGATGAAGTCAGTGCCCCACAGTCTCCACACAAATGAACACAGGCACTTTCCTGTTCGCTAGCTTTTGTCACTATACAGGCTTGGGGAACTCTGATGGCCATGTCATGGGGATACGCCCCAGGAACTTCACTGGATAAGGGGTGGTAAATCCTCGTGAAGGCAGATGATAGGGCTGGGGGCAGACCGGCAGAGGAACATAAAGAGCAAATCAAATCATTAAAAATCTGGCAGGGTAGCCAAGACGTATTTGTTAGGGTTCCATATCTTCGTTTACCATTGCCAATCTGATATCAATTCTGTCACTTGGTGAATTGCGTTTTTCCTATTGCATGGCAGGTGTTGGAGTAGACAATGAAGGCATCTTGGTACTGGGAGCTACAAATATTCCCTGGGTTCTAGATTCCGCCATCAGGAGAAGGTGCAGTATCTTTTTAATTTTAAAATACAGTCTGGGTTTCTGTATTTGAGAAGTTACAGGTGTAACTTGAGTATCTGGAAATAATTTATGAATTGGAAACATTAGCATACAGTTAAAATATAACCTACACTGGTTATTGTGAATTTTTTTTTTTTTGCTTCATTCTCCTGAGCTGGGATCTTGCTAATATTAGCCAGTGCCTTTGTTTTGTTTGTCTGCCTCTAAGCCCCTCAGAGTTTCCTCTGACCCCACCCCCAGCGCACACACACACAGCCCCAGGGCCAGACATTGCCTCTTGAGGGTTCTGTTTACTTGCCCCAGTATCTACTCAACTACTGTAGAAATCCCAGGTTATATCCCTTTCCTGAAAGAGCTCATGGTCCCTGATCAAGATGGCTTCTTTCTGGGTCAGCTTGTCAGTTACTTAGTTACTGTTTCCTGTATGTAAAGGGAGCATAAACTTTGTTCTTTACTATTGTTTTTATTTCATAAACCTTGATCTTCCTGGACACACAGTCTCCACCACTCAGTCACACTAGTGGGACTATGCCGGAGGCACTAGGACAGAGCGGGAGCCCAAAGTCTGTGGGAGGGCCGGTGCCAAGGTAGTACCGCACATGCGCTGCACCGTGAAGCTGGCTTGCACCACATAGGCTGTCTCAGCGTCGACCCTCCAACTGCCTCAGTTCCTTTTTTCCCCATCGAGTGCGCTTCATTGATGACGTTGCTAGCCCGTCTGGAGTCAAATCTTCACGTCTATACAACAGCAGCATAGTCATTCAGTTTTGATTAGTTTTAGTATATTTATTTATTTAAAAAGTTTATTCATTTCAATGAAGTACAGAATAAGTAGTCTTCAGCCCGCCATCAATGTAGTTTACCATGAACGGGGCCAGTGACAGTAGGGAGACTTCGCTTGAAAGCTGTTTTAGCAGCAGAGCTGGGTCCGGTCTGCTGCCCTTTTCGGGGGGGGGTTTCTGACCACGGGCAGTCCAGTGCTCGGTAGGCAGGGCGGTCCTCCCAAAAAGAGGCGGGCCCGATCAAGGTTGGGGACCCGGCACCACTCGGCCTCGAGCTCTTCTTCGTCCCACCAGTCGAAGAAGAAGCGGTACTGCTTAAGGTCACCCTCTGCTACGTCTGCATGGAGATCGTCGGTAACGGAGGACAGGAGGCCAACCCTGGCTCCGTCATGGTCACCTGTGGCCTCTGTTCTTGGTGGCAGCGATCTTTGACTCTAGAGTCCTTTCTGGCCCCCTGTGGGGATCCTCCAGTGAGCAGTTTCATCATTGGGCCGCTGTTATAGAGCAGTGGGTCCGGCGGTTGTCCCGACTTCCCGTGCCTGCAGAGCAGGTCCCGGGGCCTTTGGGCCTGGGTGCCATGGACCCGCGAGCAGGGCGGTTGGGTCAGCCTACTTGCGACACCTTCTTCAGTGCCGTCGACGCCACGCTCTTGTGCTTTTCCCTCCTCGCATGGCTGTGGCACAGTAGCCAGCACAGGTACTGTTTTCTCCTACTCCTTTTCATAATTTCAGGTCTTCAGCCTTGGGTGTCACAGTGTTCCGGGTTGGGTTCTCCAGGTACTCGTCTGGCGCTGGTTGCAGTGCCACCCTCGGCTGTGGCCAAAACAGCACCAGCATTGCCTCAGGTGCCGGGGGTGTTGACTCCGATTCAAGGAGTGCCTCCTCCTACTCTTTTTTTTCCTCCCTTTCCTTTCTGTACTATCCCTTCTAGGCTAGTAGGAGATCATATTGAGCCTGATCCTGATCTACAGTTAGGGGATGATTTGGATGAGGATTGATCCTTTGGAATTGAAAGTAAGCCCTCTGCTTCAGCAGAGCCCTTAGTCAAGGACCTTTCTTTCAAGTCTCTTTTGAAGAATATGAATTCCACCCTTTCTCTGCAGACTTCTGAGGTGGATCCTGGGATGCTGTTGCGCCTTCAGTACCTGTGCGTTCCTGAAATCCCTGTGGAATTGACAACTCCAGTACAGCCCTCATTCGAGATTCTTTCACAAATGGTGTGGAACAGTCCGACACTTATTCCTGCTGTGGCTAAGTTCATAGACAGGAAATACCCTCCCCCTAAGGATAGACCAGTCCTTTCCTCTCAAGCCTTTGCGGATGCCATAGTGGTTTTGGCAGAGAATGACAAAGCCGTTCTTCCTCCAGAATCTACGGCACATCCAATAAAGAGTCCCGTAAGATTGACACTCTTGGGAAATGAGCATTTACTGCTGCTACTCTAAGAATGTGCATTGCTAGCTACCAGGACTATTTCTTTCAGTATGAGTATACCCTCTGGCATTCGCTCAAAGCCACTGTGGAGGCTCTTCCAGAGTTGGACGTTAGTTCAGAACTTCTCCAGTCCATTACTAGAGGCATTGAATCCAACAATCAGCAACATAACAGCCTTTGATACTGCTTCTAGAGCAGCAGCGGCTGGGATATGCATCCGGTGTCACTCTTGGCTAAGGACATCAGGTTTCACAAATGATGCTCAACAGGGAAACATGAACTTTCCATTTGATGGAGTTTATCTGTTTAGCCCACAGATGGAGCAGGTGCTGGAGGCCACTCAGATAACTAGGACTGCTATTAAGATGGCCAGACTGGCCTCTGCTGCCCCTCAGCAGGGTGGCAACCGCCGACAGTTTCATAACCATCAGTCCTTTCATGGTAAAGGCTGAGGGGCCCTTTAACAAGAACCAAGCCCCTCAGCCACAAAAGAAAATGCAGCAGAAGGCACAGGGCCCGAAAGCGCCTAGTGCCACCCTTTGAAGACCCTGCCCATGCCCTACCTCAACTGCCCAAGGGGGAGTTTTATAACCAGTGAACGTTAGTCACAATGGACAAATGGGTCCTCAGGATAATTCAAGAGGGTTACTCTCTAAATTGTTTGGATACTCCTCTGGATCATCCACCCAAAAGACAGCCCAAACTGTCTGACTTAGTCAGACCTCCTTGCTTCCGAGGTTCAGGGCCTTCTGAACAACAGGGCAGTAAAAGTGGTTCCGCAAGTGAAACAGGACACAGGTTTCTACTCCCACTACTTCCTAGTTCCAAAGAAAACAGGCGGCATGCGCCTTATTCCAGACCTAAGGAAGTTAAAGAAATACCTCTTCAAAGAGAAATTCAAGATGATATCGCTAAGTACGCTCTTCTCTGATTCATCAAAACCATTGACTGGCTTCCCTGGACATGCAGAAAACCTACCAACATGTCCCAGTGCACCCAAGCCAGCACAAGTACCTACGCTTTGTGACTCTGCGCCAGCACTACCAGTTCAGAGTCTTGCCCTTTGGGCTGTCCTTGGTGCCTCGAGTCTTTACTGAGTTCAGGTGTTCCCGTACCTGGACGATTGGCTCCTAGTGAGTTCCTCCAGACAAGGAACACAGGAAGCGGTGGTCATGGCTTCCAAGTTCCTCACACTCGTGGGAGTTCTGCTGAAGCCGGAGAAAAATCGCAGCTTCAGCCCTCTCAACAACTCCTCTTTATAGGAGCTCTCCTGGACACCTCCAGGGCAAGAGTCTTCCTCCCAGAAGACAGAAGGAATGACATTCTCCAGATGGCTCGCTTCATCAAGGAGAACACCTCGGTTCGAGCTCTCTCGATGCAGCGGATGCTGAGTCTCGTGGTGTCCTCAGTGTTCACTGTGCCCCGGCCCACTTACACATGAGAACCACACAATGGATGCTCAGTGGTCCCCGACCACACATCCGTAGTCCTTTCACATCAAGGTGATGGAAACTCTAATGAGGTCACTCACCTGGTGGACTAAGGATAACCTTCTCCAAGGTATTCCCTTTGCCCCACTGGAGACACAGATCACCATCATCACAGATGCATCTCTAATCATTTGGGGATCTCACTGTCAGGATTCTCACCTCTGAGGATGGGGGCGTGGAGTCAGGGCGAGTCTCAGCTGCACATAAATGTCCTGGAAATGAGAGTTGTTCTGTATGAGCCCTGAAGGATATTCTTTGTCACAGAGTAATTCTCCTTCAGACGGACAACAAGAAACAAACAGGGTGGAGCACACTCTTACACTCTGTGCAGGGAAGCCATGAGAGTGTAGGAATGGTACCTCAAGCAAGAAGCCCTGATTCAGGCAGTCTGTCTGCCAGGAATCCAGAACGATCTGACTGATCGCCTCAGCAGAATGGAGGTGGAGCCACACTAGTGGTCTCTCGACTCAAACGTCGTGCAGTCGCTCTTCGAAGAGTGGGGCACTCCGGACCTGGACCTTTTTGCTTCCCCACTCGACGCAAAACTGCCTCTATTCTGCTTCAGAAATCCAGAACCTGGCATTTTCTGTTAGGATGCATTCAGACTGTGGTAGACAAAATATTTTTGGCACACATTTCCTCCTCTTCCCTTAATTCAGAGGGTGCTGCCCAAGCTGGAGGCACAGGGGAGAGCATGATTCTTCTCGCCCCATACTGGCCTCGTCAGAATTGGTTTCCATTAATCAACAGATTATGGGAGGTACCTCCGAGACAACTACCACTTCAAACAAACCTCCTGACCCAGGGGCCCAGTGGTCCATCCCAACCTGAGATCCCGTCATCTCCATGCCTGGCTCCTGAGGGGATAGAAGTAGGTAGATTCAATGTCTCCCGTAGAATCTAACATTCTCCTAGCAGCGCGCAAGCCGTTCACTAGGAAAACCTACATGGCAAAGTGGAAACTGTTCTCCATCTGGTGTGCAGAGTCCTCCCTGGACCCCTTTTCTTGCTCACCAAACAAGATGTTAGAGTATCTGCTAGACCTGTCAAATGCAGGACTACAGTACTCAGCAGTGAAAGTATACCTCTGTGCGATTTTGGCTTACCACGAGCCTGTCCCCAGTATGTCAGTGGCTCAGTTGCTGCTGGTCAAGAGGTTCCTTAAAAGTATCCTTCACAGTAGGCCACCAGTCAGGAGACTGGTAGCTGCTAGGGATATCAACCTTGTGCTAAACTTGCTCACCCATAAAGCATTCGAGCCTCTAGCAACCTGCGAGTTGAAGTTCCTGACCTGGAAGGCTGCCTTCCTGGTAGCCGTTACTTCTGCTCGTAGTGTGTCAGAAATACATGCCCTGATCACAGACCCACCATATACAGTATTTCACGAGGACAAGGTGGTTGGGTTCTCAGAACTCTCCCTAAATTTCTTCCAAAAGTAGTCTCGGAATTCCACCTGAGCCAGCCCTTCGTCCTTCCGACCTACTTTCCAAGCTTTCAGAATGAAAGGGAACATTCTCTGGATGTGAAGAGGGTTTTGTGATTCTACATCAACAGAAAAAAAAGATTTGCAAATCCAAGCAACTCTGTCTCTTTTAGCATGGCCCGGCTGGGTCAACCTGTTGCCATCAGGTGCATTTTGGCATGGCTGGTAGCATGTCTCCGCCATTGCTATTCTATGACACAGGTCAAGCTGGAAGGCAGGGCATATGCCCACTCTACCAGAGCAGTTGCGTCATCTCTGGCAGAAATTCGGAATGTGCCCATTACAGACATCTGCAGTGCAGCCACTTGGAGCTCTGCGCACACCTTTGAAGCACTGCGCCTTGGATGTCCATGCCGGACAGCATCTACCCTTTGGCAGGACATTCCTTAATGGACTTCTGTCCTGAGTGAACTCCTCTCTCTCTCTCTCCTGCCACCCTTCTTGGGGGGTTATTTCGGCTCAGTACTCTCCCACTAGTTTGAATGAGGGGTGGAGACTTTATGTCCAGGAAGATATGTAAATTATGTACCTGCCATAATTCTTGATCTTCTTGTACGAAGTCTCCACCACTCATTCACACACCCACCCACCATCCCCCAAGCTCACTTACCTTGTTTTTGGTCTTCACTCTCTCGTTGGCTAGGCTGTGAAGACACTGTTGAGTTGACCCTTCTTACATGGGTCATACAGACTATCTTATGTCCGATGTAGGTTAGTCTTAGTCTTACTAGGTTAGTTTCCACTACACCTCCTCGATTAAAAAAAAAAAAAAAAAAAAAAAAAGTGCTGAGGCGGTTGGAGGGTCGACACCAAGACAGCCTGTATGGCGTGAGCCAGCCTCGTGGCATTACCCATGCACGGTCCTACCTCGGCACCAGCCCTTCTGAAGATTTTTGGCTCCCTCTTGGTCCTAGCGCCTCAGGTGTAGTCCCACTAGTGTGAATGAGTGGTGGAGACTTCGTCCAAGAAGATCAAGAATTACGGTAGGTACATAATTTACATTTTGTTTACAATTGTTTTTAATCTGATATGTTTCTTCTCCTTAAGTGCCCAGTGGCACCTTACTCCTTTGGACCTCTATCTGCCTTCTAACCTTGCCTTTCGCTTCCACAGAGGGCCTTACCCAGACCTCCAGCCTGCTCCATACTGGGGACAGGCTTTACTTATTTAGTTTTTATTGACCAGAAAAGGACTAGGTAGTTCTGCCGATTTTCAGTCTTATCTGGGGGTGGGGCGCATACTGATGCAAGCCAGCTGAAGTTGAACCAGATTAAGCTGTTGGTGGTATTTTAGTGAGTGGGAGAAATTTGGCCAGAACACTGGGGAAGTTCCCCTGCTCCATTCAAGAAGCATGGGATCTTTAACATCCACCTGAACCACCACCAGAACAGGCAGACGGGACCTTGGTTTACATCTCATCCAAAAGTCAGCACCTCAGAAGTACAGCATCCGTCTCATGCTCCACTGCAGTGTCAGTATTGGGATTTTACTCCAAGTGCCTGGTGTGGGGCTGGAACCCATAGCCTTCCAGTCATCTGGCCTCAGAGGCGAGTGTACAACCTGCTGCGCCACTGACACTGTCACTGTGGCTTTGTCCCTGCCAGGGACCTCCACTGGCCCTGGAGGAGTGCTTCCTGCTCCTAGCTTCCTCCACTAGTTGCCTTTTCTCTGACAGTCAAATGCACACCGTGGGAGTGAGTTGTTGCCTGCATTTGCTTTTTGTGGTGTTTAACTTTTGTTTTGGTATTTTCAGAATGCCAAAGTTGTCAGAAAAGGTCCAAGGACCTCTTCCCATTTTGCATGTGTGGCAAAAATTAGTCATGGCAACAGGCATTCAGTGCGCTTCTCCTACCTTAAACCAGAACCTGTCATGGACTCATGTGATGCTTGCTTCTCCTTCGACCGCCACACCCTCCAAATTTGGTGTGTGAAGCTTGGCCGCCTGGTCCTGACCTTCAGCGACAAGTGTCGTACTAGGTCTGAAGATAGGACATTTGGTCCATCTTGACTCCAGCATAATTCCATTTGATAGTAGCCCTATCAGTGATACAACGTTTATCCTACTCTGTTCCTGAATGGCTAACTTGGGTCTAGTCACTGGATGCGTAGCTTTCGTAGTGGAATAAATCCCTGTACATTCTCTGGTGCAGGGGAGGGGCACCGCATTCAGTTTTTCTTGCTAAGCATTATAGATGCAGCTAGCATCAGGTTTTATATATCTCGGCTATCCCTTTTATATCTAGCATTTTTCAAGTCTCTGCTCTTTAGCTACAAGAACAGAGAGGTTATTTGCTTTTTGTCTCAACTTGTCACATACCTCTTTAGGGGTGCCTTGGTTTGTGGACAATCCTCCTTAAGTAGCTATACTGACCATTCACGTTTCCTCCGGTGAGACAAACTAATGGATGATGTCTTCCTATTAAAAAAGGAAAAGAAAAAAAACTTTTCTGTTTTTCAGTG
Source organism: Neoceratodus forsteri (assembly GCA_016271365.2). Lineage (NCBI taxonomy): Eukaryota > Metazoa > Chordata > Ceratodontiformes > Ceratodontidae > Neoceratodus > Neoceratodus forsteri. The sequence continues at coordinate 349,459,920 of CM057456.1, forward strand.
CTACTTGAAGGGGTGCCACCAGATGAGCTCTTTCTGAGACAGCTGTTCTCTTACAGCTTCACATTTTCAGACCTGGTCAAAGGCAAAGCAGGCTCCATTCAGGGGCTGCTGACATGTTACCCACTTTTTATTTTTATGTTAGTAAGCCAGCAAGACCACTCTTGCTGTATTATTCCCTGACTACCACTGTCCCCCAGCAGTGGGACGTGCGTGTTGATTTAGTTATTTTAAAAGTTTCACCAGCAAAGTCATACTGAGCAGAGCTGCTCATTTCCAGATGTGTCCAGGAGGAAGGGGATGGGGACAGGCAAATACAGGAGTTTATATAGATACAGATATAGATATGGATATGGATGCGTAGAGAGATACAGATATAGACAAAGGTATGCATGCCATGGCCCTACCAGAAATATCTATGGTATTTCTCATCCTCACAGTGTAACTCGCCATCAGGATCAAAAAGGACTGGAGCTCGGTCATGGGATTATATTTCAGAGATTTATTGAGGATACATAACAGTACACTTCCCGCACCAGTCAAACGTTTTCACGCTGTGCCCTTTGTCAATGCCTTGACACAAACATGGAGGGGATTCCCTCATTTGTAGGCGTTGAGGGGCTGTTATTGTGTAAGCAATAGTACCTGACACGGTGGGCGGTATTGTGCTATACTGGACCGCCCAGGGGTGTAATGAGGCCCGACGCTGCAGGCGGAGGGCCTTATAGCCCCTGGAAGGTCCAGTATAGCACAGTACCGCCCACCGTGTAAGGTATTATTGCGCTTAGAAAATGGGCACTGTAAAACAAAAATCAGTTTAGTAAAAAATGCTTATACAAAATTAGTTTTAACTATGTTTTGAAATAAAATAGTCCCTCCACCTGTACTTCAAGTCTGTGGAGTTTGTTTTTGAGATGGGGACTTGTGTCCTTCTAGAGCTTTTGTAGGTGGGGCATTTACTCCTGGTTGTCATGGTTATTACTTCCCTCATGCATGTGCTTTTGGAAGCAACTGCAGACTGGAGTTAGTGTTTTATTTTTAACATTGCTAGAAGTAGTTTGTTTTAGTTTGCAGGAAGAAATGAGTTGATTAGTGGAAGCAAAAATAGCTGAGAAACAGAGCCCCAGCAGAGAGCACGCTATCACTGGTAGTAGCACCCGGTCACCTATTGCTGTAAGCTGAGAACAGGTGGCTTTGTATTTTCAATTTATTTGCGATATGCGGGCCAGTGAACAGTGAGCAGTGTGGTGGGCAAGCAGTACTGCTGAGTATGGTTGCTATGGTGAGGCGCGCATTATGCGCACGCACGCCGCCAGTTATGTGAAGCTGATTGGGCTGCAGCTTTGTTTTGTGCTTTTTTTAATGCGTGGCTACTATTTGAAGTTCAAATTAGCAGGTCTTTGTAGAGCTACTGTGTATGGTGTAATGTGCACCCCCTTCACAAAGAAAACACAGTGGGAGCCGAGTGGCCATTTATAAGTGTGGGTCAGGGAGTTGTCGACTTAAAATACAGCTGACAAGGCTAGGGATTGAGCTTTTTTTTTGTGCCACTTTGGTTTTTAATGGTTCTTTGTCGAAGGGAGAAGTCAGGAACAATGAGCCTGCTCATGGTGGACGTTGCGGACAAATGAGAAGCTGGAAGTGTGATTTGTGGGACTGCAACACTTTGGGATCTGACTTCAGCTCTGGCGATGTGTCCTGCCGGCTTGGGGATTTAAACTGAGATGCCGGCTTTTGGGGTGGGAAAGCTACTGGGAGAGTGACAAGTATGCAGGTGTATGATGATGCCTGTGGAGGTTTTTATAGTGAATACAGGCGATCAATATGAATGTTGGTGCTAAGTTTACTTTTCTTACATTTTAATGATGCCTGATGTCATTGTACAGGATCTGGGGGAAGGGGAAGGCCACAAACTAGACTGCTAAGGAGCAAGAAAAAAATGTCTACTTTTTAAAAATGAATGTTCTATCTGAATACTGATATGTGTGATTGGGCTTGTGGCTAGCTAGCACTTTTAATGCCCCGGGCTCTGTTGTATGATAGGCGCCCACCTTGCCAGGTCTATCAGCCAATCAGAGCCAGGGATTATCTTAGCCCATTTTCTAAGAGAGCAACATCAGGCTTTTTTTTCCTTAGAGAGCTGACATAGGGACTCTGACAGGGCTCAGTACAGGACCCTGTACTCGGCACCAGGGATACGTGGATGCAGCACCTTGCCTGCATCCTTCTCTGAGGACAGTGAATCATCTATCCACTTTCCTTCAGCTGCTGAGTAACGTCTTGTACCAGCAATTCTTGGTGGAGATGCTCCAGGCACTCCACCTACATGCATTTACAAGCCAGTCCAGCAATCCTGTCGGGACGCCAGAGTTCCCAATCTTAACACTGCTGTTGAACCTCCATGGCCTAGAGCCTTTGAGAAGGCATCTAGGGCAGTGGGGAAAGCATCCCTTCTCCAACTCGGCTACCCCCATGAACCTCCTCATGTGATATTATGCACCCATTGGATCTGCTGGTGATGTATGTCATTGCTTCTCGAGGCTTGAAGTACTACAAACACTGTCAGGGCCATAGTACCTTACATGTGACCAGCATCCAGAGGCAGATTCTGCTGAGGCAGATGCCCATGAGTGGAAGGCTTTTTTCCTCGGCATGAACACCAATGTGCGTTTCTAGACACCAGGCACATGTGCCAATCTATAACTGTTGCATTATGTCTGCAGCTAAGCATACTCTTAGGTACACAGCTTCAGAGCAAGACAGGCAGGCTAGTTGCCTTTTTGTCTGGGGCCTGGAGGTAGCTGTGTACTAGTCCTAGTCAAGGACAGTTCATGATGCCAACAAGGAGGCTTTCAAGTTGGCAGGAACTGTAGTCTGCTTCAGACAGATGTCATGGTTTTGCCTTTTCCAACTGGCACCTTTGACCTAGCGTAAAGTGCTTGACTCGCACTTCCTGGGGGCTCGCTTCTTCTCTCCCCTGGGGTTAGGCAGGAAAAATTGGGGCATGCTCCTGCTTCTGTGCCACAGGAGCCCCCACCTGGCCTTGACCAATCTTGGGTCTAGCCATGCAGAGGGCTGAGTGTATCTTTTACCCTTTGGGTAAGCCAGCTCCTACTTCAGACAGAAGGAAAACTTGGTACTCTGCCCCATAAGTAGGATTCAGTGGTGAAGACTGATTCTTGAAAGCTATGAAGATGACATACTTACCATAACTGTTGATCTTCCAATATATGTTCACCATGGACTACCGTTACCTAGCCACCATCCCCTGTCCTAGCAGAGTCAGGGCCTCTGGGAAAGCTCACCCTGATAGTTCTGTCCGACACCATTTAGTGCCATGACGCCCTTAGTTGTACTCCTGTGGAGTAGTTGTTTACAAAAAAGTGGGTGGGGGGATGGGATCCATTGCTGTATTCTCGCTTCCAAAAGGGGGTGGGGATTGGGATCCATTGCTATGTTCACTTCCACCCCCCCCAAAGCAAAACTGGGGTGTGGGTTCCCTTTCATGGCTCTCATACAACTCCCAGCCACCTCTCCAAAAAAAAAAAAAACATGGAGAAGGTAGCTCTCTTCCTTCATTTTCTTTCTCGTCCTCCTTTTTCCTCCCTGGAGTTATATCCCCTTTCTGTGGTATAGCCCTGTTAGTTGCTAAATGCAATCTGTGCTTCTGGGCACTATGCAGTCTAACTCCATTTGACAGGTACACTGTTCATATAGGAGTACTGCTCACTGAATTGGATCAAGCTACACTGGCTCTTACACAGGGTACATCCTTGTCATTGTAGGAGAAGCAGGTTGTTTGCCCTGATGTTTTGTTTTTTTCCTTGAGTCTCTTTCAGATTATTCCTTTTTGGTTGTTAGGCCTTCTTCCTCTCTTAGGTCAGTTGGGCAGATCTTATCTGTCAACCTTCACCATTCTTCACCTTTGGGTATAGTGGCCAGAGGTCACGACCTTGCGAGAGCTCTTTTTTTTTTTTTTTTTTTTTTTTTTTTGATGGGCGGAATCGACGCACCATCGGCGCCGCCCTCAAGGCCGATGCACTGCATGGCGCTCACGGGTTGGCCATTAGGTGTGGTCGACCCCACCCTTCTGCCAGTTCTTTGTCTCCCACCGTAGAGGTTGCACCTCGTGGGTAGCTCCGCGCAGAGGCCTGCTGTTTTTCCTCAAAGCCTTTGCCGTTTCCCGAGTCGACACTGCTGACTAGTTTGCCATATTATCCCTGCCAGTTCTGCTGTTCGCCACCACTCAACATCGCCTGGTAAGACTGTTCCTTTTATTTAGCGACGTTGAGTCTTTGTTTGGTTGTTTTTTCCGTAGGACATGTCTCAGTCGGGGGGGGGGGCAAGAAAATTTCGAAGACTGGATGGCCCCCTATGCAATGGTGCCCGTGTGGCTGTAAGTACAGTCACCAACCAGCATGATCATTGCCTCACATGTCTTGGCCCGTTACACGACACGGATTTGTGCGATGCCTGCTTCTCCATGGACTGTCATGCCAGCGAACAACGCGCATGGAAAGTTAGGTGAGCTCCGCCAACTTTCGCAGGATGGGTGCACACTCATCTGGCCAAGCCACGATCTCTCTGCCTTTCCTCCAGGTCCCTCCTGATTCTATATACGACCACGGGGGGCTTCTGCTATAGTAGCCTCGCTGTTGCAGAAGCCCCTTCCATAATGCAGGAGGCCCAGTACGTCCCCTTGGAAGCGAGGCGGGGAAGCACCATTGTAATTGCCCCTTTGGGGTGAAGGCTCCCTCGGTGTAGTTCTCTTGGGCTGGAAGGCCTGGGTCGGCATCGTCCTCAATGCCGTCTGTCGGCGCCATCTTGGGCGTCGGTGCCGTGAGCCCTGATGGTGCCGTCGTCGGCGCCAGTCCATCACTCAGCGCTGTCTGCATCGCTCGCAGCGTCGATGGTGCTGACTGTGCCATGGGGCTCTCGATGCCGTCCTTCACTGTTTCTCACCTCAGTGCGTGGTTGAGCAGCGCTGTGTCCAGCTCTGGTGGCCGCTTGCGGCAGCGGGTGGTGCGGCGCCATGGGAGTCCAGTCAGCGGTGCGAGCATGGTCGGAGCTGTCGGCGCTGTCTCTGGCCTTGGGCCATTTGCAGCGCCGTGGGTCAGGGCGGTGCCATGACAGGCCCCGGCCCCGATACTGCTGCCGTCCTCAGCGCCGTGTCTTCTTCGCGCACCGTTCACAGTGCAGCTGAGGGCTCTGGCGCCGACTCTGGTGCAGTTCCTCGAACTGCTGCCCCATTCTGTCAAGATGGCAGCGGGCGTCCATGTACCGTCTGGCACAGGACTTCGGTCTTCACCTCCTCGGAGGCAGAATCTGACTCTGAGTCAGATAGGCAGTTTGACTCTTTGGAGTTGGCTGCTCACGTGGACACCTTGGTTGTGTCCTCAACAGACCAGAACCAGCCACCTTCTGAGGAACGGACAGTTGCTCCCAGGTCCTGGGTCAGGGGTGCTGTCCAGCAGGCAGTGGTGCAGGCCACTATTGCTCTGCAGCCTGGCCGCGGACGGTTTTCTGACCCCAAGTGGTGGTACCCCCTCAGGTGGTGTGTCTGGATCGCCCAACTTTGGGGCCGATCAGAGCACCCACAGGAGTGGAGGGTGCTGCTCCCTGGATAATCCCTTCAGGGACTGACCAGGGTTGCCAGCTGCCTAGGCTGGCTTTTTCAAGGAGGAGGGCTCTTTCGGACTGTGAGGGGTAGGGGTTCGACACTACGACCCTTTTCTGGGACCCATCTGGGTTCCGGAAGGAGTCGTAGTGTGGCTCTCCATCCTTCCTTTTCAGTTTCTTCAAGGGGCCCTGTTCTTTGGAGGTAGGGGACCATCCTTTTGAACTTTCATGGCCCCAGTCACCTCAAAGGGGGTATTCTTCAGGGTGCAGCCTAGGCAGTTTCAGTATGGTTGACCAGCTGTCTGCTATTGAGTTTTCCGGAGCTCCCTCTTCCCTTGGGACTCCAGTTACGCTCTCTAGCCCAGGCAGAGGACAGCCAATTCCTGTTGTCGGCTCTGCCACCTCCTCCTGCTTTCCCAGGTATTCTTGGTCCAAGCGGCCCTCTTTCCTGGGAGCATTTCAGAACTGTGGCTGCTCAGTTTCCCATCTTATGTTAGGGCCATGGACAGGCAGGTTTTTCAACCAGCCTCTGAACCTTTGAGGTCCTCCGATTCTTTATCCTTCTCTTCAGGGGAGGAACCATCTGTCCACATCTCCCCAGCTGCTGATCTCACAGAGTATCAGCGTTTCCTCGTGAGGATGTTGGAGGACCTGCATATCACCCCACCTACTCAGCACAATCCGGAGCATCCGACGCGCACCTTTTTGGGCGATTTTCAGTGAGGACGCTCTTGTAGTGCCCCCCTGACCTGCTCCCTTTCGGGAGGCATTGGTGCAGTTCTGGCAGAGACCCTTTTCCGGAGTCCCAGCCCCTAACGATCTCCGCCAAAGGTATTGTGTCCCTCCGGAGTCTCCAGGTAGCCTGCCTCATCCTAGCTCAGGACTGACGCAACTGGATTTTCCCAGTGGGCTTCACATCCTTCACCATGACCGGCCCCCAGATGCAGACTCCATGGATTTTGACTTCTGGGGTAAGAGGACTTTCTACTCGGCACAGTTACTTCTCTCTGTATCTGCACATCAGGCCCACTACACTACCTATGACAGGTTCCTGTGGTCCAGGCTAGGTCAGCTCCTAGCCTCAGTGCCTGATACGGAGGTAACCAGACAAACCATTGCACTCTCTGCATGTGGCCTGGAGCTAGCAAGGCACCAAGCAAGGGCATCTTGCGATGCCAATGAGGTAGCTTCCAGGGTCGTAGGGACAGTGATCTGCACTAGGCGGACGGCATGGCTGCGTCTCTCCCGGCTGTCACCCATGGCCCGGCGTAGGGTGATTACATCCGCTTACCAGAGAACCCACATTTTCTCCCACAGGGTGAGATGACGTCTGTCGGGGCAACCTCCTACCCCCTCCGGGGGGTTCCCTTCTCACTCCTCCCACTCTCGGTCCTCTCCAGACCCATGAAGGTTCTCTCTCTTGGTGTGCCACCCACTGAGAGCTAAGGGACTTGGTCCTTTAGGGTTAAGGCCCCCTTCGAGGGGGCTCGGCACTCACCCAGAGGTGATGAATGGTGAAGATTGACACAGATGAGATATGAAAATTACGTACCTACCATAATTCTGATCTTTCTGTATATCTTCACAATTTATCAGATCCACCCACCATCCCCTTGGGGCCTCAGTCTCTGGGTCCCCTTCCCTCTCTGTGCCCTCTCCCCCCCTTTCTGTTTGTCAGGAGTGGGGTGACTTTGGGCACATAGGGGGATGTTTTTCCTCTAGGGGGAGAGTGGTCAGGATAGGGGGCACTCCTTCCTCAGTCCCTCGGCTCTGCCCCTGTGGGGTTGGGGGTTGGTGGTTGCCCTCTCTTCTGTTCTCTCTCCCTGTCAGTTTTTCCTTTGATTTCTTTGTCCTTGGACACAACCCTCCATTTAATTTAAGAAACTAGTTTTCTTATGCCAAAACGTGATTTTGAAAGGGGGGAGGGGGTATTCCCTGTATTCTATCTTTTCTTCCATAATAGCCAATTCTGCTTATGTTGGAGTCATTGCCAGTAATTCTGTGCATTGAATTCTGGCAGTTTAGCCTTCTAGCTACTCCTTCGCAGTCCCTATACAATCTGGAGACGGGTCAAGGTTCCAGGGTGTGCTTCTCCTCTCCCCCTCTCACATCTTTACTTCTCAGATTCTTTACCCCTCCTTCCTCCTCTTCTTGTACTTCCAGAGATTGGGACCCCTCCCAATCCCCTTAGTTTGCCAGCTTTATTCTGTCCTCTGTCATTTATTTCTCCTTTTAGTTGTATATCCTTTCCTTTATCTGTCCCTTGGACTCCCATGTCCCCACCCCCTCCAGCCTTTTCTTACTCTGCGGCGACTCAGAACTGGCGGAAGGGGTCAGCCACACCAAATGGCCAACCTGTGAGCACCACGCAGTGCGTTTGCCTTGAGGGCAGCGCCGATGTTGCGTCAACTCCGCCCATCCAAAAAAAAGGCACCCCGCAGGGTCATGACCTCCAGCCACTATACCCAAAGGTGATGAATGGTAAAGATACACAAAAAGATCAGAATTACAGTAGGTTCGTAATTTTCATATCTTACTTCGAGAGGGCTCTTGCAGTAGGTATTTATATATAGGACTGACCCACCAGGCATCGGGACCCCAGGGAAAGATTTCTAGCTAACTTGGTCTCTGGCGGGGACCGCCCCATGTCCAAGGTGACGGCGTACAGCGTCAATATAAAGGCGGTACCCGTAGCCTTCCCGTTCTTTCCGCCATCGACTTGTGAAAGTTCCTTGTAGTAGAGTTCAACGCTAGTCAGTCATCCATTGGTTCAGTTTTCGAACTTTTTGACCGCTTTTTTCAATATTTTCACCCTCAATACGCTGTGTATGGCGTCCCCGAACGCCTTCCGAATTGCATAAAAATAAGTGCAACTCATGCGGTTCCCAACTGCTGCATAAGGACGGCCATTCCCTGTGCCTTTTCTGCCTAGGCCCGGATCATCCTGTGGAGAAGTGCCAGCACTGACAGAAATTTAATTCAGCTACCCGAAAACTAAGACAGCAGTCCCTGGAGGCCCATATTTTAAAGAAAAAAATGGCATCCATGGAGAAAAAGTTGAGGCAGGCATCCACTTCCCCCGAAGGCCACAAAAAGGAGAAGGACCGGGATTCGACTTCTACGGCCTCCGTGACTCTGGCCGGTGTCGCGGTTCTGAAGGTAACGTCCTCTCCGGGGGACCGCACAATGACCACCGTCTTGGCGGTGTCCAAGAAGGTGTCGCCCCTCCCATCTGGCTCAGGCCCCTCTGGTACCTCCAGGGTAAAGGAGGCTTCCGCTGCCGGGAAGGCTGCTGCCACATGGCCCTCTGATTCGAGCGGGTCTGCTGAGTTGGATGCCGGTGCCACTGACATCCGCCCAGACAAGACTGGTAAGCCGCTCGCTCCCTCGGGAGGGTGCACAGTCGCTCTTTCGCCCGATAAGGCCGCATCTTCAGCGCAGCCTTCATCGAGCAAGGGATCCGATAAGTCGGATGCTGGCTTCTCCGACGCCTGCCTGGATCCAGCTGATAGGCCGGATGTTGTCGGACCCTCGGACGACCACCCAGCCAAGGAGCCTGTGTCGGACCCCTTCGACAAGTCTGAAGCCCCAGTCTCCCTGCAACGCTTGGATTGCCCTCTGAGGTCCCTGCATCTCCTCTATTGAACCCCCTAGGGATTCCAACCCTCCCTCCCCAGTCGTCACGGAGGACCTGGACACGCTGCCGTCAGAGCCCCCTCCTGCTGGGCCAGACACCCTGACGCCAGACCCTCAGACGCCGGCTACGACGCTGGCTTATCCGACACCAGCCGATATCCCCCTGCTGGAGGGTGCTCCCACGCCGGGCCGGACGCCTGTGGGGCCACCTTTGCCTGGCCTGCCAGCCTGGCCTCTACCAGGCCCCTCTGCCCCATTAGAGCCCTGGCACCTGGGTATCTGACACCCCAAAACCCAGTGCCGTCTTACCCGGCACCACAGTATCCGACGCTGGGCTTCCCGCCATCGGGTTATGGATACTCTATGTATGGATATCCTATGTATCCATATCCTCCTTCTCTGCCACCGGCACCCCAGCTGCCAGTGGATTTGAAGGAGACTCTAGCTGCCTGGTGGGCTGAGGCCAAGGCTCATCTCAGAGAGGTAGAGAATCTACTGGTGCCGGACCCTTCGCAGGATCCCCTGCACTGGAGACTGAAGACTCCCCCCACACGACACCAGAGGTGAACCCTTAGGCGCCAGGGGTGGGGAGGATACGCATCCCAGAGGGCTTCCCAAAGGGATCGTCCCTCCCCTGCATCAGGAGGAGTCTTCCTCTTCTTCGCCGGAGTCCTCTGACTCGGACTCCGGGGGATGCTCTGACCCGGATGACAAGCCTCATAGTCCAGACCGACCTAGACCAAGGACCCCTCTGGAGGATCCTTCTTTTCTGGAACTACTGAGAAAGATCCAGGAAGCTCATCAGTGGCAACCTCTAGAGCCAGATCCACAGCGTAAAAAGCTTGCTGCCCACTTGGATCTGCCAGAGACCGCTCCTACATTGATTCCACCCTGGATAGAGCCTCACGCGGACCTTGTTTCTGCTATTTGGAAACAGCTTTCTGCGTTAGCCCCCCTTCCGAGGCAGGCAGATCGGCTATACCAGGCTCCTGAGGGAGTAAATTTCTTGAATCTACACCCCAATGCAGACTGTGTCGTAATTAGCGCCGCTTACGGCCGCTCCGCTAATCCTAAACATCTAAGCTCGTTTCCGTCTGACAAAGAGTCTCTGTTTTCTGGACCAATATGGGAGGAAGGTCTGTGCGTCTTCTACCCTGGGTATTAGGGCCCTGAATTTATGTAGCACATATGGGGGATTACCAGAAGACCATCCTTAGTCAGGTGGAATCAAAGTTAGACTCCCTTCCAGAGTCTCAGACAAGACAGGAAGTGGCGGATCTTGTCCATTCTGCTCGTTCGGCCAGTTGGTACATGCTTCGTGCCACTTATGATGCAGTGGATGCAGCTCGGCTTTCGCCCTGGGTCTTCTGCGTCATGCCTGGCTCCGCGTGTCAGAATTGGTCCCTGAAGTGCAATCCGCTATTCAGGATGTGCCCTTCAGGGGTTCAGTGCTTTTCAACGGTGATGTCAAGGACATAATTACCGACCTGCAAGAGAAGGGCACTGCGCTCAAGTCCGTGAACTCTTTGTACAGACCCCCTCAGGCGCAGTGGCATCCTTTTTGTCGATGTAACCAACAAAAACCCAAACCACAGGGCAAACGGGTCAACAAGCGTCGGGCCCCTCCAACAACCAAGACTCCCTACCAAAAAAGTCATGGGAGCATCGGCTGCTGCGCTGCCCCAGACCTCCTGACTCTTCGTCTCTCCCACGGCCTTTGGAGGTACCAGAGGAACCAGTAAGAGGGAGGTTTTCCTTCCATCTTCCGGGTTGGGAGAGGATAACATCGGATGCTTGGGTACTGCAGCTGATTGCAGCCGGACTCTCAATAGAGTTTCTACAGAAACCACCCCGAAGACCCCTCCCCCCAAAGTAGTCTTACACCCCGGAACATCTTCCTCTGGTCCTAGAAGAAATTACTTCCCTTCTCTCAAAGGCGGTGATGGAACCAGTTCCCAACCACCTTTGGGGGATGGGTTACTATTCCCATTTCTTTCTAGTTCCAAAGAAGACTGGAGATGTGAGGCCTATTTTAGACCTTAGTTCACTGAACATGTTCGTGGAGTACAGATGCTTCAGAATGCTCTCCCTGCAGGGTCTTATGCCTCTTCTTCGGCAGGGACTGTAGCTGTGCGCTTTGGTTATGCAGGATGGTTACCTACATATCTCCATATGCCCTTCCCACTGCAAATTCCTTCGATTAATTTTTTTTTTTTTTTTTTAATTTATTTTTTATTTTTCCAGGAGGACCACTATCAATTCAAAGGCCCTCCCATTTGGTCTTTCCTCATGCCCCAGTATTTGCAAATGCCTGTCTGTGATGGCGGCCCACCTGCGTACCCAGGGAGTGCAGGTATTCCTGTACCTGGACGATTGGCTCCTGGCGGCCCCGTCAAGGGAGGAACTCCTGCACTCCCTTTCTGTTACCCTGCAGGTTTTCACCAACCTGGGTATCACCATCAACTAGGCAGTCCCATTTTGTCCCTTGCCAGTGACTCCAATTTATAGGGGCGATCCTGGACACGACCATCAGCAAAGCCATTTTGCCACCGGACAGGGTGGACACCCTTCAGACTCAGGCCTGTCTTCTGTCCAGTTGCAGAAGGGTCGGAGCCAGGTCAGTCCTTCACCTCCTCGGGCTAATGGTGGCTGCCATTCCGACAGTCCCACGCACTCGGCTCTATATAAAAATTTCTCAGTGGACGCTTCGGTCTCAGTGGGACCAAACACTTGACGACTTAGACCAGGAGGTACTAGTCTCCAATCCCATGATGAGGGACTTGCAGTGGTGGATGGTACAAGAGAACCTTTGCTGGGGAGTTCACTTCAATATCGAACCCCCGTCCCAGAGGTTGACAACAGATGCCTCAGGAGGGGGCTGGGGAGCCCACCTCGGGTCTCACAGTACTCGGGGCAGCTGGTCCCGGTTTGAACAAAATCTGTACACAAATGTGCTCGAACTTGGAGCAGTCCTTTATGCCCTACAGGCCCTGCACTCCTCCATACTTCACGGTCACCTCCTCATACAGATGCGTGTGTAGTCTGGTATATCAGCAAACTGGGAGGAACTCGTTCCTACCCTGTATGCAGGGAAGCAATGAGTGTGTGTGTCTGGGCTACCTAGCACAACCTTCACCTGACTGCCATTCACCTTCTGGGAGTGGAAAACACACTCGCAGACAACCTCAGTCGATCCTCAGCCAGGGCCCACGAATGGGAACTGGATCAAGAGGTCGTAGATGAAATTTTTCTGCAATGGGGAACCCCGGAGGTAGACCTGTTCATGTCTCCTCAAAACGCAAAACTTCCTGCCTTCTGCTCGCTCCCTCCAGGGTGAGGCATTTTTTGGCGGGACACTCTGTCTCTCGATTGGAGGGACAGATTCGCCTATGTCTTCCCTCCTATTCCCTTAATTCCGAGGGTCCTGAACAAGATCAGATCACAGGGGGCACGAATGATCCTCATCGCTGCTTTCTGGCCCAGTCAAGTTTGGTTCTCTCTTCTACAACAGTTGTCAGAGGAACCTCAGTTTCCTCTTCCTCTGTCACAACACTTGTTGACCTAGGCTCAGGAGACCCTAGTTCATCCAGGTCTCGGATCCTTTAATTTGCATGCGTGGCTCCTGCAGACATAGCTAAAGCCCGCTTCGGGGTTTCCCCGCTCGTAGCAGACATATTGGTAGAAGCCAGAAAGCCTTCCACCAGGTCCACCTACGCTATGAAGTGGAAACTATTTTCTATTTGGGCCACATCAAAGGACTTCGACCCTTTCTCTTGCCCAGCCAACAATTGGAAGTCTCTTAAGACTTTCCTTAGAGGGAGTTCTCCATTTGAGACCCCCCATCCGCATTCCTGCCCCTCCTTGGGACTTGATTCTGGAGAAGCTTACTCTGCCTCCCTTTGAACCAGCAGCGACAGCAGATTTGAAGTTCCTTTCTTGGAAGACACTTTTCCTAGTGGCCATTACTTCTGCTCGGTGCATTTCCGAGCTTCAGGTCTTGATGTGCAAAATCCCCTACTTGATTTTCCACAAGGAATGTGTGGCTGTATGCACCAACCCTAAGTTTCTCCCTAAGGTGGTGGCTGAACCTATGCTGAATCAATCCATTGAGCTTACTTGCTTTCTTTACGCAACACTCCAGTCAAGGGGAGTACCTCTTGCACACTTTGGATGTTCACAGAATACTGAGATACTACACCTCTCGGGCCAAGGATCTGAGGAAATCTGTTCAGCTTTTTGCCTCTTTTGCTCTCAAAAGAGAGGGCAATGCCGTTTCCAAGCTATGCCTATCTATATGGTTGGCTCATTTTATCACTTTCTGTTACTACAAGTACAACAAGACCTTGCCGTGTCAAGTCAAAAGCCACTCCACCAGAGGAGAAGCTGCCTCTGCGGCTTGTTTCAAGAATGTGTCAGCGGCAGACATCTGCGCAGCTGCAACTTGGACTTCTGTCCATACCTTTACGAAACACTACAGTTTGGATATTGCCTCTCGCCGTAGAGCAGGCTTCGGATTGGCTGTGCTTCAAGGTTTTCTTTCATAAGACCTGTTCAGCCGGAGGCTCATACCATGGACAGGTATCCTCCTCCCGAGTGGTTTTCCATGTTCCAGACTGCTTGGGATTCAGTTCTTTACGTGAATACCTACTGCAGGAGCCCTCTTGAAGTAAGAGTACAGTTACGTAAGAACTTACCGTAACAGTAGATCTTCGAGAGAGGCTTTTACAGTAGGTATTGCCTTCCTGCCCTCCATCCCCCTAAGCTTTTTGAGCTCCTTTTTCCATGAAAGGAAATATCCGCCTCTCTGTTGTCTTGCTCCTTTTGGGCCCTTGGCAGGGAGAGAACTGGAAGGTGGGCATGGGGGATCGCCCCTTTGTACTGACATCACATGACGTCTGTCACTGACGTGGGGGCGGTCCCCCACCAGAGACTGTTAGCTAGAAATTTTTCCGTGGGGTCCTGACGCCTGGCGGGTCAGTCCTGTATGTAAATACCTACTGCAAGAGCCTTTCTCGAAGATCTACTGTTACGGTAAGTTCTTGCATAACTGTACTTTAGTCTGCTACCCCTTGCAGTGCCTGGGGAGATGAACAGATCTTGACTCCTTTGGGCTGTTCAGCCCTACAGTTTCACATACACCTGAGATCCCCTTTTCTTTTTTCCTAATGGAAGAAGGAACATATTTTATTTGACTATTTAGTCAGTCCCCTACCTGGTAGGATGGAGTTTATTTGTAGGAGTCAATGTGATTCATTACTATTTTGGCATATTCTGCCAGCTGAAATTGCAAGGGGATCCCAATTCTGGACATACCCCTCTTAATTTTTCTACCATAGCCCAGTGCTTCAGGGTTGATGCCTTTACTGTCACTATCCATCTCCTCTCTGGCTAGTGGGGTGAGGCTGTGGTTCCATACCTTACTACCCCTTTGTGCCACTTAGTGTGCCCCCTTTTCACATTTTAAAGGTCGCTAGTCAGGTTTTATTTTGTTGTTTTATATTCCTATCCCTTTGGGCTAGGGACATTTTTAGCCCTCTTATTTTTCTCCACTTTGTTTCCTCTCCTGAAGAACAGAATTTAGATTGGTGAGGGGGCCGGCAACAGTTAACTAGAGCACGGCACCACGTGGTGGTGAGCAGATGCCATACCCAGTAGCTGTGGCTAGCCTTCTCGTCACAGCTTGCTTCTGTTGGGTCCTAGTGCCTCTAGCTCAACCTCATAAGTGGTGATCAGTAGTGAAGATATTCTGGAAAATCAACAGTTACAGTAAGTACATGAATCAGCAGTGCAACGAAAAAGATTTTTCCCAAAAATCTAGTTTCAACTCTGATTAAGAAAATATTAGCATACCTGTTAAATGTATTTGTTTCAGTGCCTTCATTTCTTTCTCCTGCCATTGGCAATGCTGAGACACAGTTTTTGTTTTTAATTTTGATATTTTATAACTTTAATTGTTTTATTCGCTGTCATTTTATGCTGCATTTGAAACAAACTTTTTTTAGGATTTGTGCCTGCGGCTACAAGCTCTACATAGATCACGCTCCCACCGCATGTTTGCTGTTTGGGGTTATCCAAAAACATGAGGGCTTCCAATATCTGCCAGGTATTGAAGCAGGCCACAAGAAGACGCTGAGTCTCCCCAGTGTTAAGCAGCGCTGTCACCACCGTAGTCGTCAAGGTCCAAGGACAAAGGAAAGGACAAGTTCTTAAAATCCCTGCGATAACTGCCAGGGATTCAGCCAGGCCAAAAGGAAATGCCAAAAAAAGGCCCTGGAGACCTTTATTGCCAGGAAAACCATGGAAGCAGCCACTTCTCCCTTTGTTTAATTTTTTTGCTACTCTGGTAAGGCCCACTTGGCATAACTGCCTGTTTTCAGGGGTGACCCGGGAGCTTTAGGCTGGTTAAATGACTTGTTCAGAGTCGCACAGTATGCAAGTGGAGGTTGGTGGACTCAAACCCAGGTTTGCTGAACCAACTCATTCACAGCTCATTACTCTACCCTCTAGGCTATACTGCTAGCCTTTCACACGTCGGCTGCCACTGGGAAGTCTGCCTGGCATTTGGTGATGCTCTCACCAACGCAGTAGTCGAGATCCAAAGACAAAAAAAAGGATAAGTTGTCAAACTTCGTCTTCCAGCCATCGCCATAAGCATAAGAACAAGGCTCCTTCTCTGATGAGGTTGAGATCCCTGCTTCATTCAGAGAGTGAGTACTCATCTCCGCTCGGGTGGTAACTATAGCCTCTCCCTATCCGCCCAAGAGTTGACGAGAGCGGGTCTGGCTCAGTCATTCCTGTACCTACTATAGACAGTTTACAGACACTATTGATGGGTATCACCCTGTGACACAGGTAGTTCTGACCTCTTTACTGGGTGTCATTGACTGCCAGGTTGTGCTGTCAAGTCTTATTGTGTTCAGAAGACTGTTGAGATCAAGAGTCTTTTTTTCTAAGGTGTCCAAGTCAGATAAGGTTACAGATAGCAAGAGGTGCAGCAGTAACATCAGGAGACAACTATAATAAAAGGGTTTTTACAATGTGAGTAGTAACACCAAGTTTTAGCAGGCAATAACAAATGACACGGGTGTGTGCGGAGTGATTGGCATCAAGAACGACATTTCCTGGTGAGAGTAATGCAGTGTGTGTATATTAATGTGAGTTTTCAGCCGGCATTAACAAATATCTCAGGTAAGTGCAGATCTTACTTCGAGAGGGCTCTTGCAGTAAGTAATTACATATAGGACTGCAGGCGGCAGGACCCCACGGAAAAATTTCTAGCTAGCAGTCCCTGGTGACGGACCGCCCCCACGTCAGGTGACCGGCATCAGGAGACGTCGGTATAAAGGGGCGGTCCCGGACACCCGCCTTCCAGTTCTTTCCCGCTGTTAGCTCGTGCAGCGCTTCGTGGAAAAGTTTGTGCTTTGTCAACCCTACCTTCGTCGTTTTTTTACCGAAAAATCTTTTTTCTAGGGACATGGATATGTTGTTCATCCATTCTTATTGGCAGGTTCCTTGCCGCTTTAAATCTTGCCGGAAGGTCTTCAAGCTAGCTCCTCCCACCCACCCGGGTGGTAAAACTCTCGGCTCCGCCCCATGACGCCAGATCTTCCTTACCGCTTGGAAGCTCAGGTTCCCTCCTTAACGCTCTGCGATTAAGTTTTGGGCCTAAAATCCTTCGGTTTCAAAAAAAAAAAAAAAACCTTTTATAACTTTCTCGGTCTTCTTCCTTCGCGGCTGCGATGGACAAATCGACTCCGATTTCGGAGATGTCCCTGTGGGCAGAAGATGTCTCGGACGGACCCGCACTCCGCGTCGTTTGTATTGCTGGCCAGGAGCACGACCGCGGGCTTGCGACCTGTGTTCCTCGCTTCTCGGTCTCGTCCTCGAGGACGCGCTGCCGCTTACTTCTGGGGCGTCCTGAAGAAGATTTCCTCGGTCAAATCAGAGGCCCGACTGGCGGTTTCCGCGGCTGCGGGATCCGCCAAACAACTAGAGAGGTTGGTCGCCTTCGAAGAGCAGGCGGCTCAGGCCGCGGCTTCCTCTTCTGCGGCCTTTGTCCCTCTATCGCTCGGGTCCTCATATTCAGCTTCCTTTAAGGAGCTTTGTACCCTCTCAACTAAAGGCGGTCCTACTTCTTGAGTCCGTTTCGCCGATCGAAGAAGTCTAAACAAATCTCATCGTCGGCGCTCTTGGGAGGCGGAAAGATCCCTCCCTCGTGCGACAATCGACTTGATTGAGATTCCGGCTTGACCACTGGCTTCACGGTGCCCCGTCAGGCCAGGTGACTGAGACTCCGCCCGGCAGTCGAGATTTTTCTCGACCCGTTAGGCGAGTTATCGGCTGGAGAAGCAGATTCCCTCCTCCCAGTTCCCCGGTGAGGTTGAGGATATCGTCGGCTCTCCCGTGCCGGTGAATCAGGAGCCGTCGGTTTTGCCGACCGAACCGAGGATCGCCCGATCCTTGGCTCCCGCCTCACCCGACCTCGGCCTAGCCAGGATTTCTCGATCTTGGTCTCTGACATCTTGGCGGTCCAGCCGTTCCGTCGACACAGGCGGTCTCGGTCTCGGCACGCGGCAGCCAGCGTCGCCGCTCTTCCTCTTCTTCCTCCTCGGCCGAGGGAGGAAGGCTTCAGCGTGGCTACGCTTGTCTGAGACACTCATGTGGCAACAAAGTTTTTCTGGCCAATAAAGCAGGCTCAGGCCTCTTCTCCTGCCATTAAGTGGTTGCCACGGACCAGGTAGTGGTCGAGGCCTGTTCCAGGCCAGTTGTCCGACCTATTCCGGCTGCCCACCAATTGTGGTGGAACCGCCTCCACCTCAACCCGACAGCTGGGGCTCCGACGAAATTCGCGGTTGGCCCAAGGCCTTCCCTGTAGGCTGTCAGTCACTCCGCCTGACAAGCCTCGGCAAGTGGAGGTGGCTCAGGCTCCAGGCAGCTATTGACAACTCGTCGGTCGGATGACTCCTCCCTGTTCTCAAGCGCCTTGACTTGGAGTCCTCTGGGGGCAGTCAGTGGACGATAGCCTTCGTCCTTCCTAGGACTTCTTAGGCTCATCTCAGAATCTACTGGGATGACTTGAACCCGTATCAAGCAGGCCCAGATATCCCTCACCGAGATTCTGGACGAGGATTCTCCACGGAGGCCTTTCCAGTGGCGAAGCCATTGTCGGGCCGGCCCTGGAACTTTGGCAATGTCCGGCTTCCTGTCCTGCGCCTTGGCCAGGATGGCCAGGAAGTATCTGGTCCCTACTGGCTCTCTGTCCGGTTTTCTGAACACCCCTCGGCTGAAGGGCTGGTCACGGACAGTGTTTTCAGCGTGCGGTAATGCCAGTGGCGTGGACAAACCGCCCGACAAAGAGTCCAGAAATTGGACTACTCGGGCGGAAAGTGTATACTGCCTCTTCTCTCGGCCCGTCAGGCCAGTTCGGCCGTCCTCATGGCACATTTCTCCCATGCCCTGTTGGGTTCCCTGGATGAGGCGGTCCCTCATCTTCCCGCTGACCTGCAGACTACTGTCAAGCAGGTGCGGGATCAGAGGCTGAGAGCAGTGGCAAACAACAGCTCCAGACTGCTCTGGATAAGGAGACTCATGTGCCCGGTCAGTGGCGGCGCTGTGGCCATGCGTCGTGGGCGTGGCTGCGAATATCCACCTTTAACGCGGATACCCAGCACAAGCTTGCGGACGTTCCTTTCCTGGGAACAGACCTGTTCGGCCCTGGGTGGAAGGCCACCTCAGAGGATCGAAAATCCAATACCACCTTGGATTGGGTCTCGTCGGCGCAGAGGGACAAGGGTCTCGCTGGCCCTGGCCCTTTGGTCCTCTACTCCCGCGCCGCCCGGCCCAACAACAGCGTCAGGGCCAGCAGGCTGAACCTTAGTATTCCAAGCCCAAGTCATCGGCTTCCTCTAATAGGAAGCAGGAGGAAAAAGGCCCTGGTGGTCCCCAGGCCGGTCCCTTCCTCAAGCCTGCTAAGTGACGGGCTGAGGGGTGTCGCCCCCCATCCCGTCACCTCGCCCCTAGTTCCCCATTGAGGCAGCTCCATCATTCCTTTCCGCCTGGTCGCTGTTACCACAGACAGGTGGGTTTTGGAGGTGGTGGGAAGAGGCCTGCCTCTGGAATCGAGTAGGCTCCACCCTTCAGGCAGTCGCCCAGCAGCATTGAGGGTCCCCAGAATCTCTGCAGGCTCGTCGAGCCGACATCGCCCTCCTCCTTCAGAAAAGGGTGATAAAAGAGATAGAGGACCCTTCACCAGAACCAGGGTTCGTGTCCAGGTACTTCCTGGTCCCGAAACGGACGGGGGGCTGGCGCCCCATCTTAGACCTACACGACCTGAACAAGTTCCTAAGGTCTCGAACCTTCAGAATAGTCACTCTGGCTCAGATAATACCATCTCTGGAACACGGCGTGTGGTTCTGTTCTCTGGACTTCAGGGCCGTTCTTTCCGTCCCTATCCGTCCGTCTCATCAAGATTCCTCCGCTTCAAGCGGAGGATCCTCTTCGAGTTCAGGCCATGCCCTTGACCTTTCTTCAGCTCCCAGGGTCTTCACCAAATGCATTGCAGCGGTGACAGCTTTCCTCTGGCGCGAGGGTCGGGTGTACCCTTATCTGGACGATTGGCTGATAGCAGCCCCTCAGGTTGGAGGTGGGCGGTCCAGAAATCTGGCCCTCGGGTTTGCTCTCAACTGGGCCTCCTGGTCACGAGGCCAAGTGTCAGACTCGAGCAAGCAGGTGATATCCTTCATCGGGGCAGGCTCGACTCTCTTGAGCCAAACCACGGCTCGCGGACAGGGCCGAGTTCTTACCTCCTTTGCCCAATCGTTTCTGGTTGGTCAATCGCGCCCTGCCGGGACTTCCTCGACTCCTGGGTCTTATGGCGGCCTGTACCAGCGTAGTCCGTTGGCGCGCTGCCCACATCGCCCCTCCAGTGGGTCTGGCGGCCAGTGGTCACAGCGTTGCGATCCTCTGGACCAGCGGCGTGTGGGCGACCCAGGAGATGTGGGCAGCTCTCCAGTGGTGGACCGTTCCGTCCCATCTGCGGAGGGTATCCCGTTTGTCCGCCCGAGCCGGCGGTCTCTCTATCGACCGGCCCTCTTTGATGGGTTGGGGTGCCCATCTGGGGAACACCGAGCACCGGCCTCTGGTCCCCGGAAGTCGATGCCATATCCAACCTGCTGGAGCTCCGTGCGGTCCGCCTAGCTCTCCCGCCTTTGCTCCGTCTCTCCGGGGTCAAGTGGTCCGAGTCAGGCGGACAATACCACGACCATGTACTATCTAAACCGCCAGGGCGGAGCCGCGCTCCTTGTCTCTATGCAGAAGCTCTCCGCATCTGGTCACTAGTCTTGCAACCCTGGAGGCGGATCTCCTGGCCATTCATGTGGCAGGAGCCTCCAACACCCTGGCCGATGCCCTGGCGGATAGGGCTGCATCCTGCAGTGGTCTCTCCTGCGGAGATAGTACAAGACCTGTTCTCCGCTGGGGCACACCTCTGGTGGATCTGTTTGCCTCCAGGGAGAACGCGAAGCTGAGGCTGTTTCATGCCCGCCCCCCTCAGCAGGGCTCGCTGCAGGGGGATGCCTTTTCGAGGCCGTGGACCCCGGGCCTCTTTTACGCCTTTCCCCCCGTTCCCCTGATTCACAGGGTCCTGCTGAAAGCGAGGAGGACCAAGGCGCAGGTGATTCTGATAGCCCCAGACTGGCCTCGCCAGTTCTGGTACCCAGATCTCCTCAGTCTCAGCTCCAGGACTCAGCGGCAGCTTCAGCTCGCCGGACCTGCTCTCAGTCAGTCAGGGAAGGTGTTCCATCCGGACCTTCAATCCCTGCACCTGCGGCCTGGTTCCTGATGACTAGAGTTCCAGGCCTTGGGTCTTTCGAGCGAGTCCTCAAGCGTCGTTGAGGCGTCCCGTAAGGTCGACCAGAAAATGCTATGCCTTCAAATGGAAAGGTTCTCCATTTGGTGTCGGGGGAAAAGGGTTGGACCCTTTCTGTGTCCTGTGGCGAGCATTTTGGACTATCTATGGTCCCTATCTAGTCAAGGGCTTAGGTCGGCGACCCTTAAGGTGCACCTGGCAGCCATTTCTGCTTACGGTAGCGGGCGGTCAGCAGTCAGTGGCGCAGGAAAAAGTGGTTGGCGCTTTTCAAAGGCCTTGATCACATTCCCTCAGTGCGAGAACCCCACCTCCGTGGGATTTACTGCTGGTACTGGCAAAGCTCATGGGCAAGCCATTCGAACCAATGCACAGGTGTGGTCTCCCCACCTGTCGTGGAAAACCGCCTTCTTGGTGGCTATCACGTCAGCCAGAAGGATGGGAGAACTCCAGGCGCTGAGCATCGGTCTCCTTACCTGGTCTTCCACAGGGACAAGGTTGTCCTTGCCCCACAATTCCTTCGAAGGTGGTGTCGGAGTTTCACCTTAATCAGTATTGACTCTGCGGTGTTCTACCCCAATCACACCTCGGAGGCCGAATATAGGCTCCATACTCTGGACCCTAGAAGGCTTTTCGCTTATTATAAGGGCGCTACGGCTGAAATTCGAGAGAGATTTGCCAGCTGTTTGTCACCTACGCTGAAGCCGCACCTGGCAGACCTGCAGCCAAGCGGACGATAGGCAGATGGGTCACCTCCTGCATAAATCTCTGCTATGAGTTAGCGGGCATGGAGCCTCCCAGAGGATAGAGCTCATTCTACCGCCAACTGCTGCATCGGTGGCTGCTTCCAGGATGTCCCTATCCAGGAGATCTGCAGGGCTGCTACCTGGAAGTCAGCACACACCTTTATTCCCACTACCACATCGACCGAGTCACGCGGGATGCTGGTTTTGGGGCCTCGGTTCTCAATCTTTGTTCCCCAAGTAAGTATTAGGGTGTGCTTGCCTCCCTCCTCCCGGAGAACTGCTAGGAGTCTGCCAATAAGTGTGGATGAACAACATATCCATGTCCTAGAAATACAGGTTACTCACCTGTAACAGGAGTTCTAGGAATGGTATATATTTGTTCATCCTATATTTCCTCGACTGACGCTGGCCTGAGCTTCAGCGGGCAGATCTGGCGTCATGGGGGCGGGCCGAGGTTTACCACCGGGTGGGTGGGAGGAGCTAGCTTGAAGACCTTCCGGCAAGATTTAAAGCGGCAAGGAACCTGCCAATAAGTGTGGATGAACAACATATACCATTGCGAGGGCGGTGGAGGAGGAGGAGGAGGGGATAAGAATATGGGCCAGCATTGCCTTAGCTTTAACACGGCTACCCGAAAAAGACGGCAACAATCCCTGGAGGCCCATATTCTTAAGAAGAAAATGAGCTCTATGGAGAAGGAGCTTAAGAAGCTAAGGCAGGCGTCCACTTCCCCCGAAGGCCATCGAAAGAAGGACGAGGAGGCACAGGACAAAGGCTCCTCCACTGCATCTCCCTCGGGAGTCAGAGCACATGGTAACATCCCCTCCGGGGGATCGCTCTTCGACGGCCACCTCGGAGGTTTCTGAGGCGGCGTCGGCCCGCCCGTCTGGCTCGGGCCTTGCGGGTGCCTCTGGGCAGTTGGAGGCCTCTGCCCCTGGTTCGGCCGCAGGCTTGCGGCCTACCATGGTGGGTGACTCCGGTAAGCCAGGCATCGGCTCCTCTGACGTCCGCCCGGAGAGAGCTGGTAAGACGTCTGATCCTCCGGGGCGACGCGCGGCTTCTTCCCCACTGGACCAGGCCAACCCCTCCTCTCAACCTGTCTCCGGTGATGGCTGTCATAAGTCGGACATTGGCTCTTCCGGTGCCCGCCGAGAGCTCGCCTCTACGCCTCACGTTGGCTCGTCCGATGTCCGGCCGGCGAGGGAACCGACGACGGACCCGCCCAATGTCTGTCGTTCCTGGTTCACCGCAGTCTTCGCTGCCATCTGGGGAGCCAGAGTCTCCCCAACCTGAACCCGGGGACTTTCCCCCTCCGTCCCCGGGCGAAGCTAGGGATTTTTTGCCTCAGTCAGTCCTTCCTCCATCTGGAGCGACGGACTTGACATTGGCTCCCCGGACGCTGGCTCCGACGCCGGCCCCTCCAACGTCTGTACCTCCAGCATTAGGGCCTCCGCTGTCGGCCCTGATGTCAGCCTTACCGACTCAGGGTGATTTCCTGCTCCCATCGGGCCCTCCACGCTCCGGGCTCTCCGCTACGGACCCGCCCATGAGGTTCCCAGCCGGGCCGTCTGCTCAGGCAGCCACCGCGGCTTCCGGGTATCCGCTGTCTTATTCGACGCCGGTGTACCCGGGAACGCCGTATCCGGCACAGCAGTACCCAATGTTGGGCTTACCGACGGCGCAGTACTCGACGCCTCAATACCCGACGCTGGGTTACCCGCAGCCGGGTTTTGGATACGCTCGATATGGGTATAGCCCATATTCTTATCCCCCACCTCCTCCTCCTCCTCCACTGCCCTCGCAGCCGCCAGTGGACCTGCAGGAGACTCTGGCCTCCTGGTGGACTGAGGCCAAGGCTCAGCTCACCAAAGAGGTCGAGAGTCACCTTCCGGCGACAGTGCCATCCCAGGTTCCCATACGCCCCAGGCAGCACACTCCCTCACCACCTCCGGACTCCAGGGTTCTTCTGTCTGGATCCAGAGAGGGGCAGGACTCTCGTCCCCGGGGACTCCCCAAGGGATCCGTTCCTCCCCAGGTCGGAAGGAGTCTTACTCTTCTTCATCCTCTTCTTCCTCTCTGACTCGTCCGGCGGCTGCTCTGAGAGGCAGCGAGCCTAGCTCTCGTCGACCCCGGCCAAGGACTCCTTCAAGTCTCCTCGGAGGATCCTTCTTTACGGAGTTGCTTAGAAAAATCCAGGAGGTTCATCAGTGGGCTCTTTGAGAACCAGATCCTCAGCGTCTGAAACTCACTGAACATCTGGATCTGCCCGTGACAGCTCCCACATTAGTGCCACCCTGGATAGAGCCTCACGCCGACCTTGTGACCACGATATGGAAACAGCCGTCGGCCTTAGCCCCTCTTCCTAGGAAGTCGAACAGGCTGTATCAGACTCCAGAGGGTGTTGATTTCCTGGATTCTCACCCTCGTGCCAACTCGGTCATGATTAGCGCCGCTCACGGCCGGTCGGCAAACTCAAAACATCTTAGCTCGTCACCTCCTGATAAGGAATCTCGCCTTCTGGACCAGTACGGGAGAAAGATTTACTCTTCCTCCACACTGGGGATTAGGGCCGTGAACTATGTCGGCCATATGGGGGACTACCAGAAGGCCATCCTTACTCAGGTGGAAGCCAAGCTGGACTCCTTGCCGGACTCCCAAGTCAAACAGGAGTTGGCTGATCTTGTCCGCTCTGCTCGTTCGGCCAGTCGCCACATGCTACGTGCTACATGTGACGCAGTGGACACTGCTGGGCGGAGCTCAGCTTTTGCCATAGGCCTACGGCATCGTGCTCGACTCCGCGTGTCAGGTCTAGTCCCGGAGGTGCAATCTGCTATCCAGGAAGCACCTTTCCGGGGCTCGGTGCTTTTCGGGGGTGATGTCAAGGACATCATTACCGATTGCAAGAGAAGGGGACGGCTCTGAAATCAGTTGATTCCATGTACCATCCCCATCAGCAGCAGCGCCATCCCTTTCGCGAGACGGAATCGTCAAGGCAAACCCCAGGAAGGCGGGCCATAAAAGCGGGCCCCAGCAGCTTTCAACCCCGCCCAAAAAGCAGCGGGTGCTTCAGCTGCGGTGCTGCCCCACACCACCTAACTCCTTTCCTCTCCCACTGCCTCCGGACTCCCCGGAGGAACCGGTAGGAGGAAGGTTTTCCCTCCACCTTCCGGGATGGGAGAGGATAACCACAGATTCTTGGGTGCTCCAGCTCATAGCAGAAGGACACTCCATAGAGTTTCTTCAGAAACCACCCACCACCCTCTCTGAAGAAGTCGTATTCAGGAACACCTTCCTTTGGTCCAGGAGGAAATCTGGCTCTTCTGCTGGAACAGCGATAAAGCCCATCCCCCTTCATCTTCAGGGGACAGGGTACTATTCCCATTTCTTCCTGGTCCCAAAGAAGACTGGAGATCTCAGACCGATTTTAGATCTCAGTTCCCTGAATCTTTATGTAGAGTACAAAAGGTTCAGGATGCTCTCTCTGCAGAGCCTTCTGCCCCTTCTCTGGCCGGGTCAATGGCTTTGTGCCCTGGATATGCAGGATGCTTATCTGCACATTCCCATTCGCTCATCTCATCACAAATACCTTCGTTTTGCGTTCCAGGGGGACCACTACCAGTTCAAGGTGCTCCCGTTTGGTCTATCCTCGGCCCCCTGAATATTTACCAAATGCCTGGCAGTGTTGGCGGCCCACCTGCGTACCAAGGGAGTACAGGTGTTCCCTTACCTGGACGACTGGCTCCTGGCGGCCTCGTCCAGGGAGGAACTCCTGCGTTTCCTCTCCCTCACCCAGCAGGTTTTTGCCTGCCTGGGTATTACCATCAACCATTCCAAGTCTCATCTGGACCCTTCCCAGAGGCTACAGTTTATTGGGGCGAGCCTCGTTACGACCATGGGCAAGGCCTTCCTGCCTCCGGACAGGGTGGCCTCCCTTCAGACCCATATAAGTCTGTTATCCGATCGCAGGATGGTCTCGGCGAGGTTGGTCCTTCGCCTTCTCGGGCTCATGGTGGCTGCTATCCCGACGGTCCCTCGCGCTCGACTCCACATGAGGGATCTCTCAGTAGACTCTCGCTCTCAGTGGGATCAACCAGTGGACGACCTAGATCACTCAGTTCTGATCTCATCGCCGATGATGTGAGACTTACAATGGTGAATGGTTCGAGAGAACCTGTTTCGGGGGGTTCCTTTCTTTCATCCTCCCCCCTCCCAGACTCTAACCACAAACGCCTCAGGCGAAGGTTGGGGAGCCCATCTAGGCCCTCATTGGATCCAGGGTTCCTGGTCCAAGCTAGAACAAGCTCTCCACATCATTGTGCTCGAGCTTCGGGCAGTGTTGTACACTCTCCAAGCCCTTCACCAGTACATCCTTCCCGGCCACCTAGCCGTCCAGACTGACAACATGTGCGTAGTGTGGTACATCAACAAGCAGGGAGGAACTCGGTCCTACCCTCTATGCAGGGAGGCAATGAGGGTTTGGGATTGGGCAACACAACACGACCTTCACCTCACGGCGATTCACATTCCAGGAGTCAACACCCTGGCAGACAAGCTAAGTCGCTCTTCTGCTCTGACTCACGAGTGGGAACTGGACCAAGGGGTCCTAGACAGTATCTTCCAACTTTGGGGAACACCACAGGTCGACCTGTTCGCATCCCCCCAAAACACAAAACTTCCCACCTTCTGCTCGCTCGTTCCAGAGTGAGGTGCTTTCTGGAACGACGCTGTCTCTAGACTGGAAGGACAGATTGGTCTATGCCTTTCCTTCAATTCCTCTTATCCCACGAGTCTTGCAGAAACTAGCTTCAGAAGGAGCGAAAATGATTCTGATCGCTCCTTTCTGGCCCAGGCAAATCTGGTTCTCTCTTCTACAACAATATTCAGAGGATCCTCCTCTTCCTCTTCCTCGAGGTTTGTTGATCCAGGATCAGGGGACCCTGGTCCATCCAGGCCTCAAATCCCTTCAACTGCATGCATGGCTACTGCAGACCTAGCCCAATCCCGTTTTGGTGAGTCTCCCAAAGTGGCGGAGATTTTAGTGGAGGCCAGAAAACCCTCCACCAGATCCACTTATGCCATGAAGTGGAAAAGATTCTCTATTTGGGCCGCCTCCAAGAACATGGAACCTTTCTCCTGTTCAGCGGGGCTTCTGCTGGAGTATCTACGTCATCTGTTCAACCTGGGTCTCAGGCATTCCTCTTTGAAGGTACACATTGCAGCCATCTCAGCCTATCATGTTCCCTTCGCAAACAAGGCTTTTTGCTCAACTGGAGGTCTCCCAAGACCTTTCTCAGAGGGGTTCTCCATCTGAGGCCCCCCATCCATACTCCTGCCCCCCCCTTGGGACTTGAATTTTGTTCTCGAAACTTACCCTTCCTCCTTGAACCTGCAGCCTCTGCAGATTTGAAGTTTCTTTCATGGAAGGCGGCTCTTCTTGGTGGCCATTACTTGGCTCGAAGAATCTCCGAGCTCAGGCCTGATGTGTAAAATCCCTACTTGATTTTCACAAGACGAGTTGCTCTTCGCATGAATCCTAAGTTTCTACCTAAAGTAGTAGCAGAGTCTACCTTAAATCACTCCATAGAGCTACCTGCCTTTTTTACGCAGTACTCTAATCAAGGGGAATATTTACTCCATACTATGGATGTTCACCAGATTCTGAGATACTACACCAACTGGACAAAGTATCTCAGAAAGACTGATCAGTTGTTCGTCTCTTTTGCTCACAAAAGGGAAGGCAATGCGGTTTCCAAGCAATGCCTGCCTAAGTGGTTGGCTCATTGCATCACTTTCTGTTATGACAAATACCACAAGACCCTCCCGGGTCAAGTCAGAAGCCACTCCACAAGAGGAGTAGCTGCCTCTGCAGCTTGTTTCAAGAATGTGTCTGTGGCAGATATATGCACTGCCGCCACCTGGACTTCCGTCCATACCTTTACGAAACACTACAGTTTGGATATTGCCTCTCGCCATAGAGAAGGCTTCGGGCTAGCTGTTTTGCAAGGTCTCCTGTCTTGAGGCTTGCACGGCTAGAGCTACTTCTTGAAGTAGTTTCCTCCTCCCGGTGCCTTTCTGTACTCCAGACTGCTTGGGATTCAGTCCTATATGTAATTCCTGCAAGAGCCCTCTCGAGAGTAAGATAGTACAGTTATGTAGAACTTACGTAACAGTAGATCTTGAGAGGCTCTTGCAGTAATCAACCTCCCTCCCATCCCCTAGGCTTTCAGCTCCTTTTCCATATAGAAATATCTGTTCCTCTCTCATCCGTACTCTTTCGTACTGTGGTGGGAAAAGAACTGGAAGGCAGGCATCGGGACCGCCCCTTTATACCGCGTCTCTAGCGCGGTCACCCACAATGGGCGGTCCCTCGCCGAGACTGCTAGCTAGAAATTTTTCCGTGGGGTCCTGCTGCCTGCCGGCGTCAGTCCTATATGTAATTACCTACTGCAAGAGCCTCTCTCGAAGTTCTACTGTTACGGTAAGTTCTTGCATAACTGTACTTTTTCCAACCTCAGCGCTATGGTTGGTGCCAGAGGGGCAGGGTATGGATGTAAGGCAGGCCCACTAGGTGTGGGCTACAGTATGGGATGGACTTGGCACAGTTGCAGTGGAGCTTCTGGAGCAGGAGGGCAGTGACTTGTGCCTTGAACGTGGTGAGCTTAGGGAGAACAGTAAGTGCCGCAAGTTCAAGGCTTTGATTGCTCTAGATACGAAGGACGCTATTGTAGTGATGTTTCCCTGAGGGGCAGGAGCAGCTTTCAGTCGTTTCTGGAACAGGTTCCATAGCCGTTGCTGGCCTAGGGAGATGTGGCTGTGGACATCTTGTGGCATTGGGTTGAGAAGTGCTCATTCATACAGTAAGGCCTTGCTGATGGTAACTCAGAGCTAGAGAGGGAGCCAGCTGGAGGAGATGTAAAGGTCACATTGATGGGAGTCCAGTTTATTACTGAGTACAGATCTGCGGGCACAGTTGAGGGCGACAGAGATTCAGTCAAAGACTGAGTTTTGGCAGCTGAGTATATGACCACATCATAGTTGGTCACTGAGATGATGAGATTGGAGACTAGGAGTTTAATTTCATTTTTATTTTTTATACTTGTTGACAAGATGAGCCAGAACTGCCAGTTTTCACAAGCAACAAGTGTAAGGACAATCAGTACAACAGACACACGTCACACAATTTCTGGATACAATGTATAAAAAAAAAATGTACAATAAGACAATTTAATGTCAATAACAAGTACATTCAGCAATAGATTCAAGCCACTGCACCAGCCTACATTTGAAAGATCTTACTGTTCAGGAGTTTTTCACCTCTGAGCTGACTTTGGTTCTGTTTCAGCAGAGTAGGCCAAGGCATGGATGGATTTTTTTTGACCAAGGAGTCAGTGTGTGGAGAGAAGCAGAGTGTTGGGTCCAGATGTATTCTCAAGTACTTGAAGATGTGGACTTTCTCAGTGGTGTCTCCAGGGTTAGAATATGCAGTACTAGTTGCTTCCTCAGGGAATAGGAGCTCCCAAACAACAGAGAATTTGTTTTTGTGGCATCAGTTATCAGCCTGTTAATGGTGAACCAGTCGCAGACTCTGCCGAAGTCAGACTGCAGGTTGTTTTCCAGAGTCATCAGGTTGTGATGGGAGGTGAAGATGACCGTGTTCTCTGCATACAGTAGAGTCTAGAGGGCACACATACTTCGGGAACTTTATTGACGGAAAGGCTGAACAGCAGAGGCCCTGGGATCGAGCCTTGCTGCACTCCTGCGAAAAGGGGAAGTTGCCCGGAGAACACATCTCCACACCTGGCCTTTTGTGATCTGTTGGAGAGGTAGCCGGTGAACCACTCAGTAGCCTTGGCTGACAGTCCCAGTTCCTGGAGCTTTACCATGAGGAAGTCGTGGCTCACCAAATCTAAGGCCTTGGTGAGGTCAAGAAAGGCTTGCTAACATATTCTCCTTTGTCTGAGGCAGCGTGGAATTTCTCAGTTCGATTACGGTGGTAGTTGTGCTATGAAGTTTTTGTAATCCATGCTGTTCAGAGGCTGAGTTTGTAGGTCGAGACATAGGGACCTCTGGCAGACTTGTTCAACACCTCCTGGGGACTGGGTGCGTGCCTCAGGACTGGAGGATGGCACATGTGGTTCTCCTCCATAAGAGTGGGCCCAAGGATGATCCAGTTAACTAAAGACTGGTCAGCCTTACTAATGGATACTATCTTTAATGAGAGGTTGGTGATCTTTCTGGAGGAGAATGATCTCCAAGATGATGGGCAACATGGGTTTGTCTCAGGCAGGTCCTGCCAGACAAACCTGGGTGACTTTTTTGACTGGGTGACAAGGGCACTTGATAGGGGCCATGCAGTGAATGTCCTGTATCTGGACTTCAGCAAAGCCTTCGCCTCTGTGCCACATGGAATGTTGACTAGTAAGCTGAGAAACCTGAGAGCATGGGAGAAACTTGTTGGATGGCTTAGAAGCTGGCTGCAGGACAGACAGCAGAGTGTAGTTGTAGGGTGAGAACTCTCGACTCCCAGAGCTGTAACCAGTGGTGTCCCACAATGCTCGGTACTAGGACCAGTGCTATTTAACATCTTCATTACCAATATATCGGATGGGATTTGGGGTAAGATCAGCCTTTTTGCATACACAAAGATCGGGGCAGAGGTGGATAGTGTGGAAGGGGGGCAGGTAATCCAAGAGGATTTGGCAAGACTTGAGTGCTGGTCAGCCACGTGGCAACTGGGGTTCATTGCTAAGAAGTGCAAATTCATGCACTTGGGATTCAGGAACCCCGGGAATTGCTACTGGCTGGGGGGAGTGCAATTATCCACTTCATTGGAGGAGAAGGATCTGGGGTACTAGTCACAGGAGACACGAATCAGTCAGCACAGTGTAGGAAGGTGGCGGCCAAGGCTAATAAGATGCTGGGGTGCACTGCCAGGGGAATCACTTCTAGGAGAGGGACGTCATTCTGCCACTGTACAGGTTGCTGATGAGACCTCACTTTGAGTACTTTGTGCAGTTCTGGTGCCCCTGTTTAAAGCAGGTCACAAACTACTGGAGGGAGTTCAGTGCAGGGCGACAAAGATGATCCTTGTGTTGGGGGGCAAACCATATGAGGAAAGACTAAGGGAGCTCAACATGTATTCCCTGGAGGACAGAAGAAAGAGAGAGGATATGACTGAGACCTTTAAATACTTAAAGGGCATGAATAGGGTTAGTACTGAGGGCATGTTTAGATTAAAGGAGGGAAGGGACACAGTCTGAAACTGGAGGGTGAAAGATTCAGGAGGGAAATGAGGAGACACTACTTCACGGAATGGGTGGTAGCAAGGTGGAACGCACTGCCAGAGGAGGTGATATTGAAATCTATGGGCAGTTTTAAGAGGGGGTGGGACTGGGTCAAAGGTAAGGTCAAAACTGGGGAAAGCTGGGGAAGGGGACTCTGCAGACGGGCAGTAAATCAGATCGACAGGTAAGGGGGGGGGCTGCAGTAGATTAGATGAAGCTGCGCACTCCAGCAGACTCTATTAGCTCATATGGTCATAGACAGTTTTCTTCAGAGTCAGAGAGAGTGGAGAGAGGATAGAAATGGGACAGTAGCTGGAAACAAGCGTGTTGTCTCTAGCTTTAAAGACTAGAACGCTGGCTTGTTTCCAGACTTTGAGGATGGAGCCAGGTTGGAGGGGAGGTTCAAGAGTTTCTGGATTGGTAGTGTAAGTTTGTCGATGGCCATTTTGAGTAGCATCATATTCACTCTTTAGGGTCTAATTCTGGTTTTGGACGGAAGTCTCAGAAGGTATTTTTTTGACTGTGCTCATGCTTACCCACTTGAAGTTTGGTCTCATGGTTTGAGAACAGGGGGCCAGGGCAACAGGTTGGTTCCCAGAGGCAGGTCTTTGCAGACATTCATGAAGTAGGTGTTGAAGGCCTCAGCGATGTCCATGGGGTCAGAAGTATTCAAGCTGTTGACATATAGCATATTGGGGCTAAAATGGCTTTTGCAACCAAGGACTGCATTGATGTTTTCCCATAGCTTCATTGGATTGTTGCTGGATTCTTGGAGCTTTACCTGGCAGAATTCGCATTTCACTTTCCTAATAGTGGATTTGCACTGGTTTCTCAGCTTCTTATACCTCTGCAAGTTCTGGGGGAGCTGATTCCTTTAAACAAAGCCCACAGGTGGTCCCATTCATTAAAGGATGCAAAGAGGACTGGAGTGACGCAGTGGTTCATATCTCCATGGATCCTCTTCTTTTTTCAGGGGAGCGAAATGGTCACACACAGCTTAGAAGGTGTGAGAGAAGTCGAAAGCAAGATTGATGTCTGGGATGCAGTCCAGGTAGTGCCAGTCAGTAATGACTGAGGTGGTTTCTGAAGTCAGTTAGCCTGTCTCCCTTTAGGCAGTGGGTGTAGATGAACTGAGGTGGGTGTCTGTTTGTGGACCAGAAGCAGTAAGTCGTGGCGTGGTCAGTGATCAGTTCTGTGAGTACCTTAACGTGAGAGGTCCTGCCCAGGTGGGATGCCAGCATCCACTCAGTGAGTGTTTCAGAAGATTTTTGTAGTTGATTCTAGCTGGGGAGTTGACTGCCTGGCTGAGATGGAAGTCAGCCAGCTTACTTTTGTATTGCTTGGAGTGGTGGGTGAAGGGGATGAGCAGTTGATGTTACTGCCTTTAAGGATGAGTTTTTTGTAATTTTGGTTTAGGCAGCTGACATGGTCAAGAAAAGAACTCTCTCTGAACTGTTTCACCATTACCGTCGCTGCTGCTGACAGTAGCGGCTATACCATAAACAGAGCCTCCCCGTCGGCATCAGCGTTGAGTTCACAAAGCATGCCTGTTGTTTGTTCTTCCTTCTCCGCCACTGCAGTAGTTGCCGGCTTTGCCTATACACACCCCTCCCCCGGCACCACAGTTAGGAGGAGTATAATCCTGATCTCCTTAATATGGAGGAGGATTTGCAGGATGAGGAATGGGAACGTGATACCTTTAAGAGTGGTCTGATCCCAGTTCCGCCCTATCCTCATGTAGTGAAGACACCGTGATTTACACCCCAAGGTCTTCAACTGAGGATGCCTCTCTTCAGGCACTATTGAGACAGATCTAAAATACAGACAGCTTTGCCACTGAAGAGGACTCCACCAAATGGAATTTGCTGGATTTTTTTGAAGGTGCCTACTACTCCCTCCATTGTTATTCCTCCTGTGTATCCTGCCTTAGAAGATGCTACCTTGGCTGCCTGGCATATACCTTATCCTCTGCCTGCAGTGCCCAGAATGGCTAATGAGCAACAATAGCCTGCTCAAGTCTGCTAAGCCTTATTGTGCCTCACAGCCTGAAACTGTCCCTGTAGTCATTATGGCTGCTCAGCGATCCAAGACCCCTAGACATATGAGCTCATTGCGTCCTGATAAAGAATCCAGGAGGTTGGGCATTCTAGGCAAAAGAACTGATGCCTCTGTATCTTGAGGACTCAATAACCAACTAACATGCTTACATGATTAAATATCAGAATAACCTTTTGAAGTCTGCTGACTACTATACAGTCTTTGGCTGATGGTCCCGTCAAGGCTGAATTTTTTTAAAGCTGTTTCAGTTGGTATTGACACTGGTAAGCATCTGTTGCGCTCTGCATACGAGGCCTTTAAAGCTTCTGCTGGGGCTGCTGCCTCTGGTGTTGCCTTTGGAGATATTCCTGGTTCCATGTGTCTAGCTTTGCAATTGATGTCTAGCACTCTGTCCTTAATGCCCCTTTCAGAAAGTCTAAAATGTATGGGATGACGTTGAAAATGCCTTGCTTGAACTTAAATCCCCCAGATAACATTAAGGTCACTTAAGTACCTGACGCGTCAGCCCTCCACTGGGTGTGGAATGAGTTCTTTTCATAGGCCCTCTACCCATGGCGGTAGTGCCTCCCATCAGCAGCCTCATGCTCAGGGTAGAGGTGCCCCCCTACCTTCTGGTGTCCATGCTAAGGCACCCAAAGGTATCAGTCCTGCTGTCCCGGTGCCTTCTGACCCTGCAGCTCCCCCCCCCTTTGCTACTGCCTCTGAGCATGCAGGTGGGGGAAAGGATCTCCCTTCATTTGCGGAAGCAGGGGGGGGGAGATAACCACAGATGAGTGGGTTCTGGAGATAGTGGAAAAAGGAGTGCTGTTGAGCTGCTGACTGCCCACCACCCGTGCATCCACCAGCTCCTTATTCTCCTCCAGGGTGCTTGTCCCTTCTGCTGACAGAGTTCCAGATGCTCATACAAAAGCATGCTATAGAACCTGTTTCCTTTCATGAGAGAAATTATATTTTAACCCCAGGAATTCTTCACAGATTAACTCTATCAGTCGGCCTCCTGTGTTGAACTGCCTTGGAGAGAAATGGAACTTATGCAAATGATGGAACATCTGTTGGCTTGTGCCACCATTCAAATTGCTGCCCTTATCAACCGCTGCGTTCTGTAACTCTCAGGTTTCATTCTCCACCTGCCTAGTAAGACGCCTCGGAGTCTGCTCCTCAGTGTGACTGAGTTACATTTATTTTCACTGAAAATAAGTAAAACGTTTTTTATTTATTATTCTGCTGCCTTAATTAGTTTTTATAGTTTGTGCTAGTTTTTAGTGTTATTTTACCTCAGGTAGCAGTTCCTCATAGGTTTTTTGAAACAGTCAAGGAACCGGCTGTTTTTGTTTACTTTTATTTTTACTTATAAATCCTATATAAGAACTTGAACCAGAACCTTCCTTAGTTTATTTGGGGCTTCAAGTTGAATTTAAACAGGTTAGTGGTTTCTTCCCAGTTCGAGAACCGACCGTTTCTGTGAACCGCTTTGCCTTGCTATTGCTGTTTTTACTATGGTTGGAAACCACATGTGTTCTTTATTTTTCTTCACATCTGATATGTCCGATAAGCCTAAGAAGAAAACAGGGCTTACCGGGTTTAAGAACTGTAGTAAGTGTGGGGAGGTTTTCGCAAAGGCTGATAAACGCAATTTGTGTTTATTTTGCATAGGTTTTTCTCATTTTCATGCCAATTTGCGAAATTTGTAAAACTTTCCCAGTTAAAACTGTGGAAAAATGCTTACAGCGTTTTAAAGACAGAATGGCCTCCCCATTGGATCAAAGCGATCAGCCTAAAAAACAGGCCTAAAGATACTGAACCTACTGCCTCTGACAAAGGCGAACAGTCTAAGCCAAAAAGGCATGGGGAACCAGCGAAAGACCAGGTTCAGGCTAGGAAAAAACATAAAACGAAACATACCGAACCTCCTGCTGGAAAAGCAATGGAGCCCTCAGTTCACAAGTCAGTTGCACTGAAGGCAGAAGTAGTGGCTCAGACTTTACAAGTTTTACAAGCCCTGCAGACTGCAGCTAACCATGGTTTGCTACCGGTTCCATCACAACTGGTACCACTGGTTCCATCTGTTCCAACAGCGGTCCAAACACGGTTACATCTGCGGTTCAGTGCTCGGTTCCAATGGCACAGGACCCCTATTATGATGAATACAAGGAGGAAGATGATGAGGAACCAATAGAACCGGAGGTTTCTCCTGACCAAGATTTTGAATCACCTCCTAGGTTTCCAGAGGATTACTCATCTCACTACACCTTTGTCAAACAAATGGTGGAGGCCCTTGACCTCCCCACAAATGAATCTGTGGAGGATGAGGAAGAGGCAGAGTTTCTGGATATGACTGGGTTAGATCCTGCTAAGAGGCTCTTTCTCTCTTTTGAAGGAACATGTAGTGAAAGTCCTGGAAACCCCAAATTCGGTATCCCCAGTAGACCACAAAGGCTAATAAAAAGTACCTACTTGACTGATCAGGGGCAGAGTTCCTTTGTTCTCACCCTGATCACGAGGGGAGTAGTGCAAGCAGCAGCTTGTGATAAAGCCAGTGTGCCACCGGCATCTCACCCACCGGAGAAGGATTACAGGATGATGGACAGTATGGCCAAGAAAGACTACCTAGCTGCATCTCTGGCCATCAGACAGGCTAGTTACATGGCCTATGCTGCCCAGTACCAGAAAACCCTCTGGAATTCTGTTATGGCCATGGCAGACAAGGCACCAACTGGGTTGGCTGCTGATCTGACTGAGACAGCCAGATGTGGCTTGGAAGCCGCAAAATATAAATTTCATGTGGCAGTAGATGTCAGTGACACCGCAGCCAGGTGGATGGCCTTGCAGTAGCTCTGAGAAGGTTTGCCTGGCTAAGAGCCACAAACCTGACTCAATATACTCAGGCTAAGGCCCTGGATTTCCCAGTGGAAAATAATTCCCTGTTTGGGGACAAAACAGGCATACATGAAGAGGGTAGACGAGTACAAAACCACTTTTAAGAGCAATACAGCAAAGGAAAAGGCTTCAAACTCCTACAAGCCTCAGGGAAGGGGAGGTAGAGGTAGGGGCTATGGCAGACCTTTCGTCCAAGCTCAAGCCACTCCTGTCTATCCGCAACAGAGGTTACTTCAGGGGCAGAAGGGGCTCTGGACGAGGAGACCAGACCCCCACAGGCTACAGCCCAAGCAAAGCAGACTCCCTGATATGTTAGTCAGGGTCACCTCCCCATTACCAGTAGGGGGCAGGCTGACTCACTACTTCCAGATTTGGAAATCCATCACCACAGACAAGTGGGTTCTGGAGGTAGTGAGTCAGGGCCTAGCACTTAGTTTCAAATCTCTCCCCAAACTGAGATCAAGGTTTTTCAGACCATCATCCCACACAGAAAGGACACTTTTAGAAAGTGTCCAACCTGCTGGTCACAAAGATAGTGGAACCAGTTCCACTCTCCCAAAGGGGGAAATGGTTCTACTTAAGATACTTCCTAACCTTAAAGGAAAATGCGGACTAGTGACCCATTTTGGATCCAAGAGCGTTAAACAAGCACTTGGCAAAGCCAAAGTTCAGAATGGTGACTTTGGCAGTGATCCTTATCACTCTTCGGCAAAGAGACTGGCTGGCATCACTAGACCTCAAGGATATCTTTTCCACATTCCCATCAGTGAATCTCGCAGAAAATGCCTAAGGTTCAGACTACATTGTCAGTTTGCAGCCCTTCCATTCAGCCTAACTTCAACTCCCAGGACATTCACAAAGTGCCTGGCAGTGGTGGTGGCACACCTAAAATGGCAGGGCATCATGGTGTTCCCCTGCCTGGACGACTGGCTAGTTGTGGGCCAGTCACAACAACAGGTAAGAGTCTCTCAAGCTTACCCAGGAAACACTGGAGTCACTGGGGTTCCTCATCAGTGTCCAAAAATCTGTACTCCAACCTGCTCAGGTACTAAATTTGATGGGGGCAGAGTTGGATACCCTGCAGGGGAGGGTATTGCTTCCCCAGGACAGAGTAGACAATATCCTGCAGATTGCAGGATCCTTCAGTCTCTGCAAACAAAGGCCAGCAAGGCATTTCCTAAAGTTTCTGGGACACATGGCTGCAGCAGAAGGAACAGTACAAGGTTGCAGATTTCAAATGAGAAACATCCAGTTTCACCTTGGGGCACATTGGTGCCAAATGAGAGATTCTCTCACAAAGCTGGTGCCAGTGACACTGTTGCAGGCCCTGCAATGGTGGCAAGACTGAAGGAACCTCAGAAGGCGGGGGTGTCCCCTTTGTGAAGGAGTCCTCCATGCTGGTACTCGAGACAGATGCCTCCCTCCTAGGCTGGGAGGCACACCTGGAAGAGCATACAGTGCATGGCACTTGGTCCCCTGCAGAGTCACTCTTGCACATAAATCTACTAGAGCTCAGGGCAGTGCTACTTGCACTGCAGTCCTTCACGTCCCTGGTAAGAGACAAGGTTGTATAAGTCAGGACAGACTATACCACCACAAGGTATCGCGTCAACAAGCAAAGAGGGACAAGGTCCAACTTGCTGTGTACATAGGCAATGAAAATATGGATACTAGGGACGTGGATATGATGTTCCATCCACACTTTCTAGCAGTGCCTTTCCCTTTAAGACTTGGCCAGGCGCTTTCAAGCTGGCTCCTCCCACCACCACCCCAGTGATATCTCCTCGGCTCCGCCCCATGGCGTAGATCTTCCTTTCCGCTGGAAGAAGCAGGTTCCCTACTTACCACTCTCGCACTGAGTAGGCCCTTGCAACTTAAATCTTCAGAATTACTTCCTAAAATGTTTAACTTTTGTTGTCTTCAGTTCTATCTATGATCACAACCACGATGGACAAGTCTGCTCCCAGGTTCTGCCAATGCCCTTGTGGGCAGAAGATGTCCTAAATGGACCCACACACCACGTGCATCTACTGCCTGGGGCATGAGCACGATCCCCAGCCTTGCGACTTCTGTCGCTTGTTCCACCCAACTGTTATCGAGGATTGCCTTGCCCAACTCAAGCTAGGCCGTCCAGGCCAACAGAACCCGCTGGTCAAATTGAAGGATATTCGTTGGGTGGCCTCTGCGGCTGCGGGGTCCGCCGAACAGCTTGCAGCATTTGAGGAGGAGGTGGCCCAGGCCGCAGCTCACTCCTCTTCGGCTTCTGCCTTCATGCCGCTCCAGCTGGGCCAACTTTCACGGGGTCCTTCAAGGAATTGTCAGTCCCTGCCGACCCTTTGTCAGGGACCCTCTGGGCACAAATCTAAAACATAGAGAGAGTCCAAAACAGAAAAAGAAAGGACTCACCGTCCTTAGTGGGATCAGCAGCACTCTCGGTCAAGAGCTTCTGATTCCCGCACTTCTTCAGATCTGACTTCGGTTGAATCCCAGGCCGCTGGCTCCACGGTAACCCCATCAGGCCAGTTGGCCGAGATGCTGGTTAAAGTTCCTGCCGAGACTTTTCTCAAACCGACCTACCAGTTGTCGGTTATATGGCAGCTTAGATTCAGTGCAAAGAAGTGCAAAGTAATGCACCTAAGAAACAAAAACCCAGGGGAAGAGTACACAATCTGGGGGGAGGTGCTAACAACAGAAATGGAAAGGGACCTGGGGGTAGTCTTATCAGATGACCTAAAGGTAGGCAAGCAATGTGAGAAGGCAGTAAGGAGGGCTGGGGGGTGCTGGGATGCATAGGGAGAGGCATCACCAGTAGAAAACAGGAAGTTGTTATCCCTCTGTACAGACAGTTGGTGAGACCCCATCTGGAATACTGCGTGCAGTTCTAGAGACCCCATCTCCACAAGTACATAAACAGGATGGACAGTCCAGAGGAGGGCAACTAAAATGGTCAGGTCTAAATTCAGAAGCCATAAGAAGAGAGACTAAAGGAGCTTAATATTTATACCTCAAGAAGGGGGGACATGATAGAAACATTTAAGTACCTCAAGGGAATCAACAAAGTTCCAAGAGTGTAGCATCTTTCAGAAAAAGAGTTGTGCAAGAACAGTGGGGATTAATTTGAAGAGAGATGGGAGATGGCTCAGGGGCAATGTAAGGAAGTATTTTTTTCACAGAGAGGATGGTGGATGCATGGAACGGCCTTTCTGAGGAGATTGTGAGGTCAAAAACAATGGGGGCATTCAATAATGCATGGGACAGACATAAAACAATTCTTGTGGTGGGGGGGTAGGAGGAAGTAGGCTGTTGGTTAACTAGGATCTGCAGCTTATCCAGTAGGTAGGTAGGGAAATAGGCAGGCTGGATGGGCCAAGTGGTCATTATCTGCCGTTAGTCTATGTTGTCGACTGAAGATGCCAACACTTCTTCGTCCAGGTCTCCGGTCCTGACTCAGACCACTGGCGAGACAGATCAGCCTGCTGAACAGTCACCTTTGGTTAACAACAAAGACACGGAGGACCCTCGGCATTCTCCGACTCCCTCTGAGCCCTGCTGCCGGTCCACCCGGCGGTTGAGGTGTCTGTTCCTTTCCCATGGGTCGAGCAGCTCCCGCCAACATCAACACTCTCGTTCTTGACACCACTGGAAGCACTGCTGCCGCTACTCTTCGTCCTCGAGTGAGGAGAGGCTTCTGCGCAAATTGCGTAGACGCTACGAGGACCTCATGCGGCAACAGCTGTTGTTCACTGGTACGAACCCAACCCCGGCTCCTACACTGGCAGTCACCTGGCTTTCGCTGGACAGGCCGACGCCTTCTCCACCTAAGGAGCTGACCAAGACTGTCCCGGCTCGGCTGATCCCAGCGTCTCCACCGATTTTAGCTGCCACCTAAACATCTGACTTCGGCGCTCCAACTAAGGAATCTCTGCCAGTTAAAGGGCTTCCCCATTGGCTGTCAGTCACCATCACCCCTGACCATTCTTGGAGGGTCAGAGGGGACTCAGGTGGTCGACCACTTTTCAGTGACTCTTCAGTGTCAGCGGGTTCCTCTCTGCACTCCTGTCCGGTCGATGAGGAGTCTGGGGATCTCTCAGCCGAAGACGGTCCTACTTCCTTTCTGAGCCTTCTTCGGATGACCTCAGAGTCCACGGGGATGAAAATGGAGCCCATCCAGAAATGGGACAGTTACCCGCTGACCGAGATTCTTGACCAGGGGGGATTCTCCTACGGAGGCCTTCCCAGTGGCGGAGGCCATTCTT
The DNA here is from genome assembly GCA_016271365.2 of Neoceratodus forsteri. Classification (NCBI taxonomy): domain Eukaryota; kingdom Metazoa; phylum Chordata; order Ceratodontiformes; family Ceratodontidae; genus Neoceratodus; species Neoceratodus forsteri. The sequence goes on from CM057456.1 coordinate 349,500,256, forward strand.
GGCCCTGCCCTGGAGCTCTGGCAGTGCCCAGTTTCCTGCCCTGTGCCATTCTCCCGGATGGCCCGCAAGTATGTGGTACCTACCGGTTCCCTCTCGGGTTATTGCCCCTCGGTTGTTGAGGTCTGGTAGCGAATTCAGTGTTCAGGCGCTCGGGGAAGCTCTGGGGACATCGATAAGCCACCTGACGAGAGTCAAAAAAAAAATTGGGCCATGTGGCAAAGAAGGTCATTGCTGCCTCCTCGCTCGGTCTTCGCCATTCCAGTTCGGTCATCCCTATGGCCCACTCCCATGCCCTGCTGGGCACCTTGCATGAGGTGCTTCCTCATCTGCCGGTGACCCTCCAGACCACAGTCAAACAGGTCTTGGACCAGGGCCGGGCTGTAGTTAAACAGCTCCAGACTGCCATGGACAATGGGGACTCTTGTGCCCACTCCGTGGCGGCCTCGGTGGCCATGCACCACAGGGCTTGGCTGTGGATCTCAACCTTTACAGTGGACACTCTGCACAAGCTGGCAGATGTTCCCTTTTTGGGCACTGACTTGTTCTGGCCAGGGGTCGAAGACCACCTCACCCACATCGAGAAATCCAGTGCCACCTTGGACTCTGTGACATCTACCCAGAAAGGCCCCAAGGGCTCCAAGCAGCAACATTAAAGGAAGCCGTTTCGGTCCACCACTTCTCCTGCGACCAAACTAGTCCAGCCCCAGGCTGAACAGCAGGCCCAAGCCTGGTGACCTCTGCTGAAGTCAATGGCCTCAGTCTTCCATAAGCTTGTGAGGAAAGACTCCTGTGGCTCCTTAGCTGAACCCTCCTCCAGGCCTGCCCAGTGACTGGATGAGGGGTGTGTCCCTCCTACCCATCACATCTCCCCTGGGTCCTCCCATTGGGGCCGGCTCCGCCACTTCCTTTCCACCTGGTCCACTGGTTACCACGAACAGGTGGGTTCTCAAAGTGGTGGGTCGGGGTCTGCCTCCGGAATTCGAACAGTACCTTCCTTGTCAAGCCCATGCCCCACGGGAGGACTTGGTATCCGCAGACATTCTGTCAGCTCTCAGAGATGATATAGCCAAGCTCCTCCACAAGGAGCTTGTGGTTCCTGTCACGGATCCTCCAGAACACCCAGGGTTTGTCTCCAGGTACTTCCTGGTGCCAAATCTGATGGGGTGGCTGGTGCCCCATTCTAGATCTGCACAACCTGAACACATTTTTCAAGTTGTGCACCTTCAGGATGGTAACTCTGTCTCAGATCATACCATCTCTAGAGCAGGACATGTGGTTCTGATCCCTGGATCTTCAGAACGCATTCTTTCACGTCCCGATCATCCGTCTCACCGAAGTTTCCTCCGCTTTCGAGTGGAGGGAACCCTCTACGATTTCCAGGCCATGCCATTCATCCTATCCTCCGCCCTCAGGGTCTTCACCAAGTGCATTGCAGTGGTGACAGCTTACCTGAGGCACCAAGGGGTACAAGTTTACCCTTACCTGGATGACTGGCTGATCGCAGGTCCCTCCAGGCAGGAGGTGTAGCAATCCAGGCACCTGGCCCTCCAGACCTGCATCTCCCTTAGCCTCCTGGTCAATGAGGCCAAATTGGAACTCATGCCTTCACAGGTGATCCACTTCACCGGGGCGGAGCTCCACTCTTGCAGAGTCGGAGCCCGGCTCCTGGTGGACAGGGCAGAGGTTCTGTCCTCCTTTGCCCGATCATTTCGGGTTGGGCAAGTGGTCTCAGTGCAAGGGTCACTTCAATCAGCTGGTCACCGTGGCCCAGAGGATGTGGAATGCCCTCCGGTGGTGGTTATTCCCGGAGCATCTGCAGGAAAGGATGGATCCCATTTGTACGTTCGGAGCTGACGGTCATCTTGATGATTGATGCCTCTCTCATGGGCTGGGGTGCCCACTTGGGGGAACACATGACTCCATGGGCTCTGGACCTTCCGAGGAGTCCCGATGCCACATCAACCTCCTGGAGCTCCAAGCAGTTCAGCTGGCGCTGACTGCATTCACTCAGCACATCTTGGGTCAGGTGGTTCAGATCCAAACGAACACCATGATCATGTACAGCCTCAACAAACAGGGCAGGAAGAGCTCCCTGCCACTGTGCAAGGAAGCTCTCCATGTGTGGACCCTCGTGCGCAGCCTGGAGGCCGGTCTCCTAGCCATTCATGTGGCAGGAGCCTCCAACCAGCTGGTGGATGCTCTCAGCCATGTGGGCGAGGCGTGTCGTGAGTGGTCTCTCCACCCAGAGATAGTACACAGTCTCTTCTCCCAGCAGGGCACCCCTCAGGTGGACCTGTTCACCTCTATGGATAACACAAAGCTGAGGCTGTTTTCACCACCACCGCCTCCCCCGCCCCAGCAAGCATTGCTGCAGGAGGATGCCTTCTCAAGGCCTTGGACCGCAGGTCTCTTATGTGCCTTCCATCCACTTCCTTTGATCCACAAGGTGCTTCTCAAGGCCAGGAGGGACATGGCATGAGTGATCATTGTGTCTCCGGACTGGCCCCACCAGTTCTGGTACCCTGGTCTCCTCGGCCTCAGCAGCAGGCTCCTGAGGCGTCTTCCTCTCCGCCCGGACCTGCTCTCCATCAAGCAAAGGAAGGTATTCCATCCGGACCTTCAGTCCCTGCATCTGACAGCCTGGTTCCTAAGCAGCAAGAGTTCCAGGCTTTGGGTCTCTCCGAAGATGTCCTCACTGTTGTGGAGGCTTCTCGGAAGGAGTTGACCAGGAAATGCTATGCCTTCAAGTGGCAGAGATTCTCCATTTGGTGCCAGGGCAAGGGGTTGGATCCCTTGTCCTGTCCAGTGGCTAACATCCTTGATTACCTGTGGTCCCTCTCCAAGTCGGGCTTTCAGTCGACGACCCTTAAAGAACAGTTGGCGCCTTTGGCAAAACTTTGGAAAACACAATATGTAGACACAATTTGGCTTGTAATTCATATAACTTGTATAGATTTGTCCTCTTCATTATTTATTACTGAAGAAATTCTCACAAAAACAAGACCTGTATTCTAAGAGTTCACCTGCCTCTAAAACTTATTCTCTACTTGAAATAATAATGCTCTGTCGTGACATCATAATCTGTTGCTATGGGAGTCACTGTGTTGTCAGAGTATTATGACATCAGGTTGGGAAGAAGCAATATGAGCTGATGAATCCTCAAGAAATAACTATCCCGTTTTCATCCATATTAGCTCGGTAATAAATAATGGGGATAGAAATACAGAGCTAATCAGAAATATAAGCTGCTTCATGTCCAAATATTATGTTTTATAAAGTTCTTCTCAAGGTGTCTGTAGCTGTTTAAGGTGCACCTGGCAGCCATCTCTGCTTACCGGGTGCAGGCCGGTTAGCAGTCAGTGGCACAGGAGAAGGTGGTCTGGCTTTTCTTCAAGAGCCTTGACCATATTTCCCTTCCGGTGCATGAACCACCACCACCATGGGACTTGTTGCTGGTGTTAGCAAGCTCATTGGCAAGCCATCTGAACTGATGCACTGGTGTGAAATGTCTCACCTGTCTTGGAAGACCGCCTTCCTGGTGGCTATCACGTCGGCTAGAAGGATTTGTGAGCACCAGGTGCTTTCGGTGGAATCTTCTTACCTGGTCTTCCACAGGGACAAGGCTGTCCTGCGCCCCAACCCAAACCTCCTCCTGAAGGTTGTGTCTGATTTTCACCTTAACCAGGTGCTTAATCTCCCAGTGTACTTCACCAATCACACCTCTGAGGCCAAGCACAGGCTCCATATTTTGGATCCGCGATGGCCTACTGCAAGGAGCGCATAGCTGGAGTTCATGGAGAGGTTCACCAGCTATTTGTCATCTACGCTGAAGCCGCACCTGGCAGACCAGCTGCTAAGCAGACGATTGGCAGGTGTATTGTATCCTGCATCGACCTATGCTATAGGTTGGTGGGTAGGAAGTCTCTGGAAGGCTAAGGGCTCATTCCACCAGCCATACCGCTGCCTCGGTGGCTGCTTCCAGGGATGTCTGTATCCAGGAAATCTGCAGGGCTCACCTGTAACAGTAACTCTAGGAGTGGTGTATGATGTTAATCCACACCGACCCACCCGACCTCCCCTTTCTTTGGTGAACAACACTGCTTCCAGCGGGCAAGATCTGGCATCATGAGACTGAACTGAGGGAGTTGCCATCTGGATGGGGGGGAGGGGCCAGCTTGAAGACGTTTCCAGCCAAGTCTTAAAGGGAAAGACACTGCCAGAAAATGTGAATGAACATCATATACCACTCCCGAAACTACTGTTACAGGTGAGTAGCCTGTTTTTCTGGCATACTCCTTACAGGTATTCCTGTTAGTCATCCACTTTCAAGGGAAGGGCAGTACCCTAGCAGATGCACTCAGCAGAATCAACCAAAACCACCACAAGAGGTCTCACAATAGACAGTTGCTAGAGGTGGTGTTTCGAAGGTGTCACCCAAGAGATGGATCTCTTTGCTTCAAAAGAGAATCATCAGTTGCCCACATTCTGCTGCAGGCCACCAGCAAAGGGCACAGTGACCATGGATGCCCTGGTACTAGACTGGTCAGGCAGGAGCCTGTATGCATTTCCTCCATTCCCTTTGTTGTCCAGGGTCCTGATCAAACTCTGGTCCCAACCAGGTTCCATGATTCTGATAGCTTCAGACTGGGTCATACAGCTATGGTACTCACTACTGCTCTCCCTATCAGTGGCCCAACCCATACACCTCCCTCAGAGGCACAACCTCCTGACCTCATCACAGGGGAGGATCCTGTATTTAAACCTTGGGGGTCTCAGACTCTGAGCATGGCTCTTGAAGACCTAGAATATACTGACTTACACTTCTCTGAAGGTGTACTTAGAGTTCTTAGGGGCTCCAGGAAGCCCTCAACCAAGAAAACTTGTGCCTTTAAATGAAAGAGGTTTTCTATCTGATGTAAGGCTAACAGCCTAGTACCTTCCCAGGCAGGGTTACCAGTCTTACTGCACTATCTCATCCACCTGCACTCACTGGGCCTACAGCCCACACCATTTTTTACACCTCCCCATGAGCAGTACAGCTGTCATTTTTCACACCCTGTTTGAAATGTGTTTTTGCACCTGTGGTGCCAAGTGGCGCAGTCGCTGTGTGAAATCAGCTTTCGGCTAACAAACTGATATTGCCACTGTTCATGAGGTGGGGGTCACAAAAAACCCATGTTGAAAATTTGGAGTGAAAATACCAATGAACGCCTGGGGCATTAGGGCTTCTGACCATAACGCCCCACCATGTAGAGACTGACAGGCATCAGGGGTGTGACTTGGGATTGTTGCCTGTAACACTCATGCCATTCCACCCCCACCCCCACCCTGCAGCCAATGACGGGCATCTAGGTGTGCCTTGGACTCTTCGGCCCCAAAGTTCACCCCATTCTCCTATACTGCACCCATCTCACCGTATTTCCTTATGGAATGGGGTGGGCATAAGGCCCAAAGACCCCAAGGCACACTGTGACACTTGTCGGTGTCTGCTGGGTAGGGTGTGGTGAAATGGCATGGCTGTTATGCCTGACGACCCAAAGGCACACCCCAGTGCCCGTCAGTCTCTGCTATTATGCATCTCTCTAACTCCTGCACTACCAGTGCCAGCAAGCAAGCATTCAACATTGACAAATGCTTGTTTCCGACTTCCATGGATCCCAAACTAACTTCAGGGTATTCTTCAGCATGATTAACTCTCTCACCCTACCTCCGCTTCCAGAACCAGTTAGCGTCTGCTTCACCGCTGATGTCTTATTGTTAGGTTAGTCATACACTGATTAAGTTTTTAAAACCCATATGGCTTCTGTTTTTCCTGTTGTTGGTCCTATCTGGCATGACCAGGGGACAGTTTAAAAAGGGGGATTTGTTATTGAAATTTTGTTATTATAATTAGAATAGCTTAGTTAAGGAGTCTTACCCCACAGGCTTCAGTGAATCTGAGCATTATAGAATGCAGCAGTTGGTAAAGGCAGCAGTTTGAATGGTGGCATGAGCCAATGAGTGTTCCTTCATTTGCATAAATTCCATTTCTCTCTGAGGCAGCTCAACACAGGAGGCCTGACTACTAGATTTAATCATATTGAAGAATACTTTGGAAGAAACAAGATTACCAAGGTAATTTTTTCTTCTACTCCTAATCCCCAAGTCTACAGGAGATCTACTTCCTGTACTGAACCTTGGACACTTTAACCTATTAATTGAATACAGAAAGTTTCAAATGGTGTCTTCTGGCTGTAATCCCTATGTTGCAAACAGGGATTGGGCCTTTGCACTGGATTTGAAGGACATGTACCGTTATATCAAGATTTGCAAACGGTACAGGCAGTACCTCCACTTCATGCTGGAGGGCAGCCATTACCAATTCCAAGTCTTGCCCTTTGACTTGTCCTCAGCACCACAGGTATTTACCTAATGTTTAGCAGTTGTGGCAGTAGCACTTTGGAAGGAAGGGCTTTGTCTTCCCCTTTCTGGACTGGTGCCTCAAGGCCCCATCCCGGGAAGCAGTCCTGTGCACATTGTCTAGAATGAGATAGTTGCTTGAGGAACTGGGGGTCACTGTGAATGTACTGAAACCTGTGTTTGCCCCTTGTCAGTATCTCCAGTATGTTGGTGGTGGTGGTGCTGGACACAGTAGTGGGCCATGCCTTCCTGGCTGTAGTCTCAATGGCACTATTTTTGGCGCCCCCTAAAGACCCACCATGCAGGACAGTCTGGCTCACAGGTGCTTACAAGAACTGAGAAAAAAAACGTCCACTGAAATGAATGAGCCCACATTATTTTCAGTGGTGTGGGTTTATTTTCTCCTTGGCATAACTTTGTCACCTTTTGATATTTTTTTAATGACAGCACTTGTGTTTGTGAGAGGGGATCTAAATGACACCTCGCCAGAAAAAGGAAAAAGATATCAGATGGTATGACAGTTATGCACATGAGGAGAAAGAAAAGTCATTGAAATGAATGCCCCACACCTCAGTCAACGGTGCTCCCTTGGTCTCGCCGACGTAGCCCATCCTGGTCCCGTCCCCACAAGCCAAGTTGGCTCAGGCCTCCCCATCTATCTTGGTGGAACCCCGCCTTAGCAGCTCTTGCACAGGGCCCCATCCAAGGCTGTTTGCCCCGCCTCTGGTCTCCCTGGGCGGGTGTCCGTGCCATTCACCCACTTGGATGAGTCCTGGGTGTTCCACAGGGAGCACGGGTTGAAGGCGGTGCTCGAGGAGTCCTTGGACTCTTTTGACAGGTCCTCCATGCATTCTGCTTGGACCCCAGGCTTCGATCGCAAGTCAACAGAAGAGCTCACCACTGAGCATGGGCCAGTCATCTTTGGGGCCTTGCTTCATCTCCTCTGAGTCCATGGGGAATCCCCTGGAGCCGGGCCAAATACCCCCTCATGGAGATCCTCAAGGAGGATGACTCCTCAGGTTGCCTTCCCATTAGCAGAAGCCATTCTGGGTCCTACATTGGAGCTTTGGCAGCATCTGGCTTCTTGCCAAGCGCCCTCCACCTGTATGGTCCACAAGTCCCTTCCTGGGTTCTCCAGCTACCCCTCGGCCGAGTGGCTGGTGGTGGACTCTGTCTTCTGTCAGATGGTCAGTGTAAGGGATGTTGACAAGCCTCCAGACAAGGGGTCCAAGAAGATGGACCATGCAGTTAAAATGGTTTATGCAGCTTCCTCCCTATGTCTCCGTCAGGCGGGCTCCGCTGTCATGATGGCCAGCTTTGGTCATGCCCTCATGGGGGTTCTGGACAATGTCTTTCACCACCTTTCTGCGGACTTTGTCGGCAGACAGGTTGGTCTGGGACCAGGGATGTTCTGTTGCCAAGCATCAGCTCCAGACGGCCATGGACATTAGCAACTCCTGTGCCCGGTGTGTGGCTGCAGCAGTCACCATGCGGCGTAGGGCTTGGTTGAGGATTTCCACCTTTACGGTGGATACCTTGCATAAACGGGCTAGGGATGCATAATCACCTCACCAGGACTGAGAAGTCCAGTGCCACCTTGGATTCTTTTTTTTTTTTTTTGAATTTCTATTTATGCTCCTTCCCTGCACCCGGTGTCCATTCCTTCGGGAGACACACTGCAGTATCCCTGCATTACGGCCTGCCTGATCCCCCGGTCGAGTCCCCATGGAGCCTTGGCTATATCCCCAGGCAGGTGCGGGGCAGAGACACCCCGAGACACTTCAAGATTCATCAGACTCCTCCAGGTCATCAGGGTCTCTGCTTCAGTGCTCCATCATCCAGGAGACCGGGGCGCCTATTTTCTCTGTTCTAGAGGAGTGGCACATACCCTGATGTCATGGCGTCACCGCTGACGTCGCCACTCCCCATCCCCTAGAGTTAGCTCTGTGCTTGCTCTGCCTCTGACGTCTGCCAGAGGCCAGTCAAGTGCCGAGTGCGAACCCCCCTCCCTCCTAGGAGAGCAGAGCTGTCCATCGGATGCTCAATCCTCTCTGTCCCCTGCTGACCCCGGATGGCCAGGGCTCATTCCCAAACCCGGGTCGCCGGCATGGCGCGAAGTGTGGCGTCCTGTGCCTCAACCCTCAGCGCCACCAGACTGGGGCCTCCCTGAATTCTGTTACGTCCTCTCAGAAGAACCTTAAAGGCCAGAAGCCACAGAAGAAGCCCTTTCAGTTTAGACCCTTTCTGCCACAGCAGCGCCAGTCAGGCAATGTCAGGTCTGGCGGACTAAATCTTAGCCTGCATCCTTAGGCTTCAAGAAGCCTGGAGTCTTGGTTGGCAGTGCTCCTCCAGCACCAGAGCCTCTGCCAAGCCTGCCCAGTGATGGGTTGGGAGATGTCTCCCTTCCACCCTGCCCCTGCCTCAGCTTCCCATGGGGGGTCGGCTTTGCCATTACTGGCACACCTGGTTCCTTATTACTATGGACAGATGGGTGCTAGACATGGTGGTCCAGGGTCTGCCTCTCAACTTTGAGGCTTTACCGCCTTACTGAGCCCGTTCCCCACGGTAGTCCATGGTGCCTCAGGACATGCTGTCTGCCCTGAGGGAGGACATCGCTCGGCTCCTTCACAAAGGAGTTGTGGCCCATGGCCCGGATGCCACATCCAGCCAGAGCTTTGTGTCCAAGTACTTCCTGGTCTCCAAACAGACTGGGGGGGGAGGGGTTGGTGCCCCATACTGGATCTTCTGTATCTCAACCAGTACTTGCGGATTTGCAAGTTCAGGGTGGTCATGCTGAATCAGATAATTCCATCTCTGGAACAGGTCATTCTGTTTCCTGGACCACCAGGATGCCCATCTTCCATATCCCTGTCTGACCCACCGGCGGTACCTTTGGTTCCACGCAGACGCAGCACTCTGCAAGCTCTGAGTCATGTCGTTCGGACTCCACTCAGCCCCCAAGGGTCTTCACCAAGTGCACTGCAGTGGTGGCAGCATTCCTGCAGCGGCAAGGGGTCTGGATATACCAGTACCTGGATGACTGACTGATCGCTGGTTCATCCTGGGTGGAAGTGGAGTAGTCAAGGGGCCTGGTCCTCCAGACTTGCTCAGCCTTGGGTCTTCTTGTCAACCTGCCCAAGTCAGAATTCTCCTCTCACAGGTCACCCACTTCATTGGGGTGAGCTTGACTCCCTTCAGGCCAAGGCCCGATTCCCTGAGTACCAGGCAGCGGACCATACCTTCTTCGCCTGTTCTTTTCAGGTTGGGTGCTCTCATCTTGCCTGGGACTTCCTGCAGCAGCTGGTTTACATGGCATCCTGCACCAATGTGGTTCAGTAGGCCAGCTGGCAGATGTGCCCCTTGAAATGGGAGTTGACCCACCAGTGGTCTCTGTGCCTAGGTCACCTGGACCAGCTGGTCATGGTGACAAAACCAGTGTGGGTTGCCATTCCAGTGGTGGCTTATCCGGAACACCTGCAGGAAGGAGTCTCATTCATCTGCCCAGAGCCGACTGTCACTTTGACGACCGAGGCATCTCTGGTGGGGAGCTCACTTGAGGGATGACAGAGCCTGTGGGCTCTGGACCACCAGGGAGTCCCAGTAGAACATCAGCCTGCTGGAGCTCCGTGCAGTGCATCTTGCGCTGACGGCACTTGGTCCCTCTGCCCAATGTCAGTTTGTACAGGTCTGGATGGACAACACCACGACCATGTACTACTTCAGTAGCCAGGGTGGAATGCATTCCCTCCAGTTGTCGGGAAGCCCTCTGCATCTGGACTCTCATGCGCAGCTTGGGTGCCGATCTCCTGGCTATTCATGTGGGTGAAGTCTCTAGACAGTTGGCGTACACTTTCAGCCGAGTGGCTTACAAGTGGTGTCTTTACCAGGAGCTGGTAGATCATCTGTTCTCCCAGTGGGGCACTCCCTTGATCAACCTGTTCACCTCCTGGGAGAATGCAAACCTAAGGCTATTTTGTGCCTGCATGCCCCCACCCCACCCCACCTCCCCACAGTGCAGAACACTGATGGGGATGCCTTCAGGAGCTCCTGGATCCCGTGCCTTCTGTATGCCTTCCCTCCCTCTCCTCTGATCCACAAGGTGTAGTCGGACAAGGCACAGATGATCCTGGTAGGCCCAGACTGGCCGTGTCAGTTCTGATATCCAGATCTCTTCAGCCTCAACAGCAGGCCTCTGTGGCACTCGCCTCTGTCTGGACCTGTCTTCTTGCTGCCAGGGGAAGGTCTTGCACCCTGACCTTCAGTCCCTGTACCTGACTGCCTGGTTCCTGAGCAGCTAGAGTTCCAGGCTTTGTGTCTCTCCAACGAGGTCCTCCAGGTTGTAGAAGCCTCTCGGAAGGAGTCAACTTGCCAGTGCTATGCCTTTAAGTGGAAGTGCTTTTCCATTTGGTGCCAGGGCAGGGAGCTGGGCCACCTGTCCTGCTACATGGCTAGCATCCTGGACTACTTGTGGTTCCTCTCTGTCAGGCCTGAGGTCGACAACCCTCTAGGTGAACCTAGCAGCTATCTCTGCATACCGGGCGCGGGCTGGTATGCCACCTGTCCTCACCGGTGCGTGAACCACCACCACTGTGGGACTTGTTGCTGGTACTGGCCATGCTCATGGGCAAGGCTTTGAACCAATACACAGGTGTGACATCGCCTACCTGTCATGGAAGACTGCCTTCTTAGTGGCTGTGACCTCCGTCAGAATGATCAGTGAGCTCCAGACACTTTCGGTGGTCTCTATATTTGATGTTCCTGGTTGTCCTCTGCACCAACCCAAAGTTCCTCCCGAAGGTTGTTTCAGAGTTTCACCTTAACCAGGTGATTAACCTCCAGTGTATTTCACCAATCCAACCTCGTAGGCAGAGTGCAGGTTCCACACATTGGACTGGAGGTGGTGCCCATGGCTGGAGTTTGGGGAGAGGTTCACCAGCTCTTTGTCACCTGCACTGAAGCCACACTTGGCAGTTAAGCAGACGATTGGCACATGGATTGTCTCCTGCATTGACTTCTGCTATAGGTTGGCTGGTAGGGAGCCTCCCATTGGGCTAAGGGCTCATTCCACAGGACATACTGCTGTCTCGGTGGCAGCTTCCAGGGACATCCCTGTCCAGGAGATTTGCAGGGCTGCTACGTGGAAGTCGGCACACACCTCCATCTCCCATTACCACATCGGCCTTGTCAGACGGGGATACTGGTTTTGGGGCCTCAGTTCTCTGCTCCCTGTTTCCTAAGTAGGGGTGTTCGCCTTCTGGAGAACTGCTAGGAGTCTGCCAAAGTGCAGATAAGTGCACCATATGCACGCCCCTAGAAATGAGGGTTACTTACATGTAACCGTAGTTCTAGGAGTGGTATATGGTGCACATCCACAACCACCTGACCTCCTTTGGCAAGTGGCACATGGATCCCTGCTTCCAGCGTACAGGATTTGATGTTGCGGGGCAGAGCCAAGGAGAATACCACCCGGGTGGACGGGAGGAGCTTAGCTTGAAGACGTTCCATCTGAACTTAAAGGGAAAGGAAGACTGCCAAAGTGTGGATGTGGAAACCACACCTGGAACTTCGGTTACAGGTGAGTAACCCTCCTTTCTAGGGCCGTGGATTTGATGATCTATTCACACTTTCTAGCAGTTGCCATTCCCTTTAATTCTGGCCAGAACATCTTCAAGCTGGCTCCTTCCACCCACCCATGTGGTAACTTCCTCAGCTCCACCCCTTGACACCAGATCTTCCTTTTCACTGGAAGAAGCAGGTTCCCTCCTTATCGCTGTAAAGCGCTGAGTAGTCCTTTTTGCTCTAAATCTCCGGATTTACTTTCAAACCTTGTCTTCAGGCTTGATCTTTGATCGCGACTGCAGTGAGCGACGAGTCCACTCCGGAGTTCCGTTGGTGCCTTTGTGGGCAGATGATGTCCTGAACGGATCCGCACACTGTGTGCATCTATTGTTTAGGCCATGGGCATGGTCCTCAGGCCTGCAACATTTGTCTGACATTCCACTCCTTTGCTCTCTGTCTTATCCTAGGCCAACCAACTGAATGGGACCCACTGGTCAAATCCAAAGATGACCGCTGGGTGGTCTCTGCAGCTGAGGGGTGCGTCGACCAGCTTGCGGACTTTGAGGAGGCGGCAGCTCACACTTCCTCTGCTTCTGCCTTCATTCTGATTTCGTTGGGTGCCTCTTTTACGGAGTGTTTGAAGGAGTTGTGCCAGGCCTTACCGACCCTTGGACTGGGTCATACTTCAGGGCACAAGTCCAAATCGAAAAAATAGACCAAAAAATAGTCTCGCCGTCTGTCGTGGGAACACTCTCGATCAGAGGCTTCTGATTCCCACGCTTCTGCTGATCCGACTTCAGTCGACACTTCGGCCCAGGCCGCCGGTTCCACGGTACCCCTGTTGGACCAGTTGGCTGAGACGCTGGTTGACGTGCCGGTTGAGATTTTTCTTAAACTGGTCAACCAGTTGTCAAGCTGAAAAGACCGACACATCACTTTCCAAGACTCCAGTCCTGACACAGTCCCTTGGAAGGACGGATCAGTCTGCTGACCCGCCGCCTCTGGTCATCCACCAAGACCAGAAGGTGCCTCGGCTCATGCCGGCTCCATTCTGAGCCCCACCACCAGTCCCCCCAGCGGTTGAGGTCCAGGTCTTGGTCTTACCCCTGGGGGTCGAGTGGTTCCCACCGACGTTGGCGCTTCCGCTGTTGACACCATGAGAAGCAGCGCCTCCACTACCCTTCATCCTCCTCGAGTGGGGAGAGGCTTCGGCACAAGTTGTAGTGACGCTTCAAGGATCTTATGTGGCAACAGCTGGTGTTCTCTGGTATGAAGCCAGCTCTGACTACCACACCGGTTATAAATTGGCTCTCGCCTCAGCGGCTGACACCTTCTCCACCTCAGGAGCCAACCAAGATGGTTCCAGCTCAGCAGCTCCTGGCTTCTTCACCGATTCGAGTGGAACCGCCACCTAAACAGCCGACAACCGGCGCTCTGACCAAGGGGAGTCTGCCCGGCCATGAGGCTTCCCCATCGACTGTCGGTCACCGTCACTCCTGACTGTCTGAGGAGGGTCAGTGGGGACTGTGGCGGTTGACCCCTCTTCCATGACTCCTCAGTTGGAGGGTTCCTCCTTGCACTCCCGTCCAGTCAACATGGAGTTGGTTGAGGGTCTCTCGACGGACGAAGGCCCTTCTTCCTTTATGGGTCGTCTCCACCTGATCTCCGAGTCTGCAGGTATGAAGATGGAGCCTGTCCAGAAACGGGCTCGATACTCCTTGACAGAGATCCTGGATCAGGGTGCTACTCCTGGGGAGGCATTCCTAGTGGCAGAGGACATCCTCGGTCCTGCCTAGGAGCTTTGGCAGCGCCCTGCTTCCTGCCCTGCGCCGTCTTCCCAGATGGCCCGCAAGTATGTGGTACCTACTAGTTCCCTGTCGGGATTGACAGAACACCCCTCGGCCGAGGGGCTGGTGACCGATTCTGTCTTTAGGCGCTCTGGCAACACTGCGGACATTTGCAAGCTGCCTGATTAGGAGTCCAAGAAGTCTGACCATGTGGCTAAGAAGGTCTACGCTGCCTCCTTGCTCATTCTTCGCCAGGTGAACTCGGCCCTCCTCGTGGCCCACTTCTCCCATGCCCTGCTGAGCACCCAGGATGAGGTATTTCCTCATTTGCTGGTAGACCTCCGGACCACTGTCAGGCAGGTCTGGGACCAGGGCCAGGCTGTAGCAAAGCAACAGCTCCAGACAGCCATGGACAGTGGGAACTCCTGTGCCTGCTCTGTGGCAGCTGCAGTGGGCATGCATTGCAGGGCTTGGCTGAGAATCTCGACCTTCATGGCACACACTCAGCACAAGCTGGCAGATGTTCCTTTCCTGGGCATTGACTTGTTCGGGCCTGGGGTCAAGGGCGCCCCCTCACCTGCATTGAGAAGTCCAGTGCCACCTTGGACTCTGTGACATCTGCCCAGAAGGACCTCAAGGGCTCTAAGCAGCAGCAAAAACGGAAGCCCTTTCGGTCCACCTCCACTCCTGTGTCTAAACCAGCCCAGCCCCATGCTGGACAGCAGGCCCAGGCCTGGTGACCTTGGCCGAAGTCTGTGGCCTTGGTCGTCCGTAAGCCTGGAGGGGGAGGCTCTGGTGGTTCCTCAGCCAGACTCTCCTCCTCCAAGTCTCCCCAGTGACTGGATGAGGGGTGCATCCCTCATGCCCGTCACACCTCCCCTGGGTCCTCCCATGGGGGGGGCAGGCTCCGCCACTTCCTTTCCACCTGGCCCACTGTCACTACAGATAGGTGGGTCCTTGAGGTAGTGGGTCAGGATCTGCTTCTGGAATTCCAGCAGTACCCTCCTTGCTGAGCCCACGCCCCAGGGGAGGACTTTGTATCCACAGACATCCTGTCAGCTCTTCAGGGCGCCATTACCCAGCTCCTCCACAAGTAGGTTGTGGTTCCTGTTGCGGATCCTCCAGAACACCCAGGGTTTGTCTCCAGGTACTTCCAGGTGCCAAAACAGATGGGGTCCTGGCATCCCATCTTAGATCTGCACAACCTGAACAAGTTTCTCAAGTCGCGCACCTTCATGATGGTAACTCTGTCTCGAATCATACCATCTCTAGAGCGAAACATGGTTCTAGGATCGTGTATGTGGTGTTCTTTCCACACTGATTGGCATTTCCTTTCCCTTTAAGAATCTTGCTGGAAGCTGGCTCCTCCCACCCACCCGGGTGGTATATCCCTCAGCTCCGCCCCGTAATGCCAGATCTTCATTTCCACCGGAAGATTCAGGTTCCCTCCTTGTCGCTCCTGCGTTGAGTAGGCCCTGGTGCTTATCTTCAGATTCTTTTGTGGTGTCAACTGTGATGGAGGACAAGTCCTCTCCCGGATTCCACCAGTGCCCTTGCGGGCAGAAAATGTCTTGTACTGACCCGCACGCCACGTGTGTTTACTGCCTGGGACATGCCCATGATCCCCAGGCCTGCAAGTTCTGTCAATTCAATTCAGTTCACTTTATTAACCGGGTAAGTACACTGGGCTAAGCTCGTTTTCAGGAACAACCCGGAGCTTCATCAGTAAGAAGCTAAAATGTTATACAAAGTGGAAAATACATTGACAGTGCAACAAATACAGATATAATGCTACAACATATACAATATAAATGTATATATTTAAAAACAATTACATAAGGCTGAACATTGCAAATGACTAAATAGAGCATTTTTAAAAGCTGTACTTTCTGAGGCATTTACACAGCTGGATGGCAAAGAATTCCAGAAAAAAAAGCTCTGAACAGAGAAGGCCCTCTCTCCCATACAAGTGTAAAACTTAGGCATGGACAAACGTGATATATTAGGGGAATGACGCAGTCAAGGTCCTTCTCTAATATCTACTAAAGCAAATAATTTAGATTTACTACCCAGGAGGAGTGTACGATTAGTCATACAACCAAAATTATATAAATAGGTCAATTTAGGGAGCAACCAACCAAGGGTATCATACAAAATGCAAAAATGCGTTCTGTAAGGCTTTGCCAAAACAAATCTACATATGGAATTAAAAGTTTTAACTAAATCCAAATCTTTTTTCGCCAGTTTGGTCACGCGTTCTATCCCGCGGTTTTAGATGACCATCTTGCATGTCTGCAGCTTGGGCGACCGGAGAAGTGGCATCTGCCAGTCAAATCTAAAGACTCCCGTCGGGTGGTATCCACGGCTGCGGGGTCCGCCTAACAGTTAGAGCAGATGAAGGCCTTCGAGGAGGAAGCAGCTAAGGCTGCCGAGCAGTCCTCGCTTTCGGTTTTTATTCCACTCAATCTGGGTGTCTACTTTACAGGCTCCTTCAAGGAGTTGTGCCAGTCTGTCGGTCCCAGGAGTCCCTAACCTCGACTGTGGTCGAAATTGCAACCTCGGCCGCTGGTTTCACGGTTCCCCCGCCAGGCCAGCCCGGCCAAGACGTGGGGGAACGACCCAGTCGAGATCATTCTCAACCCCTTTGACCTGTTATCGAATGATGAGGCCGACAATTGTTTGTTCAGAACTTCGGTCCTGCCTGGACCCACCGACTAGGTCTCCTAGCCTGCTAGGAACCCCGTCGAGGTCCCTGTCCCCGACCTGGAGGTGCCACAGTTTTCCCCGGCCCCTTATGATGACCCCCAGCAGTCGAGGTCGAGATCTCTGACACCCTCAGCTGAAAGGCAGAGGAAGGCCCTCAAGCAGCACTTCAAGGCGGATGGCTGTTCGACCTCATCCTCCTTGGATGAGGAGAGGCTTTGACGTAAACTGCGCTGACACTACGAGAACCTTATGTAGCAACAGTTGATGCTGGCTGGTCCAAAGTCGACCCCAGCCATCACGTGGCTGTTGCCCTCAAGGCCGACACCGACCCTGGAGCCGATCGACACCGTTCCTCCCCTGCGGAGCTGGTAAAGACCCTCCCGGTTCGATCGAAGCCGGCCGTTCCACTGATCTTGGTGGAGCCACCCCCAAAGCAACCTCTCTTGGGGTGGCTCCTTCCTCTAAGGAGTCTCTGCCCGATGCTGGCCTCCTGTGTAGGCTCAGTCACCCTCACTCCTGACCGCCCGCGGCAGGTTGAGGCCGACTCTGGTGGCAGGACACTCTATCCGGACTCCTCTGAGTCTGTGGACTCTGAGTTAACTTTGTGCTCTTGCGATGACTACTCAGTGAGTCTCTCAATGGAGGAAGGTCCCACGTTCTTCCTGGACATTCTTCATCTCATCTCCGAATCCATGGGGAGGCTGTTGGAGCCAGTTGAAAAATGGGCCAAATACACCTTTACTAACATCCTCAGAAAAGGAGATTCTCCGACTGAGGCTTTCCTGGTGGCCGAGGCCATTGTTGGTCCGGCGTTGGAGCTGTGGCAGCACCCAGCTTCCTGCCCTGCGCCTTCAGCTCAAATGGCTCCCAAGTATGCGGTTCCCATTGGCTCCCCTTCGGGGTTCACACAGCACCCCTCAGCTGAGGGGTTGGTGACTGAGTCTGTGTTTAGGCACTCGGGAAATCAAGGGGACATGGATAGACCTCCAGACAAAGTGCCCAAAAAACTGGACCATTCTGCCAGGAAAGTCTATGCTGCCTCCTCGCTTGGCCTCAGTCAGGCGAGTTTTGCCGTCATCATGGCACACTTTTCTCATGCCCTGTATGGCTCTCTGGATGAGGTGCTTCCTCATCTCCCCACAGACCTCCAGACCACAGTCAAGCAGGTCTGGGATCAGGGCCGGCAGTTGCTAAGCAGCAACTCCAGACTGCCCTGGACATCAGGTATTCGTGTGCCCGGTCAGGGTTACCTGTGAAAATCGCGACTCAGCAATCGTGAATGCAATACCGCGACTGCACATCAGCGACCACCAAAATAGCTACTTATGGATATTGGCGAATTACCGACAATAGCGATCGCGTGCTGCCACTGACGACAGTAATAGCAACACAGAATCACAACCTTAACTCGTAGGTGTACATTTATAACTGCCTGTCATAGGCTCAAAACCTACTGCTTAATATGCAACCAGCTGTGCCTAGTTTTGCCAAATGGATTGCCTTGCTGTACAGATGTGTGAATTGGATGTACTAGAACCACCCCATTCTATCTGCTAAGCCTTCATGTCACATAGTCTGTAAATCAGCTGGCATAAAGGTTTTCACTGCAGCTATGAGAACATGCTGAAATTTGATCCTGGAAAAACATCAGAGAATTCAGGAACATTGTGCACATCATCAGAGCTATGTTCAGTCAACTCCATAAACCCTCGCATGCCTCTAACCACCTGTCCTTGCCTTTCTCCAGCTCCCTTCCAACTTGGCTTCTTTCCTGCCCCCCTCCTACTTTACCTTTTTCCTATTTGCTTTTCAGTGCTAGCACACCTCTACATCATTTCACAGCTTTGCTACAGTGAAGGGGCTCCGAGGATTTGGCGGCTTACTTGGGCACAACAAAGGGGCTGCGGGGATTCGGCAGCTTCCTTCCGTCCAGCAGAACATGACTGGGAAAGCAGAAAGATGCCTACTAAGGTTTGGTGATCGAGGAAAACCAAGGGGTTCTCGGTGATTGTGGAGGCACATTTGGGGGAAGTAATTTAAATTTATGGCAATTTTCTTTAGTGGTAAATGTGGGAGGGAGCTGAGCTTAGCTGATTAAAGTGCTGCTTTAAACAGTGAGCGCTATCATGACGTGGGTGCGATTTTGTAAGGATGCTAATGTGTTTGCTCACTATTGTGACGATCGCTGAAAAAACTTCGCAATTATGTCAGTCATGCTTTTAAAGTCGCGTTTTTCACATTGAACCCCCGCTCAGTGGCGGCCGCAGTCGCCACAGTGCCTGGCTGAGGGTATCGACCTTCACGGCAGACACCCAGCACAAACTGTTGGCGGTTCCCTTCCTGGGTACAGACTTGTTTGGCCCAGGAGTTGGTCACCTACAGCATATCGAGGGATCCAGTGCCACCTTGGACTCGTTACCTCCACCCAGAAGGAACCCCAGGATTCTAAGGAACAAAAGAGGAAGCGCTTTCTGTCCTCTGCCCCTGTGGCCAAGCAGCCCCAGTACCAATCTGGGCAGCAGCAGCAGCAGCAGGCTCAGTCTTGACACCGTCGGCCGAAGTCAGGGTCTCGGGCAGCCCGCAAACCTGGAGGGAAGGGCTCTGGCTGTTCCCCCACCAGATCCTCTTCCTCCAAGCATGCACAGTAACGGGATGGGGGCAGCCAACCCCAAACCCATCACAGCCTCTCTGGGTCTTCCCGTGGGGTTCCGGCTCTGCCACTTCCTTTCCGCCTGGTCCGCTGTCACAATGGACAGGTGGGTCTTGGAAGTGGTTGGCCAGGGACTGCCTCTGGAGTTTGAGCAGTACCCACCAAGCTGAACCAGTGCACCACGGGAGGAGAAGGTATCAGTGTCGGCTGTCAGAAACAACATTGTCCAACTCCTCCGCAAGGAGGTAGTGGCTCGAGTCGCGGATCCCCCTGTCAACCCAGGGTTCGTTTCCAGGTCCTTCCTGGTCCCAAAATGGACAGGGGGCTGGCACCCCATTCTAGATCTGCACAATCTGAATCAGTTTGTCTGGTCTCGCACCTTCAGGATGGTAACTCTGTCTCAGATTATACCATCTCTCGAGCAGAACATATGGTTCTGCTCCCTGGATCTTCAGGACATGTTCTTTCACATCCAGATCTATCTGTCACACTAAAGGTTCCTCTGCTTCAGGGCGGAGGGAACCCTCTACAAGTTCCAAGCCATGCGTTTGGCCTGTCATCGGGCCTCAAGGTCTTCACCAAAAGCATAGCAGTGGTATCTGCCAATCTTCGGTGTCAAGGGGTCATAGTTTACTCCTGTCTCGATGATTGTCTCATAGTGGGTCCCTCCAGATCGGCGGTAGAAAGGTCCAGGGAGCTGGCCTTCCAAACCTGCCGCAGCCTTGGCCTCCTGATCAACAAGGCCAAGTCAGAACTCGTGCCCTCGCAGGTGATCTGTTTCATCAGGGCAAAGCTTGACTCTTGACGAACAGGAAGGAGGTTCTCTCCTTCTGTGCCTGATCATTTCTGGTTGGACAGTTGCACCCTTCCCAGGACTTCCTGCGACTTCTGGGTTACATGGTGGTCTGCACCTCCGTGGTCCGATAGGCCTGGTGGCATATGCACCCCCTTCAATGGGAGCTGGCCAGCCAGTGGTCCCAGTGCCAGGGTCACTTCGACCAGCTGGTGACAGTAACCCAGAAGATGTGGGACGCTCTCCAGTGGTGGACCGTCCTAGAACATCTGCATGGAGGGATCCTGTTTGTCCACCCCGAGCTGACGGTCATTTTTACAACCGATTCCTCTCTTACTGGCTGGGGTGCCCACATGGGTAACCACAGAGTCCACGGGCTCTGGACCCCCAAGGAATCCCAATGTCATAGCAACCTGCTGGAGCTTGGAGCAGTCTGGCTCTTGCTGGCTGCATTCGCTCAGTTCCTTCGGGGTCAAGTGGTTGAAGTCCAGACTGACAACACCACGGCCATGTACTACTTCAACAAGCAGGGCGACACGCACTCCTGGACCCTCTGCAGGGAAGCACTCCACATTTGGACCCTTGTGAGCCAACTGGAGGCAGACCTTCTAGCCATTCATGTGGCGGGAGCCTTGAATCAGTTGGTGGACGCCCTCAGCCGGGTGGGTGAGGTGTCCCATGAGTGGTCTTTCCATCCAGAGGTAGTTCACAGCCTGTTCTCCTAGTGGGGCACCCTTCAGGTGGACCTGTTCACCTCAAGGGAGAACACAAAGCTGAGGCTGTTCCATGCTTGCCTCCCTCAGCAGGGCTCGCTGCAGGGGGATACCTTCTCGTGGCCATGGACCCCATGCTTCTTCTGTGCCTTCCCTCCAGTTCCCTTGGTTCACAAGGTGCTCCTCAAGGTCAGGAGGGACAAGGCACAGGTGATTCTGGTAGCCCCAGACTGGCCCCGCCAGTTCTGGTATCCAGATCTCCTCAGTCTCAGCAACAGGCTCTTGAGGCGTGTTCCAGCATGCCTGGACCTGCTATCCATCAGTCAGGGGAAGGTACTCCATCTGGACCTTCAGTCCCTGCACCTGACAGCCTGGTTCCTGAGCGGCTAGAGTTCCAGGCTTTGGGTCTCTCCGACGATGTCCTCACTGTAGTTGAGGCATCTAGGAAGGAGTCGACCAGGAGGTGCTATGCCTTCAAATAGAAACGATTTTCCATTGGTGTCAGGACAAGGGCCTGGGCCCTTTGTCCTGTCCAGTTGCTGTCATCCTCTACTACCTTTGGTCTCTCCCCAAAGGGGGTCTTCGGTCTGTGACCCTTAAGGTGCACCTGGCAGCCATCTCTGCTTATGGGGCACGGGCATGTCAGCAGACAGTGGCACAGGAGAAGGTGGTCTGGCATTTCATTAAAGGCCTCGACCATATTTCCCCTCCAGTGCATGAACCACCACCACCATGGGATCTACTGCTGGTACTGGCAATGCTCATGGGCAAGCCATTCGAACCGATGCACAGGTATGAGATGTCACATCTGTCGTGGAAGACCGCCTTCTTGGTGGCTATCACATCAGCCAGAAGGATTGGGGAGCTCCAGGCGCTTTCTGTCGAGTTTCCCTATCTAGTCTTCCACAGGGACAAGGTTATCCTGCACCCCAACCTGAAGTTCCTTCCAAAGGTCATGTCGGAGTTCCACCTGAACAAGGTGTTGACTCTGCCGGTGTGCTACCCCAGTTACAACTCTGAGGCCGAGTACAGGCTCCATAATTTGGACCGGAGATGAGCGCTCTCTTATTACAAGGTGCGTACGGTTGAAGTTCAGGAAGAGGTTCAGCTGTTTGTCACCTACGCTGAAGCCACACCTGGCAGACCTGCAGCAAAGCAGACGATTGGCAGATGGGATAACATCATGCATTGATCTCTGCTATAAGTTGGCGGGTAGAGAGCCTCCTGGAGGGCTAAGGGCTCATTCCATCCGCCATACCGCTGCATCGGTGGCTGCTTCCAGGGACGTCCCTATCCAGGATATCTGCAGGACTGCTACTTGGAGGTCAGCAAACACCTTCATTTCCCATTACCACATTAACCTAGAGTCACACCGGGATGCTGGTTTTGGGGCATCAGTTCTCCAATCTCTGTTTCCCAAGTAGGGGGTGTGCGCCTTGCCTCCCTCCTCCCGGGTAACTGCTAGGAGTCTGCCAGTCAGTGTGGATAGAAAAACACAACCACGATCCTAGAAAAACAGTTACTCACCTGTACCAGTAGTTCTAGGACTGGTATATGTTGTTCATTCACACGAAGCCACCTGATCTCCCCAGCTTCGACGCACAACTCTCTGCTTCCAGCGGGCAAAGATATAGCATCATGGGGTGGAGCCAAGGGATATACCACCCGGTTAGGTGAGAAAATCAAGCTTTTAGACCTTCCAGCAAAATTCTTACAGGGAAGGGACATGCCAATCAGTGTGGATGAACAACCTATACCACTCGTAGAACTACTGTTACAGGTGAGTAGCTTGTGTTTTTGCTCACTGGATCTTCATGACGTTTTCTTACACGTCCCAATCCGTCCATCTCACAGAAGGCTCCTCTCGCTTCTGAGCTGTGAGCCTCTGGGATTCAGGCCATGTAGTCTGCTGTCTTATTTGCCCCACGTCCTCAAAGATGCATTGCAATGGTGGCAGCTTACCTGAGGCGCCAGGGGTCCCGAGTTTACCCCTACCTATATGACAGGCTGATTGCAGGTCCCTCCAGGCAGGAGGTGGAGCAGTCAAGGGACCTGGCCCTCCAAACCTGCATCTTCCTTGGCCTCCTAGTCAACGAGGCCAGGTCGGAATTCATGCCTTTGCAGGTGATCCACGTCATCAGGGTGGCGCTCAACTCTTGCAAACCCAGAGCCTGGCTCCCAGCAGACAGGGCGGAGGCTTCTTCCTCCTTTGCCTTATCATTTCAGGTTTGGCTCTTGTGCCCTGCCTGGGACTTCCTGCGTCTGTTGGGTTACATGGCAGCCTGCACCAGCGTGGTCTAGATTGTGCCCTGCTGCCGTCATCTCTGGGAACATTGCCTAAGTAGTAAGCGATGACAAGAGCAGGGCCAGTAATGACTGTAGCCATTTGATCACATATTTTGCTGCTTGTTGTTCACATTCTGCCGCAGGACAGTAAGAACCTCTGTGCTGAGCAAAAAGTAATTACTTCCTTTTTATCTCTACCTCTTGGGGTACACTTGTCCATTACCTTCAAGGGAGTGAAGCTTTACAACAATCTACCCCCCAAAATCCAGGGTTGCGGGTCCATATACTCTTTCAGCTCCTCCCTAAAGGAGCACGTCCTCCTGTCGTCCACCTGCAGCTGCCCTAATTGGCCTCCTCCATGGCCCTCTCGGTAAATCCCAGCGTGTCTCTCTCTCCCCCACATCACCCGCACTTTTCTTCTCCCCACCGAGTGCACTAAAACTTCCTGCCCTATACAGTACCTGAAAACATTTCTATTTATCGGTCTATCTTCTGGTCGACTCTTGTACAGTTTTACACATGTAATATGCTAGTTTTATTTTGCACTTGTTAGTTCCTTGTACTTCTATACACCTGTATATATAATGCACTTCTGTATACCTATATATATAATGTATTCACTTCGTTGAATAGCAAACCCAGTCCCATGTGATCTGTGACTATTCATGAGAACATTTCTGGTTTAGATACCGTAACATAAGTTGTAATCAGCTTTACTACCGGGAGTGAAAATGCGGAGGAGTGAGTTGACTTGGGAGTGAATTGTCAGGAGCCAAATGTCGGGGAGCGAGTTGCCGTGTTCCTGTTGTGGTTAGATCTCCCTTTCTCTGTCCATCTTCTCTGCTAGTGGTGATGACGTATGCCTTGGGTTCTGGATGATTTGCCATTTGGGGCCTCTTCCAGACTAGGGTTCACTGTACCGCCACTTAAATACGTTCCTGTGAAGCAACACTGTGGAGATGAGTGCTATTCTGCTTGGTCTACAGGCCTTAGCTACCGTCCTTCTGAGTCACCTGCTGTTGATCCATATGGACATCTCGGTGAAGTACTTCATAAACCACCAAGGCGGTGCCCACTCTCATCTTTTCTGTAGAGAGAGGTGATGAGAGTGTAGCACTGGGCCATGGAACACCTGTTCCTGTTGGCTGTCTTCTTGCCTGCTGCCCTCAGCACCCTTGCAGATTGTCTCAGCTGGTCCAGGTGCTCTTCCACGAATGGGAGTTGTTGGACTCCATCGTGGGCTACCTCTTCATAAAGTGTGGTTGTCCAGACATTAACTTCTTTGCGTCTTCATACACTGCAAAACTGCCACTTTTCTGCTAATTCATTCCAGGGTCTGGAGCTCTTTGGTGATGCATGTTGTCCTTTTCATGGAAAGGGAGTGTCAAATATACATTTCCTTTGTTCCCTCTGATACAGAGGGTCCTGGTCCAGTTTCGAGTGGAGTCTGCCAGTCTGATCCTGGTGGCCCCATACTGTCCCAGACAAATCTTTTTCCCTGTGCTTCAGCAATTGGCAGTGGAACCCCCGTCTCACTTCCTGTATGAGCGGCACTTGTATCGCTGGAGCAGAGCTTTTTAGTGCATCCAGATCTTCAGTCCCAGCACCTTCATGCCAACATAGAGCTCTCCTACTTTGCGGTTTCCACAGCAATTGCAGCTGTTCTGCTGGTGTTTCATAAGCCGTCCACAAGATACACCTACTCACAGAAATGGACTGCCTCCTGACCCTTATGGACGTGGGCTTCAGGTATTCCTCTTAACGCCACTAGGCTGCGGTGTCTGCATTTCATTCCATCAACGGCGGCAAAATGGTCCAGCTTGCGGTTTCTCACAGGTTCCTCAGAAGTATTCTCTTTCTGAATGCCGCCCCCCCCCCCAATGACCTGGCTCCAGTGTGGGACTTTAATTTGGTGCTGGAGAACCTTATTTTGCCTCCCTTTGAGCCTGCTGCTACTTGCGAACCACACTTTCTCTCTTAGAAGACATTCCTCGTGGCTGTGACATCTGCTAGACACATTTAGGATTTGCAAGCTCTGGTTGCGGAACCTCTATCTGGTTTTCCACAAGAATGGGGTTACCTTATGTACCAGTCCTCGTTTTCTGCCGTTCATTCCTGAGTGAACACTAAATCAGACCGTTTACCTTCTGGTTTATTTTTCAACTCACACTGGTAGTCATCTGCACGTGTTTTGTGGACGTTGCGTTGGTACTTTGATTGTACTAAGGATTGTAGACAATCCTCTCAACTATTTGACTTTCTCCACAAGGATGGTGGGCTCACCTGTTTCTATACAGGGCCTTAACCAAATGGTTTGCCTGCTGCATTCATTTCTGTTACCAGAAGCAAGGTAATCAGCTTCCCGGTTCTGTCTTTGTTCACGCCACCTGTGAGGAGGCTACATCTGTGGCTTGTTTTCACAATGTATCCATTGCTGCCACTTGGAGTACTGTTCATACACTTACTAATCATTACAGTCTGGACATCATCTCTCATAGACGTGCCAGATTTGGCCTTACTGTCCTGCAGGGGCTCCTTTTTCAAGGTATTTAGATCTTCCTCCCTTGGTGTTTTACTACTGCATCGTAATAGTTCCATGGTGAGACTCAATGGAGGGAGATGTATTCATAGAAAACAGAATAGTCGCATTAAAGGAAAAGCGGTCATAAACTGAGGCTCCCCGTCCCCAAAGCCTTACCCTCCGCTTAGGCTTTTCGCAAGGAAAATGTTTTTAGTATTTTAACTAACTTTATTTTAATGTTGTAAAGTTTGGGATTCCACAACATGTTGAACGTGTGTGGTTCCATTTCATTGTGAATGTGCGGCACCACACAACTCTCCTGAATACACTTGTATTGAGGCGAGCGGTGCGGCGCCTCACTTTCACAGTGAAATGGAACCGTGCAGCATCTTCCATGTTGTGGAATCCCGAACTTTACAACATTAAAATAAAGTAAGTTAAAATACTTAAAAAATTTTTTTTCTCATGAAAAGCGTAGTTGTGGGGGTAAGGCTACGGGGCAGGGAGCCTCAGTTTATGACCACTTTCCCTTAACAGTAGAACTTTCAGAGAATCTCCTCCATTTAGTCACAGCCTCCCCCCTGACTCCTTTTCAAGTGGCAGATGGTTTTCCTGCCAAAATCATTGCATGTAACTAAATGTTCTTGCAAATGCACTATTGCAGCAGGCAATATTTATTTTGTTCTTTTTTTATTTTAAAATTAGTTACTAAGTGCACTGGGCCACATGGCCCTTTTATAGGTATGACGCACAGTAGGGTTAGTATGGTACGATCTAGTATTTTTTTTTTTTTTTTTTTTTCTGAGAAGCAAAGCCCAGTTTGTGGGAGTCTGCAGGATTTTGTTGGGTCTCAAGCTGACAGAAGAGTTCAAACAACATGAAGTCCTGCTGTATTCTGACTATATGCAGTTAGCCCCAGCACTTGAACTGCTCCAGAGAGGAAAGGGTTAACTCTAAAGTTAACTCTATGCCAAGGCATAGAACGTTGAGCTCGAACTCAGTTTTCAAACCTCTGTCCCAGGTACTCCTTAGTGTAACCGTCAGATTCTTTACTCAGCCTAACTGAGAAGTCGCTCTGGAGACTCACTCCTTCACTTCGGTTTGGTTTAAGTAAAAAATCGGTCAGTTTGTTTAACCGTTTACTTATTTTTTCGGTGTACGCATCTCTGTCCTTGGTACAGTAAGTGTTTAATAGGTTGTTAATGTTTTGTGGTAGAAATTGTTTTTTGTTCGGTTTCTTCCTGTTCGGTCTGGTTAGGAACTGAAGCAATTCTGTTTTGTTCTTTTCTGTCATTTGTATTGTGGTTTCCAGTACCTATCAGATCCTAAAAAAAAAAAAAAAAAAAAACACGATAATTTCCTCCTTTTTTTTTTTTTTTTTTAAACCGACCCATGACATGGTTGGAACCAATAGGTTTGTAGTTGCCTGGCTTAAACGCTGGTAAGGGCAACTTTTTTCCTTTAGGCATGTCTGAGAAACCCAAAAAGAAAACCGGTCCCACAAAGAAAACCGGTCCCACTGGGTTTCAGCACTGCACCGAGTGTGGGGAGGCCTTCGCTAAGGCTGATCCCCACCTCATCTGTTTACTGTCTGGGGTTTGACCACCTCAAAGCGGACTGCCAAATCTGCAAAAATTTTCCCAAGGCCACTTTAAATAAACATTTTAAGTAAGCTGAAGGAAAGGGAGGCGAGAAATCTGCTGACCCGGATGGCCAGCATGGTTTGGTTCCAGCTGAACCTAAGGGGGTGCCCACTAACCTGGGCGATACCTCCTCGGGCAAAAGAGCCGATTCTGTGGAATTGGTTCCATCTAGGAGAAAGTGCAAGTCAGCCGGTTCAGATCTCTGTTCCCATGTTCCAACCGCTGATGAGATGGCTAAAGCAATTGCTATTGTGCAATCGCTTTGCCCAGTTCCAACCGAACCAACACCGACTTAAAGACGGTCAGTTCGGTCGGACTTGTCTGCTTCTGAATATGATCTTGAAGCATTTTATGAGGGTGATTGGGAAGGAGATGAAGATTATGAAGGCCTAGATGAGCCAGTAGAGCTTGACATTTCCCCAGACAGGCCTTCCAATGTGTCTCCTCCCAGACTTTGAGTCCCCCCCCCCCCTTCTTGTTTTACAGGAAAGTGGCTGATGCTCTTCAGCTTCCAGTGCAAGAGGCTGAACGGGATCAAGAGGAACCTGACTATGTTGAGATGATGGATGTCCCAGAGTCCAAGAGGGTGTCTATCCCTCTGCATAAATTCCTGAGGAAACAGACACAGACAGTTCTTCAGTTTCCAACATCCATACCTCCTGTGGATAAAAAGATGGACAGGAGGTATGCCCTGTCAGGTCCTGGGACGGAATTCCTTTCTAATCATTGCAGCCATGTTGGGGTAGTATAAGCTGCAGCCTGTGACAAGGCTAACATTCCCCCTGGCATCTCACTCCCCAGATAAGGATTCCAGAAAAGTGGATGGCATGGCCAAGAAACAGTACTTGGCATCCTCTTTGGGGCTCAGGCAGTCTAATTACATGGCATATACAGCCAGATACCAGAAGTCTATATGAGATACAGTTCTGGAGCTGGCTAAGAATGCCCCTCCCCACCTGGCTAAGGAGCTGGAGCAGGTGGCTGTGGATGGTATTGTGGCATCAAAGGTCCAGTTTCATGCTGCTGTTGACGCGAATGATGTGCATTCTAGGGTCATGGCTACATCTGTCTCCATGAGGAGATTTGCTTGGCTCAGGTGAACCAGTTTATCACAGGATACCCAGACCAAGGTCATGGATTTTCCTGTCAGCAGTAATTCTTTGTTTGGGAGCAAACAGAGGCTTACATGAAAAAGATGGACGAATACAGGACCACCTACAGGAGCGCTGCAGCCAAGGAAAAGCAGGTCACTCCTCAGAGGCAGCAATCTAGGGCTGTCAGGGGCAGGCCCTTTCAAAGACCTTTTTACCAAGCCCAGGCCTCCTCTCATTTCCAACAGAGGGGGTTCTTTAGGGGAAGAGGCAGATGGGGGATGACCAGGACTCCATCCTCCACTCAGTCCAAGCCCCCTGCCAAACAGACACCCTGATGTGTCAGTCAGGGTAGCCTCCCCGGTTCCAATAGGGGCCAGGCTGGCTCACTATTTCCAGGTCTAGGAGTCTATTACCTCAGACAAATGGGTCCTGGAAGTAGTGAGCCAGGGACTTGCTCTCAGCTTCAGAAGGCTCCCAAAAATGAGAGCAAAGTCTTTAAGTCCTCCCTTTCCTGCGGAGACAAAGGCTTTAGAGGCAGAAGTCTCCTTTCTACTGCTCTTGCGAGCAGTAGAGAAGGTACCTCTCAATCACATGGGAAAAGGACTCTGTTCCAGATACTTCTTTACCCCAAAAAAGACAGGGGAGTAGTGACCCATCCTAGATCTGCGATACCTGAACAAACACATACTAAAGCCAAAGTTCAAAATGATGACTCTAGGAATAATTCTCCCCTCTCTGAGACCAGGAGACTGGCTAGCCTCCCTGGATCTCAAGGATGCCTATTTCCACATACCTATCAGACATTCCCACAGAAAGTACCTCATGTTCGAGTTGTCCTCAGGCCTCTACCAGTTCAGAGCAATGCCTTTCGGCCTAACATCTGCTCCAAGGGTGTTCTCCAATTGTCTAGCAGTAGTGGTGGCTTTTCTCAGGAGACGAGGCATCTTACTGTTCCCTTACCTGGACAACTGCCTCATAGTGGGTCAGTCCTCAGACCAAGTCAGGTTAGCTCTAGGGGTCACTCAAAAGCTTCTGGACTCCTTAGGATTCATCCTAAATTTAGAAAAGTCTGTTCTGGAACCAGCCCAGTTTCTCACATTTATAGGGGTGGAACTGGACACTGTCCAGGCCAAGGCCTTTCTTCCTCTTTCAAGGGTTCAGTCCTTCATCACTCTGGCTTCCTCTTTTCGTCCACTAGTGTCTCAGCCAGTCAGACATTTCTTGCAGTTGCTAGGCCACATGGCAGCTTGTACTGCAGTAATGCAAGGGGCAAGGTTTCAAATGAGAGATATTCAGTTTCATCTAAAATCTTTTTGGTCTCAGAAAAAAGATCCCCTCTCCAAGTTAGTTCCAGTGTCTCAAAACTCTGGTTCCGACCCTCCAGTGGTGGCTGGAGGAGAACATTCTGAGACAAGGTGTTCCCTTCCTCAGTCAGGCCCCAACAGTGATTCTCACCACAGACACTTCCCTGCTGGGATGGGGAGCCCATCTGGATCAGCTTACTGCTCAGGGAACATGGTCTCATCAGGAGTTTGTCCTGCTCATAAATCTTCTTGATCTCAGGGCTGTCTTTCTAGCACTTCAGACATTCTTGAACACAATTCAGGGGAAAGTGATGTAGATCAGGACAGACAACACCACAACCATGTGGTACATCAACAAGCAGGGGGGCACTCGGTCCTCGGCCTTGTGCACCGAAGCCATGAAAATATGGTCACTAGCTTATTCCCTGCAGGTTTCCCTGATAGCTGTGCATCTCCCAGGGAAGGACACTGTACTGGCAGATACTCTCAGCAGGATTTCTCAAGGTCACCACGAATTGGCCCTGAATCCTCTAATCCTTCAGATCATTTTCAATAGGTGGGCACTCCAGAAATGGATCTCTTTGCAGCCCTGGACAGTCGGCTCCCCTGATTCTGCTGCAGACGCCCTCTTTTGGGGTCTGTTCCTCAAGATGCTCTCCTGTTGGACTGGACAAACAGGTTTCTGTATGCTTTTCCTCCTTTTCCTCTGTTACTCATAGTTCTGATCAAGGTCAGATCTCAGCCCTGCACTGTGATTCTGGTGGCCCCAGACTGGACCAGGCAGCCTTGGTACCCCCTACTACTGTCAATGTCTGTGACAATTCCTCTTTGTCTTTCCAGACAGTTCTGTCTTCTCACCTCCTCACAGGGCAGGATACTGTATCCCAACCTTCAGACTCTAGGCTTGGCACTTGAGGAGCTAGACTATGCAGGCCGTCATCTTTCCCAATCATCCCCGGACATTCTTAAGGCTAGTTGAAAACCTTCCACTAGGAAAACCTACAATTCCAAATGGAAGAGATTTGTTTTTTTGTGTTCTCAGAGGCATATTCAGACAGATTCAGCTGACATTGCCACTGCTTTGGACTATTTGGTGCATCTTATTTATTTTTTATTTATTTATTTGTAAAATCAGTTTACAACCTTTGAGCCAGAGGCTCGTTTCCAAAGGTACTTCATCACATAAAGACATACATTGTGTTTTTGGTTGCATAGCGTAGGTTTGCAAAACAATAGGCATTCAACAGAGTGCCACTCCACACTGTGGTTAGACAAATACATTTGGGTTACAGGGTACATGTAATTGAGAACAGGTGTTACACAAGTTGGTATCAATAGTGAGCAGTCTAACAGGTAAACACTGAAACAGCTGGCACTGGCCAGGTTAAACATAGGCACGGTGTACAGGGAAGTGGTGGTGGGGATGGCTAGATGGAGAGCCGCCCGGAGGGCGTTGTCAAGGGAAGTAGAGGTGGAGGCTACTTTCAGAGACAGGAGCAGTTACGAGTGTTGATGATGTGGTTTCGAAGGGTGGTTTTGAACTTGGAGATGATGGTGGCATTGGTGATGGGGGCAGGGAGAGAGTTAAACCAGGTTGGGGCTCTATAGCAGAAGGACCTCTGGCCACGGCTGGTTCTTGATCTGGGGACCATTAAGTGGTCTTGTTGGAAGACCGTGTTGCAAGTGGGGAGGCTCTGGTGGATGGATGCCGTTACCCAAGGGGGGGGAGAGCCCGAGTAGGGTTTTTTTTGTGAGGAGACAGGTTTGGTATTGGAGCCGTTCATCCAAGGTAAGCAGTTAGCCTCGACATACAGCTGACAGGTGTGTGTGAGCCTGGGGGCACCAGTAATCAATCTGCAGGCTTTGTTCAGGGTTAAGTGAATTTTTTTGAGTGCAGTGGTGTCGGCAGCACCATAGACTGGCAGACCATAGTCTACAAGGGACAGAACGGATGATGTAACAGCGAGCCGGAGAGCATTTGGGGGAAGGCAGGTTCTATGGCGGAAGAGAATGCCAAGCCGTGTGTTAGTGGCGGATGTTAGGGCATTGATGTGGTTGTGAAATGTGAGGGCTGAGTCGAAAGTAACCCCACGGTATTTGTAGGAGCAGACTTGTTCCAGTGGCTGATTGGTACTTGGAAGGATATAGAGTGGGTGGTTGCTAGC
Source organism: Neoceratodus forsteri (assembly GCA_016271365.2). Classification (NCBI taxonomy): domain Eukaryota; kingdom Metazoa; phylum Chordata; order Ceratodontiformes; family Ceratodontidae; genus Neoceratodus; species Neoceratodus forsteri. Next base: position 349,531,876 of record CM057456.1, read on the forward strand.
TTTGTTTTGGGGGTGGGAAAAGAGCATAGCTTTGGTCTTTTTAAGATTGATGACGAGTCTGCGCTCCTTAAACCAAGCTTCGGCACTGTTGAAAGACTGCTGTAGGGTGTCCTGGAGGGACGGGATTGCGGTGGGTGGCAAAAAGGACAGCGTCATCTACATACAGTAGAATTTTGCCAGGGCATGCACTGGGCAGGGTGTTCAGATAGAGCGAGAAGAGAAGGGGGCCCAGGATGGAGCCTTGGGGGACCCCAGAGTGAATGGGACGGGTATCGGAGACTGTGCTATTGATTTTTACACACTGCGATCGAGCGTCAAGATAGCTTGTGCACCATGCTAGGGGCCAGCCGAGAGACCAGTGTGGCAGAGTGCATTCAGCAGAAGTGGATGGGAGATGGTGTCGAAGGCCTTTGAGAGGTCGATGAACTCTGCACCAGCTAGGGAGCTGGTATCCAAGGAGGAGTGTAGGAAGTTGGAGAATTCAATTAGGGCAGTGCTGGTACTGTGACCAGCACGGAAGCCATGTTGCTCTGGGCATAGGATGTTATGCTTAGCCAGATAATCAGTGAATTGAATGGCCACCACTTTCTCCAGGGCTTTAGAGATGGGGGAGGATGGAGATTGGCGGTAGTTGTTGGCATGACCTGTCGCCCCTTTATGAATTGGTGTGATAATGGCTGTTTTCCAAGCTGTGGGAAATTGTCCCAGGCAGAGTGACTGGTTAATTAGGCTGGTGAGTGGGGCAGGACTTCATCTAGCACCAGCCTGAGGATACTGGGGTCCAGTGAGTCACTGCGGGACTGTTGCCATTCAAAGCTTTGATTAGGATGGGTCTGGCTTCCCGGGTGGAAATCTTGCGCAGGTGGAAGCTGGGGCACTGGAGGACAGAGGGAGGTTGGTTGGGGGGAGGGTCAAAGAAATTACTAGGGAGGACTGAGCTAAGGTCAGTGAAAGCGGTGTTGAACCAGTTAGCTATGGTGGCAGGCTCGGTGGTGGTAGTGCCATTTCTAGTGAGCTGGGATGGGGCAGGGGAGCAAGCTTTTCCGTTAAGTTGCTTAATATTATCCCAGAAAGTCCAGGCCGAGCCCCAGGAGGAGGTAAGGGAGGCCTGGTAATGGTCGGCCTTGGCTTTCCTTAACAGTTTTAGGCCTCAGGCCTACCACTCTCAAGGTGCATTTGGCAGCCTTATCTGCCTTCCTTTCAGCCCGGAAGGGTTCTTCCTTAGCCTCCCATCCAGTTTTCAAGAGATTTTTCAAGGGTTTGCTTCATATCAATCCTCCCTTTAGGGACCCTACTCCTGTTTGGGATCTGAATATCTGCATTGCACAGCTTATGCGGCCTCCTTTTGAACCATTATCTTCAGCTGAGCTAAAATACTTGACTTGAAAAACGTGCTCCTGGTAGCCATTACCTCTGCCAGGAGAATCGGTGAGTTACAGGCTTGATCAGTGGAACCTGTTTTTTTTTTTTCCCATTTCACAGGGATAAGGTGGTCCTCCGAACAAATAGAAAATTCTTTCCCAAGGTGGTAGACTTTCATTTGAACCAGTCTGTCATTGCCTGTATTTTTCACTGACAATTCTTCTTCTGGGGAAAGAAGACTACACAGTCTTGATGTAAAGAGGGCCCTTAGTTATTATATAGAATTCACTAAGACCCATAGAAATGACTCTTCACAGTTGTTTCTCACTTATGGAGTAGTGGGAAAAGGTAAACCTGCCACTAAGAGAACTGTTGCCAGGTGTATTGTCTTCTGTATACAGTTCTGCTACTCAAAGTTGGGGAAGGAGCCACCCTCAGGACTGAGGGCTCACTACACCAGAGGTACAGCTGCCTCAGTCGCAGCAGCCAGAGACATGCCTTTAGTGGAAATCTGTAAAGCAGCCACCTGGAAAACTGTTCACACATTTACCAAGCATTACTCTCTCAACATCCAGTCAAGAAGTGATGCTAGGTTTGGCACAGCAGTACTGCAGAGCTTGTTCCCAAAATAGGTTCTGTAACTCCCTCCTCCAAGGGGGTACTGCTTGGTAGTATGCATATAGTCAGAATACAGCAAGACTTCATGTTTGAAGAAAAAATTACTCACCATAGTAATGTTTCTTCTAATGGAGTCTTACTGTATTCTGACCTCCCTCTCTGCCTCCCCTCTAGGAACCTAGTTGTTTTTGGGATGTGGGTGGGCAGGCGCAGTGCTGCACCCCAGGGGTGTACCTGGGTTACCTCTTCTTAAGATGAGGTTTTTGTTATTACTTTAAATATATTAAATTTTACTACCTACTTGGATTCTTTTGGGGGTTCTCGACTTGAGTCTTTTAGACCTTAATCTGTTTATTGCCTTTTGACACAACATTTTAGAAAAACTATTTCTGTTTTTAGTTAGTTAGCATAGTGCTCGTAAGAATCTGACATTACACTGAGTACCTGGGACAGAGATATGAAAACCAAGCTCGAGCTCAGCATTCTATGCCTTGGCATAGAGAGAACCCTTTCTTCTCCGGAGCAGCTCAAGTGCTGGGGGTAACTGCATATAGTCAGAATACAGCAAGACTCCATTAGAAGAAACAACTTTACTATGGTGAGTCATTTTTTTTCTTCCTTCCCCCTCCTTTTCACAGTGGAAGGGATTTCTTTTTTACTTTAATTGCTGATATTCACAGATGAGGTAGTGTAGATTTTTAGCATAGGGAGGCGTGAAGTCCTACTTTTCATGTTCAGAACTATGCCCACTTTGGCATTTTTCTTCAGATCCTTGTGTAACCAAAATGCTATTAGGGAACCATCTAGCTGTCATGTTGCAGCAGTTTTCTGTTACTTGGGGTGTAACTGACTTTGGAAACTACATTCAGCTAACACTGTAAGAGCAACTGCCATTCAAGACATCTCTGGGATCTGGTTTTGGCTCTTCAGATGTATTCTCCCTAGTGGTCTCTGTGTGGGCCTCCGACCCTAGTAGACAGATACTGATCAGAATCTCCTAGGACATGTTTTAAATCCTGCATCGTAATAATGTGTCTGGTCTTGACACTGCCTTGGCATGTTTTGTTTTTTTCTTAGTGTACAGTTCCTTGTCTTATCTAAAGGATGATCTTACTTCGAGAGGGCTCTTGCAGTAGGTAATAACCTTGAGAACTGCCCCTGGCATCGGGCCCACGCGGAAACTTTAGCTAACAGTGTCTTAACGGGGGACTGCCCACCCAGTGTCAGTGTGAAACTATATAGTGGGTGGTCCCCATGCCTGTCTTCCATTTCTTTCCCGCCATCGACCTGTACACGTCCGACCTCGCGGAGATCATCGCTGCAGTTCGACTGCCATCCGTTTTTCTTCCTTTATTGTTTAGAACTTAAATTTGTGCATGTCTTCTCTGTCTTCCATCAAGTCGCATAAGAATAAGTGCGATTCTTGCGGTATGCAGCTCCTGCACAAGGTTTCTCACTCCCTTTCTTTCTTCTGCTTGGGCTCTGAGCACAAGACCCAGGATTGTGAGGCCTGCCTGAGCTTTAAGCAGGCTAAATGGAAGCACCGCCAGCAGGCCCTCAAGGCTCACCTGCTGAAAAAGAAGATGGCCATGATGGGAAAAAAAAATCTGCAGAAGCTGAGGAGCAGTTCATCCTCTTCTACAGACTCCCACAAGCATAGGAAGAAGAGGGACAAAGAGGAGCACCAGTACCAGGACCAGGATGGGTCTCCTTCTCACCCGCGGCTGCCCTCTGATGACCAGCGGCCTTCTTCCTCTAGGAAGACCACTTTTGTCTCCAAGTCTGCCCCACCTTCCCAGGAGCAGCCCTTGGTTCCCCCACCGGTCATGATGGCCGCAGGCACCTCTGTCCAGTCCAAGGCCTCCGCCATTCATAGATCCATTTCTGCTGTGGGGCCTAAGCAGTCGGGCAGGGCCGATAAGCCACTGGTTGGACCCCCCGAAAAATGCCCGGTCCAATAAGTCAGATACCGGGGACTCCGGAGTCTGCACAGCCAAGGTCGATGAGCCATTCTTCAGACCCTCCGGCGACCACCCAGCTGACATGCTCACATTGGGTTCTGGCACGGGACCCGACAACGTCCAGCCAGACGAGAGCCAGCTGCCAATCTTAACGCAGCCTTTACCTTTTGAGTCTTCCCACTGGGATACCCCCCTCCTCTCCCTTCGTGGAGCTTCTTCCACCCTCCCCAGATCAGCGGGGATGGGGATTGTCTGTCAGGTGACATTGTTGCTGGATCACCTCCGGACCTCACATCGGACCTTCTGGGCAACCTTCTGGACCCCTCCCCACCAGTTCTTCCAGCAGGGCCAGCAGCGCCGATGCCGGGTTTGCCACCCGTTGGTCCCGCACCTGAACCTACTCTTCCAGTTCCTTCTGGGCAGAGTTTCAGGCCCCCTCAGGATCCCCCGTTGGGTCCCACGTCACCGCCATCGGGGCCTTCATCAGGCTACCCTCCGCCGGGTTACCCAGCACCACATTTTACACAGTTACCCTCTGGGCTACCCGACATCAGGCTTTATGATTCCAGGGCATGTACCTACCTGCTTCTTGCCGGATTACCTGACGCACGGGCACCATACATTAGGATACCCAACGTCGGGGTTCTCTTCGGGGTTTCAGCCTATCAGCCCCCTCCTCCACCTCCTCTTCAGCCTCAGGTGGATTTCTGGGCCATCCTCCAGTCCTGGTGGTTGGAGGCCAAGTTGCAGCTCGTCTCAGAGCTGGACAGCTGGCACCCTGTGAGAACAGCCGCCCAGATCAGACTCCCAGTCTCACCCCTCCAGTGGACCTGCGCCAGCCTACGTTGGACCTGATGAAAGATCCTTCGACTGGACCAAGGATGGACAGTATCCCTCCTAGGACTCTGGAGGTTTCTCGTCTTGATGTCAGGTCTTCAGAGTTCTCGGATCTGTAATCAGAGTCCAGGTCCTCTTCCTCCTCCTCCTCCTCCATTTTGGGTTTTGAGACTCCACCTCCAGAGGAGCCCATGCAGTCCCCCAAATTGCCTCTGGAGGACCCTTCATTCGCTGACCTCCTGAAAAAGATGACAGAGGTCTACGAGTGGAAGACTGACGCACAGGATCCCAAGCATCAGAGACCAGCTGAGCACCTGGATATACAGGAGACGGCACCTGTCCTTACGCTTCCATGGTTAGAGCCTCATGAAGATTTGGCTTCTACCATTTGAATGATGCCTTCCTCCATCCCAGCAGTGGCAAAAAAGGCCAACAGGACATCAGAGGGTAAGGATCACCTCAGTGTCCACCCAAAGGCAGACTCAGTGGTCATTACAGCAGCTCATGACCGGTCAACCAAGCGGAGACACATGAGCATCTCCCCTCGTGACAAGGAGTCAAGGCAGCTGGACCAATTTGGGAAGAAATTCTATTTCTCCTCCACACTCGCCATGCATGCCCTAAATTACACAACACACATGTTAGTATACCAGAAGTCTCTGTTTCGTCAACTGGAGCCTGTCATTGATTCCATGCCGGACTCAGAGTTCAAGTCTGTCCTGGCGGACACTGTCAGGTCCCATAAGGTCACCTGTTGCCACTGTCTAAGGGCGACTTATGATGCAGTGGATTCCTCATCCAGTGGCACTGCTACGGCGGTTTGCCTCAGGAGATATTCCTAAGGGTGTCAGTCTTGGCATCTGATGTCCAGGCAGCCATTCAGGATGCCCCCTTCCGGGGTTCCGTCCTCTTCAGGGGAAACACCCAGGATATAATCACCAGCCTTCAGGACAAGGGCAAGGCCTTAAGGTCGGTCCATACTCTGTACCATCCCAGATTTAAGGTCAAACAGCCAAATGTCGGGCACCTTCAGCTGCAGCCACCCCTTCAGCCAAAGCTCAGAGAGCCTCAGGGGCAGCTCTTCCCAACCCTCCCTCTGCCTCTTGACTCACGCCCCCCTCCTCCTCTTCCGTCGGGGGAGCCGGTGGGTGGAAAGTTTGCAAGTCACTTAATGGGGTGGGAGGCAGTCACCACAGATTTGTGGGTTCTTCAGCTGGTGAGTCAAGGTCACACATTGGAACTTGTGGAGAGATCCCCAAACAAGCCTCCGGGGGTATCTCACTATCGAAAGGCGTACATCCCCCTCATAAGGGAGGAAATAGAGGCTGATCTGCAAAAAGAAGCCATAGATCCTGTTCCAGCAAACCAGGTAGGAAAAGGGGTACTACTCCCACTTCTTCCTGGCTCCAAAGAAGACTGGAGAGCTGCGTCCAGTTCTGTACCTCAGTACTCTAAACCTGCACATAGAGTACAAATGGTTCTGGATGCTAACCCTCCCAGGTCTGCTGCCCCTCCTGCACAAGGGACAGTGGCTCTGTGCCCTGGACATGCTAGATGCCTACCTGCATATCCGGTTTTTTCCAGCCCATCGCTGCTACCCGAGGTTCTTCTTTCAGGGGGAGCATTATCAGTTTAAAGCCCTCCCTTTTTGCCTGTCCTCGGCACCTTGAGTTTTTAACAAGTGCCTTGCGGTAGTGGCAGCGGCTCTGAGACACCAGGGCCACTATGTGTTGCCCTACCTCGACAACTGGCTTTTGTGAGCACCATCAAGGGAGTGGGTGGAACTTTCCCTTTCCACTACCCTGGACCTCTTCGCACAAGTTGGGATTACGGTCAGCTACCCCAAGTCCCAACTTGCCCCCTCCCAGCATCTCCAGTTATTGGAGCGGTGATGGATACGGCCCAGGGTATGGCTTACCTCCCTCAGGACAGGGCAGAAATCTTACAGAAGCAGGCTTGCCTGATAGCCTCCTGCATGTGGGTTTTGGCCATGTCAATTCTCCTGCTCCTTGGCCTTATGGCAGCGGCCATCCCCACTGTTCCTCTGGCCAGGCTCCACATGCGTATTTCGCAGTGGATGCTCAGGGTGCAGTGGGATCAAAGGTCGGATGACCTGGACCACATGGTCATGGTCTCCAGTTCGATGCAACGGGATCTCCTGTGGTGGCAGGATCTCAGCAACCTTGCCAAGGGTGTCCCTTTCCAGTCCCCTTCTCCTGTCCTGACCCTGACTACAGACGCTTCCGAGATGGGCTGGGGGGGGGCTCATCTGGAGACCCACAGAACCCGAGGGCTGTGGTCTCCGTCAGAACTTACCTTACACATAAACGTGTTGGAGATGAGGGCAGTGCTGTATGCTCTTCAGGCCTTCCAGCACTTACTCTGCCAGGGCCCACTATTAGTCCAGTCCGTGTGTAGTCTGGTATCTCAGCAAGCAAGGGGATAATTACTCACCTCCCCTTTGCAGGGAGGTGATGCAGGTGTGGAATTGGGCAGTTCTGCATTGAATACACCTTACAGCAGTCCACGTTCCGGGTGTGCAAAACATCCTAGCGGACAGTCTGTTGCACTAGAGTAAGTGCCCATGAATGGGAGCTCAAGCAACGGTGGTCAGACATATTCGACCTATGGGGTCATCCAGACCTGGATCTGTTCGCCTCCCCATTCATCGCAAAACTGCCCAGGTTTTGCTCGCTTGCTCCAGGGCATTGTGCTTTCTGGCGAGACGTGCTATCTCTTTGCTGGACAGGGAGATTTTTGTGTCTCTTCCCTCCCTTTTCAGTTCTACAGTGTGTGCTGCTCAAGCTGCAAGCAGTGTGTGTTCACATGATTCTGATTGCCCCATATTGGCCTCACCAGATGTGGTTTCCGCTTCTTCAGCAGCTTGCGGTGGAGCCTCCGATTCCCCTGCCATGATCTCCTGACTCAGGAGAGGGGCACACTAGTCCACCCTGGGCTGAAGTCCCTTCACCTTCACATGTGGCACTTTCTGACATAGTTGCCTTACGCTATGGAGTCTCCTCCAGAGTGGCCTAAGTCCTTGTTGAGACTAGAAAACCTTCCACGAGGACGATTTATATTATACTATGAAGTGGAAGCATTTCTCCATTTGGGCCACTTCAAGGGGTCGGGACCCTTTCTCATGTCCTGTTCCTCAGGTCATGGAGTACTTGCTGCATCTCTCCGATCTGGGCTTGAGTTGCTCTTCAGCGAAGGTTCACCTGTCTGCTGTATCTGCCTACCACACTTTGGTGGAGAGCAAAGCTGTGGCTCAGTTGGAGGTCTCCTAAACTTTCCTGAAAGGGATCCTCCACCTGCATACTTTGGATGTTCATAGAATTTTGCGTTACTACACTAACCATACAAAGTCTGTCCGGAAATCGGATCAGCTTTTTGTTTCTTTTGCACCCAAGAGAGAGGGTGCAGCAGTTTCCGAACAGTGTTTATCCAAGTGTTTGGCAAACTGCATTGTATTCTGTTACCAGAAGTATGGTAAGACCCTCCCGGGGGAGGTTAAGGGGCATTCTACTAGAAGCATGTCTGCTTCTGTTGCTTGTTTCAGGAATGTGTCCACCGCTGACATCTATGCAGTGGCCACTTGGAGTTCTGTCCATACTTTCACCAAACATTACAGTCTGGACATTACCTCTAGGCACAAGGCTGGCTTTGGACTAGCTGCCCTCCAGGGCCTTCTGTTCTAATCTCTCTGCTTCTCTGCAGATCTTTCCTGCCGCCCATATTTCAGTTCCTTCTGATTCACACTGCTTGGTACTCTGCTCTCAAGGTTATTACCTACTGCAGGAGCCCTCTCGAAGTCAGATAACACAGTTGCATAAGAACTTACCATAACAGTAGATCTTCGAGAGAGGCTCTTGCAGTAGGTAACATTTATCCTTCCCTCCTCCCCCCAACTTCTGCTGCTCTTCCTCTGAGATTATTTTGTCTCCAGGAGCCTCTTTTCTGTTCTGTCGTTCTTTTTCGGAGGTCTCCAGTGGGAGAAATGGAAGGCGGGCATGGGAACCGCCCACTATATAGTGTCACGCTGATGACTGTCACATGAAGTCAGTAGGTAGTCCCCCGTTAGACACTGCTAGCTAAAGTTTCCATGTGGTCCTGACGCCAGGGGGCGCAGTCCTCAAGGTTATTACCTACTGCAAGGTTATTATCTACTGCAAGAGCCTCTCTAGCAGATCTACAATTCTGGTAAGTTCTTACGTAACTGTACTTTTTTTTATTCTGAAGCCTGGCTTAACTGATTTAGGAGTAACAACTGTCTTTCATCCCCATTTGGGGAGGGGGTATGCTGGAGTATAAATATGCTCCCTAAACTTCAGTGAGGTGCCAGCACTGTTCCCCAGATCAGGGCTACTGGTGGAAAATAATTATCCCTCTGAAGATTCTCTGAAGCTCCTTCAACATCCTTTCAGTCCCCTTGTTCTTCATGCATCCTTAGTATGATTCTGTCATGCGGGCTTTTTGTCCGAGTTATTCCCTGGAGGGAAATGCAGTAACAGATACCAAGATTTCTTTCTCTAGCACATTTGTTTTCAGCATAATCCATCCTCGAAGTACGAGTTAAATTCTATTTTTATGGCCTATGACAGAGCATCTGAAGCTGAAAATTGACCACATTTTTCTGCAATGTAGTTTCCCGTTTGTCTGCCTTTGTAGATAGTTCCATATCTTGGGTTACTTCCCCATATTAGTGTGTAGCCCAGTCCAGGAGACTATATAGATATGTAAATATATATGTTTTGACCAACCCAGTGTGGTTTTCTTCTTCCTTTAAGCATTCAGTACCTGTCTTCTATTTTGGAAAGGGCCGCAATTGTCTGTCTGCAGTTTCACCTTTAGGCAGGAGTTGTTCCCACCATGGCAGTATTATTTTGGGAAATCAGTTTATACTTTTTACAGGAGCTTCTCTCCGACTCTCTTTCCATTCAGGAAGCTTTCATGAGTCGTGTCATACAACAAGACCTAGTCTTTGGTTACCTCTTGGGTCCAAGAGGAAGTCTCCAATCTCATTAAGACCTCTGTGCCATGGATTTCGGATGTACTGCATTCAGGAATAGACAGGGTGTGATATTCAACTCTCCTCATGGACAGGTATCGGATGTAGGGGTAGTTCAGAGTTCCCTAGATGTTTCTTTTCTAGGTGCTTCATTCAGAGGTTATTATACTACATTGAGCAATTGGCCACTCCAGACCATACTTCTGCCTTTTCATTTCCTACCTGTGATCTGAGTACAGTGCTCAATGTTCCTTGTATGCTGTCTACTTTGAGTACCTTGTCGACCATTGCAGAGATTTTTTTCACTATTATGTATGTTGTATCATGGCTATTTACCTTTTTTCTTTGTTACATATAACTGTCTCATTTTTGCCATCGCTCAGACTACCCTTTAGTTTGGCAAAGATTGGATGATGCATAACAAAGGCATACATGGTGATGAAACTTAAAACCACCAGCTTTGATTAGAAGCACTTTCCAGCAGGTCTCTAACATTTTGGGGGGGGGAGATGGCCTCTGCTCCAGGATGCTGCAGCTTTTGTCCTTCCTGCTTTTGTTTTCCAGATATCACAGGCTTAAAGTATAAAGTTCGGCTGATTCAGCATTTGGGCAGAAAGTGTTCCATGCGTGTGTGGAAAGGTGACCGTAAAGACCTTTGTCCCTGTAGGGTCACAGATGGACCAATATTCTCCCCTCCCAGTTTTTTGGATGGGTACTGCTTTTTAGAACCCACGTGTAAATATTGCTCATTGACAATATGGAGCTACACAGAAAAAAGAAATTCTGTTAGACTTAACCTTAATTTATTTTTCTGTTGGCTCTAAAGTTGTCAGAGTTGTAGTCCTTATGGAGAATATTGTTCAGTATATATATATATATATATATATATATATATATATATATCTTAGCGAAGGCAGTGGAGAATGTCAGAGAATTGATATTCTAGAATTACATTTTCAGTTTTATCATTTTTGAACACTTACAGGCAAATGGTCAAAATAATTTATCACTGCTCTGTAAAACAACTATCATTTTCTTTAAGTATCTTCATTTGAGAAACTGAGCTTTTCTCCACTTCTGTCTTCAGAGTCACAGTACAAAACAATAAGACATGTTGCTCAAATTACATCTCCAAGCAGTGTCTATGAAGAGAACATAGCACCTCAACCTTCGACACAGTAAAATGGACATCTTCCTCACTTTTATTATTTGAAACTATCATTTGGTGTCATTAATTGTTAGGATTGATCCCAGTAGCTAGTCTTTTCTGCTTTGCAATACATGTTAACTGAGGAACTTGGAGCCTTGGAACACGGGATGCCAACATTCCAAGCTGCCTGGCTCAGCTTTTAGAGCTATTACTGTGCCAGTAAACCTCTGTTTGGGGCGAACATATACAAATGTGTAAATATTATACCATTGACAACATTGGAGCTACCTGAAAAAGAAACTAATGTGAGTCTGTTAGAATTACTTATTCCTCTGCCCTGCTACCTCTCCTCATGTTAGCGGTATGTTCCACAGCTCTCACTAAGCAGCCATAAAAAATGGTCGTACTCATGGTGCAAGAGTGAAGGTGATGCCTAACTCTGAAGTACAACCTTTTGAAATTAGGCTTGTACAGTAAGTGGCAAAACATGTCTTTTCAAAAGGGACTTGGGTGCTGAGTGAGTAGATTGAGCTTAGTGCTTTAGTGGATTGATGCCTTCTGAAGTAAAAAGGTTGTTAGGTTAGTTGCAAACTGCAGTTTCTAGGAAATTAATAAACAGTCAGGTGATGAGTTTTGACCAATTAAGTTTTTAGATTTGGTCTTTTTTCCTAAACCCCATTTTATAAATATTTGTATTTTTATGAATGTGCATAGTTTTTTTTCCTTCTTAAAAATTGCTGTTTCTTTGTTTGTTTTTATAAGGTTTGAGAAGCGTATTTACATCCCTCTTCCAGAAGCGCCTGCCCGTGCTACCATGTTTAAACTACATCTTGGGACAACACCAAACAGCCTTACAGAAGCAGACTTTCGGGAGCTGGGGAAAAAAACGGACGGATACTCTGGAGCAGATGTAAGCATTATTGTAAGGGACGCATTGATGCAGCCTGTCAGGAAGGTTCAGTCAGCTACTCACTTTAAAAAGGTAAGAGAATCTTTGTTTTTATGATTCTTGATCCTTGTTGTCAGGATTGCAAGTAACCAGGCCGGTCCTTTGGCGCAGTAGCAGTGAGCCAGCTTGCCACACTGGCATCCCACGTTCGGGAACAAGCTAGGGGCCACTGGATGGTTGGCCGGAAATGGAGGATTGAGTGGCCCTGAGGACACCACTTCAGGGAGGGAGGTTTGCTGCCTTTGCCACAATACAGTACTGCCATCTGGTTGACCGTGAGTGGCAGTGCAGTGGAAGGACTGGAAGATGCCAGCTGGGCTGCTCATCGGCACACTTAGTGTGCATATACACATGGAGTACTTGTGTGCCGATGTCCTAAGAGGTGAGGGAGTAACGTGGAAGAGCCCCTGACTGCGCCGAATGATGTCAGGACACACTCGGAACCCTCCACAGCAACAGGCCATCTCCACTACAGATTTTCCATTGGAGGAGACGACCCCCTTCCTATATCTGGTAAAGCAAAGGGAGGCAGGAAGGAGGGTGAGGGAAGCTAAAGCACAAAAGAGGAGAGGATAGTTGAGGTCAAAAGAAGGGGACAAGACCTTAGGTACTAAGTGAAAAGAGGAGGCAATGGGAGGATATTGAGAATCAGAAGGGGGGGCGTGCAGAGGTAGATCGGGAGAAAGTTGAGATTTTGATTGATTATTTCTGCTCAGTCTTCATAGTGGAGGGGGGACTGGGAGTTGGCATGTAACAGCAACCAGGGGGAGCAGGGTTGGCGCAAGTGTGGAGGGGATAGGATGGAAGCCCTGAAGGAGAATAAGGTGACAGGGCCAAATGGTATTCATCTCAGGGTTCTGGAAGAGCTGAGCATGGTGCTAGCTGCTCCTCTGGCAACACTGGTTCAGCACCTCATTGGAGACAGGGGTAGTTCGAGGATTGGAGGAGGGACAGTGTGGTCTCTCTGCACAAAAGCTGACACAGAGAGGAGGCTAGCAACTACAGGCCTGTCTGGCTCACATCAGTGGTGGGTAAATTAATGGAGACCCTACTGAAATAGAGGTTCATGAACTACCAGGAGGCTTCTGGGCTGCAGGACCACTAGCAGCATGGGTTCATAGGAGGGAAGTCATGTCAAACAAATACATTATAGATTTATTTGACTGAGCTACTAGGAAGGTTGAGCAAGGGAGAGCAGTGGATGTGGCCTATCTTGACTTCAGTAAGGTCTTTGACAATGTGCCAAACAGGAGGCTAGTTAAGAAACTAAGCCACCAGGGGGTGGGGTAAAAGTGGTTCAGTTGGGTATCATACTGGTTAAAGGATAAGTGGCAAAGGGTGGTGGTAAGTGTCAGACTCTCATGGAACAGGAAAGTGACTAGCGGGATGCTACAAGAATCTGTCCTGGGACCAGTCCTTTTCAGTGTCTTCCTAAGTGACATTCCTGAGGAGCTAGTGGGGAAGCTGTGTCTCTTTACAAGCGATAAAAAAGATCTGCAGCAGGATGGCTACTCCAAAAGGGGGAGAGAATGCAAAGGGATTTGGGTAAACTAGTGGAATGGTCTTGGGTGTGGCAGCTGGGTTTCAGTGCCAAAAGGTGCGGGGTTATGCACCTGGGGCATAGAAACCGAGTAACTGTGTTTAAGATGGGGGAGAGGTACTTGGTTACCAAGCAAGAGAGAGACCTCATGGTTATCTTATCTGATGACCTCAAGGTAGCTGGTCAGTGTGACAGGGCAGCAGGAAATGCTAGTGGGATGCTGGGTTGTATTGGGAGAGGGATTTCTAACAGGAGAGAGTTGGTGCTGCCGCCGTAACACTCACTAGTGAGGCTCTGCCCAGAGTACTATGTACAGTTCTGGAGGCTGCACTTCTACGGGGGCATTGAGAGGGCTGAGGCAGTACAAAAGAGAACAACCAAAATGGTAAGGGGGTTGCATGAAAAACCATATGAGGAAATGCTGTGGGAACTCGACATGTACTCCCTAGAGGACAGGAGAATGAAAGGGGACATAATTGAGACCTGCAGGTACCTCACAGGGGTGAACAAGATACAGATGAGGTGTCTACTTCAAAGGAAGGAGGGCACTAGAGCACAGGGGCATGCAGTGAAGCTTTGGGGGGGGTAATTTTACATTTTTATTTTTTATACTGGAAGGCATAAGAGCATGTTTGCCCGTTTTCTTAAGCATCCAGACAAAGGACAACAAAGCATAAAAATGTATATACATGGAGGTGGACACACAAGAAAGCATGATATATTATATATATATATATATATATATATATATATATATATATATACATACTATAAAACACACTGAAAGTTTAAAAAATGAGATCTTGTATACATAGTGGTAGAAGACATGCATCCAATCAATACATATGGTTACAAAGCAGCTGTCAGACTCGTTGAAAGTAAGAATGAAGGGGACAATAATGAATTGGTGAGGTGGACATTGTTATGAGCAGGTACAGGCAGATTTAGCCAAGAGGTGAAGCTTCAGGGTACTTTTGAATTTTCCTAGGGATGGACATTGAATGAGACAGTCAGGGAGGCTGTTGAGAGTCTAGTTCCACTGGAGGCTAGGGAATGCAGTCCTTGGGTAGTGTGATAGAAAGGCACTGAGAAGGAGTGACGGGGGTGGATCTGGTGGTACGAACCCTGGTAAGCTTCTGAAAGCCCAAGACAGTGCAGTTACAGGGAAAGCCCCTGCCAAGCAAACACCCTGATGGGTCTGCCCTTTGTTGATTCTCCTATCCCAGTAGGGGCAGGCTGGCTTACTTTGTCCAGGACTGGATGTTTGTTACATCAGACAAGTGGGTCCTGGAAGTAGTAAGCCAGGAACTGGTTCTCGGCTTCAAATAATTTCCCAAGATGAGAGCCAGATCTTTTCCACCTGCAAATCTCTCAGAAACCCTTGCCCTAGAGGCAGAGGTTTCTCCTCTCCTAGCTCCAAGAGTTATAGAGAGAGTACCTACCCTACACTGGTGCAAAGGATTGTACTCTAGGTACTTCCTAACCCCCAAAAAGACAGGAGAGTGGCGACCCATCCTGGACCTAAGATACCTGAACAAACATCTTTTAAAGCCAAAGTTCAAGATGATAACTCTGGAAATTATCCTTCCCTCTCCGAGGCCAAGGGACTGGCTAGCCTCCCTGGACCTCAAAGATGCCTACTTTCACATTCCCATCAGGTGCTCCCACAGAAAGTACCTCAGGTTCAAGTTGCCCTCAGGCCACTATCCGTTCAGAGCAATGCCCTTTGGCCTAACATCAGACCCAAGGGTCTTCACAAAATGCCTGGCAGTAGTTGTTGCCTTCCTAAGAAGACAAAAGATTTCCATTTTTCCATATTTGGATGACTGGCTCGTAGTGGGCCAGACCCCAGACCAAGTCAAGTCACACCTGCAAGTGACCCAGCATGTGCTTACTTCTTTAGGATTTCTTCCCAACCTACCAAAGTCAGTTCTCGAACCAGTGCAGCCCCTCGCCTTCATAGGGCAGAGCTGGATACAGTAAAAGCAAGAGCCTTCCTTCCCCTGGACAGGGCAAGGGCTCTCATGGAACTGGCCTCTTCATTCAGACTTCAGGTGTCTCGACCAGCAAGGCACTTCCTTCAGCTATTGGGCCACATGGCAGCTTCTATAGCAGTGGTCCAAGGCGCAAGATTCCAAATGAGGGACATTCAGTTCCACTTAAAAGCTTTTTGGTCCCAAATAAAGGATTTCCTTACCAAACTAATTCCAATGACTCAAACTCTGATCCAAGCCCTGCGATGGTGGCAGGATCAGGACAATTTGAGGCAAGGGGTTCCATTTGCCACTCAGTCTCATTCAGAGGTCCTCACCACAGATGCTTCCCTGCTGGACTGGGGAGTTCATTGAGGGGAACTTACCACCCAGGGACTGTGGTCGCCTCAGGAATCTCTTCTACACATCAGTCTCTTGTAACTCAGGGCAGTGTTTCTGACACTGCAAGCATTTTCCAAATTGGTACAGAACAAGGTGGTTCAGGTCAGAACAGACACCACCACCATGTGGTACATCAACAAACAAGGAGGCACTCGGTCTACGGCCTTGTGCACAGAAGCAATGAAGTTGTGGTCCCTGGCTTATTCCCTGCAGACCTCTCTGATAGCAGTTCACCTTCCAGGAAAGGACAATGTTCTAGCAGATGCATTGAGCAGAATATCCCAGGGCCATCACGAATGGGCCCTAGATCCTCTGGTGTTGAAGGTGATTTTCTCAAGATGGGGCACTCCACAGAGAGATATTTTTGCAGCCCCAGACAATCACCAACTTCCTCTTTTTTGTTGCAGACCCCCAGTCTTGGGCTCAGTCCCCCTGGATGCTCTGATTCTGAAATGGGAAGGGAAATTTCTGTATGCTTTTCCCCCCTTCCCACTCCTTTTCAAAGTGTTAGTCAAGATAAGGTCACAACCATGCAAAGTGATTCTGATTGCTCCAGACTGGGCCAGGCAGCCATGGTATCCCTTGTTGCTGTCCCTAGCAGTCCATCTTCCCCTGTCTCTTCCCAGGAATTACAACCTGTTAACATCCTCTCGGGGAGGATTTGGTACCCCAATCTTCAGTCTCTCAATCTCAAGGCTTGGCTCTTGAAGAGTTAGTTTGCAGATCTGCATCTTTCGCAAGGGGTTCTGGATATCCTTAAGGCTTCTCGAAAGCCCTCCACCAGAAAGACTTACAACTCCAAATGGAAAAGATTCAGCATTTGGTGTTCTAAAAAGAATATTTCTCCAGACTCTGCTGAATTGCCTACGGTTCTGGATTATATGGTCTATCTCAATGGCCTAGGTCTCAGACCAGCTACTCTCAAGGTACACTTGGCAGCTGTTTCTGCTTTCCTGTCAGTGGGCAAGTCTTCCTCACTGTCATCCCATCCTGTATTCTGTAAGTTTTTCAAGGGATTGCTTCACACCAATCCCCCCTTTAGGGATCCTGCTCCTGCTTGGGACCTTAATGTTTGCATTGCTCAGCTTATGCAACCCCCTTTTGAGCCTTTGTCCTCAACAGAGCTTAAGTGCTTGACTTGGAAAACTGTGTTTTTGGTAGCCATTACTTCTGCTAGATGTATAAGTGAATTGCGAGCCCTGTCAGTGGAACCTGATTTCATCTCTTTTCACAGAGATAAAGTGGTCCTTAGAACTAACAGAAAGTTCTTGCCTAAATTGGTTTCAGATTTCCACTTGAATCAGTCTATATCTCTCCCTATTTTCTTCCTCGGGAGAGAGGAGGCTACACAGTTTGAATGTTAAAAGAGCTCTTAGCTACTACATAACGCGTACCAAGGGTCACAGGTTCGACTCCCTCCAGTTGTTCCTTACTTATGGAGAAGTTGGGAAGGGCAAACCTGCCACCAAGAAATCTGTTGCCAGGTGGATTGTTTCTTGTATACAATTCTGCTGTGAAAAACTGGGTAAAACTCCACCGTCAGGCCTGAGGGCTCATTCCACAAGAGGTACAGCTGTTTCCCTGGCTGCTACCAGGGATACCCCTCTTTTAGAAATTTGTCAAGCAGCCACCTGGAAAACAGTCCATACTTTTACCAAGCATTACTCTCTGGATATCCAGGCTAGGAGCGATGCTCGGTTTGGCACAGCAGTACTTCAGAGCCTATTCCCAAAGTAGGTTCTGTCTCTCCTCCATGGAGGAACTGCTTGGTAGTCTGCAGTTGTCAGAATACAGCAAGACTTCATGTTGTTTGAAGAAGAAATTACTCACCTTAGTAATTATGTTTCTTCTAGTGGAGTCTTGTTGTACTCTGACCCCCCCCCCGCCTCCCCTCTCAGAACCTAGATTTTTGGGATGTGGGTGGGCAGGTGCAGTGTTGCCACCCTAGAGGTGCCCCCTTTTACACCCTCTGTTCTCTTTGGGTGGAATCTTATTTCATTTGATTGGTTTTGGTTTTTGGGTTTCCTGACTTGAGTCTTCTTTGAGGACCCAAAACATTATTTTTCTGCCAGTTGGCTAGTTAAAAATTTTACAGTTTCCACACAGAACACCTAGTAAGTTTTGCTCGTAAAGGTCTGACAGTTGCAGTTCGAATAACAGCAGGCAGAGGCTTCAACCGAGCTCGAGATGAACATTCTGTGGCATGCATAGAAAAGTTAACCCTTTGTTCTCCGGGGCAGTTTTAAGGCTGGGGCTAACTGCAATTGTCAGAATACAGCAAAACTCCACTAGAAGAAACATAATTACTAAGATGAGTAATTTTTTTCTTTGAGATCATCATCCATCAATGCAACACTAAAGCCCCTTTAGATTTCTGTAAAACTAACACATTCTCAATCAGATTTCTATCCCAAATACAGTAAAATTCCTGTTCAAAAAACAATTTGATTCACAAATGCCTTATAATCTGTAATGCATTTATACTATAAATTGGAAAAAAAAAATTTTATCAAATAGAAGGCAAAAAATAAAATCTGAATAACCAGCTGTAAAGATAATTACCAGTTTTTTATCTCTCTCTCTCATGCTAAAATTCTCCAGTAGGAACTGTGTGGTCCCAATCACATTTCTCTAAAGTACAGACAAAATAAAAATATGTAAGGTCTCATTTCACAAAAACACTCACAATAGTGCACATATTCATAAGGGTTATCAGCCATAGTACATTTTAACATTGTGTATCCCCCATGGAAATCGGACACCGAGAATGTCTCAGTAAAATTTACCTGAATATTTCAGCAGTTTATAGACGCTGTGTCCTTACAAAGTTCTGAAAAATATTGTGTGTTTGTGAGAAGCTGTACAAAGTTAAATAACCCAGCTCTCCCATTTAAAGTGCAGTAGTTACTCAGGGCAGTAATCACAGTGTAAAGTCATGAAGTAGCCTTGTCCTTCGCTCTCTATTACTGGAGGCACGGTCGGCATCTTGCGCAGCATTTAAATAGATGAGTCCAACTTTCGAGAGAATTGGGCACAGGGCTATGAGTTTGTATCAGCTGACCGACCCCAGAGCCCTGGGCACCTGACCCGCCCACAGAGGCAGCTTCTAGCAACAGAAACTGAAAAAGCTTCCCCATGGGTTGTATCCTTCTTAAAGGAATATCTGTCATTTCATCACAAGCTTCTTACTAGTTTTATAGAAAAATGTTCTACGCTATTTTATTTCTAGATCCTTTTATGCTAACCAGATGCAAATTATAAAGGTACCATGTTTCATAATGGCCATCCTGATCAAGCTAATCGAAAAATATTAGATTATTAATAATGATTATGTTAATGGTCTGAAACTATTTCTGATATTGAGAGCAACTTTGTGAGTGAACTATCAGAAAAGGAGAAAGATGTTCTTTACAGTGCTAAACGATTGCTTCAGATCTTGTAAAATGAAAAAAAAAAAATTCCCAACTCTTTCTGTATCCGATGCGTGAACTGCATGAACTCTAGATTCTATATATCCACTGCAGATATTAGATATAATATAATCCAAAGTACTATAAAGTCAAAACATTGAGTAAAGAACCCTCACAGTGGGTAAAAAACCTAACCTGACTAAAAATGAGTATATAGTATGGAACTAAATTTAACCACTACTTGGGGGGGGGAAGCATGTGAGTGAAAAGGGGGCAGTGAAAAATAAACACATTTCTGCACATAATTACACAGATGAATGTGTTTGAGTAAAAATATATGGCAGAACTCCATCCTTGTGTCACTTGATCATAGGTGCCTTCTCTCCATAATGATGTATGAGCATTCATAAAATGGGTTGCCAGTCAGTGCAGTCATTTAAACCAGATCCCTAATTGGTTACTCTAAATCTAGCTATATAATAAGCAAAAAAGTCCTGTAGTCCCCTCCTCGCATATTTGAGACTACTTTTTCAATTCCAAAGAATTGTAGATGTGTTAGCTGATGTCCCTGTTCAATAAAGTGTTTAGCGACTGGACTGGTCATATCTCTAGTCCTAATATCCGACTTATGCTCCCCAATGTGGGTTTTCAACATTCTTTCCGTCTTACCAATATAAATCTTGCCACAGAGACATTTAAGGAGGTACAAAACTCCTTCTGTCTTGACAGTTGATAAACTGATCAATTAAAATATTTTCATCTCGAGCTGTGTTCCTTATATGTTTCACCTTGTATGTATTATGGCAGTGTATACAATGACCACATTGATAGCTCTAATATCAAGACCAGAAAGAAAATTTCTAGTTGGTGTATCTGGAAGCTTGTATTCTGTATGTGTAAGTCTGTCCCCCATGGACTTATTTTTCTTAGCCACTATTAGTGGTTTCTCCTGGAACGTTTTCACCCCAAGTTCTGTAGCCAACAAAACATCCCAATGTTTTTGAATAATATTCTTAATGGCAAAAAAAAAAAGCATAATTGCTTTAATAGTCAAAATAATTCTATTTTTAGTAACATATGGATTTAACCGAGTGCCTGTATCGAGTAAAGTATCTCAATTTCTGTCATTTACTTTGGCTACAGCTTGTTACAAAAGATCCTGCTTGTAACCCCTTTGTGCAAATCTTTGCATCATACTTTCTGATGCTGATTCAATGTGCTGCACATTTATGCAGTTTTGTTTTGACCTAATTAATTGTGCAAATGGATTGGATTAATTTAACAGGGTGGAAACCATCTGCTCTTAAAATTGAATTTCTGTCAGTAGGTTTTCTGTACAATTTTGTGCAGAGTTGGTTATTGTGTTTGTAAATTAACAAATCCAGGTACGAAATTTCTATGTCATGATAGTTCATAACAAAGATCAAAGAGTCTGTTCTGGAATTGAGATAGTCGTTAAATTCTACCAATTCATCTGTAGTGCCAGTCCAGATGACAGTCACATCATCAATAAAACGTTTCCACTGTCTTATTTATTTACGTTTTTGGTAACCAGGTAAGTGCGCTGATCCAGTGGACCATTTTCAGTCACGGCGTGGGCCACAAGGTGGCGGTACATAGATACAAGCAGTAGATATAATATACAATTTGAATATACTGTACAAGCACCAACAGACAAATGCTTACTTATGGTAAACAAACAATGGTAAGTGAAGTACCATAGGGGTACCGGCAGCAGTACAAGGGGAGAATAGGTATGCATATTATATGTAGTAGAGCTATATTGTCCTCACTGAATACTTACTGTCTCTCAAAGAAATCCTTGTATAAATTTGCATAAGAGGGGGAGCCATGCTCGACCTCATAGCAGTTCCCTTCACCTGGAGGAAGAACGGTTTCTCAAACTTGAAAGAAATTTGTGATAGTATTCTTTCTGCCATTTATAACAAAAGGCTATTTGAAGGTCTAACATCAGTTCTGTTTACCTCCATAGTGTCCTGCAGGACCTGAACTCCACCTGTATGAGGGATAGAGGTGTACAGATCCTTTAAATCCCATGTAACCAAAATACAACTATTTAGGTCTAAATCAGAATTATTTTCGGATTCAATCAAACTAATAATGTCAGTTGAATCTTTAATATATGTCTGTGTGTTTTCAACTATGGGACGTCTGTGATAATCTACATAAATGGTCAGGGTTTCCAAAACTGAATTAATGCCCAATACAATAGGTCTTCCAGGAGGATCATATAGATCCTTATGGATTTTTGGAGGGTGTAAAACAGGGGATGGAAGGTGTCTGTCTAAAAAGAGAATTCTTTTACCACTCTGTAATATGTCCCATCTCTAGTACTCTCTCCAACAAGGTTTTAACCAAATCCAAAATCTTTTGTTGGATCTCTGGGTAATTTCAAATAGTTTTCCTCATTATCAAGTAATTTCATACACATATTCCTATATTGTAAATAGTCCATTACTACAACACCCCCGCCTTTATCAGCCCCCTTAATAATAATGTACTGATCATTCTCCAAAGTCCTTAAAGCTGCAAACTGAGCAGCAGTTAAATTAATTCAGTTTTGGAACCCGTGTCCATTTATGTCGATTATCATATACATCCCATAGTTGAAAACACACAGACATATATTAAAGATTCAACTGACACTCATTTGATTGAATCTGAAAATAATTCTGATTTGGACATAAATAGTTGTATTTTGGTTACATGGGATTTAAAGGATCTGTACACCTCTATCCCTCATACAGGTGGAGTTAAGGTCCTGCAGGACACTTTGGAGGTAAAAAGAACAGATGTTAGACTTTCAAATAGCCTTTTGTTATAAATGGCGGAAAGACTACTATCACACATATTTTTCAAGTTTGAGAAGCCGTTCTTCCCCCAGGTGAAGGGAACTGCTATGGGGTCGAGCATGGCTCCCTCTTATGCAAATTTATACAAGGATTTCTTTGAGAGACAATACGTATTCAGTGAGGACAATGGAGCTCTACTACATATAAGGCAGCAGAAACATTTTATTGATGATGTGACTGTCATCTGAACTGGCACTACAGATGAATTTGTAGAATTTATCGACTATCTCAATTCCAGAACAAACCATTTGATCTTTATGAACTATCATAACATAGAAATTTCGTACCTGTATTTGTTAATTTACAAACACAATAATTGACTTCGCACAAAACTGTACAGAAAACCTACTGATAGAAATTCAATTTTAAGAGCAGACAGTTTCCACCCTGATAAATTAATCCAGTCCATTCCATTTGGACAATTAGGGCAAAACGAAACTGCACAAATGTGCAGGACTTCTAATCAGCATCAGAAAGTACGATGCAAAGATTTGCACAAAGGGGTTACAAGCAGGATCTTCTGGAACAAGCTGTAGCCAAAGCAAATGACAGAAATTGCGATGCTTTACTCAATACAGGCACTCTGTTAAATCCAGATGTTACTAAAAATAGAATTCTTTTGACTTAAATGCAATGATGCTTTTTTGCCATTAAGAAAATTATTCAAAAACATTGAAATCTAGATTTAGTAGTTGCCGTATTGGTCCTTACAAGAATAGATCCAGAAGCAAATGATTTGATACCTATTAATGGACCAACATAGATGTAACAACAAGAACAAAGTGCTCTAGCTTTCGGACCATCCAGTCCTTCTTCAGAAGCTCATGGCAGTTGTTTGGAAAATACAGTACTTATAACAGCTAGATAATGCAGAGAAAAACGAAAAAAATCCCCGTTGGTTTAAAATACTCATTTAAACTAAAAAAAAAAAACAGAAGATGATGTCAGAGAAGTTAAACAGTACCATACTGCCTTCAGCCAGAAAGAACCTTGGGTCAGGCGTGCTTGGTGGAACACACATGCAAAGAATCCTACTGCATATAAATTTAATTGACATAAGATAACACTGCTGAGGCAGATAACTCTTAAATCAAGCTATGAGTGTCATAGTTAGTATAAGGATGTGATTACTGAAAGGCAACCCCACCCAGATTAAAGACAAACTAAGGTTGTTATAGGGCTCATGAAGTTTGTGTTTGCATTATAGACAAGAATTTACCAGTAAAGTTGTCTTAAAAACATCAGTGCACACTGTGTGATGTGTAAAACCTAGCTGGACCTGTCACCCAGCTGTATTCTCAAGCTAGATATAAGGCCCAAGAAATTTCAAAAACCTCAGGACTATATAAATGATAATTTAAATATAAATTGATAATATTAGTGTCAAACAAAAAACTCTAGTCGAGGAACCTCAAGGAATTAAGACCATGTAGCCTGATATGTACTGATGTCAATATATACTGAGTGTAACAACTTGATGTACCACAAGTGTCTAAGGAATCTGAAAAAGAGATAAAAATGTAATTTCTCTCCTCCTCTTCATACAAACAATACAACCTAACCCACCCCACATCACCATAATGTGGGTGGGGGAGATACATAGCTTAAAGAAGATGTTCTCTCTCTCTCCCCCTCTCCCACAGACACACACACACTCTCTCTCTCTCCTAGTGAACCTATACTAACTTCAGTCACTGCAATTGTTCCCCAGAGGAATTCAACTTGTCATGAAATCCTGAGTAAAAGGGCTTATGTCTCCTAATACCTACAGAGCAAAAATGTAACTATTTAACCATACTACTATCTGCATAGTAACATTTCCAAGGATACTAGCTAGAACTACCATGAAATAAACCTGCCACCCTCCCCAGGATAAGGTAACTAGAAGTAAATATAAAGTATATGTGTAAGACCAGAGGTCTAACATGCCTACATATCCACAAATTACTACAATATTAGCCTAATGTAAAAAGATCTGTGCAGACCCCCATGCAAATGAGATCACGCACCCCAATATGTACAGAGTTACAAAAATTATATGTAACAGTATATAACACTCCTGCATGTACACTAGCAGGCTAGGTAATCTGAATATGGTGCAATGGAATCAATCCCCCTGCAAAGATAAAAAGTAAGGAGGAATTAATATTCATTATGTGTGTGAAATAAGAATAGTAACACATTATAACTCCATATATCTAAATAGAGACTTGCCTCAATGTGACAGCAAGCCCCACATCTGTTATATCACATACATACACACACGCACCCACATCCCACACATGCTGAAGTCCTATAACATGTCAGTTTGAAGAAGAAAAGGTCTGTGGATGTTAGTTTCTGTAGTGTCCCATAAAGCCAAGATCAACGTTCATCCCATCTGCTACCATATTGAGATGTAAAATAAGTTTAATCTCAAAAGCTCGTCTCTGTTGTGTGTTTTTGAGATTTCCTTTTAAGACCATTACTGACATATCTGAGACTGAGTGGTCAGGCTGAGAGAAGTGGTGCCCCACTGGTTTTTCAGTCTTCCTTGCTGTAATAGTATGTCTGTGTGAGTTCATCCTAGTGTGGAGCTGTTGGCGTGTCTCTCCTACATAACCTGTTTGTGGACATCTCTTGCACTGAATGAAATAAACAACGTGTCGTGACATGCATGTATAACTCCCATGCACCTGGAATTGTCTGTTTTGTGATGTAACCACACAGTCTGAGGTATTATATAGATTTAGAGCAACCAATGAGAGAGTTGGTTTAAATGACTGCATTGACTGGAAACCCATTTTATGAATGCTCATACATTATTTTGGAGAGATGGCACCTATGATCAAGTGACACACAAGGATGGAGCTCTGACATATATCTTTACTCATAAACATTTGTGTAATTATGTGCAGAAATGTGTTTCTTTTTCACTGCCCTCTTTTCACTCACATGCTCCCTCCCCCACGTAGTGGTTAAATTTAGTTAGTTTGTCAGGTTAGGGTTTTTTACTCACTGTTAGGGTTCTTTACCCATAATGTTTTGACTTTATAGTACTTTGGATTATTTTATATCTAATATCTGCGGTGGATATATAGAATCGGGAGTCCACGCATCGGATACAGAAGAGTTGGGATTTTTTTTTTTTCATTTTACAAGGTCTACAGCAATCGTTTAGCACTGTAAAGAACATCTTTCTTGTTTGATAGTTCACTCACGAAGTTGCTCTCTCAATATTAGAAATAGTTTCAGACCATTAACAATCATTATTAATAATCCAATATTTTTTAGACTAGCTTGATTAGAATGGCTACTATCAAACATGGTACCTTTATAATATGCACCTGGTTAGCATAAAAGGAACTAGAAATAAAATGGCTTAGAAAGTTTTTCTATAAAACTAGTAAGAAGCTTGCGATGAAATGACAGATATTCCTTTAAGAAGGATCCAACCCATGGGGAAGCTTTTTCAGTTTCCTGTTGCTAGGAGCCGCCCCTGTGGGCGGGTCAGGCGCCCAGGGCTCTGGGGTCGGTCAGCTGATACAGACTCATAGCCCTGCGCCCTATTCTTCCGCGAGTTGGACTTGCCTATTTAAATCCAGCAGAAGACACCGACCATGCCTCCAGTAATGGAGAGAGCAGAGGACATGGCTACTTCATGACTTTACATTGTGAGTACTGCCCTGAGTAATTACTGCATTTTAAATGGGAGAACTGGGTTATTTAACTTTGGACAGCTTCTCACGAATGCACTATATTTTTCAGAACTTTATAAGGACATTGCGTCTATGAACTGATGAAATATTCAGGTACATTTTACTAAGACACTCTTGGTGCGATTTTCACAGGGATACACAATGTTTAAATGTACTGTGGCTGATAACACTGTTATGAATATGTGCACTATTGTGAGCAGTTTTCGTGAAACGAGACCTTATATATTTTTATTTTGTCTGTACTTTAGAGAAATGTGATTGGGACCACGCAGTTCCTATTGGAGAATTTTAGCATGAGAGAGATTGCGATCGAAAACTGATAATTATCTTTACAGCTGGTTATTCAGATTTTGTTTTTTGCTTTCTGTTTGATAAAAAAATATTTTTCAATTTATAGTATAAATGCATTACAGATTATAAGGCATTTGTGAATCTAGTTTTATGAACAGGAATTTTACTTTATTTGAGATTGAAATCTGATTGAGAATGTGTTTTATATTTACAGAAATCTAAAGGGGCTTTAGTGTTGCACTGTTGAAGGATGATCCGAAACTCATGAGTTTTGTTATGACACTATGCTCTGTTTATGAATGGATGCAGTCCTGGTCATAATAAGTATTTTATACGGATATATTTTGTTTGGTGAGTTAGCTCGTTCATTAACCAATCTGTGTACATATTACATTGTGCCTTGATTGGTTCATGGGCTACTCCCACTTAATAGATATTTTTTTTTGTTTGTTTTTTTTTTGTTTACCGAGGTTGGCTGTGCCAGATATTTTTCTAGCACAGCACTTGGAAGTAACATGGTGAAGGGAATTGTCCCAGCAGTACTCACTGACACTGACTCCGGATGATCTCACACAGATGAAGAAATTCACCCCTGAGTGGCCTTGAAAAAGAAGATCTCCACCACTAGCTGGTGCACAGGCCGATTGCTGACACTACTAGGGCGAGAAGAGAAACAGAGGGGTCCTCCCTCTGAAGTTGGCCTGCTCAAGGCAAAGGACCAACCTACACACGCTTTGAACTCTCCAAGCTCTGACTTCAGACTACTGAACAGAACACTCTACTCTAACAAGCCCAGTGTGGCTTATGCAGCTGCAAGAGTTCGTTTATGCAAATGAGCTCACTCCACACAGCAGCAGCCAGGCAAATGGGCTTATTTGAAGTCCTACAAGGATTCTACCTTACTGTGTGCTGCTCAGACCTTCCAACACTATACTGAAGGGGTTCTAGTAACCCCAGGGGAACCCAGGTGTTACAAATAGATAACCTGTGAGGGGGAGAGATAACAAAAGTGAAAACTGGGGCTGGTGGGGATTTTTGGAGGGTCGGGGGTCTTGACTGTGCTTGTGTCATTGGATAGATCGTCTGTTTATATTTTTTGAGGTCCCTGCAAGTGGGAGTTGAAAAGATTGGCAACATCCCTTGGCTCCTGAAAGAGTTTTTGTCAAGGGAGAATTGCTCATCCTTTTTCCCCCCTGCCAAGAAGTTCATTTCCTGTGTTCTAGGTGAGTTTGGCGCGACCCAAACCACTGAATTGTTTGAGAAATTTTACCTTGGCTGCACATACTGCTGAACTGCATGTTGCAGAGAGTCTTGTACCTTTGCAGAAGGTTGGGGAGTTTAAATTTCCTGTATGAGGACCATGCCTTGTCCCATCATTGTGTTTTAGGAAAGATATAAGGAAATGTGTCTTCATAGAAAGGGTGGTGAATGACTGGAACAGTCTACCAGAAGAATAGTGGTGCAAAGACCATGGGGAGCTTCAAGCATACGTGGGATAGGCATGATGACATACTAGGAAAAGAATAGGGAGGCAGCGGCCAAATGGGTTAAAAGGTGTCAGAATAGGCAGAAAAAAGGGGCAGACTTGGTGGGCGTACCTTTTTCTCCTGACTATAGTTTCTGTGTTACTCCTGTCAGGTCTGGCTAGCCTGATGGCCCCACCTAAGGGGCAAGGGGGGGGGGGGCCATTAGGGAGGTACGTGCCAGAGAAGGTGTGGATGGGGCTGGGAGATGTCCCAGCAGTAGAATATGAAGGGGCCTAAACAGTGAATCATATAGCGGAAGACAAAGATTGCAGTTAACTAAATGACTTTAGCAGAGCAACAGTTAGCAATTCAGCAGTACAAGGTGTTCATTTGTACACTGCAGATGTGGATGTTTTTACAACTTGTACAGCAGTTGCCACACTGTTCAATACCCAAACATCTGTCACATGTATTACTTCAAAGTCCCACTGTGTAGCAGTAATCTGTGAAGAAGGGGAATACTTGTAATTGCAGTGTTCTTACATAGTTCAGTTTCACTTGTACTGCTAGTGTCATCATGCTGTTGCACTGTTTTTCCTGTGGCACAGTTTTACATTATGCGCTCTCTAGTGTCATGGTACTTATTATTTCTTTTTTGCTGACCAGGAATGGAGGACTAGACAGTTCTACCTGTATTCAGCCTCGTCCCATGGGGAGGGGGCATACAGATGGCAACCAACTGAAATTGAACCAGATTAAGCTGTTGGTGGTGTTTTTAGTGAGTGGAAGAAATTTGGCCAGAACACCAGAGAAATTCCCCTACTCATTTTGTGAAGTGCCATGTGACCACCAGAACTGGCAATCAGGTTATAAGTATGTGAATTGCCTCACCTGGACTTGGACTGTAGAGTGCTGCCTATATGAATATGTTACACTATTAATTGTACAAATGTATTGCCTTTTATTCTACAAAATAAAAAATATTTCAATTAAAAAAAAAAAAAACTGGCAGACAGGACCTTTGTTTAACATCTCATCTGAGAGATGGCACCTCAGAAGTGCAGCATCCCCCTCATGATGCAGTACAGTGTCAGTATTGGGATTTTACTCGAAGTGTCTGGTGTGGGGCTTGAACCCACAGCCTTCTGCTCTTCCAGCCTCAGAGCAAGTGTGCAACCTGCTGAACCACTGACACTGATATGCTGCAGCTGTGTTTCAATCTAGAACTCCACAGCTGTTTGAGAGAAAACAAAAATAAGAAATTTTTTGTAACAGTATTCTAGATATGTGGATATGGTTCACTTATCCACATGACTGTTGTTCCTGAAGAGCTGATTTGTCAGAACGTCATTAAGCTTCTCTCACCACCTGAGTAGTATAAATACCTCAGCTGTGCCCTGTAACATCAGGTCTTCCTTTCCATGGAAAGAGTTTGGTCTCCTCCTTCGCAGCCCCACTCGTCGTATGGCCTAATAAGTGCACCACTGGCAGACTTCAACTGTTTTCTTCAACTTTCAGTATTTACTAGTTCCTCAATTCTTCTCCAGCTCTGTGTCAGAAGATAGAATGCAGGAACTTCCGGTTCCGATTTCGAAGGGAATGGCAGCATAGCTCTAATGCTCAGCTGACATCGTGGGTAAAAAGCAGCCCTCTCGAATGAATAACACTTATTTTCAGCTTAAAAATTGATGATGCCGAGAGGGAACAAACATCCTGACTTGACACCTGCAAAAAATACAAGTGAAATGGCTGAAGATTCACTTACTGAGCATTCCGATCCTGAGCCTGATTCTGAGACCGCAGGCCCACAGGCCTCTAAACTGCCTAAGACAGCAGACCGCACTCCGAAAAACCGGAATAAAAAAATTAAACTGGACACAATCTACAGTGAGCTCTGCTCGTTTTGTGCTGAAATCAAACTATATGGAGAAATCCAGAAAGATGTAGTGCAGTTAGAACAGAGGGCCTACGATTCTGAGCACCAGATAAGCGCCACAGAGAATTGTCGATGATGTGGAGTCGGTGCAGCAACTCAAAGCCCAGCAAAAGATGATCAAGGAGAGACAGGAGGATACAGAGAACCGCGCCCGCAGAAAAAGCATTAGAATTTATTGTATTCCTGAAGGCTGAGAGGAAGGATATCAAGAACTTTCTGGCTATAATTTTAAAAATAGCCCTTGGAGCTCCCTTTTGACTTTGAAATGCAGTTCGAATGAGTACATCGAGCACTTGCTCCAAAACCTACATCACTGAATGTGGCACCAAGATCTGTCATCTCCCGCTTTCATTCCTATGCCATCAAGGAACAAATCATAACTACAGCGTGGCGCAAACAGAAGATATTTTGTGGACTGCAGAGATTCTACATTGACCATGACTTTACACCCAAAAACCCTGACTCCACCGGGCATATCTCCCATTCCTCCCTACTCTCAAGGCAAAAGGTATTAAATGTAATACTCCATACCCTGCTAGACTAATTGTACACCTGCCTGATGAAGTAAAAAAGGAATATGCCAATGCACAGGAGGCGAAGGAAGATCTTGTAACCCAGGGCATCACTTTTCCTGAAAGGTAGACTGCGCCAGCTGCGAGGGAGCCTCGGTCTACGAGATGGCAAACCTCGATGAAAGCAACAAGAATGCAGAATGATCAGAAAATAGCCCAGGACTTGCAACAAAGACTTGAGTCCTTTTGAAGAACCAGTGCCTTTATAACCTGAAGGGATATTGTGTCTTTGTACTGTTAATCTCTTACAGTCTTGCCATGGGTAGGACAACCAGTTGGAGCTTTTGGGGAGGGGGGGGTAGAGATAGGGAAGTTACAAGTAAAGTCCCCTGGTTTGAGCGGCCCTCGATCATCTACATACTCCCTCTAAGCTGGAAGTTTGGACACAGGAGCCACTTGGGTTCATGTAGAGCCATTATCCCCCCTTTTCTGTTTTGGGCTGGGGACCCCCTTAACCTCCACAACGTCTTATGACCCACAAGGACTGTGGTCTGGGACTTAAATCTGAAGGTTTATCCACCTTAACCATGATACAACCAGCTTGCCCATGGTACTGTTATGGACATTACTTCATAATCCTGGTATTTGATTTATCACCTAGTTCCGGATGCTGTTAGTATTATGAAAGCAGGTGCTCAGAAATAGCTTATTTAATGCTTGGTCCTGCTTTTTTCCTCTAGGTGGCTGTGTTGCCTTGTATCACCTCTCTTGGATGACTGATTATCTCCCTATTCCCTGATTATTTCTTTTGATCCTTGCCAACTTTTTAGGCTATGCAGTAATAGTCATTTTTTGCTGGGGCCATTTTAGCCCCAGGAGGGCCCAAAAGTGTTTCCCTTTAACCCCCCCCGGATTGCCAAACTTTTTCTTTTGGCATTTGGGGATTGATGGGGAGAGCTCGTACGCTCACCCCTACCTTGGAGGTTACCATATTGTTTATAGCATTTATACTGGTATTTGCAGTAGATTTCTACTCAGAAACATATCTGTGTAGCTGTACAATTTGGACCCTGTTGGTCTACCTTACTACGTGGTTCCACAGTTCTTTGGACCATCCCTTTTTATACCTAATTTTTGATGTTACAAATCTGGTTAACTCTGCCTTGCTTGAAATGAGACCTACTTATAACAATGTCAATTCAGAACTTGTTATATTTGCTGATTTTATTTTTTCATACACACTTTATTAGATTAGACAACCTGTCTGGCAAGAACTTGGAGCAAATGCTGAGCTTTGGTTATTGGATCTGTATGTGGGGACACTCCAGTTATTCTGGCATATCTCTCAGTTCTACCGTATTTGGGGTAACAGACTGGAGGCAATAGCTTTAATACCATGCAATCTTTGATACTAACCCCATGGCTACTAGCTCATTGATTATGTCACTTTAATATGGCATTCACAATCCGATTAAAAGGGCCAGGATGGTAAAGTACCTAAAATCCCAACACCCTGACCTGATATTTCTACAGGAAATCCACTTTTCCGCTGAGGAGCATGGTAAGTTGGAGAGATTTAACTATCAAAAGGTATTATCCACATCACACCACTCTGGTCGTCTGAAGGGTGTAGCAATCTTAATCCCCGTACTACTCCGTTCATCCTCCAAACCCTAATTGCTGATAAGGAGGGATGCTATGTGATTGCACGGGGGCTCCTTTATTCAAAACCAGTGACCTTGGCTTCCATTTATTTTCCACCTAACTCTCCACCAGAATTGGCCAGGAGGTTTTTTGAGGATCTCTTGTCCATCTTGCAGGGCCAGTTGATTCTGGGCAGTGACATTAACACGACCCTGAGTTCAACCCTGGATGCATCCCCCCCCCCCATTAAAACATAGAGCCTCTCCACTACAAAAATACTTGGTTAAAACCCTCCCTAGCTTGGGTCTAGCCGACATATGGCGATATTTCTACCCTAAAACACAGATATACACTTATCAATCCCCTAAAACGCGAAGTCTCTCTAGGCTGGATTACATGTTCAGCTCAGTTGAGCATCTGGAATCTGTACAAGATATTTACTATGAGGGCTACTCCATTATCAGATCATCAACCTGTGTTCACTAAATTGTTACTGGGTTGCCCACTGGGTCAGTCTTTCTGGTGCCTAAACCTTACACTGGTTTTTGAATGCTTCTAAAGGACCCCAAATTTAAGGACCTAATTCATAAGACAATAACTAGGATGTTGGCTGATAATCCTAAAGGTTTCACCTTGGATGCAATCCATTGAGACACTTTTAAAACGGTTCTCAGAGGAGAAATGATCAAATATGCATCTTATAAGAAAAAATTAGAGAACTAAATCTTTTGGATTTACAGAGTGAATATAACGGTCTTCTGGAGATCAGCATGGGGGGAAGTAAGGCTGTTGCTTCCAAATTAAAACTTTTAAAGCAGAAAATCAAAAAAATCTCAGATCTCCAAGTGGAACAGCAGCTCTTGTACCTTAAGCTGAACTCCTATGAAGGGGGTCCAAAAGCAGCCAGAAATCTTGCTAGGAAATTAAGGGGTGCCAAATCTTTTGCAAGGGTAGCACACCTTATGGACCCTGACTCAGGAACACTTTTGCACCACCCTCAAGCTCAGACAAGCTTTTGCCAAATATTATGAGAAACTGTATAAAGAAGATCTTTAACCCCCACCCTGAACAAATTCTGAATTTCCTTAACCGAGCTAACTTGCCAAAGTTATCTGAGGCTCAGTCCAGAGTCCTCATAGCCCCAATAACCAGGGAGGAGATAATCTCTGTAATTAGAGGCCAAAACAATGAAAGCCCCTGGCCTTGACGGATACCCCATGGAATTTTATGAAACAATCAACAAAAACTTATCCCCCACTCTCCTAGAAGCTATGCAGGATTTACAATTGGGCACCCACCCCCCACCCTTCATGGCAGTATGCTGAGATAGCGGCCATTCTAAAGCCTAGGAAAAATTCACGACATCCAGAATTATATTGTCCTATATAAAAAATGAAATTGTGATTATAAAATGTATATGTCTGTGTTAGCACACAGGCTAGATATTCTACTCCCTTCCATAATAGTTGCTGATCAGGCGGACTAAATTAAAAAGCGTCAGGCCAGGGATGCAGTAAGACCGACTGCACTTATTATGGAACATGCCACTAAGCATCATATCCCTCTGACTCTTGGGACTCCGCGCCGAAAAGGCCTTTGACAGGGTCAGTTGGGCCTTTATGTGGTCCACCCTGGAATATTTTGGCCTACCATCAACCTTCATTAGACAAATCATGCTGATCTGAGTCTCCCAAAGCATATTTAAAATTAGATGGTGCTGTGTCCAAACCGTTTCCCATTACTAGGGGAACACACCAGGGGTGTCCCTTATCCCCATTACTATTTGCTCTATATTTAGAACCCCTAGAATCCACTATTAGCAATTCACCTAACACTACTGCCTCACTGTAGGAGAGAAGCACCATAAAATTAATCTGAATGCAGATGACACATTACTCACCCTGACCTCTCCTGAATCATCAATACCCGCAGTTTGGCCCCTTTTAGAGCAGTTTGGGACTCTGGCTGGCAGGGCTCCAGATAAGAAATTTTGCCATGAGTATTTTACTCCTCATTCTTAAAATGAGGTGAGTAAAACCAATTTCAGGTGTGTACAATGGCTAAAAATTTTTGCTGAAGAGTACATTTCTGAAAAATGAACGTATTTGTAACACATTAATAAAAAAACCTCGTACAAGAAAAGCATTTAGCACCGCGTTATTAGCACTAGTTTTGTACCCAACAGCATTTATACAGCATTCTTAAAATCAATAATAGTAACTGACTAATAATGACAGAAAATCAATATTAGAAAACATTATGGTTTATTTATATAACAATTCTAGTATTGGTTCACTTTGTGTGGTGTCCTTGTAGGCACCTGCTCTGAGTGTTACTGCATTGAATGTCCTGACCTGGGGGTGCTAATCTTGTATCAATGCCAAGAAAATCTTACTTCTGCCTTGCTGAATCCAATACACTATAGTCCATTTAGAAGGAAACATGCCTAATGAGCTCTGATACAGTCAGCTTACACTGCCATCTGCATATGAGCTAAGGCTTCAGCTGCTACACACATCAACTACCTGCGGCCAACAGATTAATTCAGGACTACCTGACGTTTTGTAAAATACAGCCTTCTGTCCATAACCACTGCAGTAAGCAGCGCACCCCCCGTAGTTCCTTCTCACACACACGTGCTGAGTGCAGCCAGAAGAATGGAGGTTTACTGAAAATACTGCCTCCTGCTCATGAGCGCACCAGCAACAGTTCATGAGAGTTGCTGGGCCACACGCAGAAATGGTGAGCACTAAAGACAGAAGAGACACGGACAAGGGATACAGCCTGCAACCACGTATCCTAAATAATTAGAAAACAATGTAAAACAGAAGAGGGAGAGATACCAGCCATCCCACTCCACCAAATGATCATCAGCATTGTCACTGCTTTGCCCAGAGTCTCTGCTGCCATCCAAGGCATCAGGGTCATCTCTAAAGGGATTGGTTAAGCCTACCACGCCACTTAATTCCTCCACCTAGCAATCACTGGGTGAATACATGCCCGACTTGGACTCCTCAGGGACGTCAGCACTGCTTGCACTAGTATCCGCCATTTTTTCCAGGTTGCTGTCCCTGGTAATAGTCACAGGGACAATGCTGTGGCGAGGGAACGCATACACGAGAACAAATGGGAAAACAATGTAAACAGATTTAGTAACTTGCAGGTTTGCGACCACATTAACATGAAAATGCTATTTTTCATTCATTCTACAGGTGCGACTAGATACTGTGCATATTGCCAACACTCCTCCCTACACAAGGCAGCACATTGTATTGGAAACGTCATTTAAGACACACTTACACAACGTAGCGGATTTTTTTTTTTTTTTAAGGACTTCTCTCCAAATTTCTCCTTGTGACGTTCTGCACCTGCCACTGACTGGAATCCAGCCTACCCACCATCTGCCTGCCGCGCTGTATGGAATTCCCATTCGATTATACAGTGAAGAGATCACTGTGTAAAACACAGCAGCCAATCATGAGACAGTAGCTGGGTGGGCTCTGTGGGGGCTGCAAATGAGCGTATTGAAAACACCGCTCTCTGACAATGAATTGGGGGGGGGGCAGGGTGGTGGCTGGCACGAGGAGATTTTTTTTTTAATCTTTTTTTCTTTTAAAGCGGAATGGAACAATTTTGTAGAGGCAGATCTGTTTAATGGAGATTGCTGATACTGATGCATATTTGATACGCAAATTTACAGAGAAAATGGACGTAATTGATGATTTTTGAAGCTTAAATTGACCAGTACGCACCTTATCTGAAGCCCTGCTGTCAGGATGTAAAATGAATAACACAAAAACAGAAGTACTGACTGCTCCTTTCACCCCCCCAAATCTTAAGCACAACTTTCATTTTAAATGGAACATAATCTCAATGAGATACCTTGGGCTACAACTCCTTTATAACCTGACACACCTTGAAATAGTTAACTTTGAACCTATTGCACAACAAATCACCAAAGACCTGTCGGGTTGAACAGAGCTTCCTTTAACCTTCATCAGCAGAATTGAAACTATTCAGCAAAGCATTCTCCTCCGGCTGTTATTCCTTTTTTAAACTCTCCCCATCATCCCAGCTAATACTTACTTCTACTATTGGAATAAAATTATTTCTTGTTTCCTTTGGAAAAGCCCCCAGAATCAAATTTTCAGTGCTACAGCTAGTGGCCTAAATTTACCAGATTTAAAAACTTATGCCATGGTCACCCAACTCCAACTCTTGTTGAACCATATCAACCCTATGTATAAAGTCCCTTGGAAGGAATTGGAACTAGCAGTTATGAACCATCCTGATGTGCTTGCTCTTCTATTTGGAAACCCACCACAATATCTCCCCTTGACTCAATTCCCAGAATTCACAGCGGAACCTTACGAGACCTGGCTCACCATATCGAACACAACACACTCTTTTTCTGAAAAACTTTATTTCCGGCCTTTAATGCTGACACATTCCTATTACCCACACAAACAAGAGAAATAACCAGGTCCTGGGCAACCCGGATTTGGTATGTAGGGCAGTTGGTCGCTCCATTGAGGTTATCTTTCAGCTATCTCCAACATCAGTATAAACTCCCACATTTCTCCAGTCCATATTATAAATTGAAAAACTCACTCCTTCCATATGAAGACAGTTTATCTAAACCAGCAGAGTCTCCAAACCCCCTGGCAATATTTATTAAAGATAGCAGGTCTAGAAGGGCAAGAACAGCCACAACTCTTTAGCCATTTATATAAAGCCCTCAAAGCTTACAAAAACAATTCTACCAACTATATTAGGAAGGCGTGAGTCTCAGAGATACCAGAAGATATAGATAGTGACCAATGGCAAATATACTCCCTTCAGGCTCTCAAAGTTTTGAACTCTTCTTACTGGCAGGAGTTTGCTTGGAAATCCAGGATCCGTTTCTTCAGACCCCCTTCCGTGGTTGCCAAATACTGTGGCTCTGCAATGGGAGCATGCTGGCGAAAGTGTGGTCATCCCTCAGCTAACATAACCCATATATTATGGGAGTGTCCCAAGCTGGGCCCCTTTTGGACGGAGATCCTCACAGAATTGAAAGATCTTTTTAGATCTGCTCACCCTGCGTATATCTTAACAGCCATTCCCCCCCACAGGGTCAGATTTCCAAGCCCATACTCAAAATAATTATGATTTTGATTCTGGCAGCTAAAAAGTCTAATACGAAATGCTGGCATACTGAGTGTGTCCCCACAAAGGAATGCTGGAGAGCCCTAACATATGAAACTTATAGCTTGGACAGATTAATAGCTAATATTAACTCCCACACTAAATCATTTCAGACTTTCTGGCATGCATGGGTTAATTATCTAGCTCATAATTAATGGCTTCCTCTTTTTCCCATAGGGAAACCGTGGTGTAATTTGCCATTATAAAGGAGTGTTTATAACTGCAAACATGCACACAGTTTCACCCACTCTGCGCATGCGCCTGCTCGAGCACCTCAATTCTTGGTTGTTGTCTCCCGAACCGCAAACCCAATATGGATAGAAACTGCCACGGACACTCTGCAGTAACATTTCAAATAAACTTAAATGCATCGCATGGCTACCGGATAGCCCCTCCTCACAATATTTGGAAAAAAAAAAAGTTTGAAATAAAAGTGAAAGCCGACCGCGCGCCATGCCATAATCAGACTACGGCGGCACATCAGCCTCTTTTAGTTTATATAATTGCTGAGGTGAAAAGAGAAACCCAGCAATGTATAAAATAAAATAAGGTCTGGAGTGTGTGTAATATTCATTACACATACCCTTGGGGTTTGATGTTACACATAAACCCCTCGAGCTTTGCTCTCAGGGTTTATGTAGTATCAAACCCCTCAGGTGTGTAAATTCTCGTTACACACCCAGATCCATACTTTATTGCAGTTTTCATTACCCTGAGTTTGTTCCATAGCTGACTCTTCCATTCCTTTTCTATCTGTGCAGCGGGGCTGACAACTCAGCCCATTCTTACTGAATAATTCCTTTCCTAGGAAAATATATACTGTCCCCTAATTTCATACTCTCCAATCCTCTGTATTTCTTCATTCACTAATTGTTTCTGACCTAATTTTCTGTCCCGATAACAGGCTCAGACTTAACCATGTAGGTTATAGATGTTTTCACTCCCCAAATATATCTTTATTATAGGCTCCACATAAGGCTAATAGCATTTTCTTGTGTAAAGACCTCCCTGCAGGGAGGAACTTTAAGCAGATGGTATAACATTGTTGAATATAAAACACAGCCACAAGAAGTTATATCATAATAAACTTTTTTCCTTTTTGCTACAGCATAGAGGTTAGCTGAATAACATTACCTCTCTAGCTTGTAAATCTTTATAATTTTCTTTGATCTTATCAAGTGCACTGATATAATGTCCGAGTCAATGGCTCACTGTCCCAACCCTTTCTTTTAGGAAGAGGGACAGACAGGGCTGCCCACTGACCCCTTATCTTTTTGCCCTATTCATAGAGCCTCTAGCTGCCCTACTTCTTAATACCCCCTTCAGTAGAAGGAATCCCGATAGGCCAACAGGAATACAAAATAGGAATGTTTGCAGATGACATAATGGTAACCTGCTATCTCCCTCACAATCCATCCCTTCTACATAGAAAATTTTATCCCAGTTTGAAAAATTAGCTGATTTTAAACTAAATATAAACAAAACGGAAATCTTAACGTTCAACTTCTCTCCACCCTCCCAGCTGAAAAAAGACCTTCCCATTTAAATGGCGAGTCTCTAAAATAAAATACTTAGGCCTCCACCTTCCCACAGGCTCGGAAGTCCTAAAACTGATTAACTACAAACCCCTAACACTCCAGATCCAGGCGGACTTAGACAGGTGGTCCTCAATATACACCCCTCTACATCAAAGAATCTCAATAATTCGTATCAACATCCTCCCTTGGATACTGTACCTACTCCAGACCATCCCCTACTTTCCCTCTAAATTCTGCTTCACTTCCTGGAACAGAATCCTATTGAACTTTATATGGAGAAAGAATCGCCCCAGAATCCTAAAACTTTCTGTATCCCAGGGAGGCTTGAACCTTCCAGATTTTTCTATATGCCCAATCCGCGTTTTTAAGAGCTTTAATCCTGTGGCTGACTGAATCTTGTAACTTTCCATGGAAAACCATAGAATTTCAGATCAATGTGACATAAAGAAGATCCTTTTTTCTTCCAAAGATAGATCTTAGTCCCTCAGTTCTAACAGGAATAACATCTTAGACATATATGATCTGGAAACGGATCAGAAAAGCAGGGCCTACCCTGAAAATATACGAATATTGTAAGCTAATATCCCAAGATGAAAAGTTTACTATATATATATATATATATATATATATATATATAGATCACACTTTCACACAGTGGCTAGAGATTGGTTTATCTCATATCTACCAGTTGCTCTCCTCTGACGGAATCATCCCATTTGATAGACTCCAGTCTTCATTTCCCCTTAAGAACGCAGATAGATTTCGATATTTTCAGATCCGAAATCACATCCTCCGAAACACTATAATATCCCCAGCCTTGCCCGTCCCCACACCAGAATTACTTAAACTCTTTCTGGAAGCAAATAAGGAAAACTTGGGATCCCACATGATAGGCCTTATACACAGAGAGCTTTGGAAAGGGCTCTCCACTTCCACAACTCCCATATTAGGCTCTTGGAATAAAGATCTACAAATTGAAATACCCGCCAAAGTTTAGAGCCTCTCTAACAGAGAGAAAATCCATCACATCCCCCTACTGGAGGGAACTTTCATGGAAATGCCACTCTAGATACTTCAGGGCCCCATCGACTTTAATGAAGCACCTTCCTGACGAATACGGGAAATGTTGGAGGAAATGCGGATGCCTTGTTGCCACATTGGGTTGTGTGTTTTGGTCCTGCCCATCCCTTATGCCCTTTTGGCTAACCTTTCAAAACAAATTAACTACTTTATTTACTGAACCTATAGAACTTACTGCTGAACAATTTTTAATTGGAGTTTATCTGGACCTGCTTCCCTCTGGGAACGAACTATATTGCCGGTATGTTTTATAGCAGCCAAGAAGGCAATAACTAGGCGTTGGATGAGGATCGGAGAGCTTCAGTGCTGAGCAGCGGGGAGGACCCACATCACGCATGTTGAAGTGGAGGGTATGGATTCATTATATAGCTTCAGAACAACCTGATGTTAGTCTGTAAAGTGTTAAAATCAAGTATAAACATTACCAAAGGCCAGAATAAGTCTGAAAATGCCATAAGACTGATGCTTTTCCTAACATTAGATAAATTCTATCAACGCACATTGAATATAAAGTAAAATCAGATTATATAGTTTTCTTTTTCCTTTTTCTCCTTAAGGGAAGGGGGAAGGGGAGAAGGAGGAAAAAGACAAAAGGACTGTTCCTTATAAACTATATTTAACAAATTTACTACAGAAATGTAGAAGATTGAAGTCTATGCATAAGTATTGCCTATGGAAACATTGTAGCATCCATTGTGTATGTATGTGGAAAAAATGATTTAATAAAAAGAAATTAAAAAAAAATGCATTGTTATACTTTATTGAATCAGACATTGCTGTATCAGTGTATTAGTTACTGATATCCTGAACACTGTGTCTCAGCTTTTAATTGTATTATGTATACGGTCTCACCATTTTTTGTATAAATGCAAAACTCTTAATAAAAAGGCAATTTAAAAATAAAAGATGATGAAACACAGGGAAGCAAAACAAACTCCTGACTTCAAGAAGTGTCACTTTCTGGCAAAAAATGTCACGGACAAACCCACATGTGACAACGTGCCTTTACTGCCTAGGGACAGCACATAATGTCTTGGGTTGTGGCCTGTTGTACGATGCTACCTTCATCTTCAGAAGACCGCAAGGCTCATTTTCTCCTTGCCCGACCAGCTGACTAAAACCCAAAATTGCAACCGGACAGTTGCAAGGTGACCTCCATTGTGGCTGGGTCTGGGGCCCAACTCATGGCCATGAAAGAGGCAGCAGTGAAGGCCATAGTGGGCACCTCATCGGCCTCAGCGCTGTTTCTTGTTGGTACAAGCATCAGAATGTTCTTTTCAGGGGAGTTTCATGAAATGTATAGGGCCCTTCTGACCTCCAGGTAGAATCCTTCCTGCCACAGTAAGAAGCATAAAAAGAACCAACGTTAATCAGGGGACTGAGAGAAATCACACTCCTCCTACTCCCTTGACTTCCCCCCAACTGCTTGGCCAACCCTAGATTGGTTGAGGGGCAGGTTGCTAGCTCAGCAGTAGCCCCCATTGGGCTTGCCAACATCTACACCGGTCACCCAGTTGTCAGAGGGCATTGACAAGTAATCGATTTCCAGTACCCTAGTCTTCCTGGTCCTCACCCAAAAGGAGGTGAAGTGGTCAGTGTTCCTGGTCACTGCCACTCTAGATCAGCCTTCACCCGAGGTTGTGCAGCCAACTGTGATGCGCGTCATTTATATGGCATCTCTGGCAACTTCTCAAAGACATCAGCCCGTGGGTTGAAGGTTGAGATTAGGTGCTCATCCAGTTCTCGATCCTGCTCAACTGGGAGGCATCGCCATTGATGCTTCTCGTTCTCCTCATCCTCTGATGATGGGAGTCTCTGCTGGCATATGCAGCGGCACTACAAGAGCTCCTCTGGCAACAATGGGCCTTGGCAAAGCAGGGTAGGGTTTTACCCCGACCTCTGTCGTTGACTGGCCATTGCCGGTCAAGCCCACGCTGATCCTTCCAAGGCCACTTTTGTCGACCCTGTCTTTCCACTCTTGCAAGAGGAACTGCCTCCACAGCAGCTTTTGTGGGAGCCCTGTGTAAGGATTCTAGTGCTGTGTCCAGCTTGCCTGGGTGGGTATCTGTGGAGATCACCCAGTCAGATGACTAAAGGGTGGTCCACAGCGGTAAAGGGTTGAGGGCTGTCTTTGACAAATCCTTTTGAGTACTCCGATGGGTCCTCCATGCAGGCATTGGACACATACGTTCGACCAGGAATCTGTCAAGGAATTGATCACCAACCACGAGCTGGTGTCATTTGATGCTGTCCTTAGACTTTTATGTAGGAATCCATGAGTGTTCTTCTGGAAGAAGTTCAGAAAAGGGCTAAATACCCCTTTACTGACATCCATGATAAAGACTAATGCCTGAGAATTGCCTATCTCATGGCTGAGGCCATTATGGGACCAGACCTGGAGCTTTAGCAGCATCCTGCCTGGCACTGTCAGCCCATATGGTCCGCAAATACACATTCCCAACTGGCTCTCTGTGGTTCTCGGACCACCCTCGGCCGAGGGTATGGCCTGTGTCTTGGTCTTCCGGAAGTACTAGGGACATGGACAAGCCCCCTGGCAAGGAGTCGAAGAAGCTTGATCATGCAGCTAAAGGGGTCTGTGCCCTGAGCTTCAAACAACATGAAGTCTTGCAGTATTCAGACATAATACAGTTAGACCCAGCACTTGAACTGCCCCGGAGAGGAAAGAGTTAACTCTATGTAGGAGCATAGAACATTGCGCTCGAGCTCGGTTTTCAAACCTCTGTCTGTGGTACTTCTCAGTGTAACCGTCAGATTCTTTACTCTACCTAACAGTGAAGTCGCTCCAGAGATTTCCTCTGCTCGGTTCGGTAAAAGTAAAGTGTTCGGTTTAAACCATATAATTTTTTGTTATTTTCAGATTTTCAGCCTCTGTCTATGGTACAGGTAGTGTGTAGATAGGTAGTGACTGTTTTATTCTGTGAAAAAGTTGGAAATTGTTCTTTTCTTAGGTTTCTTTCCAGTCAGTCCGGTTTGGAACCGACCCATTCTGTTTAAATTTATTTCTGGGATTATAGTGGTGTTCCGTACCAATCGGTTTCAAAAGAACCAGGGTTTTGTGCCGGTTCTTTTAAAAAGCCCTTGACACAGTTTGTAACCGATCGGTGATTGTATTATCTGGCTTGAAAGCTGCAATAGGGTAATTTGTTAGGTTGGCCATGTCTGAGAAACCCAAGAAGAAAACCATTACCACTGGGTTTCAACACTGGACTGAGTGTGGGGAGGCCTTTGCTAAGTCTGACCCCCACCTCATCTGTGTTTCAAACAACATGAAGTCTTGCTATATTCTGACATATGCAGTGAGTCCCAACCTTCGAACTGCTCCGGAGAGGAAAGAGTTAACTTTCCATACCAGGCATGAAACGCTGAGCTCGAGCTCGGTTGAAACTCTGTCTGTTGTTCTTCAAACTCAACCGTCAGATTCTTTACTCCGCCTCACTGAACAGTCGCTCCGGAGATTTCTCCTTCTGCTCGGTTCATTTTGTCGGTAAAAGTATCGTTGTTCTCGGTTTTCGACCGAATTTAAACCGCAACCGATCAATTCAGACTCTGTTTGTTGTATCGTGAGTACTAGATAGGTTTCATATTTATTCTTCTGTGTGGAACTTGTAAACGTTTTATCGGTTCGGTTTGAACCGATCAGGTTGTTTAAAATATCTTAATCTGTGATTTAGAGTGTGGTTACCGGTTCTTATCGGTTCTAAAAAAAAAAAAAAAAGGATTTTATTACGGTTTTTTCCATGACCCGTGACACAGTTGGGAACCGATAAGAGGGTCTTACCTGTCGGATTGCCATAAACGGGTAAGTTTGGATAGGACTGGCACTATGTCTGAGAAACCCAAAAGAAAAACCGGGCCCACTGGGTTTCAACACTGCAGTGTGTGTGGGGAAGTCTTTGCCAAGGCTGACCCCCACACCACCTGTGTTTGTCTGGGGTTTGACCACCTCAATGCAGACTGCCAGATTTGTAAAAAATTTTCCTGCAGCTACCCTGGAAAAAAGAGTTGGTAGGCTCAGGGAAAGGGAGGCTAAAAAGTCCGCTGAATCGGATGGCCTGCCCGGTTCGGTTCCAATTGAACCAGAGGGAGTGCCCTCTGACCAGGGCGAGACTTCGGGCAAAAGGAGATCCGACTCTGAGGGGTCGGTTCCAGCAAAAAGGACTAGGAAATCAGCTGGTGTGGAGCCAAAACTTTACTCTCCAACCACTGAAGAGAGTGAATGTGGATTTGAAAGTCTGGGTGTGCCCATTGAACCGGACATCTCCCCAGACAGACCTTCAGGAGTGTTTCTCCGGCTTTCTGAGTCCCCTTCTCATTTTATGTTTTATAAAAAAGTGGCTGAAGCCCTCCAGCTCCCTATGGAGGAAGCTGTGGATGATCAAGAGGAGCCAGACTGTGTGGAAATGATGGATATCCCAGAGTCTAGGAGACTGTCTATTCCTTTGCATAAATCTTTTGGGAAACAGACAGTAAAAATTCTAAAAACCCCTCACACTATACCTCCTGTGGATAAGAGAATGGACAAGAGGTACACATTGTCAGGCTCTGATACGAAGTTCCTTACACAACAATGCAGCCATGTTGGGGTAGTGCAGGCTGCAGCCTGTGACAAGGCAAACATTCCCATGGCTTCACACCCCCCTGAAAGGGACTCCAGGAGGATTGATGCCATGGCAAAGAAACGGTACATGGCAGCATCCTTGGGACTCGGACAGGCAAATTATATGGCTTATGTTGTAGGTACCAGAAATCCA
Source organism: Neoceratodus forsteri (assembly GCA_016271365.2). Taxonomy (NCBI): domain Eukaryota; kingdom Metazoa; phylum Chordata; order Ceratodontiformes; family Ceratodontidae; genus Neoceratodus; species Neoceratodus forsteri. The sequence goes on from CM057456.1 coordinate 349,576,086, forward strand.
GATGGGATACTGTTATGGCTCTAGCAAAACAGGTCCCTGGCCAGCTTGCCAGGGAGCTGGAGCAGGTGGCTGCTGATGGTATTGAGGCATCTAAGGTGCAATTCCATGCTACAGTGGACTCTAATGATGTTTCATCAAGAGTCATGGCTACATCTGTGGCACTTCGCAGAATGGCTTGGCTCAGGTGTACTAGCCTGTCGCAGGATACCCAGTCTAAGGCCATGGAGTTTCCTGTTGTGGGTAATTCTGCGTTTGGGGAGCAGACAGAGAATTACATGAAGAAAATGGATGAGTATAGGACCACCTATAGGAGTGCACAAGCCAAGGAAAGGCAGGCCACTCCTCAAAAGCAGCCTTCCAGGGGCAGGCCTTTTCATAGGCCTTTTTACCAAGCCTAGGCCTCCTCTTCTGCTTACGCCCAGAGAGGGTTCTTTAGAGGGAGAGGCAGACGGGGTACAAGCAGGCCTGCTTCCACCCCTCAGCCTAAAGCCCCTGCCAAGCAGGCACCCTGATGGGGTTGCCAGGGCCGATTCTCAACTACCTGTAGGGGGCAGGCTGGCTTACTTTGTCCAGGACTGGAAGTCTCTGACATCAGACAAGTGGGTCCTGGAAGTAGTAAGCCAGGGACTGGTTCTCAGCTTCAAAACATTTCCAAAGATGAGAACCAGATCCTTTCCACCTGCAAATCCACCAGAGGCACTTGCCCTAGATGCAAAAGTCTCTTAGCTCCTGGCTCTCAGAGCCGTGGAAAGGGTTCCACCCCTACATCAAGGCAAAGGATTGTACTCCAGGTACATCCTTACCCCAAAAAAGACAGCAGAATGGTGGCCTATCCTGCATCTCAGATACTTAAACAAGCACCTTTTAAAACCAAAATTCAAAATGGTGACTCTGGGAATTATTCTACCCTCTCTAAGGCCAGGGGACTGGCTAGCGTCCCTGGACCTCAAGGATGCCTACTTCCATATTCTCATCAGAAGCTCCCATCGAAAGTACCTCAGGTTCGAGCTGCCCTCAGGACTTTACCAGTTCAGAGCAATGCCCTTCGGCCTCACCTCTGCTCCAAGGGTATTCACAAAATGCCTGGCAGTAGCAGTTGCCTACCTAAGAAGACAAAAAATTGCCATCTTCCTTTACCTGGATGACTGGCTCATAGTAGGCCAGTCTCCAGACCAAGTCAAGTTACATCTACAGATAACTCAGCAACTGCTTACCTCTCTAGGTTTCCTTCTGAATCTTTCAAAGTCAGTTCTAGAGCCTGTCCAGCTCCTCACCTTCATAGGCGCAGAGCTGAACACAGAGGAAGCCATAGCCTGCCTTCCTTTGGACAGGGCAAGGACCCTGGTCTCTCTGGCCTCCTCATTTACCCTGCAGGTCTCTCGACCAGCAAGACATTTTCTACAGCTGCTGGGGCACATGGCTGCTTCTACAGCAGTAGTGCAAGGAGCAAGATTTCAAATGAGGGACATCCAGTTCCATTTGAGAGCCTTTTGGTCTCAAAGAAAAGACCCTCTAACCAAGTTGATCCCAGTTACTCGGACCCTGATCCAGGCCCTACAGTGGTGGCAGGATCAGAGCAATCTGAGACAAGGGGTTCCGTTTTTCACCCAGTCTCACTCCTTAATCCTTGCTACAGATGCATCCCTCTTGGGGTGGGGAGCTCACATGGAGGACCTCACCACCCAGGGGTTGTGGTCCCCTCAGGAATCTCTGCTCCACATCAATCTGTTGGAGCTCAGAGCAGGTTTTCTAGCACTTCAAGTTTTTTCCAAGTCTGTTCAGAACAAAGTGGTACAGGTCAGAACAGACAACACCACCACAATGTGGTACGTCAGCATCAAGGAGGCACTCGGCTCACGGCCCTTGTGCAACAAGCAATGAAGTTGTGGTCTCTGGATGCTCCCTGAACCCTCCCTCACGGGCAGCTCACCTCCCAGGCAAGGACAATGTCCTGGCAGATGCTCTCAGCAGGATTTCCCAGGGCCATCACGAATGGTCACTGGATCCCCTGGTCCTGGAGGTAATATTTGCCAGATGGGGCACCCCGCAGATAGATCGTTTTGCAGCCCCAGACAATCACCAACTTCCCCTTTTTTGCTGCAGGCCCCCAGTGTTGGGCTCAGTCCCTCTGGATGCCTTAGTTCTCAATTGGGAAGGGAGGTTTCTCTATGCTTTCCCCCCTTCCCTCTCCTGTTCAAAGTGTTAGTCAAAGTCAGATCTCAAACCTGCAAAGTGATTCTGATTGCTCCAGACTGGGCCAGACAACCCTGGTATCCACTCCTACTGTCCTTAGCAGCCCGTCTTCCCAGGAATCACAACCTGTTAACCTGTGCTCAGGGAAGGGTTTGGTACCCGAACCTCAAATCTCTCAATCTCAAGGCCTGGCTCTTGAAGAGTTAGAGTTTGCTGATCTACACCTCTCCCAAGGTGTAATGGATATATTGAAGGCTTCTAGGAAACCTTCCACCAGGGCTACTTACAATTCCAAATGGAAGAGGTTTTCTCTGTGGTGCTCTGGAAAGCATATTTCCCCAGAATCTGCTGATTTACCCACAGTCCTGGATTATATGGTCCATTTAAATACTCTGGGGCTGAGACCAGCTACCCTAAAGGTACATTTGGCAGCCGTGTCTGCTTTTATTTCAGCAGGCAAGCCCTCCTCTCTTTCAGCTCACCCTGTATTTTCTAAGTTTTTTAAGGGATTGCTTCACACCAATCCTCCATTCAGGGACCCTGCCCCTGCCTGGGATCTTAATGTTTACATTGCTCAGCTTATGCAACCTCCCTTTGAGCCCTTGTCTTCAGCAGAGCTTAAGTACTTGACTTGGAAGACTGTGTTTCTGGTAGCCATCACTTCTGCCAGACGCGTAAGTGAATTACAAGCTTTGTCAGTGGAGCCTGATTTTATCTCCTTTCATAGAGATAAGGTGGTCTTCAGGACTAACAGGAAGTTCTTGCCTAAGGTGGTTTCAGATTTCCACCTTAATCAATCTGCATCTCTTCCAGTGTACTTCACTGACCATTCCTCCTCTGGCGAGAGGAGGCTGCACAGCTTAGATGTGAAGAGAGCCCTTAGTTACTACATAGAGCGTACCAAGGGTCACAGGTTTGACTCCCTCCAACTGTTCCTCACTTATGGTGAGGTTGGTAAAGGGAAACCTGCCACTAAAAGATCCATTGCCAGGTGGATTGTCTCTTGTATCCAATTCTGTTATGAAAAGCTGGGTAAGGTTCCTCCCTCAGGCCTGAGGGCTCACTCTACCAGAGGTACAGCTGCTTCCCTGGCTGCTGCCAGGGACATCCCCATTCTAGAGATTTGTCAAGCAGCTACCTGGAAAACGGTTAACACTTTTACCAGGCATTACTCCCTGGACATCCAGGCTAGGAGTGATGCTCGGTTCGGCACAGCTGTGCTGCAGAGCCTATTTCCTAAGTAGGTTCTGTCCCTCCTCCATGGAGGTACTGCTGTGTAGTCTACATATGTCATAATATAGCAAGACTTCATGTTGTTTGAAGAAAAAATTACTCATCTTAGTAATTTTGTTTCTTCTAATGGAGTCTTGCGATATTATGACCCCCAGCCTGCCCCTCTCAGAACCTCTGTTTTTGGGATGTGGGTGGGCAGTGCAGTGTTGGCACTTAGTAGATGCCCACCTTGTTATTCACCCCTCCTTTTTTGGGGGTGACTGGGTTTTGTTTTTCATTTTTTGGGACCAAAAAATGTGTTCTTATGTATAGTAGCCAGTTGGCTAGTGTAGGTTTATGGCTTCCACACAGGACTTTAGTGAGTTTAGCTCGTAAAGATCTGACAGTTTGAGTCTGAAGAACAACAGACAGAGTTTTCAACCGAGCTCGAGCTCAGCGTTCCGTGCCTGGCATGGAAAGTTAACTCTTTCACCTCCGGAGCAGTTCAAAGGTTGGGACTCACTGCATATGTCATAATATAGCAAGACTCCATTAGAAGAAACAACGTTACTAAGGTGAGTAATTTTTTCTTCTATGCTAGGTCAGGCTCTATCATTGCTGCCCGATTCGGAGGCTACCCGGCAAGCCATAGCATCTCTGCTATAGGCCCAGAGTTGGCACGACACCAGTGAGGTCATTTGACGGCTTGCGGGGTCAGCGATCTGCATTAGGCGGACGGCATGGCTTCATCTTTCAAGGTTGTCACCTTTGGCCTGGTGCAGGTTACTGGCCGCCTCCTTCTCGGGGATCCATCTCTTTTCCCACAGGGTGAGGCAGGGACTTCAAGGGCATCTTCCTTCCCCGAAGTTTCAGGGGACCCCACCTTGTCCTGACCAGTCCAAGCCCAGTCTGGCTAGTGGAGGGTCCCCCTCCCTCCCATTCTCCCACTGGGGGGGTGGGTTACTGAGGGATGTTATTCCTTCAGGGATTCTTGTGCCCCCTTCGGGGGTGCTCGGTACTCACCCAACAGTGATGAATGGTGAAGATTGACACAGGTATGATATGAAAATTACGTACCTACTGTAATTCTTGATCTTCCTGTGTATCTTCGGCATTCATCACTGAATACCTCCCACCTTCCCCACTTGAGGCCTCAGTCCCTGAGACATACCACCTCCCTCTCACCCTTCCACGCCCCCCACCCCATGAGTTAATTTCTACCCTCTGACAGCCATCAGGAGGTCTTCGGATGGGTGTTGGAAATGGGCAAGTGAGGACCCCTTCGGGGTTTTTTTTCCTAAGGGTCTTCTGTGGTGCCCCTCCTCTATCCTGGAATTTCCTTGTGATGCCTCCATCCCAAGTTCCAGGATGGATGGTTTTGGGCTGTCCATAATCCCTTGCCCTTCATATCTGTCTTACCCTCCCCTATGGGAGGGTGTGTTTTTAGAGGGTTCCTCCTCTCCCCCCCACACACTCCTTGTGGTATTTACAGGTGGGGGAGAGTGAGGAGTGTGATAATCCCCTAGGGAGTTTGGATTGGAGATGGGGGTGGCCTTACCCTCGGAATTCTGAAAGTTCAGAATTTCCAAATCTTATCCTGGCGATCTTCTTCAACCTTACCTTAATGGGTCCTGTCCTCCCCATCCCTCACTCTCTCTCTCTCTCTCTCTCTCTCTGCTTCCTCTCTTTCCTCCTCCCTCTTGGTTGTTCAGGGACTGGGGCCTCCTGGCCCATAACTCTCAGGTCTCCTTTGTTCTTATCTGTCCTCTCATCGACCTATTCTTTTTCAGTTACTCCTTTCCTTTTACTGTCCCTCTGGCTCCCTTGCCCTGCCCTTCTTCTCTATACTTTTCCTTCTGTCTCTCCAGTGTGCAGAACTGGTGGAGGAGGACCCAGCGGCTGTTTCTGGCCAACCCCAGGCGCCACATGACGCTCGGCCTTGTGGGGCGCCATGGCGCTGGCCCTTCCTCCAAACAAGTCTCCCGCGGGGTGCCTGTCCCCGGCAGACACCCAACAGTGATGAATGGTGAAGATACACAGGAAGATCAAGAATTACGGTAGGTATGTAATTTTCATTTCTGGATGGTCACTCTGAAGCAGATTATACCATCTCTGGAGCAAGGCATGTGGTTCTGCTCCCTGGGCCTGCAGGATGCGTTCGTCTACATCCCAGTCCATCTGTCCCATTGGCTGTACCTCCAGATCTTACTTAAGAGTGGGAGCTCTTGCAGCAGGTTACACCATAAGGACTGAAGCTAGCAGGTGCCAGGACCCCCATGGAAAACCTGTAGCTATCACTGTGAAGTGGGGGACTATCCCCTGACGTCAGCCCACCTCCGACATTGGCCAGTGGTATAAAAGAGGCGGTGCCCCAGCACTACCCCAGTTCTTTTCCCACCATCGACCCACACACATCAGCTCCACAGATGCCTTCTACTCTAGTCAGCTGCCATTTCTTGCACAATTACCAGTGTTTTCTTATTTCATTAGTCCCTTAAATATTAGTGTTTTTCCTCTGTATGGCTTCTTCCTCCGAGTGGCACCTATCCAAGTGTGCCTGCAGCAAGCAAATTCCTGCTAAAGATGGCCATTCAGCCTGCTACTTCTGTCTGGCCCCAGACCACAACACCAAGGCCTACCAGCATTGCTTGAAGTTCAACAGCAGGACCAGAAAGCCCTCAAATCCTTCTTGCTAGAAAAACAGCTGCCATGCAGAAGAAAATCCAGGGTAAAAGCTCTTAGTCTTCCCCTGTTTCATTGGCTTCGACTTCTTCAGCTCATCACAAGGACAAGGAGTCATTGGGGAAGCACCACCATAAGGAGAAGCACAAGGACAAGTTCTTCTTAGACTCTCATTCCCAGTCCCCACACAAGTTGGGCACTGGTTCCGGATCCTCCTCCTGCAGGAGGTCAGACTCTACTCCCCAGGCAGCCTTCACTTCTTCCGGGCTCCCAGTGGTTAGGCATCCCCGCCCTTATAGAAACATAGAAACATAGAATTTGACGGCAGATAAGGACCGCTTGGCCCACCCAGTCTGCCCATTTCCCTACCTACTGGATAAGCTGCAGATCCTAGTTAACCAGCAGCCTACTTCTTTCTGCCCCCACCCCCCAGAAATGCCTTATGACTATCCCATGCATGCTTGAATTCCACCACTGATTTTGACTCCACAACCTCCTCCGGAAGGCCATTCCATGCATCCACAACCCTCTCTGTGAAAAAATACTTCCTTAAATTACCTCTGAGCCGCCCCCCCTCTATCTTCAAATTGTGCCCTCTTGTCCTGACATCAGGCAGAGGCTCTCCTGGGTCTGGGACTTCGTCCTCTGCCCTTCAGCCCCTGAAGCTCAGGCTCTCTTCCCAGACTTCAGGTCCTCAGGCCAGGTGGCTTGGCTGGTTCTTCCTCAGGCGGGGAGTCTTTACTCGTCGTCCAACCAGCCACAGCTTCTGCCAAGTCAGCCTCAGACTCCAGGGCTGACTCTCTTGACCGACGCTGGGGGCATGCGCTCATCTCCTCGAGAGAGTGACTCCGCTGCCCTCCTCTGGACTTGGCTCCCCTAGGTGGGCTTCTCCTAAGCCGACGCCGACCGCTACTCCAGACTGGCACCAGCACACGCTTGCCTCTTCAACACTGGCTGCCCCGGCGTCAGTTCAGGTGACCTCCCAGCCATCGTTGCCAGACCCTCGTACATCGCCAGTGAGTGAACATGTCTCTCCTAAGCCGATGCCCGAGAGACCCATCATCCAACCCACTGACTGCATTGGACGACCATACTCTGGGGGAGCCGACGTCAGCTACCCCTACTCCACAAGGGCTACTGCCACCTCAGAGCCCGACGCCTGGTCCATCTGCTCTTATGATGCCGGGTGCTCCCCCTGAGCTTAAGATTCCACTATCGGACATCAAGGTACTCTTCATCCTGGTGGAACACGATTAAGGGCGACCTTCCTCCACAGAAGCCTTCCTCTCCCCCTACTCAGGAGCCGATGACTTCAGAGGTTCCCCCCAAAAAAGGCCTTCTCCCAAACCCAGGGAGCCTACTTACCAACCTAGGGATGCAACCCCACAGCCAGGTGGCTCGGACAGAGGTTGTTCTGGCCCTAAAGGTAGGAGGTGCCATTCCTTCTCCAAGTCTTAAGATAGGCACAGACGTCACTCCATAGGATGCCGGTCCTGGTGTTCCTCCTCCAGATCTTCACCATCGGAGGATTCCAGCTGCAACTCTTCCTCCTCTTTTAGATCTTCCCTTTTAGGGGTTGCTCCCTTGCCTCCGGTTACTAAGAACTCCCCTAGGTCCCCGCCTGATCATCCATCTTTCATGGACGTTATGTGGCACATCGAAGCCAATATGGAGTGAGACATGGAAGATCTGAATCCAGAAAGACGTCATCTGGCCAGATATCTGTCAGACGGATCCTAAGCCCATTGTGATGCCACCTTTGATTGACACCTTCCAGGATGTCACTGGGATTGCCTGGAAGCACCCTTCCACTTCTTCGACGGTGCCCAAAAAGTCTAACCTTTTTTAGAACAACCCATGTAAGATTCAGTGGTTATTACCACTGCCCACAACCAGTCCAAATGACCTAGGCACCTCAGAACCCAACCTCCCGACAATGAGTCAAAGCAACTGGACCAGCTTGGTAAAAAAGTTTACGTGTCAGCCACTTGCACTGTTCGCTCCCTCAACTTCTTAAAGCATATGGTGCAATATCAAAACGCCCTTTGGTAACAGGGCATGCAATTTAGTCAGGCCCTACCTGATGTTCCCCAGAAGCAGAGGTGCTCAACCTTTTTTTTTTTTAAACTTTATTTTTATTAGTTTATCTGCATATAGTACACAGTACACTACCCTCATAGGTAGACTTGCAGAAGTAGTACAGGCATTTCAGTTAATGCATTACATCATTTTAACAGTAAGGAACGGATGAGCTACTATATGTTGATACCACACCAGAGGGGAATTAGTGAAATACAGTTCCAAATCCCAACATTGTTTTTATAAAGACCTTTGCTACCATAAGCAGGGAATACCAATAAATTTTTTTTTTTTTTTTTACTTTATCATGCACCCTATATATTGGGTATAACATCCCTCATACATCATCGTTAGGTCTGTTTTCCAGCATTGCTCCCCATCAGCTCATTGAATTTTAAACCCTGTAACTTCAAAACAGTAATTCTGTATAATAGAACATAAGTACTCCATGCAAACAATCAGTGACAATATGGTAAGCTGAAGTTGCCCTGGAATTAACAATCTGGCGCATGTCTATATAGTCTAAGGTGCCAAAAAGACCATCCTCAGGGTGAAGAAAGATCCTTCGTCTAAAGGACCTAATCGATCGCAAAATTCACCATTTTAAGCAGCTGTGAGCCAGTTTTTAAACTTCCCAGACCCTTCATTGAAAACCTTTCTTTACATCATTTATTACACTTAAAAAAATCCCTTTAGCTAGAGTAACTGGCCAACAGTGTCCAAGACTGTAATTTGAAATTAACTTTTTACCACACATAAGGTCCCTTGAAGTTACTCACTGTCCCCAGAGTCATTATCGAAGTTATCCTCCTTTGCCAGGAACTCTCTTTCAGTGTTATCTACCAATTTGTTAGCTTCCTACGCATCAGAAAATTGGTAAGACTTTTCTCGGTATGTGATTGAGAGTCGACAGCATTAACATCACATGTTGTATCCCCAGTTGTCTCAAGCATGTCCGGAAGCCATTGGAACTCATCCTGCGCTGTCTAGTGGCATAGCTAAGGTCTGGGAAAATATGAACTCTGGTCCCTTCCCAGTACATGGGGCCCCATCCCTTTGCTTAGGCAATTACTGTTCTTATGCCGAACTGACCCAAACGCTATCAGAAACATTCTTGGGGGAAGTTGATTGGTGACTGTGCGGTTTCTCCCACCGTAGGAGTAATTCTGTATGATTTAATTATTGAAAGGTCGTCTTGTACCTGCACAGTTTCTTTGAAGAAGCTAATTATAAAATTCATGTAATCTTCTCTCTCAGCACCTTCCGGTAACCCCAGGATCCTCGCATGCGATGCTCTAGATAGGTTTTCTAAATTTTCTAGGCGCCGCCTGAGCATCATGTTTTCTTTTGTTAGGCCCTTTGAGACCGTCATTGCCATTGCTGCAGAGTTTTTAGCAGATTTGGTTTCTTCCTCGAGCATTCTAACTTTAGTATCAAGGACTTTAAACTGAGCTGTGAAGTCTTCCACTCTCTGGTCCAGTTTTTGGATTGCTTTAATTAGTGCTGCATTTGATAGCTGGGGAGATGAATCTTCACCTTCCCCCACATTTGCATCTTTACTGGTGCCTGGTTTAGATCTTTTACTTGAGCTCTGTCTCCTTCAGCTGCCGGTTTGTTACTTCTACCCATATTATTGCTTTCCCAGCTGCTATCAGCATCAGAATTAAATCACCGGCTTCAGCAGAAGTTCTACTTTCAGATTATATAGAGTACTTAGTTTGTTCCTAATTTTTATATTTGTTTAATTTGTAACTTTAGGCTGATGTTCCGGAGCTCCACTAGAACATTGCTACAGACTCGGTTGCTGGCCACGCCACACTGCTCAGCCTTTTAAAGTCCAGGTTGGACATAGGCACCCACGTCCTGCATTCTTCCTACAACTTTGCTGACATTGACACTAGGTTGGCGGCTACTGGCATCTGCATAAGACTACATTCCTGGCTCCGGGTCTCTGGATTCTCTTTGGATGTCTAGGCTGGCATTCTGGATGCCCCCTTCAAAGGCCCAGTCCTTTTTGGCAAGGAATCTGAGAAAATCATTGCTCGTCTACAGGATTCAGGCAAGGCTATCCAGTCTGTGCACACGATGTACCGGTCTAACCCGAAGCAATTCAGGGGTCAGTCCTTTCACCGTTCCTCTGGACACCAGCCCAGAAGAAAGCAGCAGTGTGGTGCCTTCAAAAGAAAGGCCTTCTCTCACACCCCAGGAGGAGCAGCTCCTAGAGCCGCCATGTCCTCCCAGGCCACTGTGCCTACCCCCAGTGCCCCTGCTTAACTTCTTGCCCACCCCCAGACGAATCCCTGGGGGAGGCGATGGGAGGGGGTAATTTTTCCCTCTATCTAGAAGGATGGAGCAGGATAATATCAGATCGTTGGTTACTGCAATTGATTGAGAAGGGACACATTCTAGAATTGCTAGAGCTGCAACCGGACAACCTTCCCCTGCCCTCCTGCTATTCCCTGTCGCACGCCGCCCTCATCCAAAAGGAAATCCAGGCATTTCTACATAAACGGGCCATAGAACCTGTTCCAGTGGCCCAAAGAGGGAAGGGCTTCTATTTCCCTTTTTCTTGGTTCCCAAGAAAACGGGATCTGTGCCCCATCCTGGATCTCAGCAATCTGAACAAATATGTGGAATAAAAAAGTTTCAAGATGGCCACCCTTGCAGGTCTGTTTCCCCTTCTCCATTAAGGGGATTGACTCTGCTCGCTGAACATGCAGGATGCGTACTTACACATCCTGATCTCCTGGCCCCACAGAAGATTTTTGCAGTTTCTTTTTCAAGGACAACATTACCAGTTCTGAGCTATGCTGTTCGGCCTGTCCTCTGCTTCTCGGGTCTTTACAAAGTGCCTCGCGGTGGTGGCAGTGGCCTTAAGAAAGGTCATTATGTCTTCCCCCTACTGGACAATTGATTCCTCACAGCTTCCACAAGGGAACAGCTGTTCTAGGGACATGGATATGTTGTTCATCCACACTTATTGGCAGGTTCCTTGCCGCTTTAAATCTTGCTGGAAGGTCGTCAAACTAGCTCCTCCCACCCACACGGGTGGTAAAACTCTCAGCTCCGCTCCATGACTCCAGATCTTCCTTACCGCTTGGAAGCTCAGGTTCCCTCCTTAACGCTCTGCGATTAAGCTTTGGGCCTAATAAAAGCTTCGGTTTTTGAATTCTCAAAAAAAAAAAAAAAAAGTTACCTCTTCGGTCTTCTTCCTCGCGGCTGCGATGGACAAATCGACTCCCGGATTTCGGAGATGTCCCTGTGGGCAGAAGATGTCTCGGACGGACCCGCACTCCACGTGCGTTTACTGCCTTGGCCAGGAGCACGACCCGCAGGCTTGCGATCTTTGCTCCTCTTTTTCGGTCTACGTCCTCGAGGATCGCGCTGCCCGTCTTCAACTAGTCCGCCCGGAAAGGAGATTTCCTCCGGTTAAATCCAAGGAGGCTCGACTGGCGGTTTCTGCGGCTGTGGGATCTGCCGAACAACTGGAACGGTTGGTTGCCCTCGAGGAAAAGGCGGCCCAGGCCGCGACTGCGGCTTTCGTTCCGCTTTCTCTCGGGTCCTCCTACTCAGCTTCTTTTAAGGAGCTTTGCCTGACCCTCTCAACTAAAAGCGAGGTCCTTCTTCTCTTGAGACCTACGTTTCATCGGTCGAAGAAGAGTATGGATTAGAATCCCATCGATCGGCGGCTCTTGGGAGGCGGGAAAGATCTCCCTCTCCCCGTCGACAGTCTGGCGTTGGAATTTTCAAGCAGGCCACTGGCTTCACGGTGCCCCGTCAGGCCAGGTGACTGAGACTCCCGCCGGCGTGGTGAGATTTTCTCGACCCGTTAGACGGGTTGTCGACTGGAGAAGCCGAGATACCCTCCTCACCGGTTCCCCCGGCGAGGCCTGTGGTTCCCGTCAGCTCACCTGTGCCTCTGGCCCCAGAGCCGCCGGACTTGCCGTCCGAACCGACGGGATTGCCGACTCCCGGCTCACCGACCTCGGCCTGGCCGAGATTCTCGGTCTCGGACATCTTCGCGGTCCGACCGCCCCCGTCGGCATAGACGGTCTCGGTCTCGGCACCGCGGTAAGGGGCGTCGCCACTCTTCCTCATCTTCCTCCTCCTCGGACGAGGAGAGCTTGTAGTTCGCACGGAAAATGAGGATCTCATGTGGCAACAACTTTTACTGGCCGGCAACAAGCCGGCCCAGGCCTCTTCCCCGGCCATCAAATGGTTGCCACCGGACCAGCCAAATCATCCTCTTGTGGTGGTCGAGGAGCCTGTTCCCAGGCCGGTTGTTCGACCTACTCCAGCTGCCCCACCAATTTTGGTGGAACCGCCTCAGCCGACAGTAGGGGCACCGTCTAAGGATTCTCGACCGGCCCAGGGCCTTCCCGCAGGCTGTCGGTCACTCACGCCCAGATAAGCCTCGGCAAGTGGAAGTGGCTCGGGCTCAGGCAGCTCTTGACGATTCGTCGGATTGAGACTCCTCCCTATTCTCCAAGCGTTTGGACTTGGGTACTAGGGCAGTCGTGGGCGACAGCCATACGTCCTTCTCCGGACTTCTTGACTCATCTCAGAATCCACTGGGATGAAGCTTGAACCCGTTCAAATGGGCTGAATATCCCTCACGAATTCTGGACCGAGGATTCCCCTCTGGAGGCCTTTCCCGGTGGCGAAGCCATTGTCAGCCAGCCCTGGAGTTATGGCAGCGTCCAAACTAACTTGCCCTGTGCCGTCGGCCAGGATGGCCAAGGAGTATCGGTCCCTACGGGTTCTCTGTCCGGCTTTTCGAACACCCTTGACCCGAGGTTGAATTCTGGACAGCGTTTTCGGTCGCGGCAATACCAAGGGCGTGGACAAACCGCTCGACAAAAGTCCAAGTTGGAACTCAAGAGGGCAGAAAGTGTATTGCCTCCTCACTTGGTCTTCAATCAGGCCAGTTCGGGCCGTCCTCATGGCGCACTTCTCCCATGCCCTGTTGGGCTCCCTGGATGAGGTCGTCCCTCATCTTCCGCCCGACCTGCAGACCACGGTCAAGCAGTGCGGGGAGCAGGGCAAGCATGTAGCCAAGCAGCAGCTCCAGACTGCCTTGGATATCGGAGATTCTTGCGCTCGGTCCAGTGGCGGCCGCTGTAGCCATGCGTGGGGCGTGGCTGAGATATCCACTTTCACCTGGGATACCCAGCACGAGCTTGGGACGTTCCCTTCTTGGGAACAGACCCTCTTGGCCCCTGGGGTGGAAGGCCATCTCCAGAGGATCGAAGTCCAATGCTACCTTGGACTCGGTCGTCGCGCCAGAGGGACAAAGGTCAGCTGCCCAGCCCTAGCCCTTCGTCCCTCCTCCGCTGCGCGTCGTCCCAACAACAGCGTCAGGGCCAGCAGGCTGAGTCTGGTATTCCAAACCCAAGCCACCAGCTTTCCTCAAACGGAAGCAAGGAGGAAGGCCTGGTGGTCCCTCGGCCGGTCCTTCCTCCAAGCCTGCAAAGTGACAGGCTGAGGGGTGTCGCTCCCATCCCCGTCACCTCGCCCCTGGTTCCCCCCGTGGGGGGACGGCTTCGACACTTCCTTTCCGCCTGGTCCGCTGTTACCACGGACAGGTGGGTTTTGGAGGTGGTGGGAAGAGGCCTGCCTCTCGAATTCGAGCGGGCTCCGCCCTTCAGGGCCGTCGCCCCGCGGGGGGCTTCGGGGTCCCCAGAATCTCTACAGGCTCGTCGAGCCGACATCGCCTTCTCCTTCTAAAGGGGGTGATAAGAGAGATAGAGGACCCACCATCAGAACCGGGGTTCGTGTCCAGGTACTTCCTGGTCCCGAAACGGACGGGGGGCTGGCGCCCCATCCTGGACCTACACGACCTGAACAAGTTCCTAAGGTCTCGAACCTTCAGAATGGTCACTCTGGCTCAGATAATACCACCTCTGGAACACGGTGTGGTTCTGTTCTCTGGACTTCCAGGACGCGTTCTTTCACGTCCCTATCCGTCCGTCTCACCAGAGATTCCTCCGCTTCAGGCGGAGGATCCTCTTCGAAGTTCCAGGCCATGCCTTCGGCCTTTCTTCAGCCCCAGGGTCTTCACCAAATGCATCGCAGCGGTGACAGCCTTTCCTCTGCGGTGCCAGGGGTCCGGTGTACCTACCTGGACGATTGGCTTGATAGCAGCCCCTCCAGGTTGGAGGTGGAGCGGTCCAGATCTGGTCCTCGGGTTTGCTCTCAACTTGGCCTCCTGGTCAACGAGGCCAGAAGTCGGAACTCGAGCGAAGCAGGTGATATTTTCATCGGGCAGGCTCACTCTCTTCGAGCTATACACGCTCCCGGCGACAGGGCCGAGGTTCTTTCCTCCTTTGCCCAATCATTTCTGGTTGGGCAATCGCGCCCTGCCCGGGACTTCCTGCGACTCCTGGCGGCCTGTACCAGCGTAGTCCGTCGGGCACGCTGGCACATGCGCCCCCTTCAGTGGGGACTGGCCAGTCAGTGGTCACAGCGTTGCGATCCTCTGGACCAGCGCGTGTGGACGACCCAGGAGATGTGTAACGCTCTCCAGTGGTGGACCGTCCCTTCTCATCTGCAGGAGGGTATCCCGTTTGTCCGCCCCGAGCCGACGGTCTCTCTAACGACCGACGCCTCTTTGATGGGTTGGGGTGCCCATCTGGGGGAACACCGAGCGCATGGCCTCTGGTCCCCGCGGTAGTCCCGATACCATATCAACCTGCTGGAGCTCCGTGCGGTCCGCCTAGCTCTCACCGCCTTTGCTCCGCTTTCTCGGGGTCAAGTGGTCCAAGTCCAGACGGACAATACCACGACCATGTACTATCTAAACCGCCAGGGCGGGGCGCTCCTTGCCTCCTAACACCAGGAAGCTGTCCGCATCTGGTTCACTAGTCTCTTTTGCCAACCTGGAGCGGATCTCTCAGCCATTCACGTGGCAGGGGCCTCCAACACCCTGGCCGATGCCCTGAGCCGGATAGGGGCTGCATTGCACGAGTGGTCTCTCCTGCCGGAGATAGTGCAAGACCTGTTCTCCTATTGGGGCACACCTCTGGTGGATCTGTTTGCCTCCTGGGAGAATGCGAAGCTGAGGCTGTTTCATGCCGGCCCCCCCTCAGCAGGGCTCGCTGCAGGGGGATGCCTTCTCGAGGCCGTGGACCCCGGGCCTCTTTTACGCCTTTCCCCCCATTCCCTGATTCACAGGGGTCCTGCTGAAAGCGAGGAGGACAAGGCGAGGTGATTCTGATAGCCCCAGACTGCTCGCCAGTTCTGGTACCCAGATCTCCTCAGTCTCAGCTCCAGGACTCATGGCAGCTTCCAGCTCGCCGGACCTGCTCTCAGTCAATCAGGGAAGGTGTTCCATCCGGACCTTCAATCCCTGCACCTGACGGCCTGGTTCCTGAGCGGCTAGAGTTCCAGGCCTTGGGTCTTTCCGACGAGGTCCTCAACGTCGTTGAGGCGTCCCGTAAGGAGTCGACCAGAAAATGCTATGCCTTCAAATGGAAGAGGTTCTCCATTTGGTGTCGGGGAAAAAGGGTTGGACCCTTTCTCGTGTCCTGTGGCGAGCATTTTGGACTATCTATGGTCCCTATCTAGTCAAGGGCTTAGGTCGACGACCCTTAAGGTGCACCTGGCAGCCATTTCTGCTTACCGGGTGCGGGCCGGTCAGCAGTCAGTGGCGCAGGAAAAAGTGGTCGGGCGCTTTTTCAAAGGCCTTGATCACATTTCCCCTCCAGTGCGGGAACCCCCACCTCCGTGGGATTTACTGCTGGTACTGGCAAAGCTCATGGGCAAGCCATTCGAACCAATGCACAGGTGTGGTCTCCCCCACCTGTCATGGAAGACCGCCTTCTTGGTGGCTATCACGTCAGCCAGAAGGATGGGAGAACTCCAGGCGCTTAGCATCGAGTCTCCTTACCTGGTCTTCCACAGGGACAAGGTTGTCCTACGCCCCCACCCGAAATTCCTTCCGAAGGTGGTGTCGGAGTTTCACCTTAATCAGGTGTTGACTCTGCCGGTGTTCTACCCCAATCACACTGAGGCCAAATAATATAGGCTCCATACTCTGGACCCTAGAAGGGCGCTCGCTTATTATAAGGAGCGCATGGCTGAAATTCGGGGAGAGGTTCGCCAGCTGTTTGTCACCTACGCTGAAGCCGCACCTGGCAGACCTGCAGCCAAGCGGACGATAGGCAGATGGGTCACCTCCTGCATAAATCTCTGCTATGAGTTGGCGGGCATGGAGCCTCCCAGAGGGATAAGAGCTCATTCTACCCGCCATACTGCTGCATCGGTGGCTGCTTCCAGGGATGTCCCTATCCAGGAAATCTGCAGGGCTGCTACCTGGAAGTCAGCAAACACCTTTATTTCCCATTACCACATCGACCTTGAGTCACGCCGGGATGCTGGTTTTAGGGCCTCGGTTCTCCATCTCTATTCCCAGGTAAGTGTATCGGGTGTGCACTTTGCCTCCCTCCTCCCGGAGAACTGCTAGAGTCTCGTTATCAGGTGGATGAACAACATATCCATGTCCCTAGAAATACAGGTTACTCACCTGTAACAGGAGTTCTAGGAATGGTATATGTTGTTCATCCCATGATCCCACCCGACCTCCCGGCTCAACGCACAAACCTGAGCTTCCAGCGGCCAGATCTGGCGTCATGGGGCGGAGCCGAGAGTTTTACCACCCGGGTGGGTGGGAGGAGCTAGCTTGAAGACCTTCCGGCAAGATTTAAAGCGGCAAGGAACCTGCCAATAAGTGTGGATGAACAACATATACCATTCCTAGAACTCCTGTTACAGGTGAGTAACCTGTATTTACACACCATGGAAGACACCTTTACTCTGTTCCACGACCTAGGGTTAAATCTCTCGAAGTCCTCCCCTTTGCTGAGCCAACAGCTCCAGTTCATAGTGGCAGTTCTGGACACCATCCAAGACAAAGCCTTAACTCTACGATGCCGGTTCAATAATCCTTCTGTCGACTGGCATCTTGCCGACAAGAATCATGTCGACTCAAGTTGCAGTTTACATGATTCCTCTGTCTCCCAGTCTGTTTTTTTGTTTTTTGTTTTTTTTTTTTTCAGGGGCTTCACCCCATGCAGGCGCTCTGTATCCCCCATCTTTAGGATTATCAACTCCAGTCTGAGTTGATTAGTGGCAGGGGTGCAGGACCAGGAGACAGTGTGCCTGTTTCAGGCACATCAACACAGTGACCTGTCTGCAAAGTGTCGATTTTGCCAACAGGGTTGTAGTTCGCTGTGTTGGTGTCACCGTACGTGGGGCATACCCAAAGCCTTTCTGCCTCCATACAGGGCAGAAGGCTTACAACCTCACACTCTGGTGGTGACCTCGTGTCACCTGGTTCTAGCCAGGGTCATCCTCAGGCTTTTAGGACACATGACAGCAGCTGTCGCAACTTTTCCATTGGCAAGTGTGCACGAGAGTGACACAGTGAACCTTGCGAGTCCAATGGGATCAACGCTTGGGCGACTTGGACCAACCAGTGGGAGACTCGGAGCCAGTTTGGCAGACTCTCCAGTGGTGGCTCTATCCCTCCAACCTTTCCAGGGAATGCCCTTCCAAAGGATGCCTTCTCTCCAGTGTCTGACTACAGATGCTTTGGGCCAGGGCTGGGGAGCCCACCTTGCAGACCGCCAGACCCAGGGAATGTGGTCTGCTCTGGAGAAAACTCTTCACATCAATGTGTTGCAGATGAGGTCGATCCTTTATGTAATTCAGACTTTTCAGATAGATCTGGCCCCGGGCCCCCTTCTTATCCAGATGGACAACATGTCTGTGGTCTTTTACATAAGCAGGGTGGCACTCACTTGTATTCCCTCTTCAGGGAAGCCATGAGGGTATATTACTGGGCCATCGAGCACCAATTGGAACTAGCTGCCGTGCATGTTTCAGGCGTCCAAAACAGCGTGGCAAACAGCCTAGGTCGATCCCAGTCCAAGGCTCATGACTGGGAGCTTCTGTAATCAGTAGCGGAAGGTCTGTTCGAAAGACAGGGTCTTCCTGAGTTGGACCTCTTCACATCCCCACTCAACACCAAACTGCTCATTTTCTGCTCGCTAGATCCAGGGTCTGGTGTGTTTTGGCGAGACATGTCCGTTTCCTGGACAGGCAGATTCCTATATGCAGTCTCTCCCTTTCCACTAATCCAGGGAGTCCTTCTCAAATTGCAGTCAGAGGGAGCAGACATCTTGATAGCTCCCTGCTGCCCTTGGCAGATTTTGTTCCCCCTACTCCCAACAACTAGCAGTGGAACCTCCTCTCCCTCTGCCCCTGAGCTTGCACTTGCTCTCCTAAGAGAGAGGGGGACTCTAGTCCATCTGGACCTCAAATCGCTGCACCTGTATGCATGGCTCCTACAGACTTAGCAGTTACCCAGTTCAGGGTCTCCCATAGGGTAGCAGATGTCCTAGTAGCCACCAGGAAGCCTTCTACTAGGGCCTCCTGTGCTGTGAAGTGGAAGAGGCTTTGCATCTGGCCTCCACTCGCCACCTTGATCCCTTTACCTGTCCAGTAAACTCTTCTCTTGTATCTCCTTTCTCTGTCGGACTTGGGACTTAGCTGTTCTTCATTAGGGTGCATATATCTGCTGTTTCTGCATATTGTGCACTGGTTCAGAGCAAGGCTTTTGCCCTGTTGGATTTACACCGCACCTTCTTGCAAGGTATTCTACACCAGAAGCCTCCCATTCGGAACCCTGACACTCCGTGGGATCTCTTAATTATTTTGGAGAAACTTACTTCGCCTCCCTTAGAGCCTGCCACGGTCTGCGAGTAGCGCTTTCTGTCATGGAAGGCATTTTTTAGCTGCTGTCACTTCTGCTCAGAGGATTTCCGTGCTTCATGATCTGATGTGCAAAGAGCTTTATTTAGTTTACCACAAGGACAGGGTGCTGTAAAGGTCGAAATCCACAGCCATGCCCTGTGTTGCATAGCCACAGCCATGGACCTGGCACGAGACTCACCAATGTCCATGGCTGTCTGACTCGGCTGTTTCTCAACAGCATGGCCTTGATCCTGAACCACCTTGACCTGCATCTGCAGGTCAGCTGGGAGTCGAGGGAGTACCTGATCAAGAGTGCCCAGCAAGACATGGGCAAAATGAGCAATCATGAGGGCTGAACTAGCCTGCTGAGAGAGGAGACCGCGTAAACTTTCTTGCCTGCGTGATCAGGTTTCTTAGACTCCTTGTTGGAAGGCTTATTCACATCTCCAACGTGGCCAGTTTGAAACATGGTAAGGGGCGTCCAGGTGCTGTTTGAAAGCACGGTAAGGGGCTTCCAGATGCTACCATAGCAACCCTACCCGTGGTATGGCCACTTCCGTTGCCTGTTCTCAGATTGTTTCTGCAGCTGATGTATGTGCTGCTGCTACCCAGAATACTATGCAAACTTTCATGAAGCATTACAGTCTGGACATCGTCTGTCACAGATGTGCTGGTGTTGGCCTTATGGTACTGCCAGGCCAAAAACGAAACAGGAACAGGCACTCCGGAGCTGCCAGTTTTAAAATTTATTTAGAAGACATATAAAATGTAGATAAGAGTAGACCTGACATTATGAAAATAAAAAGCACTCTGTGCGCATTCTAAACTAGGTTCTCCTTCCTCAAAGGGTCTCCTGTCATAATGTCATTTCAGACTCTGCCATCCTTGCTGTGTATTTTGTGTACAGCTTGGGAATCATTTCAAAGATGTGGCCCAGTAGATCTTAAGTGAGGATATCTCCTCCATTGGCCATACTTTTAGAATTCTAAGCCGGCAACGTCTGGACCACACAAACTTTTTGCTAATCGGGGGCCAATATTTCTCAGATTTTATCTGTCAGTCTTCACTAATCATCCCATTTGGGTTCTGGCCAGAGGTCATCACCCGACGGGAGTTTTTTTATTTTATTTTATTTTTTTTTGGATGGGCGGAGTCAACGCACCAACGGCGCCGCCCTCAAGGCTGATGTACTGCGTGGCGCTCGTGGGTTGGCCATTAGGTGTCGTCGAACCCGCCCTCCCACCAGTTTTGTCTCGCACCATAGAGGTCGCAGCTCGTGTAGAGCTGCTGTCAACAACGGCCTTCTCGTCTCTTCGACACCGAGAAGGTTTTACCTGCCGGTTCCATTTTGCCTACTCGACGCCGCTGTGGTAAGACTGTTCCTTTTATTATATTTCAGCAACATCGAGTCTGTTTTTGAATTGTTTTTCCGTCAATTATGTCTCAGTTGAAGGGCAAAAAATCGCTGAAAGCGGGGCGGCCCCCTATGCGTCAGTGCCTGTGCGTTACCGACCAGCATGATCGTTGTCTTGCATGTCAACAGACGTCATGACATGGATTTGTGCGACACCTGCTTCTCAATGAACAGTCGTGTCATCGATCAACGCACATGGAAAGTTGGACGAGCTCCGCTGACTTTCTGGGAATGGGTGCGCACTCGTCGGGCCAAGCCGCGCTCTCTCTGCCTTTCCTCCAGGCCCCCTCCTGGTTCTATATAGACTGTGGAGGGAGGGGGCTTCTGCTTCTAGAAGTGTCACCATCGCAGAAGCCCATTCTGCGGTGCAGGATGCTCAGTCCATTCCCCCTGGGGAGTGGGCAGGAGGCAGCGCTCTGGCAATCACCCCTTCGGGGCCAAAGGCTCCCCCAGTGTAGTTTCCTCGGGCTCGGAAGCCTGGGTCAGCACCGTCCTTGTTGCTGTCTGTCATGAGCGGGTCAGGTGACTGTAGGGAGACTTCGTATGAAAGCTGTTCAGGCAGCCAGGCTGGGTCCAGTCCGCCACCCTCCCCGGAGGGGGGTCTGACAACAGATGGTCCGATGCTCAGAGTGATTGGCAGTCCCCTCAAAAGCATAAAAGAAAATGGTCCTGTTCTCGGCACCCTTTGACCTCGAGCTCCTCCTCTTCTTCCCACAGGTCAAAAAAGAGAAAACATCACTTGAGGTCGCCCTCTGGTATGTCTGCGCATTGACCGTCGGTCGTTGGGGCCAGGTGCCGGTCTCCTCCTCTGGAGTTGCCGGTTTCTGTCTCCGGTGGTTGACCTCCTCAACATCAGAGCCCTTCCCCACATATTGAAAGGGCTTCCAATGAGCAGTTTCATCAGTGGAGCGGTCTTATGGAGCAGTGAGCTCGGAGGTTGGTTCAGCTGCCTGGTCCGGTCACTCAGAGGCCTTCGGGGCCTTTTGGGGGAGTGGGAAGGGTGGTTGGACCTTCCTAGTCGCATGGCACCCTCTTCGGTGCCGTTCACTCCACGCTCAGATGTTTTCCCCACTCACATGGCTGTGGCACAGGGGACCACACCGATGCCTCTATCTTCTGGTATTCCTCATCCTTTTTCTTCAAATCACAGTTTTCGGAGCCCTGGGTTGCTTTTGGCGCCATCGGCACTGTCGGAGATGCTCTCGGTGTCGATGGGTCTGTCGGCGCCGTCCTCTCAGCACAATCTGGAGCATTCTACACGTGCCTTCTTAGGCGATTTCAGTGCGGCTACTCTTGTGGTGCCCGCCTGGCCTGCTCATTTCCAGGAGGCGTCATTGCAGTTCTAACAAAGACCCTTTTCTGGAGTCTCGGCCCCTAGGGATCTGAGCCAGAGGTATTGCGTCCCCCCCCAGAGTCTCCAGGTTGTATGCCTCATCTTCATTCAGGACTGACACAGCTGGACACTCCCGATGGGCTTTGCGCCCTCCACCGTGACCGGCCCCCGGATCAAGATTCCATGGATTTTGACTTCTGGGGAAGGAGAACCTTCTACTCTGCACGGTTGCTTCTTTCTATTTCTGCTCATCAGGCCCACTCTGCTACCTATGATATGTTTCTGTGGTCCAGGCTAGGTCAACTCCTAGCCTCTATGCCTGATTAGGAGGTAACCAGACAAGTCATTGCACTCTCTGCATGTGGCTTGGAGCTAGCAAGGCACCAAACGAGGGCATCTTACGACACCAACAAGGTAGCTTCCAGTGTCGTAGGGACAGCAATCTGCACTAGGCGGACGGCATGGCTGCATCTTTCTTGGTTGTCATTCATGGCTCGGCTTCGGGTGATTTCCTCCGTGTACCAGAGAACCCACCTTCTAGAAGAGTGGATATGTTGTTCATCCACACTTCTTGGCATGTTCCCTTCCACTTTAAATCTTGCCAGAAGTCTTCAAGCTGGCTTCTCCCACCCATCCAGGTGGTGTATACTTCGGCTCCACCCCAAGACACCAGATCTTCCTTTCCGCTGGAAGATGCAGGTTCCCTCGTGCTTTCAGTATATCGTAGGCCCTAGATTCTAACCGTCGGTTTTTACCAAACTTTGAACTCGTTCGAGTTAGTGATCGTGCTTTCGTCACATCTACCGTGGAGAAAGAATCTTTCCTGGATTTCGCTGGTGCCCCTGCGGCCAGATGATGTCGCGCACCAATCCTCCCCTCGCGTGCGTTTACTTTGTAGGTGTCGGCCATGACACCTCATTGTGCCATTATTGCCTGGCTTTCCATCCCAATATCCTGGATGACCACAAGGCACGCTTGAAGCTGGGAAGACTGGTGAAATCGAGGTGGTTGGTTTCTGCGGCTGCAGGATTCGCCGAACAGCTGGAACAGATGAAGGCATTTGAGGAGGAAGCAGCTCGTGCTTCGGCCAATTGAAGCTTTTTTGTTCCACTGAACTTTGGCTCCACCTTTATGGGCTCCTTCAAGGAGTTGTGCCAGTCTCTCCCCATCCGGGGTGAGGCGCCCTCGGGCTCGCACTCCTCCCGCTCTCAAAAGAGAGATAAGGACCCTGTCTTCATCTCAGCGAAGATGTTCGTGGGACCAAGAGAGGTCAGAGTCCCAGTAACACACGGTCTCAACTTTGGTCGAGATCGCTTCCTCGGCCGCCAGCTTCACAGATCTTCCATCTGGCCAGGGGACCGAGGAAGTGGCCAACGAGGTCGAAATTATCCTTGACCCGATCGACCTCTTGTCGCCGGCTAAACCCAACGACTCATTGGAAAGGACTCTGGTACTTGTATTTCCTGATGAGGAGACCCAGCCTGCGGGTGTCCCCATCATGGACCCAGTTCCGGACAGTCAGTTTTCACCGACCCCCGGTGTCTGCTGATAGACCAAGTCAGCCTCCCCATCTCGGTTGAAGTCCAGAACCCCCTCGGCTGAACGATTGAGAAAGCCACAAGCGCTCTAAAAAGAGGCGACGCCACAGGTCCTCATCCTCCTCGGATGAGGAGAGGTTCAGGCGGAAGCTCTGTTGGTGCTATGAAGACCTCATGTAGCAGCAGCTGATCCTGACCGGGCAGTAGCCGGCTCCACCACCTACCCCAGCCATAACTTGGCTCCCGCCTCCTAGGCCGATGCCGACCCCTCCGGAACCGAAGCCACCAGTTCCTCTGCCCGTGGGGCCGGCCCATCTCCTGGTTCGGCCTATCCCAGTCTGTCCACCAATTGGGGTGGAACCACCGCCTAAACAGCCTGAGGGAGGGGTGCCCTTGAAAGAGGACTGACAAAACACCAGGCTTCCCCGACATCTGTCGATAAGTCACTCCAGACCGCCTTCTGCAGATCGAGGGTGACTTAGGCGGTAGACCGCTCTGTCACGACTCCTCAGACTCTGACGTCACCGGCTTGCACTCGCATCATGGGGATAATGAGTCGTTGGTCATCGCAGGATGGAGGAAGACCCTTCCTCCTTCCAGAGCATCTTCCGCCTCATCTCAGACTCCACCGGAATGCCCCTGGAGCCCATCCATAAAAAGGCGGAGTACCCTCTCACTGACATACTCAAGAGAGGGGATACCCCAACGGAGGCCTTTCCAGTGGCCGAGGCCATTGCTGGCCCGGCCTTTGAACTTTGGCAGAGTCCTGCCTCCTGCCCAGCACCATCTGCCCACATGGTCCACAAGTATGCAGTGCCCATGGGGTCCCTTGCGGGGTTCACAGAGCACCCTTTAGCCGAGAGCCTGTGACCACCTCTGTGTTCAGGTGTACTGGTAGTTCGGCTGGCACTGACCGACCCCCAGATAAGGAGTCCAAAAATATGGACCACTCTGCCCGCAAGGTCTATGCAGCCTCTTCTCTGGGCCTTCGTCAGGCCAGCTCGGCTGTTATTATGGCACACTTCTCTCACACCCTTTTGGGGTCATTGGACGAGATCCACCCTCATCTCCAACCAGACATGCAGACTACCGACAAGCAGGTCCGTGACCAAGGCCATGCTGTTGAAAAACAGCAGCTCCGGACAGCCTTGGATATAGGAGATTCTTGTGCCCGCTCACTGGCAGCCACAGCGGCCTTTCGCCACAGGGCTTGGTTGAGGCTTTCCTCCTTCCCGGCGGATAGTCAGCATAAGCTTGCTGATGTGCCCTTCCTGGGTGCTGAATTGTTCAGTCCAGGAGTGTCCGGTCACCTTCAGCACATAGAGCAGTCCAGTGCCACCTTGGATTCTACTTCTGCCAGGGGTTCTTCGGGAAGAACCAGCAGAAGAGAAAGAAGAAGCCATTTCGGCACTCTTCCCCTGCGGTCCGGCAGCCCTTCTATCAAAGGGGACAGCAGCAGCAGCAGGCTCAAGCTTTACGCCCTCAGGGTCCTAAGCAGCTCCGTAAAGAAGGCCGAGGCTCAGGTCCTGGAGCCTCCTTCTCCTCCTCTTCTAAGCCTGCCCAGTGACTGGTTGCGGGTGGCCACCCCTACACCCATCACGCCAGCTCTGGGTCCTCCCGTGGGGGGTCGGCTCTGCCACTTCCTTTCCGCCTGGTCCGCTATCACTTCGGACAGGTGGGTTCTCGAAGTGGTCGGTCAGGGACTTCCTCTAGAATTCGAGCAGTGCTCTCCTAGCCAAGCCAAGCCCCTCTGGAGGAATGGATCTCTATATGCACCCAGTCTGCTCTTCAGGACGATGTGGCTCAGCTCCTCCTCAAGGAGGCAGTAGCTCCAGTGCTGAATCCTCCAACAGAACCAGGCTTTGTTTCCAGGTACTTCCTGGTGCTTAAGCGGATGTGGGGTTGGCACCCCATCCTAGATCGCCATGACCTGAATCAATATCTCAAGTCCTGCACCTTTCGGATGGTCACTCTGAACCAGATCATACCATCCCTGGAGCAAAACATGTGGTTCTGGTCACTGGATCTACAGGACGTGTTCTTTCACGTCCCAATCCATCCGTCTCATCAGTGGTTCCTCTGCTTCAGGGTCGAAGGGACCCTTTACGAGTTCCGAGCCATGCCGTTCGGCCTGTCATTGGCCCCTTGGGTCTTCACCAAATGCATTGCAGTGGTGGCAGCCCACCTTCCGCGTCGAGGAGTCTGAATCTACCCTTATCTCGACAACTGGCTCTTGGCAGGTTCCTCCCTTCAGGAGGTGGAGAGGTCTAGGGAACTGGCCCTCCAAACCTGCTCCCAAATTGGCCTCCTGTTCAACAAGGCAGAGTCGGAACTCGTGGCCTCTCAGGTGATGGGCTTCATCGGGGCAGAGCTCGACTCTGGTCAAGCCAGAGCTCTGTTCTCGTCAGACAGGGCGGAGGTTCTCTTCTCCTTTGCCCAATCATTTCTGGTTGGGCACTTGCGCTCTGCCTGGGACTTTCTCCGCCTTCTAGGTTACATGGCGGCGTGCACCTCAGTGCTCCGTTGGGACCAGTGGCACATGCGCCCCCTCCAGTGGGAGCTGGCTGCCCAGTGGACTCAGCGATATGGTCATTTCAGCCAGCTGATCACTGTAACCCAGAACATGTGGGACGCTCTCCAGTAGTGGACCAGCCTAGACCAGTTGCAGGAAGGGATCCCGTTTGTCATCCTTACGACCGATGCCTCTCTCATGGGCTGGGGAGCCCACATGGGGACAACAGAGCCCACGGGTTCTGGACCCCAGAGGAGTCCCGATGCCACATCAACCTGTTGGAGCTCAGAGCAGTCAGGCTGGTGTTGTCAGCTTTCACTCCTCAGCTCCGGGGTCAAGTGGTTCAAGTCCAGATGGACAATACCACAACCCTGTACTACCTCAACAAACAGGGCGGTACGCACTCCCATCTGCTGTGTAAGAAGGCACTCTGCATCTGGACCCTCGTAAGCCGGTTGGAGGCGGATCTCCTAGCCATCCATGTGGCAGGAGCCTCGAACCAGTTGACGGATGCTCTCAGCCGCATAGGCCAGACATCCCACGAGTGGTCTCTCCATCCAGAGGTAGCTTTTACAGTCTGTTCTCCCACTGGGGAAAACCGATGGTGGACCTGTTCTCCTCCAGGGAGAACACCAAGCTGAGGCTGTTTCATGCCCACCTCCCTCAGCAGGGCTCGCTGCAGGGGGATGCCTTCTCGAGGCTGTGGACCCAAGGCCTCCTCTACGCCTTCCCTCCATTTCCCTTGATCCACAAGGTGTTACTTAGAGTGAGGAGGGACAGGGCGAAGGAGATCCTGGTAGCCCCAGATTGGCCGTACCAGTTCTGGTACCCAGATCTTCGCCGCCTCAGCTGCAGGCCCCCGGAGCGGCTTTGTACACACCCGGACCTGATATCTCTGAACCAGGGGAAGGTCTTCCATCCGGACTTACAATCCCTACACCTCACAGCCTGGTACCTGAGCAGCTAGAGTTCCAGGCTCTGGGTCTTTCCGAAGATGTCTACACTATGGTGGAGGCATCCAGAAAGGAATCGACCAGGAAGTGTTATGCTTTCAAATGGAAACGTTTTTCCATTTGGTGTCAGGGTAAGGGTCTGGACCCCTTATCCTGTTCTGTGGCTAACATTCTCAACTACCTTTGATCTCTGTCCTAAGGGGGTCTACGGTCATCGACCACCTGGCAGCCATTTCTGCTTACCGGGCGTGGGCCGGTCAGCCAACACTGGCGCAGGAGACAGTGGTCGGGTGCTTTTTCAAAGGCCTGGATCACAGAATCCCTCTGGTTCATGAACCGCCACCTCCGTGAGATCTGTTGCTGGTTTTGGCAGAGCTCATGGGCAAGCCATTTGAACCCATGCACAGATGTGAACTTTCACACTTGTGGAAGACTGCATTTCTGGTGGCTATCACATCTGCTAGAAGGACAGGGGAGCTCCAGGTGCTTTCAGTGGACTCGCCTTATCTGGTCTTTCACAGGGACAAAGTTGTCCTGCGCCCCCACCCGAAATTCCTTCCGAAGGTGTTGTCAGAGTTTCACCTTAACCAGGTGTTAACTCTTCCGGTTTACTACCCTAATTACACTTTGGATGCAGAGTACAGGCTCCATACCTTGGACCTGAGATGTGCTTTCTCCTACTACAAGGAGAGGACAGCGGAAGCTGCCTAAAGGCCCTTCGGACAGTCGCCAACCGGCCTGCTCCAGGAAGTCAGCCACTGTGGCCCAGCCTACTCTCTTCTCTCTCCCCCCCACCCCCAAAAAGAGCAGTCCTCTGGATCCCCTGATGGCCACGGGATCCATGGCCTCAGCTGCACTTAGACCCATCTCCAAGGGGGGGTCTAGTGCACCAAGGGGGGCCGCTAAGTCGCTCGTCGGACCCTTTGACGAATGCCTGGCTCAAGCTGTGGTTTCGGGTTCCGGAGCCTCCAGAGCCCGCCTGGCTTCGATCGCTAAGCCAAACATCAGCCAGCCCGACATTCACACGGTCACGTCAGATAAGTCAGACACCGGCTCCACTGACGCCCGCCCGACCAGCCTGGCATCAGGTCAGGCAATGGCCCCGATGAATCCCAACTGTCGGAACCATCTCAGCAATCCCCAGAGGGTTCTCCCCATTGGGCCTCCCCCACTCCACTGGATGTGGTCCCCTTCACTCGCCTGTCGATGGAGGGATGGGAATTGGGGAGCTTCCCTCAGATGTCCCAAATACGCCTACGGACCTGACGATAGGAGCGGGCATCATACCGGATGGTTCCCAGCCTCCTCCTCCACCATCGGGGGCTGTTGCACCACTGACTTCCCCCACCACCACCACCACCACCACCATCACCACCACCGGACCTAACCCTACCAGGACCATCAGGGTTCCGCGACTGCCTCTATTAGGGCCTTTGGCCTTCTGATGGGTTTGCCTCTGTCAGGGTTTTACTCATCGGGCCCTCCATCAGGGTACCCTCTGTTTGGTCATCCTTCAGAGTTCCGCCCGTCGGGTATCCAACTCTTCAGGCACTGGCTTATAACCCACGGGTCCCAAAATCAGGGTATCATAAGCTGGGTATGCTACAATCTACCCTCTGTCAGGATACCTGCCTTTTCATACGCTGGGTTTCCCACATTATTCTCTGGCTTACCAGCCTTCTCCTCAACCTCCAGTAGACTTCCGGTCAGTTTTGCAGTCCTGGTGATCTGAGACCAAGGCCCAGTTGATAGTGGAATTAGATAGCCATCAGCCTCCCAGGGACCCCCTAGGAGCCCTGACATTCAGCAACCGAAACAGGTTCCTCTGCCTCAGCCGACGCTGGCCCCGATGGTGGGGCGCTCAGGCAAACCAATGTCTGAGCCCGGAGAATCTTCCGACTCGAGACTCTTCCAAGTCGTCGGGATCGGGGTTTGAAACCCCACCTATAGGGGAACCCAACCCAAAGAATCTCCTAAGTCTCTGAAGGATCCTTCATTTTTGGACCTCCTTAGAAAAGTTGAGGAGGTATACGACTGGATGTCTGATGCCCAGGATCCAAAAAGGCAGCACGTGGTAGAGCACCTGGACATGCAGGAGGTGATACCAGTACTTACCCTACCCTGGCTTGAAGCGCATGAGGACCTGGCATCAACTATTTGGATGATGCCCTCCTCTCTCCCAGCGATAGCCAAGAAAGTTGACCATACATACCATACGCCAGAGGGGAAGGATCACCTCAGTGCGCAGCCCAAGGCCAATTCGGTCATCATATCAGCTGCTCATGGCTGATCCTCTAAGCCCAGACATATGAGCACCTCCCCACAGTACAAGGAATCACGGCAATTGGACCAGTTTGTTCAGAAGTTCTATTCCTCCTTCACTCTGGTCATGAGGGCTCTTAGCGCATGCTGGTCTACCAGAAATCTTTATTTGCCCAGCTAGAACCAGCCATTCAGGCACTACCAGATTCGGATCTGAAAACCCTATTGGCGGATTCGATCTGTTTGGCTAAAGTGGCCTGGAGGCATTCGCTGAGAGCCACCTACGATGCAGTAGAATGTTCCGCTAGAGGGGTCACTACAGCTGTCCGCCTATGTCATGTCTCTTGGCTGAGGGTGTCAGGCTTGGCACAAGACGTACAGAGTGCTATCCAAGATGCACCTTTCAGGGGATCTGTCCTCTTCGTTGAGGATGCTCAAGACATCACCACCACCCTTCAAGATAAAGGCATGGTACTTTGGTCCGTATGAATGATGTACTGCCATAAGTTTCAACAAAAGAAGCCATTTCAGTGCCAATCCAAGCGGCAGCAGCAGATGGTCCAACGTCAAAATAAATGTAGGGCACAGTCAGCCTTAGCTGGCCCCCCAAGCCAAGTCCCAGAGAGCTTTGAGGTGGAACTCGCCCCAACCGCCCTCCCTCGCATGACTTGCCATCTGTCCTCTACCCCCGAAATTCAGCAGGGGAGCAAGTGGGCGGAAGGTTCGCTGGTCACTTGCAGGGGTGGCGGGCAGTGACAACCGACTCATGGATTCTTCAGCTCATAGAACACAGCCATACTCTGGAATTTCTCTCGAAACCTCCAGATAGGCCTCTGGCTTAGTCTCATTACCCGAAGGTGCACATTCTTCCCCTCAGAGAGGAAATATAAGCTCTATTACAGAAAAGAGCAACAGAGCCTGTTCCTTTGCACCAGATGGGAAAGGAATTTTACTCCCACTTCTTTCTGGTCCCCAAAAAGACGGGAGATCTGTGTCCTATTTTGGATCTCAGCAGCCTGAACCTATATATAGAGTACAAACTATTCTTAATGCTGCCCCTTCTGCATAAGGGTCAGTGGCTCTGTGCTCTGGATATGCAGGATGCCTATCTGCACATTCCTATCTTCAGGCCCATCATCGCTACCTCTGGTTCTCCTTCCAGGGGGAACATTACCAGTTCAGGGCTCTGCCCATTGGCCTTTCCCGGGCACCTCGAGATCTCATGAAGTGCCTGGCGGTAGCAGTGGTGGCCATGAGGCACCAGGGTCACTGTGTGTTCCATTACCTCGACTAGCTTCTGTCAGCCCCGTCGAGAAAGAGCAGCTAGAACTCTCCCTTTGAGCAACCCTGGATCTATTCAAACAGGTTGGGATTATTGTCAGTTTTCCCAGGTCTCAACTTGTTCCTTCCCAACACCTGCAGTTTATTGGGGGGTTGTTAGACATGGTCCAGGGTATGACTTTCCTCCTGCAGAACAAGGCAGAAACCCTGCATAGGCAGGTTGTTTTAGTGGCCTCCAGCTGGAAGGTCTCAGCCAGGTTGATTCTTTGACTGTTGGGCCTGATGGCAGCAACCATCCCCCCAGTTCCTGTAGCCAAGCTTCACATGTGTATCTCACAGTGGACATTCAGGGCACAGTGGGATCAGAGATCTGATCACCTAGACCAGATGGTCATGGTCTCCAATTCCATGCAGAAAGATCTCTTGTGGTGGCAGGATATTTCCAGTCTCACCAAGTGGGTCCTTTTTCAGTCCCCTCCTCCTTCTCAAACCCTGACAACGGATGAATCCGGGACGGGATGGGGCTTCTCATTTGGGAGACCTCAGGACTTAAGGTGGTCCCTAGTGGAGTCTTCTCTACACATCAGTGTGTTGGAAATGAGAACGGTGTTGTACTCACTTCAGGCCTTTTAACACTGGCTTCTTCAGGGCACTCTGCCAGTCCAATTGGACAGCATGTGCATAGTCTGGTATCTCAACAAGCAAGGAGGCACCTGCTCGTACCCCCTATGCAGGGAGGTGATGCGGGTGTGAAATTGAGCTGTTCTGCATTGGATTCACCTCGCAGCCATTCACGTTTTGGGGGCGTGCAAAACATCCCAGTGGACAGTCTCAGCCGCACCATAGTCAGAGCCCACGAGTGGGAGCTAAAACAGGAGGTGGTCAGCTCCATGTTCGACCTGTGGGGATGACCAGAACTGGATCTGTTCACCTCCCCATACAGCGCAAAACTTTCTAAGTTTTGCTCACCTGCTCTAGGGCATGGTGTTTTCTGGCAAGACATTCTATCTCTTTGCTGGACTGGGAAGTTATGTACACCTTCCCTCCCTTTCCAGTTCTGCAGAGGGTGCTGCTCAAGCTACAGGTGGAGGGGGCCCACATGATTCTGATTGCCCCTTTTTGGCCCAGTCACGTTTGGTTTCCTCTGCTTCAGCAGCTTGTGGTGGAACCTCCGGTTCCCCTGATTCTCTGCAATGACCTCCTGACACAGGAGGTGGGCACACTGGTCCATCCAGAACTGAAGTCCTTTTCACCTTCATGCGTGGCACCTCAGGACATAGCTGCTTCATGCTTTGGGGTATCTTCCAAAGTGGCTTGGGTTTTAGTGGAGGCCAGAAAGCCGTCCACAAGGACCACTTATGCCATGAAGTGAGAACGCTTTTCCATTTGGGCCACTGCAAAGGGCTGGGATCCTTTTTCGTGTCCACCTCCGTTGGTCATGGAATATCTTCTGCACCTCTATGAGTCTGGCCTCGACTATTCATGGCTGAAAGTCCATTTGTCTGCCATCTCTGCCTACCATACCTTGGGTGATGGCAGGACACTGGCCCAGTTAGAAGTCTCTTAAGACTTTCCTTAAAGGGATTTTATACCTGAAACCCTCAGTGCACAGCCCAGCGTCACCGTGAGACCTTAATTTTATTTTAGAAAAATTGACCCTGCCTCCTTTTGAACCAGCTGGTTCTTGTGACATGCGCTGTTTATCTTGGAAAGCGCTATTTTTAGTGGCAGTCACTTCAGCTCAAAGGATTCCAGAGCTTCAGGCCCTGATTTGTAAGGAGCCTTATTTAATTTTTCACAAAGATGGGGTGGATCTTCATACAAACCCCAAGTTTTTACCCAGAGCGGTTTCTGAGTTTATGATGAACCAGTTAATTCAACTACCAGTGTACTAGCCTGAGTATTCTAATCGGGGAGAAGCGCTTCTTTACAATAGATGTTCACAGAATCTTGCACTATTACACAAATAGGACAAAGTCTGTCCGAAAAGTGGATCGGCTTTTCATTTCTTTTGCACCCAAGAGAGAAGGTGCAGCAATTACCAAACAGCATTTATTCAAATGGTTGGCAAACTGCATTACCTTTTGTTACCAGAAGTATGGTAAAACCCTCCTGGGGGAAGTCAAGGGGCATTCTACTAGAGGTGTGGCTGCCTCAACTGCTTGTTTCAGGAATGTGTCTGCCTCTGACATCTGTGCCACAGCTACTTGGAGTTCAGTCCACACTTTCACAAAGCATTATAGTGTGGACATTGCTTCTTGGTGCAGGGCAGGTTTTGGCTTAGCTGTACTTCATGGCCTCCTGTCATAATTTTTTCTATACTAGTAAGTTGCAGGTTTTCAGTTCCTGACTCCCATATTTCAGTTTATTCTTCTGATTGACACTGCTTTGGACTCAGTCTTCAAGATTACCTACTGCAACAGCCCTTCCGAAGTAAGATAGTACAGTTAAGTAAGACCTTACCGTAACAGTAGATTTTTCAAGAGAGGCTCTTGCAGTAGATGACCTTTTTCCCTCCCTCCATCTCCCCCCTTTCTCATTTCTGCTCTTTCTTTACAGGCTTATGCTGAGCTCAGGAGCCTCTTATCCTTTCTTCTGTCACACCTCCTTGGAGGTCTATGGCAGGAGAACTGGAATGCGGGCATGGGGACCACCCACTATTTAGGATCACGCTGACATCAGTCACGTGACATCAGGTGTGTTGTCCCCCGTCAGATACTTCTGGCTAAAGTTTCCATGTGGTCCTGACGCCAGGGGATGCAGTCCTCAAGGTGATTACCTACTGCAAGAGCCCTCTCGAAGTAAGATCCTTTTTCTAATTCTAGCCAGCCAAGGAGTCAAAACAGGGCAGCTAGAAATTGATCTTTTTTGCAACAAGCCAACCCATAATGCAAAAGCTCCATTGCCAAATCAGAGCTAGAATTAATTTCACACAGAGCGGCAGTAACTTTTATTACCACCCACCACTACATGATTTTGCAGATTACGTTTGTCCCCCGGGATGAATAAAATGTAACAGGAGTCCCTTCGAGGCACAAAGGCAAAAGGGAGAGCTTGTCCATGAGAGAGAGATGTTGCTCGCTCCTTGCTGTCACAGACCGAGAGACAGTTCAAAGCGGGGCAGCAGTAAATGGAAATTATGTACCTACCGTAATTCTTGATCTTCTTGGACAAAGTCTCCACCATGAGGTGCTGGACCCCGCGGGAGCCAAAAATCTTCAGGAGGGCTGGCGCTGGGATGGGACCGTGCATGCGGGGCGCCACAAAACTGGCTGGCACCGTATAGGCTATCTCGGCATTGACCCTCCAACCGCCTAGGTATCTTTTTGACTGAGGAGGTGCAGCATAAACTAACGAAAGAAAACCTAACCCTAACTTCTAGGCATACGAATGCCCAGATGACCCACGTAAGAAGGGTCAATTCAATGTCTTCACAGCCCAAACAACAAGGACGTGAAGACCAAAACAGAATGAGTGAGCTTGGGGGATGGTGGGTGGACGTGTGAATGAGTGGTGGAGACTTCGTCTAAGAAGATCAAGAATTACGGTAAGTACATAATTTCCGTATCATCCATGACTAAAAGTCTCCACCACTCATTCACACTACTGGGAGAGTATGAGCTAAAAATCAACCCCCCACTCCCCGAATAGGGCGGTAGGAGACAGAGCTCACTCAGGACAGAAGTCCATAAGGATTGTACTGCCAAAGACAGTGAACTTTCTGGCATGGACATCTAGAACAGTGCTTTTACAAAGGTATGCACTGAGCTCCAACTCACCACCTTGCAGAAGTCTGCAACGGGTACATTACGAATCTCCGCTAGGAAAGCCGCAACCACTCTAGTAGAGTGGTGTGAAGCCGGCCTTCCAACTTGACCTGTGCCATGCATTAGTAGTGTCGAAGACATGCTACTAACCAAGCCGAAATGCATCTCGTGGCAACAGGCTGACCTAGCCAAGGCATGCCAAAAGATACAGTAGTTGCTCAAATGCGTATAAGAGCCTTTCTCGAAGATCTGCTGTTAACAGTAAATTCTTACGGAACTGTACTTTATCGAACCAATTAGTCAACCAGGAGTCTCTCTATTAAATAAAAAATTCAAACTAAAAAAAAAAAAACTTATTCCATGGAGCGGCGGGCAGCACTTTAAAGGGAAAGTGCAAGCCGCTCCCTTGGACAATACTAGCCACTCATTCTTTTCCATTCTGCAACTATGGGAAATCCTTTTGAAACTCTTCTTTTGTCTGGTTCCTGTAGTGCAGTACCAGAACGAAGAGCGTTCTTACTTTGGGTACATCCTGACAAGTGAAGGGGAATCGTTACTAAAAATGGCAACCTCAGTTTTCCACATATCACTTTTTCATTTTAACGGGATATTTGCTGCCTTAAGAGGGAAAGAGAGAAAGGGACAGTATAGTAGAGAAGAGGTTATTGTAGGTGGCTCGTCTACAGTGTAAATAGATATAGAAGAGAAAAAGAAAAACAAATAAGCAGAGAGTTAAATCAATCACAAAAAAAAGTAGAGAGTAGAAGAAACGGGGGGAGAGGGCTCCAGATACAGTGGACAATCCACTACGGACAGGGCTCACCCAGTCACATTGTTGCTTAACCAGGCACCAACCATGGTATTGTCGCAGTCCACTTAAGCAACGGCACCTCCTGCTGCCCAAACACTCGCTCTCATAATGTCGGCTTTGGCAGTGAGTTCTGCTGGACCTCCCACAACCAAAGGTTCCTCAACGTCCAGGCTGTTCATGCTCCTCACTGACGTTGCAAATCCTGCCGCTCAGTCTGCTGGTCCCTCTGTGGCCGATGATGGCCAGTCTGCGTCAGGGCTCCAGTTTCCCCCCATTAATGCCACAAGGCATTTTGTCAACGCTGGCCCCACCTTCATTGGGGTCATGAGGCAGCTTAAAACTGCCATGGGTTTTGATGCCCAGGAAAAGGACATCACCCGGAAGAACCTGGTGGAGTTCCTAGAACTGCCAGATTCTCCACCTTTGGTCATTCGTTTTCTACTGGCTGCATTAGAGGATGCCACCTTGGCTGCCTGGTATGGGCCAAACTTGATCACTGCCATGCTCAGGAAGGCAGACAAGTTATACCAGGCGCCATCAGGAAGGCCCTTCTTTGCAGGGCAGCCTATGGCAGATTTGGTTGTGCAGCCCGTAAGTGCCTAAACATGTCGGCTCTCTCCCACTAGATAAGGAGTCAAGAAAGCTGAACCTCATGGGAAAGAACCTTTTCCTCCACCACAGTGGGCCTCAGAATAGCTGACTATCAAGTCCATATGGTCAAATTCCAGAATACCCTCTGAAAAAAGGCTAAAGCAGCTACCCAGGCCCTTGCAGAGGGTCCCCAGAAACAGGAGATGCTCGAGGCCCTCCAGACTGGGGCTGATGTAAGTAAGCACCTTTTGAGGTCTACTGATGGTATTTTCAGTGCCTCAACCAAGGCAGCTATAGCTGGCATCTGCCTCAGGAGGTATTCCTGGCTTAGTGTGTCAGGATTCACTAGTGATGTCCAGCAATCCATTTTAAATGCCCCTTTCAGAGGTTACAAGCTCTTTGGGGAAGATGTGCAGGATATCCTCAATGACATGCAAGCCTCAGGGAGGACTCTTTGGTCAGTCCACTCCCTTTACCATACCCTCCCAAGAAGTGGCCAGAGGGTGCCATTTCATCGTGCCACCCATGGACCCAAGTCAGGTACCAGATAGGGCAAGCGCAGAGCAGCAGCAGCCTTGCTTGCCCCTACCTCCACCACAGCCAGAGCCCCCAGAGGTGGAGGTGCAGCCCCTGCCGCAGGTTCATCTTCAGCCTGACTCCTTACTTGGATCCTCACCCTCCAGTACTACAGGAGGCGGTGGTAGGGAGTAATTTCTTTCTTCACCTTGACAGGTGGTGGAGAGAGATTACAACAGATGCCTGGGTCCTGCAACTCATAGAGCAAGGTCACGCCCTAGAACTTCTGGAGTTGCCACCAGATCTTCTCCAGTTCATTCAAACTACCCTCCAGACCACATTCCAGTGTTACTGGAGGAAGTACGCACATTGCTGTAGAAGAAGGGGCAGAACGCCTGATAGCACAGGCCCAGGAGCTTTACAGCAGTAAGTATGTAACAGCCAGGACATTCCTTAGACTGCTGGTCCAAATAGCATCAGCCTTTCTCATGGTTCCCTTGGCAAGGCTGCACTTGTGGATCCCTCGGTGAACATTGAGTCAATGGGATCAGTGCACCGATGATCTAGAACAGAAGGTTCTAGTGACATCACAAGTAAAGAAGGTGCTTCTGTTGTGGATGGAACCCAACAACTTGTTCCATGGGATTCCTTTCCTAATTCCTTCCCCTCCTCAGATCCTCACCACAGATACTTCAGGAATGGGCTGGAAGGCACATCCAGGACCTAATCCAGACTCCATGCACAAGGACCACAGTGGTGACTTCCCTCCTTATAAACATCCTAGAGATGCGGGCCATTCTATATAGCCTGTAAGCCTTTCAGAATCACCTGTCCCCAGGGCCTCTGCTAGTACAGATGGACAAAATCATTGTAGTATACTGCATAAACAAGCAAGGGCCCCTGTGTAGGGAAGTGATGAGGGTTTGGCAGTGGGCTGTAGAGTACAGTCTAGAACTGTCAGCAGTCCATATGCCAGGCATCCAAAATGTCCTGGCAGACAGGATAAGCAGGTTGCAATCCAGAATGCATGAGAGGGAGTTGCTGACCTTGGTACTCACTGGAAGATCTGTTCAACAGGTGGTGTTGTCTATAGTTGGATGTTTTTGCATTCCCACTGAAAGCAAAACTGCTGCTTTTCTGCTTGCTCGCTCCAGGGCCTGGAGTTTTCTGATGAGGCACATTGTCCATCTCTTGAAAAGAGGGGTTCCTCGACACCTTCCCTCTAATTCATGGGTGTTGATCAAGCTCCAGATGGTAGGGGTGACTCTGATACTCATTGCTCCCTTCTGGCCTTGCCAGATCTGGTTTCCCTTATGCAGCAGTTGGAGGTGGAACCCCTACCCCTGTGCAAAGGCTTGCTATCACAAGAATGGGACACCCTGGTCGATCCAGACCTCAAGTCCTTTCATCTTCATGCATGGCTCCGGAAGATATAACCATGGCCAGGTGTGTGGTGTCTCAAAAAGTGGCTGATGTCCTGGTGGCTGCCAGAAAACCCTCCACCAGGGCCACTTATTCTATGAAGTGGAAACGCTTTGCTCTGTTGGCTGCTTCCCAGAACTTGGATCCCTTCACTTGTACAGTGAATCATATTCTGCAGTACTTGCTGTCCCTCTCAAAGGCTGGACTGCAGTAGTCTTCCATTAAGATACACCTGATTGCTATTTCAGTTTTCCATGTGCCCATTAATGGCCATACAGTGGCACAACAGGAAGTGTCCCATACATTTCTGAGAGGCATTTTGCACTTGAAGTCTCCCTTCCCCAATCCAGTCCAGGCTTGGGACTTGAATTTTGTGTTAGAGAACCTGACTTTGGCTCCTTTTGAGCCAGCCTCGACCTATAAGCTACACTTTTTGTCATTGAAAGCGTTATTTTTAGTTGCTGTTACTTCTGCTCAAAGGATTTCTGAGCTTCAGGCTCTAATGTGTTAGCCTCCTTTTTGATTTTCCACAAAGACAGGGTGTCTTTGCATACGAACCCTAGGTTTCTGCCAAAGGTTGTGTCAGAATTTACTTTAAATCGAACCATCCACCAGCCAGTTTATTTTCCAGAGCATGCCAATCCAGGGGAAGCATTGCTTCATACATTAGATGTGCATAGAATATTCGGATAGTATGTTCACTGTAGGAAGGACTGCAGGAAGTTTTCACAGCGTTTTGCTTCTTTCGCCTCTGGGAAAGAGGGCATACCAGTGTCTAAACAGTGATTTTCCAAATAGCTAATTGTATTGCATTTTGTTACAGGAAGTACAATAAGGAACGTTCTGGAGCTGTTTGTGGCCATTCAGCTAGAGGCATGACCACTTCTGTTGCCTATTTCAGCTGGAGAAATCTGTGCTGCTGCAGCTTGAAGTACTGTCCACACTTTCACAGAACACTACAGTCTGGATGTTGCCTCTCAAAGAAGGGTAGGCTTCGGTGTGGCTGTGCTTCAAGGCCTTTTTTCTTAGGCTTATAGTCTTCAGCCACGCAGACTGTGACTCTGTTAGTACTGCTTGGGACTTGTTCATAGATGTGGCCTGATGAAAAAGAGATCTTCGAAGAAGATAGTACCATTACATAAGAGCATACCGTAGCAGTAGATCTTTGGGAGACCATACATCCCACCTTCCATCCCCCTTGGACTCCGAGCATCTTCGTCTTGTCTCTCTTTCCGGGATGGTCTACCTTCTGTTCTACCTTGCTTGGTAGTGGGAACCTTTAGCTTTTCCTGGATTCCTCAGAGGAGGGGGGGCCATGGGGGCCATCAACGTTTATGTAGTGGAGGACATCGACGTCTGATGTTGCCGTGGGTGACCCCTAGTAGACTGCTAGCAAAAAACGTTTCCATGTGGTCCTAGTGCCTGGTGGCTGTAGTTCCATAGGTGTGGCCTGATAAGAGATTCTCGTGAAGATCTACTGTTACGGTAAGTTCTTGCATAGCTGTACTTTTTTGTTTGTTTTCTCACTCCCAACCCTTGCCAGTTATATAATAATATTTCTGTGCCAGGTGTGGTGGCCATCTTTTTTGTTGACAAAAAACTAAATTAAAACATTTATAAAATGCTCAGAGTTTGGTAAAACTAGAAAATGTTTCCACTGAATAAGACTGCAAGATGCCAGTCATCCTAAAAAGAAGGTAGGGTCAAAATATTTGCCTGATTTTGTTGCAATGTGCTTTAAAATCACGTAGTGCTGGTGATGACAGTGGCAACATCTCATAAAGAGTGATATTTTTATTTTTATTTTAAAAATACAGTTTACAGCTAGAATAAAATACCAAATCCAAGTTTTTTATTACCGTCGATGTCCATTACAGGCGCAGCTAATTGGTAACTAACAGTGCTGTAGCAATGTCTTGTACAGTATCTTCGTCACAATTAATATTCTAGAGTAGCTTTTATTTCAGTCTATCTATGGACATGGGGCTTTTAAAAGAGTACAACTTCATTTTCAAGGGCGGCTTGTTAATGCTGCCTTTTACATGACTAGTATTAATGTTTTAGTGTATCAGTTTCAGAACCCATTGACATCAGGGGAACTGAAACGTAGCATGAAGCTTCCCATGCATGGCTTCCGCTTAACTGATGTTACCATGTTCTGGAACTAATAAGTAATTGAAAACTGAATACTGGACAGGAAAAAATCACAGTTAACATGGGACTCTGAATTAGGAGAAATAAGATTATTTTGAAACAAATACACACAATTTATGCTGGGGGTATTAAAAAGAGAACATGCATGCCCAAATTTCTAATTATATCAAACAATATGAAAAACAAGGTTGCGAGAATGCATTTTTCCTAAGTTGATGATGCAGTCTCTGATGCAGTGTTTCTTTTGTTTCAATAGGTGCGAGGGCCCTCACGATCTGATCCAAATGTTATTGTTGATGACCTTCTAATGCCGTGTTCACCAGGGGATCCTAATGCTATTGAAATGACATGGATGGACGTTCCAGGTGATAAACTGCTGGAGCCCGTTGTCTCCATGGTGAGAAAAATA
This sequence comes from Neoceratodus forsteri, assembly GCA_016271365.2. Taxonomy (NCBI): domain Eukaryota; kingdom Metazoa; phylum Chordata; order Ceratodontiformes; family Ceratodontidae; genus Neoceratodus; species Neoceratodus forsteri. The sequence goes on from CM057456.1 coordinate 349,615,970, forward strand.
GTTTTTTGTGTCCTCATTTTCCTCTTTACCCCTTCAAACAACATGAAGACTTGCTGTATTCTGACAATGTGCAGTTAGCCCTTCCAGTTCAACTGCTCCGGAGGGGAAAGAGTCAACTCTGTGCAGAAGCATACCCCTGTCCCTGGTACATTCTCTGTAACCGTGAGATTCTTTACTCCGTCTAACTGTGAAGACGATCCAGAGATTTCTCCTTCGCTGCTTCGGTTCAGTAGTGGCTTTCCGTCTGGTTTTTCAACCATTATTATTTTCTTTCGGTCTTCAAACCTCTGTCTACAGTACAGGTAGTATAGTTTAGATAGTTTGGGATAAGTTTCTGTTCTTCATCAGTTGGTCCAGTGGGGAACCGATCTATTGTATTGTTTTTGTGTAAATTTTATTGTATTTGGGTACCGGCGACCTTTGGTCACATAAAAAACGAAAAATACAGGTTACTCACCTGTAACAGGAGTTCTAGGAATGGTATATGTTGTTCATCCACACTCATTGGCAGGTATCCTTGCCGCTTTAAATCTTGCCGGAAGGTCTTCAAGCTTGCTCCTCCCACCCACCCGGGTATAACTCGGCTCGCCCCCATGACGCCAGATCTGCCCGCCGCTGGAAGCTCAGGTTAGCGCTTTTCTAAGCCGGGAGGTTGGAATGGTGGATGAACAACATATACCATTCCTAGAACTCCTGTTACAGGTGAGTAACCTGTATTTCTAGGGACATGGATATGTTGTTCATCCACACTCATTGGCAGACTCTAGCAGTTCTCCGGGAGGAGGGAGAAGACGACAACCCCAATACTTGCTTGGGAAAGAGAGACTGGAGAACCGAGGCCCCAAAACCAGCATCCCGGCGTGACTCAAGGTTGATGTGGTAGTGGGTAATGAAGGTGTTTGCTGACTTCCAGGTAGCAGCCCTGCAGATTTCCTGGATAGGGACGTCCCTGGAAGCAGCCACCGTTGCAGCAGTATGGCGGGTAGAATGAGCTCTTATCCCTCTGGGAGGCTCCATGCCCGCCAACATAACAGAGATCTGTGCAGGAGGTTACCCACCTGCTTATCGTCCGCTTGGCTGCAGGTCTGCCAGATCTGACTTCAGCGTAGGTGACAAACAGCTGGCGAACCTCTCCAATTTCAGCCGTCACGCTCCTTATAATAAGCGAGCCTTCTAGGGTCCAGAGTATGGAGCCTATATTCGCCTCCGAGGTGTGATTGGGGTAGAACACCGCAGAGTCAACACCTGGTTAAGGTGAAACTCCGACACCACCTTGGAAGGAATTTCGGGTGGGGAAGCAGGACAACCTTGTCCCTGTGGAAGACCAGGTAAGGAGACTCGATGGACGCCTGGAGCTCTCCCATCCTTCTGGCTGACGTGATAGCCACCAAGAAGGCGGCTCCACGACAGGTGAGAGAGAGCACACCTGTGCATAGGTTCAATGGCTTGCCCATGAGCTTTGCCAGTACCAGCAGTAGATCCCACGGAGGTGGGGGTTCCCTGACTGAGGGGAATGTGATCAAGGCCTTGAAAGCCGCCCACCACCTTCTCCTGCCATCGACTGCTTCCCTGCCCGCACTCGGTAAGCAGAGATGGCTGCCAGGTGCACCCTTAGGGTCGTCGACCTCAAGCCCTTGACTAGAAAGGGACCATAAATAGTCCAAGATGCTTGCCAAGGAACAGGAGGAAGGGTCCAAGCCCTTGCCCTGACACCAAATGGAAAACCTTTTCCATTTGAAGGCATAGCATTTTCTGGTCGACTCTACGGGACGCCTCAACTACATTGAGGACCTCGTCGGGAAAGACCCAAGGCCTGGAACTCTGGCAGCTCAGGAACCAGGCCGTCAGGTGCAGGGATTGAAGGTCCGGATGGAACACCTTCCCTGATTGACTGAGAGCAGGTCCGGCGAGCTGGAAGCTGCGCTGAATCCTGGAGCTGAGACTGAGGAGATCTGGGTACCAGAACTGGCGAGGCCAGTCTGGGGCTATCAGAATCACCTGCGCCTTGTCCTCCTCGCCTTGAGAAGCACCTTGTGGATCAAGGGGAAATGGGGAAAGGCGTAAAGAGGCCGGGGTCCACTGCCCTAGAAGGCATCCCCTGCAGCGAGCCCTGCTGAGGGGGCGGGCATGGAACAGACTCAGCTCGCTCCTCCTGGAGGCAAACAGGTCCACCTGAGGTGTGCCCCAGTGGGAGAACAGATGCTGTACTACCTCCGGCAGGAGAGACCACTGTGGGATGCAGCCCCTATCCGGCTCAGGGCATCGGCCAGGGTGTTGGAGGCCCTGCCACGTGAATGGCTAGGAGATCCGCCTCCAGGCTGCGACAGTGACCAAATGCGGAGAGCTTCTTGCATAGAAGCATGAAGCGCGTCCCGCCCTGGCGGTTTAGATAGTACATGGTCGTGGTATTGTCCGTCTGGACTCGGACCACTTGACCCCGGAGGAACGGAGCAAAGGCGGTGAGAGCTAGGCGGACCGCTCGGAGCTCCAGCAGGTTGATGTGGCATCGGGACTCCCGCGGGGACCAGAGGCCATGAGCCCGGTGTTCCCCCAGATGGGCACCCCAACCCATCAGAGAGGCATCGGTCGATAGAGAGACCGTCGGCTCGGGGCGGACGAACGGGATGCCCTCCTGCAAATGATCTGGAACGGTCCACCACTGGAGAGCGTTCCACATCCCCTGTGTCACCGACACAAGCTGGTCCAAAGGATCGCAGCGTTGTGACCACTGGCTGGCCAGTCCCCACTGAAGGGGACGCATGTTCCAGCGGGCCCAACGGACCACGCTGGTGCAGGCCACCATGAGACCCAGGAGGCGCAGGAAGTCCCGGGCAGGGCGCAATTGCCCAACCAGAAATGATCGGGCAAAGGAGGAAAGAACCTCGGCCCTGTCCGCCGGGAGCCGCGCTCTGGCTCGAAGAGAGTCGAGCTGCGCCCCGATGAATAGAATCACCTGCTTGACTCGAGTTCGACTTGGCCTCGTTGATAAGGAGGCCCAGTTGAGAGCAGACCTGGAGGGCCAGATCTCTGGACCACTCCGCCTCCTTCCTGGAGGGAGCTGCTATCAGCCAGTCGTCCAGGTAAGGGTACACCGGACCCCTCGGCGCCAAGAGAATGCTGTCACCACTGCCATGCATTTGGTGAAGACCCTGGGAGCTGGAGACAAGCCGAAGGGCATGGCTTGGAACTCAAGAGGATCCTTCCGTCGAAGCGAAGGAATCTCTGGTGAGACGGACGGATAGGGACGTGAAAAACGTCCCTGCAAGTCCAGAGAGCAGAACCACCGCGCTGCTCCAAGGATGGTATTATCTGAGCCAGAGTGACCATCCTGAAGGTTCGAGACCTTAGGAACTTGTTTAGGTCGTGTAGGTCGAGAATGGGGCGCCAGCCCCCCGTCCGCTTCGGAACCAGGAAGTACCTGGACACAAACCCTGGGTCTGAAGGAGGGTCCACCACCTCTCTTATCACCTCCTTCTGGAGGAGGAGAGCGATGTCGGCTCGACGAGCCGCCAGTGAGGCTGGGGATCCCGAAGCCCCCCGAGGGGCGACGGCTCTGAAGGGTGGTGCCTGCTCGAATTCCAGAGGCAGGCCTCTTCCCACCACCTCCAAGACCCACCTGTCCGTGGAAACAGCGGACCAGGCGGAACGGAAGTGCCGGAGCCGTCTCCAATGGGGACCCAGGGTAAGGTGACGGGGGCGACACCCCTCAGCCCGTCACTGAGCAGGCCTGGAGGAGAGACCGGCCGAGGGACCTCCTGGGCCTTTACCTCCCTGCCTCCTGTTAGAGGAAGCGGCTTGGGTTTGGGATGCCAAGGCCGAGCCTGCTGGCCCTGACGCTGCTGGGTCGGGCGCGCTGGGAGGCACAGAAGGACCAAGGGCTTAGGCTGTGGTTTGCGGCCTTTGTCCTTCTGAGCGGAAGAGACCGAGTCCAAGGTAGCATTGACTTCTCGATCCTCTGCAGGTGACCTTCCACCCCAGGGTCAAGAGGTCAGTCCCCAAAAGGGAACATCCGCCAACTTGTGCTGGGTATCGAAGTAAAGGTGGATATCCTCAGCCAAACCCGCCGGCACGATAGCCACTCGCGCCACCACCGATCTGGCACATGAGTCCCCTATATCCAAAGCAGTCTGGAGCTGCTGTTTGGCCACTGCCTGCCCCTGGTCCCGCACCTGCTTAACCGTAGTCTGCAGATCGGCGGAAGATGAGGGATGATCTCATCCAGGGGCCCAACAGGGCATGAGAAAAATGTGCCATGAGGATGGCCGAACTGGCCTGACGACGAGGAGAGGACGGCGTAGACTTTTCGCCGACATAGTCCAATTTCTTGGACTCCTTGTCAGGAGGTTTGTCCACATCCCTGGCGCGATGCCGGGCCTGAAAACGCTGTCGGTAACCAACCCCTCAGCAGAGGGGTGTTCCGAAAAACCGGACAAGGAACCGGTAGGGACCGCATACTTCCTGGCCATCCTGGCCGAAGGCGCAGGGCAGGAAGCAGGGCGCTGCCAAAGCTCCAGTGCCGGACCCACTATGGCCTCCGCCACCGGAAAGGCCTCCGTCGGAGAATCCCCTCGGTCCAGAATCTCCGTGAGGGGATACCTGGCCCGTTTGGAAACGGGTTCGAGCTCCATCCCGGTGGACTCCGAGATGAGCCGAAGCAGTCCTAGGAAGGACGACGGGCTATCGTCCATTGACTGACCTCCTGAAGACTCCAAGTCCAGTCGCTTGGAGAAAAAGGAGGAATCATCTTCGGACTCGGAAGAGTCCTCGAAGAGCTGCCTCTGGCCTGAGCCACCCTTCACCTGCCGAGGTCGGTCGGGAGTGAGGGTAACTGACAGCCGATGGGGTAGACCCTTAGCTGACCGAGAATCCTTGGTCGGAGCCCCAATTGGTGGCTGTGGAGGCGGAGGTTCCACCGGAATCGGTGGAGCAGCTGGTTTTGGCCGAACAACCGGCCTGGGTATAGGCTCCTCGGATAAGTCGAGGGGTTGTGTCGGCCGCTCCGGTGACAGCCACTTAATGGCCGGGGAAGGCGACGGGGTCGGCTTACTCCCGGCCAGGAGGAGCTGTTGCAACATAAGGTCCTCGCATCGAGGTAATTTTACGCTGACTCCCTCATCCGAGGAGGAGGACGAGGGCCGAGCGGGCGACGCGCTACCGCTAGTGCCGAGACCGCCTAGGACGGTGGGATCGGCTGGACCGCGAAGAGGTCCGAGACCGAGTCCCGAATTTCCGAGGTCGGTGCGGGAGGTGTCGCCGAACCGGCACTCCTTCGCTCGGATGGTGCATCCGAGGGCTCGAACCGGAGGCACAGGCGAGCCCACAGGATCTCAACTCTCCCGGGGAACTGGAGAGGGAATCTCGCTGCTAAAGGCGACAGCCAGTCAATGGGTCGAGGAAAATCTTTACTTCATCGGTGGGAGTCTCGGTCAACTGACCTGACGGGACACCGTGAGGCCAGTGGTCGAGCCGAGCGGTCGATCGAAGCCGACGGTCGACGGCCCGGAGAGGGGACCTTTCCGCTCCCAAGAGCGCCGACGGAGGGACTTACCCTGTCCTCTTTTGGACCGAGAATAAGGTCCCGAGAACGTAGGCCCTTCCTTTAGTGGAGAGGGACAGACAAAGCTCCTAAAAGAAGCGTAAGAAGAGCCCAGAGAGAGCGGGATAAATGCCGCCGAGGAAGATATGGCCAGGCCGCCTCCTCTTCGAGGGCGACCCATCCGCCGAGCTGATCCGCCGAAACGGCCGCCATGACACCGCCAACCGGGCCTCCTTGGACTTCACCGGAGGGAACGCTTCTCGACGCCCAGTTGCAATCGGGCAGCACGGTCTTCGAGGACGAGGTCGAGAAAGATGAGCACAGGTCGCAAGCCCGCGGGTCGTGCTCAAGGCCTAAGCAGTAGACACACGTGGAGTGTGGATCCGTCCGAGACATCTTCTGCCCGCATGGGCATCTCCGAAATCCGGGAGTCGATTTGTCCATCGCAGCCGCGAGGGATAGAAGACTGAAGTCTTTTTCGCAAAATTTATTTTTAAATCCGCAAACGGAGAAATAGGAACCAGTCTCAAACGCAGAGCGTTAAGGAGGGAACCTGAGCTTCCAAGCGGTAAGGAAGATCTGGTGTCATGGGGCGGAGCCGAGAGTTATACCACCCGGGTGGGTGGGAGGAGCAAGCTTGAAGACCTTCCGGCAAGATTTAAAGCGGCAAGGATACCTGCCAATGAGTGTGGATGAACAACATATCCATGTCCCTAGAAATGTTTGTTTTTCACAACCCTTGATCCAGTTGGTAACTGAAGGTTTTTTGTTACTCTGCTTGACCGCCACTTAGGGTAACTTGGCAAAGTGCTGTGTCTGAGAAACCCAAGAGAAAGACCGGACCCACTGGGTTTCAGCACTGCACGGAGTGTGGGGAGGCATTTGCTAAAGCTGACCCCCACCTCATCTGTATCTTTTGTCTGGGGTTTGACCACCTAAAAACAGACTGCCAAATTTGTGACAACTTTCCTAAAGCCACACTGGATAAGCATTTAGCCCGGTTGAAGGGAAGAATGGCTGAAAAATCCGCTGACCCAGATGGCCAGTCTGGTTCTGGTTCAGCCGAACCAGAGGAGGTGCCGTCTGACCAGGGCAATACCTCCTCGTGCAAGAGAAAGGTAGATTCTGACGCACCAGTTCCGTCGATAAAGAAAAAGTCTGCCGGTTCGGATCTGAAGTCCTCGACCCCAACAGCAGGCGAAATAGCGAAAGCGATTAAAATTGTACAATTGCTTCAATCCGTACTGACTGGACCGACGCATCCTTCTCATCGGTTGGTTGTCGGTTCACCTTGCTTCGGTTTTCGATCCGGAAGCCTATTATGAAATTGAATGGGAGGGAGAAGAAGAGGAGGAGGAGGAAGGCCTTGGTGAACTAGTGGAGCCTGACATCTCCCCAGATAGGCCTGACTGTTTTTCCCCTCCCAGACTTGGTGAGTCCCCTTCCCTCTTTGCTTTCTATAAGAAAGTGACTGACACTCTACAGCTGCCTACTGTAGAGGCAACTGAGGAGAAAGACGAACCTGATTTTACCAAAATGATGGACATGCCAGCGTCCAAAAGACTCTGTTCCCTTGCAAAATGCCGATTTCCTCAGAGATTTGTGTAATTGCCTACTTCCATACCTCCTGTGGAAAGGAAGATGGACAAAAGGTATATGCTGTCAGGTCCCGGTACAGAGTTCCTGTACAATCATTGCAACCATGTTGGGGTTGTGCAGGCTGCAGCCTGTGATAAGGCTAATATTCCCTTGGCTTCACCCCCCCGATAAGGACTCCAGGAAAGTGGATGCTATGGCAGAAAAGTACCTGGCATCTTCCTTGGGACTCAGGCAGGCTTCCTACATGGCTTATGTGGCAAGGTACCAAAAGTCCAGATGGGAGTCTATCGTGGACCTAGCCAAAGGTGCCTCCCCCCAGCTGGCCAAGGAGTTGGAGCAGGTGGCTGTTGATGGAATTGAGGCATCCAAAGTGCAGTTTCATGCTGTTATGGACTCTAATTATGTATCATCCAGGGTCATGGCTACATCTGTGTCCCTGCGGAGACTTGCTTGGCTTAGATGTACCAGTCTTTCTCAGGATACCTAGGCCAAGGCCATGGATTTTCCTGTTATCCAGAACTCTCTGGGGAGCAATCAGAGATGTATATGAAAAAGATGGATGCATATAGGACTGCTTACGGGAGTGCAGTGGCAAAAGAGAAGTCTACTACTCCTCAGAAGCAGCAGTCTAGGTCTGGCAGGGGTAGGCCTTTTCAAAGACCTTTCTACCAAACTCAGGCCTCCTCTACTTTTCAGCAGAGGGGTTTCTTCCGAGGGAGAGGTAGGAGAGGGATGAGCAGGGCTGCATCCACTTCCCAACCTAGAACTTGCCAGACAGACACCCAGATATGTCAGTCCAGGCTGCCTCCCCATCCCAGTAGGGGGCAGGTTTGCTCACTTCCTCCAGGCCTGGAAGTCTGTTACTACAGACAGGTGGGTCCTGGAGGTGGTGAGCCAGGAATTTGCTCTGAATTTCAAAAGATCCCCAAGACCAGAGCAAGGTCCTTCAAGCCTGTCAGCCAGCTGGATACAGCTGCCTTAGAGGCAGACGTTCCTTCTTTGCTGCTCCTAAAAGCAGTGGAGCAGGTCCCCATTTTATTCAGGGGAAAAGGGTTGTACTCGAGGTACTTCCTTACCCCAAAGAAGACTGGGGAGTGGTGACCCATCCTGGACCTCAGGTATTTAAACAGACATCTTACATACCCCAAGTTCAAGATGGTGACTCTGGGCACTGTTCTTCCCCCTGTAGGGCCAGGAGACTGGTTAGCCTCCCTGGACCTCAAGGATGCCTATTTTGACATACCAATCAGGTGCTCCCACAGAAAATACCTCAGGTTCGTGTTACCCTCAGGCCATTACCAGTTCAGCGCTATGCCCTTCGGCCTTTCTTCTGCCCCCAGAGCTTTCACAAAATGTCTAGTAGTGGTGGTAGCATTCCTGAGAAAGCAGGGAGTATGTGTATTCTACTATCTGGACAACTGGCTCATTGTAGGCCAGTCTTCCAAGCAGGTCAGGGCAGCTTTGTCAGTAACCCAACAGATCTTGGGCTCTCTGGGGTTTCTTCTCAACTTGTCCAAGTCAGTACAGAAACCAGTCCAGGTACTCGCCTTCATGGGGCAGAGCTGGACACTGTTTAAGCAAAAGCTTTTTTACCAGTACAAAGGGTAAACTCGTTAACTGGTCTGGCAGGCTCCTTCAGAGTACTGGTGTCTCTGCCAGCCAGACACTTCCTCCAACTCTTGGGCCACATGGCAGCATCCACTGCAGTGGTCTCAGGAGCCAGGTTTCAGATGAGGGATATTCAGTTTCACTTTAGGTCCTTTTGGTCCCAGAGGAGGGATCCTCTTTCCAAACTGATTCCAGTGACTCGAACATATGTCCCGGCTCTCCAGTGGTGGTTGGAGGAGGACAGCCTCAGGCAAGGAGTCCCCTTTCTCCAACAGCCTCCCTCAGTGATTCTCACTTCAGATGCCTCCCTTCTGGGGTGGGGAGCCTACCTAGGGAGTCTCACTGCTCAGGGGACATGGTCAGAGCAGGAGTCTCTTCTCCACATCAATCTTCTGGAGCGCAGGGCTGTGCTCCTTGCCCTTCAGGCCTTCTCAAAGGAAGTTCAGGGGAAGGTGGTGCAAGGAGGGACAAGGTCCACAGCTTTGTATACAGAAGCCATGAAGGTTTGGAGTCTGGCCTATTCCCTTCAGGTTTCTCTGATAGCAGTGCATCTTCCAGGCAAAGACAATGTGCTAGCAGATAATCTCAGCAGGATCTCTCAGAGCCAGCACGAGTGGTCTCTGAACAAATACTCCAGGTAATTTTCAGGAAATGGGGCACTCCAGAGACAGATCTCTTTTTAGCCCCCGACAATCAGCTTCCCCGATTTTGCTGCAGACCCCCAATCTTGAGATCTGTGCCACTGGATGCTGTAGTGCTGGAATGGGGGAGCAGGTTTCTGTATGCCTTCCCTGCATTTCCTCTTCGGTTCAGAGTACTGATAAAGATCAGGACTCGGCCCTGTACAGTGATTCTGATTGCACCAGACTGGGCCAGACAACCTTGGTACCCATTGTTGGTGTCCCTGTCAGTGGCACCTCCTATCTGCCTCCCCAGAAGGCACAATCTGCCGACCTCCTCCCAGGGGAGGATCTCGTAACCCAACCTCCGCTCCCTCAGGCTCAAAGCCTGGCTCTTGAAGAGTTAGAATATGCAGGCTTGCATTTTTCTCAGGGAATACTGGAGATCTTGAAAGTTTTAAGAAAACCTGCCACCAGAAAAACTTATAATTCCAAATGGAAGAGATTCACCATTTGTTGCTCTCAGAAGGGTCTGGATCCGAATTCAGCTGGTTTACTTGAGACATTGGACTATTTAGTCCATCTGCATTCTCTGGGCCTTCAGCCTGCTACTTTAAAGGTTCACTTGGCAGCTGCATCTGCTTTCCTTTCTGCAGGTAAGGCTTCTTCCCTAGCATCTGTCAGTTTTTAAGAAGTTCTTCAAGGGGTTGCTGCACTTACACCCTCCTCATAGAGAGCCCACTCCTGCTTTCGATCTGAGTGTCTGCATTGCACAGCTTATGCAGCCTCCCTTCGAACCCGTGTCTTCAGCTGAACTTAAGTACTTGACTTGGAAGACTGTTTTTCTTGTAGCCATTACATCTGCCAGGAGGATTAGTGAGCTACAAGCCCTCTCTATTAAACCTGGCAATATTTCCTTTCACTGGGATAAAGTTGTTCTCAGGACAAATAGAACATTTCTTCCCAAAGTGATGTCAGATTTTCATCTTAACCAAACAATGACACCTCCAGTGTTCTTCACTGATGATTCTTCCTCAGGTGAGTGAAGGTTACATAGTTTGTATGTCAAGAGGGCCATTAGTTATTTGGATCAAACCAAAGCCCATCAAAATAACCGATCTTATCTGCGTCAGTCTTCACCATTCATCATCTTTAGGTATATGGCCGGAGGTCATGACCTCGCGGGAGCTTTTTTTTTTTTTTTGGATGGGTGGAGCCGACGCACCATCAGCGCCACCCACGAGGCCAATGCACTGCGTGGGGATCGCGGGTTGGCAGTTAGATGCTGTCAACTCCGCCCTCCCGCCAGTTCTTCGTCTCCCGCCATCGAAGTCACCTCGTGGGAAGCTTGGAAGAAGATTTTGAGGCCTACCTGCTTCGCAGTTTTCTCGACTCCATCGTTTTCTCAATTTGGTGCCGAAATCCGTCGGTTCCTTTCTGCCGGTTCTGTTTGCCATACTCAACGTTGCCCAGTAAGACCTTTCCAATTATTCTATTTTCTGCGATGTCGAGTCTGTTTTTGGTGGTGGTTTTTCTCTGTAGGTCATGTCTCGGTTGGAAGCCAAGAAAACTTCCAGGACGGGACGGCCCACCATGTGACGGTGCCCATGTGGCCATAAATATTCCTTCACCGACCAGCACAACCATTGCCTTACGTGTCTTGGCTCACTTCATGACATGGATTCATGCGACGCCTGTTTCTCCATGGACCGGAGAGTAATCGAACAATGCACGTGGAAAGTGGGGAGAGCTCTGGCGACTTCGAGTAGGGTTGCGCACTTTCGTCAGGCCAAAGCCACGTTCTCGACCTTTCCTCCGGTTCTGTACAAACCGAGGAGGAGGGAGCCCTCGGCTTTCCCAGCCTAGCCATGGCGAGGCTCCTCCCACGGTGCAGGAGGTCAGTCTGTTCTCCCGGGGGATGGGCCGGGATGCACCCGTTATGGTAATCGCCCTTTCAGGGTGAAGGCTCACCGGTGTTGGACCACGCGGCTTAGGCCTGGGCGGCGGCGTCCTCAGCACTTGTCGGTCGGGGCCGTTTTGATCCTCTGTGCCACTGCAGAGCTGGTGGTTCTCTGTCTGCGCCGCCATTCGCCGGGCGCTGTGGCTGCTGTCAGTGCTGTTCACGCCGCAGATAGTGCTAGCGGCACCGTGGGGAGTTTCAAAGGCGTAGTCTTCGTCATTCTCTCACCTCGGCGCCTCGAACAGCGCCGAGGTTGAGCACAGCACCATGTCCACCTCTGGAGCCATTCACAGCTCCGGCGAGGTCACGGCGCATGGGGGTTCCAGATCTTGGTGCCGTACACGGCACCGAGACAGCTGTCAGCACCGCTTGTGGCACCATTCTCAGCGCTGATAGAGCTGTCTGAGCCGACATCAGCACCGTCTCTGTCCTCGGAACCGTTCGCGGCACCGTGGGGTTGGACGGCGCCGTGTCAGGTTCTGGCACTGGGATTGCTGCTCTTGTTGGAGCCATGACTCCTTCTGCCACCGTTCGCGGTGCTTGGGGGGGAGGGGGCACTGGAACCATCTCGGGTGCAGTCTCTCTTTCTGGTGCCCTGTTTGGTCAAGATGGCAGAGAGCGTCCGCCCACTGTCTGGCACAGGACATCGGTCTCCACCTCTTCGAAGGAGGAATCTGATTCTGGGTCAGACAGGCAGTCTGGCTCCTTGGAGCTAGCTGCTCAGGTGGACTCTCTAGTAGTTTCCTTGACAGGCCATGACCAGCCCCCCTCTGAGGACCGGACAGCAACTACTGTGGCCAGGGTCAGGGGTGCTGACCAATAGGCAGTGGTGCAGGCCACCATTGCTCTGCAGCCTGGCCTCGGAGGGTTCGCTGACCCCTCAGTGGTGGTACCCCCTCGAGTGGTGTGCCTAGATCGCCCAACTTTGAGGCCGATCGGAGCACCCACAGGAGGGAAGGGTAGTGCTCCTTGGATAACTCCTTCGAGGGCTGACCAGGGTTGTCAGCTGCCTAGGCTGGCTCTCTCAAGGAGGAGGGCGCTGTCAGATTCTGAGGGGTCGAGGGGTGCAAGTTCTGCTTGGCGGCCTTTTTCCAAAACCCACCCGGGCTCTGGGGGGAGCCGTAGTGCAGATCTCCACTCTTCCCTCTCGGTTTCTTTGAGAGGGCCCTATTCTTTAGAGGTAGGAGATCATCCTTCTGGATCTACAAGGCCCCGGTCGCCTCACAGGGGGAGTCTTCCGGGCGCAGCCAAGGCAGTTCCGAAATGGTGGTTCAGCTGTCGGCTGTGGAGTCTTCTGGAGCACCTTCTTCAGCAGGTGCTCCTGGACCACTCCCTAGCCCAGGCGGAGGTCAGTCAACTTCTCGGATCTGCCCCTATTCCTCTGCTACATTCTCCAGCGCTCCCAGGCATCCTTGGTCCTAGCGGGCCTCTCTTCTGGGAGCAGTTCAGGGCTGTGGCTGCTTCGTTCCCTGCTTATGTCGGGGCAATGGACAGTCAGATTTTTCAACCTCCCCCCAAGCAGCCACCCTCTGAACAGTTAAGGTCCTTTAACTCCTCATTCCCCTCTTCGGGGGGAGAGGAGCCTTCTGTCCACATCTCCCCAGCCGCTGATCTTGCGGAGTATCAGCGATTCTTCGTGAGGATGTTGGAGGACCTTCACATCACCCCTCCCACCCAAAGCAATCCGGAACACTCGGCACACGCCTTTCTAGGTGACTTTAGTGAGGACACCTTTGTGGTGCCCCCCTGGCCTGCTCCCTTTTGGGAGGCGTCATTGCGTTCCTGGCAGAGACCCTTCTCCAGAGTTCCCGCCCCTAGGGATCTCTGCCAGCGGTATTGCGCCGCCCCCCCGGAGTCTCCAGGTTCCATGCCTCATCCTCAGTCAGGATTGACGCAGCTGGACAATGGGCTTCGCGCCCTCCACCATGACCGGCCCCCAGATCAGGACTCCTTGGATTTTGACTTCTGGGGGAGGAGGACGTTCTACTCAGCATGGTTGCTGCTCTCCATCGCAGCACATCAGGCCCACTATGCATCCTATGACAGGTTGTTGTGGTCCAGGCTGGGTCAGCTCCTAGCCTCTTTGCCTGACACAGAGCAAACCAGACAAGCCATCGCATTCTCTGCTCGTGGCCTGGAGCTAGCAAGGCACCAAGTGAGGGCATCATATGATGCCAGCGAGGTAGCTACCAGGGTCGTAGGGACAGCGATCTGCACTAGGCAGACAGCATGGCTACGTCTTTCCTGGTTGTCACCCTTGGCCCGGCATAGAGTGATTAACTCCACTCACCAGAGAACCTATCTTTTCTCCAGTAGAGCGAGACGGCGTTTGTGGGGGCAACTTCCTTCCCCCTCCGGGGGGTCCCTGTCTCACTCTCCCCAATCTCGGGCCTCTCCAGGCCCTGAAGGTTCTCTCTTAGTGTGTCACATGTAGAACTAAGGGACTCTGACCCTTAGGGTTAAAAAAGGAAAATGCCTTCGGGGGGCTCGGCACTCGCCCAAAGGTGATGAATGGTGAAGATTGACACAGATAAGATATGAAAATTACGTACCTACCATAATTATGATCTTTCTGTGCATCTTCACCATTCATCACATTCCCGTCCTCCATCCCCCTGGGGCCTCAGTCTCTGGGTCCCCCTCCCTCTTTGTGCCCAACCTCGCCTCCTTCCTTTCTTTTGTCAGGAGTGGGGTAATCAGGGGCACATAGGGGGATGTTTCTAAAAGGGAGAGTGGTCATCATGGCGGGGCACTCCTTCTCCAGTGCTCTAGCTCCACCCCTGTGGAGTGGGAGTTGGCAGTTGCCCTCCATTCTCTCCTTGTTCCCGTCCATTGTTAATTTTCTTTGTCCGGTGTACATATCGTTTATTATATAAAAAAAAAATTTCTTTCACCAAAAAGCCTTTTCCCCTGAGAGGGGGAGAATTCCCTGTGTCCTGTCTTTCTTCCAGAATAGCCGTTTTCTGCTTTTGGAGTTACTGCCAGTGATTCCGTGCCTTGAATTCTGACAATGAACCTTTTGGCTACTCCTTGCAGTTCCTATACAATCTGGAGATAAGTCAAGGTTCCAGGGTATGATCGCTTATTCTAAACCCTCCTCTCTGTCCTTTTTCCTATTTCCAGAGATTGGGGCCCCTACCCAATCCCCTTAGACTTCCTTCTTATTTTGTCTTGTCAGTCGTTTATTTCTCCTGTATGTTGTATATCTTTTCCTTTTTCTGTCCCTTGGACTTTCTTGTCCACCCTCCCAACCCTTTTCCTCTCCAGTGACTCAGAACTGGCGGTGAGGTGGAGTCGGCCGGCACCTAACGGCCAACCTGCGGCGCCACGCAGTGTCACGACCTCGAGGGTGGCGCCGATGGTGCGTCGGCTCCACCCATCCAAAAATAAATCTCCCACGGGGTCATGACCTCCGGCCATATACCTAATGGTGAAGATACACAGAAAGATCATAATTACGGTAGGTACGTCATTTTCATTTGTCAGCTGTTTCTTACCTATGGGGAGGTGGGTAAAGGAAAGCCTGCCACCAAGAGGACTATTGCTAGGTGGATTCTCTCTTGTATTCAGTTCTTTTATGGTAAACTGGACAGGGAGCCTCCCTCAGGCCTGAGGGCTCACTCAACCAGAGGTACAGCTGCTTCTGTGGCAGCAGCTAGGGACATTCCTCTATTGGAGATCTGTAAAAGCAGCCAGCTGGAAGATTGTTCACACAGTCACCAAACATAACTGCCTGGACACCCAAGCCAGGAGTGCTGCCAGGATTGGCACAGCAGTACTGCAGAGTCTGTTCCCTATATAGGTTCTGCACCCTCCTCCAGGGGATACTGCTTGGTAGTCTGCATATTGTCAGAATGAAGCAAGACTTCATGTTTGAAGAAAGAATTACTTACCATAGTAATCTTGTTTCTTCTAATGGAGTCTTGCTGTATTCTGACCTCCTTCCCTGCCTCCCCTCACAGAACCCCAAAGCTTGATTTAGGGGATGGCATGTGCCAGTGCTGCATCCCAGAGGTGTTGCCCTCTTCCCCTTCCTTTGGGGGATGGGTTCATGTTCTTATATTTTTATTATTATGGGGTGTTCTTTCTTGGGTTTTCGACATGTCTTTTTACCCAGATGGTTGGTGTTGGCTTTTTGCTTTTATAGTTTTTACTAATAGTAATAATTAGTCTTAGGTCACTTAGTGCTCATAAGAATCTGGTGGTTACAGAGAATGTGCCAGGTACAGGGGTTTGAAAACCAAGCTCGAGCTCAACGTTCTGTACTTCTGCATAGAGGTAACTCTTTCCTCTCCAGAGCAGTTGAACTGGAAAGGCTAACTGCATATTGTCAGAATACAGCTAGAGTCCATTAGAAGAAACAAGATTACTATGGTAAGTAATTTTTTCTTCTGCACTCCTTCCACATCTCCAAGGAGTGACACCCACATTTACTTAAAATGGCATGTGCTGTTATATTTGCAGTGGTACAATCACAGGAGTAGCTATTCAACTAAGTCGACCTACATGCTTGATGCGTGTACTTCTTGTTTCTCAAGTGGTGAGGCTAGCCTCCCAGGGGAGGCACAGTCAAGCCTGAAAATGTACTGTACCAAAAGCAACAGTGCAGATTATAGTGAAAATGTTGAATCTATAACATTTTAATGGAATTTACATCACTCTTTCTCCTGTCTTGTAAGATGATTTTTGTTGGGTAGTTAAGTGTTTTTTTGTAACATGGCAAAAACAAGAACTGCAGAAGTAAGGAACACAATTGGTTTAATACAGTCAGGTGGTATCAGAGCAGCACGGCAATATGGCACAATAGTGCCGTGTTGCTTGTGTACTACAGAAAGCAGGCACAGGGGAGAAACGAGCAGTGTGGAAAAATTAAGAGATAAAGCAGGGGAGTGCAGGACTGACGAGAAGGGAGCAGGAATGTAGAGCAAGAACGAGCATGCACAGGAACAAGCAGAGAGGAGCAACTGGCGAGCCACGGTCGTCTGGAAATGCAGTCCCACAGGTAGTGCAAGGAGAAATGCGAGCAGGGGATAATTAGCAAAGTGTAGCACTAGGGGCGAGACAGAGTTTGAAGTAATGCTGCTGAAAATGCAAGGCAGAGACGTGTAAGAGTGGCAATGAATTGATGAAAGCAAGGAGAATGGTGCAGAAACGGAAGTGTGAAAGAGCGGATGGTGCAATATCGGAGCGAGGTCGGAGAGACACACAGAAGGTTACAAAATATGCAAAATAAATTGTCGCGGAAATAGCGAAACACAGAAATTATCGTAGCAGAGACCTCCAAACGGAGCTATTGAAATAATAGCCGTGCAGATCTTCTAAATTGTCAGAAGCAAGTGTTGATAGATACTTTGTCCAGACATGAGTAAAATATTTAGACATCAGCATATAAATGGAACTCTCCTAAATGTTGAAAAAGTGCAGCAGATAAATCAAAAGAGAGCATAATGTCTTTGTATTATTGCATGCACAGTATGAGAATAAGACGCAGAATAACCACACAATCCTAAAAGCCATGTTACAAGCGCATTAATCCACTACGAAGGTGGCATGTAATGGGGAGTTAATGCATGGTTGGTCGTTGTAGGCACGAGGCTGCACAGCCCCAACCATGCATTAACTCCCCTTTAGATGCCACCTTCGTCGTGGATTAACGCTTACTTAAATGTTATTTATTTATTTTTATTTAGTTTTTGTTGACTGGGTAAGTGCACTAGACAAATCCTGCCTATTTTCAGGCACGACCCGGGGGAGGGGGATACAGATGAATGCCAACTGACCTTGAACCAGATTAAGCTGTTGGTGGTATTTTTAGTGAATGAGGGAAATTTGGCCAGGACATCGGGGAAATTCCCTACTCTTTTTCATAAGTGCCATGGGATCTTTAACATCCACCTGAACTACCACCAATCCAGGCAGATGGGACTTCGGTTTAACGTCTCATCCGAAAGACAGCACCTCAGAAGTGCAGCACCCCTCTCATGCTGCACTACAGTGTCAGTACTGGGATATTAATCCAAGTGCCAAATGTGGGAGCTGAACCCACAGCCCTCTGATCTCCTGGCCTCAGAGGCGAGTGTGCTACCTGCTGAGCCACTGACACTGCAATGTGTCTAGCTCAAGGTTTTTATCAGTATTTTCAGCTATCTTTAAGCACCCATTGTCCCATATGATCAGGAAGCAGTTTGTTGCTTGCATTCCAGTGTACCATAATCACAAGAAATTGTTAAATGATGGATGCTTAAAGACAAAATTGAAAATAGTGCTGAAAACACTGGGATGACCATTTCAAAAGGCGTTCTTTAATTTCTAATCTAAAAAATGCCAACACTAAGAGATAAAAAGTGGCTCTTCCAAACATGAGAAAAGGTGATTTAAAATGGAGTAAAATGGAATATGTTCAACTATTTTCTCCCTAACATACACAGCTGCTTAAAATGTTCAACTGTTGACATTTTGTATTAGGAGACAAGGAAACTGAATGCAAACAGCCCCGGGTAAATAAACTCCTTTATTCTGTGTCATTTCACATTATTTCTGGTGTACGTTGCAAAGTTTTGTATGGTATTGTTTCTGTGGGGAGGCTTGAAGTTTTTTCAGTAAATTAGGAGAAGCCTGAGACTTTGGAAGGCTTACTGTGACAGCATATGAGAACTAATTTAGAACCACCACACATTACAGCTTGTATTATGGGTGCCAGCCTTTGGAAGACTATCAGGGATAAGTCTCAAGCATAGATTGCCTAGGTTCAGATCATGACTGTCTGAGGGCAGATACATCATACCTTTCATTTAGGATTCGGAATTTTTTTTTTTTTTTTTTAAATAACAGCATAGCTCGGCTTATGGGATTTTTTTTTTCACTGCTCCCAAAGTATGTTTTCAGGATGCCTAAATAATGAAGATATGTAAAGGGGATACTCTTGCTTCTCTTACAGAACTAGTTTAGTTATTATTGATTCAGCGTTTTTGGCATTTAGCAGTTTAATCTGTCTCCCCCTCTTGCTCTCTCTTTGCAGGCTGACATGCTCCGATCCCTAGCCAGCACAAAACCAACAGTAAATGAGCAAGATCTAGAGAAATTAAAGAAGTTCACTGAAGATTTTGGTCAGGAAGGCTAAACCAAAGAAAATTCCTCTGCAGTACAAAGCGCTTCGTGTTTCTTATCTTGCTTGATCTCCCAACAAACAGCTGCCTCTGTATTCGAGACATTGACACTGTTATTTTTTTTGCTGTTCTACATGTGCAAGTCAAGTCCTCGTTTCAGCAACTTAAACTTTTGTATGATAACATTAAGGTGACTTTTTGTCATAAAATGCCTTCTGCAGATTTTACTTTAAAAAGTAACTGGTTTCTGTCAAGGTCACACGTCTCTGAGTGTGGCTTAAATAACTTGTTTGAATGTCAACAAATAAGCAAAACAGTTTCTTCAGTAGTGACTCCATTATTCCTTAATTAAGGCCTTGTGAGCGACACAAAATTATAAGCATGTTGATAAAAACAATGCTGTATCACACCTGTATTCGAGTGTCAAGAAGCATTAGCAACTGGTTATTTAACTGTTAATTTTAGATTCGGAGCAAGTACGTTTTCTATGGCTGTTGCTGATTTTAACAAAAATAATTAAAAAGATGAAGAAAGATACTGTATATGCATGTCTTGAAATCAAGTTCTTGGTTTCATTTTTCCAGTTATATTTTTCTCTCCTGATGCAGAACCCTCCAAACCTCTGTTTGCACACATAATTCTCCCCTGGTCTTGAAGAATAGTGGTGCCTACTTAACTTCTCTGAGACCCACAGAGCTTACCTCCAGTGAGACCCTCATACCATGCTGATTGATGGGAGCAAGAACTGTGGTGGAGTAAGGAGAAGACGTAGAAGCCAGTTGTCCTGGCCAGCCCCACCATTGGCAAGGTTGAAGATGGAGGATGTGATCTGCAAGATGGTTGCCCCCATTTCGCTATAATGCCCCATTGCTCCATTTTCTTCCTTGGCAGAATACCAGTCCCAGTCTGCTCAACTCTCCAAACATCTGTTTAGCTTCTGCCAGCCCTGTTCCTCGTGGAACACCAAGTCATTGTTGCTGTGGAAGTTAGCACCTCCCTGCCCCCCGTAGGAGACCATCCAGTGGAACACTCTAGTCCCCTTTGCCAGTCTAGGCTTGGAGCACAAGCCAAGATCAGCAGCAGCATGCAAGTGGTTTCACAGCTGCTGTGCTGTTGGATCTGCCCTCTTAAGTCACTTTTAATTAGGGTTCTCCTGCATTTACATGTGGCTGGGGAGGAATTCTTTATAGAAATTACTGGAGTAAGAGGTTTCTAGTGTAGTCTGTTCCATTATTTGTTTTTAATAAAGCTCTTCAGGAAGAAAGAGAACAGGTATGCAGCAGCATAGCCTAGTAAATGGGGAGTACAGTCCAACAAATACGAGCCAGAGACCAGTTTTTAGCAACACATCCTCAAACATTGCCCTTCAGGTTGAGCTGTAAATGACGATAGATGGGGTCAGTCTTTTGACCATCTGAATTGCTGTGCAGAGTCTAGTCGTGCCTGCTGGTGATGATTTTGTCACCATCTGATACTAGGGAAGAAGGAGGAGGCCGCAAAACTGACAGTTTAAGAAGGTGCACACTACTTAAAATGGTGGATGTTTGGGACTGGAAGTATACAGAAAATGTAAAAAAAAAAAAAATTTGTTTAAATGGCATTATGTTCTCTGCCTAAAAGGTAACTCCTAGAATGTTATGGAATTAGTTGCCATCTTGAGAAAGAAGATATTTGTCTTCTGATAACAAAACTGCAGTCGGACAGTTCCTGCATCTTCTAACAGTTTCAATAGCATGGCACCATGAAGTTGAACTACCTGAATGAAAAACAGGCCTCAGTGTAGATCAAAGGGACATTGTCAACCTTTTTTCTATCCTATTATTTTCAGTTGAAAAACACATTTTACGATTGCTTACCTTCTCTGGAATTCTTTGATGTTTCTGGTTGTTGTATCCATTTTGTTTCTTAGTAGAACTGAAATGCATGCTGACCATATAATTCTGTCCAGCCTTGGTTTAAAATCCTTGATCTGTTCTTGTATACTTGCTGAACATTAGGAAGACACCAAAACAGTGCAGCTACTCTTACTGCAATAGTCTCCTCTCCTCCCAGTGTACTATGAGTGGCTAGAGTTTGTTGAGAATGTTCCCAAGGCCAGGAAAGATTCAGTAAGGGTTGGTCAAGGAATGTAAACATGTTTTGGTGTGGTAACAGCAGTACTGTTTGCAGTCTGCTTTTCACTTTTTAACCAGAAAAGGGAATCCGAATCAAACTACCAGCTACAACAGCAGTCTCTACTGAATGTGAACAATCATTTTTTTTTTTAATTAAACAAGGGACACTTTAAGGCCTAAGGGGGTTGACAGTGTCCCTTTCAACTCCCACTTGACACATGCTATAGAAAGTGCACAACATTATTATGGAATCCTGCGTACTGGCCAAAAGCATGTTAAGAACATTTAAACTGTGTTAGTGTTGAAACCTTTCTTTCCATTGTGCTGTTTTACAAGAAACTTCAATGCTAAGGACAGAGCCTGCAAACTTTGAAAGTGAGCATAGTGCTTCATCAAAGAAATGGTAACATTGTAAAGGTTAATGTGGGCATTTCAATTTACTGTGTTGGTGATATGCGGATTATAACCTTGACAGTACACAAGCTGAAAGCACTTCCAGGATCAACACTGAGCATGTGCCTTTATAATGGCTTAGGTATGTATTCAAATTATTTAAATGTTATACAGTGGGTCACTGGGAGAGGTCCAGAATGCTGTGTATTCTAAATTGTCTGTAAGTAGTTTTTGTTGTTTGAGGTTTTTTACCCAAGAAACTCAGATAGGTAGAATGAAATGTTGGGAGATTTGCACATTTCAGACATGATTGTTCTGTCTTACTGTGTAATACATTGATTCCTGATGGGTTTAAGGTTTCTTACATAGCAAACTTTTCCTATACTTTCCATATAAAATTCTAGGACTAGTTTAACATACAGTGCAATTATGAAGTATAAAGTATATAGTTTGAAAACTTTACACCTTTAGTGTTGCATAATAAACTAATTTCACCTCCGAATTTGTTTAAATAAAGAAGCTCATGGTGACACGGATTTCTGTTTCAATATATTTGTAAATAAAGAGAGTTACATACACACACTGCTTGTGGTTTCCTTTGAACTGACTTGCAAGTATAAGCTGTTCTGTTAACTTCCATTTATGGTGATTGTTACTTTGCTTTTTATAGTAATTCTACAAATTCTAACCCCAGGAGTCCCTCACTTTTAATGTGTTACACTATATGCTAGTTTTCTCAGCTGAGAGTGACGCCCCCAAGAATAGAACCTACAGTGGTAATCGCGCAAAGGTTTGCCGGTAGGCCGATATACCGAGCATAGTACAAATGCGATACCCATTGAATAACGTGTGTACTGCTACCATGCAATGACGTGTGGTACCAGTATACTTTTGTGTGACTACCACTGTGTGCAAATTTTAGAACTTGTAAGGTAGGTGCAAACTCTGTATTCATGCTCCATCCTGGCCATTGCTCAGATCTGTTTCTCTGCCTGAAGAGAGCAGTCACCACGTAGTGAACTCTGGGTAACGGCTGCTTTTCCAGTCCATTTATTTCTTTTAAATAAGTGTATTTCATGTGTTTACACTTAGTTTTGATTACTCTGCAGCAGTTAAATAGTGTAGTTGTCGTATTGGTCTTAGTAAGAACAGATCCAGAAGCAAATGATTTGATACCTTTTATTGGACCAACATAGATTTTACAACAAAAGGGCAAAGTGCTCTAGCTTTTGGACCAACCAAATCCTTCTTCAGAAGCTTTGACAGTTATTTAGACAATCCCATACTATTAGCACCCAGATAATGCATAAAAAACAGAAATAATTCTCATTGGTTTAACATATGTTTATTTGTATATACATAATTTCTGTTTATTTTAATTTAGGGCTTGTTTTCAACTTCCCAATGTATTCTCACGTGTTCTTGTACTGTAATGATGTACCGTGTGTTTTTCTGTACCTCTCTGTACCCCATTGTTGTAATCTCCCGGGTCGTTCCTGAAAATAGGCATATTACTTGTCTAGTGTACTTACCCGGTTACCAAAAGCTAAATAAATAAAAACTTGCAATTAGGCCTCATTTCAGCATTTTCCCTTTCACTGTGTTGTTTAAAACACAAGGACACTTGCAATAAAAGTCATAAGCTCATCTTACATGTAATTATGGAGAATAATATCCCAAGGTTTTGTTATCAGTAGACTGTTTTCTTGAGACGTTTTTAAATTAATGCGAGAACTCTATGCTTGTTGCTGTTTCTTAATAACCTTTGACCTTCAGGGGCTTCTCAGCTAAAAGCATACTGGTGTTACTTAGCTTCTCTGACCGTCTTCTGTTATGTTTCAAATGAATATGTTAAACCAACGAGAATTATTTCTATTTTTTATGCATTATCTGGGTGTTAATAATTTGGGATTTTCTAAGTAACTGTCATAAACCTTCTGAAGAAGAACTTGGTTGGTCCGAAAGTTAGAGCACTTTGTTCTTTTGTTGAAATATCTATGTTGGTCCAATAAAAGGCATCAAATCATTTGTTTCTTGATCTGCATTAGTTAGGGATTTTTTATATATTTCTAGGCTCTCCGGTTCCCGATTTATTCCCAGGTACCAGAGTAATTTTAACTGGTTACCAATTTAGTTTGGGCTTTTTTTTAAATACCCTAAGCCCTCTTTTACTGTTAATTTTATTTACTCAAGTATTTTACTATTAAACTGACAGGAAATGAATTGAGTTTCAACTTTCCATTTCAGTCTATGTGCTTTAACCCTAATTAATCATTTCCTGTCGCAAGAAAGTACAGTTTCCTATTTCTGTAGTTTCTGCTGCCTTTAGTTTTTTTTTTTAGTAGGTTTTAACTATGTTTGTGTTTGAATTCTTCCCCTGACCGGCGTTTTCATTGCGGTTCCCACACTTTGTTTCCGGCTGGAAAATCTGTGGTTAAAATTAAAAAAAAAATTGTTTTTGTCATTTTGATTTCAGTTTTATATTGGTTCTCTTCCTTTTGAGAGAACCATGTTTTCCATTACCTTTTCTTTTATATTTTGTTATTTTGGAACCATTTCTCATGGTTCCGTCTCGCTTGGGAACCGACCGCAATGTTATATATTTTCCCTATTGGGAACCATATATTTTCTCTTCTGACATTTTATGTCAGCTTGACCTAAAAATCTGGACCTATAGTTTTAAAAATTGCATTGTGTTTTAAAATTGTGGCCAAGGCAGACAGCCACAATCTTGAAGTTGTTTGGGTCCAGATCATAACTGAACTTTGCACTAAATTTTGCTCTAAAATACTTAAAAAAGAGCAAAAAGGCTAGAAAGTATGGCTTCTCCATCTGCTTCCCCCCCAGTAAGCTTTTTGAAGAGGGATCCTCCTCTCCGCATAAGTCTAAAGATAGGTCCTCTAAAGATCTTCTAGAAAATAAGTCTGACAAAAACAATTCAGACCAAGCCAAATAAGAGACATTCTGAGCAGGTTTCTGATTCAGTGCCTGCCAAAAAGAAACAAGAAAAACATATCACTGCCCCTACCGCTGAAGAGTAAAGGGGGACGCCAGTGACTCAACAAAAATATGCCTTCCGAGGAGTTGGCAAAGGCTTGGCAAGCTGTAGGCCATTTAATTGCCACTTCAGTGAGTCCTTACACTCCTGTTCCAACAGACCCTGACCAAGTACAGGGTTTTTATTTTGAGGAAGGGGAGGAAGGCATAGAACCTGTCATGTCCCCTGACTAGGAATTTGGCTCTCCTTCTCATGGTCAGGAGGATTTTTCACCCATTATACATTTGTCCAGCACATGGTGGACACCCTAGACCGCTCCATACAGGAAACCACTGAGGAGGCAGATATTATGAGTCTTCCTCCTCCCAAGAAGCTGCTACTTCCAGTTCACTAATCCCTTTGCAAGGCTACCTTTAAATTACTCCAGAATCCCACCTCCATTCCTGGGGTAGATAAGAAAATAGAGAAGTAGCAGCTAGATGAATCTAGTGCTGAGCACCTCTACACTGATTCTGACCACGATGGAGTGGTACAGGCTGCAGCCTGTGACAGGGATAAAGTGCCTCTTTCCTCTTAGCCCCTTGATATAGAGTCCAGAAAACTGTACACCATGAGCAAGAAATCTTACACAACTGCCTGTCTGCTGTTATGCCTCTCCATGTATATGGCATATACTGCACAGTACCAAAAGGCTTTGTGGAATTTAGTCCTGGCTATTAGCTAGAAGGCTGCTGACCACATTGCTCAGGATCTGGCAGAAACTGTTAAAACTGCCTTGGAGGCTACAAAGTAACAGTTCCATATGGCCGTAGATGCCAGTGACACTGCCTCCAAAGCTATTGCACAAGCCATTTCCCTCAGAAGGTTTGCTTGGTTAAGAACTACTAACCCCTCCCAGGATACTCAAACTAAAGCTATGGATTTCCCCATTGAGAACAATTCTCTCTTTGGAGACAAAAAAAGAGGAATACATGAAAAAGGTAGAAGAATACAAAACTACCTGTAAGAGCAATGCAGCTAAAGAGAAAGCCTCCACTTCTTACAAGCCCCAGGAAAAGGAGGCAGAGGTAGGGGTTACTACCCCCAGAGCATTTCCATCCTTTGCCCATGGACTACTCCCAAATGAGAGGCTTCTTTACAAGAAGAGGTAGAAGGACTCAAAAGCTTGCTGAACCTGCCCCCTTGCCTAAGGCCCACTCCAAACAAAACCTCTGACTGAGATGCTCAGGTCACCTCCCCTCTCCCAGTAGGAGGAAGGCTGGCCCATTACCTCCACCAGTGGCAGCTTGTCACCACAGACAAGTAGACCACTGACTCATAGTAGACAAGTCTCAGAAGCTCAAACTCTGCGACTCACCCAGCTTACCCTAGAATCGCATTGGTTCCTGATCAACACAGAAAAATGTCTCGCAAGGAGCCAGTCCAGCTACTGGAATTTATAGGAACAGCGCTGGACACCCAGCAAGGGAAAAGCCCCGCTTCCTCTAAACAGAGTAGACAACATCTTGACCCTGGCAAACTCATTTGTCTTCGGCCAGCCAAGGCCAGCCAGGCACTTTCTCAGGCTCCTATGCCACATGGCATCCACTACAGCAGTAGTCCCTGGTGCCAGGTTTCAGATGAGGGACATTCAGTACCATCTAAGGGCTCATTGATCCCAGAAGAGAGACTCGCTGTCAACGCTGATTCCAGTTACCAAGACTCTACTACAAACCTTGGACTGGGAAAGACCGCTACAATCTCAAGGAAGGAATTCTTTCCAACAGAAGGAACCCTCCAGAGTGCTCAGTGTGACGCTTGACCAGCTGGTTCTGATCACGCTCTGATTTTTGTAATATAAAAATGTGTTATTGAGTCTCTCTCATGAGACAGCCTGTGGGATGACCCCCAAGTTTTCAGCTACAAGATGTTAACCTGAAAGCTAGGAGATAATTAAAGACTGGAGATACATAATTAAGGGTCTCCTGTTTGTCTGACATAATTGTAGCTGACCAGCTGCCAGGATAGAGATCATAAACCTTTATGACATTTAGAGGAAAAACAGTTAATTTCAGCTGGTGATAGAAAGCTATATGACAGCTAAGTGAGAACTGCAGAGTTGTAAAGGTTCTCTGATGTATTTGAAAAAAGCAGGAAACCACTCAAGATCAAAGAAGTCATTTGAGAAATAAGTTTTTGCTGATGTCACCTTATTTAATTTACCTCCTGAATGATGACATCCTGGTTGTATAATTTTTAATATTCCAGAAGGAGGAGCTAGGTAGCATCATAGAAGGGGTGGAGACACATGGTTTAAACTGTATTCTGTATTTCCACTTACTGGTATTCCTGTTTGAGCTCTCTTGAAACAGCTACCTAAAGCACTGTAAGAAGGTATACATTTAGATAAAAAAGTCTAACTGTAGGTTGGTAGGAAATTGCACTTTAAACCTTGTTCTTTTACGTGATTGTATGCTTTGTGATATATTGTTCTGTAGTTACATTTTACATATTTTTATCTATTTTCTTAGTAAACCTCTTACTTTAAAAGAGACTACCTGGTGTGCCTTTGAAATTCTTTTACCAAGTGACGTACAGAGGGTTAAAGTTGACACTGTTCATAAGCTTCCTGGTAATGCCAAACTGGGAAAAGGTAAGAATGTTCCCAAGGTCTTTAATAGAGTTTTTAGGGTTCATTTTGTATACCTGGTTAGGTGCCCGTAGGCGAAAGATTTGTGGCATTTCCCCGAAGAGCAGAATTATCTGAGTCTGTACATTTGGGTACGCTAGCATATGGTTCACAGTTTGAATCCCTCCAGAACTTGAGACCAAAGGTGATTTGGACCTACAAAATAGGAGGGTTATCCTGTTCTGTTACCATGTTCACAATACTGCACTCGGAGGTTGGCAGTGTGGGAGCAGAGGGCCTGACCTGCTGAGTGGTGGATGTGACAGATTGGTTGGCAGTGGTGTGCATCATTTTAGTAATACAAGCTTTTATTGTTCAGTGTGTCAGCTTAATACTGTCAGCTCACTTGAAAACAAGGCAGTGATTTTTTTTTTTTTTTTTAAAGGAAACAGAATTATATCACTTGACTTACGGTCAAGTTCCTACCAGTTTTATTTATTTTTTTCTAAAGTGCAAATTAGAGTAGCCATAGTTAGGGAAGTTGGTGGCTTCCAGCTACAGCAGGCACATTGTAGACTGCTTAAAGCAGTTCTGCAGGGACAGAGGAGTCCTGTACGAAGTAAAAGCCACCAAGCAGAACCTTGTGGATGCCCTGATGGTAGCGGATACCCAGAGCATAGAGTCATACAGTGACTGTAAGGATCGAACCTCGAGTGTGGAAGGGTTAGCGGCCAGTGCAGTGTCCAGATCCAAGGAGGAGGGCAGCAGGGGAAGGTCACCAGCATTCTGGAGCCAGAAGTACTCAGGCTGCACATTGAGTTGCACAGAATGGAGCTGGAGCTCCAGAGAGAAGAGAAGCGAGAACAGCGAGCTGCCGATTAGAAGAGGGAGCGAGAACAGTGAGCTGCAGAGGAGAAGAGGGACCATGAACAGCGAGAGGCGGACTGTGAGGAGCGTGAGCACCATAGGCAACATGAACTGGAGATGCTACAACTCCAAGCACCAGAGTAGGTAAGTGACTTAGGTTTAACTGGAACTAAAGGACTGGCTTACAAATTTAATTCCAAATTGATAGCTGAATTTAAAGAGGGGGAGGATATGGATGCCTTTTTTAAATTATTTTGAAAAAGTTTGTATTCAGGCTAAAATTCCCCGGGAGTCCTGGAGCTTCCAGCTATCCCCGCTAGTTACCGGGAAAGCTTGGGATGCATTGGGTCAAATAGACAATGAGGACAGTAATGATTACAGCAAACCTAAAGCTGCAGTGTTAAAAAAAAATTTGAATTGACTACTGAAGCCCTGACATGAGCTACAAGGAGCTAGCCAACGTCAGTTTTTAAAATGGTGGGAAGGAATTGAAGCAAACTCTGTAGAAAAAATTGAAAATGTGATTGTTAGAACTTTTTTGGGGGCATGCCCAGCAGAGCTGAAAACCTGGCTGGAGGACTGAAATCCCAAAACAGTGCAAGAGGCTTCCGAACTCTTGGACCGCTATGCCAAGAGCAGACCTGCTCTGAGAACAAATGGGGCGGGCGTGGCAGCACAGAAAGGGAAAAGCATGCCTTCAGGGCAGCTAAAACCCTCACTGCCTCTACCAAAACCAGTTAGCCCCAGGTTTCCGAGAAAAGATTTCTCTGAGAAAAGAAATGAATGTTGGTTGTGTAAAGAAACTGGGCATATTGCCAGACAGCATACCAAAAGGGCGAGAAATACACAACCGGGGGCTAAGAAAGAAGTTGGTTGGTTGTGTGTCTCTGGAAGCATGCCTGTGAACATGAGGAAACACATGCACCCAGTCATGATGAATGGTGTACAGACGCAAGGGTTAAGGGACACTGGCATCCCTGACATTGGTAAAAGGGGATCTGGTACAACTTGGTAAGCTTATACCCAATAAGTATGTCACTGTACAAGACTTTACTGGAGGGGAAAAAACATTGCCCCTCGTTAGTGTTCTTCTAGACTGGGGTGAAACGGGGAACTGTGCAACAGGTGGCTGTAGCCAAAACGTTAGCAGTGGATGTCATCCTTGGCAACAATTTCCAATGGGATTCTGTGTGTAGTTACCCATAGCCAAGCAGCCAGGGAAAATTGTAGTTCCCTGAGTCTCACAGAAGCCATTGTGGAAACCACTGGGAAGCTGGTTCCCCAGCCTATGTCTCCTGATATGGAGACTAATGAAAAGGGGGTAGAAATTTCCCCAGTAGCAGTTAACCACACAGCTAGGGAGGGTTACTCGGTAGAGGGAGGGGTGACCCATTGTCAGAGGGTTAGGTATGACAGTGATCCTGAATGCACTGACACTAGTGCTAGGGACCCTAGTTTAGAGACTGAAGGGTACCTGTCCCATACCTAGGGAATGTGTGAGGAGTTTGCAGTTGCTCAGAGAAGTGACACTAGTCTAGAGAAGCTGAGGGTTTGGGCAGACTCTGATGGAGCTCAAGGAGGTGATGGTAAACATAAGGTTTACTGGGAAAATGGACTGATGTATACTCAGGCTGTGCAGACAGAGGGAGGGGTGACAGGCAGCTTGTTCCCTAGGGGTATCCTGAGCAGTTGCTCAAGATTGCACATGATATTCCCTTGTCTGGTCATCTGGGAATCATGCACACTACACAGCGGTTGGCCCAGAATTTCTGTTGGCCCAACTTCACCCAGCTGGTGAAGGAGTATTGCAGGTCTTGTCACCGGTGCCAAGAAATAGGGAAGGCAGGTAAGAAAACCCAAGCTGCCCTAATTCCATTGCCCATAGTGGAGTACCCATCCCAGAGGGTGGGAATGGATATTGTGGGGCCTTTAAATACCCCTAGCTCCTCAGGGAAGAGATTCATCCTGACTGTGATGGATTATGCCACCCGGTACCCAGAGGCAGTCACCCTGTCCTCACTGAGGACAGGCAAAGCAGCAGATGCCTTACTTGGTATTTTCTCCCATGTTGGGTTTCCGCAGGAGGTTATCACCGATTGAGGGGGTTCCTTCATGTCGGACCTGATGAAATGTTTGTAGAAGTGTGGGGGTGGTGCAGAGATGTACAACACCATATCACCCACAAGCCAAGGGGATTGTGGAGAGATTTAATGGTACAGGAAACACAAAGCAGTCTCTGTTCAAAAGGGGGCTATGGTCCCACCTTAAGAATGTAACCATGTGTAACTGCAAGAAAATAATTCAACATATTCCTCCTGCCTTATCCCTCACTTCTTCTCCCCCCCCTTGACTTACAACCCTCCTACACCACATTTCCCCTTTACTCCTGTCCCACACCACCTCTAGCTACTTTGACAACGCCAATCTGGCTTCTTACCTTTTCCCCATCATCCCCAAAGTTTCAAGTTTATCACGGACCTATTATTGACATGTCTCACTATTCCCAGTGTATCCCTACCCTGCAATAACTTGATGTAATGTAATTTACTTTACTTTTAAGATGTACCTGAAACTAGCAAGTCTTGTACCTCCTGTGCCATTTTAATGATGTTCATGATGCCTACCATGTTTTTCTTTTTTCACTGTTATCTTAATTTGTACTTATTGTATTTGTATTGCTCTGTTTTGTCCCTGACTTAGAACCTTTGAAAATGAGTCTTTGACTCAAAGGTATTAATCCCAAGCAAAATAAAAAAAATAATGGTACCCTGAAGTCAATGCTCCGGGTGTTTGCTGAACAGCATAGGAGTGACTGGGAGAAATACCTTCCGCACCTGTTGTTTGCATACAAGGAGGTGCCCCAAGAGTCGACAAGTTCCTACCTTGGGACTCTTGTATGGATGCGGGTACATGGGCCCCTAGACTTGATCCGGGAGGACTGGGAAGGCAAGCACGCCACCCAGGGAACTCCCATAGTGGATTACGTCCTTAGGTTTAGGGAAAGGCTGAAGGAGCTTATGGGGACGACAGAGCAACCTGGCAGCTGCCCAACAGAAACAAAAAGTGTGGTATGACTACAGAGCCAGAGCTCACTCGTAAGTGGTGGGTCAGGAAGTCATGTTCCTTATTCCGGTCCGGAAAGACAAGCTGCAGGCTGAGTGGGCAGGACCGTACAAAGTAGTTAGGAAGGTAAATGACGTGAACTATATTATAGAGTTATCTGAAAGAAGACTGACAAAAAGCATGTACCATGTCAACATGATGAAGCCATATGCTAATATGGCTGACGTGTTAGCAGTGTGTAGTCCTGGGGAGGGGACGGACAAAGAAGACCCCCTTCTGGACTTGCTGGAAGAAAGTAAGCGGGAGTCCTCTGTGGAGGCAGTAAAATTGTCTCCCCAGCTGGCCCCAGACAAGATCCAGGAAGTAAGGGAGGTTTTAGCAGATTTTGTCCCATTGTTTAGCATCAAGCCTGGACTAACCCTTAGCAACACACAAAGTGGAGACAGGGACACAGACGCCTATATGGCGGACAGCATATCGGGTGTCGGAGGCTGTCCAAAAGAGCATTAGGCGGGAAGTGGAGGAGATGCTGGATTTAGGGGCAATCCAGAGATCCCACAGCCCCTGGGCCTCACCTGTAGTTCTTGTGCCCAAGCCAGATAGCTCTACTAGTTTCTGTGTGGACTGAATGCAGACACAAAGTCTGACGCCCACCTGATGCCCCGGACTGAAGAACTCCTGGACAAGTTGGGAGGGACGACCTACCTTACGACTATTGAGCTGACCAAGGGTATTGGCAGGTAGAGTTAACAGACAGCTCTAGAGAGAGGTCGGCCTTCATCACTCTGACAGGCTTATTTGAATTTAAAGTAATGCCTTTTGGATTGAAGAACGCCCCGACCACTTTCCAAAGGTTAGTGAACCAGGTGTTAAATGGTGCTGAGGAGTACGCCGTGGTGTACCTGGATGACATTGCCATCTTTAATGCCAGCTGTGAGGAACACCTGTCCCAACTTAGAGAAGTGCTGGGCAGGATACAGAGGGCCAGGCTCGCTGTCAAAGCTGAGAAGTGTCAGGTGGCCATGGGAGAAGTGGCATACCTCGGGCATGCAGTAGGCTGGGGAAAGCTCTGCCCTAACCAAATAAAAATAGAGGTGATCCAGGTGTGGCCCAGACCAGAAATGTAGAAGCAGGTCTGGAGTTTTCTAGAGACAGCAGGGTACTATAGGAAATTTGTACCCAATTACAGTGCCCTGGCTGCTCCCCTATCTGACCTGGTAAAGAAAAGGATGCCAAAGAAAATTACCTGGGGACCAGCCTGTGAGGAAACCTTTACCAGACTGAAGGAGGCACTGTGCAGTGCTCCTGTATTGACAAGTCCTGACTACACAGACCCTTTATAGTTCAGACTGACGCCTCAAATGTGGGTATTGGAGCAGTACTGAGTCAGACATCCAACCAAGGGAAAGATCACCCGGTAGTGTACCTGAGTAAAAAGTTACTTCTCAGGAAGCGGCCATATTCTACTGTGGAAAAAGTGTGTCTTGCCATAGTGTGGGCCCTAAAGAAGCTAGAGTCATACTTTTATGGGCAGCATTTTGTGGTACAAACTGACCACAACCCCCTGGTTTGGCTGACGCAAATGGGAAAAACTAATGGCAGATCATTAAGATGGAGTCTTGCTTTGCAAGGGTATGACATGCCAATCTTACACAGGGCTGGAGCGAAAAAATAGAACTCAGATGGCTTGTTGTGCGTCTATAAGGAGTGGACAGATTTGGGAAGCTTATCCCATGCAGAGGATAGAGACCCCAAATTCAGTCTAGGTAGGGAGGATTGTGACACTTGACCAGCTGGTTCTGATTGCTCTATGATTTTTGTATATAAAAATGTGTTCTTGAGTGTCTCTCATGAGACAGCCTGTGGGACGAACCCCCCCCCACCCCCCAAAGGTTTCAGCTACAAGATATTCACCTGAAAGCGAGGAGACAATTAAAGACTAGAGAGGCATAATTAAGGGTCTCCTGTTTATCTGACTTAATTGTAGCTGACCAGCTGACAGGATAGAGATCATAAACTTTTATGACATTTTAGAGGAAGAACGGTTAATTTCAGCTAATGTTAGAAAGCTATATGACAGCTAACTGAGAAAACCGCACAGTTGTAAATGTTCTCTAATGTCTTTGAAAAAAACAGGAAACCACTCAAGATCAAAGTCATTTGAGAAATGAGTTTTTACTGATGTCACCTTATTTAATTTACCTCTTGAGTGATG
Source organism: Neoceratodus forsteri (assembly GCA_016271365.2). Classification (NCBI taxonomy): domain Eukaryota; kingdom Metazoa; phylum Chordata; order Ceratodontiformes; family Ceratodontidae; genus Neoceratodus; species Neoceratodus forsteri. The sequence goes on from CM057456.1 coordinate 349,648,657, forward strand.
AGACATCCTGGGTGTATAATCTTTAATATTCCAGAAGGAGGAGCTAGGTGGCATCATAGAAGGGGTGGAGACACAGGGTTTAAACTGTATTCTGTATGTCCACTTACTGATTTTCCTGTTTGGGCTCTCTTGAAACAACAGCTACCTTAAGCACTGTAAGAAGGTATACATTAGATAGAAAAGTCTAACTGTAGGTTGGTAGGAAATTGCACTTTAAACCTTGTTCTTTTAAGTGATTGTATGCTTTGTGATATATTGTTCTGTAGTTACATTTTACATATTTTTATCCATTTTATTAGTAAACCTCTTATTTTGAAAGACTACCTGGTGTGCCTTTGAAATGTTTTCTTTTACAAATGAAGTACAGAGGGTTAAAGTTGACATTGTTCATAAGCTTCCTGATAACAAACTGGGAAAAGGCAAGAATGTTCCTAAGATCTTTCATAGAGTTTTTAGGGTTCATTTTGTGTACCTGATTAGGTACCCATAGGCAAAAGATGTGTGGCATTTCCCCGAAGAGCAGAATTATCTGAGCCTGTACAATTGGGTACGCTAGCATATGGTTCACAGTTTGAATCCCTCCAGAACTTGAGACCAAAGGTGATTCAGACCCACAAAACAGGAGGATTACCCTGTTCACAGTACTGTACTCGGAGGTTGGCACAGTGGGAGCAGAGGGCCTGACCTGCTGAGTGGGGGTTGTGACACTCACTACAGACGTCACCCTTCTGGGATGGGGAGCACACCTTGCAGACCAGTCAATAAGCGAGATATGGTCTCCCAGGGAGTCCAGATGTCAAATAAACCTCCTTGAACTCAGAGCTGTGTAACTAGTCATAAAAATCAATGCCCCCCAGCTCAAGGGCCACTCTGTCCAAGTCAGGACATATGACCACCACCACCATGTTTTACATCAACAAGCAAGGGGGCACAAGATCCTCAAAGCTCTGCACAGAAGCCATGAAGATCTGGTTGCTGGCTTACTCCCTGGACATGCAGCTAACTGCCATCCACCTGCCAGGCAAGGACAATGTGCTGGCAGACTCTCTGAGCCACTTCAGCTAGGGCCACCATGAGTGCACCCTAAACAGACACATGCTGGTTACAGTCTTCAGGAGGTGGGGCACTCCAGAGAGAGAGCTCTTCACCTCCACACACAATTACCAGATTCCCCTGTACTGCTGCAGACCTCCAGCAGTGGGCACAGTGCCAGTGGATGCCCTGTTCCTCAGCTGGACAGGAAGGTTTCTCTATGCTTTCCTGCCTTTTTCCTAGATACTCAGAGTGCTCCTTAAGCTCAGGAGACAGCAACAGTGATCTTGGTGGCTCCAGACTGGGAAAAACAGGCATGGTGCTCTGCTCCTTGCCCTGTCAACCAAGCGGCCCATCTACCTGCCTTCAACTCAGTCTCCTGATCTTGCCTCAGACAGGGGTAACATACCCCAACATAGTATCCCATTGTCTCAACACTTGGTACTTAAAGAGTTAGAGTTCCCAGACTCTCATTATTCAAAAGTTTCTCAGAATCCTTAGACTAGCTAAATAACCAAGTACAGTGTACAAAAAAGACTTGCGCTTCCAAATGGAAGAATTTCTCTTTCTCGTGTAAAGACAGGCAGATTGACCGATTGCAGTCTAGCCTGCCTTACATACTGGATTACTTAGTCCACCTGCAGGCCTTGGGGCCTCATCCCTGAAAGTTCACCTGGCAGCAATTTTATATTTCTGCAGACAATGAGGAATCTAATTTCTCATCCCATTTTCAATAAATTCTTTAAGGGCCTGCTGCATCTTCAACCTGACTTAGGGATCCTATCCCTCCCTGCGACTTGAACCTGCGTATAGCCAAATTGATGGATGTCCCATTTGAACTTATGGCTACAGCATATCTAAAATATGTCACTTAAAAAACAGTATTTCTAGTGGCCTTAACTTCTGCTAGGAGAATTTCAGAGCTGCAAGCTTTCTGCACTGAACCCAACTACATCATCACCCACAGGGATGAAGTAGTTCTCAGAACTAATAGAACATTTCTTCCCAAGTTGATGTCTGAATTTCACCTCAACCAGTCCAAAACTCTTCTGGTATTTTTCACTGACAAATCTACTCCTGGTGAGTGTAGGCTCCACAGCCTGGATGTGAAAAGAGCACTGACCTATTACCTGGAACATACTAAGCAGCTCAGTACCTCTCATACCCAGCTGTTCCTTGCCTATGGTGAAGTGGGTAAGGGCAGACCAGCCTCTGAGAACTATCGATAGTTTCTTGTATCCAATTTTATTACAGTAAGGCTGGTATACAGCCACCCCAAAGCCTCAGGGCCCATTTCACCAGGGGCACTGCAGCCTCGTTGGCAGCACAGAGAGACATACCTTTACTAGATATCTGCAAAGCAGCTACTTGGAAGACTGTACATACCTTTACATAGCATTAATGTTTGGGTGTACAGTCCAGATCTGATGCCAGATTTGGCACTGCAGTCCTGCAGAACCCATTTCCAAAGTAGGTTCTGTTCCCTCCTCCCAGCTACACTGCTTTGTAGTCTGCTATAGTTAAGCATACTGAGGGATTCCAGGGGTGAGAAGAAAAAAAAGTTTCTTCCAGGGGATCCCTCAGTATGCTTGACCATCCACCCATTCTTTCCTCACATAACCTGTTTATTAACAGTTCTGCAGTCCTTATCACAGGCCAAATTCTTACTGAGGGGCTGATTTAATGTGATGTTTCAGTTAAACATATTATACATAGTTCACCATTGGCTTTTTTTTTCTTCTTGTTTTCTTTTCCCATAGTTTTTCCATTACTCAAGAATAGGATAAGCGATTGGGGCCTTTCACCCCATAGACTTCGAAATGAATCTGACTCACTAGCAGCAGCAGCAGCACCTACAGACTGTGGTCTCCTACCACTTTCTAACTGGCTAATGCCCTGCCATCATTAGCATAGGTACCACCTCCAGGGCAGTTGAACACAGCTGGTAATACTGCTATAATCAAGCATACTGAGGGATCCCCTGGAAGAATCAATATTGCTGTGGTAAGTACTTTTTTCTTTTGGTGCTGCACACTGTACAAATGTCTCCCCTAGGCTGAATCTCTCCAACACCTGGAAAAGATAACGCCACTCTGTGGAGTTAAAGGTTCTCTTGGTATCCATTAACAGCATGAGTGTGGTGTCCAGAATCCGAGAACCCCAATGAATAACATTCAGTAAATGTCACATATTGTGATAAGACAAGCACACTTTCACAAACTCTGATCCAGGTGGACTAACTGTGGAAGAACCTGATCTTCCAAGAGTGTACCTTCACCGTTAATTTCCACTTATGGGTCTGTGCCAGAAGCACTACGACCCCATGGGAGCCAGAACTTTTCAGGAGGTCTCTGTTGAGGCAAGCCGTGTGCATGCATGGTGCTGTGAGAGTGGCTTTCGGTGCCAAGTTGTTCTTGACACCAGCCCCCAACCACACCAGTTTCTTTTTTCCCCACCATCAACTACACTTTAGTGATGATGAAGCTCACCCTTTGGGAATCAGAACTTCACGTCTATATGACAGCCACTTTCAGTTCATCTCAGTTTTAGTTGTTTAAAGCTCAAGTTTATCAGTTGAGTACTTTTATGTAAATTTTCTGTCAGTTTTTCTCACCGCCCTATGGTACCTATGTCAGATGTGTCTGCAGGATTATGATACGGAGCCTTCAGGAAGGCTGCTCTGGCAGCAGGAGCCAAGTCCAGTCTGCTTTTCTGCCAGGGAAGGGTTCTGACTACAAGCTGTCCTGTGATCGGGGGAAGGGAAGTCCTCTGGAGCATGAGTGGGCTGGTTCCCGATTCTGGTTGGGTTCTTGGTGCTGCTCAGCCTTGAATTCTTTCTCTTATCTTGCAGAGAGAGAGAAAGAAATGGTACAAATGAAGGTCACCATCCAGGAAGTCTTCTGCGAAACCCTTGGTTCCTGAGGCTGTGGCCCTTTCATCACCATCTGCGTCACCGTGGGCCTTGGTACTGGGAAACTGAGACCTGGGGTCTGGAGTCCCCCCTCACTGTCCTTTAGTGGGGTCCCCAGTGGGCAGTCTTCCCTAGGCAGCTCTTCAGAGCAGCGTGTGTAGCGTCATGCTGGGGTGTCGCTGCTGGTGGGTCCAGCCCCTGGTCCTTGTAAGTTGGTGGTACTGAACCCATGGCAAAGGCCCTCCAAGCCAAGTAGAGCATTTGACTCCAGCAACGGCCTTCTGCCCTTGCTGGTGACCATGCCACCGACTCCTGCCCCACTGGTCACACTCCTACCTTGTGTCACTTGGTAAGACTGGCCAGGTACTGCTTTGGTCATCTGTGCTGCTGGGATCATTGGTGCTCTGGGGCTGGCATCGGTGCTGTTCGGTCTTCAAGGCCTGTCATGGTGCCTTTCTGGCCCAGGTTTTAATGCCAGTTTGACTCCTGTCAGCACCTCCCTAGTGCCAGAGTTTCTCTAACACATGACTCAGGGCCTGGCGTCATGTTGGCATCTTGCTTGACCCACAACCGTGTTTGCCTGGCACCATGTTTGACCTGGCGCCACATCTGGCCCGGCGCCATTTTGGCTTGATACCGTGCTTGGCCTAGCACTGTGTTGGGCCTGGTGCCGTGTTAAGCCCAGCACCATGTTTGGCCTGGCACTGTGTTGGTTCAACACCTTGCTTGTCCTAGTGCAGTGTCTCACATTGTGCCTGGGCCCAGTGCTGCCTGGCAGGGACTGCATCTGCCATGGTACCCAGTGCTTTTCTCGCCATATGACACCATATCTGTCAGTGCTCTGGTACCATGTCCAATGCCATGTCGGGCGCCTGCTTCTCTCCAGGGTTCATGGCTTTGGGGCTCCCCTTTAACCTCCCTCCAAGGGGGGGTCTTTCGGACTGTGCGTCTGTCCCCGTCCTCATCCTCCTGAGAATGGCATAGACTTCTTGGCTTGGGCCCTCCAGCTGTAGGCCTTTCTGTGCCTCAGATCTGGCCTCTTCTGGTTTTCCTAGCTCCTGGGTTTTCTTTCCCTTATTCTAATATTTCACAGCTCTCTCTCCCTTGGCAAAAAAAAAAATTGGGGTGTCTGCTTCTTTTTATGCAGACTATGGCTTTAGCTGTTGCTAACTCTTTTTTTCTCCAGGTTTGCTTACCTGGATATGCACTTTAAAAATCTGGGCAAGGTGCCTTGTGTTGCCCCTTGCACACAAGGAATTTAGGTTCTAGATTGCTTCGTCCCTTATTTATGCAGCTCTGTGGAGTCTGGAAATCTTAGCTGTGGCCCTTACAGCAACTGCTGTTCATAGGGTTTCTAGCTCCACAGAGCAGAATTCTAGTTCTCCTGCAGATAGATTTCAGAGCACAATCTTTTTAAGCCTACTCCATGCAACACAGGCTGACTCTGACAGCAGGTTTCCATGGTCCTAGTTATATCACTCACTTGATAATCAGTAGGGGTCCATCTCCTCCAGGTTTTCCCTTTCCCAAGTGGAGCCTGAGCTGACACTCTTTGGATGCCTCCCTGGTGGGGTGGGTAACCCACTATCGGGGCTCCAAACACAAGGTGTTCTGAACCAGACTGTGACTCCTGTCCTTTTCAGTATTTTAGAGATATGGTCTCTTTTCGTATGGCCTCTGGACCGTGGTAGATCTCGTTAACCACAAAACAGTCCTCTTCCAGGCAGACAGCAGTCTGGGACATGTTACTCGGACAATGAAGAGCACACTTTCCCCCTCTGCAGAGAAGTTATGAGAGTGTGGGAAGAGAATCTAGAACAGGGGAACGTACTCCGGGCCTTCTATCTGCCAGGAGTCTCGAATACTGTGGCAGATAAGCTTGGCCGAACTCTGGCCCATCCTCATGAATGACTTTGCGAGATTGCTAGTTGATAGTGGAGCACCCCAGATATGGGCCTTTGCATGCCCACTCTAAACCAAACTGCCTTGTTTTTACTCCAGAAATCTAGCTCTTGGCATTTTTCCTGCCTGGATGCCTTCGGCTACTAACGCAAATCAGTTTGCATTTCCTCCCATCCCACCCTGCCTTCAGGCTTGGCTGCTGAACTGAGGATGTATAGGTGCAAGGTATTTCAGTATACATAGATACATACATAGAAGTTGTCAGCAGATAAGGACCTCCTGACCCACGCAGTCTGTCCTGTTATTCAAACAACATGAAGTCTTGCTATATTATGACTATTGCAGTTTGTCCCACCATTAGAACTGCTCCGGAGGTGAAAGAGTTAACTTCCATGCAGGGCATGGAACTTAGAACGCGAGCTCGGTTAGAAAAGCTCTGTCTGGGATATTTCAAACCGAAACTGTCAGATTCTTTACTCCGCCTCACTGAACAGTCGCTCCGGAGATTCCTCCTACTGCTTGGTTAATTTTCTCGGTTTAAAGAGTTTTTTCTCGGTTAAATTCAACCGCGATTATCATTATTTTAACCGCAAACCGATCGGTTCAAGCTCTGCCTATGGTATAGTAAGTAATAGGTTTATTTCTGTGTGGAACTTGTAAATGTTTATCGGTTCGGTTTGAACTGATCAGGTTGTTTTAAAACTTTATTCTGAAGCGTTTAAAGGCTTTTTAGAGTGCGGTTCCTGGTTCTTATCGGTTCTAAAAAAACTGGATTTCATTATGTTTTTTTCCACGACCCGTGACACGGTTGGGAACCGATAAGGGTGTCTTGCCTGGCACTGCCGAAAAAAGGGCAAGTTTTTGGTTAGGCTGGCATTATGTCTGAGAAACCCAAAAGAAAAACCGGGCCCACTGGGTTTCAACACTGTAGTGTCTGTGGGGAAGCCTTTGCCAAGGCTGACCCACACACCACATGTGTTTATTGTCTGGGGTTTGACCACCTCAATGCAGACTGCCAGGTTTGCAAGAATTTCCCTGCAGCTACCCTAGATAAGAGAGTTGGTAGGCTCAGGGAACGAGAGGCCAAAAAGTCCGCTGACCCGGATGGCCAGCCTGGTTCGGTGCCAACCGAACCGGAGGGAGTGCCCTCTGACCAGGGCCAGACTTCTCGGGCAAACGTAAAGCTTACTCTGAGGAGCCAGTTCCAGCAAAGAGAACTAGAAAGTCAGCAGGTGTGGAGTCAAAAATCCCTTCTCCAACTGCTGCAGAGATAGCCAGGGCAATCCAAATTGTCCACTCACTTTCCCCGGTTCCGTCCGAACCGCTACTATCTGGCAAAAGGTCAGTTCGGCCGGTTCCACCGGTTCAAGAATATGATATAGAGGAGTTTTATGAACCAGAGGAGGGGGAGGATGATTATGAACAGTGTGAATGTGACTTTGAAAGTCTGGATGTGCCCATTGAACCGGACATCTCCCCAGACAGACCTTTAGGAGAATCTCCCCAGGCTTGCTGAGTCCCCTTCTCATTTTCTGTTTTATAAAAGTTGTTGAACCTCCAGCTTCCTTTGGAGGAAGCTGTGGATGAGCAAGAAGAGCCTGACTTTGTAGAGATGATGGATATCCCAGAGTCCAGGAGATTGTCTATTCCTTTACATAAATCCTTTAGGAAACAATAAAAATTTTAAAAGCTCCTAATTCTGTGCCTCCTGTGGATAAAAAGATGGACAGGAGGTACACTTTGTCAGGTACTGATACAGAATTTCTTTCACAGCAATGCAGCCATGTTGGGGTAATTCAGGCTGCAGCCTGTGATAAGGTTAATATTCCCCTGGCTTCACATCCTCCTGACAAGGACTCCAGGAAGATTGATGCCATGGCTAAAAAACAATACATGGCAGCGTCCTTGGGAATCAGACAAGCAAATTATATGGCTTATGTTGCAAGATACCAAAAATCTAGATGGGTTACTGTCATGGCTTTAGCCAAACAGGCCCCTGACCAGCTTGCCAAGGAGCTGGAGCAGGTGGCTGCTGATGGTATTGAGGCATCTAAGGTGCAATTCCATGCTGCAGTGGATTCTAATGATGTATCCTCTAGAGTCATGGCTACATCTGTGGCTTTTCGTAGATTGGCTTGGCTCAGGTGTACTACTTTGTCACAGGATACCCAGGCTAAGGCTATGGATTTTCCTGTGGTGGGAAATTCTCTGTTTGGGGAGCAGACAGAGAATTATATGAAGAAAATGGATGAATATAGAACCACTTATAGGAGTGCACAAGCCAAGGAACGGCAAGCCACTCCTCAGAGGCAGCCCCCCAGGGGTAGAGGCAGGCCTTTTCACCAAACCCAGGCCTCCTCTTCAGCTTATGTTCAGAGGGGGTTCTTCAGAGGGAGAGGCAGATGGGGTACAAGCAGGCCTGCTCTCACCCCTCAGCCTAAAGCCCCTGCCAAACAGGCACCCTGATGGGATGCCCAGGGCCGGTTCTCCATTACCTGTAGGGGGCAGGCTGGCTTACTTCGTCCAGGACTGGGAGTCTTTAACATCAGACAAGTGGGTCCTGGTAGTAAGCCAGGGTCTGGTTCTCAGCTTCAAAAAATTTCCAAAGATGAGAATCAGATCTTTTCCACCTGCAAACCCTCTAGAGACTCTTGCTTTGAAACAGAAGTCTCAACCCTCCTGGCTCTCAGAGCTGTGAAAGGGTTTCTCCCCTACACCAGGGCAAGGGTCTGTACTCCAGGTACTTCCTTACCCCAAAAAAGACAGGAGAGTGGCGGCCCATCCTGGACCTAAGATATCTGAACAAGCACCTTTAAAAACCAAAATTCAAAATGGTGACTCTGGGTTTGATTTTACCCTCCCTAAGGCCAGGGGACTGGCTAGCTTCCCTGGACCTCAAGGATGCCTACTTCCATGTTCTTATCAGAAGCTCCCACCAAAAGTACCTCAGATTTGAACTGCCCTCAGGCCATTATCAGTTCAGAGCAATGCCCTTCGGCCTTACCTCTGCCCCAAGGGTATTCACAAAATGTCTGGCAGTAGCAGTTGCTCATTTAAGAAGGCAAAAGATTGCCATCTTTCCCTACCTGGATGACTGGCTCATTGTGGGTCAGTCTCCAGACCAGGGCAAATTACATCTGCAAGTTACCCAGCAGCTGCTCACCTTTCTGGGCTTTCTTCTCAATCTTCCAAAGTCAGTTCTGGAACCTGTCCAGGTACTCACCTTTATAGGTGCAGAACTGGACACACAGCAGGCCAGAGCCTTCCTTCCCCTAGAAAGGGTAAGGACCCTGGTGGCCCTGGCCTCGTCCTTCACTCTGCAGGTCTCTCGACCAGCAAGGCATTTCCTACAGCTCCTAGGACACATGGCTGCTTCCACAGCTGTAGTGCAAGGAGCAAGATTTCAGATGAGGGACATTCAGTTCCATTTGAGAGCCTTTTGGTCTCAAAGAAGAGATTCCCTATCCAAGTTGATCCCAGTGACTCGAACCCTGATCCAGGCCCTTCAGTGGTGGCAGGATCAGAGCAATCTGAGACAAGGGGTGCCCTTCATCCCTCTATCTCACTCCTTGACCCTTACTACAGATGCGTCTCTCTTGGGATGGGGAGCTCACATGGGTGACCTCTCCACCCAGGGATTGTGGTCCCCTCAGGAATCTCTGCTCCACATCAATCTGTTGGAACTCAGAGCTGTTTTTCTAGCACTTCAAGTTTGTTCAGAACAAAGTGGTACAGGTCAGAACAGACAACACCACTACAATGTGGTACATCAACAAACAAGGGGCACTCGGTCTTGACCTTGTGCACCGGCGATGAAGTTGTGGTCTCTGGCTTATTCCTGAACACTTCCCTCATAGCAGTTCACCTCCCAGGCAAGGACAATGTCCTGGCAGATGCTCTCAGCAGGATTTCCCAGGGCCATCACGAATGGTCACTGGATCCCAGTATTAGGGATAGTTTTTGCCAGATGGGGCACCCTCAGATAGATCTTTTGCAGCCCCAGACAATCATCAACTTCCACTTTTTGTTGCAGGCCCCAGTGTTGGGCTCAGTCCCCTGGATGCCTTTCTCCTCGATTGGGAAGGGAAGTTTCTATGCCTTCCCCTTCCCTCTCCTGTTCAAGGTGCTAGTCAAAATCAGATCTCAGCCCTGCAAGATGATTCTGATTGCTCCAGACTGGGCCAGGCAGCCCTGGTACCCACTTCTTCTGTCCTTAGCAGTCCATCTTCCCCTGTGTCTCCCCAGGAACCACAATCTGTTAACCTGTGCCCAGGGGAGAGTCTGGTATCCGAATCTCAAATCCCTCAACCTCAAGGCCTGACTCTTGAGGAGTTGAGTTTGCTGATCTACAACTTTCTCAAGGTGTTCTCAAAATCTTGAAAGCTTCTAGGAAGCCTTCCACTAGGGCTACCTATAACTCCAAGTGGAAAAGGTTTTCCATATGGTGTTCTGGGAAGCATATTTCCCCGGAATCTGCTGATTTGCCCACTGTTTTGGACTATATGGTCCATCTTAATTCTTTGGGACTGAGACCAGCTACCCTGAAAGTGCATTTGGCAGCTGTCTCTGCTTGTATTTCAGCAGGAAACCTCTTCTCTTTCTGCTCACCCTGTATCTTCCAAGTTTTTAGGGATTGTTCCTACCAATCCACCATTCAGGGACCCTGCCCCTGCCTGGGATCTTAATGTTTGCATTGCTCAGCTGATGCAACCCCCTTTGAACCTCTGTCTTCGCAGAGCTTAAGTACTTGGCTTGGAAAACTGTATTCTAGTAGCCATCACTTCTGCCAGGCGAATAAGTGAGTTACAAGCTTTGTCAGTGGAGACTGACTTTATTTCCTTTCACAGGGATAAGGTAGTCCTCAGGACTAACAGGAAGTTTTGCCTAAGGTGGTTTCAGATTTCCACCTTAATCAATCTATTTCACTTCCAGTGTGCTTCACTGACCATTCCTCCTCTGGTGAGAGGAGGTTGCACAGCTTAGATGTTAAGAGGCCCTAAGTTACTACATAGAGCATACCAAGGGTCACAGGTTTGACTCCTCCAACTATTTCTCACTTATGGTGAGGTTGGGAAGGAAACCTGCCACTAAGAGATCCATTGCCAGGTGGATTGTCTCTTGTATCAATTTTGCTATCAAAAACTGGGTAAGGTTCCCCTTCAGGCCTGAGGGCTCACTCTACCAGAGGTACAGCTGCGTCTCTAGCTGCTGCCAGAGACATCCCTATCTTAGAGATATGTCAAGCAGCTACTTGGAAACAGTACACACTTTCACCAAGCATTACTCCTGGATATCCAGACCAGGAGGGATGCTCGGTTTAACACAACCGTGCTTCCAGAGCCTATTCCCTAAGTAGGTTCTGTCCCTCCTCCATGGAGGTACTGCTGTGTAGTCTGTAATAGTCATAATATAGCAAGACTTCATGTTGTTTGAAGAAAAATTACTCACCTTAGTAATGTTGTTTCTTCTAATGGAGTCTTGCATATTATGACCTCCCAGCCTGCCCTCTCAGAACTTCTACTTTGGGTATGGGGTGGCAGTCCACTGTTGGCACTTATTGATGCCCTTTTATGTTTTCCACCCCTTCTTTTGGGGTGTTTGGTAGTGTTTTATTGTATCTTATCTTTTCTGGTCCCTGACTTGAGTCTTGGTGTTGGGACCGGAAAATGTGTTATATTTTAGTAGCCAGTTGGCTAGTGTAGGTTACAGCTTCCACACAGAACCTTAGTGAGTTTTGCTCTGTAAGATCTGACAGTTTCGGTTTGAAATATCCCAGAGCTTTTCTAACCGAGCTCGCGCTCTAAGTTCCATGCCCTGCATGGAAGTTAACTCTTTCACCTCCGGAGCAGTTCTAATGGTGGAACAAACTGCAATAGTCATAATATAGCAAGACTCCATTAGAAGAAACAACATTACTAAGGTGAGTAATTTTTTCTTCCTGTCTATAGTACCACCTCAGCCCCTGTTAAGTCCACAGATTTCCCCTACACTTGCTTTGGTGCTAAGATTGCTTTATGCCTATCCCATGTGTTCTTAAAGCCTGTGATCCTTTTAGCTTCCACTACTTCTGCCGGGAGTCTGTTCCAAGCTTCCACTACCCTCTGTATAGAAAAACTTCCTAACATTCCCCTTGAGCCTTCCAGCTTCATTGCATGACCCCTAGTTCTTGTGCATTTTTTTTCTTTCTTGAAAATATTCTCTTCTAACCCCAGGAATTCTTCAATATGCTTAACTATTGCAGTCAGCCACCAGTGTTGGAACTGCTTCAGAGAAATTGAACTTATGCAAATGACGGAACACTCATTGGCTCGTGCCACCATTCAAACTGCTACCTTTGCCAACTTCTACGTCTTAGAACACTGAGATTTCATTCTCCGCCTGCCTAGTAAGACACCTCAGAGACTGCTTCTCAGTGTGACTGAGTTTACATTTATTTTTTATGGAAAATCAAGTAAAATGTTTTTATGTCCTTTATCTGCTGCCTTTATTTAACTTTTTTATAGTTAGTGCTAGTTTTACAGTTATTTTTCTTCATTTCGTGGTTCCTCAGCAGTTCTGTGAAATCGAGGAACTGACGATCCTCCTTTATTTCTTTTACTTTTTGTTTAAAATTTTATGTAACCCCCCTGTTACCCGGGGTTACTAGAATCCCAGTAAGACCTAGTGGTAGGCAGGGAAGGCAGCTTGTGAAACTCCCGTTAAATGGATTTCACACTGTCTCACTCTGTTCTCAGTCTCAGCTGAGACTGACGGATGACATCACCATAGGACTTTTGCAGCTGCATAAGCCACATTGGAATGTTGCAGTTGGAGGTTGGCATAGAACGCTGGAGATTTTGAATTCAGTCTGTGTGCAGTCTTGGTGAGAGACAGTAGCACAGCTGTCTGTGTGCAGGCTCTCAGAGCTTTAAGCTCTGTTTTAGAGCTACTGATTGGGAAGGTGTGTGTTTTCACCGTAAGAGGAACACAGAAACTGGTAGTTGAAGTGGTGGAGACCACTGTTACTGGTCCAAGTGCCCCATCCCTGAGGGGATGGGGGGGAGGTTTTCCTGTTTTCCAGGGGGCTAAGGGAAGAAGCTGCCTACTCAAGTTGTGCTGCAGCACCAAAAGCTCTGAGAGAGAAATTCTTGTGGAGGAATCGCCTGTGGGGCACCTGCAACAAAAGGGTGAGCTCGCTCTGAAAGAGGGTCATGTGTTTTTCACCTTAACAGAAGGAAACTAAAGGGATTGTTACTGTGGGGTCAGGGAAAAGACAGCCAAGTACAGTTGTAAAGTGGGGATTGGACTGCTTAATCAGTGAGGGACCTAGAGCAATAAGCTATGCCAATTAAAATTATGTTCAAGTCCAGCACAAAGGGAAAGCAAGACAAGTAGATGGAATGTGACATACATTCAGCAAGCATCTACATTGCCAAACTTTACAGTATGAGGTGTTTATTGTCCAGAGAAATGGCCGGGTATGAATTGTGGGAGTGAGAGGTGGGAGACCCCCATCAGTAGTAACTAAATTCACCTCTACGGATTTGCTCTGAAGCACTTTTTACTTTCTCTCAGGTACTTGGCCAGTGCCTGAGGAAAGTACCCAGATGTGGGATTAAAAGGAGAATTCCCTGATAGAGCTGAGGTGCTCTTAGGTGGTTTAGGGAGCCACCAGAAAATGTTTCCATGACATATGGAAGGTGTCCGAGTGGCTGGCAAGGGAGCCAAGCCTGGGAAATCCAAGAACAGTGTACAAGTTTGGGCTGTGTACCCAAAGCAGCATGCAAGTCCAGGCTGTGTGCCCAGTGGGTTCAGAGCCTGAGGGCTAAAGTGTTGAGGAAGTGTTCTTGGTTCTTTTAATCTGTATTATCAGGAGTGTAGCCCCGTGGGGGTCCATCTATGCTTTGTTTATTCTTTTTGGATGTGAATAACAAGCCACACTTTAAAATCCCACTTCTGGTATTGGACATTATAGTTATTGCTTCCTGTGTTCAGAATTACTTCGGTGCCCCTGTGCAGAGTAGCCAAACCTAGCCTTTGTGCCGAGTGACCTATTCCTCCCCGAACCCAACCCACCTGGTATTGCTGTCACATTCAAACGGCATACCACTGGGCGTTACATTTATAAAAATAACTTGTGTGGGATCCTTCCTAAGTTTCTCAGGGTCATCGGTTATTCCTGTTATATTTAAGCAATATACCTTGACAGGGAGTGGGTATATTGGTGGATTTGCCACGCCTGGAGTGGTTCGGTCATGAGGTGCAGCCGAGTGACTTGACCACACCAGAAGTGGTAACCACCCAGTACCCACCTCGTCATGGCATAATACACATAGCTGTTAAACTTGTTGTTTTTGTTTTTATAGTGATATAAAACTTTTACAGTGGGTATACTGGAGGATTTATCACAGTCATGTGATGTGCTTTGACCAATGAGGTTACAGGATTTTCATACCCCATTGTATAATTGTGTTTTTTCTCCAGTCAAGGAACCGACCACTACACTCTGTGACCTGACAGGAACCGTATTGACTTAGTTAATTTCACCTAAAAGTTTGGTTGGGAACCAAGCTTCAGTTTTTATTCTTGCTGTATATTAGAGTGGTGGTTATGTCCGAGAAGCCAAAAAAGAAAACCAGGCCTACCAGGTTTAAAAACTGTGTTAAGTGTGGGGAGGTTTTTTCTAAGGCTGATAAGCACAACTTGTGCTTGTTTTGTCTAGGTTCCTCACACTCCCAATCAGATTGTGTGTTCTGTAAAACTTTCACTGCTAAACAGTGGAAAAACACTTTGGGCATTTTAAGAAAAGAATGTCCACTCCAGCGGTTCCAAGTGATCTGACCATGGATCAGCCATCTCCTTCTTTTAATAAGAAGGAGAAAATTAAGGAGTCAGAACCGATCACCTCTGACAAAGGTGAATCTTCTAGATTTAAGAGGCCTGTGGAACTGACTGGAGACCTGGTTTCGGCCAAGAAAAAACACAGAATCACACTGAACCTCCTGCTAAAAAATGCAAAGGAGCTCCTGGTGGCAAAATTGGCCATGCCTATGGCCAAAGCTGTGACTCAGGCTTTACAAGCACTGCAAGCCCTGCAGACTGCAGCTTCTCGGGGTTTGATACCGGTTCCTCTGTAACAGATACTAGTAAACTCACAGGTTCCAGTATCAGTTCTGACCATGTTCCCTTCATCGGTTCCGTTAGTCCAAGATCCTCTATATGAGGAGGAAGAGGAGGCGGTCGAACTGATTGAACCGGTGGTCTCCCTTGATCAGGAGTTTGATTCCCCTCCTGGGCTACTAGAGGGTTATTCCTTTCATTACATCTTTGTAAAACAAATGGTGGATGCACTCAACCTGACCACAAACGAGGCTGTGGAGGATAAGGAGGAGGCAGCAGAATTTCTAGATATGATGGGCCTGGCACCCACCAAAAGGCTTTTGCTCCCCATCAATAAGTCATTCAAGAAGCAAATCATGAAGGTGCTGGAGACACCCAGTTCTGTGCCTCCCATAGACAAAAAAGCTGACAAATATCCGCTGGATAGATAAAGGGCCGAGTTCCTTTTTTCTCACCCAGATTATGAATGAGTGGTACAAGCTGCAGCTTGTGACAAGGCTCAGGTACCCATGGCATCACATCCACCTGAAAAAGATTCAAGAAAACTCGACAGCATGGCAAATAAGGGCTACTTGGCTGCTTCTTTGGCCATTAGACAGGCGAACTACATGGCCTATGCTGCTCAATATCAAGAATCTTTGTAGAATTCTGTGATGTCCATGGTGAATACGGCCCCCGTAGGACTGGCTGCAAATATGGCAGAAACAGCCAGGTGTGGGCTAGAGACCACAAAATATTAAGTCCACATGGTAGTAGATGCCAGTGACACTGCCAGAATGGATGGCACTTCTGTGGCTCTGAGGAAGTTTGCCTGGCTGAGAACTACAAACCTCTCCCAGAAAACCCAAAACAAAACCATGGACTTCCCATGCGAGAATAATTCTCTGGTGACAAAACAGAGGCATACATGAAGAAGGTGGATGAATATAAGACCACCTACAGGAGCAATGCCGCAAACGAGAAGGCTTCCACTTCCTACAGACCACAGGGAAGGGGAAGTAGATGTAGATCAGGCTACAGCGGACCTTTTTTCCAGGCCTAAGCCACCTCTATCAGTAGAAGGGGCTGTAGGTGTGGGGGTCAGACCCTGCAAGCTACAGCCCAAACAAAACAGACTCCCTGATGTATCAGTCATGGTCACCTCCCTACTGCCAGTAGGGGGCAGGCTGACTCTCTACTTCCAGGCTTGGGAAACCATCCCCACAGACAAGTGGGTCCTGGAAGTAGTGAGTTGGGGCCTAGCTCTCAGTTTCAAATTTTTCCCCCAGGTTAAGGTTGAAACTTTTCAGACCAGTATCCCCTACAAAAAGGGCACTCCTGAAAAGCAGAAGTGTCCCAACTTGCTGGTAGCAAAGGCAGTGGAACCAGTTCCCCTCTCCCAAGGGGGGGAAAGGATTCTACTCAAGATACTAACTAATCCTAAAGAAAATTGGGGAGTGGTGATCCATTTTATTTATTTTTTTAGTTTATGTACTTCCTTGATTGGGGGGGGAGGTTGTGCCTTTGGTCACCCCCCCTTCCAGGCAACCTTCACAGTTGCCACCCTGGTCATGGACAGAGCTTGGACCTCCCTCTCACAGCCCCCTCTGGCTACATCGCAGTGCGTAGTTACCCCACCACTGCGGAGACCAGGAGGATGGATCCAGGAGGGAGCTGACTTGTGTGCAACCATGGCAATGCCATCAGGGCAGCATTCATGCTGCAAAGAATTTTCTTGTGGTTGTTCTCTCCTGCGGGGAGGGGTGTGCAGTGACACCAATGGGAGAAGCACGCACACGCATCTGCATGTGCTCCACCCGGCGCCTTTTCCTCCTCTTGCTGCAGTAGCGCACTGCCCCCAGTTCCACTAGGGGCCAGCCACACACTGACCAATGATGTCCCCCCTCCCCTGGAGAAGGAAAGCAGTCCTCCGGATGCTCAATCCTTCTCCAACCCCCAGCAGCCCATGCATGTTCCCAAACATGAGTCACCGGCATAGCGTGAGGTAAAGCATCCAGTGCCTCAGCCCTCAGCACCACTGGGCCGGTAGGAGTGACCCATTTTAGATCCAAGTGCTCTGAACAAGCACTTAGCAAAGCCAAAGTTCAGAATGGTGACCTTGGTAATGATCCTTCCCACTTTTCAGCAAGGAGACTGTCTGGCCTCACTGGATCTAAAAGATGCTTATTTTCACATTCCCATCAGGGAATCCCACAAGAAATGTCTGAGGTTCAGACTACCTTCAGGACATTATCAGTTCACATCCCTACCTTTTGGCTTAACCTCTGCTCCCAGAGCATTCACAAAGTGCCTGACAGTGGTAATGGCATACCTAAGGTGACAAGGCATTACTGTGTTCCCCTACCTGCACGACTGGCTAGTCATGGGACAGTCACCACAGCAAGTAAAAGATGCCCCCAAGTTCACCCAGGATACTGTAGTTCAGAGTCGCTCAGCACGGACCTGAATTCTCATGACACAGCAACACCAGACTCAAGACAGAAGTCACGGAACTCGACCCAGCTCCTGTAATAACTGATGTCTACACAGAAATTTTAGATTTCAGAAGTTTAATCTAACAGGAACACAGAGCACTTTGCACAAAGGTGAACAAAACGGACTGATGTTTCACCCAGTTGGGCTTTGTCAAAGCATGGGCCCCCTTGGGTTTAGTAAAATTTATACACACACTGGTGAAGAAAAAATAACTCATCATAGTAATGTTTCTTCTAATGGAGTCTTGCTGTATTCTGACTATATGCAGTTAGCCCCAGCACTTGAACTGCTCGGGACAGTAAAGGGTTAACTCTATGCCAAGGTATAGAACATTGAGCTCGAGCTCGGTTTTCAAACCTCTGTGGTACTTTGAAGTCTAACGGTCAGATTCTTATGAGCATTTAACTAACTAACTCAATAGTTAGAAATTATTTCTAAAATTTTATGCCAAAAGGCACCAAGCAGATTTTTTAGGGTCAAAAGACTCAAGTTGAGAACCCCAAAAAGAATCTAAGCAGGTAGTGAAAACAATCAAAACATAACAGAAAAAACCCTAATAAGAAAGGGCTTGCCAAGTACACCTCTGGTGCAGCACTTTGCCTACCAGACCACATCCCAAAACTACTAGGTTCCAGGAGGGGAGGCAGGGAGGGGGGTCGGAATACAGCAAGGCTCCATTAGAAGAAACAACATTACTATGGTGAGTAATTTTTTCTTCAAACAACATGAAGTCTTGCTGTATTCTGACTATATACATACTACCAAGCAGTACCTCCTTGGAGGAGGGAGTCACAGAACCTATTTTGGGATCTGCAGCACAGCTGTGACAAACCTAGCATCACTTCTTGACTGAATATCCAGAGAGTAATGCTTGGTAAATGTGTGAACAGTTTTCCAGGTGGCTGCTTTACAGACTTCCACTAATAGTATGTCTCTGGCTGCTGCGACCGAAGCAGCTATGTCTCTGGTGGTGTGAGTCCTCAGGCCTGAGGGAAGCTCTTTCCCCAACTTTGAATAGCAGAACTGGATGCAGGAGACAATCCACCTGGCAATAGTTCTCTTGGTAGCAGGTTTTTCCCTTTCCCACTTCTCCATAAGCGAGAAACAACTGAGAACAGCCATTTCTATAGGCCTTAGTAGGATCCGTGTAATAACTAAGAGCCCTCTTTACATCAAGACTGTGTAATCTTCTCTCCCCAGAGGAAGAATGGTGAGTGAAAAATACTGGCAATGACGTAGACTGATTTCAAATGAAAGTCTGATACCACCTTGGGAAGAAACTTTCTGTTGGTCTGAAGGACCACCTTATCCCTGTGAAATGAAGTCGGGTTTCACTGATAAAGCCAGTAATTCACTGATTCTCCTGGCAGATGTAATGGCTACCAGGAATACAGTTTTCCTTTTTTGTCATAGAATAGTTTTATTATTGAAATTCTTCTCACTTTTTTCCTCTCCTCCACATACAGTTAGAATATCACAACCATACATGGTCATAAGTAAGAAAGTAACATGTTCCAAATGCTGCTGTATTCAACCAGGCCACATTACATTCTCATATAGATAAACAAATGTATTTACCAAAACCAAGCTGTGAGGTATTCACATATAGCATTTTCTAAGTAAACCTTAGCGCAACATAGCAGCCCAATATACTAGAGTAGTGTTCCATTGTCTTCAAAAGTTAAAGACTAGTAGAAATTAAACCAATGGTGCAATGTAATGATATATCACATATTCAATACGAGGAGTTATCCCTCAAATTCGAAAGTTTACAGAAAGAAGATTGGAGATAAGCTTCCCATCTGGCAATATAATGGTCCATACGACCAAAGTGATTACAGGAGAGATGTTCTAATGTGGCTAATCTAGCCAGTGCCTCATGCCATTGTGACGAGACGGGGGCAATTTTACACCAGGCCATAAGTATGAGTCGCTTAGTCTCCATGAGTGCCAGTACAACCCACTGCTTCTGTGGCCGAGTTAAGTTGACCAAAGAGGTGGTATCACCCAGGAGGAGTTTGGGATCAGAAAAATTAACCCTGCAGCCCAGCACAGTAGAGCAGTCCTGAGATACCGATGCCCAAAATTGTAAAAGCAGGGGGCATGTCCATAAAATATGAAGTAGGTGTGCACCTGATTTTTGACAACGCCAACAGTCGGAATTCTGTATGAGGCCATGGGAGTATAGGGATGCGGGTGTCCGCTACCACAGCAGCAAAATCTTCATCTGCAACAGGCAACTCTTGGTGTCCATACATGAATAGTGACATTCACGGAAGTAGAACTTCAAAGAAGCCTCGGATATATGAGTGTTCAGAATAGCCATCCATTTTAGCCAGCATGCATCTGAGGGATCTGTCTGGGCGTCATGCCACGTCTTATAGAATCTGCCAATAAACCCACCAGAAGCAGGTGACTTATATTTTTGGGTTAGCCAGTTCCATTTGGGATCTGAATGCAAATGGATCTTACTGGCTAAAACAGCACTGTGTAGCTGAAGAAATTTCCAAAGGTCATTTCTCAGAAGACGAAATGTATGTCTAACTTGTTCAAACGACATTAAATCCGATGAGTCAAGAATGCAGAGATCCTGGATATATCGGATGCCCTGGGATTCCCAGGTGGGCCAGTATATGGGGATATTACCGATTGTCAGGGCCTGATTGTGCCATAAAGGAGTGTAAAGCCATGGAGGTGCTTGGGCATCGTGAGGCGTATGAGCTCGAGTCATAAGGAAGTGCCATGCCCGTTTGGTTTCTGCTATTAAGTGGGGGAGTGTAAGCCAATTGTGACTCTGAGGGTGTAATAAGTGCAAATTTGTATCTGCCACTTGGTCAGCCTCTAATTGGACCCAGAGTGGAAGAGGTACTGGACTGGGGACATACCACTTGGTAGCCATAGCAGGCCAGATGATACCCTTGGAACCAGGGTGAACCCAACCCCCCCAGACCAATGTGCTCTCAATTTGCTCTTATTCCATCTAGGGATTTCCCATCCCACAGATATCGGGACACCTGAGCTTCAATTGTGGCAAAGAGTTTAGGCAACAGGCGTATTGGGAGATTTTTAAAGATGTACATAATACGTGGCAATAATAACATTCACACCTCTGCGATCTTACCAGGTAATGACAACTGTAGCTTTTTCCATCTCTCTATTTCTGCAGATAGCTGGGATAAGAACGGCGAGATGTTAGCTGACACTAAATCGGACCATTTAAAGGGAATGGTTATGCCAAGATCTGAGAATTCTGTCATTGCCCAGAGAAGCTCGGTTCCCTGCAAGCAATTTTTGGTACATGCTGAGTTTAGCGGGGCCAAAAGCATTTTCCTCTGATTTACAGAGTCCTGATAATGTTGCAAATGTCTGCAGTAATGGCAGGATATGCCATAATGCCTGCTCTGGATGGGACAGGGTTAGCAATAAGTCATTGGCATACGCCGCTACCAAGTAGGATTTCCCCGCTACATCAGTGCCCCTAATTTCTCTTGATGCAATGAGAGAGCAAATGAGGGGATCTAATGGTATCAGAAAAAGAAGAGGGGATAGGGGGCATCCCTGTCGGGTACCCCTGTGCAGTGGGAAAGGCCCAGAGATGGTTGTGTTGTTCAAAATCCTAGCCATCGAGGATCCATAGAGTGTTTGCACCCACTGGCAGAACACCGGACCAAAGCCATATCTTATTAATATTTGATGCAGATAATGCCATTCTACAGAGTCAAAGGCTTTAGTGAAATCTACTGCTAGTGCAGCCATTGGGGTCTGTGAATGGGAAGCTATCCATTTTAAGTTAAGAAGGAGCCTAGTATTGTCTGACCCCGATTTGCCCTTCATGAATCCGAACTGGGCAGGATGGATGATGGTCAGGAGCACATCGAGCATCCTGGTGGCTAGGACCTTGGCCAAGAATTTTGTATCGACCGAGAGTAGCGATGTCAGCCGGAAACTTGCACAATCTAAGGAGTCATTAGATTTTTTCGGCAGGAGTGTAATAAGGGCTTCTCTCATAGATGGGGAGATGCCTTTTGAATGCACCTCTTGCAGAGCAAGAAGTAATGTTGGGATATGTCCTGGGCTAGTGCTTGATATAACTCAACTGTCATGCCATCTGGTCCAGGGGGCCTTTCCTTTGGCCATTTGAGACAAAGCTTGTTGTATCTCATTCAGGGCCAAGGGGGCATCCAGTGCAGAGGTCTGACTCGGGGAGATGCCCGGCACTTCAAATGGTTGGCAAAATTTGTCCAATTCCTGTTCAATGGCCGATGGGGAAAGATTGGATTGTGACTTATATAGTGCCTGGTAGCAAGTCTTCATTGTATCATTAATATCTTGAGGTATATGCACAACCTTGCCGGATGCATTGTGGAGGGCATGGATGCGTGTCACAGCATGCTGCTTCCGAAGGCGAAATGTTAGCAATCTGCCACATTTTTTGCTTCCATCCCAATATGCATGTTTTGATCGCAGTAAGAGCCATTCAGACTTTTGGTTCAGCATATTATTAATTTGGTACTTAAGGCCCACAATACACCGAGCAAGGGAGTCGTCCCTCTGTAAGACATGGGAAGCTTTAAAACGGGCCTCCAGACTTTCCAGTTCTGTTTGCCACTCGGCTAATTTGGCTTTGCGCATTTTATTTTTGGCGGCTGAGAAGGCAATAATACAGCCTCTAAGGACCACTTTAAACGCTTCCCAGACCATGCCCACATTAACCCCGCAGTTTGCATTGATGGCAAAGTACTCCTTGGTAGTTTGGGAGATTGTTTTAAGAAACTCTAGGTTCTTTAATAACAGGGGATTGCAACGTCACCGAGTGCCTTTCCTAGACTGACCCCCTACTGTATAAGTTGTCATCACAGGGACATGATCGGATATCAGAATATTCCCGATTGAGGTTCTGAGGACATTTTGGGTGGCTGTTGAGTTGGCCAGGAGAAGGTTTATCCAACTATACGTGGAATGTACCTGAGAGTAAAAGGTATAATTCTGCCCAGAGGGATTATCCCTACACCTGAGGTCTGTTAAGCCCAACTCCTCTTGCAACTCATGAAGAGCCAAACTGGCCTTCGACCTAGCCTGAGAGGTGGGCCTCAACTTGTCCAGGAATATATATGGCACCATATTATAGTCTCCATCCACTATTAAGGGGCAGTCCCCATCCGTCCCTGAAAGCATTGAAATAGCCTGGCTGATTGAAGAAAAAAATTCTGTGTGGTCGGTGTTAGGGGCATACAGGTTACAAATGATCAATTTCTCCCCAGCGGAAGATAGTTTGGCAATGACCCATCTGCCTTATGGGTCATGTTTGGATTCCTCCAGAGTCCAACTCGATGCATGCTGGATAAGGATGGCCACTCCTTTAGTCTTGGAAGTAGCCGAGCTGGCACAAACAGTGCCCACCCATGACTTTTTTAGCCATGGAACCGCCTTCTTTAATAGATGGGTTTCTCGGAGCAGGGCAGTATCTGTGTGTAATGAACGAAGGTGTTGAAGCACCTTTGACCGTTTAATGGGATGATTTAATCCATTAACATTCCAGGATATCACCACGGTGGGGGAATTGGCGTGATTAGACGAAGCTGCAATGGGGTACGAGGGCATTATAATAGTAGAAGAGGTGTACTTACTGAGATTACAGCATTTGCACCAGAAATATGGCTCACCACCCAGACCGTCTCGAGAATCCCTGTATTAACCTTGACTGCCAGATGAGAAGGGGAAGAAGCTCAAGAAGTAGAAGTAGATACACTTCTCGTTGGAGAGGCTACAGTAGAACAAACACACAACAGAGATTAAGACCAGCACAAAACAGTGTAAACTGTACCAATTAGTTAATAGTAGGAATGAAAATATATCACGGCTAACTATAAAGTCACTCTGCTAGCCAAAGCTGTCCAGTAGTAGTGTAAAACTGCGCAACAGCACTATTGGATCGAGGCTACCAGTGAAAGAGGCTGATCAAACCCTTAGCCTCAGCTTCACCAACACTCAGATCCAAATATTAGGAGGGATTGGAACCACGTGGATTCGAATCTTCTGAAGTTCTAGCATCCTTGAGGTCAGGCATCAGACCCAGGGGGAGAAAAGGGAGCAGGAGAACAAACAAGGGGGGGGGGGAGGAGGCCCGTCAGGGAGCCCCGAGCATGGCAGGGGTTCAGGGATGGGAAAGAAGGCAGCAACAACCTTGCCTACAACACAGAGGTCCCAACAAAACCAGCATTCATACCCCAAAATACAAAACTACCATTTACTGTCCCCTGCATGTTGGCATTAATGCCACAGCTAGTGGAAATTACCCAGCACCATCCTGGGAGATGCATGCCAAAATGTGGGACTGGCTACTACTGCTATCTAGGTTGGAGTAACATTAACTACTAAGAAAACTGCCACCCAGTTATTTTCCTGGGTATAGGCGCATAGAGGGGACTGATTAAGCCCATCAATTAGCCTGAAAATAATAGCCCACCATGTTAACTTAAACCAAACCGCAGAGCAACTTCATCCAGGGACATTGTCCACATGATCCTCTCTTGATACAGGAGCAGGCCCAGTCTCGCCAGGATCCCTAATTACCGCAGCAGCATATGAAATCAGTCCCGATCTAACTGGGGTTGAGCTGTCCACTGCTTCGACCAGCGATTCCTCTGAAATATCAGCCCAGTCAGAGCCTGTGTAAGTGTCCACCTACAGAGCGAGCACTTCGAGAAGGAGATGTTTTGTCTTCCCTGGACATTTTTGCTGGGGGGGCTGTCATGGATACATCCTGAGGCAGTTGGTTCCCGCTTCTGGCTCTTTGACGTTGTCTGACATAGGGCAACATCGCCCGTCGATGCAGAGAGAGAGAGAGAGAGATTGTCTTTGGCTGGAGAGAGTGAAGCCATGCCTTGTCGCAGCCTTGAACATTCGGGAGGGCCCTTGACTATTGGGGGAACATTTAGAGGTGCTGGATGTCGGTCTTCCATGCTGCCCTCCAGATGTCTACTCCTGCCCTCAAGGTTCCCTTTCAACATATTAGGTTCCCAAAGCCTTCTGGGATATGTAGTATGGAGAGTTAGATCAGGCCAAAATTTCGCCTCCCATTTCTCCACCGCTGCTGGATGTTCAGCTAATATTTCCCTGCCATCTTTAGCCACTAGTAATCTGGTAAGCCCTTTGAATTTAAAGTTGAAGTTGAAATTGTACAGGAACTTCTTAAGTGGGGTGAATGCCCTTCTCTTGTTGGCTGTCTCATGTGCAAAGTCCCTGTAAAAGGAGATCAGGGTCCCCTGCCACCGAATTTCCCCTATATCCCGTGCAGCTCTTAGTATTTTTTCCTTTGTTGTATATCGAAGAAAGTAGGCAATGATGGGTCTGGGATGATATGAATTCCTGTCTCTTCTGGTTGTTATCCTGTGAGCTCTCTCCACGACCATTTGCCCCCTCCATCCCTCTCCTAGCATCACAGGCAGGGAATCATTTAAAAACGTTTCCATATTCTGTCCCTCAGCCCCTTCTGGTAAAACCAATAATACGCAAGTTATTGCATCTAGCTCTATTTTCTTGGTCTTCTAGCCTTTCCCAAAGCACCGCTGTTCTTTCCTCCTGGGCTTGCAAGCGGAGTAGTAGTTAGATTGCTGCTGCCCATACTCCTCTAGCCGTTGTTCGGAAACATTTGTTCGGT
This sequence comes from Neoceratodus forsteri, assembly GCA_016271365.2. Lineage (NCBI taxonomy): Eukaryota > Metazoa > Chordata > Ceratodontiformes > Ceratodontidae > Neoceratodus > Neoceratodus forsteri. The sequence goes on from CM057456.1 coordinate 349,673,736, forward strand.
CTTGCAGGTTTCGAACCTCTACCACTGTGCCCGAAAGAGTGACTGTAGTATCTTCAACTTTGTTCAAAACTGTCTCCAGCATCTGAGTGATGTTTGTAATGACTCATTTACTGAGGGCTCTTTTGTAGCTAATGGAGTCAGCCTGAGCGTTGTCGCCTGGTAGAGCCATAGGAAGGTCTGGTAAACTGGCGAAGTAAGGCAGCTCCAGTTGTCTAGTGCAGGAGGCAAAGATACCTGATTTCATTTACCCGAATGGGCCACTAGTTGTTACTGCGACACTGTATTAGTGGAGCCTGCACAGCCTAGTACTTGTATCTCCACATGGGATCAGCGCTCACTTTCAACGTAGAGTAGCTGCATTTAAATCATTTTTTACGAGTGCCGGTAGGCAAGGGGGGGTTGCCGTGTCAGAAGCAACAATTGTAGAACGGGCAAACCCGTGAAGCTCAATACTGGAGCATCACATTCGCTGAACCCAGAGTAAGCTCAAGAGATTACGCTTCCATCTTGTTGGTGGCCAACTCATGCCCCCAGGAATACAATTTTCCAAGTCAAGTACTTTAGCTCAGCTGAGGATAGAGGCTCAAAAGGGGGCTGCATAAGCTGTGCAATACAGCTATTCAGGTCCCAAGAAGGGGTAGGCTCCTGAAAGGCAGGATTAAAATGTACCAGGCCCTTGAAAAAATTCTTGAAAACTGGATGAGATGCCAGGGAAGAGTCCTTACCAGCAAAAAGGAAGGCAGACACAGCTGCTAAATGTACCTTGAGGTAGTAGGCTGGAGGCCTAAACTGTTAAGATGCACTAAATAGTCCAATACAGTAGCAATATCAGCCTGCTGTGGCTGGACCTGCCTGTGGGAACACCAAACCCCAAATCTTTTCCATTTGGAGTTGTAAGTCTTTTTAGTAGCAGGTTTCATGATAACCTTTAAAATGTCCAAGACTGATTGAGAAAGATGCAGGCTTGCATATTATAGCTCTTCAAGAGTCGGGCTTTGAGCCCGAGAGTCTGAAGGTTGGGATAAAGAATCTTCCCCTGTGAGGAGGTAAGGAGATTGAACTGTCTGGGAAGACACAGAGGCATTGTCACTGACAGTGACAAGAGAAGGGGGTACCAAGGCTGCCTGTCCCAATCTGGAGCCACTAGAATCACCTTGCTGGACTAAGACCTGATCTTGATCAGGACCCTGAATACCAGAGGAAAAGGAGGAAATGCATCGAGAAACCTGCTTGTCCAATCCAACAAGAGAGCATCCTGAGGGACAGGGCCCAGAAGAGGTGGTCTGCAGGAAAAAAGAGGAAGCTGGTGATTGTCTGGGGCTGCAAAGAGATCTATCTCTGGAGAGCCCCACCTCTTGAAAATGACCTGAAGAATTAGAGGGTTCAGGGTCCATTTGTGGTGACCCTGGGAAATCCTACTGAGAATATCTGCTAGAATGTTGCCCTTCCCTGGAAGATGCACAGCCATCAGGGAAGCCTGAAGGGAATAAGCTAGAGACCATATTTTTATGGCCTCTGTGCACAAGGTTGAGGACCGAGTGCCTCCCTGCTTGTTGATGTACCACATGGTTGTGGTATTGTCTGTCCTGATCTGCACCACTTTCCCCTGAACAGCAGTTGAGAATGTCTGAAGTGCTAGAAAGACAGCTCTCAGTTTGAGAAAGTTTATGTGTAGAAGAGACTCTTGGTGAGACCAGGTTCCCTGAGCTGTAAGCTGATCTAGATGAGCCCCCCCACCCCAGTAAAGAGGCATCTGTGGCGAGAATCACTGTAGGGGCCTGACTGATAAAGGGGACACCTTGTCGAAGATTGTACTCCTCCAGCCATCACTGGGCCTTGAATTTCGGGTTTTTTTTTTTTTCTGAGACCGATAAGATCTGAGATGAAACTGAATATCTCTCATCTGAAACCTTGCTCCCTGGACCACTGCTGTGGATGCTGCCATGTGACCCAGCAACTGTAGAAAGTGTCTGGTTGGATGAGAACAGGGGCATCACCAGGGGTACGAAGTTGGGGGGGCTAATGCCCCTTAGTCAAAATCCTAACAAAACTAGGAGGGTCCGGGGCATGCCCCCCTGGAAAATTTTGAAATTTTACCTTCAAATGGTGGCTTTTCCTGCATTTTAGTGGTGAAAAATATGTTTGAGAAGCCTAGTTATCAGCCATATATTTAATATGGTACATGTGGAAAAATGTGGTTACTGGTCCACCGAGGACAGGTTGCAGGAGGAGCCCAGAGCAAATAAGAGACCAGAACAGCCTGACACACCATTATCCCAGCAGATCTGCTGGGAAGGTTGCAGGAGGACCCCAGAGCAAATAAGAGACCAGAACAGCCAGACACACCATAATCCCATTATGAGGGACATACTTTGACGGGAACAACAGCCACCCACAAAACCGCACAAAAGTATAAAACAGAACTGGGCATTAGAAAACAAATTGCAATGCAAAGAGCAGGCTGCTGAAAAACATTCAGTGGTTATAAATCATATTATACAATGGCAAGAAAGAAACCTGGCTTTTGATTGGTCAGTTGGTTATCACAGCAGGGATGTTATCCTGGCATAACATCCCTGCTGATCATCTGTATGAGGATGACCATTTTTCCATGATCATTTGCATCTTCTCTAAGAAACAAAAAATATGTTTACAGACTAACAAAACATTCTTTAAAATTATTTTTAAGTATAAAACAACAAGCCATTGTATAATAGGAATAATGCCCTCCAGTGTGGGTGTTATGCTGGGATAACATCCCTTCTGGTGTTGGACACCTGGGCCGGTGGCCTCGGCCCAACCACCCGAGGTGGGATGTTATCCCAGCATAACACCCACCTGTCAGGCATTATTCCTTTATTAAAACAAACAAATGCTGGTCACACTGTAATATTTAGAGATCGCACCTAGGTGCTGGATACTAAAGCTAAAATAAACTTGAAAATGCTCAGTCAGCAGGATCAAATGTCATTCAGCTTTTACTGAAAATGATAAAATCAAGCCTGGGGAGTACTGGCTAATAATATTGGCACTAAGCATGGTTAGGGCACGCCAACCTTTTTTTAAATTCTTTTCAATGTTTGAACCCATGGAGCACGAGTATGATTTGGGACAGCAAGGTAAGCTTCACGATATAAAGTCCACTCCAGGGCAAATGTGTATGCGCCAAAAAAAAACATTGCAGCTGGTATAGAACAGATTTAAAAAAAAAAAAAAAAAAAGAAAATGTAATGAAGATTAGAAAATGTTGCCAACAAAACAAAAGCTATTTAATTTTGTCCAAAGCTGGCTGACCTCCTGTCCCACTCCTCGATCCTCATAGACAGTGCTCCTCCTGTCCCCACACAGTGCCCCCTCCTATCCCGGACCCCAGTGTGCCCCCCGGTCCCCGAACACAAGAAAGCACTGTCCGGGCGGTACTCACTACACCGATGCTCCTTCTCGGTGGAATGAGGCGTGTCAGCTGCTCGTTCCTGAGTGACCGAGACTTCGCTCGGCGGCTGATCAGAGCTTCTCCGCAAGACCTGGCTGGAAGGGTCAGCGGGCCACGGGTGCGTTCTCTTCTTCTGAGGATCCACCGGTGGGCTACATCCATGAATGTACATCATTTACTTGGTCTGAAGTTCTGAACTGCATGCTGCAGAATCAGATCGGCGATCTGCATGCAGTTCAGAAAGACTGAGGTAAAATCGAGGAGAGTTGGCTGAGGTCACGCTGTTGCTGCCTTATTATTTTACCTGTCTGCTGAACTATTTCAAATTTGATAGCCAGTTTTATGGTAAGGTTACGGAACAGCAATGCAATGCAATGGGAACAGAACAGTAGCCCCATTACAATGCCCGATTATCCAGGTTTGCCCTTCAATGATTGGGGGGGCTTTAACTTCGATTGGGGGGGCTGTAGCCTCCCCAAAATCAGTGTGGTGACGCCACTGGATGAGAAACTAGAGCATGAAAAGAAGAAGCCAGAGTCACAAGGGACTGAACCCTTGATAGAGGAAGAAAAGCTCTTGCCTGAATAGTGTCTAGTTCCACCCCTGTGAAAGCGAGGATCTGGGCTGGTTGCAGGACAGACTTTTCTAGGTTCAGAGTGAAACCCAAGGAGTCTAGGAGTTTTTGAGTGACCTCTAGGGCTGACTTGACTTGGTCTGAAGACTAGCCTACCATGAGCCTACTACTACAAGGGGGAGAATGGCGGTGTGGGGGAAGGGGAAACCATCAGGGCCATGATAAATGGTTCGGATAAGAGAGGGTTAAAGGGGACACCTATTCAGAGGGGGTTTGAGTTAAGTGGGCAAAATAGCAAGGGAGGCAGAAAGGGGAGGGTGACAAGGGGGTCTCTAATAAGGCAGGAAGACTCCCATGAAATTGAGATCATGAATAAAGGGGGGGAAGGGGGGCTGAGAGGTTATAGTGGATGTAACCATAAGGATGATGACGGTGTTAAGGTTCTGTTACTGGGAGACTCGATGATTAGGGGTATCCAGTGGGAGGGACGGGGGTGGATGCCATAGCCAGGTGAAGGTAGTGAATATCTCTGGGCTGATAGTGCACAGAGCAAAGTTCATGGTGTATGAAATGGTTAGGGATTGTGGAGGGAAACCGGATTTCCTGGTGCATTTGGGAACTAATGATCTAGAGGGAAATAGCATTTTGAAATCCGCAAGGTTCCAAGAACTTGCCAGAGTCTGTCGGGATAATGGATGCAACATTTTCTTTTGAAGATTGCCAGTACCAAAGGCCTCAGTGGAGAAAAAATGACATCACAGAGGTTAATGACTGGCTCCAGGAAGGTGAAGAGAGGGTTGGGGTGTTAGGGAACTGGAATGGAGTTTGGGAGGATAATGGACTATATGCCAAGGACAGGTTTCATCTTGCCCCATTAGGGAAGGAAGTCCTTAAACCGGGGATGGCTGACTACATACAAGAAAGGTGGGGTTTAAACTTGTAAGGGGGGAAGGGATAAGGGAGGGGCTGACCAGAAGCCCTCTCCTCCAGATGAGGGGAGTAGCCTTCAAGCCCAAGGGGGTGGAGGTTTCAGGAGGAGCAGAAGGAGGATGAAGTATAAGGAATCTGGGTGGGGTTCGACAAAAGGATCAGGAATAAGGGTGAGGTTGGTGTTAGTAAATGCCAGGAGCTTGGGAAACAAGTTGCCAGAGTCCCAGGCCATGCTGTTGGGGGTGGATGTGGCGGCGGTCACGGAGACATGGGCCAACAAAAACTATGACTGGGACCTAAACATACGGGGTACACTATGCTTAGGAAGGATAGAAAGGAGGGCAGAGGGGGTGGAGTGGCTATGTTCATTAAAGATGACATAGAAATTGCTAGGGTAGAAGAGGCAGAGGGAAATGTGGAGGCCTTATGGGTCACCTTATGATCCCCAGCAGGAGATAAGGTCAAGCTGGGTGTAGCATATAGGCCCCCCGGGATGAGTGATGTTCTAGAGGATGGTTTGCTGGACAACATCATTGCCCAGTGTGGACCAAAATGGGAAGGAGTGGTGTTGATGGGGGACCTTAATATACTAGGTACAAATTGGGGAACCATGTCCTCTAAGGTGGCCAAGGAGCAGAGGCTGCTGGATGGCTTCCAGGATGTGTTCTTAACATAGCATGTGATGAAGCCCACAAGGGAGGGGCATGTCCTGGATGTGGTTCTGGTAGATGGGGATCTGGTAAGGGACATGGTTGTACAGGACCCCCTGACTGGGAGCAACCACAATACTGTCTGGTTTCAAATAAGCATGGAGGGAGGGGGGGAGAGATCTGGGACACTGGCAGTGGACTTCAGGGAGGCAGACTTTATGGGCATGGGAAATATTCTCAAGGATCACTTGAAGGGGATTACCTCAATGACAGGTGTGGAAAGGAGATGGGAGGCCATAAGACGGGGACTTCATGAGGCAGTCAGGATCTGCGCTAAGTTGAAACGTAAGGGAGCAAGGTCACATAAACCATGCTGGTGGTCCAGTGAGGTACAGGTAGCAGTCAGGAAAAAGAAGGCCTACAAAAATATAAAACAACAAGAGGGATAGGGATAAGAAATGTACCAGCTTGCATCTAGAAAAGTCACCATTATGGTGAGGGAGCTAAGTCCAGTAAAGAGCAGCGGCTGGCACAGGGGATACATGGAGGAAAAGGGTTCTTCCAGTACATTGGGGAGCGGAGAAAACGAAGGCCATCTCAGCAGATTGAGATCAGAAGGAGGGTGGTGGAAGAGGCGAGGGACCAGGCAGAGGTATTTAAGGAGTACTTGCCTCTCTGTGTTCACTAGGGAGGGGGATGGGATATCTACAAAGCAAGGCACGAAGGGGATAGAAGCATCAGTAAGTGGGATCAGGGGAGCAACAGAAATGGAGCAAGAGGGAGGGAGAGGTACCCCAGGGGTGTCACATCTGGGTAAGGATAAAAAGGCCAGTAAGGTGGAGGGGACGGATGATGCTATCTCCGCCAAAAGGGTGTGGTTAGCCCTCAAGGCCCTAAAGAAAGACAAATCTCCTGGGCCGGATGGCATTCATCCGAGAGTACTATGGGAATTGGTGGACATACTGGCTGCACCCCTGGTGGAGCTTTTCAGCAGGTCACTTGAGACAGGGAGGGTACCTAGGGATTGGCGAGAGGCACATGTGGTACCAATCCATAAAGGGGGGTCGAGGGAAGTACCAGGTAACTATAGACCCATCAGTTTGACCTCGGTGGTGGGAAAATTAATGGAGAGTATACTAAAGGAACGATTGGGGGTGTACTTGGAGGAGGTGGGAGGTCTGGATAGTCGGCAACATGGGTTTGTGCCAGGTAGATCATGTCAAACCAACCTTGTGGAGTTCTATGAATGGGTAACATCAGAACTGGACAGGGGTAAGCCTGTGGATGTATTATTCTTGGACTTCAGCAAGGCGTTTGACTCTGTCCCCCACAATGGTCTGGTGGAGAAACTGATGGGGTTAGGAGAAGGCCGTTTGATGGTCAGATGGATTGAAAACTGGCTAGCTGGACGCACTCAGAGAGTAGTGGTCTGTGGGGAGCTCTCGAACCCTAGAGAGGTTGGTAGTGGGGTAACACAGGGCTCGGTCCTGGGTCCGATCCTGTTTAATGCATACATATCGGACATCAGGGAGGGTATAGGGTGTGAAATGAGTCTCTTCGCAGATGACTCCAAGATGGGAGCGTAGTTGAGGGAGAAGAGGGGAGGTTGGCCCTGCAAGGGGACCTGGAAAGCTGGGCTCACACATGGAAATTAAATTTCAATATCACCAGGTGTAAGGTGTTGCATCTAGGTCAGAGAAACCCTAAACACAGGTACACCCTGGGAGGGGAGGTGCTGGAGGCCTCAATAGGGGAAAAAGACCTAGGGGTCATGGTGGATGCATGTGTGAATAACTCCGAGCAGTGCAGGACAGCAGCTAGCAAGGCAAACAGGATGTTGGGATGCATCGTAAAGGGGATCACCTCTAGGAGCAAGGAAGTGATTCTGCCGCTGTACAATGGACTGGTTAGACCACACCTTGAGTACTGTGTACAGTACTGGAGACCACACTTGAAGAGGGACATACAGCTCCAGGAGAGGGTACAGAGGAGGGCAACAAAGGTGATACGAGGGCTAGGGGATTTGATGTACGAGGACAGACTCGAGGAGCTCTGCCTGTTTTCATTGGAGGAGAGGAGAGACAGGGGGGACATGATTGAGGTCTTCAAGTACCTCAAGGGAATAAATAGGGTAAACATGGAGGGATCTTTAGACTAAAGCAGGAGATATCACCAGAGGGCATGGTTTGAAGTTGGAAGGTGGAAGGGTGAGGGAAAGAGGAGGAGGTTTTTCACTGAGAGGGTGGTGGACCCTTGGAATGCACTGCCTGGTGAGCTGCTTCAGAGATCCACAGTGGAGGGCTTCAAGAGAGGGTGGGACAGACACAGAAAGTGGATGTATCAGATGATGGCCTGTCCCAGGGGGGTGGGGATGAATGATAGGGGTTTCTGGAGCACAAGGGATGGGAGGGTCTCAGCACTCAACTAAGGATCTAAGGTTCGAGCAGACTCGATAGACCATAAGGCCTAATCTGCTGGCAAATAGTATGTTAGTATGAGTCAGTTGTCCAGGTATGGGAACAGAAGGATACCCTGTCTCCTGAGGAATACCACCACTACTGCGAGACACGAACACCCTTGGAGCAGATGTTTGGCCGAAATGCATAGCTCTGAATTGGTAATGGCCTGAGGGCAACTCGAACTTGCGGTACTTTTTGTGGGAATGTCTGATAGGTATATGGAAGTAGGCATCCTTGAGATCCAGAGGTGCTGACCAGTCTCCTGGCCTCAGAGAAGGAAGAATTACTCCCAGAGTCACAATCTTGAATTTTGGGTTTGTTTGTTCAGGTACCTTAAATCAAGGATAGGTTGCCACTCCCCTGTCTTTTTTGGGAGTAAGGAAGTATCTGGAGTACAGTCCTTTTTCCCCCTGTGACAATGAGGTACCTTCTCTACTGCTTGCAGAAGATAGGAGACTTCTGCTTTTAAAGCCTTTGTCTCCAAGGGAGAGGTAGGACTGAAGGACCTTGCTCTCATTCTTGGGAACCTTTTGAAACTGACAGCAAGTCCCTGGCTCACTACTTCCAGGACCCATTTGTCTGAAGTAATAAACTCCCAGGCCTGGGAGTAGTGAGCCAGCCTGCTCCCTATTGGAACTGGGGAGGCGACCCTGACCACCTCAGGGTGTCTGTTTGGCAGGGGGCTTAGACAGTGTGGATGATGGGGTCCTGGTCATCCCATGCCTGCCTCTTCCCCTAAAGAAGCCCCTCTGCTGGAAAGAAGAGGAGGGGGCCTGAGCTTGGTAGTAAAGCCTGTGAAAAGACCTGCCCCTGCCAAGCCCTGAATTGCTGCTTCTGAGAAGTGGCCTGCTTTTCCTTGGCTGCAGCACTCCTATAGGTGGTCCTATAGTCATCCATCTTTTTCATGTAGTTCTCTGCTCACCAAACAGAGAATTACCAGTTACAGGGAAAGCCATGGCCTTAGTCTGGGTATCCTGCAAAACGTTGGTACATCTAAGCCAAGCAAACCTCCTCATGGAGGTAGATGTAGCCATGACTCTAGAATGCACGTCATTCGAGTCCACCGCAGTATGAAACTGTACCTTGAATTTTTTTTATTTTATTTTATTTAAACAGCAGTTTGGAAAACCTTTGAGCCATAGGCTCATTTACAAAGGTACCTTGTCACAGTAAGACAAACCAAAATACACAGTATAGCAGTACAACACATAAGTATAACAGTAAATTAAGACATAGATACAAACAAGCTGGTGCAGGTAGGATGGATGCAAACAATACCAGAGTTATGTTGTCCTTAGCAGCTTAGTAATAAGCTTTGTCATAAGTATTAGTGCGGACTTTGGACTAGCGGCAGTTACAGCATCGGTGTTAATAAGGTGGTTACGTAAGGAAGTTTTGAAGCACGATATAGTTGGAGCTTCGGAGATGGAAGGGGCAGTGTGTTGAACCAGGAGGGGCCCTAAAGCTGAAGGCTCTTTGGCCGTGAGAGGTCCAGCTCTAGGGATAACAAGAGAGTTTTCCCAGAGGTCCAGTATGGACAGTAGTGGGACAGAGCGGCGTATGGTGGTGGTCAATCCTGGTGAGAAAGAAAGCCCAAGGAGGGTCTTTTTGTAAGGGTACAGGTAAGATATTTGAGGCGCCACGAGATCAAGTACCAGCGCTTTAGCATACAATAGACAGGTGTGTATCATCCTAGGTGCTCCAGTAATTAACCTGCAGGCCTTATTCAGAGTAGTCTGAATTTTATGGAGTCTTGGTCTGATCAGCAGCACCATACCGGCAGTCCATAGTCCACTAGGGACAGGATAGAGGAGGTGATCATGAGTCAAGAGCCCGGGAGGCAGTGTTTATACTGATAAGATGCCCAATTGGATATTAGTGGCAGTGGCTAGGGCAGCGATGTGTCCATGGAAGGAGAGGGAGGGGTCAAAATGGATCCCTAGGTATTTATAGGAGCAAACTTGTTCGAGTGGGAATGAGGACCCAGAGTGAATGTGGAGTTTGAAGTTGCAGGACTTGTTTTGGGGATGAGTGAAGAACATGGTTTTGGTTTTTTTAAGATTTATCACCAATCTATGTTCCTTGAACCAGCCCTCGGCTTCAGTGAAGGACTTCTGCAGCGAGTCCTGGAGGGCAATAGGGTTACGACTTGAGGCAAAGATGACTGCATCATCAGCGTACAATAGAATGTTCCCCGAGCAAGAGCGTGGAAGGGTGTTAAGGTAAAGGGAGAATAGTAAGGGGCCCAGAATGGAGCCCTGGGAACCCAGAAAAGATGGGACAGATGTCTGAGTAGGTCCCATTAATTTTACATGCTGTGAGCGGTCAGACAGATAACTGGTGCACCAGGAGATAGGCCCAGCAGCAAAACCAGAGAGACTAAGGGCATTAAGAAGGAGTGGGTGGGAGACAGTGTCGAAAGCTTTTGATAGGTCAATGAAGACAGCACCAGCCAGAGAACCAGTGTCTAAGGAGGAGTGGAGAAAGTTGGAGAACTCTAGGAGGGCTGTGTTGGTACTGTGGCCCACTCGGAAGCCATGCTGCTCAGGACAAAGGACATTGTAGGTGGAGAGGTAGTCAGAGATTTGAGAGGCCACCACTTTTTCCACCATAACTTTCGAGGCAGCTCCCCCCCCCCAAGCTAGGCACTCGGGACAATCAAGCAACTGAAGCAACAAGCAGCTCACCTGAGTAGCTGAGGAAGCCAAATCTCCAGCCTGATAACTTTCGAGGCATCTCCCCCCCCCAGCTGGATGCCTCTATACCATCCACAGTCACCTGCTCCAGCTCCTTAGCTAGCTGTGGAGGGGCATTCTTAGCCAGTTCCAGAACCATATCCCACATAGACTTCTGGTACCTGGCTGTATATGCCATGTAATTTGATTGCCTGAGCCCCAAATAGGATGCTAAATACTGTTTCTTAGCCATAGCATCCACTTCCCTGGAATCTTTATCTGGGGGGTGAGATGCCAGGGGAATACTAGCCTTGTCACAGGCTGCAGCTAGCACTACCCCAACATGGCTGCAAAGTGCGGAAAGAAATTCCATGACAGCTTACCTCCAGTCTATTTTTTTAGCCACAGGAGGAATGGAAGTGGGAAATTGCATGATCTTCTGTGTTTGTTTCCCCAGGAATTTGTGCAAAGGGATAGAAACTCTCTTTGACTCTGGAACTTCAATCATTTCCACACAATCAGGTTCCTTCTCATCCTGATCAGCCTCTTCCATAGGAAAGCGAAGAGTCTTAGCCACCTTCTTGTAGAATAAGAAGTGGGAGGGGGACTCAGAAAACCTGGGAGGGGAAACATTGGAAGGCCTGTCTGGGGAGATGTCAGGCTCTACTGGCTCATCTAGGCATTCAAACTCTCCTTCTTCATCATCTTCTTCCTCCTCCCAATCATCCTCATAGTATGCCTCCTCAATATCTGAGGCCAAAACTTCCGACCGAACCAATTGCCTTTGAACTAATGTTGGTTCGGTTGGAACTGGGCAAAGTGATTGCACTATAGAGATCACTTTTGCTATTTCCTCAGCAGTCGGAACATAAGGTGTTGGATCCGTACTGGCTGATTTTCTTTTTCTCTTTGACGGAACCAACTCCACAGAGTCAACTCTCCTTTTGCCCAGAGGTATCTCCCAGGTCAGTAGGCACCTCTTCAGGTTCAGTAGCAACCGAACCGGGCTGGCCATCCAGATCAGCGGACTTCTCGGCCTCCCTTTCCTTCAGCCTACTCAAACGTTTTTCAAGAGTGGCCTTAGGAAAGTTCTTACAAATTTGGCAGTTTACCTTGAGGTGGTCAAACCCCGGATAATAAACACATATGAGATGGGGATCAGCCTTGGCAAAGGCCTCCCCACACTCAGTACAGTGCTGAAATCCAGTGGGACTGGTTTTCTTTTTGGGTTTCTCACATGCCGAATATAGAAGTCACCCTTCCTAAACTTTCAAGCCAGGTAACTAAAACTTATTGGTTCCAACCGTGTCATGGGTCAGTTAAAAAAATCCGGATTTTTTTAGGAACTGATAGGTACCGGAAAACCACAAATATTTGTACAAAGAAACAGAAAAAAACAATAAGTTTTGGTTCTGAACCAGACCGACAGGGAAAGAACTGAAGACGGAACAATTTATAACAATTTCAACAAAATACCACTACCTACTACTGCCACTTACTGTTACCGAGACCAGAGGTAAGAATACCAAAGAAATTACGAACTGCGGTTGGAAAACATTACCAATTCGAACTTTTACTGAACCGAAGCGCAGGAGGGATCTCTGAAGCGAATTCACAGTTAGGTGGAGTAAGAAATCTAACAGTTAGACTTGAGTACCACAGATAGAGGTTTGAAAACTGAGCTCAAGCCCAACGTTCTATGCCTTGGTATAGAGTTAACCCTTTACTCTCCGGAGCAGTTTAAGTGCTAGGGCTAACTGCATATAGTCAGAATACAGCAAGACTTCCTGTTGTTTGAAGTATTTAGTTGCTAGTTAAAGTGATAGTGCCAAAAGCAAAAAAATGTGATTTGCAGACTTGTACTTATACATTTCCAGTGATAAATATACATGAACAATGAGATTGCATAACTAAAACTACATTAAAACAGATTATCTAGCACCTCGGTAGTCTATTATATAAACAATACATGGGTCAATGCTTGACTCCATCAGCTGATGCATACATAGCCTTCACTTAATGACTTTCTGAGAGTGCTAGAAATCACAATCCTTGTAAGACAGTATACATTTCAGATTTCATCCATATCACTCAAGGTGAGGACCCAAATGGTGACTGTCCACCTTCCAGAACCCACGGAGAGGATTTGGGGGGGGTGAAGGGAAGGCAGGATATGGGAAAAGGTAAATGGATGGGGAGGAGTGATGCGCATATTGTATCCTGATGGCTCACAAAAAATTGAGTCTCTCCTTGTGACTACTCTCTCTTGAGTTGGAACTGTGCGACTTGTTCACAATGCTTTCTATAGTTTCAAGACCTGCAAAATATAGATGAGAAACAGGCTTAGCGAGTATGGGCATAACAGTGACTGGTACAGACACACTTTTCTTATATATATATATATATATATATATACACCATTATTTGATCAGAAATGGTTCAATCTCCATCTGGTCATGTAAACCTCTTTCTGTAATGCAGGCACCTAGCCTGTAGATCCAATAATTCTCCCTTCTGCTAAGAGCTAGCTCTCTGTCTCCACCTCTAGGCCCCAAGCACACCTGTTCCAAGTCCAGTGAACTTGAGCTCATGTTAATTTGCATTTTGGGCATACATCATATGTGTGACCCACACATATTCTTGGTTACCATTTAGGATTGCCCTGACATGCTCTCCCACTTTCTCCTTCAGCTTTCTTTTAGTGCGGCCCACATAATATGCTCTGTACTCGTACTCTGCAAAGCAAACAACCCACAGTGCTGCAGTTGATAAACTGCTCAATTTGTATTGTCTCCCCATTATAGATGTTTGCCACTGTTCTGCCTGGCTTCATGTATGGGCAGTACTTACACCTGCCACACCATCTACATCCCTTGGGTAGTGATGGAAGCCAAGTGTTATGGGGTGGGTGGATGAAACTAACTGATAAAGGAGGTTCCTAGCCCTCTGATATGCCATTCTGGGGGGAATTCTAGCAGTCTCTCAAGTTTCGGATCTGCCCCTAGTACATGCCAGTTTTAGTATACAATTTCCCTGATCCCCCAGGATCTTACATTGAAAGTACTGATGAAATATATACAGTTCTTCTCCGTTGTGATGCTGTCCCCCATCTCGCTGTCATGGCCTAGCAGTAGTGACTCCCTATCAATTTCATCACTCTCCCGTTTCACTTTATCCACTACCCTGCTCGAGTATTCCCTATTTCTGAATCTCCTGACCAACTCCTCATTTTCTTTCTCATGTCTCTTGTTGGCTACAGTTCCTTTTAACACGAAGGAATTGGCTCTTTGGGATGTTGTTTATGTTGTGTTTCGGATGGCAACTGCTAGCCAATAGTATACTTTTTCTGCCCATGGGTTTTCTGTAGAGGCTCATGTTCCCTGCCCCCCACCTGCTTGTGTAACATTTATGTCCAGGAATAAGACTAGTTTAGTATCAGCATGGCATGTAAAGCGGAGATGTGGGTTGCTATCACGTAGGCAGTCCAGGAATATGGTAAGCTCAGTCATGTCACCTTCCCACACCATAAAGATGTCAATTGTGAAGCGTTTCCATACCTGTACCTTCAGCAGGTAAGGATTGTGTCTGTTCTATATAAGCTCCTCCTCCCAGTATACAAGTTATAAATTGGCATAGCTGGGGGCAAACGCTGCCCCCATAGCTGTGCTCTTCTCCTGGTGGTAATGTTGGCCCTTAAAAAAAAAATAATTCACCTCCAGTACCATTTGTGATATTTCAGTCAAAAGGTCCGTATCAGGTCTGGCCCCCTTCTCTCTACTGTTTAAATAATGATGCATTACTCTTAGCCCTCCAGTCTGGGGGATGATCGTGTAGAGGGCTTCTATGTCAAGGGTAACCAGGATGGAATCTGCCTTAATTTCTAAATTGGCCAGTACATTGATTGTCTCTAGTATCCAAGAGGAAAAATGGAATGGTCTGGACAAGTGGTTTGATGGTGTTGTCCACAAAACATGCCAGGGGTTAGTAACAGTACCCACACCTGACATGACGGGTCTGCCTGGGGGGTTGTCAAGTGTCTTGTGTACCTTAGGTAAAATGAAGAACTGAGCCCTAAGGGGTGTTTTAACAGTTAGGAGTGTATTTTCCTTTTCAGTAATGAGTCCTAAGGTGTAAGCCCAACACTGGAAACATCCACTTTTCTTTTAAGGTTGGGGTGGGGTCTGAATTAATGAGTTTATAAGATTCTCTTGCATTGAGTGGTTGTGCTATCTCACTTTCATAGTCCACTGCATCTTGGACTACCAAGCTCCCACCCTTGTCTGCTGGTTTGATTGTTATCTCAGTATTATTTTTCAAACCCTCAATGGCAGCTCTCTCTCATTGCTCAGGTTGCAATATTGGGGGACAAACTCCTCCGCCCTGAGTTGTTCCAGTCCTTTCTCACACAGTTTCTTAAAGACAGATACAGCTGGAGGATGTGGTGAACAGAAAGTACTCTATTTAAATCTACTAATGGACTGTTTTTCCATTTCTATGTCCACCATCCCCCACCCCAGTCATGGTCACATGCTGATTTGTAACAATACCAACACTGTCCCTCCTATACCTTCATTAAGTGCATCTAGCAATTCTCGAGTCAGAATAGCCATCCCACTCAGTCTCCTGGGAGCTATTGGGTGTCACAAGATCTGCATTGTTTGTATGCCCCATATTGCTAAAAAAACACCTCAGGCTTAGCACCCTACAACGTCAATATAAATCAATAGCAATTGCAAATAAATTAATATCAACAGTGGGTACAAAAGATAGACCCTTGTTTAGTACCAACTTTTCAGTCTCAGTACATGACTAGAGAGATTTATAATATTCTCTACCTGCTCCTCTATGCCAGCTGATAACTCTTCTGTGGCCTACTTGACCACCTCTTTTCGCGTTGCCCTCTCCTCTACCTCCTTGGTATCTTTACTTCCTTTGAACTTCTTCCTCCGACGTATTCTGCTCTAAAAAAAAAAAAATGTCAAAGTTCAGAGTCACTGGTTGCACTCGTTTCAGAGGCACTAGTAGATGTTGTGGGTATTGCAGCGGGATGGTGTCTTGCAACACTTTGTACTGTAGGCTTCAAAATAGAGCGAGTGTCAAATCTGACTTTATTCTTTCTGGCCTTGGTCTGTATGTCTCTTTTATTATTTTTAGGCCAACTGAAGAAGTGCCCTTGTCTGTAGTCATTATTTTCTCTAAGCAGCTTTTTCTATTTTGTAGCACAGATTTTCTTATCTTGTAATTCTATATATGATTTAAGTTAGTTTTTAAATCTTCCAAAGTTAGTATATCTGCTGCACATGTATTGAGATGCTTCTCCTTATCACTCAATTCCTTATTAGTCTCAAGCTGACATTTTAGTAGTATTTTTAATAATAAGTTGCAGCCACTTTATAGATGTCTTGTGGGCAATCTCTCTCCAGGGGCCAATGAAATCACTTTCTTCTAAGCCAAACTTGGGGTCCTTAGTGACCCTCAGATCACACGGCACTCTGTTCTCTCTGATGTATTCCTCAAAAGTTTTAATAAGCCAGTACTGTCTTTGTGATTTCAATGTTATTTTCTCATACTGAAAAAAGGCAGTTTGAATGTTTTTGCCTTCCTGTAGCGTCTCCTCCGCCCACTTCTCTGCGTGCTCATTCAGAGCTGCAGTCCCAAATGGGCCCCCATGTTGCAAATTAGTGACGATACTGCTTGTAAAAGTAGCTAGTTCACCTCCATCACTACCGCTGTCCTGCACAGTGCTTGAGCCTGCACCCACTCCTGTGTTCATGCTTCTCCATGGACGGCTTCAAGACATAGTGTTTCCAATTCCTGTTGTTTAGTATCTGAATTGTCTGGGTTCCATGCAGCATCGTTCAGAGCCGCTCAGCACGGACCTGGTTCCTCGTGACACAGCAACACCAGACTCGAGACAAAAGTCACGGAACTCACCCCAGCTCTTGTAATAACTGCTGTACACACAGAAAGTTTGGAATCTAACAACGGGAACACAGAGCACCTTCCACAAAGGTGAACAAAACTGACTGATGTTTCACCCAGTTGGGCTTTGTCAAAGTATGTGCCCCCTTGGATTCAGTGAAATTTATATACACGGGTAAAGAAGTATTTACTTGCTATTTAAAGTCACTGTTTGGGTCCTCACTCTGAATGATATGGATGAAATAGGAAATGTGTGCTGTCTTGCAAGGATTGTGATTTCTAGCACCCTCAGAATGTCATTAAGTGAAGGCTATGTATGCATCAGCTGATGGAACTTCGCATTGGTCCGTGTATTGTTTATATAATAGACTACCGAGGTGCTAGATAATCTGTTTTAATGTAGTTTTAATTATGCAGTCTCACTGTTCATGTATATTTATCACTGGAAATGTAGAAGTACAAGTCTGTAAATCAATTTTTTTTGCTTCTGGCACTGTCACTTTAAATAACAACTAAATACTTCTTTACCAGTGTGTATAAATTTCATTGAACCCAAGGGGACCCATGCTTTGACAAAACCCAACTGGATGAAATATCAGTATATTTTGTTCACCATTATGGAAGTTGCTCTGTGTTCCTGTTGTCACATTAAACTGCTGAAATCTAAACTTTTCTGTGTGGACAGCAGTTATTATAAGAGCTGGAGTGAGTTCCGTGACTTTTCACCCAGGATACCTTGGAGTCATTGGAGTTCCTGATCTATGTCAGGGTTTTATTTAACTCCAAAAATTGATTTGCGTTTTGGTCATAGAAGTGTTAAAACATTATGAAAATGCATAGCACTTGCCTCACTGTGTTTAACAAACATAACACTTCTAGAAAACCTGTATAAATACTGTCTGTACAGTTAGCATTGTCCCAATAAAATAACTGCTAATCAGTTATTTAAAACCCTGAATGTGCAGAAATCTGTACTTCAACCTGTCCAGGTACTAAATTTCATAGTGGCAGAGTTGAATACCCTGCAAGGGAGGGCCTTCCTTTCACAGGACAGAGTGGACAATATCCTGCAAATTGCAGGATCCTTCATCTTCAATAAGCCAAGGCTAGCAAGGCACTTTCTACAGTTGCTGGGACACATGGCTGCAGCAACAGGAATTGTCCAAGGGTGCAGATTTCAGATGAGGAACATTTAGTTTCATCTCTGGGCACACTGGTGCCAAAGAAGGGACTCTCTTGCAAAGTTGGTACCAGTGTGAAGAACACTGTTGCACACCCTGCAGTGGTGGAAAGACAGAAACAACCTCAGGGATGGGGTCCCATTCAAGAAGGATTTCCTGAGCTGGTACTCACAGATTCCTCCCTCCTAAGGTGGGGGCACATCTGGAGGAGCATATAATGCATGGCAATTGGTCCCCAGTGGAGTCACTCTTTCACATAAACTTGCTAGAGCTCAGAGCAGTGTTTCTGGCACTTCAGTCTTTTGCATCCCTGGTAAGGGACAAGGTGGTACAGATCAGGACAGACAATACCACCACAATGTACTACATTAATAAGCAAGGAAGGACATGGTCCACCCTGCTGTGCACAGAGGCAATGAAAATATGGAGTCTAGTGTACTCCTTACAGGTGTCCGTTAGCTATCCACCTCCCAGGGAGGGACAACAACCACCACGAATAGTCTTTAAACAGACAAGTACTAGAGGTGGTGTTTTGAAGGTGGGGCACACCAGAGATAGACCTTTTCACCTCAGAAGACAATCACCAGTTGCCCCTATTCTGTTGCAGATCACCAGCAAAGGGCACAGTGTCCATGGATGCGCTGGTACAGGATTGGTCAGGGAGGAACCTATATGCTTTCCCCCATTCCCTCTCTTGCTCAGGGTCCTGATAAAAACTCAGGTCCCAATAGCTACTATGATTCTGATAGCCCCAGACTGGGCCAGGCAGCCGTGGTACTCTCTACTGCTCTCAATGTCAGTAGCCCAACCTATTCACCTCTCTCAGAGGCACAATCTCCTGATCTCTTCACAGGGAAGGATCCTGTACCCAAATCACAGGTCTCCGAGACTCAGAGAGTGGCTCTTGAAGGCCTAGAGTATGCTGGCCTACACCTTTTTTTTAGTTACCTCTTTTTCTGGCTCCATTGCCCTGGGCATCTCTCAGAGGTGCCCACTCAACCTGGACCTCTACTCCCCACCAAGCCCCTTCCCCTATGGTCCCTCCCACCAGGACTTCCCATCCCCCCCAGATCACCCCCCCGAGGAAGGTCTGCCTCACCTACCTGGTGGCTGTTTCTGAAATTAGAGGGTCTGTCCTGTGTGGGTGGTGCCTGAGACCATTGGAGGAAGGGTCTGACATTGGGAATGTGGGTCCAGTTCCTTGGAGCCCTCATCACCTCCTTGGTCCTCTGGGGATTTTTTCATTAGTTCCCCCACAGAGTGTGGATGTGCAGTGAAGTGACATCATGGCACATATGTGCTGATGCTCCTCCCCTTGTTTTGGTGCAGCTTGTCCTTGCTGCCCCTGATTTCCACCAGGGGCCACTAAGGAGCAGCCCAAGACCCAGATCCCTCCCAAGGGAAGGGAGAGCAGTCCTTCAGATGCTCAATCCTTTTGTCATCGAGGCACAGGTCAGGAAGCATAGGAAAAAAAAGGAGAAGTAAAATTTGCAACAAGTGTTTTATTAACAGTAAAATAAAAATAATTAAATGATTCAGAATAACAATTTATAATGGCAGTACAAACATAGAAAGCAGAGTCCTTTTTCTTCTCAGTTTCAAATCTTAGTCTGTCTCTGTTCTTTGGAAAACATTGCAGCTCTTTTTTATAAGTCTTTGCAGGAGCTCGTTAAGAAAACAGCATGCTTGTCACATTATGTTCTTGTCAGTGTCAGCAGGTGCAGCAAAAAGAACATTGTGACCCAGAACTGACCACCTGTTTATATCTCTGCAAAAGGCTTAAAACTACATTTCAGGTTAACCCCTCGAGTTCCAAATAGCTTTTTGCAATCATTTCAATTGTAGAACTATATATAGTCTTAAACAAAGGGATCCCAATTTCAGTGACATTTCCACATAAAGATTCACATATATTTTTATACTGGCAGCTATGCAATGGGGGAGAAAAGACAAAACAGAAAGTAAGGGTAGCAAGATAGCGAGAGGCAGAGAATTGTAAGACTGTCGGGGTGATCAAGTCCTAGATCTCACGAGAAAATTTGGTTGCGCAACCAGACAGAGAAGAGACAGAAAAGGAGAGAATAGAACAGATCCTTGCATTTAAACTCTCTCTCCATAACAACTTGGACAGGGCCATATTCAACCTTGTCACATACCCCCCTCCTTAAGAGGGAACCTGTTTTACAAAAAACAGGTTTTCAAAACTTTCTAGTAATTCTCATCTAACATAAGCATATAAGCTTTATAGTTCTGTGCATATGCAGTATCCTTTTTTCCATAACAACCGCACAGCAAATAGTGAAGTTTAAACTCACATTTGTTTTTTCAGCCTTCAGAATTCTCAATTCCTAATTCATATCTTGACAGAAAATCAACAGTTACAGTTTGTTCCAGTCTGTCATAGGCTACCTCAGAATTTATTTTATTTAGGTTTTGTTGATCGGGAAAAGGAGGGCTAGATAATTCTGCCTATTTTCAGCCTCGTCCTGGGGGAGGGGGATACAGATGGATGCCAACTGACATTGAACAAGATTAAGCTGTTGGTGGTATTTTTAGTGAATGGGGGAAATTTGGCCAGGACACCAGGGAGTTTCTGGTAAAATTAGCAAAACAGCTTTTGGTGTTTTTTCAACCCATTTCTTGAGGAGGTTAGCATGGTATATCTTAGTAAGATTTTTCCCATCAGGGGTCTCAATCTCATAGTTAACTGTGCCAGTATGTCTAAGCACTTTATAAGGCCCTTACCACTTCATTAACAGTTTCTTTGCCTGAGCTCTTGTCACCACAGCTGCTGAAACATAAGGATTTACTCCTTTGGTTAACTCAGTAAATCCTGGAAAGGCAATTCCAATAATCACAGGTACAGATAACTTAGGTACTACCCCCACTTTCATTTGGTGCCACTCACTTGACTGGTGGGATAGTATCGAGTGTCCCTATGGATGCAGATGACACCAGTACCTGGTCCTTTTAGACATTGTTTTCCTAGCACTTCAATATGCACTAGGGTCTGTCAGCTTCATGAATCTATAAGTCCCTTCACAGTCTTCTCTCCCACCTTCATATCTAAGTACTTGCCCCAATTTGCTAAGAATAAATCTGCTCCAGAGTCACTCTTCTTACTATGGCAATTTCTTGCAGTATGACCTGGCTTATCATAGTTATAGCAAAGTCTTTTGGCACAGATTTGTTACCCCCACCAGAGTTCTTATCAGACTTGGAGTTTAAATGGGGAAAAAGAATGTATTACCAGTGCTTGGCTGTTACCTCACTGCTGTTGTGTCTTTCTGACCATTTGGTAGTCTTCGGCCAAAGAAACAGCCTTTTCCCCACTTTCTGGTCAGTGTTCTTTTACCCAAAGTTGTACGTCTGCGGGTAGGATGTTGATGAATTGCTCTCTTGCAAATATGTCGATGATCTGTGGGACTGTTTTGCCCTCTGGTTGGAACCATTTTATCAGGAGTTCTCTGAGTCGGGCGAAGGCTTCTCAAGGATTGCCGACTGAGTGGTATTTCAGAGACCCGAAATCGTTGCCGGTAGGTCTCTCCTGAGATGTCATACCTTTTCAGGATCTCTCTTTTCACCAGGTCATAGTTTTCTGACTGTGCAGTGTCCATATTGCTGTAGACAAGTTGGGTTTTCCCTGTCAGGTAAGGTAGCAGTCCGATTGCCCATTGCTGCTTTGGCCACTGGCAGGCTGCAGCAACCCTTTCAAAAGTTGTCAGGTATGCCTCAATATCATCCGAGGGACACAACTTTGTAAGTTTAATGTATTTTGTTTGTGCCTTGTTGATCTGTTGGGACCAGTGCCAGATCCTCCCATTTTGATAACTTGTAAAGCATCCACCCATAGCTGCATCTCTTCTCTTCTTTGCTGCTCCTGTTGCCACATCTCTTCTCTACTTCTTGAGTTGTTGCATTTCTTCTTTTCTCTCTGCTTGAAGCATACCTGACAACTTTTGAAATGGCTGCCATGACCTGCCAGTGGCCAAAGCAGCAATGGGCAAGCAAAAGTCAAAAAGTTTATTGGCAGGAAATACTCCATTGAGCAAGCTCATTTACAAGGAAGTCCTGAGCAACCATCAAGGCTCAGAACATTATTAGCAAATATACTATCTATGGGGTAGAGTAAGCAGCAATAAATACATGTTCAGAGTGGAGGTTTACAAGGATATATACAGTGTGTACATATATGCACAAGTACAGGCTACGGTGTGCAGAACAGTGAAGTTAAGACAAGGTGAGAACATAAGGTTTAAACATTTGGAGCAAATTGTAGACAGGGAGATAAGCCATAGGACCAGTAGAGATTTTAGAGGAAGAGAAGGCAGAGGTGAGGAGAACGGGGTAAGTCAAGGGGTGAGGTTTGTGACAGAAGCGGGGAGGACGGGGTGACTGGTGGGGAAGGAGGCGGAGGAGGAGGACTGGAGGGTAAGGGAATGGGAGTGAGAGTGGATAGAAGGCAAACTAGGGAAGTGTAGTGGGGTAGGAAGTGGATATGAGAGAGAAGGGGGAGTGAGAGAGGAAGAAATAGGAAAGGGTGGGATTGAGTTGGAGTGGAGAAGGCTCAGTGGCATGCACAGGAGTCATCAATTTTGCTGGAGACTAGTGCTTTGAAATTGCATGGGGGTACAAGATTTTGAAGTTTGAGACTGGATTGTTCTTTATTCCAGGCAGCCGAAAGGGCATGACTTATAGCCATATCACTGAACCAAGTATGTGAGCAAGGTACTTCTAGCACAATGTAGTTATTTCTCCATAATGAATATAAGCAGGCAGTACGATGAAATAGAGTAGAAATATATAAGGGGACTTTAGACAAAAGGGCTTTATGTAACCAGGTGAGGGAGAGGATGAGGTGTCTAGACAATAAGGAGGTCCAACCTAACTGGGCATATTGCACACAGTGATGTGTGCTGCGGTGTGCATTAGAAGTGAAACAAATCGCTCTGTGGTAGAGTGTATCCAACTGATGAAGCAGAGAGTCCGAGCATCAGCCATAAACAATGTCAACATAGTTGAGAAGTGGCATAAAAGTTGACTGGACAAATCGTAGTCTGGTCTTAGCAGTGAATAGCGCTTTTATCCTATAGAAGAAACCAATACGTTGGCACAGTTTTTTTGCGAGGGAAGTAATGTTGGCAGAGAAAGTTAGGTGTTGGTCGAGGTCACAGCCCAGGTATTTGAAGTTGTTAATTACCTCAAGTCATCACCTAGGAGTGTTCCAAGCCCAACTTGCCTACAGCAATATGGACACTGCACAGTCAGAAAACTATGACCTGGTGAAAAACGGAATCCTGAAAAAGTATGACATCTCAGGAGAGCCCTATAGGCAGAGAATTCAGTCTCTGAAGTACAACTCAGTCGACAATCCTCAAGAAGCTTTCACCTGACTTGGAGAACTCTTGATAAAATGGCTCCAACCAGAGGGCAAAACAGTCCCACAGATCAACACATTTGCAATGGAGCAATTCATCAACATCCTGCCTACAGATGTACAGCTTTGGGTAAAAGAACACTAACCAGAAAGTGGCGAAAAGGCTGTTTCTCTGGCAGAAGACTACCAAATGGTCAGACAGATGCTACAGCAGTGAGGTAATAGCCAAGCACTGGTAAGATATTATTTTTCCCCATTTAAACTTGAAGTCTGATAAGAACTCTGGTGGGAGTAACAAATCTGCGCCCAAATATTTTATTTGCTGTAACTATAATAAGATAGGTCATATTGCAAGAAATTGCCATAGTGAGAAGAATGACACTGGAGCAGATTTGTCCTTAACAAATTGGGACAACTACTTAACAAATGTCAAGGTGGAGAATAAGACTGTGAAAGAAGTTATAGATTTGGGAAGCAGACAGACCCTAGTGCTTGTTGAAGTGCTGGGAAAACAATGTCCAAAAGGACCAGGTACCGGTGTCATCTGCATCCACAGGGACACTCAGTACTATCTCACTGCTAACACCATCTGTCATTGAGGCACAAGTCAGGAAGCATAGGAAAACCAGGAGCAGTTGTAAAATTCACAAGTGTTTTATTATTAACAGTAAAATAAAAAAAATTTGTTCAGAATAATTATTTACAATGGCAGTACAAACATAGAAAGCAGAGTCCTTTTTCTTCTCAATTTTAAACCTGTCTGTCTCTCTCTCTCTTGCAAAACATTGCAGCTCTTTTTACAAGTCTTTGCAGGAACTCATTAAGAGAATATTCTGCTTCTCACACAGCATTCTTGTCAGTTTCAGCAGGTGCAGCAAAAAGAACATCGTGACATAGAACCGACCTCTTGTTTACGTCTCTGCAAAAGGCTTAAAAACTGCATTTCAGGTTGACCCCTTGAGTTCCAAATTACTTTTTGCAATGATTTCAACATTATAACTATATACAGTTTTAAACAAAGGGATCCCAGTATCAGTTACATTTCCACAAAATGATTCACATATAATTTTACACAAGCAGATATGCAAGGGGGGGGGAGAGAAAAGACAGAACAGCAAGTGAGGGTAGAGAAACAGTGAGAGGCAGATAACTGCAAGACTGTTGGGGTGATCAAGTCCTAGGTCTCATGAGAAAATTTGGTTGCACAACCAGACAGAGAACAGACAGAAAAGGAGAGGACAGAGCAGACCCTTGTGTTAAACACTTTCTGCATAACAACTGGGACAGGGTCATTTTCAACTCTGTCTCACCCTTCCCTCCTCTGCTGACCCCCAGCAGCCCAAGTCCATTCCCAAACCCGGGTCACCAGTGTGGTATGAGGTGTGGTGTCCAGTGTCTCAACCATAAGTGCCACCAGGCTTACTGGTCTGCACCTTTCTGAAGGTGTCCTTAGAGTCCTCAGGGGCTCCAGGAAGCCCTCAACCAAGAAAACATATGCTTCCAAATGGAAGAGGTTCTCTACATGGTCTGGTACTAACAGTATAGTACCTTCCCAGGCAGGGTTGCCAGTCCTTTTGGACTACCTCACCCACCTACATTCATTCGGCCTACAGCCCACTACCCTTAAAGTCCACCTAGCATCAGTCTCAGCCTATCTCTCAGCAGGCAAGAGTAGCTTTCTGGCTGCTAACCTTATTTTCAAAAAGTTCTTCAAGGGTCTAACTTGCTTACACCCTCCCCATAGGGAACCCGTGCCCTCCTGGGATCTTAATGTCTGTATTGCAAAGCTCATGGAGCCCCCATTCAAGCCCATGGCTATAGGACGCCTTAAGTTTGTAACTTGAAAAGCTATTTTCATAGTGGCTAGTACCTCAGCCAGACAGATTAGTGAGTTGCAAGACCTGTGTATGGAGCAAAACTATATCTCCTTCCACAGGGATAAAGTGGTCCTCGGGTGCAATAGGAAGCTTCTTCCTAAAATAGTCTCTGACTTCCATCTGAACCAGTCAATCACTTTGCCAGTCTTCTTAGCTGAACATTCTAGTTCAGGGGAAGCAGGCTGCATAGCCTGGATGTCAAGAGGGCTCTCAGCTACTGTCTTGACCACACCAAGGCCCACAGACAGGACAGACAGCAGCTGTTCCTGACCTATGGGAATGTGGGAAAAAGAAAGCCAGCTTCTAAATGAACCATTGCACGCTGGATAGTAGCATGTATTCAGTTCTGCTACAGTAAAGGTGGTAAAGAACCCCCGGTAGACCTGAGGGCACATTCCACAGGGGGTACAGCTGCCACAACAGCAGCTGCCAGGGACGTTCCCCTACTGGAAATCTGTAAAGCAGCTACATGAGGAACAGTTCACACCTTTACAAAGCACTACAATCTAGAAGTGATGCCAGGTTTGGCACAGCAGTGCTGCAGTCAATTTCCCAAATAGGTTCTGTACTCTCCTCCAAAAGTACAGCTTCGTAATCTGCAAGAGTTAAGCATAATGAAGAATTCCTGGGGTTAGAAGAAAAAAATACTCACCTTAGTAATCTTGCTTCTTCCAAGGTATTCTTCAATATGCTTAACTCACCCTCCCTACCTCCCCTTTCAGAACCAGTTGGCCTCTGCTTCACAGCTGTATTCCTTAATTGTTAGGTTTGTCACAGACTGGTTATGTTTAAGTTTTAAACCAGATGGCTTACTATTTCTTTTTGTTGGTCCTATCTAAAATTAACAGGGAATAGGTTAAAGGGACTTGTTATTGAGTTGTTATTATCATTCAAGTTTTAGTAATAGATCAGTTAAGGGGTCTTACCCCACAGGTTTCAATGAATCTGAGCATTATAGAATGCAGCAGTTTGAATGGTGTCACAAACCAATGAATGTTCCTTCATTTGCATAAGTTTCATTTCTCCAAGGCAGTTCAACACTGGAGGCTGACTGCAAGAGTTAAGCATATTGAAGAATACCTTGGAAGAAACAAGATTACTATGGTGAGTATTTTTTTTCTTTCTGCACCTTGTTTACACCCGTGAGATATTTATGTCTCTATCAAGTCTCCCCTCTCCCTCTCCCTCTCCCTCCTAGGGAGTACATGTTCAGTTCCCTGAATCTTTCCTCACAGGGCTTCAGGTGCAAGCCCTGCATAATATTAGTTGCCCTCCTTTGAACCCCTTCGACCTCGTCTATGTCCTTTCAGAGGAAGTACCTCCAGAACTGTACACAGTACTCTAGGTGAGGCCTCACCAAAGATCTATATGGGGTATTATGACCTCCCTCCTACTGTGATCCCACTGCCTGTGCACCCCGGCATCCTGCTGGCTTTCCCCACCACCTTCTCACACTGTTTAGCCACCTTCAGGTCAACAGAAATAATTACCCCCAGGTTCCTTTCCTGCTTTGTGACCACCAGTTCTTCCTCTCCCTCCCATTTGGTACTTAGCCACAGTGTTCCTGTGTCCCAGGTGCATGAGTTTACACTTCTTTGCATTAAAGCCCAGTTGCCAGATCCTTAATCACTCCTCCAGCTTGTTAAGATCCTCCATCATCTGTTCGCTCCCCCCTCCGAGTGTGCACCCCTGTTACAAATTTTGGTATCATCCGCAAACAGGCAAACCTTCCCCACCAGTCCCTCTGCAATATCGTTGATAAATATATTGAAGAGTACTGGGCCTAGCACTGACCCCTGTGGCACTCCACTAGTCACTTTTCCTTCCCCGGAGTGGGCATCATTTACCACCATATTCTGACTTCTGTTTCCTAGCCAGCTATCAACCCATCTAACTACCTTTGGGCCCACCCCAAGGCTACTTAGTTTGCTCATTAACCTTCTGTGGGGAATGGTGTTGAAGACCTTGTCCAGGTAGGCCACGTCTACTCCCCCCCCATGATCCACTACCCTGGTCACCCAATCGAAGAATTTAATCAGGTCGGTCTTGCTCTTCCTGTCTCTATATGTCCAGTATGTCTCTGAAGTACTACTCCTGCCTGTAACCATCTACTAGGAAAATTTACACAGCCACATAAGAGTTTTTCCATCTGGCGCTCCAATTAGACCCCTTCAGCGTCTAGCTGGCTGCATTCTGGAGCTTTTGCTGAACCTTTTATTTTGTTTTGTTCTTTTTATCTCCTCCTACACCCCGATGCCCGCCACTCCTTCGGGCCTCCTAGCGCTTCATCCCCCCCCTGCAGTCCTCTTCTGCAGCACCTCCCTACAGATAGCAGCCAATCCCAAGTTGTTCCGGCGTATCCCATCGCCAGATGGGTCCCCCTCCTCCTCCGAGGGGGAAGGCACCGGGTGACAGGGAACCTCAGCACACTATTTTTACTTACGGTCTGGGATGCCGCTGTGGCAGAGGATACTCCTGGAGGCTCCGGGGAACAAGGAGAGCGGGGGCCGTCAACTGGTGGTGCAGAAGCTGATTTCCATCTTTCTCTATTTTTAATCCCTCCTGCTTCTGCTACTTGTATTACCCCCGGTCTCCACCGGCTGCCACTACAGAGCAGAGCTGTCCCCCCACCCCTCCCCAGCAGAGGAGAGCAGTCCTCTGAATGCTCAATCCTCTGCTTCCCTCTGCCAGCCCACGGCACCAGAGTCCATTCCAAACCCGGGTTGCTGGCGTGAGCCGAGGTAAGGTGCCAGCGCCTCAGCCCTATGCACCACCGGGCCGGCTATTGAACCTTTTTGATGGTAGATTGCAGAATTCCACACTCATGGTCTACTTGTGTGTGTATATCTGCATGCCTTGAGCCCTGGTTCCCTTTATCGAAAGCTATTATCTCTTTTGAAGTTCCATTAGGACACTTTTTCTCACAAGGCCTCTCTTCTGGAAGTTGCTGGTTGTCTGCAATATTTATTTACTTATTTTAAACTTTGTTGACTGGATAAGTGCACTGGCAATGAGTGCCTTTTTTCAGGCACAACCTGGATGCAAAAGCACAGACATAAGAGGCAGTACCTCATGGTTCAGATACTCATTACATACATTTTACAAATATGATCAGTAGCAGACATAGGGGTTGTAATGAAATATTATGCAGAATAAATGTGAAGAACTTGCAATGTACAATGAAGGTAGAAGGCAGTGAGGCATTGCAGTAACTGGTAAGGGTAGTAGGGATATTAGTACACATAGAGGGTATGATAGCTGGGATGATAATCAAACAAGTGCACATGCAGTTTGGGCAGACAAGGGTGAGGGGAGAGGTGGGGTTAGTGGAAACAGTTACAGGCAATGGATGAGGAGTAATGAACTTTCAAAAGCTTAGCAAAGGCTGGCAGTATGGAGGTTTATAACATGGGTTCCTAAAATACTGTCTTCTGATTTGTCCAAACAGGTCACCTGACCATTGATTAATCCCTGATATACCTACAGTTGCATGTTCACAGGGCTTTATTTTACTGTTTCTTTAGGTAAAACTCCAACAAAACATTTTGTCCATGTTATAAGAGGATTAACCCTCTCCAGGGTATGGGTTTACTGAGCATTAATTCATGCCTGGGTGGTTGAAGTCACTCTGCTTCTCCTCGTGACTCCAACCTCCCCCCAGGCGTGGATTAATGCTCAGTAAACCCATAGCCTGTCGTGGGTTAATCCCTCCTTACAAACAAACATATGAAGAAGCCAGCAGAAGAAGAAGGCCATTTGGTCTATCAAGTCTGCTCGTATTGCAGGGTCCACAGCTTGAGCTAATGTCCCTGCCCTCCCTCCACACTCCTCCCATCCTCCCTACCCATGATCCTTGCCTTCTCCATATGTTTATCTCAGCCTCTCTTAAAGCTACCCACTGTCTTCAACGAGATCATCTCTTCTGGCAACGCATTCCAAGTGTCCACCACCCTCTCTGTGAAGAAGTGCTTACTGACCTCCCTCCTAAACCTCCCACCCTCCAGTTTAAGACTGTGCCCCCTCGTGTTATGGTTGCCACTCAGCTTAAAGAGACTCTCCTTATCAACCTTATTTATCCCTTTCAAGTACTTGAAGGTCCCAATCATGTCCCTTCTCTTTCGTCTTCCAGGGAGTACATGTTCAGTGCCCTCAACCTCTCCTCATATGCCTTACCCTGCTGAGCCTCTATCATCTTTGTAGCCCTCCTCTGGACCTTCGCCAGCAGGTTAATGTCTTTTTGAGGTGTGGGCACCAGTACTGAACGCCATACTCTAGGTGTGGCTTTACTAGTGACCTGTACAAGGGCAGTATAACCTCCTCTCTCCTACTACTGATCCCCCTAGATATGCATCCCAGCATCTTGTTTGCCTTTGCTGCTGCTTTCTTGCACAGCGTGGAGTGCTTCAGGTCACTAGTGATCATCACTCCTTGTTTGATGGGGGTTAAGGAGTTCCATAGTGAGGCAGCTCAGTAATTAGGGAGCGCTGTCCCATGTTAGTATGGAATAGAGGAACTGCCATATTGTAGTTAGAGGCAGAGCAGGATGTGGTCATATCAACAAGCGAGATTTGATTAGCTAGGTAAGCAGGGGTACCAGGTTGCAAGTTTATTTTAACAAACGTGGCAAGAGTTAGGTTAGCTTGGAAGTAAGGGGGTAGCCAGTTTAAGGCATTTAGCAAGAGACAGTGATGAGCATTGAACTCACTGTTAGAGGCAAATTTGGCACTTTTATGATATAAGGTATGCTTTTTTTGTAATATTGATATGCTGGCAGCATCAGTGACAACCACACCATAATTAAGTGAGGGGAGAAGATTAGCTTGTGCTATTCAGAGCCCAGTCTCAGGTAATAGGTGTTTGTGACCTCTGTAGAGTGAGCCCAACTTCTGGTGAAGAAGGGTGATAGTATGCTGAAGGTGGGTTTTGAATGACATTGTGGGACTGAGGTGTACTCTGAAGTACTTGAAGGAGATAGTCTTCTTCAGAGAAGTGCCATTTTCTGCTTTGATGCTGAACATAATGGATAATTTCTTTAGTTTGTACCAGGTCCCAAACAACATAGACTGAGTTTTCAGGAGGTTTAAAATAATTTTTTTGTTTGAATGAACCACTTCTGCAGTCTTGCGAAGCTATTGCTGAGTGTTTGATTACACCGATGTCATCACTGTGGGTGTAAATGACAGCATCGACAGCGTAAAGAAGGGTATGTACTGGCTTGCAGACCGTTGGCAGGTTATTGATGTAGATGGAAAAAAAGAATAGGGCCTAAATTAGAACCTTGGGGGACACCGCTGGTGATTGTGTTTACCCCAGCTAAGGCGTTTCCAGTTTTGATGGACTGTTTCCTGTGACCAGGTAGTCCGTGAACCGGGTGAGAGCGGGGGGCCTGAGACCAAGTTTGAGTAACCTGGAAGTTAATTCTTTGTCATCGACCACGTCAAAAGCCTTGGTCAGATCCACAAACACAGTTCCAGTTTCCAAGGCCCTTATCTATTGCATGATAAATGGTATCAGTGAACTCAATTAGGGCAGAGTTAGTGCTGTGCCCTTTACAGAAGTCATGCTGCTCAGAACAGATGAAGCAGTGCTGCCGCAGGTAGCCAAGTAGTTGGCAATGCACAATTTTCTCTTGCAGCTTGGCAAGGGCTGAGAGAAGCAAGATTGGGCAATAATTTTCAAGGGATGTCTTTTTGTCCTTCTTGTGGAGTGGGACAACCATTGATGTTTTCCAGAGTTCAACACTTTGCCGGACAAGAAGGATAGGTTGAGGAGCATGGTAATGGGAAGTTCAATCTGGAAAGCAGCTAGTCTAAGGAATTTTGGGATGAGTCTATCTGGGCCAGCAGATTTAACAGTTTTTAGGGCGACAAGAAGTTTGCGGACTTCAGAGCATGTGACCCTTTTTATGTATATCAACCTTGTGTTGCCCATACCCACCAGCAAGCCTGTCAGCCTCTTGCAACATGTAAGCTAGAATTCTTACTGGGAAGCACCCTTTCAGTAGTTATTTTTTCTGCTTGCAGTGTCTCCGTATCAATGCTTTGATTGCAGATCCCCGATATACTATATTCTATGGGAACAAGGTAGTGCTCCACACACAATAAGTTCCTTCTTAAGTTGCATCAAGGTGCCTCTGCATGTCACTGCTAGGCAGTATGCCATCTTTGGCAAACCTGCCCTTTATGGACTCCAGTCCTGAGTGAGCTCTTCTCTTCTACCTCCCTAGCCAGTGGGTTTTATCTAAGCTTGGTACTCTGACCCATCAGTGGGAATTAATGGTGAAGATACATTCCTGGAAGATATAAAATTATGTCCTTACCATAATTCTTGATCATCTATGAACATCTTCACCATTAATTCACACACCCACCCACCATCCCCCAATCTCACCCCAGTATCTTATTGGCCTTCTCCCTTGTTCAAGGCTTGAACTATGAAGACACTATATTACTCACATACTGATCACTCTTGCATGAGTCATCAGGGCTCCTTATGCCCTTAGCATAGGTGCATGACCACTAGTTAGGTTATTGTGCAACTCCTCGGTAAAAAAGGAACTGAGGCGGTTGGGGGCTGGTGCTGTGGTAAGCCTGGCACCCGAGACACTCTCGCGGTGCCATGCATGCACATGGCTTGCCTATGCAACAGCCCTCCGGAAAATGTCTGGCTCCCGTGGGGTCCTAGTGCCTCCAGCACAGACCCATTAGTGGGAATTAATTTTGAAGATATTCCTAGAAGATCAAGAATTATGGTGAGTATATAATTTTCATCTCTAGATGGCGAGACAGGATCATTGCCAAAACTTTCATTTACAATTCAAGAGGGAGACTGATGTATAAGAAGAGCTCTCCAGAGGGCCCTTGCCCAGTTTCAAAAGCAAACAGATGGAAATCGTCAAAACATGAGGCAGGCAATTCCCCCTCCTCTTTAGCCTCCTCCAGCATTCCAAGGAGTAGCATCACCACTACCCCCACCAATTCCATGTAATATTCTGCTGTAAACCCATTCAGTCCGGAACCTTCCCCTGTTTTAGCAACCCAATGGCCCTGTAGAGTTTATCCCTTGTAATTGGAGCCCTTAACATTGCCTTCTGCTCCTCTGTAGTTTCCAGAATATCAAGCCCTGACAAAAAGGCAGTAGCAGCCTCCTCTGAATCTGGACAGACAGCATTATACAAATTTGGGTAGAAAGAGCAGAGTATCCTCTTGATCCCTTCAGCTTAGGACTCCACTCTACCTTCAATACAGTATTTTTTAAAGGCTCTCTTATTGGTTATGTCTGAGAGACCTGGTGGACTTACAAGATTAAATAATTGTAAAAGCTAATTTTTTTTTTATTATTTTCATTTTTATTGAGTTTTGTCTTGCACAGACATTGACAGCATAAACAGACAAAAGGAACATGAAACAGCACAGACTGTGATGTCCATTTGGTAGACTATCATGTCCGTATGGGAGGCAGAGTTCCATGAGTGCATTATTCTTAAACCGGGGGTCAAAATCCCAAAACATAAAGTACTGGCCATTAATACTGCTGTAATGTCCCATAGAGTAGTTCCCAGCTGTACCAAAATCCTAGAGGTGTAATAAATAGAATTCACAGAAGAACTCCCCTGCAGAAGAAAAAACTTAAGTGGTAACAATCAACAACTTCATTTACATAAAATTGAGGGAACTGTCCCATGATTGCCAGAGAAGGTAAACAACCAATGAAGCTTGCTAGAATTTTAAGGCACAAAGTGTCTGGATTGACATCCAGCTGGTATAATACCCAGCGGCACCACAGTTCTTCATATTTGTTCGTGGCCCCTGATTTTAGCTGTTAACCATTCCGTATAAATAAATTGAGTTAATTAGTTGGGCATTGTCGTAGACATAACATGGGGACGTGCGTGCTAAGGTGTAACCAAGTGCTAATAGGAGAGAGAACTGCATAAGGTTAGGGAAATATTCATGGGGTCAGCTAGTGGAGGCAGTCATAGGAACTAGAGGCAGTGAGAGAGAGGCAGAGCCTTGATTTAAATGCACCAAGGGTAGGAGTGGAGGAGATGTAACTGTTTAGACCATTTAGCCAGCTGGGCAACCTGTAGGCAAAAGATCTTTGAGCTCGTGAGGTACAACAACGTGGAACCTGCAGGAGCTGTGATTCAGACCCCCTGGTTGAGAGGGTTTTTTTGCTAGGGTGCAGGAGTGCACACACTCCAGGGGGCACAAGACCCATAGTTATTTTCTTTGCCAAGGTGCAGGTTAGGTACTTTATCCGATTGGTGAATTGCAGCCATCCAGTTTGTGCACAGAGGTCACATGTATGTGTGAGGTGGTGGGATCCAGTGAGAAGTCGACAGACCTTTTTGAGGGAGGTGGATATGCGTCTAAGAGCGGTAGCGGGGGCAGAGCCATAGATGATACAGTATTGTGTACTGTACAGTATACAGCCCATAGTCAATAATGGAGACAACAGAGCTCTGAACAGTGACAGTCAGGGCTTCTGGGGTAAGATGTTGCCTATGCCAGAAGACAAGGCTAAGGTGAGTATTTGCTGCTTTGGCTACAGTGTCAATGTGGGCACTGTAAGTTAGATGAGGGGCTGGAGTGATCCCAAGGTACTTAAAGGCTTGAACTTGTTCCGTGGTGACTCCATGACTGATTTTGATGGATAGGGGGTGCAGTTTATGCTTGCTATGAGAGCTGCTGAACATCATAGACTTTGTTTTCTTATTATTGAGGACCAGATTGTGATTTGAGAACCAATTTTCAACAGATGTGAAGCCAAGCTGAAGGTTGTCTTGTAGAGGCTTAGGATCCTTATGGGAGGCAAGAATTACAGCATCATCTGCATACAGGATGATTGTTTTGGAGCAAGAATTTGGAAGGGAGTTCAGGAACAAGCTGAATAGTACAGGCCCAGAGTGGATCCCTGGGGGACACCTGAGCAAACAGGCCTGGTATCAGAGAGGACATCTGCAATTTTTACTCTTTGAGACCAGTTCTCTGAGTAACTTTTGAACCAGGCAGTGGAGTCTGGAGAGAGCCCAGCTTTCAGAAGTTGCACAAGCAGTAGGCAGTGATGGACAGTGTCGAACGTTTTAGTCAGATCGATAAAGACAGACCCGATCAACGGACCATTATCCAGTGAGCTGTGAAGAATGCCAGAGAATTCCAGTAGGGCAGATGAGGTGCTATGTCCTTTCCCGAAGCCATGTTGCTGTGAGCTGATCTGCTGCAATACGTTCAAGGGCCTTGGAGAGGGGTGGCAATATAGAGGTCGGACAGTAGTTTCCATGAGTGACCCAGTCACCACTTTTATGGACAGGAGCCTAAGTGAGAGGTTGAAAATATATGTCAGTGGCTGTAACACCTCATCAAGGGTGAGGGACAGCAGTTTAAGGTCAAGTGTATCACTGCTGGATCTGGATTTGGTGATGGCTTTGGTAATGTATTTGCGGGCATCATGCATCTTAGATGTTAGAGCTTCAGTTTGCAAATGATTTATTTTAAAACCAGACAGCATACCAAAGCCTTCTAATATTTGCTACACCCTGGGAATAGAAGTTTCTGGAGATGTAAAAGTTAATATAATATCATGTGCGAATAATCCGATATGATAGTCCCTTCCCCCAATGGGGCTCTCTGTATGCCGGCCGCTATATGGATGGCTTGGGCCAGGGGCTCTATGTAAAGAGCAAATAAAAGTGGCAATAACATGCACCCCTGTCGGGTCCCCTGGTTAAATCTGTTGGTTATATACCACATATATATATATATATATATATATATATATATATATATATATATATTTGTTTGTTATATACCACACACCAGTAGCACCCCTCAGCAGAAATGTGAATTACATTTTGTGAGGAATACAAAGGTTGAAGTATGCTAGTTTTGGATGTGCATAGAGTGTTAGGAGTTGTGGTGCTCCTTTTAGCATGCTCCCTTTTACCATCTGTGAAAATTCCTGGGTGGAAGCACTTTATTAAAAGGGGCCAATTAGGGAATGCACTCTGAGTAGCCACTTCAGGCATTTCAGAGCTGAACAGCTAGTGTGTGGGCCAAATCGTGGGTTCCACCATGATGTGGTGGTTTGGCTTGCTCACATTGGAATTCCAAGCTGGAAACTAAGAGGACCCCCTTTTTTCATGGAGTTTAATGTAAGAAAAGCCATTGGACAGTTAAAATGTTTAAATTCTAATATGTGCCATGTTGGGGGGGGGGGGTTGTGCACTGGGTTTTTGATTTTGTTTGTTTGTTATATACCACACACCAGTAGCACCCCTCAGCAGAAATGTGAATTACATTTTTTGAGTAACACAAAGGTTGAAGCATGCTAGTTTTGGGTGTGCTTAAATCTGTTGGGTCAGACAGGCCCCCATTCAATTGGATGTAGGGCTGTGGCACCCCATAAAATAATTGTAAATATTGTTTACAGCTCCTGGCAAAGGCAAACTGCCACAAATTGTGTTTATGGTGTCTAGGTCCAGAATACGACTTTTTATATTGTAAGTCCTGTCATATTTTTTGACCAGAAACCTCATTTAGATGGGTAAAAAAATTAAAAATACCTTCTCGGTTTGCCCTTGTGCCACAAAAAAAAAAAAATAAAGGATCTGAGGGAGCTCCCAACGATGGTGGAAAATACCCATCAGAAGGGTCCATCTCCTCATGTACAGCAGCAAGTAATGAAAAAGGTGACAAATGAAAAGATAAAGCTGCACAGCCATCAGAAAGGCATGGGAAAGATGGGTCAGACACCAGGGTGTCCGAAAGGGGGAACCCTGAATCCAGTGATGGTGAGAATAAAAATATAAGAGCCTCAGAGCAGGCACTGGAAATGGTGTCTGCCAAGAAGAAATTTAAAGAAAACAATGTCGGTGCCACACCTTCTGAACAGAGAAAGGAATAGGCAGATGGTACAGATAAAATGTCCTCATCGGAGGACATATCAAATATATGGCAATTGTTCCAGGCAGGCTAGGCCATGGAAAATTTAATATGATAATTGCCACCCCCACCCCGGCTCAGGTTTCAACCTATCTGCTTGTGGAGATGGAGGATGAAGAATACTATGTGCAAATGAAGGAAGGTGACCCCAAGGAATTGGAGGATGCATCTGAGCAAGATTTTGATCCTCCTCCAAGGCATAATGAGGACTACTCATCTTTTTCCTCATTTATCAGACAAATGGTCAATACCCTCAATGGTCCACCCCTAGAAACAGAGGAGGATGAAGAGGATGCTGAAGTTAAGGACATGATGGGAGTAGCTCCACCAAAAAGAATGTTGCTTCCCATACATAAGTCAGTTAAGAAGGCCATATCAAAAATCATGTTTGCACCCACTTCAGCTGTAGCCATTGAGAAGAAAATATCAGGTGGACAGGCAGGGAGTGAAATATCTGTATGCCCATATTTTTTATTTATTTATTTTTTTTATTTTATTTTTTATATCCATTCCCTCCACAATGTCCCTAATGGAGCTCGGCCCCTGCCCCGCATGCTGACCCACCATGCCCAGGCTTGCCCCCTTGGGCAGGGCCGCTGGGAGGGCTCCCCCTCCAGTGGTCAATGGAAGCAAGCCCTGACTCACCCTCCAGGGTGAGGTCACAGGAGCAGGACTCTTTCCACCCCAGCAGACACTGGTGGCAGCAGGAGTGGCGGTGGAGTGGGGTGTCATGGCCGGGAGACTGGAGATTTTGTGGCTGTGTTCCCCTGGGAGGCGGGGCATACAATAATACCAGTGTCTGCTCTGCCTCCCATGCAAGCAGGCGTCGGCTTTTCTGGTGATTCCCCTGGCCTCTGCCAGAGGTTGCCAACAGGTCGGTCACTCCCCCCAAGAGAAGGAGAGCCTCCCCTTGGGTGCTCTACCCTTTTCCACCTGGCCAGCCCTCCGATTCCCAGATCTGTTCCCAAACCCAGGACATCGGCATCGCAAGGGGTTGCCTTGCCACTGCGCTGGTGGGCTGGTTCATGCCCACCCTGATCATTAAGAAGTACTCCAGGCTGCAGCTTGTGAGAGAGCAAAAATCACTCTATCTGCAAAGCCCCGGAAGAGAACTCTTAAAAATGTGGATGCTGTTGCCAAAAAGGCTTATGCTATAGCTTCAGTGCTTATCGGCCCTGGATACCACTAAATATAATTTCCACACTGTGGTGAACACCAATGACACTGCTGCTAGAGTTCTAGCTCATGCAATGTCCCTAAGAAGGTTTTCCTGGTTTAGGACTACCATCCTATCTTAGGATACTCAAAACAAAGCCATGGATTTCTTCTCTGAGGGAAATTCATTATTCAGCAACAAAACAGGTGTACATGAAAAAAGTGGATGAATAGAAAACCACTTACAAAAGTAACTGTGAGAAGGAAAAGGCCTCTACCTCCCACAAGTCATGTGGAAGGGGAGGCAGAAGCAGGGAATACTTCCCAAGAGCCTGTGCCTCTTATGCACCCTGTGAGTAACAATCACAAAGAGGTTACTTAAGGGAAAGGGACAGAAGGGCTTCCAGGTGCAATGCTGCAGCTCCAGCACCTAAGCCCCAGCCAAAACAAAACCTCTGACAATTTTGCCCAGGTTGCCCAACCATTGCCAGTGGGAGGTAGATATGCCCATTACTTCCAGGAATGGGTAAACATTACCACAGACAAGTGGATACTGGACATAGTGGAGTGTGGGTTGTGTCTGCCATTCAAAAATTTTCCAAACCTGCAGAAACAAATGTTTTTGAGCTCACTACCCCACAGAAAGAAGCCTTCTGAAACTGGAAGTAACAAAAACACAAAACAAAACTTAATATCAAAAGCCATAGTAAAGGTCCCTGCCTCCCAGTGGGGCAGGGGCCTGTTCTCAAGATGCTTCCTAACCCACAAGAAAAATGAGGGTGGCGACCATTTTAGAGCTCAGATTTCTGAACATACAATTGAAAAAAGAAAAATTCAATATGGTCACACCAAGGACAGTAATACCATCCTTGCATACAGGACATTGACTGGGATCCCTGGATCTGAAAGATGCCTATTTTCATATCCCAGTCAGGTCATCCCATAAGAAATATTTCAGATTCATGCTGGGGAAAGAACAGTTACGTAAGAACTTACCATAACAGTAGATCTTCGAGGGGATCTCAGTCATCAGGTTACTCTGTAGGAACTTCACTGTCAGTGAAGCAGGATCCACACAGAAGATTTTCAGCAGCACAACTGAGGCCACCCACTTCATTGACCCTATACAAGTGTGAGTGGCCCCGTTCCTTCCTCAGTTCTTTCCTGCCATTGACTCACTTGCATGGGTCTCTGTAGAAGCTCCGACACAGTATACGTGTGAATCCTGCATCACCGACAGTGAAGTTCCTACGGTGTGACCTTATGACTGAGATACCCCCGAAGAAGTTATGCCAATATCAGTTTACAGCTCTTCCCTTTGGTCTCAACTCAGCTCCAAGTGTTTTCACAAAGTGCTTGGCTGTGATGGCAGCACACCTAAGATAACAGGGCATGGTGTTTTTTACCTGTATGGCTGGTAAGTCTCAGGGAAGACAGAACAAGGAAAGATGCTCAGTTCAGTTGGTAAAAAGCATATTGAAGAATCTGGGATTCTTGATAAATCTGCAGAAGTCCCAGCTACAGCCTGTTCAAGTACTGGACTTCATAAGAGTACAGCAATCCTCCTGCATGCAAAAGCTTTTGGGCAGAGTTACAGCTTTGATAGCAACAGCAATCTTTCTCAACAGGTCAGCCAAGACCTGCAAGGGACTTCTGCAGTGACTAGGGCACATGGCCGCATCCACAGCTGTGGTTCCATGGGACAGGTTCCAAATGAGAAATACCCAGTGTAACATAAAGGACAACTAGTCCCAAAGATGGGATCCACTTTCAAAGCCAGTGCCAGTGACAAAAGCACTACTGGAATCATTAGAGTGGTGGAAGGAAGAAAGCAACCTCAGAGAGGGCACTTGTCTTCAACAATCACTAGCAAGTATTTTTACTACAGATGCCTCACTCCTGGTGGGTGGGGGGCACCCATCTATAGGACTTCACAGTAAGTGGCACATGGAGCCCACAGGAGTCACTAGAACACATCAGCCTCCTGGAGCTCAGAGCAGTGCTGCTAGCAATGCAGTCTTTCTTCTCCCAGTGACAAGGTCAGTCCAAATCAGGACAATACCACAACAATATACAACTTAAACAAACAAGGAGGAACAAGATGATGAAAACTGTGTAGAAGCCATGAGGATCTGGGACCTTGCATATTCCTTAGAAGCAAACAGATCTGCAGTGCATCTGCCAGGCAAAGACAATGTCTTGGCAGATTTCCTAAGCAGAATCAGCCAGGGAAATCACAAATGGGCCTTGAAGCAACAGGTTATCCACGGTGTTCTTGAAAGAACCATCAGCCTCCAACATTTTGTTGTAGACTACCAGTCAGAGGGCCAATCTTACAGGATGCCCTGGTACTGGGTTGGACAGGGAAGTTTCTGTATGTCTTCCTGCGATTTCCACTCATACAGAAAGTACTCCTGAAACTCAGGAGGGAACCTGCAACAATGATCCAAATAACTATAGACCATGCCAGACAGACCTGGTACTCAATGTTCCTGGTTCTGTCTGGCAAGAATCCAGTCAGCCTGCCATTAAGTCACAATCTGTTGTCTTTGTCCCAGGGCAGAATAACGTTCCCAAACCACAGGACACTATGCCTGTGGGCATGGTTCTTGAGGAGTCAAGAGTTTTCTACATTGGATCTTTCAGCGGTAGTCCTGAAGGTGCTTAAGGTTTCAAGGAAACCAGCTACCAAGAAAGAATATTTCTCTAATTGGAAAAGGTTTTCTTACTGGTGTGACCCCAGAAAAGTAATCCCAATAGAGGCAGAGTTGTATATAATTCTGGAATACC
Source organism: Neoceratodus forsteri (assembly GCA_016271365.2). Taxonomy (NCBI): domain Eukaryota; kingdom Metazoa; phylum Chordata; order Ceratodontiformes; family Ceratodontidae; genus Neoceratodus; species Neoceratodus forsteri. Next base: position 349,713,702 of record CM057456.1, read on the forward strand.
TAGTACCCCTACAATCATAAGATCTATGGCCTTCAACTTTAAAGGTGCTCTTAGCGGCAGTATCAGCATACGTATCAACCGGCAAGGAAAAGTCCCCGGATTCACAAACCCATTTTCAAAGGCCTTAGCCACTTGCACAAACAAGAGAGGGACTCTGTCCTGCCTTAGGACCTCAATAAATGTCTTGCTCGGCTTATGGAGGAACATTTTGAGCCTATGGAAGCTGCTGACCTAAAGTCTGTCACATGGAAAACCATATCCCTGGTTGCAGTGACCTCTGCTAGGAAGGTAAGTGAGTTGCAAGCCCTCTGCACAGAACCAAATTACATAATCCCTTTCAGGGATAAGGTAGTTTTTCAGAACCAATAGAAAATTCCTACCTATGGTGGTATCTGAATTTCGCCTGAATCAGTCAGTGACCCTTCCTGTACTCTATCCAGAACATTCTAGTCCAGGTGAGGAAAAGTTGCATAACCTGGTCCTAAAGCGAGTCCTGACTATCTACATGAACCGAACAAGGGATATCGGGTCCCAGAGTACACAGCTTTTTGTTAGCTGGTGAGGCTGACAAAGGCAGATCAGCTACAGAGATCAGTCACTCGCTGGAGGTCTGTTGCATTCAATTCTGCTATGAGAAAGCTGGGAAAATGCCACCAGGAGGCTTAAAGGCACACTTCACAAGTGGTACCTCTGCCTCTTTGGCATCCTCAAAAGGCATTCCATTGTTCAACATTTTCAAGGCAGCTACCTGGAAAACAGAAAACACCTTCACAAAACACTATTGTTTGAACATACAGTCCAGAAGGGATGCCAGCTTTGGAACTGTTGCCCTGCAGAACCTTTTTCATAACTAGGTTCAGGACCCAGCCTCCCAATGTACTGCTAACGAAGCTACATAAAGTGTAAACATTAAGTGAGGGACTCCTGGGGTTAGAAGAAAAAATACTCACTGTAATAATGTTGTTTCTTCTTAAGGGATCCCTCTTTATGTTTAAGCTCTGTAACCCTGCCTCTCCTTCCAGAACTTGAAAGAGGTTCACAAGACAATCAGTTCCTTTTTTCATTGAGGTTGCTTGAACAATACAGCTACAGTCCCTACAACTGTAAGTTTGTTGTTATTGTTTATATTATCTTTTTTTTTCACAAGTCTGCTTTCAACTTGTTTATAACAAAAATGTAAACATTTTTTGGTACCCTCTTCAGCTAGTCTCAACTGATAGCTACAAATGATCTGTGTGAATTTGCACTGGTTATTTGTACTTCTCATTGTTACACCTTGTATTTACTGTCCACTGATGAATTGTATTTGACTTGAACTTTCTGCTAGCCATTGTTGTACTGTATCCATTGCTGGTGTTTTGTATTCCAACTTGTAGCCTCCCAGGTTGTGCTTGAAAATAGGTAATTCTATATCTAGTGCACTTACTCAGTTATCTAAAACAAAATAAGTAAAGTTTCACTAGCCACTGCTCCACCCTGTCTTGGAAACAGATCTGAGCAACGGCCTGGGTGGTGCGCAGATGCAGAGTTTAAACCTATGTTCTAAATTCTAAAATCTGCATAGGTTCTATTCTCTGCATTGTCAGTCTCAGCCAAGATTACTGCATAGTGTTAGCATAGTGAGGAATCCCTTAAGTAGAAGCAACATTACTATAGTGAGTATTTTTTTCTTCCTGTATTTTTCTAGTACTTAAAAAATAATTTCGTAGGACAAGTACATTGCCACAGTGAACATGCCAGTTCACTCTTCTGTACTGCATTATTGTTTTCCACGGTTTGGGATCACTGAGAATGAAGAATTTTGCAGTTTTCATGATACAACTGTAATACTTTGCCATAATAAGTGAAAACATATTTGTATGGTCTGAATATTTTTTAATGTAAAAAAAGACGTGAAAATATCAGTAATATTTTACATTATCAGTAATTAAAAAAACTGTATTGATATAGTTATTCAATATTGCCATGACTCCAAGCTTTCTTTTAAAAAAAGAGATCTTCAAAGAATCAATCTTCTTCGAGACCCACTTTTTGATCTTAGGGTTGGAGGTGCTAGGATACCCTGAGGAACTGTAATTTTGGGAGCTGATGTACACGTATCTGTGCATCGCATGCTATACAGTGGAGCCAGCCCTAACAACTTCAGCTTCTCTCCCTTTTCTCATCAGGGACCTGAGCTTTCACTATCGCATTCAAATAGGTTTTACTCTAGTTTTTTTTTTTTACTTTAATGCTCGTTATATTAAGTTAGAGTTTTTATTTGAACAGTTTTCTGTGCTTTGTTGCAATTTCCACCAAGAAACCTAACAGATACCATTATGGCAGGTGGTCACCTGAACAGGCAAATTGCTCCATTAGTGAGGTTGTATCTGACCACCACTCCTCTATGGGAGAGTGTGCTGGGACCAGGTAATCTCCCAATAGGAGGGAATGAAGTCCTTCCATAGTCACAACAAGAAACGGTCCCAATCCTGCTTACACCCAGCGTTGGGTTCCAGGGACCAATCAGGGATTCTTCACCTCATAGAAAGCATAAGAAAAACAAAAGGCATAGGCCAAGGTCAGGCTGTCACCTCTCTGCCCCAATTTATTCATCTCAGGTGAGTACATGATTTCTAGTTGTTTTCTCGATGACACTGGATTTCCTGAGGTCCACAGGCCCAGTGCTTCCATTTCTGATTAACTCCCTGCCTGCTGGAGAGCCTTCAGATGAGCAGTTTTGGTCACTGGGCCTCTGTTATGGAGCAGTAAATCCAGTGCACTTTGGCATCTGTATTTCCATTGACTGCTACCGGCTTTGTTTAATTTTGTTGGTACATTCTTCAGATCCATTTTCATCAACAGCACTGCCTGTGGTGCCATTCTCGGTGTCATTGCTGGTTTCTGTACTGGTGATGGTGCCAAGGTGCAGAAGCCAGAGATGACTTCAGTAAGGATGCTTTTTGTACCACATTTTGAATTGCTGTCCACAGCTGATTCAGAGAATGAGAAGTACAATCCAGAGCTCATCATTAATTTATCGGATACTGATAAGAATTATTTCCTGGGCCTAGCAGGGCCTGCATCAGTTCTGTAGGCCACGACCCCCAAGGAGGATCTTTTCTTTCAAGCCCTACTCAAGTATTTGCTTAAGGCCCTGAATCTTTGTAAATTTATATTTATTCATTTTTAGATGAACAAACAAAGTCATGCAGCAATACATTTTCAGACACTAGGAGTGTCTCGAATAAAGTATGCAGTAGATTGACCCTCATGTTAGCACTGAGGAAATAAAATGTCCAGTAAATTGAGATACAACAGATGGGGTACCATCAGAAGTCCATAATACTCCTAGGAGTCAGTCCACAATTTTAGAATGCTAACCATGCCAAGACCTGTGGGACAGGTCACCACCATTTAGTCTCCAGCCACTGAAATCACTGACTGACCTGACCCAACCCCGCCAGCCCCTATAGTCAAGATCTAGTAAATTATCCCCCACCCAGTGCACTGCAGTTTTAATCATTTTCTTTTTATTATTGTCTGTCTGCACTGCAGTTTGTTTGCCTTACTTTTTTTTATTACTGTCTCTTAGTTTGTGCACACACTGCAGTTTCTTTGCCTTATTTAATTTTTATGTTTGCTTGCACGCATGTGCAAGAAACAGAGTGCTACCATATGAGAATTCATAGGTGTGCCTCCCCCACTTCCAATGCCCTGCTGCCTTTTGCAGGTGCGGCCGCACCTCGCCAGTGAATGTCAGAGCTGTCTGACAGCCCTTCAGATGCAGTGGCATACAGCTGAAGGCAAAAAAAAGGCTGCAATCAGTGGTGGTAACGTGTAGACAATTTGCATTCTGCCACGTCGGCAGTATGTAAAGTGCCTACACGTCAGCACTGCACTGAATCAGCTGTCATAGTCCGCTCCATCCCCCATAACAAATAGCACGCTGGGAGCCCACCCCAGCATGCTCATGAGCTCCACTCCCCACAGACACTGTATGGCTGACAGAGGTGCCCAATCCCCCGTCGGCTCCACTGCGCTCCCCCCAACAGAGTTCCAGGTGCCACACTGGGAGCCCACCCCCAGCATGGCAACAGTCCATATGGCCGATGGGGGTGCCCAATCCCCCATCAGCTCCACTGCCCCCCCAAACAGTCTTCCAGCTGCCACACTGGGAGCTCACCCCAGTGTGGCAAAATCCCTCATCATGTTTAAAAAAACATGCCCTGTAAGAAAAAAATGGTCCCTTGCTGACTGTCTTGACCCCCACCTCTGCATACCCTGCCTCCCCACACCCGCCTCCCACACCCCCTCACCCCATACTTACCTCCAGAGTCCGGCACGATGATCTTCGGTGGACTGGGAACACGTCTGCACTCTTCAAAGCCGACCACGAACTGAGGAAATGCCAGTAAGCTGTATAATGGAATAAATAGGGGGTTTTCAACTTTGATGCATATCTCAGGCATTTTGGGGAATTTTTTCACCAAATTTTCAACATAGGGTTCTTGGGACCCCACCTCATGAATTCTGGCACTATCATTTTTTGTTCAGTCGAAAGGTGATTTTAGCGCTTACTGTCGCGGAACTACCTTTTGGGACCGATTCTGAAATGACAGTGTCACAGTTCATGGTGGGCTAAGAACCCTATGTTAATAATGTGAAAAATTCCCAAAATACTGTTTCATGAGCGTCGTTGCACAGTTCCTCGCTTGCGCTCGTAAGTTCACAAAGTTTTAATATTTTCACTCCAGATTTTCAACATTGCCATTATACCACACCTCCTTATGAGCAGTACAGCTGTCATTTTTCACATCTCACCCAAAATGTGTTTCCACGCATGTAGCGCACAATGGCACAGTCGGAGTGTGAAATCAATGTTCAGGACAGATTAAGAAAATCACAGTGACACTGTTCATGAGCAGAGGTCTTAAAATAGCTATGTTAACAATTTGGTGACAAAAGTACATAAAATGACTGTTATGAGTGACCATTGCGCAGTTTCCACGCACCCTCATAAGTTCATGAATTTGTAATATTTTCAGTCCAGATTTTCACCACTTACATTTTTCCACAATTCCTTATGAACAGTACAGCTGTCATTTTTCACACCATGGCTGAAATGTGTTTTCACACTTCCAGCACAGAAATGCATGGTCGCTGTGGGAAATCACTGTTCGGGACAGATTAAGACAATCAAAGTGACACCGTTCATGAGTGGAAGTCCCAAAATGCCTGTGTTGACAATCTGCTGTAAAAAATCCCCAAACTAATTACATTACGGGTGTGCACTGTGCAGTTTCTATGCACGTTCATGACTTCAGTTTTTTAAATATTTTAACTGCAGATTTTCAACATTGTCATTTTTTTACACCTCCCCATTAACAGTGCAGCCTGTCATTTTTCACAACCTGTTCGAAATGTGTGTTTGCACCTGTGGTACCAAATGGTGTAGTCGCTGTGCAAAATCAGCTTTCAACTAACAAACTGATATTGCCACTGTTCATAAGGTGGGGGTCACAAAAAACCCATGTTGAAAATTTGGAGTGAAAATAACAACGAACACCTGAGGCGTTAGGGTTTCTGACTATAACACCCCACCCTGTAGAGATTGGCAGGCATCAGGGGTGTGACTTGGGATTGTCACCTGTAATGCTAATACCATTCCACCCCCACCCACACTCTGCAGCCAGTGAGAGGCATTGAGGTGTGCCTTGGACTCTTCAGCCCCAAGGTTCACCCAATTCTCCTATACTGCACCCATCTCACTATATTTCTTGATGGAATGGAGTATGCATAAGGGCCAAAGACCCCAAGGCACACCATGACAGTTGTCCGTGTCTGCAAGGCAGGGTGTGGTGAAATTATGTGGTCATTATGCCTGATGACCCAAAGGCACACCCCAATGCCTGTCAGTCTCTGCAGGGTGGTGGTGGGGTTGGCTTCAGTTCAATACTTCACTACCATTCCTATTATGCAGCTCTGTAACACCTACGCTACCAATGCCAATGCCAGCAAGCAAACATTTGGCATTGAAACATGCTTGTTCTTTTTTTATTGTCTTTGTGCACGCTGCAGTTTGCCTTTTCTTTTTTTATTGGTTTTTAGTTTGTGCACACTGCAATTTGTTTGCCTTATTTTCTTTTTTTCTTGTCTCTGTGCACATGCACACACTGCACTTTGTTTGCCTTATTTCGTTTTTCTGAAATGATCTTAGATTCCAAAGTTTCTTCAGTGACCACCTTGGTCTCTTGTGTCTGCTCCCCTCCATCTCACTGACACACCATCATGTCATCTGCCCCTCCTGTATTGCATTTTTTTTTTGTTTGCCTCATTTTCATTTTTCTTTTTTTCTTCTTTATTTTATTATCTTAGAGTCCAAAGTTTGCTTAGGTCTCTAATTCTGTCTGCTATGGTGCTCTCCGGACCCTTCTTCACCCAATTTTTCTACCACACAAGATGAGTGCAAAGTTCCTGCAAACCCCTCCACTCCTTTCTGTCTGCACCACAGCACCCTTCTCTACTCTCACCTTTCTTTTTTAAGTTTTGTAGTGTTTATATGTATTCACTTGAAACTGTTTCTTAAAGCTTCCACTCATAGATCTCAACCTGACACTTCTTTCTTTTCCCCAGCTAGATTTTTTCCTGCTCCGTTCCTTCTTTCTACTCACAAATGGTGACCACCTTCACAGAAAAAAAATCACACATAATGCCTGATCCACATGTGCAGTGCTAGCCAAATCCCTACTCACTTGTGTAGCTAATGACTCTGTCCAAACTTGCCCCCCCTTAGTATTCATGATGATGGGTATAGCTGTTCCTTGGCCACTCCCACTCTGCTCTGCCTCTTTCAGCTCCAGTCCCAGACCCATGATCCTCCACTTCATGGTCTCATGACACCTGGCAGGCTATCACGTGGTGACCCTTACTGAAGGACTCCGACAACCATCAACCAACACGGTCCGCCTCCACTCCTAAAGTTTAGTTTCAGGTTCAGTTGTGTAACAATGTCCCTTACCACGGTCTCACTCAGCTCACCCTGAAACCCCTACTGGCTGGAAAAGGTAAAACAAAAAGCAAATCTACTGCACTGCTGTTGTTGTCTATAGGACAAGTGGCTGTCTAATTAGTGCTTGTCCTATGTGAAGTAGTGTTAGACTGGAACATCGGGCTATGGGATTTGTTGACCCCGCTGTGGGATGAAAAAACTTAATAGGTAGATACAACTGTAGGCAATAAACATGACTTCCCTAAGCCATAGTTCCCACAAAAATATGGTTATTGTGGTAGGTAAACCCCATGCCTCATAAACATGTTCCTTGAGCTGTTACTTTATTTATCTATTTATTTAAAATTTGATAGCCAGGAAAGGCACACATAGCAGAAGCTCATTTCCAGATGTGACCTGGGGACAGGGGATACAAACAGAAATGTGGAGAGGAGAGCACATAATAGGTACATAGTAATACAGAGTAGCATACAAAAAAAGAAATAAATTCTTAATATTTACAAATATAATACATGATTGAATAGCAAAATTTACAATAAAATACATTATAGAGATGCTAAAAAAAAAAGGATGGAAGAGCGGGTCTTAAGGCCTTGGGCAGTTGCAGGATGTAGTTGGGAGGGGGCCTGAGAAGGTGCTTTAGAACTGTAAAAGAGGGGGTAAGGCAGATTTGGGGGGAGCTTATTCCAGATGGATGGGAGTCTATAGGAGAAGGCAAGTTTCTCTGCTGAGGTGCGGATGCATGGGAGGGCAAAGGAGTGATGGCAGCTAGAGCAAGAGTTGTAAGGGGAGGAAGATGCAGGAGTAAGGAGAGAGGAAAGATAGGGGAGGGAGAGTGTCAAACCAGAATTTAGAGATGAAGATGGAGCAATGAGACATACATCTCTGTGTTAGAGACTGGAGGTCGAGGAAGGAGTATGTCGCAGTGGTGAGTCAAAAAGGGGGAATTAGAGGTGAAGTGGCAGAAGGCATTGAAAAGGACATCTAGTTTGGAGATAGAGGAGGTGGGAGCAGTGCTGAAGACCACATCAGCATAGTCAAAAGCAGGTAGTACCCATTTTATCAACAGGTCCCGCTGGACTGGGATAGGGAGGCTGCCCCTGTGGTGGAAAAGAAGGCCAAGTTTAGGGTGCAGCTTGGAGTGTAGAGCCCTGACATGGGATAAAAAATCAAGTGAGGGATCAAGCCACACACCAAGGTATTTGTAAGCCTGGACATTTTCAAGAGGAGAGTTATCAAGGGTAAAGAAGGATGGAAGGGTGGTAAGCCTTGCAAGCATTTGTTTGGACCCAAAAGTCATGGTCAGTCTTTTTGGTGTCCATTTTTAGGCTCTTTGCCGTGAACCAGATGGCTATAGAGGTAAGGTCCTGTTGAAGAGGGGCTTGAACAGCTTGGGCTGAGGGGCTGGAGGGGTACAGGACAGCATCATCCACATACATTTGGATCTTAATGTGGGAGCAAGCAAAAGGGAGGTTGTTGATGAATAGGGAGAAGAGGACAGGTTCAAGGATTGAGCCCAGGGGGACACCAGCAAGGATGGATGGGGGGGAGGACAGGGTGTTGCTGATGTTAACTGCTTGTGTCCAGTCAGATAAGTAGGAATGGAACCAGGAGATGGCTGTGGGTGCAAGGCCTATGGAGCTAAGTTTGTTTAAAAGAAGAGGGTGAGAGATGGAGTCAGAGGCCTTGCCGAGGTCTATAAATATAACAGAGATGATCAGACCTTTGTCAACTGTCGAGTGAATGGCGTCAGTAAAGCAAAGGAGGGAGGAGGTAGAAGAGTGGAATTTGCTGAAACCAGACTGAAAAGGGGAGAGAGTGTTAGAGGAGGAGAGGAAGTCATTTAGCCTGGCCAGGACCAGTGATTCCTGTACTTTGGCTAGGGAGGGTAGAAGAGAGATAGGGCGATAATTGCCCGGGGCTGTAGGGTCACCCCCTTTGTGAAGTGGTATAATGGTGGCCATCCTCCAGGCCATTGGGAACGTGGAGGAGGAAAGGGATAGATTGAAAATGTAAGTAAGCAGGGTCAGGATAGAGTGTGCAGAGGTCTTCAGTTGTGTGGGATGAAGGCCATCAGGGCTGGATTGTGAAGAGTTCAGGGATAAAATAGCCCTTAGAACTTCAGCTAGGGTAACCAAGGGCAGAGAGTAGCCAGTAGACTGCAGGGGTGGGGAGATGATAGGAGGGAAGAAGAGGTGGGGTCAGGAGGGAGGACACAGATTGTAAAGAAGTTATTGAGGCATCAGTGACAGAGGGTCAGACACTAGGGAGCTTGCCACGCAGAGAGAAGGAAGATGGATATCAGAGCAGGGGTGCGTGAGTGACAGGAGATCACTCCAGAAGAAAGCAGGAGCAGAATTGGAGGGGTACAGCCGAGATTTGAAGTAGGCAGCTTTGGCCTGCCAGATGTGTTTGGTGCAGCTATTGCAGGGGGGTTCTATACTTTTGGAGATCTGCAGGGTCACTGGTAATTTTGAAGCATCTCCATGCAAGATCTCTGGTTTTGCAAGTGGATAGGATGTCTGAGGAGATCCAGGGGTTGTGCTTACATTCTATCCTGACAGATCTTAATGGAGCATGGATGTCTGTGAAGTGGGCGAGAGCATCTTCAACTGAGGGGGACTAGAGGGCTGGAGACCAGTTAGCAGAGGCCAGATCGTGGAGTAGTTTGATTGGGTCAAGCAATTTGAGGGATCGGTATGGAATGTATTTTGGGGGATTGGGAGGAGGGCTTAGCTTTCTGATGCCGAAAGTGGGACAGTGGTCACTCAGTACATCTGTCAGGATTTTTTATTTATTTATTTTATTTATTGAAATTTCAGATAACACCTTTGAGAACAAGCTAATTTCATAGGTTCCACATCAGACGAACAATACATATTGGAAAAGTATGAGACAGAGAACAAACAAAACATGGAATTATACAAAACATTACAACAGTTTATAATTAGAGATGTTCCAATACATGTGGCATTGTACAATGTATGCCAAAGTGCATATTTGATTAAAACCTGGAATTCAAAGGGTCATATTAGAGGGGGGGGGGTCTTATGAAATGACCCTTTACAGGAAAATGAGAACAGACATAGCCTAATATCTAATAATCAACAAGGCAAGGGATGGCATCAGCCCAGGGGGCCTCATTAGAGGTGAGAAGGTATGGACAAAGATTTTAAAGTGAGCAAGGGAGCTCAGGAGATATAACAGGGGGGAGGGGGATGGGGGGAGGCCATAGAGGGGTGAGGGGAAAGAGTGGAAGGGATCAAGAGGAAATGTGAAAGGAAAATGATGAGAAGAACAGATCTGGTGGGGGTGGGAAGATAGTATCCAGTCTAGGAGGGTGTGCAACTGAGTTTTAGGGTTTAGACAAGTGGGATCTCTGATCAGCTGGGTCAAGATTAGGGCTTCAGTCTGTAAAGAGTGACTCAGTGAGGAGGAGGTGAGCCAATCCAGATTGAAATTGCCTAGGAGAATTAGTTCACCTGTAATGGCCAGGTTGGAAATGGAGGAGACACAGGAGACCAAGGAGGATGGGGAGAGTTTTGGGGAGGCATCGAGAACTCCCAGAAAGAGGAGGGCTGAAGATGGAAAGATGACCTTGGCTAGAAGGAATTTGTGAGATTTTGGGACACCCGCACAGTAAGAGATTGTGTACGAAAAAGATGTGTGATGGTAGATATCAACTCCACTGTCAGATTTACCTCTATCTTGCTGAAAAAGGTTGTAGTTTGGGATGGCAAGGTAGCTATCTAGGATTCAGGATGATAGCCACTTCTCTGAGATACAGAACAGGTCAGGGAAGTATTAAGTTACCCAGACTTTGATGTCATCCAATTTAGGGATAAGGCTGCGGACATTCACATAGAACAACCTCAAACCCTTGGGGAAATCTATGGTGGTGGTTGGAGTGGAGGGGCCAGGGTTCAGCTCAACATCACCTACAAGTAGCAGGAGATAAAGAAGGATGTGGGAGTGGGGTGAATTATTATTTTTTTTTTAACCAGCATCTGCGAAGAATTGGGCATTTAGCAGGGGTGGGAGAGCCATTTAGGAGGAGGTGAAGAGCCTTGAACTTAAAAAGGGATGAGAACAGCAAACCAGGTTTGTCTTTAGATGAGAAATATATAGTGGGAGAAAGATGGGGCAGGTGAGGAGATCTAACTGAATTGAAAGTGTGACCCCAGATAGGGCTTGATTTGTATGGGATGGGTCTGAGGGGGAGAAGAGCTGGCTATGAGGTGGGAAGGGTCAGGAATAACTGGAGTGCTAGAATGGGGTGTAGCAGGCTGCAGCAGGAAGCCATCTGTTAAGTTAGGAAGAGGATTACAGAGGCTGGATGGCTGAGAAAAATCCCTCTAGTGGTGGTAGAATATAAGGGATCAATGAGAAAGTGGGTAGATAGATAACCAATCAAAACAGCTCTGGAGAGCTATAAATCTAAGAGTCCAGATAGGGTGGATGGGTGGGTGGATGGAGGGTGGGGAGATGCAGTGCAGCGGCGGCGTCGGGAGTTGAATTATTCAGTGACAGCAGCAGTCAACCTAAACTTTAAATAGCATTAAACATTAAACAGTAAGAAAGTAGTCTTAATAGGCAGAACTGCAGAAACTTTAAATGAAAAAACACCAGGTACTGTTAGTGTAGTGGGTGGTTAAGGAAATCAGGCATTATCACGCTTAAAGGATAGAAAGTCCATGGTTATTGTGCCTTTCAGTGCAAGTTTGAATGTTCCAATGTTCAAGCAATAAAAGTGTTAAGCATGCCAAAAGCTGTCTGTATCACTCTCCGATCCGTCTGGCTGGTGCCATTTTAATAACTACTCACCTTGCAATACTGAACTGTAAGAAAAAGGAACAAAACAGTGTAGCTAGCAGGCAGAACAAAACACAACTGAAAGTTAACAACAAAGCTAAGTATATGAAACATTGCCAGGGCCCCTGTACTACATAATAACAAATCCGTCTGAAAGGTAATTAGAGTTGTGTTAGAATACCAAGCACAATCTTCAGAAAGTCCAGCACACTCTTAGGTCTGTTTTCATATTTTTATTGCATCCAATAGCTCCATATGAAATCTGAACCATCCATTGATTCTCCTGATACAAAATGGCCTCCCAGGGTATAATGAGTTAAAGCAGTGCAACATTCAGTGCAAGCTTATCAAAAAGTGCATTTTGCATGCATTTGTAAAGAGTACTGAGGCAGTCTAGAAAGCAAGAAATAGCACGGCATTTTGTCTTCCAAATAAGGCTTCATCAGTAAATGCTGTTTCAGACTGAAACCCCAGTGTAAATAATTCTTGCCAGCTTGAAAGGCACGTTAATTTTGTGCTCTACAACTACTTTTAATCAATTATATCTTATTAAATTTAATAAGGCAGTGACTCTTGTGGCTAGCACTACCAAATAAACTGTGCTAACTCTACAATTCAGTTTTTATTTGTTCAATCTTAAAAAATGATTCACAAAATAGAAAATTACAATAACATTAACATACATACAACTAAGGTAGTAAAGGACAAATATATACAATCTGACATTACATATAGTACACAATAACCACTAATGCAAACAACCACAAAATACAGTTAGTGTGCAAAATGGCAATAAGTAATCAGGTGGATGAATCCAGGGGGAACCATTGACGAAAAAAAAATACCACCAAGCCACCAATATTATACCTTAGGGGCATATAGTTTCTGTCTCCTAATATTCCTTGTTAGGAATGCAAATTTCCCTGCAGAGTGTGTAATAGTATGATCCTCAGAGGAAAGAAAAATCTTAATAAGTTCTGTAACACTGGATGTTGCTATTCCATTGATTATTGGAGATAACCACTTACGCCTAATCCCAGAGTACCAAGGACACCTCAAAAAAACATGGGCCAAGCCCTCCCTTTCTCCCTGTTCACATACACAAAGTTTATCCTCGGGATTATTAGAATTCTTATATAAAGCACTTCTAGCATTAGATTCAAACAGTTCAAGCCTAAATCTTGTAAATGTTTTACGGACATCTGGGTTCTCCAAAGCATCGAGATAAAATCTGTATTCAAGATTATCAACACTATGAGAATACTATTTGAAATATTTGGAATTAGCAATGTGTGCCAAATCCATTTCTCTATGGAACTGTTCTATTTTATTTTTTACATAAGCTTTATATTTCTCACTAATATTCACATACTATGCCCATATTTCAACAAGACAGACATCAGATATTTATCATAGAAACATAGAAACATAGACTTTGTCGGCAGATAAGGACGCTAGGCCCATCTAGTCTGCCCATTTCCCTATCTACAGGATAGGCCGCAGATCCTAGTTAACCAACAGCCTATTTCTTCCTACCCCCCACAAGAATTGCCTTGTCTGTCCCATGCATTCTTGAATTCTTCCACAGTTTTAGACCCCACAACCTCCTCAGGAAGGCTGTTCCATGCATCCACTACCCTCTCTGTGAAATAATACTTCCTCACATTGCCCCTGAAACGCCCTCCTTCTATCTTTAAATTGTGTCCCCTTGTTCTTGCAAGTCTCTTTTTCTGAAAGATGCTACCCTCTTGGACTTTGTTGATTCCACTGAGGTACTTAAAAGTTTCTATCATGTCCCCCTCTCCTTCTTTCCTCAAGGGTATACATATTAAGCTCCTTTAGTCTCTCCTCATACGGCTTCTCTTGCAGACCCTGCACCATTTTAGTTGCCCTCCTCTGGACTGCCTCTATCCTGTCTATGTCCTTGCGGAGATGGGGTCTCCAGACTGGACACAGTACTCCAGATGGGGTCTCACCAACTGTCTGTACAGAGGGATAACAACTTCCTGTTTTCTGCTGATGATGCCTCTCCCTATACATCCCAGTATACCCCCAGCCCTCCCTACTGCCTTCTCACATTGCTTGCTAACCTTAAGGTCATCTGATATGATTATCCCCAGGTCTCTTTCCTTTTTTGTTGTTGTTACTACCTCCCCACCCATTGTGTATTCTTCCCCTGGGTTCTTGTTTCCCAGGTGCATTATTTTGCACTTCTTTGCATTGAATCCTAGCTGCCATACTTCTGACCATTCCTCCAACCTTGCCAAGTCCCTTTTCATCCTTTCCATGCCTCCTTGTGTATCAACCCTGTTGCAGATCTTTGTGTCATCTGCAAAGGCATACTTTTCCTTCCAGTCCCTCTGCAATGTCACTGATAGAAGACATTAAAGGACTGGACCAATACTGAACCCTCACGGTACCCACTAGTAACCCTTTCTTCAGAGTGGACTCCATTTACAATTACCTTCTGTGTCCTGTTGTCCAGCCAATGTTTTACCCAGGCTACCACCCTGGGTCCCATTCCCAGGCTGGTTAATTTGACTATTAATCTTTTGTGTGGGACTGTGTCAAATGCCTTGCTAAAGTCTAGGTAGGGCATGTCCACAGCCCCTCCCTGGTCTACTACTTTGGTCACCCAGTCAAAGAAATCTATTAGATTCGTCTGACATGACCTTCCCTGTGAACCCATGCTGCCTTGGGTCCTGTGCTCCACTGGCCTCTAGGTACTCGACTATTCTTTCCTTCAGAAGTGACTCCATCACTTTCCCTACCACAGAGGTCAGACTGACAGGTCTGTAGTTTCCTCCTCTGTCTTGGACCCACTTTGTGAAGGGGAATCCGCCGCCTTCCTCCAGTCCTTGGGTACCACACCATCCTCCCATGATTTATTAAAAGAGTAGCCAGTGGTTTCACTAGTTCCTCCTTAATTCTTTTAGAATTCTGGGGTGAATTCCATCAGGACCCATTGCTTTGTCCACCTTCAGTTTTAGGAGTTCTTGCAGAACCCTTTCTTCTGTGAAAGGACTGGGATCGACCCCCTATCAAGAGTGCTTCTGTTAATTTGATTAGGCACTCCCTCCTCTTTTGTGAATACTGAGCAGAAATATTCATTCAGTATTCCTGCTTTTCACTGTCCCCTCTGCCCACCCACCGTTCATTCTATTCAGCCTCACTATACCTCCTTTGTCTTTCTGCTTGCTGATGTACCTATAAAAGGTTTTATCCCCTTCTTAACTGAGTTGGCTATCTTTTCCTCAGTTTGGGCCTTTGCTATTCTGACTTCCCTCCTGCTTCCTTCTGCCTTAACTGGTACAGCTCTCTGTCCTGCTCCTTCTGTGTTTCCTTATACTTCCGGAATGCTATCTTTTCTTCCTGACTTTCACAGCCACCTCTTTTGAGAACCATAGTGGCTTTTCTTTCGTTTTGATTTGTTTATTTGCTTCACACAAGGCTTGTTGCCTCTGTGATGGCAGTTTTGATAATTCCCATTGTTGCTCCACACCTCCTTCTAGCCTGTTTGCTAGTGCTTTTCTGAGGCACTCTCCCATCTTGCCAAAGTCAGCCCTCCTAAAGTCCAGTACCCTCACTTTTGTATGGCTTGACTCTGTAGCTGAGTTTAACATGAACCACACTGTTTGATGGTCACTTGTCCCCAGATGGCAACCCACTTCTAGATCTGAGATCCTCTCACTGCCCCGTTTGAGAGTATGAGGTCTAAGATTGCTCCCTCACGAGTGGGTTCCAAAACTAGCTGTCTAATGCCTGCCACCTGAAGGGCATCAAGAATGGCCCTACTCTTGGATGTGGCTGCAGCAAATGTGCTCCAGTTAACATCTGCATATTCAGGTCTCCATCAACAGTATCTCCTTTCTCTGCCATTCTAAGAATGCCTTCTATCATATCCTTGTCCATTCCTTCCCCCTGACATGGGGGTCTGTACACAACCCCTGAGCGGATTGTGGTGCCCTTTCCAGTCTCCAATGTGACCCACAGTGCCTCCTCTCCTCCCTGTTTACTCTTTTGTTCAGTTGCTTTTATCCCTTCCTTTACATAGAGAGCTACTCCTCCCTCTTCTCCCCTGCCTGTCTCTCCTGTAGGTTATGTACCCTGGTATGTTAACATCCCAGTCATGGTTCTCTGTGTACCATGTTTCTGTGACTGCTATGATATCAGGCATCCCTCTTCCATTAAGGCCATCCGCTCAGGGAGCTTGTTGCCCAGACTACGGGCATTGGTACTCATTACCCTCCATTTCCTGATGGCCTTACTCCCTTTGTCCCATCCCTGTCCTTCTTGCCTTTGTCACTTTCTCCATTTACCCTGCCCTTCTCCCTATCGACACCTCTATGTTGGTGTTTGCCGCACTTACTACCGTGATTATTTGGGGGCTAGGATTTTGCTCCTTTCCAGTGCCTCCCCCCTTGGCTAGTTTAAAAGCTTGCCAATGAAGCATTTAAACCTATCACCTAGGATCCTGGTTCCCCTCCCGGACAGATGCAGCCCATCATGCCAGTATAGACTTGCATCACTCCAGGTGGACCCCCAGTCCCCAATGAAGCCAAATCCCTGAGCTCCACACCAGTTTTTCAACCACTGATTGAATCCCATGGTGCGGAACACCCTAGCCTCTCCTATGCCATAGATGGGTAGCACCTCCGAGAAGGTTACCGTGCGTGCAACTTGACTAAGGCCCTCCCCAATTCCACAAACTCTTTCCTGCACTTCTCTAATCCCTTTATTAGCCAGGTCATTTGTCCCTAGGTGGACAATGACATCCAGCTCCCTCCCCTGTGCAGCTGCTCCAGCAATCCTGAGGATTCTCTCCCTGTCCCTCCAAGCCATGGCGCCAGACAGGCACCTTACATCCCTCTCCCCTTCCTCCCCCAGTTCTACCTTCCTAACAATGGAGTCCCCCACCAGGAGTTGTTTTCTTCCCCTGCAGGGTCCCCTGCCACCCTCCTGTGGGTCTCCTTTGTGGAGGTTCCCAACAACCTCCTTGGTCTCCACTGTGAGTGCCTCCATAGAGGAACCACACTTTGCCAGAATGGCATAGGAATTGTGGAGAGGTACAACAGGAGGAATGTGCCTCTGTTCCACCACCCTCACCCTCCCTGAGCCCACTGTGGTCCAACCGCTCCTCTTTCTTGGCAACCTCTGAGGCAATGGCAGTGGCACTGGTGGTCCCTGGATGGAAGAGGAGGTCCCACAAATCCTGGCCAACTCAGCCTGGAGATGAGCAACCTCCTCCCTCAGCCCAGAGAGGTTTCTGCAGATGGGACAACACCGCATCCTCCAGAACATCTCACGGAAGACTGCTGCTCCACAGCCACTGCACTGCACCACTCCAATCATGTCTTATTTCTGTCCCCTTAACTGTTTGCAATCCTTACTCTTTCCTCTGTTTTTTTTTCTCTCTCTCCTTACTTTCTGCCTGTGTGCCCTTTAAGCTCCTGATTGTCCTGTTCTGAGACAAGAATATCCTATATTTCGCAGTAGACCCCTTACTTGCTCAGAGGCAGACCTCCAGCAGCTAGAGGGGGCCGGAGAGCTACTCTTGCCCTTCAACAAGACAGACATCAGATATTTATCAAGTGAATTTTACAAGTGAGACTGTTTGTGTTTACGTTGCACCCAAACTTCCTTCTCCATTAAACATATTTTGGCCCATCTGTCATTCAGTAATCGCAAAATCCTAATCCAGAAACTAATTAATCTGGAATCAGCCAATGCCTGTAAATTTGTAATTCCCAATTATGTTCTTAAAAAGTAAGCTGGTGTAGATCTTTGACAATCAGTGACTTTCCTCAGAAGTTTGATGGCTGGAATTTCTAAGTGATCCACAGGTTTTAACCTCCATATTTCTACCCCATACAGGGTTTGTGCATTAAACTTTGCCTGTACGGTAGACAGAAGGGGTCTAAGTGAATAACCACCATAGGCATGGTTGAATTTTGCCAGAGCCCCTATTGTTTTATTAGTTTTAGAAAGTATATTATCCTGGTGACTACACCAAGATCCATTATTAGAAATATAATATGCCCAAATATATGTATAATGAAACTGTTTCTAAATACTCATCTGCTAATTTCCACCTATATTTATTGGTTCTTGCACCAAATACCATTACTTTCATTTTACTAAAGTTGATTTTCAATGATAAAGACTCTAATACAGTTAACAGAAGATTTAGCTTTTTCTGAACACCTGAAACTGAGAGAGAGAGCACATAACAAGATCGTCAGCATAGGCAAGTGTTGAGCATACATGTGTACCAATTCTAGGAGAATCAGAATTTAAGGATTGTAGTTGGATCAGTAAATTATCAAAGTAAATTGAGAAAAGCATAGATGCCAAAATGCATCCTTGCCTGACACCTTTATTTGTTTTTATTCTACCTGATAATACACTCCCAATGCGAATCTGAGCTCAGGTATGGGAATATAAATTTCTAATGCTATTAACCAAGACAGAAGAAATGCCATGTGATAACATTATTTCACATAGTGTTGATCTATTAATTGTATCAAACGTTGAGCTATAATTTACAAAAACTATGTACAGTTTTTGTTTCCTTATATTAACATATTTTTCAATCAAATGGGAGAGTATAAAGCAGTTATCGAGAGTTAAATAACCATTCCGAAATCCCGCTTGAGAGGGAGCAAGTCCCCCTAATAATTCTAATTCATCCATGAGTCTGACCAGTAATAATTTGGCAAAAATTTTACCCAAAACATCCAACAAACTTATGGGACGATACATCACAGGATCATCCTTTGGTCCCTTTTTGTAAATTGGAAAAATAATAGTCCCTACCCATGATTCCAGGACAAAATTAGCATAAACACATTGATTAAAAGGAGTCAAGAAATGTGCCCAGACTTCAGGTAAACACAAAAAGACTTCCCCAATATCTTATCTGGGCCTGATGCCTTGTTAGATTTGGTATTCTGAATTGCCTCAATCACCTCTGTTTTCGAAAATGGAACAAAATGGTCTTTGACGACATTCATATCTATTAAATCCCAAGCAGATGCCATACTTGAATCCAACAACAGATTACCATAGAATTCAAGCCATCTACATGGTTCAATATGTTGCTCTAACTCACTGGACCACCCCTTACAACCTTTGGCAACCAAAGACCAGAATGATTTAATGTCATTATCCATAACTGCTGCATACATCCTTCCCCATTGCTGTTTAAAAATATTTTCTTTTTTTCTTTACTAAATTTCTGTAGTGTTTTTTTTTTTTTCAGTTTTCAAAGTAATAACACTAGACTGACTTGGATTAACCTTCGCTTTTCTAGATATTTTACGCAACTGCTTTTTGTTAAACTTACACTCAGAGTCAAACCATTCTATAGGTATTTGTAAGTTTGACTTAGTTATAGTCTTATATAAATTAGGCTCCAGAGTACTAAAAAGGAGTTTAAACTTTTCATAGATCAAGAATGGATCCATGATTGAATTATCCCAAATATTAAAAAAAGAAATAATTAAAGATATCACACCAGATTGCAGATCCCAAGACCATTACATTTTTTTTGAATATCGAATTATAATTGGTGCAGGTGTTGGACAAATCTCATGATTTGCATGGATCGTTTTGTGTAAAGAGATTAGAAAATGATCACTTTCCACTCTATTTACCACTAGTAAGTCCTCCCAGTAATTGGGTGGGCTTTGCCAGAGAGCCAAATCAATTACTGAAAAAACAGTTTTTATGAAATAAGAAGGTGAACATAAGTGATCTCCCTGTGTTCTACCATTAAGGGGATATACCAAATTATCATTCATAAATTTTATAAGTTTGTGACCATTATAATTAAATTTTCATTCTAGGAGCATCTGGAAACATATAACCCAGTACTGAGTTGTCATTCAGTCCATCAAAATGACCAATTCTGACGTTAAAATCACCAATTAATAATAAGAAAGCATTAGGGTATTCCATTTGGTATATTCGTACTGTTTCAATTAGTCTATCCTAAATCTCATTCAAATACTTTCTATGCTTTGCAGGAGGAATGTAACAATTAAACAAGAAAAACAGTGTCTTGTTAACAGAGAGTATAATCCCAACAAAATTCTGATCAGATATCAACTGTTTAACACCCTTAAAAATCCTTATTTTGATGTATGTTAAGATACCACCCGATAAACGACCCTTCTTTCCAGTCTTAAGACCTAGAATGTGAAATAATGTATAACCATTACTATCTAGCTCATCCGCTTGCTTATGTCAAGATTCTTGAAGACAAATAATATAAAAGGAATATATATAATCTAGCCAATCCCTATCATGAAGCTTTGACCTATAACCAGCTATATTCCATGAAATTAGGAAGGATGCTTTTAGACATGGAGGACAAATGACCTGATTGAAACCCCAAACCCCTGGATTCATCCACCTGTGTCCCCAATACAGAGGGGTCAAACTCCAATGTAGGGTTTAGCAGTCATTCTTCATATTCTGCAATAGCCATAAGTCTATTTGAAATAGGAATTGTATAAACATTTCTAGTGTCTAGATGAGATGTATTTTCTTCACGCGCATAACTGAAACCAGGTAAAAAAGGCGGAATTCCATCTTCAACAGAAAGATCAACCAAATGAAGACCAAGTGCATCTAGCATTCCTGCTACCTTCCAAACTCTGCTAGCTATCACAGTATTTGTAAAGGTTATATCAGTTTGTCCCCCATTCAGCAGAGTCAGATGCTTAAAAACTCCTAATACACCTTTATGACCCAATCTAATATTTAAAGAATTTGCAAATAGATTGCATAAAACTCTTACCAGTTTATCATCTGTTTCTTTGTATAATTTCTTATGCCCAAAAAGACTCAAAGTAACTGGTGCAAACTCATCATCAGCATCAATTATCTCACTCATCCCATTATTACCTCCTGGGAAACCCTCCTTATATTGGTTAATAAAGTCAATCACCTTAAGGTGTTGTTTGTCCAGTAACATAGAAACATAGAATTTGATGGCAGATAAGGATCGCTTGGCCCACCCAGTCTGCCCATTTCCCTACCTAATGGATAAGTTGTAGATCCTAGTTAACCAGCAGCCTACTTCTTTCTACCCCAACCCCCTAGAATTGCCTTATGAATGTTCCATGCATGCTTGAATTCAATCACTGTTTTTGACTCCACAACCACCTCCGGAAGGCCGTTCCATGCCTCCACAACCCTCTCTACGAAAAAATACTTCCTTACATTACCTCTGAGCTGCCCCCCTTCAAATTGTGCCCCCTTGTTCTTGCACACCTCTTTTTTGAAAGATGCTACGCTCTTAGACTTTGTTGATTCCTTTGAGGTACTTGAACATTTCTATCATGTCCCCCCTCTCCCTCCTTTCCTCGAGGCTATATATATTAAGCTCCTGTAGTCTCTCTTCATATGTCTTCCAGTGCAGACCCTGCACTATTTTAGTTGCCCTCCTCTGGACAGTTTCCATCTTGTCTATGACCTTGCAGAGATTGGATCTCCAGAACTGCACACAGTACTCCATATGGGGTCTCACCAGCTGTCTGTACAGAGGGATAATAACTTCCTGTTTTCTACTGGTGATGCCTCTTCCTATGCATCCCAGTATCCCCCCCAGTCTTCCTTACTGCTCTCTCACATTGCTTGCCCACCTTTAAGTCATCTGATATGACTACCCCCAGGTCCCTTTCCATTTTTGTTATTGTTAGTATCTCATCTCCCATTGTGTACTCTTCCACTGGGTTTTTGTTTCCCAGGTGCATTACCTTGCACTTCTTAGCATTAAATCTAAGCTGCCATACATTTGACCATTCCTCTAACCTTGCCAAGTCCCTTCTCATCCTTTCCACCCCACCTTGTGCATCAACTCTGTTGCAGATCTTTGTGTCATCTGCAAAGAGACATACTTTCCTTCTAGTCCCTCTGCAATGTTGCTTACAAAGACATTGAAGAGGACGGTCCTAATACTGAACCCTGTGGCACTTACTAGTGACCCCCTTTCTTCAGAGTGGACTCCTTTACTATTACCCTCTGTGTCCTATTCTCCAGCCAATTCTTTACCCAGGCTGTCATCTTGGGACCCACTCCCAGGCTGGCTAACTTGTATATTAATCTTTTGTGTGGGACTGTGTCACATGCCTTGCTAGAGTCTAGGTAGGCCATGTCCACAGCCCCTCCCTGATCTACTACTTTGGTCACCCAGTCAAAGAAGTCTATTAGATTCATCTGGCATGACTTTCCTGCCGTGAATCCATGCTGCCTTGGGTCCTGTGCCCCTCTGGCCTCTAGGTACTTGACAATTCTTTCCTTCAGAAGTGATTCCATCATTTTCCCTATCACTGAGGTTAAACTAACTGATCTGTAGTTTCCTGCTTCTGCCCTGCTCCCACTTTTGTGAAGGGGAATCACATCTGCCCTCCTCCAGTCCTCAGGTACCACCCCATCCTCCCATGATTTGTTAAACAGGCTAGTCAGTGGTGTCACTAGTTCTACCCTTAGTTCTTTTAGAATTCTGGGATGAATCCCATCAGGCCCCATTGCTTTGTCCACCTTCAGTTTTAAGAGTTCTTTCAAAACCCTTTCTTCTGTAAATGGGCTGGTATCAACTTCTGTATCCAGAGTGTTTCTATTGTTTGTTTTAGGTACCTCCCCCTCTTCATTTGTAAATACTGAGCAAAAATATTTGTTTAGTATCTCTGCCTTGTCACAGTCACCCTCTACCCACCCCCCCCTTTATTAAGCCTCACTATCCCTCCCTTAGTCTTCCTTCACTCCCTGATGTACCTAAAAAAGGTTTTATTCCCCTTCTTAACTAAGTTGGCTATCTATTCCTCAGTTCGGGCCTTTGCTGTTCTGACTGCCTTCCCAGCTTCCTTTTGCTTTAACTGATACAATTCTCTGTCCTGCTCCTTCTGTGATTCCTTGTACTTTCTGAATGCTTCCTTTTTCTCTTGAACCTTCACTGCCACCTCCTTTGAGAACCATAGTGGTTTCTTACATTGTTTTGTTTTGTTTATTTGCTTCACATAAAGGCTTGTTACCTCGGTGATGACAGTTTTTATTATTTCCCATTGTTCTTCCACCCCTCCTTCCTGCCCATTTGCTAGTGCATTCCTTAGGCACTCACCCATTTTGGCAAAGTCAGCCCTCCTGAAGTCTAGTACTTTTGCCTTTGTATGGCTTAACTCTATTGCTGTGTTTATTGTGAACCATACTGTTCGATGGTCGCTAGTTCCCAGATGGCTACCCACTTCTACATCTGTGATCCTCTCTCCATCTCCATTTGAGAGGAACAGGTCTAAGATTGTTCCCTCTCAAGTGGGTTCCAATACTAGTTGTCTAAGGCATGCCCCCTGTAGGGCATCTAGAATAACCCCACTCTTAGAAGTGGCTGCTGCAACTGCACTCCAGTTAACATCTGGCATATTCAGATCACCCATCAGCAATATCTCCCCTTTATCTGCCATTCTAAGTATATTTTATATCATTTCCTTGTTCATTTCCTCCCCGAGTGGGGGGGTCTGTATACAACCCCTGTGCAGATTGTGGTGCCATTGCATGCCTACAAATTGACCCACAGTGCTTCTTCTCTTCCCTGTTTACCCTTTTGTTCTGTTGCTTTGATTCCTTCTGTTATGTAGAGAGCACTACTACTCCTCCTCTTTTACCCTCCCTGTCCCTCCTGTAGGTAGTGTATCCTGGTATGTTTATATCCCAGTCATGGTAATGTGTGTACCATGTTTCTGTGACTGCCACGATATCCAGATGTTACTCCTCCATCAAGGCCACTAATTCAGGAAACTTGTTACCCAGACTATGGGCATTGGTACTCATTGCTCTCCATTTTTTGATGGCTTTACCTTCTGTAGCAGCATCCCCCACTGACCTTTCTACCTTGGTCTTTTTCTCATTTAGTACCCCATTTTTTAGGGGGAGGCTGGGATTTTCCTGCTACTTATCAGTGCCCCCACCCGACTAGTTTTAAAAGCTTGTCAATGACGCATTTAAACCGATTGCCCAAAAGACTTGTTCCCTTCCTGGACAGATGCAGACCATCCTGCCAGTATAGGCTGGTGTCCCTCTAGGTAGAACCCCAGTCCCCAATGAAGCCAAACCCCTGTGCTCCACACCATTTTTTCAACCATTCATTAAACTGCATGGTGCAAAGTACCCTCACCTCACCCATGCCACTGACAGACAGCACCTCTGAGAAGGATACTGTGTGTTACTTGTCTTAAGCCCCTCCCCAACTCTACAAAGTCCTTCTGCACTGCTCTAATCTCATAATGAGCCTAGCCATTTGTCCCTAGGTGGACAATGACGTCCAGCTCAGACTCCTGTGCAACTGTTCTCGTGATCCTAAGGATGCGCTTCCTGTCCCTCCAAGCCATGGCACCAGGCAGGCACCTTACTTCAGTTTTCCATGCTCCCCACCGAGTTCTATCCCTTTAATAATTGAATCTCCCACCAGGAGCTGCTTCTTTTCCCTGTGGTGCCCTCTGCCTCCTTCCTGAGGGCCTCCCTTGTGACAGTTGTCTGCACCCTCCTTAGTCTCCTCTGCGGGTGCATCCATAGGGGAGCTATGCTCCCCCAGAATGCTGTATGGATTGTGGAGTGGAATAACTGATTGGGTGTGCCTCTGTTCCACCACCCTTACCCTCCCTGAGCCCACTGTGGTCCAACTGCTGTGCTTTCTTCACAATCTCTGAGGTAGTGGTGGTGGCTGTGGTGCTCCCTGGATGGGGGAGGTTCCCTTGCTACTGTCCATTGCGGCCTGAAGACTGGCAACTTCCTCCTTCAGGGCAGATAGTTGTCTGCAAACAGGGCAGCATCTCAGCTTCCAGAAAGACTCCCGGAAGACTGTTGCCCCACAGCCATTACATTGCACTACTCCCCACATAACTGTCTACCTTGTTTAGTTTTTTTTTTGTGTGTGCGTGTGATTGGTGTGTTATATAGAAATATATGTATTTATACAATGTGTATGCTTATATTGTCAGTGCAGTGTGCTAGAGAGGATATGAAAGTGATATGCACTAGTGTTGTCAGAACCCTCTGAAGTTCTGGGTTCTAGTTCTAGTCTAGAACTTTTGAAAAAGTTCTAGTGTTCTAATCTTTTTAGAACTTTTAGAACTCGAACCTATTTTTATTGTGCTGCCAGTAACGAAGATAGTAATAAAATACATGTAAAGGAAAAACTGTTCAAAATAAGGGGAGAGAAATTATCTTGTGTGACATTGATAGGAATACAACAGGTTTATCTATAGTTTCTTCTGTTTGCTAAAGTCAGCAACTTAATACGTAACAGGCCCACCACCCACCCATATGTTAAAGTTTTCCTGCTGCAGCTGCATCATAGTTCCTTAGTGAAAGAAAGAGGCACATTAGCCATTTATGTACTCGGCTATATATACTCATTGTCATGAATTAGGAGAAAAATAACTGATATTACCTAATTTCAGCTATTTGCTGCTTTCTGTTTTAAATGAGTGAATCAAAAGTTGCTATGTTTAAAAGAAAGCTTTTATAACAAAGTCAAGCCAAGTACTACAGCAGCAACATGGAACTGTTACAAAACATATTATGTCATAACATATTTAGTCAAGACATTGGAATAAAAAATATTTGCAGAAACCACAAGAAGGCTGCTCCAATCCTAAGTTCTGCCTGTGTGAAAGCTGAGCACCAAGAACAAAAGACACAAGCACCAACACTTCCAAAAATACACACTGTATTATGGTTTTAACTGATAAGCGTCACAGTACAGAAATACGCCATGCAAGGACAAAACAGTTTAAACAGACAAAAGGTCCTTTTGTCTGTTTAAGACTATTTTATCCTGCATACTTATACGTGATGCTATCAGTTAAACCAAACACTGTATATTATGAAGTGTAGTGCTGTGTCTTTGTTCTAATAAAAAAAATATGCCAGTCATTGTTGCTAGCAAAATGCATGCAATTTTCTAAGGTAATGCATACATATACCAACATTTTGTTGGCAAATTGAAGTAATACATACAAAAAATTCTAAGATGATGCATTTTTGCAGCTGATACTTCAATAAATTTGTATTTCAGTCACATAAATAAAACAGTGGTTCCTCACCACATACTAAAGGAACATTTATGTAGCTGCAGCAGTTGGCATGTGATGTTTAAGGGACAGCGTCTGTCAACCCCATTATGTATCAAATTATCACTACTTATAAAGCAAAACACTATGATACGTCACATTCTGTGAAAACTGCTGATGCAGATTTTCTTTATTTCTGATTCCTTTATTCTTTTTTAAAGGGGACAGGACAGTTGTGCTAAGTGGCAGCAGTTTGCAATGTATTTAATAAGAATATATATTATGTGTACAGTAGGTTCGGTCTGTCATCATTTTTTCCTCACCATCCCCAGCTGATCACGAATCTGTAAATGAAAGAACTAAAACAACACCCACCTTTCACCCCATCACCCATTCCACTTTTCTTCCACCACCCTCATCTCTGCAGTAGCACCCATGCCACCCTTACACCCATGTTAAAACCAACCCACAACCCTCACCCATGTACTAGCATCCATTTTTCGTTTATGGCTAACATTTCTGTAATTGAAAAATAATAAACAGCTACCAATTAGAACTCATTGTTTTGTCTCTTTAAAATTGAAAAATAGACCGTCTCCTGTCCCAGCCCATGCTGATGCACCACAAAGTCACAGAAAGTAAATCCAAAAATATATGTTTGCACTTTAACTATAAATAATATGATACAGAAAGGATTGACGTGACAGTGTCCCTTATGCCAAATTTGGGCCTGTTCCCACTGATGTTAAAATTGCCCTGTATATAAAACTTGTTGACTTTAGTTTAGACCCTAGCTACAAAGCAGTTTGCCATGAAATGGTGAAAGTTTTGGGGGGTATATAGTCCAAGGTAGTAGATCGAGAAAGGAGAGAGACGACAACCAAAGTCATCACAGTCTGTAAAAGTTTCCTTTTTGGTGCAGAGAGACTCAGTCCCACACAGTATTTTTACCAGCCACCACCATCTGAGTTGTCATCATCACCATCAACATCCACAACATCAATCACTTCAGGATCAGTTTGTATACTCTTGTAGGGATACGAAAATCTTGACTTATTAACTTTAATAAAAGTTAACGTGTGTACATTTTCTGGCAGCAACCTATTTCTGGTGTCTGTCACAATATTGCCAGCTGTACTAAACATGCGTTCTGAAGAGACACTTGTTGCAGGACAACCAAGATATTTACAGGCTTCATCATACAGCTCTGTCCAAATTGACTTTTTTGATCTCCAGGATTCAAAAGGGCATGCATCAATAGGAATAGGCAGTTCTTGCAGGTAACTGTCTACCATGTTGGACAGAGACTGCTCAGAAGAGAATCAGCAGAAGCAGCTGGTATGGCAGCAATTTGGGAAAGGTTTTGCCACAGATTCAGCTTGCTACTAAGGGCTGAAGAAGTGGCAGTTGTGGAACAACTACTGTTAATGTTTGGTGACTTTTCCAGTTCTGTATCCCTTGTGAAGATGAACCTGCATGTTGTGGTGATGACAACCTGATGGTACTGTGCGTGTCTGTGTTTGACTCCTGTGAGTGCTGCAGCTCATCTAGCAACATACATTTGTACTGCTCTATATCATCTGTTTTTGGAAGATGTATAGCCTTGAACCTGGGATCTAAGAGAGTTGCAAGGACGTAGTGTCTTGATTTCGTCATTGCAACTAATTTGTCATTGGTTTTGAAGCTGCGCTCATTCTCTTTACTGAGATTCTCATGATATAGGCGACATGTTGTCTGCGCTTCAGATCTGTCTTTTCTATTTGTAGATTTAGAACACTAAGATGATGGAAATGAGCATTATGAGTGGGATAACCTGACTCACAGATGCACCTTCAGAAGACATGTCCTTGTAGTTGTCTCTAAAGGAGCTAGGATACAGCACACTGTCTCCATTAATTTCCACTGCAGCACAGACAGCATAATGCCATCTCCAATAATGTAACTGGAGCAGTACTCATGTACAGCTTGCTTTTGCTCCAAGAGGCGCTGCAGCATATAAAGCGTTGAGTTCCAACGAGTGGAAACATTTTGAATCAGCTTTTGCTGGGGCAGCTTGTGTTTTTTTTGCAGTTCGGTCAATGTCCGTATTGCCTTGGTTGAATGTGAAAAGTGAGTCACAATTTTTTTGCAAACAGCAATCATACCATCCACTTGTGTTTTGTTGCTGAGAAATCCCGTGACAATTAAGTGTAAGCAATGTGCAAAGCAAGAAGCATGCAGAAATCCTCCATCCTGTATTGTTTTTAAGATGTTGGCTCCATTGTCACTTACTATGAAGCCACATTTTAGACCGTGAGAATAAACCCATTCGTCAAGGAGGTCATTTAGTTTCTGCAAGATGTTTGCAGCAGTATGACTTTGCCCAAACTTCTTTATATGCAGCAGCTGCCATCTTTTGGGGTGTCTTTGTTTTTGAAGAAGCACAAGAAACGTGACCCAATGAGCGGTAGGGACATGTAATCTATGTTTTGAGTGCTGGTCCACATATCTGTTGTGACATGAATAACCCTTCCTCTGCAGTTTTAAGTGCAAGCATCACTGTCGCTTTTAAAGCCTGATAAATGTTTGGTATTTCAACATAGGAAAAGTACCTTGATGAGGAACATTGTAACGAGGCTCTGCTAATGTCATGAGCTCCCTAAAATCCTCATGATCTACCAAAGAGTATGGGAGAAGGCTCCGCTAACAGTTCACCAATTCGGTGATTAAGATGAAGGGTCTTTGGATGATTTCTAGTAAAGGTATTCTTCCTTTCAAATGCCTGAGACAGTGTTAGCTGTTTGCAACATGTCCCTGCTGGTTTATTATACACCGTGCTTCGATGGGCAGATGGACACAGAGATGGTGGACTAGGACTTATACAGTCAGTGCCATCACTGGATGTGCAACTGGTACTAATGGTGCTGGCATTGTGGTAACAGTGATCCTAGGGCTGGCAGTGGTTCTGCCGCATCAAGTTCAGACAATTCAGTATCCATTTCAGATTCCTGACCCTTCTCACGTGCAGTCTGGAAGGCGGAGGACATGGGTTTTGGATGATCAAGCAAAACCGAATGCTTTTCCAGATGGCGTTTGAAGCTACAAATGCCAAGGCATGACACAACTTTACCACGGCTTACACTCTGTTTACACAGGAACAAATTGCTCTGCATGGATCAGTTTTACTGACTGAGAAATAATTCCACACCTCAGATGTGACAGATTTTGTTCGAGTGCTAGGAAGATAGCTAAAGACTGTTTGTGTCTTTTCACCTGTCCTAACAGAACCTGGGACATGCTCCTTGGTGCTAGAAGAGTGGACAGAAGACTCTGATGGATTTTCATTGCTGGCCAACACAGAAGTGGTGGATTCAATGGATATGTCCTTTTCATTGCCAACAGTGCTGGATGTATTTGCAAGTGCACTACCTGATTCATTGTCAGCAGACTTGCTCATTTCACTTTGTTGAGGAAGTAATGATTTGTCAGAGACACAACAGTGTGGGACTGAGACAAAGAGCTACTGTCTGAGTCAGAGAGGGACTCACTGTCACTTGCATTATTGCTGCTAGTCACAGGGATCTTTAACGGCATGAATGGCATACCTTATGGTGCCTCTCCGTGACCCCAGCAGCTGTACAGGTTTTCTTAAAGGTCCCCTTACCACACTTCACTGTTGCTCTTTGCTGTTTGTTGAATTTTATCACATGAAACATTTTGGTTATTTCTGTTAGCACCAGGATTACCACTACCACCAACACCTGCTCCAACACCAGCACTAAATGCTTCATCTATGTTGGTGTCAGCCATAACAGACAGTAAGTACCAGTACTACCAGTCCAGTATACTGCAGTGAAAACACCAACACCCAAACAATTCCTGTGTAACAAAGCAATGTGATCTGTAATCGCTGGCTACAACTCCAAAATTTTATTTTGGTTGTGTGACACTGTGATACGTGGACTGAAAGTAATTGAAGAATATGACAGTTTGCAACTAAAGGATCCCAGGTTCAAGGCTTACAGAATAGTTGGGCTGCTGGGCATAGAGCATACACACTTAGCAATCAAAGGTGCACAGCAGCGGGGTGATGCTGGGCTGACCACAGGAGACAGGTCACATACACAACCCAGGGAATGAGAATTATATTTCTACGTTTCTGTCATGTAAGGTTAATGCCACCACAACCTTGCCACTGGGCTTCTCTCTGTAACACACACTGGGTAGGGTACAGTGCAGTCAAAGGCACACAGCAGCAGGGTGATGGGCTGACCACAGGAGACGGAGTCACATACGCAACCCAGGGAATGAGAATTATATTTCACATTTCTGTCATGTAAGGTTAATGCCACCACAACTGGCCTGGCATCTCTCTCTGTAACACACACAATGGGTAGGGTACAGTGCAATCAAGGGCACACAGCAGCAGGGTGATGGGCTGACCACAGGAGACAGTCACATACACAACCCAGGGAATGAGAATTATATTTCTACGTTTCTGTCATGTAAGGTTAATGCCACCACACAACTGGCCACTGGGCTTCTCTCTGTAACACACACACTGGGTACAGTGCAGTCAAAGGCACACAGCAGCAGGGTGATGGGCACACACTGGCTTCTTGTGACACACACTAGGGTTCAGAAAGATTTATTTGCCTTTTTGCCCCCCTTGTATGCTTGTTGCTGGCAGTCTGAGTGTGCAGTGTGCTGCAGTTTCAAATAATCACATTTCACAAAGGTTCTTAATCTTCAGTCTTCTTCTTCTTTTTTATTCTCTCTGAGTCCTCCTCCAGTCCTGATATTGGTCTCAATCCTCCCTATTCCCCAGTCCCTTCCCAATCTTGATTAATCCTCCTTCTGTCCTGAACCTCCCTAGTCCCACTCCCAGTCTCCCCTGATTTTCAGCTTTTTTGAGCCTTTCTTGTTCTCGGTCTCACAGGAGAAGAAGATGTGGCCACTGGACAAGAGTAGCGGTATACGCGCTAACCGCTAATTGCTACAGTTTAGTGGGCTGCTGCCTGCTGCTGCTGCCTCTGCTCCGATGATCCTCAGCAAATGGCGCTCCTCCTCATGGCGCATCTCCTTAAATACCCCCACAGATCCCGCGGCTCGCGTAGCTTACTTGACCCCCACGTCGTCTGGTGGTGATTCGAACCCTTTTGCGACCGCTTAGTGTCTGAGTTTTAAGTTAGAACTCGAACACCAGGGTTCGAGGAGGGTTCGAATCTTTACTGAACCTGTTCTGACAACCCTAATATGCACCTTGCCCTCTTGAGGAAATGATGTCAGAACCCCAGGTAAAAATGAACTATTTCCAGGGGTGGGTGTTGTGAGGGGTGGGAAGGGTTTGGGCCTAAACTGTGCCCTCATGAAACAATCAGCTAAAAGCTCTGACCTACCACTGCGATGAGTGCCTTCCTGTCAGCAAGATGCCATACACGACAATTTGACAGAGAAAATACCCTGCTAATCAAACAGAGAAAAATCCAAACATCCAAGTCAGACACAGGTAAACCTCCCCAGCCCCAAAACAGCCTGGTGACTTGTGCTCTGAAAACAGTCAGCCCCAAAACATGTCAGCTGTGCAGAAGGGCAGATTCAGCGTTTGTGGGTTTAAACTCTTCCTGCACTGAAAATCTTAACAATTGTAACAAAAGTAAAGCAAGCTCCACCTCCCTCTGTTGATTGAAAGTCTGCCTTTTCTGATAATTCCAAGTTCCTTATTTCACACTTCAGTTAGAAGTATCCTCCACCTGAAGAATATTAACTTTCCTAAGGAATCTGCTTCAAACCAAAGACAATTGTAAATTGTAAGGTTCACCTCCCTCTGTTGTGAGTACAACTCGCTTTCTTGCAAATCCTAAGTCCAGTGTTGCAACTTCCACCCAGAGGTAGCTTCACCTGAAGACTATTAGGTTAACACTGCATTAAGATTGAATCTTTGGTTGCCTAAGAGATTTCTCCAAACATAATGGGCCAGATATTCAAAAGGGTTGCGCCATGCGCAATAGGGTTGCGCTAGCGCAAGTCTGAAAATGCGCCATTCTGCGATATTCAGCGGGAGGCAGTTGCACTACCAAAAACAAGCTGAGCAACAGCGCAATGCAAATGAAGGCATGCGCAACTGAAGGGGGTGGAACCATGCATAAAGGCGCAATGCGATATTGAAAGGCTTCATGCACGCGCACAGCCGAATCAGCCGAAGGTGCGCGACGCGGAAATGAGCCAAAATAAAAAGGCTCAAGGAAGAGTGCAAGAACGCTACAGGAAGCCACATGAGGCAGGAGTGAGACAAGGCAAGAGGGACAAAGAGGGCAGGCCAGGGAGATCCCAGGACAAAACAGGGGCAAGGGAAGGTGTGTGGGGCCACAGACTGCAGAGGCCAGCAGGTGTACCTGGTGCAGTGGAGGTAGCAGTCAGGACAGCGGGGAACAGAGCAACAACAGCCAGGGGGCACAAGCCAGGGACATGGACAGTGCCAGCTTCCACATGGAAGCTGTAATGAGGGGGGTGAGAAGGCATGCTGCAGGGGGACGTGGCCGTGGAAGGGCCTGTCAGTGGTACACCCCCAACAGGCAGTACCGTGCCTGCATCAGCTTTGAGCTGTACATGGATGTTGAGATTGTGGGCCGGTACTGCCTGAACAGGGCAATACTGAGGCAGCTCTGTGAGCTGTGCAGTGATGTGATGCAGGCACCCTCACGACAGAGTCACGCTCTGTCAGTGGAGACAGAGGTAACAGCCTGCATGTGCCTGCTCACCACCGGTACCTTCCAGAGGCCAACAGGGGATGCCACAGGCATAACACAGTCAGCCACGTCATGCATCCTCACCCAATTCCTCAGCACTGCTGCCACATGCTGCAGAGTACATCCATTTCCCCAGCAATGCGGCAGAGCATACAGCAAACATGCAGGAGTTCCACAGGGTAGCACATATGCCTGGCGTGCTAGGGGTGATAGACTGCACCCATGTGGCTATTCGCATGCCACCTGGCCCCGATGGGGCCACATACCAAAACCGGAAGGGGTTCACCAGTGTCAACTGCCAGGTGGTGTGTGATGCCAGTGGGCGCATCATCAATGTCTGTGCCACACACCCTGGTGGAGCACATGATGCCTTCATATGGTACCAATCTGCACTGGGCCATCGATTCAAGAGTGGGGACATCCCCACAGGACATCTAGTGGATGAGTATGCATGTAGGAGTGGCAAAGTTGGGGCAAGGGTGGGAAAGCCACAGGTGCCATGGTAGTGGCAACACAGGGCTATGGGCAATATGGACCTGAAATGATACTATCTCCACTATCTCCACACGGCTACAGCGGATACCCACTCCATCCCTGGCTGCTCACACCCTACCGTGCCCCACGACCCCATCGCAGCAACGCTATAATGAGGCACATGCCGTCACACGCAACATCATCGAGCGGGTGTTTGGGATGCTTAAGGCACGCTTCCAATGCCTAGACACCTCCGGTGGTGCCCTACAGTACAGTCCCTCAAAGGCCTGTGGGATATTCTTGGTCTGTTGTATTCTGCACAACATGGCCAAAGACTGTGGGATAGCCGTACAAGTCGAGGAGGGGGACAGCGATGGGGACACTAGTGATGCCGGTGATGATGGGGATGAGCAGCCCCCCCATGGACGGTGGGACCCCCGACTGATCTGGCAGGCCCAGCTGCACCGGGACACCATCACGGAGGAGCATTTCGCATGACACAGGTAACTCATGGGGCCATGTGCAACCAACACTGTCTAGACACAACCCACAGGCACACAGGGTAACACACCAGAGGTGCATGTGGCAAGGGGAGTGTAAGGGTCCATGCGCACAAACACACCATCAGGGAGGGGTGAATAGTTACATGCCATATGGACACACACACACACCAGGCACAAACCGTACATGTGCAGGTGCACAGCAGAGTAGGAACAGACATGTGAAACACACAGATCCACGGACCACCCCCACCACCTGGACTGTCCAAGTATGTGTGTCAGATGCTGGGCACCCTTGCACCTTGGTGTACAGTACAATGCAGGCATCATCATGCACACGCACCTGTGGACAGCAGTCGGTGGGTGTGCAGGTGGTCCATGTGTTGGCGTGTTGGGCAGGGCACCAGCCAGTGCACTGCCCACCACCGACTACATTGCACTGACGCAGGCAGCACCAGACAGGGCCCGCACTGGGAGACAGGTCAGTCCAGGTGGCACAGTGCCACGGCCACCTCGGATCGTGGGCAGCCCGACGCGACCCAGCACCGGCAGGCTGAGCAAGGCTACATGGGTGGCACCAATGTACCACCAGGGGTCTCACTTCATGAGCGCCGACCTGTCCGCACAGGGTCTGCAGCATGCCGAACATACCTGCACTGGGGTGCTCGGGATGCCCACAGCGGAACCCGGCGTCGACAGGCTGGGTGTCACACTACGCCTGGAATGGGGAGTGGAGAGTGTACTGCCTGGGGTGTACAGTACAGGGGCACCTGACTTGTGTGCCCACTGCGGCCACGACCGCGACCAATGCCTGGGTCAGCCTGTCAATGGCGGCGGTCACATCCATCCGCATCTGGACCATCTCTGCATGGATCATTGCAGTGTCCCTGCTGTGCCACTCCACAGCCACACACAGTGCCTCCACAAACATTGCAACATGCATCTGCTGCTGTACTGATGCCCGCAGCAGGTGGGTGTGCTTGTCTAACGGGTAGTCTGCCTCTTTGGCAACCTGTCCTCCAGGGTATGGAAGGGCCTGATTCTCAACACCCCTTGAGGGTGGGCACTGTTCACCAGGACCAGGTATGGGCAACTCAACAGGCGGTGTGCATGTGCCACCGCTGAACCCTGTACCCCCAGAACTGGTGGGTGACTGCCGCTGCTGCCCCTCCAACTGCTGTGCCCCAGGGACCAGTCATTCCAAAGCTGTGTCCGCAACAGTGCCAGAGACCTGCACAGCCACCGGTGCTGCCCCACCGGTGCTGCCAGGCACTGCCTGGGACTGTGCTGACGTGCTGGTACACACTTTGGAACCAGCTAGGCCCAGGGGCACATGCCATCCTGTTGTGTGTCCGCAATGAGACACACACGTGTCACTGCCCATTGCGGTCCTTGCATCACCAATGGTGCAGGTTAGTGCAGCAGCCACAGTCACAGAATGCTGGCATGCTTGCATGCCAGACTGCTGTGACACAGGATGGGCATCCCCCACACCTGACTCACCGACCTCGGAGATGGCAGCCAGGCATGCACACTGGTGCAATGCATTCCGGCTGGCAGCAGAGGTGGATGGACCCTCGTCCAACTCTGGCTGGATGTCCACACTGCATGGTCCCACCACCACTGTCCCCTGCAGATGCACAGGATCTGTAACAGAAAGTGAGAACATGTTAGTGTATGGGATCAACCACCCCCCCACCACCATATCATACCGTGCAGTGATGGGCTTCCACCTGTCTGGAAGCCACCTCCTGGAATGCCCTTGATTGCACTGCGCTGCATGGATGCAGCCAGACGGTCCTCCGCCGGGGTCAGCTGCGCCACCTCTGGCTGGCCCCCGCCTGTGGCAATGCATGCTGCCCTGAGGGCTGCCACCTTCTCCTTCACCCATCTCCTGTCGGTCCCAATCTTTTTCTTACATTCCTGCATGGAGCGCTGGTGGCTTCCATGCAGGTTTACAGTGTGAGCAACCCCCTCCCATGCAGCAGCATGGGCCTGAGGGGTGCTCCGCTGTCCACTAAGTAGTGGCTCCTCATCCAGGTAGGCCTGGAAGAGTGCCTCTGTCTCGGACTTCGTGAAGTTGGGCCTCCTCCTTCGCACACCATCATCTTCCTCACCCAGTCCTTGCTCGGCCATGTCAGTCTGAATGGGTGGAAGTGGACACCTGTCACTGTGCAGTATACAGCATTATCCCATGACCATTGCCCAGAACATCACACAGCATGCAACTCACCTCTCACCTGCAGTAACCGACTCTGGCCACCGTGAGATCACTGTCGCACATATATAGCGCAATACATGCAAATCAGGAGTGGAGCAACTGTAATGAGATGCAAATCGCGCCAATGCGCCTTTGAATGGCTGATCAGATGATCTGCATATGTTGGCTGAATATCATGCTGTTGCGCTTTGCGCAATACGGTTGTGCCGGCTGAGCCAATGGCGCGGTTCTGTGACTGCGTAGTACACCGCATTGCACATGCCCAGGTAGCTGACGCAGGCGTCTGCCATGCTGAAGATGTGCTGTGCGCGATCAGCAATACAGAACACAGCCACTATTGTGCCAGTGGCGCTACAGCGCTGGGCACCACATAGCACTGTGGCACACCCGCGCAATAGTACACTGTGGCACTGGCACGCAGGTGACCGATCATGCTGGACATGTAGACGTCTGAAGGTGCTGTGCGTGGCCTTGCACCACAGACCCATGACCTTGTGCACGACCTTGGCCCCCTGGCACTGTACGTCTGGCATGTCTATGGCTCTATCGTGCTGTTTGGTAACAGCGCGATGTGGACCGATGGCGCTATACGAACAGCGCTATAGGGACTGATGGAGTTGTATTGTGCAACATTTTCCGATGGGGTTACTGCGCGTGGAAGCGCTCATATCTACCTATACAACTGCAGTGATGGCACGCAGGAGGGCTCCACAGTGGAGTGCGGTGGAGTTGGCAAACCTGGTGGCTGTGGTGGAGCCACACCATGGGTCACTGTATGGGGGAGAACCCCTGCTCATGGCCCGCACCCATGTGTGGCAGCAGGTGGTGTCACATCTGGAGCAGGCCACTGGGTGGCGGAGGACTGCAGAGCAGTGCAGGCACTGGTATGGTGACCTCCGCAGGAGGGAGCGGGAACTGCTAGATCACCTCAGGTCACGTGCCAGGAGGGGCATTGTGCCTAGGCTAGGTGGGTGTGCTGTGTATGCACCTGTTTTGTCCGCATGGGTGACACTGTGTACTGTGACCTTCGCATGGGGGTGGGTTGGGCTATGGTTTGCTTTGAAGGTGTTTGCAGGTGTGTGTTGTATGGGTCTGGTTGTGTGGGCAGGCACACTCAATGGGGCAAGGGGCAGTCTGCTTTGGGATCTCACTGATGTGTTTCTCTTCATTTGTCTCCCACAGGCGTGGAGGAGCGGAGGTGGGCCCGGGCTAAGGCACGGAATGGCGGTGCCGGAGTGGCTGGCAGAGGTGGCATAGGTGATGGGCCACAGCAGCAGCAGCAGCAGCAGCCACAGCTGCAGCAGCAGCAGCAGCTTGATGAGGGTGAGTGTCATTACATCATGGATGCTATTGCATGCTGGGGGTGGCACGGCCACCATCCATGGACAGCACTACCATGCAAGCCACATGTGACAGTCATCACTGTCCAGTAGCACTGCATGTCTGTGTGTGCATCACTGGTGGTCCATGTATGCACTGGGCACATGGCTGTGGCACTAGCATCCCACCACATAGCCACATCTCTGGACAGCCTTGGTTGTGCTGTGCTGGACATGGGTGGTGTGTGTGCAGTGGTACACATGGCGGTTGCTGCCTGGTTGGGCATGTCTTGTGCACGGTCACTGTGGGTGGGTGCAGTCCATCACAGGAGTGGGGCACTTGGCTGTATGCCATGCATGATGGGTGGGATTCAGAGATGTGGACAGTCACAGCCATTGACTCTGATCCCTTGTCCTAGGTATCCAGATCCTGCGACAGATGCAACAAACACTGCAGCGGCTGACACAGGTGGCCAGTGACTTTCTTGCCATCCTCTTGGACCTACAGCAGCATGGAGTACGGCGCAGGAGGAGGCCCAGGGCCCAGCAGCAGGAGGGCAGGCTGGCAGGCAGTAGCTGCCCATCACCTCACCCCATCTTCTCTCTCCCAGTTGTTCACCCCTGCCCCTTACCTTATTCCCATACCCCCACCCCTGCTTTGTATATATGTGTACATAGTTGTTTTGTTGTTCTTCTTATTCTTGTTTATTACATTTATATATTTTGATATGAATACTGTGGTGGTCTCTGATTTGCAGCTGGCTATAGGTGCTCAGTTGCAGTGGTGTGCATGGCATCTGGGGTGGTATGGTCATGGGTGTGTGTGTGGGTGGTGTGTCTGGTGTGGGTGTGGCTTCAGTCAGTATTGGTGGTGCTGCCACCCACTGCTGGGTGCTCATGGTGGTTTGGCTTATAGTTCTGTGGTTCACGAGGTTGCAGTGTGCCGGGGGGCCCAGGGATTCCTGCAGTGCTGGTCACTGCTCATGGGTGGTGTCTTGGGGCTCACAGTGCAGGTGTGCTGTGCACAAGGGGCTGCTGTATACTGGGGTAGTCTGTCTTTGTGTGGCAGTCTCAGCTTGCCAGTGTAGGCCAGGTTCCACGGCTGGATGTGCTTTTGTTTGTTTGCCCCATGGTCCGGTGGTTATTCAGTCCTCCCCAGTTATGCTGTGCTTGGGGTGGGGGTACATTGTTGGTTCTGCAGTGTGTCCCTGTGCCCATCTGTGGCATGGGTGGTGGGCCCTGCCTATCTTCCTGGTTGTGCAGTTCCATTGCTTTGCTTCAGGAGTCTCTCTGCTTTAGCTATGGGGCCTCTGGACTGCTCAGCTGGGCTGCCTTTGTTGCGCTATGGCGCATTGTCTCTGCTCAGCTTCCCCTTCCTGGTTGTGCTATAGCGCAGGTTGTGCGATATTCAGACGTTGTCTGGTTGCACAATTTGGCTTGCTCCATGTCTGAATATTGCGTCTATTGCGCATGTGCGCAATTGACTTGTGCTTGCTCCTGCTGTTGCGCACATTTTGGGTGCAGTTTGAATATCCGGCCCCATATGTCAATTGTTCAGAGACCAGAATCACATTTACATTATCTGTAGAAAAATTCTCATTAATATCCACGTTTCTCCTTACTATGGAAAAATCATTAACAGCAATGTCCAATTCCAATTCTTCACTAAATAATTCATGGACCAGTTCTGGCAAAGCATCTTCCTTTACCATTCTAAGTCCGTAAATTCAAATTCAAGATGTAACCAGAGGGGTGGTTGGCAAATAATGATTATGGTCAATATTACTCAAATTCTCATTCCTTTGCGGTAAGTTAATGGACAAAGCAATTTCATTGGGCAAATAACCATTTCCTGTCTCTTCCAAGGGTTTTTCCTTTTAGGCTTGCAAGTTGTTGGCTTCCTCATCCCATGTTTTTTTTTTTCTTTTCTTATTTTTCTCCTGTCCACTGCAAAACTCTGCTCCTTTTAGTTTCCCATTAGCCACTTTCTTTTTACTGGCTATACAGTTTTATGTTTGCCCTTTTTTTGTTTCCCATTAGCCTTTCCAGCCATCTCTAAAACTTTAGAAGGGGCAACTTCCTTACCTAGAGATCTATTACTCATTGATTCCTTCCTATCTACAAGTATTTCTTCAGGAAAGTCAATTGATGAAAAGTCTGGTCTAATGGGTAATGGACTATTTACCATAGATGCATCAACATTGATATTCCCACATTCTGGAACTATGGAAGAGGACTCTTTTAATGGATGGATTTCTTTTAAAATCCTAGCAACATCATCCATCCTTGCTCCATTTCCTGCTATAGGTTCCTTAAGTGACTCAATTTCAGTTCTATTAATGATCAGCTGTTCACAAAGCATAAGACTAGCAGCATATTGATTTTTAAGGACTTTAATTATGGCTTCACTCAAGATCAAAGGAATGTAGACCAGTTTAGAACCACTAACACTTCCATTTGGTATTGATTAGAACTCTCCAAGTCTTGCATGTGTTTATTTATACTATCATCCAAGGAACTTACTATTCTTAAATTTTGCGTCCAGTCTACACAAGAATGGGCTGGCTGGATAATGGAAGAATTGTTTTTTGTATTACATCCAATTGTTTAAGCCCCTGAATAGCAATGTCCAATTTATTTAAAACCTCATTTAGGACTGATTTACAGCATTGGGATATTTCTTGGGGGGAATTAGCCACCCTAATAACTTCCTCAATTCCATATTGGGCCACCCCACCATTAACACAGAATCCATTCTGCTGATCGATCTGCACAATCCCTATGTTCTGGACACTCTGCACACTCTTAGTTTCAAAACTCAAATAACTTCCTTTACCAGCAGTTTTCCCCATTTACTAGAACTTGACCCTTAATTTGTTGTTCATTATGCACACCACTACTCATATTTACTTATTTATTCATTTATTTAAATCTCAGATTACAAACATCTTTGAGCTTGAGGCAGCTCATTTACAAAGGTTCCATGTCAAAGGAAAGGGTTACAATAAAGTAGGGAGGTATAGAAAACATTCATGGTATCAACGGAGGTACAGACAACATTCATGGTATCATCGGAGCACATCAAGTCAATTAGTAAATAAGTGGGAACAGTGCCACACACTCAAGATTACAAGCAAGCATAGAAAACCATAGGTACATTTGAAACAACATTGCTAATCAGAGGTGGGGAGGGAGATGACAGGAAGGGTAGGAAGATGAGAGGCAGAGTCCAGATGGAGAAGGAAAGAAAATATAGCGGCCAGAGGCTTGTTGCAGAAGTGAGAGGGATGGGAGGCTAAGGTGGGAGAAGGGTAAAAGATGGGAAAAGGAGGCAGATGAAGGAAAGAAGAAAAGAGAGGGGACCAGAGGTCCTGGTCAGGACCAGGAAGAGGGTCAGTAGGATAAGAGCAAGGAGGTGGAGGTAAGGGAGGAGGTGGCAGGGGAAAGGGAAACTGTTCTGTCAGGAGAGGTGAAACGAAACAGGAAGCCAAGTAAGAGCCTCAGAGAGTGAAAAAAGTGGTATAAGGGTGTCTGCAGAAGTGGGAAACTAGGTGTAACAATCACAAGTGCTTTCAGTTAGGAGATGCTGATGAAGCATAAGTTTAAATTGGGACAGACTAGAAAGACTGCTCAGTTGGTTGTTTAGATTATTAAACCACAGGGGGGCTCTGTATCGAAAGGTTTGCTGGTATTGAGCAGTCTGACAGTGGGGTACTAGAAGGAGGTCAGAAACTGAGGTACATGTGTGTTGAGTCTTAGGGGATTTGTTTAGCAGGCAACCAATGCTTGGGGGTAGTAATCCAAGTAGAGCTTTTTTGGACAGGAGGCAGGTTTGATATTTGATCCTGTTACTTAGTTGGAGCCAGCCAGATTGAGCATATAACTCACAGGTATGAGTGAGCAGCGCAGAACCCGTAACTAACCTATAGGCTTTGTTCAGGGCCACCATGAGTTGTTTAAGAGATGTGGAGGTTGCAGCACAGTATTAGACCATAATCAATGATTGAGAGGACTGAGCTGTGAACTGCAACCTTCAGGGCTTCTTGGGTAAGACTTCGTCTGTGTCTGAAGAGGAGCCCAATTCTGGTATTAACATCTCTGGCAACATTTTCAGTGTGAGGCACAAAGATAAGGTGACTATCCAGGGTTAGACCTAGGTATTTGAAAAGCTGAGTTTGTTCAAGAGCGTCTCCATGGTTGTTCGTGATAGTGAGTTGATGGGCCTTAAACTTATTCAGAGAGGACGAAAACAGCTGGACTTTA
Organism: Neoceratodus forsteri; assembly: GCA_016271365.2. Classification (NCBI taxonomy): domain Eukaryota; kingdom Metazoa; phylum Chordata; order Ceratodontiformes; family Ceratodontidae; genus Neoceratodus; species Neoceratodus forsteri. Next base: position 349,755,082 of record CM057456.1, read on the forward strand.
GTTTTTTTGTAGCTTAGCACTAGTTTGTGATTATTAAACCATCTCTCTGCTTCTGTGAAGCCTTGTTGAAGACTGTTTTCAAGAGCGTTGGGAACCAGGTGGCTAGTAAAGGAGACCGCGTCATCTGCATAGAGGAGAGTATGCTGGTTGCAGACAGCTGGAAGGTCAGTCAGGAAAAAAACTGAACAATAAGGGACCCAGAATTGAGCCTTAAGGTACCCTGATCGGACAGCCCTCTCTTCTGAAACTACATTTGATATCCTCACCCTCTGCAGTCTATCACTGAGGTATCATAAACTCTAGTAAAAATTTCCACAGCTGTAGAGGGAACATCAGTGCTAACCTTTGCATTGTTAGGGGCATCGAAAAAAGATTTATGGGGACTAGATGTGCAAGATTTTAAAGACTGTGTGGGTGTGGAAGTAAAATTCAAAGGAAAATCAGCACCATCTTGGTTTAGTTTAGCCTTGTCCTTAAATACTTCATTAAGGGTCTGTTGCTTAAGTTTCAGTTTTTGTGGAACATTCTTTGATTTAACTTTTAAAGCTGGAGCTGCAAAAACAGTTTTCTTAGCAGACTGATTACCAGATTGTTTAACCCTTCCTCTATTATCCTTAGGTCTAGCACCAAGACTAACACCAATCAAAGCACTATTGATAGGGTGAATATCACCACTAACATCTTTAGCACCCACAGCTGATGCAGCTGACACAGAATCAGAATTAGCACCATAAATTGGTTCAAGATGATCTGTGTTATCCATAATATCTGGGTCAGCATCACTGTTAATTAGGGTACATTGGTTCCTAGTAAAAAACATTTTCATCTGCTTAACAATAAATAAATTAGTAGATCAATAAATTTAACTAATTCCTGTGAGATCTTTCTCTGGTACGACAGGGATAATTAACACCCCTCAAGTACCAGGAAATTCCACAAAAACCAAAAATGAGGTATCCAGTAACTGCAGCCAACAAATAAATCCAGGTGTTAATGTCCATATATGCCAAATGTCCTTTATCTTAAATGTGCAAGTATACAATGGCAAGAAAGAATCTTGGACTGTGATTGGTCAGTTTGGGACTGGACCCATGCGTTATCCCAGCACGATGCCACAGGTCTAGTCTCAGCCTCACTGTGAACCTGGAGATGAGCTTGAGCACACACTGAGCACACTGGCCCAGATATTCAAACTGCACCCAAAAAGTGTGCAATAGCAGGAGCAAGCGCAAGTCTATTGCGCCCATGCGCAAGAGATGTGATATTCAAAAACGGAGAAGGCAAAATTGTGCCTACAGCCGATGACTGAATATTGCACCACCTGCGCCATAGCGCAACTAGGGAGGGGAAGCTGAGCAGATCTGATGTGCCATAGCACAACAAGGGATGTTCAGCTGAGCAGTCCAGAGGTGCCATAGCACAACCAGGGAGCCCCCCAGCTGCAGAGCAATGTAACTACACAATCAGGGAGGTAGGGGCCCACCACCCATGCCACAGATGGGCACAGGAACACACAGCAGAACAGACATCGTCCCCCCACACCCCAAGCACAGCACAACTGGGGGAGGGCTGGAATAACCACTGGCCCATGGAGACAAGCAACCAACCCACAGCCTGGCTATGGTGCCCCATCACACCTACTGGCAAGCTGTGACTGGCACACAAGGAGGGCAGACCACCCTGTGCCACACCACCCCCCCAGTGCACAGCACACCCTGCACCGTGACCCCCAGACACCCCCCATGAGCAGTGACCGCCACTGCAGGAAACCCCATGCATGCCACCACCCCCACTGTGTCAATGCAACCCTGTGCACCACAGAACCATGCAAGCCAGCCCCACCACGAGCACCCATCAGTGGGTTGCAGCACACAGCAATGCAACAATGGCAGACACAGTGCCACCACGCACAGTCCGCCTGAGGTACTGCTGAGAAACCGACCATGCGTTAGCACAAGAGGTACCCCACATGAGACAGGCGTGTCCTTGACACCACCACCAGTGGTACAGCACCCTGCACAGTATTCCAGTGACACATCCCGACCCACCACTGGCCACAACAGCCAGCACAGACACCCACAGTGGTGCATGGAAGCATGCACCACACCGTATGCCACACAGGGTATGGACAGACACCCACCCATACCCAAAGGCACAACAACACAGGGACGCAGTGGTGGGGCAACCAAGCCCCCATGGTGGGCCCATGTAAGCCATGTACACACAACCCACAGTCCACCATGGCACTGGAGTGCCAGCCACCCTGCACAGGCACTGTGGACCCATACACCACCAGTAGTCACCCGGAGCACAAGCCATAGACAGTGGGACACATCCCCTGCAACACACACAAGCCACAGCATGGAGGTGGGACAATGACCGTGCTGCCCACAGTGCCACCCGAGCCAGGTATGCACCACACCAGTGACATGGGCAACCCAGCAAAGTGACGGGTACAGTGTCCACCCTGCAGGGAATGCCACCACTGACACACCAGCGGACCGTGCAGGTCATAGACAGGCATGTGTGTCGGCTGCACAGGCCATGGATGGGCCAATGGGTGCGCCATGGACACAGAGCACGTGCCATGGACCACTGCACACAGTCATCCAGTGCACAGGGAACAACACACACAACACAGACATTGACTGATATCTACCCCCACACGACAGTCACCTCCACACGGACACACACACATACCCATGACTGCACCACCCTGATGCCATGCACACCACTGCAGCTGAGCACCTATAGCCCGCTGCAAATCAGAGACCACCACAGTATTCATATCAAATTCAAATGTAATGTAAATATAAAAGTGAACTATGTACAACAATAAAAACTATATACAAGCTTGGGGTGGGGGACACAAACAAGGTGGGGGTGGGCAGGGGGAAGGGGTGGACAAATGGGATGGGATAGGAGGGGTGTGAGGGTGGGTCCAGGGGGTGTAAAGGAAGTCAGGGACCAAAGGACTGTCATCTTGACCGCCGTTCCTTGCTCTGGGAACTCCTGCCTCTGTGCCTCCGCAGCACCCCCATTGTGTCGAGCCTCCTCAATATGTCTAGGGACTCGCGGGCCAGATGAAGGAGCTCCCGTAAGGTGTCCTCAGTTTCTCCAGAGATGGCGCATACCTAGGACAAGGGAGCACAGTCAATAGGTGTGAATGCACAACCCCATACAGCCCGCCCACTGTGCATGGCATATGGCCATGGGACATACCACTGTGATGGTGTGTGACCACCCACAGTGATCACATCCACAGGACCTGCTCACCCAGGTGCATACAGCCATGCAGAATGCTGCACACACCCACCGGCCATGTCACGCACAGCACCACCGTGGCCGTTTAGTGACATGGCTATGTGGTGCAAAGGCAGTGGCACAACCATGCACCTGGTGCACGCATGGACCACCAGTGACACACACCCAGACATGCATTGCCACTGGACAGTGTTGACTGTAACAAGTGGCGTGCAAGGCAGTGATGTCGATGAATGGTGGCCATGCCCCACTGCCCACCCTGTCACACAGCATGCAATACTAATCATGGATGTATGGCACTCACCCTCATCAGGCCGGTCAGGTGGGTGTTGATGGCCCTCAGTCCACCTGGCTGCATTGTCCTTCCCCCTCCGCCGCTCTGCCCACAATCTGTGGATTTTGTCTGGGCCTGTGGGGGGAAAAAAAGGAGAGAAGAACATCAGTACATTCCCGAAGCAAAGTTCCCCTGCCCCAAGGTGTGTGCCCTCCCACCCAGCCAGACCCACCCACCTCACATGCTGTGAACACCGCCACGGCCAACCCCATACGGGTCCTCCCCTATGTGCTGGGCACATACCACACTGTGACTCATATGGACGATAAAAGTGTGTTGACGGAACCCCTACCTGGATGTGGCACAGTGCCCCTCCTGGCACGTGCCCGCAGTCGGGCCAGTAGCTCTGGCTCCCTCCTGCGCAGGTCACCATAGCGGTGCCTGCATTGCTCAGCAGTATGCCCCTGTCCTGTGGCCTCTTCCAGGGCAGTGGCCACCTCCTGCCACACCTGGGTCCTGGCCCTGTCCAGGGGGGCCTCCCCGAAGAGAGGCCCATGGTGTGGCTCAACAATGGCCACCAGATTGGCCAGCTCAATAGCCGTCCATTGTGCTGCCCATCTGCGCGTCATTCTAGCAGCTATAGTAGGCAATATGGCACTCTGCAGCATGGCTCCCCACCTGCAGATGCTGCGTGGTACAGCGCTGCCATTCCCTATCGTGCTGATAGAGGTGCACCTATGCCTGACGCATGGTGCCAAAGGGGCAAAGGTCGGGCACAGGGTCAAGGGTATCTGGTGCAAGGCCATGCACAGCGCCATCAGATGACAATGCATGTAGCGCAATTGGCTGCCTGTATGCCAGCGCCATAGCGGATTACCGGGCAGTTGGGCCATTGCACCTATGGTGGCCCAGTGCCACAGCGCCATGTAGTGACCATCGCTATAGCACCACTGGCACAATGGTGGCAGTGCCCTGCATTGCCTACCGTGCACAGCATGTCATCAGCACAGCAGACGCCTGCGTCAGCAACCTGGGCATGCGCAGTGAAGTGTACAACGCATGCCACAGAACTGCGCCATTGGCTCAGCACATTTTACATAATTGCACAAAGCGCAACAGCGCGATATTCAGCCGTCATATGCAAATCATCTAATCAGCTATTCAATGGCGTAGCACTGCAATTTGCATCTACTTAAAGTTGCTCCTCGCCTCATTTGCATGGATTGCGCTATAAAGGTGTGACAATGTGCTGCAGTGGCTATAGTCGGTTACTGCAGTTTATTGGTGAATTGCATGCTGTTTGGGAGTGTGGACTGTGGATTCAGGGACATGCATGGGACAGCACAGTCACAGGTAACAACTGCCATTCTTACAGGCTACATAATGACCGAGCAGGTTGTTGAAGAGGAGGAACACAATGGTGGGAGGAGGAAGAGGCCGAATTTTACAAAGGCCGAAACCGAGGCCCTTTTCGAGGCCTACCTGGATCAGGAGCCACTGCTCAGTGGACAGCAGGGAACCCCTCAGGCCCGTGCAACTGCATGGGAGGAGGTGGCATGTGCCATGAACCTGCATGGCAGCCACCAGCGCTCCGTGCAGGAGTGTAAGAAGAAGATGGGCACGGACAGGAGGAGGGTAAAGGATAAGGTGGCTGCCATCAGGGCAGCACGTGCTGCAACAGGTGGGGGACAGCTGGAGGTGGTACAGCTGACCCCAGCGGAGGACAGGCTTGCTGGAAGCATGCAGCGCAGTGCCATTGAGGGTGTACTGGGTGGTGGCTTCCAGATGGGTGGTGGCCCATCACTGTATGGTAAGTCATGGTCTGTCTATGGGGGGGCAGGGTAGGTCACACGCAGTAACGTGATTTTACTTTCCCTTACAGATCCTGAACATCTGCATGGGTCAGCGGTGGTGGGCCTGTCCACTGCAGACAGTCGGATGGAGTCGGAGGTGGGACCATCCACCTCCACAGGTGTATGTGGATCATTGCAACAGTGGGGGCTGCCTGGCTGTCCACACTGATGTCGTTGTGACAGGTGTGGAGGAAGCCCTGCCTGTGTCCCAGCATGCTGTCATCCACGGATGCCAGCATGCTGTGGCTGTGGCCGGGGCAGAGTCCGGCACCATTGATGATGACACGACCGTCATGGGCAGTGACATGTGTGTGCCACAGGATGGCCACACAGCAGGGCAATTTGCGCCCATGGCTGTGGGTGGTGCCGCCGTGGAGGCCTGCATGTCAGCACAGTCCCAGGCTGTGTCTGTCAGCACCAGTGGGGCAGCACTGGTGTCTGTTCAGGACAGTGGGACTGTTGTGGCCACTGCAGCGGCACCACTGAGCCCTGGGGTGAAGCAGCCGGAGGGGCAGCATCAGCAGTCGCCCACTGGGCTTGGGGGTACAGGGTTCAGCAGTGGCGTCTGTGCACCACCTGTGGACATGCCCAGACCTGGTCCTGGTGCGCAGCACCCACCCTCAAGGGGTGCTGAACATCAGGGCCTTGCACACCCTGAGGGACAGGATGCTGAGGAGGCTGATGACCTCTTGGACGAGCACACTTGCCTACTGCAAGCATCAGTCCAGCAGCAGATGCAGCTTGTGACGTCCGTGGATGCACTGTGTGTGGCTCTGGGGTGGGCAGAGGAGCATCGCAGCAGGGACACCGAACTGATCCTGGCACAGATGGACCATTTGCGGGAGGATGTGACCGCTGCCATTGACAGGCATGCACAGGCGTTCATTGCTGTCATGGCCACAATGGGCACACAGTCAGGTGCCCATGCATTGCAGACACCATGCAGTGCACTATCCACCCCCCATTCCCAGTGTCATGCGACTCCCACCCTGTCGACGCCGGGTTCAGCTGTGGGCATCCCGAGCACTCCTGGTGCAGGCATGTTCGGTGTGCTGCAGACCCCTGCGTGGGCATGGTCGCGTTCATGCAGTGGAACCCCTGGGGGACCATCGGTGCCACCCCATGAGGCCAGTGGTCAGCCTGCCAGTGCTGGCGGGTCTCGGCAGGGCCACCCACGCATCCCTGGTGGCCGTGGCACTGTGTCGCGGGACTGACCTGTCTCCCAGCACAGCTACTGTCTGGTGCTGCCCTGTGTGCATTGTGTGTGTCAATGGGTAGTGCACGGGTGGGTACCCGGCCCTGCACGCGGACACACAGTCCACCTGCACACCCTCCCGGCTGCTGTCCGCAGTTGCATGTGCATGATGATGCCTGCATTGCGCTGTACACCAATGTGCAATGGTGCTCAGCATCTGACACACGCACATGGACAGGCAGTGGGCATGGTGGCCTGTGGACATGTGTGTTGCTAGGGTGCGTGTTCTGGGTCGGTGTGCCTTCTGCCATCTGTGCACGTTTGTTGTGTGTGTGCGTGTGTCCTTCGGTGTGGCATGTTAATCCTCACCCATCCCTGGCTGTGTGTGTGCCTCTGTGCCCTGCCACTTCCCTTGACGGCATGCACCCCAGGTGTGTGTCCATGCATGTTTCTGGGTTGTGTCTTGGCCACTGGTGGTTGCGCATGGCCCCATGACTTACCTGGGTTGGCTGAAATGCTCCTCTGTGATGGTGTCCTGGTGCAGCTGTGCCAGCCAGAGCAGTCGGGGGTCCCGTCGGCCAAGGGAGGCTGCCCATCACCATCGTCACTAGCGTCCCCATCGCTGTCCCCCTCTTTGACCTGTATGGCTATCCCACATTCATTGGCCATGTTGTGCAGGATGCAACAGGCCAGGAATATCCCACAGGCCTTTGAGGGTCTGTACTGTAGGGCACCACCGGAGGTGTCCAGGAAACGGAAATGTGCCTTCAGCATCCCAAACACCTGCTCAATGACATTATGTGTGGTGGCGTGTGCCTCATTGTAGCGTTGCTGCAATGGGGTCGCAGGCCGCCGGTAGGGTGTGAGCAGCCAGGGACAGAGTGGGTATCCACTGTCACCTGTGTGTAGAGGGTAGAGGTTAGTTTTGTAATCAGCATCACCCTGCCCCAGGCCATGTAGGCCACTACCCATGCCACCTCTGGCCATGGCCCCAGGCCCTATGACTGTCCATGTGGTTTGCATACTCACCCACTAGGTGTCCAGTGGGGATGTCCCCACTCTCGAATCTGTGGCACAGTGCCGACTGGTGCCAGATGAAAGAATCGTGTGCTCCCTCAGGGTGCATGGCACACACATTGATGATGCACCCCCTGGCATCGCACACCACCTGGCAGTTTATGCTGGCATAGCCCTTGTGATTCATGTATGTGGCCCCCTCGGGGCCAGGTGGTGTGTGTATGGCCACATGGGTGCAGTCTATTGCCCCTAGCACGCCAGGCATACATGCTACCCTGTGGAACTCCTGTATGTTTGCTGTGCGCTCCGCCACTGTGCTGGGGAAATGGATGTACTCCTCAGCATGTGGCAGCAGTGTGCTGAGGAATTGGGTGAGGTGGCATGACGTGGCCGACTGGGTTATGCCTGTGGTGTCCCCAGTTGGTCTCTGGAAGGTACCCATGGCGAGCAAGCACATGCAGGCTGTTACCTTGGTCTCCACTGACAGGGCATGGCTCAGTCGTGTGGGTGCCTGCATCACATCACTGCACAGCTCACAGAGCCACCTCAGAATTACCCTGTTCAGGCGGTACTGGCCCACAATCTCAGTATCAGTGTACAGCTCAAAGCTGGTGCAGGCTCGGTACTGCCTGTTGGGGGCATACCATTGATGGGCCCTTCCACGGCCACGCCCCTCTGCCGCCCGCCTTCTCACCCCCTTCATTACGGCCCCCATGTGGAAGGTGGCACTGGCCATGTCCCTGGCTTGTGTTCACCCCTCCTGGCAGCTGTTGCTGTATTTCCCCCCGCTGTCCTGGCTGCTACCTCCCCTGCACCGGGTACACCTGCCTGTGCTGTGTGGCTCCCCACACCTTCCCTGTGCCTGGCTGTTCAGCGTGACCTTTCCCTGGCCTGCCCTGTTTGTGCCTCCTGCCCTGTCTGTCTGCCTCTGCCACATGTGGCTTCCCTGTAGCGTTCTTGCGCCTCTTCCTTGCTCCTTTTTATTTTGGCTCATTTCGGCTATGGTGCAACTTCTGCTTGCTCCACTATTGCACGTGGCACAAGTCTTTGAATATCACACTGCGCCATTTATGCATGGTTCCTCCCCCTTCGGTTGCACATGCCTTCATTATCATTGCGCTGTTGCTCAGCATGTTTCCGGGGGCGCAACTGCCTCCTACTGAATATCACGGAATGGTGCAATTTCAGACTTGCGCAGGCACAACCCTATTGCGCATGGCTCAACTCTTTAGAATATCTGGGCCACTGAGCACACTGGACACACTGAGCACACTCTTGACACACACTGAGCACACACTGAGCACACACCGGACACACACTGAGCCCACATCGGACACACACTGAGCCCACACTGGACACACCGGACACACACTGAGCACATCGGACACACACTGAGCACACCGAGCTTGATTGTTTCATCTGCTCTTAAAAACCAAAAAATATTTTTCCACACAAAAACATCTTTAAAATGTTTTTTTTTATTCTGTATAACAACGAGCCATTGTATAATAGGAATAATGCACTCCAGGGTGTATGTCGTTTGGGATAACGCTATGCCTGGGGCATTGGACGCACTCGGCCTGCGGCTTCATGCCCAACCCCCCCAGGCGTGGCATTATCCCAGCACGACACACACCCTGTCATGCATTATTCCTTTAGTATGCGTTACCATTCTCTTTCTAAAAGAAATAAATTAACTTGCTCCTTTTGATGGGGAATACAGGTCTCAGTCTGTAAATCTCTCAGCCTTGGTCTCCCAATCTCTCACTGAAAGAATTCCAAACGCTTTCTTCTAGTCGGACGATGCCTCCGGTCCCAATCCCATCTGAAATGAATTAAGGTACTGGGAGATCTTATCAGTATTATGACCAGTAGTCTCACTAAATCATAAAAAATAGAAAGGAATACAAATAACACCAAGAAGACAAAAACACTAAACACTATCAACAGCTATCATTAATAAGTAACTAGTTTCTTTTAAAACTAAGTATAAACAATATCCTAAGCAGCATCAGCATCTAGAAAATATTAGGGAGAACTTACTTTTCCTTATTTCTTGTTACTCATGTAGCTGTATATACGCAAATAGAAATAGCAGTCATCACAACTCCTCAGGAAAAGACACACACAAAAAAAAAACTGCTCTTTTACTGCATTTCGTCGACTTTCATCCACTCAAAAAATCAGCTCAAAAACATCAAAGTGTCCTATTCAAAAGTCGACTCTCTCCCAGCAGTAAAAAATAAGAACAAAAGCAGTGCCATTTTTTTATACCAGAAAGAAACGTTAACTCGCGCGAACAGCAGCAAAAAGCCAGTAGCAGTTCTAATTTACCAGCAAAAGACCTGTTCGACGTGGAGTTGTGGCGTGTGACTTATATATAGTGCTTGATCATGTGACCCAATCTGCATATGGCGCGAAACTTAAAATCTCTAAGTTTTAAATATATTTGTCCTAAACTCCTAAAAATGACATAAAAAGAGCAAAACTCTGTAAAAACACATTTAAATTAATAAATCACTGCAAGTATGCTACCTAAGCACAAAACACAAAACGTAGCACAAGAAAGAGTAAAGTGGAATAGCACAATATTTTCTAAATGTTTTGCGCTTCACTTCACTCCACTCTAAAAATACAAGAGGATAGTCAGTCCTAGAAATAAATATATTGAATGTCCGATTAGAACCACAGGTAGATCCCCAACCCCCCCAGTGTGTTTTCTGCCTTTCCAAAGGGCCGTTGTCAGTTGCAAGGTCCCGATCTGGTTAGATACCACAAAACCGATTTTCATCCACCTACAACGAGGCAAACAAACACACTGAGAGACTCTGCATGCCGAGGGTATGCAGTAAGATTTATTGGAAAGGAGATAAACTTTGAGGCAGCAGTGGCATACCTGTAATAGAAAAATAACGAGCGATACCTCCCTGCTCCTTCTACCTTCCTCCACAAGGCATAGGGCGATTAGCAAAACCTCCAACCTGTCTGCTAACTCATCTATTTCAATTGCTAGTCACTCTAGAAACTGTTGAATAATTAATGAAATACGCTGGTTTAATTATTTCAAACTAGAGCTTCAAAGTTTAAATCAGTGAAGATGTAAAACAAATGATTAAAAGGTGAATATTCTATTTTGTGCTAACCAATGCAGTTACTAGTACAGCTATACTGGAAAATACACAGTAGTTTCATTCAGGAATTCTTTGCATTCATGCTTCTGTGGTCAGGAACTTCTTTTATCATCTTTTCTTTTCTTAATTCGATTTTTATTGTAGCTTTATACAGACCAAGGGTATAGGCATATTATACTGACCTATTACATTTGTGGGTTCAATATAAGCATATTAGAGACAGAGGTATAAATTAATCCACTGAATGAGTCCTATCTACATTAGTGAATATTCATTCCTGTCAGGTAAGCCTCAGAGTAAGAGCACATTATTTTGCATGGTAGCGTTCCACCTGAAACAACCTTGTCCCTCATGTGACCTGCTCAGCCCGATCTCTCCAAGGATAGATGTCTCAGCTCTTACCAAAACTGTTTTATGGAATTACATCCAACCCTTGAGGACATTATATGGAGTAACCAAGTTGTCCGTTATTCAGGATTTGTACTGTATTTCACAGTTTTGCCGTCAATGTTTCCATTTTGTAACTATCACTGTGTCTTCCCATTGTGTTTGTGTATGGGGGGGGGTTGATGGTAGGCATAACTGGGTGATTGCTTTCTTTGAAGCTATTAACAGTATATTTAAAAGGTCAAGAGTATGTTTTTGTTTAATATAGGTGGGCTATCTTAATAGCATTGCTACTGCCGGGTGAGAATTCCAAACTCAGGGAACAGGGTTTGTATAGTCTGAGCCACTGCAGACCAAAAAGATGTTAACCTGGGGCATGACCACATTATGGCCACATTACGACCCCATTATGTGGGTATATGTGGCCACTTCATGTCCACATTGTCTGCAGCATGAGGCATCCATGTTGGTCGAATAGTTAGCTGTGATCTCTGGCATTCTTTTTTTTTTCCATAGGTATTTTATCTGCCCAGAGCCCTGGCAAGCGGCCTCGGCCCTTTGAACAGAGGGACTCTCTCTCTGGCTCCACTGCTCCTGTGCTAGGGGGCCCCCGAAATTCCCCTGTGGATTGCACCCCATGGTGAGGCCAGGAGGAGGTTGCCAGCTTCTCCTTCCCCCTGGAGACCCAATCCAGAATCTGGGGATCACTCCCAGGAGTGGCAGGCCATCATCGAGCCTGCCAGGCTCGATTTTCCATTTTCACCCATCCCCCTGCCTTCCAACATAAGGATGTTGACTTCTAGCCTCCTGACCCATACTGCCCTCCAGCCACCGCTAGAGGGCAGTCAGTGAGCGGGATAACTAGTCTCCCTCCCCTTGAGAGAGGAGAGCATGTCCTCCAGATGCTGAATCCTCTCTCCCCCTGCTGATCCCCGGTGGTCTGAGCTTGTTCCAAACCCTGGTTGCTGGCATGGTGCGAGGTGTAGCAACCAGCGCCTCAACCTCTAGCGCTAATGGGCCGGCTGGATCTCTGGCATTCTAAAGAATCAGCTTACTGTTTTCTATCCGTACTCTCATCAAATATAAGAGCTCGTAATTTTGCGTTGTCAGGTCCAGATTATGATCCAGTCCTTTTCTGAGAGGGCAAAAGAGAGTTTGGCTTCCCAATTAGACTGGCTGGGTTCCATTGTGGTTCCCTCCCCATGAACTAATGCTTGGTAACAGCATGAGATAAAGTGTGCCTTATTTAAGTTAGCTAGTTCTAGGTTTAGGAATTGGAATATTGGAGGTTGGCTCTCTGGCTGTATTTTGTGGCCTAGTTTACTTAGGATATGGGCTCTGAGATGTAGCTATCTACAATAATCCCTTCTGTTTAGGTGATATTCCTTCTGTAGTTGCTTGAAAGATTTTAAAATGCCATTATGGTAAAAGTGGAAAACCTGTGACAGTCCCTTCTTCATCTAAAGTTTAAATTGATCAGTGTCAGTGGCTCAGTAGGTAGCACACTCGCCTCTGAGGCCGGGAGATCAGAGGGCTGTGGGTTCAGTTCCCACATCTGGCACTTGGGTTAATATCCCAGTACTGACACTGCAATGCAGCATGAGAGGGGTGCTGCACTTCTGAGGTGCCGTCTTTCGGATGAGACGTTAAACCGAGGTCCCATCTGCCTGGATTGGTGGTAGTTCAGATGGATGTTAAAGATCCCATGGCACCTATCGAAAAGAGTAGGGGAATTTCACCGGTGTCCTGGCCAAATTTCCCTCATTCACTAAAAATACCACCAACAGCTTAATCTAGTTCAAGGTCAGTTAGCATTCATCTGTATCCCCCTCCTCTGGGTCGTGCCTGAAAATAGGCAGGATTTGTCTAGTGCACTTACCCGGTCAACAAAAGCTAAATAAATAAAATAAATAAAAATTCATAATCTAAGTGAGCTGGAAAGAAGTTTGGGTCTAGAGCCAGTCTGCTTAGCCAAGTAGCCCCCATTAAGTGTTGTTTCTGTGATAGGAAATTTCTCCAGTTAACTAAGATGCCTTGTGTGAGACTAAGGGTTGAACTGGGAATATCTAACCTTCTGGGTCCACTATATAAAAGGGTTGGTAGGTCTCGTGGGGCCAGATCTAATTCTAGTACTGCCCAGGGAAGGCAAGTTCAGAGTGGGTCTAGCATAGAATATGCTGTAACCGTGAGGCAAGTGTGTATAAGTTAGAGGCTGGGGAAACCTACAGCCCCATTTAGCTTTAGGTGACTGTAGTTCTTTAAAGGCCAATCTTGGTCCTTACAACCCCATATCAATCTTGAAATTGTTCTATGCCATTTTTGAAAGTCATGACATAGGGAGGGTGGGGAGGGTTTGAAAAAGATAGAGAAATCTGGGCAGGATGTTCATTTGCTTGAACTGAATTCTGTTTAAAAAGGAAAACAGGAGGAGGTTCCAATGTTGAAGGTCCTCCTGTATGCCTTGGAATAATGAGTTGTAGTTATATTTGAAAAAGTCCAATATATTAGTACTGAGAAGTACTCCCAGATACTGTAGAACTGAAAAGTAGCGTGTTCGTTTAATTTAGCGGTCCGAGGCTATGCAGCTTGTTAGCTGCAGTTAAAGTTCAGTGTCCTGTACTTCTGTATAGCAGGTCTCTTTCTACAGCGAACATAGCAAGACTTTTTTTTAACAGTGAAATAAATCAGTTCTACAGTATTTGAAAGTAGTTTTGGTCCATCTGTAGGAGAATGTGATTTTGACCAGTGGGTCTGGTTCAAAATGAATTTGCAATACCTCTGTCTTGGAATCATTTATTTTGTAACCTAGCAACTGCTCTATTAATTTAAGACATTGGGCCATATTTTAAGGGAGCTGTTGGGATTAGTAATAGGAGGGTGTCTGTGTAATATGCAACTTTGTGGCTTTGTGTCTGGATCTGTAAACCCTCTACCCATTGCTGTTGGCGAAGGTATTGAGCCATAGGCTCCACGTATAAGGCAAAAATATAGGAAGATAAGGGCCCTGTGTCGGGTCGTTGTCAGGTGCCCCTTGTGAGGGCAAATCTGTCGAAAAAAGGAGCCATTAGCTTTGATCATAGCCTGGGGAGATGCATAAATTCCACAGAGCAAAGAACTGAATCCCTTTGGAAAACAGAATCACTTTAGCGCACCTTGTAAAAATTGCCAAATAACCCTTTTGAAAGGTTTTTGGGCATCAAATATTAAATTCAAAATTTTGTTTGTTTTGTTGCATGTTCAGTTATTAATAAGGTTAATTTAATATTATCTACAGTCTGATGCTTCCCAATAAACCTGGATTAGTCAGGGTGGACAAGCAGTGGAAGAATACGACCCAACTGATGTGCCGTGATGCTAGTGAAACATTTGTAGTCCTGGTTCAATACAGATATAGGGCGATAAGAGTCACAAGTAGTAGATAGTTTCTGTGGTTTTAAAATTATAGAAATAGTCACATATTTCCAAGAGTACAGGCAATGAGCCTCAGTCTGTACTATGTGAAAGGTGTTAAGAATAGTTTAGTGGGGAAGTGTTGTAATGGCCTTGTAAAATTCAGCTCCGAAGTTGTCGGGGCCCCAGGCATTTCCCATTCTTGGAGTGTTTAATCATGGTGTGCAGTTCAGAAGAAGTGATGGGTTAGAGTAAGGGTGCAGTCTGTTCTTCAGTGAGGTGTGGGGGAGAAAAATCTTGTAGAAAGTCATGAATCTGAAGTTGAGAAGGTTCTGGGCCTTAGGCATAGAGAGTACTATAATAGTTTTTAAGGATCGGTAATATGTCAGAGGTGCAGCTGTGGTATGTCCCTGTAAGGGGGTCTTCTAATTTATTTATGGTAGCTCTCTTACATTGTTCACGTAATTAATTTGGCTGCTCTGGCCCCTCCTTTTTTAGGGAGGTGGATCAGGGGAGGGCAGTGGACATGGCCTATCTGGACTTCAGCAAGGCCTTTGACACTGTGCCACTTAGAAGACTATTACACAAACTGGGGAATATGGGTGTGGGCAGGACAGTAGTGTGGTGGGTAGGTAACTGGCTGGGTGGCAGGACACAGAGGGTGGTGGTAAATGGCTGTCACTCCACAGAGGGAAGAGTGACCAGTGGGGTACCACAGAGATCAGTGCTGGGACCGGTTCTATTCAACATCTTCATCAGTGACATGGCGCAGGACTTAGAAGACAGAATTTCACTGTTCGCTGATGACACAAAGCTCTGTAACAGAGTAGACACACCAGAGGGTGTAGACAGAATGAGAAGCGACCTGCAGAAACTTGAAGAATGGTCAGGGGTTTGGCAGTTGAAATTCAATGCAAAGAAGTGCAAGATAATGCATATGGGGCACAAAAACCCTGGCACAATATATCAGTTGGGGGGTGAGGATATAGCATGCACCAAGCAGGAAAGGGATCTTGGGGTTATCATCTCTGATGACCTCAGGGTAGGGAAACAGTGTGACAAGGCAGCAGGTAAAGCAAATAGGATGCTGGGATGTATAGGCAGGGGCATCACCAGCAGGAAAAGGGAGGTCATAATTCCGCTATACAAGACACTAGTGAGGCCCCACCTGGAGTACAGTGTACAGTTCTGGAGACCATACCTACGTAAGGACATAGACAGGGTAGAGAAGGTTCAGAGGAGGGCAACAAAGATGGTGCATGGATTGCATCACAAGTCCTATGAAGACAGGTTGAAGGAACTGAACATGTACTCCCTGGAGAGAGGAGGAGAGAGGGATATGACAGAGACATACAAGTATCTTACAGGGAGGAACAGGGTGCAGGAAAACACTATTTTTAAGTGAAAAGATGTTCCAGGACTAGAGGAATGGGATGAAGCTGGAGGGAGGAAGATTCAGAGGAAATGTGAGGAAGAATTTCTTCACAGAACGGGTGGTGGACAAGTGGAACACCCTGCCAGAGGAAGTGGTGGGGGCTGAAACAATCACGGGATTTAAGAATGCATGGGATAGACATAAAGGAATTCTGGAGGTCAGGGGTAAGGGGCAACAGACTTCTAGGAAAACAAACTGAACTTACAAGCTCAAATGGGCAGACTGGGTGGGCCATAGGCCCTTATCTGCCGACACTGTCTATGTATCTATGTATGTATCTATGTATCCTTCACAGTAAGATTGCCAACGTCATTGTAAACCTTGTTCAGTTTTATATGTAAACAAGTCTTGTAGTTTAGTTTACGTGCATTTAATCTGTTCTAGAAGGAAGTGATTCCCTTGCATATGTGCTTGTTGTAAAAAGAAAAGGGTGTTATGAGTTGCCAACTGCTCTTCTTGCCGTTTTTTTTGTCTCTAGATGCATATGCCACTATTTTACTTCGAAACACAACTTTGATTGTGTCCCATAAGGTTGGAAGTGATATGTCAGGCCCAATATTTTCTCAGATAATTCTAGGGATATGTATGTCCAGAAGGTCTCTAAACTCAAGATCCCTTAAAAGGGAGCGGCTGAATCTCCATTGTGTTTTTTTCTTTTCTGCAGGAATAGAGAGCTTGAGGGAAATAGATGCATCATTGGTCAATATGATATTATCTATAGTGACTACTTCCATCCATTCCAAATGGTCACTGATTACTCAAACACAATCTAATCTAGAGTAGTGGTGATGTGCATTAGAATAATAGGTATAGATGTGATCCCTAGAATGAAAATGCCATCACGCATCCATTAGTCCCAGAATTTTTAGAAGGCATCTGAGGTGTTTTTGGCCAGTTGTAGAGGGAGAGGGTCTGGGATTATTTGTATCGAGGGTAGAATGTAAGTGTTTGTTATAATCACCTCCTATAAAAAGTGTACCCATTTGATGGGCCAGGATTTTGTCTAATAGCTGTTGAATAGCAGAGGAATCACTATGAGGAGGGATATAGAAGCTACAGATTGTCAATGCTTGTTCATGTAATGTACCCATAGCTATTGCTAGACAGCCAGACTTATCCATGTAGGATGTTTCAATAAAACAAGGGAAATTCTTGGCCACCAAGATCACCACCCACCATTTTCTGCTATTATTATATTCAGATGCAACTATATGCTTGAACCCAAATTTCAAAAGTTTCTGATCTCTTGATTATTTAGGTGGGTTTCTTGTAGTATAAGGACCTGGGGATGTTTTTAATTTTTTTATTTATTTTTTTTTATTTTTATTTTAGCTTTTGTTGACCGGGCAAGTGCACTAGACAAATCCTGCCTATTTTCAGGCACGACCCGGGGGAGGGGATACAGATGAATGCCAACTGACCTAGAACCAGATTAAGCTGTTGGTGGTATTTTTAGTGAATGAGGGAAATTTGGCCAGGACACCGGGGAAATTCCCCTACTCTTTTCGATAAGTGCCATGGGATCTTTAACATCCACCTGAACTACCACCAATCCAGGCAGATGGGACCTCGGTTTTACGTCTCATCCGAAAGACGGCACCTCAGAAGTGCAGCACCCCTCTCATGCTGCATTACAGTGTCAGTACTGGGATATTAACCCAAGTGCCAGATGTGGGAACTGAACCCACAGCCCTCTGATCTCCCGGCCTCAGAGGTGAGTGTGCTACCTACTGAGCCACTGACACTGATGTTGTTTCTTTCAAGTATGTAGTACCTTTCCCACTTAACTGGGCTGGACAGATCATTCACATTATGGGACATTAGCTAAAAGCTAACATCAATATACCCAAAAGATTGGGTTAAACCCCCATCCTGAAAAATACCTCCTGTACTGAGATAAATTTCTAGTGGTATAGGGCTGTCCCTTAAAGAGGCGTACCTCTAAAGTACCTTTCTAGAAACCATAAATTTTATAATGATAATCTGTTCTAGGTAGCGTATTGATAATAGAAATAAAGGTACCATTGGTCCAGAAATAAAAAACAGTGTAATGAAACCTAGTAACTTATAAACTGGTGAGGTATATAAACCTAACGTGGTAGCTTTATACCTCGGCCAACAGGACCAACTAGGGAACAAGGTGGAGGCAATGGTATCAGGGGTGTGAGACCCCGGTCCCAGAACACCTCATAAACTTGGTGAATATTGGGCTTCCAAGGTGAGAGATGGGGAATTCACCACCCCTATGGACCACCCACTGGGGTGGAAGTCTTGAGAGTTGTTTGAGTTCCAAAAGGAGTCAGGCTCTCCAGAGAGCACACTCATCTCTATTGACAGAGGAGGGGACAAAGAAACAAATAAAATGGGAAGCATGTGGTGAGGTGGGAAGTAACTGATGTCATCCAAAGCTTAGGTTGCCCCCGTATAACCTGCCTCCACCCCGAGAGGCAGCCATTAAAAACAAGCTGTGTCAGATAAGAAGACAGTATTCAGGAGCTGTTATAGTTCATAGCCCACAACTGTAGAAAATGCTATACTCTATTTGATAATGGCCCCACTGGGCTATTGAATCTTTTTAGAGAGGATCCCTCTGAAAGAGACTGAGTGCAGCTATATATCCATAATTGTAGTGTCCAAGATGAGGAACCCTGTGCCTTGTGACTGAACTGAGCTGCATAAGCAACACAAAATAGTGGACATTCAGAAATCTTCATTATGGTAGTTCCGAGTCTTGGTGATAACAAGAAGTGCAAGAGTGACCATGGTGGGGGCACTCCTGTAGAAGGGAGTCCATGTCAGAGAACCCCAGGATGGCTGCAGTCCCCTTGACCCCTACTGTACTGGGGAAAAGAAAGGATACTATGACCTCATGAAAAGGAGTCCATGGACAATTAGGATATGTTTAACTTTTAGTATAAAGCTGACAGGTAGATTCCCCAAGGAGGACCCATGGGTATTAGAATGAGGGAAACCACACAAACTGACTTTTTTTGTGTGAAGGCTCAATTTAGCTGTCAGAGAAGGTGGCTAAGAATAGGGAGTTTAGGCGGTGCTGAGAACAAGGGTCATAGGAGTCGGCCTGACTATGACCAGCCGTCAAATCCCAGGCCCCCCTCAGCGCCCCCACAGGATTGGAATCCAGAGCCTTAAAGAAGGAAGGCTATGTTTCCTGGTGTTAGGATCACCCTGGGGACTCTCTTTTTGGTCATTATTAAGATGCATAGCCACCCCTGGTCTCCAGCACATCCTCCACCTAGTGGACCCCAAAACCCCCCAACAATCAACTATTCACAGTTAGACAACCTGAAGCTGTGCAGTCCCTTCAGGAGTTAGATTCTCGCATGGCTCTGAGTTGTGCTTTAATGCTTTCCAGGGTGTCCCATGCATACTGGTGTCTATCAGTCACTGTAAGGCAATTGCTGGCAGTCGATCTTGAGGTTTGTGCTTTGGATGGCTATGATGTTCACTGGGGCACTGCAGTGCCTCGCTTAGTTAGGACCTGGGACACCTCAGCTGCAGAGTGGAACGTTTACTGCCCATCTGGGAACTGGATCATCATTTTCAGGGTAGGGTGTTTTAAACATCAGGTTATGCTCTCTCAGAAGGCATATAAAAGGACTGTATTCCCACCATTTTTTCATTGAGTGAGGGGCATAATTGTTATCCAAGTAAGCCTTAGTAGATCCATACAATAAGAATTTGTGTACCCGTGTCTTTTGCAAAATCTGGTCTTTTATATAGTAGCTCATGAAGTGGACCAGTACCAGACATGGTTGAGCAGTTGGTGAGCGTGGTTTTGGGACCAATGACCAATGCACTCGTTCAATGCTCAATTTGTAGTCAGCATGTAATGTGAGGGCTGTGTGAAAAAATTGTTCCATGAAAGCTTCCGTATCATGATGCACAGAGCCCTCAGAGAGGCCATAGACATGTATATTTTTGCATTGCCCTCAATTTTCAGGCTCCTCCTGACATGACATTTACACAAGGTTTATCACCGGTCGAGGGGTCGGAGCTCCACGTTCACACTGCCATCAGCTTGGTGATGTCACTGGAAGTCTATCTGCTTTCATCACCTTAAAAAAGGTTGGCAGATTGTGATTCTGCTGATCTAGTTACTCTGGTTAATGGCCTCATTTTCTCCCATCTTGACTACTGCTGTGCGCTCTGTAAAGGCTTACCCTGGGGTCAACTGTGTCGCCTGCAGGTAGTTCAGAATGCTGCAGTGAGACTTCTGACCTGGATTTGGAGGTCAAAGCATATTACTCCCTTGCTGTGGATTCTGGGCTGGCTGCCTGTTAGGTGTCACATTGATTTCCAGGTATTGTTAATGCTGTTTAAAGCCTTGAACAGACTTGGCCCCAGTACCTCAGTGATTTCCTGATTCCCCACATCCCATCCAGGAATTTAAAGAGCTGCTGAGACCTCAAAGAAAACTTTGAAAAAAATAATATTTAGTTACAATTTAGCTTGTATTGCATATATATTCTCTAAATTTCTCCTCCACATTATTTATTACTGAGGCAATCAATACATGACCTTTATACTTCAGAGTTCATCTGCCTTGATAGCTTACTCCCTACTTCATCATAATCCTCTGTTGTAACATCACAATCTGTTGCCATGGGAGTAACAATGGTATCACAAGCAGTGCTTTACGACTTCAGGTAAGAAGAAAGCAACAGGAATAGATGAACTCTTCAGGAGCAAAGATCCTGTTTTCATGCAGAGTACTCTCAGTAATAAATAATGGGGGGAGGAATACAGGACTAATGTGAAATACAAACTGAACTGTGTCTGAATATTATGTTTTGTTGAAATTCTCCTGAAGGCATCAGCTGCTCTTTAAAATCATGTGGCCGGGCCCAGCCCGGTGGAGCTGAGGGTTGAGGTGCTGGACGCCACACCTCATGCCATGCCGGCAACCTGGGTTCAGGAATGAGCCTGGGCTACCAGGGGTCAGCAGGTGGGAGAGAGGATTGAGCATCCAGAGGACTGCTCTCCTCTCTCCAGGGAAGGGGACTAGTCATCCCACTCGCTGACTGCCCTCTGGCAGTGGCTGGAGGGCAGTATGGGTTGGGAGGCTCGAAAGCCAATGTACTTACATCGGAAGGGAGGGAGGGAGAAAATGGAAAAAGGCCAGGGCTCCACGAGACCCGTGATGGCCCGATCTCTTTGTCGAGTCTGCCCCCCGCCACCAGATTTGCTGTACCAGGGTGGCGGAGAACGCTGGCACCCTCACCTGACCCTGCTGCAGAGGGGAAATCCATGGGGGAACCTCAGGGGCAGATGAGCTGGGGGTCGGGCCAGAGGATGTACCCCCCTGAGCAGGGGGGTCATAGCCCCCATGGAGCCCATGGAAGGAGGTAAATAATAATAAAAAAATATATAAAATAAAAAATCTAGTGACTGGGGCTTGTTGGCCATCTCTCCTTCTCGGTTGAAGTCCACTGGTAATCGAGCTTTTTCAGTTGCAGCTCCTACACTATGGAATTTGCTGCCTGAGGAGATTAACACCACCAGATCTGTAACATTATTTAAAAAAAAATGAAAGTTGCCTGCCCCTGAGAGCTTTTGATTAGCTTTAACTGCTCAACAAATCTGTGTTAGTGGCTGTCCATGTTTTTAGTGATTGATAAGAGGGTGTATTGTGGTTTTATGTTATTTATGATGCATATATTTACTGTATTTATAACATGGGTTGTGAGGAGTGTGTAACACTACTGGTCTCCCAGAAGAGTGTAGCCGTGGATTAAGCAGCCTTGTTAATCCACGGTTCCGCAGAGGGACTCAGGTGCTGTGCCTCCGGCTCTCATTAGCTGGAGGCATCAGTGAAAGCAAGCGTCAGCCATCTGCAATAGTGAGAAAGCAAGCAGGGCACAGTGTACAGTGAATGGAGAGATCTGTAATCAGTGTTGCATAGTTTAAGTGTGCAGAAATAGCTGTCATGTTACTGATTAGAAAATCTGAAAAACAATCTGGAGAAACGAGACAGCCCCAGCACTGTCATCTCATGCAGATTGGTAGTGACATTAAGAATGCTTATTGCAGTTGCTCTCCTGTTGGCAGAGGCAATTAATAAGTGGGATTTGATGCGTAATATAGTAATTCAGACTGAAGAGAGGGAGAGACAGTGTCAGCAGTTTTTTATTTATTTAGTTTTTGTTAACCGGGTAGGTGCACTAGCCATAAAATGACTATTTTCAGGCATGACCCGGGAGAGTACAACAAAAAGAGAACAGCTGAACAACAGCAACATGGGTACAATAATACAAATAGAGGAACAGTACAGCAGTGCTACAAAAATACAGTGGGTAGAAACAACAAAAAATAATGTCAAGCATTATACAGATAATGGCAGTAAGATATATAATAAGTGCAGAAACCACGGACTCGACCTGTGGAGCGAAAGGGTTAATAAGATAGTAAGGTTATATAGAGAGAAATGTGAGGAATGTTCAAACATAACAAGAAAAACTGACAGAAGGAAGGTCAGGGGTGGTAATGGGCAAAACAACAGTGGATGGTCAGCAATAAGGTTCGAGAAGGAAGAGAGCTAGTAGTCAAGAAGTTATTTACAAAGAGAAAGAAAAATATGGGGAGGGGAAGAGGAGACAGTCTTGGAGCTGGATTAGAGCAGGGGTGACATTACTGGTAAGTCTCAGGAGCTTCAGGTTGGGTCAAAGCATGTACAAGCATCAACTAAGGATAGATAATGACGATATTCACTTTTAAATCCAAAGTGAGACTGAGACAGCCGAAGGTTGACTGGAAGAGCATTCCGTAGCCTGGGAACAGAGAATTGGAAGACCCCTGTGCCTTTAGTCGTCCAACATCTCGGAACATAGAGCAAGGATTTGTCAGCTGATTGCAGGCCATGGGAGGATGGTTGAGGGACCAGCAATGCCGATGGATTTTTTTCCCGGATGATCGAGTCCATTAGTGATCCAAGGTTGTATTGTCTACTGGCAGAGGGTGAGAGACAATTCAGATCCTTATAAAGAAGGCAGTGATGTTTGAGTCAAGGTGACGAAGAGGCAAATAGGCATATATTGTTATAAGTTATGGCCCATTTTAGTAGGGAAGTTTTATGGGCAGAGGTGAGAATAGAGGCACCATAAGTAAGGGTTGGGAGCAGAATACCTCAGGCAATTGCTAATTTGGCCGAGGGTGTAAGCATGTCGCTCGTTTTGTAAGCTACTCCCAGTTTCGAGTTTACAGCTTTGCACGAGGACTGAATGTGAAGATTAAAATCCAGGGACTGGTCCAGCAGGATCCCAAGGTACTTGAAGGAAGTAACATTTTCGAGTGGAAATCCTCCTGGGTGAAGAACCTCCAGCAAACTAGAACAGGCCTTAATCTTCGGTGCAGAACCTAGGAGCATGGCTTTCGTTTTCTTTTCATTTAGTACAAGCTTATGGTCTAGTAGCCAGTCTAAGACCTTATTGAAATCTGAAGTAAGTGATGTGTTTATGCAGACAATACTAGAAGAACTAGTATAGATGATCAGGTCATCAGCGTAGAGAATAGCTGAGCAGGATTCCAGGACCTCAGTTGCATTGTTGATAAAAATTGAGAACAGAATTAGTGTGAGACAGCAACAGTTTCTGTTTGCCCTACCATCCCCTCTTGAAGCAGTTGTCCCTCGGCGCTGTCATGCCATTGACAGACTGAAAGAAAACAGTGAGCAAGCACTTAATAGATAGTGCAGTGGCAAGAGTGGCACAAAACTGAACACAGAGGGCTTGACATGGTCCGTTCTGTGTCTGTGTGCTGCCTCCCCCTGCGCTCGCCCTTCTGCCTGCCCACTCACCAGCCACCTCTTGTTTTCTGTTGACCCCGGAAGCAGTTTTCCTCTGGCGATGTCAACTGGGGTTGGTGTTAAGTGTACTGCCTGCAATCCTATACAGCCCTCGCTGGGCCTGCCTAATTCCTCACCGGGAGTGGCTCTGCCTGCCCCACTGCTGACTGTGCTTGCCTCACTACTGACACTGACTGCCCCATCACTGGGTACGCTAGTCCCACTGGTGCCTGCCCCATTATTACATTGCTCCATTGCTACATTACATTATTGCTCCATTACCCCCAATTAGTGAAGAGATGAACCCAGAACTTGGGAGCATGGTGGCCAGATGGATTGCTGCAAACATTCCTCCCAGAATCCTGGGTTGGACACCATAAATAGATTCCACCAAATGGCTGTAAAGCATATAAATATAGGACACTAACTTTGTTTTTTTGTTTTTTTTTCTCTTTTAGATATTTCCTGAAGAAGACCTAAGGTTGAAACGTAGATTTTTAACTCTATTTTCTATTTTTAGCGTGCATTTAATATAACCATTTTGCAATGCTTAGGCATCTGCTTTCTATTAATTAATTAACGATTTGCAGTTAATAGCCACCTGTGAATTTTAGTGTGTGTTTGACATTGATCATAGCCAAGTTCAAGACTTCAGCACTTGATTTTTATTTCTTTAATTTTGAACAAAATTACTTACTGAGTGTGGACTCTTAAACTTTTAAACTCTTCAGCCTTTGCTCCTGAGCAGCATGGTTACTGAGTGTGATCTGTCAACTGCCAAATGTTTTCCTCTGCTGACCGCAAGACAATATATTTATAAATGTCAGACCTCAGCACAAAAAGATCAGCTGGAAGTCAACCTTGTATATTCTTGTAAACAGCTAACCACACGAACTGTCAGATGTCCACGTGGGTTATAACACCTTTTGTTTAACCCAGGCTGCATGTTCCACTTGAGGACACAGAACTATTTTGGTATTTGAGAAAAATTATCCTGGCCATCTCAGACGTAATCCCATGATGTCAGACCAAGGTTACAACTCAAATGTTTCTCCCCTATTAATTAGATATTTTGAGTTAATTGATAGCTTTCTAACTCCTAACATTTGAATAGGGGTCACCTGGTCTATAAAAACTGGTATAACACTGAAAGCTATCAAAATGCTGAATCATTTATTTTCCTGCCTTGACAAGAGTATATAAATCCACAACAACCCAAGTCAAGGTAAGAGCTCTCAGGGGGAGAACCTTGAGTCATCCCAGCTCCTAGGACCTCAAGTGGATATCAGTTGGTACTGGTGGGTGAGTTTGTTGCCTGTACCCCAGACATAGACCTGTGGATAACATATGCCTGCAAATTGTTACTGTCATTTTAAATTGTAATTGCCTGCTTACATTGATGCCAAAACTGCTTTGTAACTCTTGATCCTTAAATATCAACAAATAAAAAACATTTTTTAAACATGAATCCTGACTCTTCTGGTCATCATTCTCAATTTAATATTGTAAAATTAAGGGGGTATGATTTAGAAAGGGCTAAATTAAAAACTAAGCCAAATTTGGACTTTTTCTTTATAGGTCATGCTGGCACCATAAAAATTACAGTTCCTGGTTATATCCATATGGCCAATTGTGCAGACTTGGCATGTAAAGAATTTATACATAAATACTTGGGTTGGTGTATCATAGATTCTGATAAAAAGTATATGTGCAAAATATATGATTGTCCTAGGCATAACCAGATTGATGGCTTTAAAGTAAATGTAAGAATATTTGCGGAACTAGGACAAGCTCATTCCCCGATAATGTCCAACCATGCCCATAAGGAAACATTAGACTATAACGAACACAGTACATTTGTGGACTGAGACCAAATAATCTTGATCAGTCAAGTGTCCAATAAAATATTGGCAGTGGGTGATTTGGACCACAATGCAAGACATGCCTTGCCAGTGCCTTGCGTTGTGACTCCGACTAAACTCTACCCTGACTTAGCTGAACTAGTGGACAGTTTGGAAGGGTCATTAGTCTCTGCCAGTCATGGTGAAAACCATGCACATGAGACTGACCAAGGGAGTAGTTGTGCTAGGACATTGGAAAATTATCCTAGCACCTCATAAGGTACAGCTCAAAGTTGGACAGTCAGCACAGCAGGGTAGGTAGAGAGAGAGAGAGAGAGAGAGAGAGACACGTGCAAGAGAGAGAGACAGCATCTGTCCCTGAGTGTATTCAGCGGGCATGCAGAGTAGACAGCAAGGTATGGAGAAAGTTAGTGGGAGATGGTTACTTTTTCTCCTAGCCCCATGTGTTATACCTTGTTCCCCCTGGCCATACAGTCTCCCAGTAGAAGCTGGTTGCCCGAATTCCTGCAGTGTCTTCTGTCTTCTGGCTGCTGTGTATGATGTTTGCCAGCCCCGTGGAGAGAGAGAGAGTGAGGTGAAAGTTGTGGGCACCCCCCACCCACCCGTATGACAGACAGTGACAGTGAGATCAGGTCATGTGAAGCAGACTTTCTGCAATGTCTTGTATCTCTGTCTGCCTCTTGAGTGTCTCTCTTTCTTTTTTCTATATACATTTTTTCCACCTACTCATGCTAACTGGCCCCCCTTCTACTGGTCTCCCAGCCCAGTCACCCTGACATCCACCGGGACTCACCTCGATGGCACCAAGGTGCCCAGCTAGCTGGGGTGTGAAGCCTGTGGGGAACCAACATCATCCTGCTGGTGCCCAACATTTTTCTCCTATTTTTTGCCCACCCATGTCATGGCCATGCATATGCATGTGGAGGCACATGCACGCCACAGTTCTGCAGTGCCCTCCTTATTTGTGCTGCCTCCCACCTGCAGTATCCTCAGGCCTCCACCTGGGGGCAGTTGGACTGAGGGGATGACAAGGTCCATCCCCAGGAGAGGAGAGCTGCCTTTCAGCTGCTCAATCCTGCTCCCTCCTCCCCAGGTGACCCCCGCTTGTTCCCAAACCCAGGTCGTCGGCATAGCATGAGATGTGGCGTCCAGTGCCTCAACCCTCAGCACCACCATGCCAGCCCAGTGCCTCTCTTTCTGCCTATTGAGTGGAATGGAGCTGTGGTTTGCAGCTGACAGAGGCAGCTTGCCAGTGGTCTGTGTGCCTCTGTCTCTGTAGCTCCAAACAGCATGTGTCTCCTGGGGGGGCACAGAAGAGGGTGGTGCAAGTGCCAGCAAGTATTTTATGCACAAGAAATGTCAGAAATCAAGTCATTACTGTATTTCTGACATTTGTATGTTCATGAAAGCAGTCACATCTGGACGACTTGTTAGGGACTATTTTTCCAGGTGGCAGGATACAGTCATTTCTTTGCTCTTTAAACAGGGAGAACCCCCATTTATGTTGTTTTCTCCTTGTTTTGCACATAATCCATGTTATAAGTGCAATAACCCACTCCAGGGTATGGGGTTATTATAGATTAATCAACACCCCCGGTGCTGTGAGAACACTCGGCCTGCGGCCTTGTACTTCTCAACGCACCTGGGGTGTTGATTAATCTCCAGTAACCCCATACCCTGTCATGGGTTATTGCTTATTTATTGTACAGGTGCTCAGTGCCATGGAGGGGTGCTTTGAATAAATTTAAATAAGTAAGCAAACAAACATATATTATAAAAGCTCAGACTAAATTCGTTACTAATTATAGCATAAAGGAATACAGAATAATAACTTATCAATTTCTACAAAAGATGCAGTACCCCTCCATTCACAAAATAGGGAAAAACAGTTGTAAAAATATGTACATATACCTGTCAGGAAGAATACTCATCTAATCATAACAGCACATATACATATAGGTTAAATACTGTAAGAGAATACAAACTAGTTTTCCTAAGCAACTTCATGACACTTAGTATGATTTTCTTAGTACTTTTCTAGCCAATCAGCATCCTTTTCTGCAAGTCATCTTCATGCAGTATGTTGATGTTGACAAATGTGTCCTAACTGTAGCACAGACTCTGGACGACTTCTTGTGTGTGACTTGTTTCCTCTTTATGCATTTAGCTAAAGAATACAAAAGATAGCAACAAATATATAGAGTTATTTATTTATTTAAGTGCATCACTTACTGCTCAATAACTCTTCATTGCACATTCTCTAGGGGAACAGTGTCATATTTACAGTCTCTTTAAGACCTCCTGGAGTTAGAGATTTCATTCAGTAAATCCATTCACATTCCCATTTTTCTAAAATGAACTCTATTTCCACCCCTTGGGTTTTGGGAATGTGATCTACTACCATAAATCTAAAGAAAGCCGTGTCCCCCATGTACCTCTTTGAAGTGAAAACCCACAGCACTATTGAACCTATCACGTTGTGCTGATCGTAGGTGTTCCTGGATTTTGGAATCTTCACCATATTACACAGATAACATAACTGCTCATATAAGTTAAAGTGTAATGACTCTCATATGCTCTATTGCTGCTCTGTTCAATTATATTTTTACTAGTATGAACTTATTTGCAAATTGAACAGTTTCTACAACAGAATAAACCTTTTAGTAATGGTTTCTGTACTATTGATAACAAGGTAGATTTA
Source organism: Neoceratodus forsteri (assembly GCA_016271365.2). NCBI lineage: Eukaryota > Metazoa > Chordata > Ceratodontiformes > Ceratodontidae > Neoceratodus > Neoceratodus forsteri. The sequence goes on from CM057456.1 coordinate 349,783,392, forward strand.
ACATTGGCCATCCAAAAGTGGCTGTGACACAACAAATCTTCCAGATTTATACCTCTAGAGTAAGCAATAAGAGGGTAATATAAATTTTCCAGTTTATAACAAATTGCTTTGGTGCCAGTTGAAGTATATTGCGTTACAACACAATTGTATCTTTGTTTGCTTCCTTTATTTTTGGTTACAATAACTCTGACCTATACAGATTTTTTGTCTTTCTGAATGCTTGCAATAAAAGTTCTATTGGATAAGCCCGCTCTTGAAATCTTATAACTAACTCTCTTGATTGACTTCTGAAGGTTTCCAGGTATGAACAGTTCCTGCATAGGCACAGGAACTGTCCAAACAGGATCGACTCCTTCTGTTTTTTCGGGTGTGCACTTGATACCAATAACAGAGTATTGCCCATTGTTTTTTTTTTCTCCTGAAGTCTTCTGTTTCAGTAGTATTGACTTCAATCTTAAAGGATAGATCCAAAAATTCTGCTTTCTTCCCATCGATATTAGCGGTAAATCTCAGACCCCAGTCATTTCCATTTAACCAGGAAACAACGTTTTTTGCTTCTGATAATGTACCCTGTCAAATGATAAACACATCATCAATAAACTACAGATATTGGATCAAATGATTAACAGTAGATTTTTTGCTGTTTTAATGAATGTTCCCTAATCCAGCCCAACACTAAGTTTACATATGAAGGCACTAGTGCCGTGCCCATGGCAGTACCCTGGCACTTATAATATTTTCATCAAATATAAAAAAGTTGCTTTTCAAAACTAATTCCAGACCCATTAACAGAATTGTTTAGTGATCACTCTAAATCTAGTCTGGATAAAATGTTGTGATTGCTGTAATACTGAATTCATCACCAATGAAAGTATATAAAGTTTCTGTACTGATTGTTATCCATAAGTAGTTATTCTGACACTTAACTGGTTCAGACTTTCCAAGAACATCCATAGTCTGTCTAAGAATGGATGGAAAAAAGAAAGCGACAAAGCCTGACAGTCTATCTGTCATTGAGTTATTCCCCGATACATTTGGTCACCTTGTAGGAACCTCTTTGCTTTTTTTGTTTTAAAATCTTTTATTAGTCAAGTAATTATCATACGTATTATAGCATGACAGGCAACAAACAGCCCGTCTTCCAACATCTGAGAGTGCTGCTCCCAATATTCCTTTTAGTACATTCTAATGACAAGCACAACATTGCCCACTCTTGTTTCATTTATAAAGCAACCTTACTTTCTTTTAATTTTTCCCCAACTATATACAATCCCCATTTCATCACTTTTGTGTATATCTATATCTATATCTATATCTATATATATATATATATATATATAATTGAAATTCTTAAACTATTGCAGTGTTCTCTTACTGTTGTGTGTCCAGAGTATTCATCATTTCTCTCATTTCTTATCTCTAGGAGAGGATATAGCCCCCAGGTACTCAGGTTATTCCCTGTCTTAACACCACTGCTTCCCCTACCAGCAGTGAATTAATGTATGTCCCCCATTTATTCATGAACAGCTCCTCCCTCCCATATCTTTGAGTCTTTCCAATGCCAGGTTATTTATGACCAAAGTTTTCCATTGCCCCTGAGATGGTCGGGCATGTGAGACCCACGTGTTTTGAATACATTGCCTTGCCATATTCAAAAGAACTCTAATCAATCTAGGAAATGCCTCCCATCCCTCCATGTCCTCCATCCTGAACAACAAGGAAACTGCAGTATCTGCCACATGTATTCGCATAGCATCTGTCACTGCTTGGGCTATCTCAGTCCAAAAAGGTCTTAACTGCCTACATTCCCAAAAGTAGTGAATGTATGTTCCCGTCGCCTCATTACATCTTCCATACATCGGTGATACCATGTGATGGAACTTGTTGACCACCACCAGGGGGCAGTATAGCCTGTGAAAAAATTTAAACTATGAACTCTTTAAACTTATTGCACATTAACAATCCCATATGTGATTGTAAGACTAGCGTTCAGTTCTCTTCTTTGATGTGAATTCCCAAGTCCCTTTCGCGAAGTTCTTTTACCTTTAGGGATCTGTTTGGGAACAGTTCCCTATCCCTCCATACTGCTCGTGCAATTAGGCTTTTAGGGTTAACCTGCACAGTCAATATCAAATCCTCCAGGGGCTCCAACACATAGGCTCCACCAATTGCTCTGCTTCTTACTGTATTGAAAGCCATTATCTGGAAGTACTTGTACCTATATGTGGTTGGGATACCATACCTCTCCCTCTAATCCTCAAAAATTTGAAGACCTCCTCCTGCACACAAGTCTCCAAGGCATTGTACCCTTCCCTGCTCCCACAGCTCAAATCTATCCCTTTCTAGTCCTGGCAGAAAGACTGGGTTTCCCACCACCAGCACCAAATCCATGACTACACTCTCCCCTCTCCCCTCTCCTCCTCTTCTGGGCCTGTTCCCACACCTCTAGTGTCCATTACACCAGGGGGTTTCTCTCCTTCAACCTGCGATATGCCCTTTTACCTCCTGGGTCTAGATATGCTGTTAGGTGGATTTTTGTGCCTTCACCTTCTAGGTCTACCCAGCTTGCTTCTGCCCCCACCCCCCGATGTATCCAATCCTGAATATATCTGTTCTGCATGGCTATTGCATATTCCCTAAGATCAGGAAAATTAAGGCCTCTCTTTTCCGTCTTGCCCTTTAATCTAAGTAAACTCATCCTAGGTCTCTTATTCTGCCAGATGAATCTACCAGACTCTTTTGCTATATCATTATAGTCCTCCCTTGTTAACCCCATTGGGAGCACCTGCATCAAATATAGTATCCTGGGGAAAACATTCATTTTTAGAAGGTTGATATATCCCAGCCATGAAATTGGGAGCACCAACCACCTCTCCATGTCTGCTTTAAGTGTCCATAGCGGAGGTCCATAGTTAATCCCATACAACCCCACCAAATCTCTACCTATCCTTATCCCCAAGTAGTAAAGTTTCCCTGTACCAGTTTAAACCCACATGCATTGTCTACATCTCGGGCCCTCGTGTCAGCCACCCCAAACAGTTCTGATTTAGATAGGTTAAGCTTATATCCCGAAAATTTTACAAATTACTACACCACCTCCAATAAAGCTGGGATAGTAGTATTCTGTTGTGTGGTGAACAGCAGCAGATCATCTGCATACAGGGTTAATTTGTGATGTATTCCAGACTTACCCACCAGCACCTGGATCCTGGCATCCTCTTGTATGCGAATAGCAAAAGGCTCAATTGCCAAGCCAAAAAGGAGTGGGGATAAGGGGCACACCTGTCATGTTCGCCTGTGTAATTCAAACATTCCAGAATGGTCCCCATTTACCAAGACCAGAGCTCTTGGAATCTTATATAGCATTTTGACCATAGCTATATAGGTATCCCCTAATCCGAACTTCCTCAACACCTCAAAAAGATAGGGCCATTCTATGAGGTCAAATGCTTTTTCAGTATCTATGGACAGCAAAATTCACTTGCCCTGGATGCCGATTACCCCTTTGAATTATATTTAGAAGTCTCCTCATATTGTGACAGCATTGATGGCCCTGTACAAATCCTGTTTGGTCCACATGGACCAAGTAGGGTAGGATGTCTTCTAATCTGTGGGCCAAAACCTTCACAAAGATTTTGATACCGCAGTTCAAAAGCGATAAGGGGTGAAATGACTCACACTCTCCCAGATCCTTACCAGGCTTGGGGAGTACACATATCATTGCCTGCAGGCAAGTCACCGGTAGCCCCCCCTTCCTCTCCCACCTCCTCCAACATACTGGCCATTGCTTCTGGTAGTTCTTCCCAGAGTTCTTTATAGTATTCCATTACAAACCCATCAGGTCCTCCTGCTTTCTCATTTTTCATTGATGCCAGTGCTCCCCTAATCTCTCCTGCTGTTACCTTCTCTCCTAGTTTCTCCCTCTTCTCTCCCAAAAACTCTGTCAGTCTCAATCCCTTCAAAAACCACGCCACCAAAGGTTCTGTACTCCCACATTCTGTTTTATATATAGGTCTTTATAAAAAACTGCAAAGGTTTCCCGTATCCTCTCATCTTGCGTTTGTAGTTGTCCCTTTTTGTATCTTACTCCAGTTACCATTGTTGTTCCCCTTCTGCCCCTTGCCAGTCTAGCCAATATGGCCCCCAGTTTGTTCCCCCACTCATACAACCGCTGTCTGGCAAAGAACAGCGATGTGCTAGCCTCTCCTGTTAGTAGCAAATTAAGAGCCACTCTAAGTGCCAGCATTTCCCCCTTAACTGTTCTGAGGGTTGGGCAATCATTTTCCTTTCTGTCTCTCTCAGTTGTTCTTCCAGGGTTTGCCTTTTAAGCCTTCTCTGTTTCTTAAACCTATTCACATATCCTATAATAGCCCCCCCCCCAGCATGTGTGCCTTCCCCACCTCCCAATAGATCATTTTTGTAGAGGCAGTGTTTTCATTTGCCTCCCTATATTGGCCTCAGTGCAGTCTCAAGAACTCCCTGAATTTCTCTGATGTCATCAGGTATGTGGGAAAGTGCCATCCGGGGCACAGACATGTTCCTTCCCCGGGAGCAACCTCATCACCACCATCGCATGGTCCGATATATGAATAGGCCCATGTGTGACATCCCTAACCCTCCCATACCCCTCTCTTGTGAATATATATAGTCCAGCCTGGGCCACGTACCATCTGGGTTAGAGTAGAATGTATATTCTGGAGCCCCAGGGTTAATTGCCCTCCATGCATCCACCACATCTAGATCCATCTCCTTGTTTCCATTGACTGATCGCCCTCTCATGTCTCCCCATTCTCTCTGAGTGGTCCAGGCTGGGCTCCATCACACAGTTCAGATCTCCTTCTAAACACAGATTGGGGAACTGCGCCCTGATCATTACATCTATTAATGTTTTATAAAACTCTGCATCAAACACTGATGGGGCATATTTGCTGGCATGGGTTACTTGTTCCTCATTCACCCTACCCTGTACAAAAATGTACCAGGCACCATCCGAGTCTGCTACCACTCAATCCACTGTGACTGGGTAGTTTTTATGGAACAACACTGCCACCCCTCTTATGTGAGTTATATGCACTGCATGGCATGTCCCCACCACCCCCCACCAGTTTCCTGTGCTCTTCTACACTGAGGTGGGTCTCTTGAAGCAGTGCTACCTGGGTCTGGTGGTTTTTAAGGGCTTGTAGCACCTTTTTCCATTTTATGGGGTTGTGGAAGCCATGGATATTCCATGACACAATAACAGTTTCACTATCCATTAATGTTCCAGGTATCTCCCCTGGCTCATATCCTGAGCCATTTTATTTGCATTTTTTCACTCCAAACAACACATATATACAGTGGTAGTATTCCATTACTGTTTTGCACTCTCTTTATCCCCACCCCCCATTTTCCCAACAACTTCGGCAACCGGCAGAATTTCAACCCACACATAATAACAAACTTGAACGTAATATGAAACTTCATTTGTATTACATTTTGTTATTTCCCATTTCTTTGTTCTTTTGAGCATACTCTGCCTTATCCTCCTATGTCCTATCTCTTACTTGGATCTGGAGGATAAGATATCATCCCTCCATCCCCCCCAACGACAACCCCTGTCAAAATTAGCAGGTATAGGTACAGGTTCCGCCATCCTCCCCCTCCGTCCCCACTCTTCACCCTGTCTTATCATATCCGTGATTCACATCCTCTATTCTCCCTCTGGACAGCTTATTTGCTGCTCATTTGCCGGTTATTGTTTATCGCTATCGGTTACCGCTACTGTTTTGTTATTTAAATGTGCTCGGTTATCTCTGAAACTCTAGTGATTTTACTTCATTTATTCTGTGGTGCTGAACCCCCTTGAGCCCTGTTGGAGGTGAACTACGAGTTACGAAGCTCAAACTATGACTGGAGTATGTTGATTTTGGGAGGGAGTTGAGACCAATGCTAAGGTGACTCTGTGTCTGCCTGGTAGTGTGCATGGGGTCCGTCTCGTTCCAGTTCCAGTTCCGCTTCAGCTCTGCTGTTGCCCTCACACATTGAGTCTGTCGGGACTGTCATCTGGACGTTGTCTTTTTGGATTTTTGGATTGCCACAGGGTGCCTGGAACTTGGGCTCTTCGAATTTGGATTCTTTTATTTGGTGGTGTTTGCTGTTTTGGACCATTTGGTCTTGCTTGACTAGTCGGCCAAAGAATCCAGGAGAGGAGATAGGGGAGGGGGTGTTGTAGAAGAGGCACCCGAGAGTACAGCAAGTGAAGATTCCTGGATTATCAGATAACGGTTTTGGATATTTACAGTTTGGGGACAGAATATTGGTGGACATAGGAGGAGCAGCTCAATCTGGAAACAGTGAGCTGTTGGTCCCGATTTTGCGGGTGGGTTTGGCTGTGGGACTGCAACTACGTGGGGGACTGGGCCTTATCTTGTCAAGGAGCTGGTGGTTTGGGCCGGTGGTCCCTTAGGTTTTTCTGCAGGACCAACTGGCGGGTGGGCCCCGGCGGAGATCCACAGCAGTGGTAGTGGCCTTTACAGCTTGGCCCACTGTTTTAATCTTTGGGGGCCTGCTCCTGTTTCACAGCGTACAACCACTGAAGAAGAATCTCTGGATTTCCCCCTCCTCTAACTACGGTCAGATTTAAAAATTTATATTTTCGATCTAAGAAGGCAGTGAGAGTGCTCTGTTGTTTTTCCAACCCCGGACAGTGGGAGTGTTTGGGGATTGTAAAGTACTTTGGACATTTTCTACTATAACAAATTTGTATTACAGTGAGAGTGTTTTTGGGGCTGGAGAAATCTTTGAGACTGACAACACCTGTCCTGTTCAGGAAGTGAGTTCCTGAGGGGCTTTTTTGGTCTCTTCTAGCAGCTGAGAGGTCCACTGGAGATTGGGAAGATTTGGTCTCTCTGTTGCTTTGACTTATATTTGGTATTTTGTTTATAACTGTAGTTTTAAAGAATTATCAGCTATTTTATGGTTTTCTTCTTCTATTTTCCAAATTGCTACATTCAAATTAATGTCTAATAACTTTGGGATATTCATGTATGGATTAGGTGAGAGCTAATCCTGTGCAAACTTTGAAGGACCTTTTGGGTTCTGGGGATTTTTTGGGGAGGTTGGGATTGTTTTTCTCTGGATATTGTTTTAATTATTTGGAGGCAGCTGGTTTTAGTTAGTAATTTTATAGTGGCAGCATGTGTTGGGATCAAGCCTCCGTGGGCAGGCGCTATTCCCCCTCTAGACTGAGGGGCCTGCGCCTTCAGGCCTGTTGCAACCGGGTATATAGGCTGTCGTGCCATTGGGATTGCACAGTGGAGGCAGAGGGGTTCTTCAGCCGGGGGGTAGCAAAGTGGGTGGACAAGGGTGATGAGATCAGGGAGATGCCCTGGGGTAAAATGTGTCCAGGATAGGGGTGTGCATTGCCTGGTTCCCATACTCAAGGGCTCTATGGATAGTGGGCAAGTGGCTTGCTCCTCCACAGCCTCTCATCCAACCCGGGTGGTGTTATGCAATGTCAAGTCTATAAAGAACAAGACAGCAATTATTGCTGATCTTGTTGAGTCATCTGACCTGGCTTGCATCACCGAGACCTGGCTGGATGAAAATGCTGGTCCCATGTTGGAGTCAGCTATTCCAGCCAGGTACTCGGTGATACACAGCCCGAGACTGGATCGGGGGTTTACTATTTGTTTTAAATCGGAATTGGCCCTTGTGGAGGTTCCAGTGGTGACCCCCAGATCCTTCGAGTATATCATGGGAGCAGGTGTGGGCAGCAGAATTCTACTCATCTACCATCCACCCAGTGATGAGAAAGTTTTTCTGCAGGAAGTTGCAGACTTAATTGTCGACCTGGTGTTGGAGCCCTCCAGGTGGTTGGTCCTGGGGGACTTCAATGCCTGGGTCGACGATGAACTCTCTCATTTTGGTCAAAATTTCCTCCAACTGATGATCTCATTGGGCTTTACACAGGTTGTTACTGCTGCTACCCACATTCAGGGTCACTCTTTGGATCTGGTGTTCACCCTGGGGATGGAGATCACGGAACTGGTGGTGGAACCAGTTGGGTGGTCTGACCATTGCTCCGTAAGGTTCAATTTCCTGGCCCTCCCATCAGACCAACCCCTTTGGAGATGGTCCAGTACCGCCCTTTGAGGGGAGTTACCTCCGAGGGTCTGACAGCGGTGCTGGACCTATCGAGCTGGCCTATGGAGTGCATGGAACCAGATGCCTTAGTAGTGCACTATAATAATATGGTGCTGAGGGCTCTGGACTCCATAGCTCCTGTCCGTGTTTGCCCCCTCTCCCTTTGTCCTTGATCCCCTTGGTTTGATGGGACATTGAGGAAGCTGAGGAGAGTGGGGCGAAGGTTGGAACGCTGCTAGCAGAAATCTGGCCTGGAAGGTGACAGGCTTAGATTGATGGCCCATTATGTTGACTATCAATCAGAAATCTCCCATAAGAAGGCAGAGTTCCTGTCCAGGGAGATAGCTGCATCAAGAAATTGACCGGCTCAGCTGTTCCGGTCCATGGACAGACTGTGCAATCCAGCCTGCCTGCGGGGTCAGAGAGCTTTTTCACAAATAAAGTGTGATGAGTTTGCTCGTTTTTTTGATGATAAGGTGTCATTGATCAGGTCAGAGATTCGCAGTATGCATTCAAATGAGCATGGCAGTGATCAATGCAAGGTTATGGGCCCTCGGTTTATCTGGACGGACTTTGACCAGCCAGCGATCATGGATATCATGAAGATTGTCCAGGGTTTGCGACCAACTTATTGTAGTTTGGATCCTGGTCCTACACGCCTCCTTGTGGGGTGTATGGATGTGATCGGACCAACCCTTGCTGAGATAGTCTGGTGCTCTTTGGACCAAGGGTGTTTCTGGAGTCTTTAAAAGAGGCTATCATAACACCCCTTCTGAAGAAATCTTCCCTTGACCTAGATTGCCTCACCAACTACAGATCGATCTCTAACCTGCCCTTTTTGGGCAAGGTTATTGAAAAAGTAGTCGCATTGCAGCTCGAGGACTTTCTTACCACCCATGAAGTCTATGATCCTCTCCAGTCCAGTTTCAGGAAGAGGCATAGTACAGAGACAGCGTTGGTCTGGGCACTGAATGATCTCCTAATAGTGAGAGATCATAGGAGTCATTTGATCTTGGTTCTCCTTGATCTCTCTGCAGCATTTGACACCGTGGACCATGGGATGTTGCTAGAACACCTGCAGTTGCTCTGTGGACTGTCGGGAACAGTCCTCAGATGGCTCCATTCTTTCCTCATGGGCAGAACCCAGAGGGTAGTATCCGGAAATTTTTTCCTCTGCTCCCTTTGCTCTGCCCTGTGGGGTACCGTAGGGTTCTGTGCTTTCCCCCATGTTGTTCACGGTGTATATGCTGCCGTTGGGGGACATTATAAGGCATTATGGGCTGAGTTTTCATTGCTATGCAGATGGTACTCAGCTCTATATGTCCTTTGTACTCGAACAGAATGACGCTCTTCGGTCTTTAATAACTGCCTTGCTGAGATTCAGGACTGGATGAGTGCTAACTGGTTAAGACTGAATCCGGACAAGACTGAGGTGCTGGCGGTGGACCTGGGTCACCGTGCAGAGAAGTTGACTCCTGGGTCTCCTCTGGCCTTATGTTTAGGGGGTACCCAGTTGAGACCTTCTGAACAGGTGCGGAATCAGGGAGTAATTCTTGACGGCAAACTGACGCTGAAGGCACAGGTGTCAGCCATTGTCAAGTCTTCCTTTTACTATCTGAGGAATATAGCCCAGATAAAACACCGTGTTCCACATGATGACCTTCCAGTATTGGTTCACGCCTTTGTTTCTTTGCGTCTTGACTACTGCAATGCTCTATATCTAGGGTTGCCCGGGGTGGATCTCCATCGCCTGCAGCTGGTGCAGAATGCTGTGGCCAGGTTGTTGACTGGGTTGCCAAGAACTTGCCACATCACTCCTGTGCTGCGCGAACTGCACTGGCTGCCATTGTGGTGGAAAATCGCCTTCAAGGTAGCGTTGCAGACCTATAAGACCCTACACAGTCAGGGACCAGGCTACTTGCAAGATCTCCTTCAGCCCTAATGCCCTCTCTGCCCACTCCACTCTGCCAATGAGGGATTGCTAGAGATTCCCAGGGTTCACTTTCAGTCATCTGGGGCCAGAGCTTTTTCTTTTGTGGCCCCAACCCTGAGGAATTCTCTACCTCGTCAGATTTGAGAGTGCCTGTCCACAGAGTCATTCAAGGCATCCTTGAAGAGTTATTTATTTGAACAAGCCTTTGAATAGGTCACCTTGTTGTCTTTTAACTGTTTTTATACTTATATTTATTGTGATGATTATTTGTCATGTACTTGCGCTTTGATACTTGAAAAGCGCATTATAAATAAATTTGATTTGATTTGATTTGATTTGATTTGTGGGGTCCCTTAAATCCCCTTCATATCTCCCCCTCCTTTGCAGTCCAGTTTTTCCCCTTTGCCCTCTCCCCCACATCACAATACTCCTCTAGCGAAGCCCCTACTTACCCCACCCCTGGACTCTGGCAACTACTGGTGTAGATCACCGCCCCCTCCATGCATCTATCATAGATATCCCTCCATCCTCGTTGTTCTGGAACCATTCCTGCAGGGGAAGAAAGTAAAGAGCCATTTGAAGCTTGAAACTGTCCTCCTTCTATTTAGCTGCCCCCCCCACCCCCTATTTAAACCCGGGCTTCCCTAGAACGTTCAGGATCCTCCCTTTTTTAGAACCTCCCCTTAGTTTCCCCTCATTTGATTAAATCCCTCCCCTTTTCAAACTCGTAGCAACCCATTATCCCCTAGAGTCTCGATCCTCCTTCCCCAGACTACTGTCTGCCCAAACAGCTTAAAATGGAAGCCATGTTGTCCCCCTCCTCCTATGTTCCATCCTTTTGGATTTATTCATAGACAGTCCTGTTTTGTTGGGGGGCATGGCACCAGCAACCTCTCATCCATCTGTTTCCCCCACCTTTCTGTTTAACCATCCCCCTTGATGCCGCGCTTCCACCTAGACTTGTACCTAGCTTGTACCCATCAGTTAATACATTTCTCAACGGCAACTCCTAGGCCTATATTTGGCCTATGCTAGTAGTTCTGAGTACCACTGCTAACTCCTTGTGATGCGCTCAAGCCTTCCACCTCAAAGGTTCTTTTTTCCATTTTTGTGCGATGTCCCTCGTGACTTGAACATCCCCCGAAGTCCAAGAGGCAACCCCCTCCCCTTCACAAAAGGCTACTCAGATTCTCGTCACCCAGGAACACAAAGCAAACATGTTTATCCACTGTGAGAGGTGATAGCAATGCCCTCTTTTCACATCTTGTACTGTAAACGGTCAGATGTGAAGGCTCTTCCCCAACATGATCCTCCCCCCCTTTGCCATTTTTCCACATAACCAAGCAGCATGAGAGTCAAAAGTCAAAACTTTTAGTTCCAATCCAAAGGCTAGTCGCACATTCAGCCCTTCACCCCATCACAGTCTGCTGGGGCTTTTAGTTTGTTACCGCCCTTATGCCCTCTCCTACCCCCCTCCATCTTGAGGTAGGCCACTTATGTGCAACCCCTCCAAACACTGGATTGAAGTCTCAGGCACAGAGTTACTGTAGTGTAAATACTATTTATTCACTTATCTGATCTTGATGAGGGGCCTTGAATCGGTCCACACCTGCAGGCACCTTCCAGCTCTCGAAGAAATTGCTTCATCTTTTCCACCTCGTGGAATGTGAAGGTCGCTCCCTCTTTATGCACCACTACTGTGGCAGGGTAAAGAAATTCAAAGTCTGCCTTGTTAGCTCTGAGAGCATCCAGCACTGAGTTAAACATTCGCCATTTCCTCTGCAATAGTTGTGAAAAATCCTGATACAGGAACAGGCAGGCCACCCTGATAAACTACCTCCTTCTGCTTTTTAAATGTAAACCAGATGGCCTGCTGGTCTCCGAAGTTATGCAGGTGGAAAATGAGCTGTCTTGGAGGTTCTCCTACCGGAGGTTTTGGCGCCAAAGTCCTATGTGCCCTCTCAATTTTGAATCTGTCCCCCTTTGGTTCCAGCCCCAGAATCTGCAGGAGAACTGTTCCACAGAACTGTTCAGGGGAGTTCCCCTCTTTACCCTCCAGGAGGCCACGAATCCTGAGGTTGTTTTGATGTTGATAATTCTCCTGGTAGTCAAACTGGTCTCGGAGTTCTCCCAGCTCTCTTCGAAGGTCCTGCACTGTCTCTGGGAGCTGCTCCATTCAATCCTCTAGGCTAGATATTCTTGCTTCTGCCTCAGAGATTTTAGTCACCTGGCCTGTAAGTTGCTCGGTTAGTTCTGAGATTTTGGTGGTTATTACATCTAGTTTTAGGGAACTTGCAGCCAGCACCTGTGCCGTGAGAGTCCGCCAGACTATTTCCATCTCCTGCGCAGATAACATGATACTGTTTGGGCCCTCTGCCAGATTAGACATTGCAGCATTTTTCGTTGTTTTAGCCACATTGCATGAGGATTTCCCCATGTTTGAAACTAAATATTTATCCATTGTAGTTTCCTCCACTGATAGCTGTCGAGTGAACCAACTTTTTCCAAAATTTCTATCACTTTTATCATGCTTGCATGACCTGTAGAGACGGAACTGGAGAACAACATTGTCAATCCCTTATCTGCTCTTCAGCACACACACCCCCACCTCTTTGTTTTTATGTATTTTTGGTAACAGATAAAATGTAGATGTCATTGGGGTATCATTCTTCAAATAATCATACTCATTTGTATTTACCCAACCATTCAATAAAGAATTATCCAAAAAGTTGTTTAAATCTGATTTAAAAATCTCTGTTGGATTTGTATTTATACATCTATAGAATGCAATATTTGTAAACTGTCTCAAAGCTTCAGCATGATACATTAATTGACCAGATGAGTTCATTACCACCCCTACCAGAATTTCGTTTATAACAACATCTTCCCAGGTTCCAATCTCTTTCAAGGCTGCTCATTCTTCAGTTGCTATATTGCTAATTGACCTGCTCCAAACAGAAGAAAATATTTTATTAATTTTACTTAGAGCTATTTTTTCAAAGGTTAAAATTACCACACTTTGAGGGTCAAATGTTGATGTAGCCCTAAACAGTGCTTCTCGTAGATGTGCTTTTTCCATAAGACCTGTGAGAACTTTATCAGTTTCAATCTGCCATAGAGCTTCAGCAATCAGGACATCAGCAGGAACTTGTAGGTCTAAAGCTTGATGATCCAGTATTTCCTGTTCTTCGTATTCTTCTGACAGACTTTGATCAATTTCTATTGTTTAGCTTGATTAGACTTTAACAAATGATAACACTTTAGTCTTATACTTCTGAAAAGCTTGTACAGTTCAATTTCTAGTTGAAATCGATTTACTGGAGGTGTTACTACAAAGTTAGACCTTTCTCCAGAATACTTCTTTTGGATGGGGTTATTGTTCATTCAGACAGATTAATTATTTTGTTTTTGACTGCTCAGGGACCATGGTTGATTCTTCCCTCCTCTTTCTTCTTTGTCTGCACCCTCCATGTTTTAAATTTTTTGGTTGTTCATTTTTCTTATCATTAGTTTTCGTCATCTCATTTTTTTTTTACTTCCTGTTGTACTTGATGTTGCATCCTGAAGCTATGCTATGTTTTCTTGTTCTGACTGACAGAGAAAGGGGAGATATTGCTGATGGGTGATCTGAATATGCCAGACGTTAACTGGTGTGCACTTGCAGCAGCCACTTCTAAGAGTGGGGTTATTCTAGATGCCCTACAGGGGGCATGCCTTAGACAACTAGTATTGGAACCCACTCTAGAGGGAACAATCTTAGACCTGGTCCTCTCAAATGGAGATGGAGAGAGGATCACAGATGTAGAAGTGGGTAGCCATCTGGGAACTAGCAACCATCGAACAGTATGGTTCACAATAAACACAGCAATAGAGTCAAGCCATACAAAGGCAAAAGTACTGGACTTCAGGAGGGCTGACTTTGCCAAAATGGGTGAGTGTCTAAGGAATGCACTAGCAAATGGGCAGGAAGGAGGGGTGGAAGAACAATGGGGAATAATAAAAACTGCCATCACAGAGGTAACAAGCCTTTGTGTGAAGTAAAATAAACAAAACAAAACGATGTAAGAAACCACTATGGTTCTCAAAGGAGGTGGCAGTGAAGGTTCAAGAGAAAAAGAAAGCATTCAGAAAGTACAAGGAATCACAAAGGAGCAGGACAGAGAATTGTATCAGTTAAAGCAAAGGAAGCTGGAAGGCAGTCAGAAGAGCAAAGGCCTGAACTGAGGAAAAGATAGCCAACTCAGTTAAGAAGGGATAAAACTTTTTAGGTACATCAGGAGTGAAGGAAGACTAAGGGAGGGATAGTGAGGCTTAATAAAGGGAGGGTGGGCAGAGGGTGACTGTGAAAAGGCAGAGATACTAAACAAATATTTTTGCTCAGTATTTACAAATGAAGAGGGGGAGGTACCTAAAACAAACAATAGAAACACTCTGGATACAGAAGTTGATACCAGCCCATTTACAGAAGAAAGGGTTCTGAAAGAACTCTTAAAACTGAAGGTGGACAAAGCAATGGGGCCTGATGGGATTCATCCCAGAATTCTAAAAGAACTAAGGGTAGGACTAGTGACCCTCTTTAACAAATCATGGGAGGATGGGGTGGTACCTGAGGACTGGAGGAGGGCAGATGTGATTCCCCTTCACAAAAGTGGGAGCAGGGCAGAAGCAGGAAACTACAGACCTGTTAGTTTAACCTCAGTGATAGGGAAAATGATGGAATCACTTCTGAAGGAAATAATTGTCAAGTACCTAGAGACCAGAGGGACACAGGACCCAAGGCAGCATGGATTCACAGCGGGAAGGTCATGCCAGACAAATCTAATAGATTTCTTTGACTGGGTGACCAAAGTAGTAGATCAGGGAGGGGCTATAGACATGGCCTACCTAGACTTTAGCAAGGCATTTGACTCAGTCCCACACAAAAGATTAATATACAAGTTAGCCAGCCTGGGAGTGGGTCCCAAGATGATAGCCTGGGTAAGAGTGGCTGGAGAATAGGACACAGAGGTAATAGTAAATGGAGTCCACTCTGAAGAAAGGAGGTTACTAGTGGGGTGCGCGAGGGTTCAGTATAGGACGGTCCTCTTCAATGTCTTTGTAAATGACATTGCAGAGGACTGGAAGGAAAAGTATGTCTCTTTGCAGATGACACAAAGATCTGCAACAGAGTTGATACACAAGGTGCAGTAGAAAGGATGAGAAGGGCCTTGGCAAGGTTAGAGGAATGGTCAAATGTATGGCAGCTTAGATTTAATGCTAAGAAGTGCAAGGTAATGCACCTGGGAAACAAAAACCCAGGGGAAGAGTACACAATGGGGGGTGAGATACTAACAACAACAAAAATGGAAAGGGACCTGGGGTAGTCATATCAGATGACTTAAAGGTGGGCAAACAATGTGAGAGGGCAGTAAGGAGGGCTGGGGGGATACTGGGATGCATAGGGAGAGGCATCACCAGTAGAAAACAGGAAGTTGTTATCCCTCTGTACAGACAGCTGGTGAGACCCCATCTGAGTACTGTGTGCAGTTCTGGAGACCCAATCTCCACAAGGACATAGACAAAATAGAAGCTGTCCAGAGGAGGGCAACTAAAATGGTGCAGGGTCTGCACTGGAAGACATATGAAGAGAGACTAAAGGAGCTTAATATGTATAGCCTCCAGGAAAGGAGGGAGAGGGGGCACATGATAGAAACTTTCAAGTACCTCAGGAATCAACAAAGTCCAAGAGGTAGCATCTTTCAAAAAGAGGTGTGCAAGAACAAGGGGCACAATTTGAAGATAGAGGCGGCTCAGAGGTAATGTAAGTATTTTTTCACAGAGGTTGTTGATGCATGGAGCGGCCTTCCGGAGAAGGTTGTGGAGTCAAAAACAGTGGTTGAATTCAAGCATGCATGGGACAGCCATAAGGCAATTCTAGAGAGTGGGGGTAGAAAGAAGTAGGCTGCTGGTTAACTAGAACCTGCAGCTTATCCATTAGGTAGGGAAATGGGCAGACTGGGTGGGTCAAGCGGTCCTTATCTGCCATCAAATTCTATGTTTCTATTACTGGTATCTTCATCGAAATCACTTATTAACACTTAAGCTTGTGACCTTGATCTTTTATTTGGGTTTCTTTGTTGTGACCTTCCCCTTCATCTTCCACAGCTCTTTGATCTATAATTACTTTGCTGATAAGAACAATGAAATACCTTTTTTGAAAGATAACTAGAACCTGTTACAAACAGGCACAATTCTCTGAAAAACTTATTCCCCATCCTTTGATTTGTACTCCAGCACCCAGTTTATCCTTTCTATTCTGAATTCCACCACAATTTTGTCAACTCTTTTGTGGGCTTTTGCAGGGTCTGTAAATTGAAATGTGCAGCCACATACATGATCTGGAGCTGAGCTGGTGCATGGAGAGAAAGCACCACTCACTAACCCCGTAACTGTTGGTGCATGGGGTCAAACAATTTGTGGCAAGTTCTGGTCGCATATGACCAGTCAGGAAAGAGTTTAAACTTGTGGTCTGCCATAGACAAAGGATAGGTCACTCTAGCCCACCACAAAAACTGATCTTTCACCTCGGGGCCAGAAGTGACAATTAAAACATTTTAAGATAAGTCTCTGTCGGCCTGTGCTCTCCAAAAGTTAACTTGGTAGACACACAATTTGATCCGGTTCCAGATGCAAGTCCTCTGGAACAGAGTCCGGTATCCAAGACTTGATGAATGTTAGGAGGTCTTCCCCCTCCACCTCTTCAAACACCCCACTACTTGCAAATTCATCACTTTGTTTGTATTTTAGGGTTTCTAACCTTGTTCTTAAGTGTCCATTTTCAGTGGTGATTTTGTCACCTGCCATTTGGGTCCAGAATAATCTTTCGGTGGCCTCTGTGGCTGTGGCCACAGCTCCATCTATCTTGTCATCCTGTACCCCTATCCACTCTAGGAGTCTTTCTACTTTCCAGTCCATATCTGTTACCACCTGCAGCACAGAGTCCCACAGCGGGGGATTACCCACTCCGTTTGAGCTGCAAGCACCACTTTTCTTAACTGTGCAAGTTTGGACCTGCTGCAGCTGCTGCATTCCTTTCTGTCCTGGACCACTGGTAAGTGGTATCAAAATGTTCAGCAGGTTAAACTCTATCGAACTTCTACAAAAGTAAGGTTGAAAAAAAATGCTTAAAAAATGTAAAATAATGTTTTAAATTGGAGCCCTTCTGGAGGTGTTCAGAGCCACGTTGTTTCACATGTGTAGCTCTTAAAACTCCCATACCATAAATTGGGTAAATAACTGGCTATATAATAGAACACAGTTTGTATCAATAAATGGTCACTGCTCAAAGTGTGGTAGAGTGACTAGCGGGGTTCCTCAAGGCTCCATGTTGGGGCCAATCATATTCTCACTATTCCTTGCCAATATGAATGCAGAGGTAATTAAGTAGATGTTAAAATATGCTGACGACAGAAAATTGGGGGGTGGGGTACATGCAGTACCATGAATGAAATTTGTAGTATACAATCAGACCTCAATAAAATTACTGTACGGGCATACAGATGGGCATGGCCTTTAATCTGGCTAAATGCAGTGTAATGCATCTAGGTAGAAATAACCCCATGAAACAATATACCCTGACCTAGGTGTCACAATCTCAAACATCTCAACTGGGTGACTAGGGAGGAGGATCGGGGAGGGCAGTGGACATGGCCTATCTGGACTTCAGCAAGGCCTTTGACACTGTGCCACATAGAAGACTATTACACAGACTGGGGAATATGGGTGTGGGCAGGACAGTAGTGTGGTGGGTAGGTAACTGGCTGGGTGGCAGGACACAGAGGGTGGTGGTAAATGGCTGTCACTCCACAGAGGGAAGAGTGACCAGTGGGGTACCACAGGGATCAGTGCTGGGACCGGGTCCTATTCAATATCTTCATCAGTGACATTGCATGGGACCTAGAAGGCAGAATTTCACTGTTACGCTGATGACACAAAGCTCTGTAACAGAGTAGACACACCAGAGGGTGTAGACAAAATGAGAAGGGACCTGCAGAAACTTGAAGAATGGTCAGGGGTTGGCAGTTGAAATTCAATGCAAAAGTGCAAGATAATGCATATAGGGCACAAAACCCTGGCACAATATATCAGTTGGGGGTGAGGATATAGCATGCACCAGGCAGGAAGGGATCTTGGGGTTATCATCTCTGATGACCTCAAGGTGAGGGAAACAGTGTGACAAGGCAGCAGGAAAAGCAAATAGGATGCTGGGATGCATAGGCAGGGCATCACCAGCAGGAAAAGGAGGTCATAATTCCACTATACAAGACACTAGTGAGGCCCCACCTGGAGTACAGTATACAGTTTTGGAGACCTTACCTATGTAAGGACATAGACAGGGTAGAGAAGATTCAGAGGAGGGTAACAAAGATGGTACATGGATTGCATCACAAGTCCTATGAGGACAGGTTGAAGGAATTGAATATGTACTCCCTGGAGGAAAGAAGGGAGAGAGGGGACATGATAGAGACATACAAGTATCTTACAGGGAGGAACAGGGTGCAGGAATACACTATTTTTAAGTGAAAAAGATATTCCAGGACTAGAGGGCATGGGATGAAGTTGGAGGAAGGGCGATTCAGAGGAAATGTGAGGAAGAATTTCTTCACAGAACGGGTGGTGGACAAGTGGAACACCCTGCCAGAGGAAGTGGCGAGAGCTGAAGCAATCACGGGATTTAAGAGTGCATGGGATAGACATTAAGGAATTCTGGAGGTCAGGGGTAAGGGGCAACAGACTTCTAGGAAAACATAAACTGAACTTACAAGCTGAAATGAACAGACTGGGTGGGCCATAGGCCCTTATCTGCCGACACTGTCTATGTAACTATGTATCTATGTACCTTCAAGTTCAACTCTCAGTGTACATCTATTATATCTAGGGCTAACAAATTATTCTGGACAATCAAAAAACACATCAAAAGTAGAGACCTGGAAATCCTGCTGCCGCTCTATAGATCATATTTATGTCCCCATCTAGACAATGCTAACCTGGTGTGGAACATCCATACAGAAAAATATAGCAAGAAACTTGAAAGTATTCAGTGGAGAATAACCAAATCTATCAACAGATTCAAAAATCTCTTGTATGACATTAGATTACGTCACCTCAAATTAATGCCACTGCAGACCAGATGGTTAAGAGGAGAACTTCTACTTCTTGTCAGTATATTACAAGATCCATACCTCATGAATGAAATTAACTTTTCATAGAAGCAAAATGTCATTAATACGATAGGATATCCCTCACAATTACAGTGTTTACCATTCAAAACTACTGCCAGAAAGTTTTTTCTTCACTCCGAGAGGGATTGAGCGTTGGGATTGCCTTCCAGAATTCATCATTATTAGTAAAAGAAAGTTCAAATTCAAGAAAAACTAGATGATAACCTTATAGAAGTTAACCAAATGATTCCTCAAAACTAATGAAGAAGCTAATAATGGGCTCATGCCTTCTTAGTTTCTGAGTATGAATCCAAGCATGAGTGCCCCCTCAAGGCCCTGAATCTTGAGAGAGTAGCTATCAATGAGGCCAAGAGACATCAATTGGAATATTTCAATGTACCTACTATGCCTATGCCCCTGATATCTTCAATCCAGCATGCTGTAGAGACCCTCACTAAGGTTGCCTTGAACAAGCTGGTTTATATTCCAGCAGTCCCTCAACTTCCAGAAAAGAAGTACTTTGTGCCCAGAAATAAATCTGTGTACTACACACAACCTATAGCGGATGCTATTGTGATCATCTCTAACAATCACAAGCCAGTTGTCCCTAAAGTAACATAGGAGCAGCCACTCCAAAAGCTGTCACCCTAAGATTTACGTCTGGAAGGAGGGATGACTAGAAGACCCGCATCAGTGGAGCAGAGAAGGTGGACTGAGTGGTAGGGAAACAGGAGCTGTTTCAAGTAGTCTGATCCTAAACCACATAGGGCCTTATATGCTAACAAGCATATCTGGAAGGAGACACTCAAATGCAAAGGCAGCCAGTGCAGTGCACGAAGAACCAGTGTGATGTGGTCACTCTACAAGGAGGCCACTATCATCTGGGCTGCAGCATTCTGGACCAGCTGCAGGTGACACATCAAACCTTCAGATAGTCCTAGGTAAAGAGTGTTACAGTAGTCTAACCTAGAGGTGATGAAACCATTGATGATTATCACTAGGTCCTCTTGGGCTAACTATGGCTTTATCCTATTTATTTATTTATTGAAATCTTGGATTAATATATTTGAGCAGAAGCTCTTTACGTAGGTTCCACGTCAGAAGACTGCATAGTCAGGATAACATTACAAATGTTAATTACGATGCAAATGTCTCCAGGCATACATCATTAACTCATTACCTCCTGTGCAGCCATTTTGTGTCAGGTAAACAATGGATAGTCTGGACTTCATATGGAACTATTGGAGGTAATGAGGTAAGTGTTACAGAGACAGGTAAATTGTTCAAAAAAGTAAATCACATATAACATTGGGATTAAATGAATGAATGACATTATTAGACAAGAACTTTCACAGCTAACATAGGGAAACAAGGACATATTAAAAGGCAATATACAAAGTATGCCAGTGTCAGTTGATTACTAATAACTACAGACAATTAGGGAAAGCAGGAAATCTAGGGAAGGAGGTACAAAACAGCCCATAGGGTATAGTCGGGGGAGAGAGGGAGGGAGTGGGGGGGTGGAGTGAGGTTAGGAATAGAAGAAGTCATGCAAGGAGGCAAGGAAGAGTCCATGAGGCATGGGCATGGGAAAACAGAGAAAGTATGAGTAGAAGGGTGAAGAAAAGGAGGAGGTGAGTGCAGAGGACAAGGAAGGGGCACGAGGCTTAGGGGGCTGTAGAAGGGGGAATGGGAGGGTGAAGTGAAGGCTAGGCCATGATGAGAAGTGCGAAAAAGTGCTAACCAAGGCAGGTAGAGCCATGGGGAGGCAGGGTGGCTGGCTTGAGGATCAGTTAGGGGGCAAAGTAGAGGGACCTAGTGGTAGCAGTCACAAGTGGCCAGGCAATGATCCTGGTGATGTTCCGCAGGTGGTAAAAACCAGATCAGACAACAGAAGACACCTGTTCAAATGTCAATCTGTCATCCAAATGACCCCCAGGTTCCTCAGTGTATCATCTGTTGCGAGAGAACAGCCACACAATACAGGGAGAGCCATTCCATTCACAGCAGACAAGCCCTGGTGACCAGGTTCAGTCTCCATGACCTCTGTTTTGCCTAGGTTGAGACATAACCAGTTGTTAATTTTGGCCAAATAATGACTCAGCGCCAAAGTCGCAGATGCATCAACAGAAGCACAAGACAGGTACAACTAGATGATATCTGCATAACAGTGAAACCCAACACTATACTGTCTAATGATCTCTCCTAGGGGCAGCAGGTACACAGAAAACAAATTGGGGGCAAGGATCAAGCCTTGCAGAACTTCACAGGACAACGCAGATGCCTCCAAGGTAAAATTCTCCAGGGCAACTTGCTGCATTCTCCTGGATATGTAGGACTCAAACCAGTGCAAGACTACGTAGGTGAGGCCCACATAACTGTACAGGTGATCCAAAAGCACCCCATGACCCACTGTGTCAAATGCCGATGAGAGATCCAAGAGCACCAAAACTGAATGTTGCCCTTGGTCCCACACAAGGAGGAGATCATGGGTCACCCTGATGAGAGCCGCCTTAGTGCTGTGCCAAGGCCAGAATCCCAACTGGTGAGGCTCATAGATGGAAAGAGACTCCAGGTGATCAATCAGTTGCTCAGCCGCCACCTTCTCAATAACCTTTCCTAAAAAGTGGAGGTTGGAGACGGGCCTATAATTTGCTAGAATGTCAGGGTCCAAGTAAGTTTTTTTAGAAGGGGCCTGACCATGGCCTTTCTCAAGGATGATGGAAAGACACCCTCCCTCCAGTCACAGTCTCCTTGAATACTGGACCTAGGAACTCACCACAGTTGAGAATCAGCCACATTGGTCCCAAGTCCAGCATACAGTTGGTGGGGCACAAACTGGAGACCACCTGTAGCACCTCTGCCTTTGAAACAGGTGAAATTCATCCCAGACAGGCAGATCTAGGTAGGGATTCTGTTTGGTTTCATAACAATTAACAACTAAGCCATATGCTCGGTAACAATGCCATGAATAACTGTAATCTATTAATTGACCTGTATATTCTCTGTAACCTATTTTCTGCATGTACGGCTCCATGTAATACCTCTCCAGGTCACCCCTGAAAAAGGGACCTTCAGGGCTCAGTGGTCCTGCCTGGTTATCAAAATTTAATAAATAAATAAAATCTATATTACCAAAGGTATGGCCACTACCGAACCAAACCAGGCCACTAGGTGAAATTCCAGACCTAATGGTCAACACCTTGTCAGCGAAAAACTGCTGAAACTCCTGTAATTTTCTGTGGAAATTGCTCCGATGGACTGCAGACAGGGAGGATTTAGCAATTGTCAACAGTGTGAAAAAGCTGAGCTGGACTATTTTTCCCTGCAGCAATCAACTGTGTCAGAAACTCTGCCTTTTTCAGGTTAATTTCCCGTTGATATTCAGCATAATGAATTCTCAATGCCAGTCTGTTCTCTGCAGACCAGGAACTTCTTAATGAACACTCCAACCTTCGCCCCTTTGTCTTCAACCACCGTATGTCTAATCCACAGAAGGGTCGTGAGGGTCCAGCAGCAGCCCTCCCCAGCTGTTTGGTCCACAACTGCCCCCTATGAAGGACAAGCTAAAGAAGGGTCGCGAGGGTCCAGCAGCAGCCCTCCCCAGCCGTTTGGTCCACGACTGCCCCCCCGAAGGACAAGCTAAAGGGTCATGAGTGTCCAGCAGCAGCCCTCCCCAGCCATTTGGTCCATGTTGCCCCCCCGAAGGACAAGCTAAAGAAGGGTCGCGAGGGTCCAGCAGCAGCCCTCCCCAGCCATTTGGTCCACGATGGCCTCCCCCCGAAGGACAAGCTACAGAAGGGTTGCGAAGGTCCAGCAGCAGCCCTCCCCAGCCATTTGGTCCATGACGGCCCCCCCGAAGGACAAGTTAAAGAAGGGTCATGAGGGTCCAGCAGCAGCCCTCCCCAGCTGTTTGGTCACCTGATGGCCCTCCGAAGGACAAGCTAAAGAAGGTCGCGAGGTGCAGCAGCAGCCCTCCCAGCCATTTGGTCCACGACGCCCCCAAAGGACAAGCTAAAGAAGGGTCGTGAGGTCCAGCAGCAGCCCTCCCCAGCAGTTTGGTCCATGACAGCCCCCACCCAAGGACAAGCTAAGAAGAGTCGGCGGTCAGCAGCAGCCCTCCTCAACCATTTGGTCCATGATGGCCCCGAAGGACAAGCTAAGAAGGGTCATAAAGGGTCCCAGCAGCCCTCCCCAGCCGTTTGGTCCCGACAGCCCCCTTGAAGGACAAGCTAAAGAAGGGTCGCGAGGGTCCAGCAGCAGCCCTCTCCAGCCGTTTGGTCCAGACTGCCCCCTGAAGGACAAGCTAAAGGGTCACGAGGGTCCAGCAGCAGCCTCCCCAGCCGTTTGGTCCACATTGCCCCCAAAGGACAAACTAAAGAAGGGTCGCGAGGGTCCAGCAGCAGCCCTCCCAGCCATTTGGTCCACAGGCCCCCGAAGGACAAGCTACAGAAGGGTCGCGAGGGTCCAGCAGCAGCCCTCCCCAGCCATTTGGTCCATGACGGCCCCCCCGAAGGACAAGTTAAAGGGTCGCGAGTGTCCAGCAGCAGCCCTCCCCAGCTGTTTGGTCCATGATGGCTCCTCCCAAAGGACAAGCTAAAGAAGGGTCGTGAGGGTCCAGCAGCAGCCCTCCCCAGCCGTTTGGTCCATGACGGCCCCCCTCCCCGGAAAGACAAGCTAAAGGTACGGACGTTAGCGGAAAGCTCTGCACCTCAGGCAGTGTTTGTTGGCTCCATATTTGAATTTCAGTACCAGGAGGCTTTACTCGCATTGTACACTAGGAAGACTTTAAGACTTTAAGTGAATTCTTTAAGTATTTGTGCACTACGAGGACTTTTAGACTTTAAGCAAATTGTTTAAGTATTTGTGCACTACAAGGACTTTTTAGACTTTAAGCGAATTCTGTTGGCACAGACTTACTGATTTTTTTTTCTCTTTGTATTGTACTGCATAGCCCAGCCTATTACTGCTGTACTTTAATTAGATGGAACTGTGTCACATACCTTGATTGCTCCTCCCTCCCAGTCGGCGATATAACTCCTTCTCCTCTCCTTTTCTCTCCACAGAAGGGTCGCATGGGTCCAGCAGCAGCCCTCCCCAGCCGCTTGGTCCATGATGGCCCCACCCCAACCCGAAGGACAAGCTAAAAGTACGGACGTTAGCGGGAAGCTCTGCACCTCAGGCAGTGTTTGTTGGCGCCATATTTGAATTTCAGTACCAGGAGGCTTTACTCGCATTGTGTACTAGGAGGACTTGAAGACCTTACGCGAATTCTTTAAGTATTTGTGCTCTTCGAGGACTTTTAGACTTTAAGCAAATTGTTTAAGTATTTGTGCACTACGAGGACTTTTTAGACTTTAATCGAATTCTGTTGGCACAGGCTTACTGATTGTTTTTTCTCTTTGTATTGTACTGCATAGCCCAGCTTATTACTGCTGTACTTTAATTAGATGGAACTGTGTCACATACCTTGATTGATCCTCCCTCCCAGTCGGCGATATAACCCCTTCTCCTCTCCTTTTCTCTCCACAGAAGGGTTGCGAGGGTCCAGCAGCAGCCCTCCCCAGCTGTTTGGTCCACGACGGCCCCCGAAGGACAAGCTAAAAGTACGGACGTTAGCGGGAAGCTCTGCACCTCAGGCAGTTAGAGCCCAGCTGGCACTACGTGCTGGCTCCCCGCCACCCCCACCACTACCCTTGGTGAGCTCCTAGCTATATAGCAATAGCTCACGTGACTCTGATGTCTCCACAGCCTATCAACCTACTCTCCCATTTGCAGCTTATCAGCTGTAACCTTTAGTGGCTGCTATTCCTCTGCTCCACCTTGCTCTACTCTTTCGCCATTATGTTATCTCTCCTAACCTTGCTATTCTTCTTATTAGCCCCTCTAGCCTCCCTTCCCCCAACTATCCTCCCACAATGGCAACCACCCCCATCCATGTCCCCCTCCATTATCCCCCAGCCCACCTATGCCAACACCCCCCCACCTGCTATCCCATGCTCATTTGCATGACTGGGCCATTAGCGCCACCATCCTGCCCTCCTCTTTCCACCCAGGTCATACGGTCCTCCACCTCCCAGCCATATGTAGTCCTCCGTCCACCCCCCAGGTCCCACCTCAGCCCCCAGACCCAAATCCCTCTGGCATAAATCCAAACAGTATATCGTACTGCTCCTCCTCCTCACAGGGGATATTGAAGCCAACCCTGGACTGACCCCCCCCCCCAACTCTTCCACTCCGTTTTCTTTTCCAAAAGGCCTCAGGCTCCTGCACCTCAACTCCTGTAGTTTACTAAGCAAAATAACCACGCTGCAACCCATTGCTCTATCTCTTCACCCTAATATCCTGATTATATCAGAAACCTGGCTAAAACCACACCACACTGATGCGGAGATATCCATCCCTGGTTACTCACTCATCAGACACGGCAAGGAAAAAAGTGAGGCGGGGGAACTGCCATGTATATCTCCTCCAGGTTACAGTTTACCATGGTGCAAATCCCCTCCCCTACAGCTGACATCGACTCTCTTCTAATCAAAGTCTCACTACCGAGCACGACCCCAGTGTAAGTGGCCGGCTCCTACTATGCCCCAGGCACCCCCCTTCCTAACATCCTAGACCACCTGGACACGCTAAAGACCGCAGCTTCTGGAGGCGAACTTCACACCCTCGGCGATTTTAACTTCAACTGGCTAGCCAAAGATAATGCCCAACTCAGGACCAAAATCAAGGCACTAAACCTCACCCGGCTGAACCACAAAACGCAAAATCTCTCACTCTTGGACTGGGACCTATCCTCCCACCCCCACAGGATTCTAAGGGCAGGCTTGCTCCCAGACTCCCTAAATGACCACCACATGATCTACATGATCAGGAAAGTGCACAGACCCACCGCACCCCCCCCCCCAAGATACTGCTCACAAGGTCATATAAGTCCCTGGACCTAGTATCGCTCTTGCAAGACCTAGGACGCGTAAACTGGTCCTTCATCCCAGCGGCTCCATCTATTGACTCCGCATTCGCAACCTTCAAGGCCAAGTTCCTAAAAGTGTGGGACTCCCTTGCCCCCCTGCGCACAAAAAGGGTCAGAGGCGCCCATCTTCCCTGGATCACCGCTGATATCATCAGTCAATGCCACTCCAGGGACCACGCATGGAAAGCCCACAAGAAACTGGGCACCCAAGCATCTCTTCAATGCTACCAAGCCCGCCGCAACTCCTGCACCAAACTCATTCACCAGGCCAAAAAGAACTACTTCCTATCGGCCCTCAGTGCAAACCTTAACCACCCGTCTAACTTTTGGAAATCATTCAAATCCATCTCCCCACCCGCCAGCCCAACCGCCCTCTCCGACACTGTCCATAAAGGGTTCTACCATCTCTGACCCCTGTGAGGTTGCCGCCGCTTTCAATACCTACTTCTCCAGCTACACAGACTCTCTCCTATCAACTCTCCAGCACCCACCTACTCCATGTCCCCCCCCCGCTCCAAGAGCACACCTGCTGGCCATCTTGCTTCTCCTTTCGCCCTGTATCCCTGGCTGAAGTACTCAAATCCCTACGGGCCCTGAACCCCAATAAAGGGAAATGCCCCTCTGCCCTGGACGCCAATATGTTATATTTGTCCGCTCCCGCCATAGCCGCCCCACTAGCCGACCTTATCAACCTCTCCTTCTTACTAGCCAAACTACCAGCAGAGTGGAAGCAGGCTACAGTCATACCCCTCCCTAAAGGCGATGACCCCTCCTCACCGGGTAACTATCGCCCCATCTCCCTCCTCACGATCCTGGCCAAACTACAGGAACGTCTTGTCCTTGCCCAACTCTCTTCCTACCTAGACGCATCCTCCTTCTTCTCCCCATACCAATCCGGCGTTCGCAAATCGCATTCAACTGTCACTTCCCTACTAAGAATCACTGATGCCATACTCACCGGTATGGACAATGGCCACTTCACCTTAGCCATCTTTATCGACTTGGCCAAGGCATTCGACACCGTCTCCTATACCCTGCTCCTATCTAAACTAAAAGCCGCCAGCCTCTCCGAACTGGCTTCCAGCTGTTTTCATGACTACCTAGTAGGTAGGCATCATTCTGTTAAAATCACCTCCTACACCTCTAGCCCCCTACCAGTTACTACCGGTGTCCCCCAAGGCTCAGTATTTGGTCCACTGCTCTTCTCCATATTCTTAAATGATCTTCCATCAGCCTGCCTACACTCATCCATCCATATGTACGCGGATGACACAGTGCCGTTCACCACGGGCCTCTCTACAAGCGATGTCGCTAATCTACTACAGCTGGATTTTAACCCCATCCAGCACTAGTTCTGCTCCAACCA
Organism: Neoceratodus forsteri; assembly: GCA_016271365.2. Taxonomy (NCBI): domain Eukaryota; kingdom Metazoa; phylum Chordata; order Ceratodontiformes; family Ceratodontidae; genus Neoceratodus; species Neoceratodus forsteri. The sequence continues at coordinate 349,810,988 of CM057456.1, forward strand.
GCTGTTTCTGAACCCCAAGAAGACTGTTTCCCTAACCTTCAGTTCTCAGCCAAGACTCTCCCACCAAGCCAAGTGCCCCCCCTTCCAAACTCTGGACGGGACCTCCCTGGAAGCATGCACCACCTTCAGATATCTAGGTGTCTGGCTTGACCAGCACCTAGATTTCTCCACTCATATTGATTCCATCCACAAGAAACTACTCCCTAAACTCAGCGCCCTATATAGGAACAAAGGTTGCCTCCCCCCTCCAGCCTGGAAGACTATTGTCCAAACGATGATTCTCCCAATACTCGACTATGGTGACGTAGTCTACTGCACTGCTCCCTCCTCCTCCCCCCTAACCAGCCTGGACACACTTTTTCACTCCTTCTGTCGCTTTATCCTGGACTGCCCGCAAGCTACCCACCACTGCACCTTATACAGCTCCCTAGCCCTGCCATCCCTTCATGACCGCAGACTGGTCCACTGCGCTAGGACCGCAGCCAAATTCTGGTCCCAGTCCCTTCCCCTCCTACCTGGCCTCTGTCCTCTCACCACAACCTCCTCCGGCCTACTCCTTCAGAAGCTCGGACCACAGGCTCCTCTGTGTCCCTTTCATGCGCACAACCAAAGGCCAAGCCACCCTCAAATACTGTATCCCTAAGCTCTGGAACACCCTGCTTGCCGATATTAGACAAACAACTAACACCATCACCTCAACTTCCTCCTCAGCACACACTTCTCCTCCAACTGCTCTTGCTTTAGCTAGTCCCCGTTCTGTGCTTACCCCTATTGGCCTCTGCATATCTACCATTCTGTGGTCTCAGGTGGTTCCCTATGTAAATATATTCAAGTGTATTTTCCCATCTCCTTTGTATCCTACCTACCTATTGTGTGTAATTCCCAGGCCTACCGGCACATGTGATGTACAACTAATGTGATCTGTGATGTATTAAATATTGGGACTTGTCCCCCAGGACGCATCTGGAATCGAGCAACCTCTGCTTAGTATGCCCTCCTGGTTAAACTCTTAAATAAATAAATAAATATCTCAGTACAGTACCATGGTGAACTATGAAAGGAGGTCAAGGGACGAATGCAGAAAGGTGCAATAGAGTCTAGGGCAGCCATAAGTGCCATATTATAGCGCTTCACCAGGGCCAGAGTAACAATAGGGCAGACTGGGCAGTTGCCCAAAGCCCTAAGTTTGAGGAGGGTCCCCAGAGTTTCCTTTTTTTTTCCTTCCTTCGTTCAGTATTTTTTCCATACAGCTATGTACTGTTTGCCTGTCAGGGTTTGTCACCAGGCTGAGGGGGGGGGGGTGTCGGGTCCTTTGAAGCCGTGTTAGTTGTTGACACATTTACACACTGAAGTGAGTAATTAAGCTGCAGACAGCCTGATCATCTGTGCACAATAGAAAGTATCTCTGTGGATCAGACTGTCTCCAACGTTAATTACTGACTTCAATGCACCTCCCTGGCAGCAGAAACTAATACCTCCCCCACCCCCCCAGGGAACTTCACACCTTGGCTTCCTGGACGGTCCTTCAGCAGAGCATTGAACTCTGTCACTTCCTCCATTTGCAAAATATCTCCTCACCTCTCTTTTGTTATAAATTAAAACAAAAGAGCAGTGATGAGAAAAAATTCCGGCCCTGTGCATGCTGCTGCCCAGATTGGCCCAGTCCCATTGTGACCCACTGGGACTGAACTTACAGTGAGGTGCTCTGAGTGCTGTCAGCTCTTGGGAAGCATGAATTCATTTTTTTATTTTTTGTAATTAATTTTTATTCAACAATCCCAAAAAAAGTATACAAAGGTTCAATTATGAGACGGAGTATAAGACAAAGCAGCACAAAGTATCTATACCATTCAGGTTGTACTGCATAGACATGGCTTAGACGACTAATAAACATTCATGCAGAATAATAAATGAAGTCCTTGAGTTCGCACTGAAGATTTCTTCTTTTTTTGCCGATCTGAAATACGTTCTGCAGCAACACATTGATTAAAACTGAATATTGCCTATCCAAGATCGGTTCTGCAGTGACACGTTGATTAAAAAAGAATAATGAACAGAGTAATTTCCACATATCTGTGTATATTCATTAGAAGGGACTGCTTCAGAGGAATAGTGCAGAGTAAGGAGTAGAGGTAGAGAGCCAGACAGTCAGAATGTAAGAGAGCTCAGATAAGAAAAGGAGATGTGGGGAAAAAGAAAGGATGAAGAAAAGAAGGGGGGGGGGGGACCGACGTCATGGGACAAAATCTCAATATTTGTCTAATTGATATGACTCATTTACACCATTTAATTTCAAAAGAGGGTAGTCGGTCTAATAACATAACATAACATAACATAACATAACATAACATAACATAACATAACATAACATAACATAACATAACATAACATAACATAACATAACATAACATAACATAACATAACATAACATAACATAACATAACATAACATAACATAACATAACATAACATAACATAACATAACATAAATCCTATAATTCGGGGTGTCATCCTCTCCAGAGTAGAGTTCCAATGTGATATCTTGCCAGTTGGTCTGAGTAGGGAGTTTCTCTGTGTGCCACAGGTGTGTAATGGTTTTTTGGCAACTAAAATCAGTAAAAGAACTAACTTTAGGTATGTTTTGCTCAGTGAGCAGCCTTCTGGTGGGATAGCAACTAATATTAAGTGGTAAGTGCGCCCGAGCAATCGAATATAGCTTCGATCTCTTGTATGACTGCATTCTAGTAAGATTGAAGGTGTAGGCATACCTAGAGGATATGAGTTTGGTCAGCCTATGGGTATCTGCATTTCCACCAGCATTGCCTGGCATTTAGGCCAGTGTATTTGGCTACCACCACTGGCACTTCCAGGAGTATTCCCTCCAACAGGTGGCAGATGTTACTTTTTGGGTCAGGATAGCATATTTATGCTACAGTTCCACAGAGTGGGCAGTGGCTAACTCACAGTTCCACCATTGTAGGATGGATGTTGTAGATTCAGCAGAAGTGGCTTGCAGTGCCTTATTCAACTGACTAATGAGATGTGTCCAGGAAACATCAAGCACATGGGACTCTGACAGGTGAAAAGGTTTTTCTACAGTCTGGGACAGGGCTTTCTCCCTGTTGCACAAATAGGAGCAAAGCTGCAAATATTTTTAGTGATCTGTTGTCAGGAGGTGGTAAGATGCTTGAAGTGTTACAAATGGTAGGATCCCTGTTGCACCTATAAGCTGGAATACATATCTGATTCCATATCTATGCCATCTCTGCATAGCAATATCAATTCTGTTAAGTGGGACGTCCACATCATTCACTATGGCCTGAAGATATAATCTGTCAGTTGGGGTAAGACAATGTTTTTATGTGACTAGCCATTGGCAATAGGGTTCAGCCGGGTATTGATGAAACTTGTTTAAAGGTGTACAAACAGGTAGGTTACCCAAAAGGAATCGATCGTGATCATGCGTGTCATTCAGTATTGATTCAATCTGCTTCCAGTAGGGTTGACAGGAAGGGGCCAGACAAAGGCACACGATCCGTAGATGTGATGCCAAAGCGTACCAGCTCAGATTGGGCAGATTCATGCCTCCTTTTTCCCTGGTGAGCTGCAAAATTGAGAAGCGGATTCGTGGGGGGTCTTTCCTGTGATATAAAGTGGGACATTGCCTTGTCCCAGACCTGAAATAACTTTTATCCAGCATGAGTGCAAGGTTTGGAGAAATATAGTATCCTGGGAAGGATGTTTTGGCAAATCACCTCTATTCTATTGAAAAATCGTAGGTGAGATGGGTTCAACGCAAGAGGTCTTCATTGATTTTCTGGGTCAGGGGCTCATAACTGAGCAACTCTAGATGTGCTAAATTTTTAGTGAGTTTAACTATGAGATAGTGTATGGCCATTTAATGTAATTTAAAGGTGAATCTTTGTTTTAAATGTAAACAGGGTGTGTAGTTGTACAAGAGAACCTCCTTCTTAAGTGTATTCAATTCATACCCTGCTATTTTACCAAAGCCTTGGAGGATCTCCCAGACTGCTGGGACCGATTCCTCTGGGGAAGTCAAAATTATCAGGACATCATCTGTGTAACCCTTATGTGGTGCTATCCCTAAGGTGACTACCCCTGCCTGTACTTCTGACCATAAGTTAATGGGCCTGGATTCGATATTTTGGTGCCTCCACCCAGAGTAAAGTATGTAGGAGTATCTGCCTAACCTGGTATAGCCCTCTGGGAAGCTATCACCACCCAAAAACCCACCTAGTGCCCACGTACCTGGTAATAGGAGGTAACCCACTGCAGTAATTGACACACAGTTAACAATGAGCATTAATGTTATGCACACATCCCTTGCACTTACCACCAGGGACTGGTCTTCAGCAGTTCCCCTGGGACTCCCTGTAAAGACAGTGTTAGCAAGGCAAACATGCACTTTCAATAGTGTACACTGGCTAAAAATATACTCATAAGCCAGTTTAAACTTGAAACAGCAAATCATGTTTATTAAGGGGACGTGAACAAGGAAGAGGGCATGAATCTAGAAGAATGATTACTTTACTGATTTGATTCAGGTTATTCTGCATGCATGCACTTTAGTCCCACAGTAAAGGGGGTAAACAAAAAATGCACGGCACCAGTAAACAGTGTATAAAGGTTTTTTAATAAATAAATACCTTGCTGGGCTGTGCAACAGTGCAGACAAAAAAATCTCAGTTGGTGCGACCCAACCTGGTTTCGCCTAAAAGGCTTTCTCAAGGGACCCACAGTAAAACAGTCTAACAACACTGGGTACCCAGAATATTATGCTGGCTGGTCAGAATCGGTGCCTGGGGTGGCCGGCATTGCAGCTGTTGTTGGGGCCCTTGATGGAAAGAAACAGCAGTTAAGCATGCATAAGCAAGGCTTTGGTTATTTGTATCCAGGGCCGGTTGGCTCAGTCCTTTGTAACCCTGAAAACACACTGGAGCAATCAGATGATACCACAGAATGATTCAAAGAAAAGTTGCGGGGAGCTACCCTGGGTTTACTCATGACAGCAGTTGGTTGAAGAGGGTCTGGCAAAATGAAGACCTGCTACAGAACACTGATGAGCATGGGGAAACAGGGCTTGCACGACTCACCTCCGCTTCACGGCCTTTCCCTCCAGGTGGCTGCAGCCTGTGATTCCTTGCTGCGCAGGGGCTGGCTCCCCAGTCTGATCTCTCACCGAGAAAACAGTCACTGGTGCAGAAATAGATGGCTTGGGCTGAGCTTGGCATAGGGCCAAGGCTATATAAACACTTCTGGCAAAGTTCAGTTCGGTTGCTGGTGAAAACCTCCAGCTGGCAATCTGTTTGGTCACTGGTAGCAATGGGCTTCTTTCTGGCAAGCAGAAGTCCTTGAACAGTAGGCCATGATCCACAATAAACATTCAGCACATTTAAGGAAAACAGTACTCACTTCTCTACCTCTCAATTAGGTCTCAGGCTGGTTTGCTATTGCAGTCGATTCACTGAGCAAATCTCTCAATTCGCAAAAGCAGTCTCTCATACAACTCTTGGGCCAAACTCTTCACAGGAGCTCCTCTTGGTCCAATATCTCAAGCTGCAATTTTCAAGGTCTTGGGCTAACTGCCACAGTTCAAAGAATAGCTTTGTATTAGTCCGACTACTGCTGTCCAGCAGTCCAAGGCTGGAAACAATAAGAGGAAGGCAAGTCAGGCCTTTCCCTGCCAAATCTCTGCAGCTCCTTTCCTGGAGCTGCCTCTCGATGTCTCGAGCTGCTCACTCTCTCCAAAATCTGCTTGAAGTTTGAACAGTCCCTCTTAAATATAGAGCAAAATCCTTTGAATCTCATTGGCTGATTGAGCTGCCCAAAACAGTTCTAGTCCTCTCATTGGTTGAATTTTGGGCGCCGAGACTTTGTCCCTATTTTTCTCCCACTGGGCTCTAGTACTGTCCCAAGAGTCTCTGGCTAAAATCCAGGCTTTTGATTGGCTAATGCACTGACAAGATGGTGGCTGCTGTATTTAATTTCCATGCAGTTCACATAGTCATGCAGTTTAAAGTTCTGGTGCAGCCAGGAATAAAAGTATTTATTTACATTTTTCCCACACACTTGTAGCCCCAACAATTTCCTTTTAAATGAGTCCACTTTCACACATTGGCCCCAAACACTTTTGCTGTCGCTGCTGGCGGCAGGCAGCATCTTATGACTATAGGCCAGGCCGCCTTCTCATACCGCTTCCCAAAACTGTGGAATTCGCTTCCTCAACAGATTCACCTCTCATCTTCATCAGCTTCTTTAACTATAGTACTCTATAACTTCCTCTCCGTTAACTGCTCCTGCATCTAACTCCTTGAGCAACAAACTCCTTCGTGCTGACTGGTCAGAGCCGGATCAGTGTGTACGTTCTGCAGCACGTGGTTACTACCAAGATGTCACCTTTGGTTTGCACTATGAATTCGATTTTATTGTAGTCCGTGTCTTTTATTTTTGACAGCTCTTCACCCTCTTGTCCTTTGTCTGTATTTACAACCTATTCCTATCATTCTCTACATAGTTTTGCACAGTATTAGTCCCTTGTCTACACTGGTGAATCTAATTTATGTACTTTACCTTGAATGTATTATACCCTTTATTTATTTATTGAAATTGTTTCACCAGAATGGCACACTGAGCAAAAAGATGCTTTTCTCCAGTTGCGGCCTTAGGGGAGAGGGTACAGTGGGAGATAACTTGCAGGTTATCAAGAGTTACATATACGAGGAAAAACAGTAGAACATAGCTGAGCATAATTACAGCAACACAGAAGGCAGAATCAGATGAACATTTTACAGAGAAGATTCAGTTATGCAGTTGCAGGATACAGTTATGCAGTTGCAGGATACAATTGTGTATGGGCTAGGGACAAGACATCAGTACAGTTCAACAACAACAGTAGGCAGGCATAGATTATATTACTGAATGGCACAGTATTGGATAGATGAGGTGTGACACTGAGTGGAGAGATGTGAGGATCAGGCAGTATCAAGGAGCGTTTAGGACAGGGTAAAGCCCCTGTACTAGAAGTGCTGAAGTTGGTATAGATAAGCCAGCTTCCATAGGGTGAGCTTAGTGCCGCTGGTCAGGCAGTTGGGGGGGGGGACAAAGGGGACACCTTGTGATTCAAGTGCAGGAGCAATTTAGCGAGAGGTAGCTTGCTAGTGCTGAAGACAAGGAGTGGGTAGAGGAGGAGTGGCGAATTTGGGGAGGGAGTACATTCCAGAGTTTGGGGAAGCGGTAGGAGAAGGCAGATTGACCAATAGTGGTTTTCCACCTAGGGATTTGAAGCTTCCGATCATCGAGGGATCTGAGGGCATGAGAAGTGGAGGGAGCTAGGGGTAAGTAAGGTAGAGAGGTATGAGGGCAGGCCATCATGCCAGAATTTGGCTATGAATTTAGCGCTGTGCTGAAGGCGATGGTTTTCGAGGGAAGGGAGTGTGAGGGCATGGTAGAGGTTGCAGTGATGGGTGCGGGGGGTGACATCTAGGGCAAAATGACAGAAGGCATGGAAAAGTATGTCCAGTCTGGATAAGGTAGATTTGAGAGCAGCGCTGTATACTATGTCGCAGTAGTCAAAAGAGGGGAGGATCATCTTATGCACCAGCTCCCGCCTGGCCATAAGAGGGAGGCAGTTGCAGTTCCTGTAAAGGGCTCCGAGCTTGGGACGCAGTTTTTTTATGATGGAATCAATGTGGTCGGAAAAGGACAGGTGACTGTCGAGCCAAACCCCGAGGTAGCGGTAGGAAACGATGTCCTCCAGTACTGTCCGGTCAAGGGTGTGGAAGGTAGGAAGGGAAGGAAGCCTGGTTAGACGTTGCCGAGTGAGACAGCTGGTGAGAGCTAAACCATAGTTGTACCTTGTTGAAGTCAGCCTGGAGGTGGGCTGTTACCTCTTCTGGGGAGGAGCCCAAGGCAAAGAGGACAGTATCGTCAGCGTACATTTGAATAGACGTGGATGAGCACACCAGAGGGAGGTTGTTTAAAAAGTTGGAGAACAGGATAGGGCCAAGTACTGATCCCTGGGGAACTCTGGTGGCTATAGAGAGGGGTGAGGAGGTGATGTCAGTGATTCTTACTGATTGAGTTCTGTTAGCGAGGTAGGCTTTGAACCAGTTTGTAGCTGAGCTAGCTAGGCCCGCTTCTGAGAGACATTGAAGTAGCAGATGGTGGGAGACCGTATCGAAAGCTTTGGCAAGGTCTATGAAAATGGCCAAGGTGATCAACCCTTTGTCCAAGCCTGAGAGGATGGAATCCATGAACCTAACCAGGGAGGAGGAGGCTGTGGAATGGCCCTACCTGAAACCGGACTGGAACAGCGTGAAGAAGTTGGTGTCAGAGAGGAAGGAGGTGAGTTGATTGAGCACTAAGTGTTCTTGCAGTATTGCGAGTGCAGGAAGGAGGGAGATAGGACGATAATTTGAGGGGGAGGTGGTGACACCCCCTTTAGGGAGGGGGATGATGATGGCCTGCTTCCAGACCTGGGGGACAGTGGCAGAGGAAAAGGAGAGATTTAAGAGGGAGGCGAGGGGGGTTGCAATGGCTGGGGCGGAGAGGTGGAGGAGATTGTAGTCGAGGCCATCGGGGGATTTACCTTTTGTTGTGTCGAGGGCCTGAAGAGCTACGAGGATGTCAACTGGCAGGATTGCTTTGAAGGTGAAGGTGGGGGCCCACTGGAGGTAGAACATATGGGAGGGGGACTGGGTGGCACTGAGGTGGGCAGGGAAGAGAGGAGGGCTGAGGCACAGGAGGAGAAGTATGTGTTGAAAGCAGTGGCGACATCCTGCGGCTCAGTGAGGAGGGAGTTGTTCACAAGAAGGAGAGGTGGAGGGTGGGCAGTTGAGGGTAGAAAACGGAGTGAATAACCTTCCAGAATTTGGATGGACAGTTTAAGTTGGAACGAAGGGAGGAGCTGAAGTATTCCAATTTAGCTGGGTGGATTGCTCTGGTGCATTTATTGCGTAGAGACCGATAGATGACAAGGTCGCTTGGGAGGCGTGAGGTTTTGTAGGTTCTCCATGCTTTGTCCCGGGCAATTTGGCAGGCTGTCAGTTCCTGGGTGATCCAGAGCAGGTGGTAGCCACAAACCCTGGAGCGACGCAGTGGAGTATGAGCATCCCAGACTTGGAGGAACGTGTTTTGGAAATGAAGGATGGCATCGTCGATAGAGCAGGGTTTGGCGGGGGGTTCCCAGCAAGCAAGAGATAAGTCTTCAAGCACGGAGGCGAGGTTTAGAGATTTGTAGGAACATTGGAGTATGTACTTTGGAGGGGACAAGGTCGGTGGATTTTCCGGACTAGATAAATAATGTGGTGATCAGTTAGGGAATCAGGTAGGAGTCCTGACGCGGTAACCCAGTGGGGTGACTGGTGAGATCCCAGTCAAGTAGTGAGTGGTTTCCCATTTTGGAGTTTAGGCATGTGGGCTTGGAGACGGTTTGTGAGAGGTTGAGCGAGGCAATGTCTGTCCGGGTTTTGTTGAAGGAGGGAGCTAGCCAGTTGTGGTTGAAGTCGCCCATGACATAGAGTTCCCCAGTAGGGGTTTGGGAGGCGGTTTGTTCTAGGAGATCGGTGACAGACGAAGCTGGGATGCCAGGCCGGCAATAGACTCCATCTATGTAGATAGGGAGGGAGAAGGGGAGTCAGTTGCAGCAAGAGAATTTCATAGGCATTTGTTTCAGCTTTGGCTAGAGTGATTGAGAAATGCAGAGTAGAGTTTACATAGATAGCCACACCACCGCCTCTAGTAGACCTGTCCTGACTGGCAATTACATAGCCTGGAATAGCAATTGAGGAGTCAGGGATTTGTTTGTTTAGCCAAGTTTCAGAGAGGACAATGACATCAGGGGCATAGTGTGCTGCGAGAAATTGGAGGGAGTCAAGTTTGAGGGGAAAGCTACATATATTTAGGTGCAGAAGGCGCAGACCCCATGGGAGGTGGTCTCCAGAGAGGTTAGGGGTTGTGTTAGGGCAGGGTCTGCTGTTGAAAGCACCATGGGTAGGTTTGAGGGGCCAGGATTAGGATGTATGCCCCATGTTGCAAGTAGTAATAACCCTAAAGTAAGGTAACTAGTGGACTTTGTGTGCATAATTCAACAGATGTAATTAGGTGGAATGTGCAGGGGGAGAGTGGGCAAGGAGGTATAATGGAGCAAGTGGTAGGGAAGATGCAAGAGTCAGTGAACCAGCAAGGAATAGGAGTTCTATCTGAAGTGCGACCTCTGGTGGTCAGCAATGATAAAGTCGGGTGGAAAACAAGGAGATAAGCAGCTACCTGCTGGCCAGCACGCTGCGATGTTCGCGAAGACTCCCTTGAATAAAAGAAAAGCCGCTAAGGGTGGGAGGGTATTGGGGGGCAGGGGGAGCAGTCACTGAAGCGACTGCGGGGTTAGCAGCTGTAGAGAAGCTCCTTCAGGGAAAATCGTGGTTGGCGTACCTTGTTTTTGGTTCAGGGGTTGGGGGAGGGCTCCTCCGGCTATGCCCTCGCGACCAGGACCCTGCAGCCGACTTGCTGTGGAGAAAGGAGAAAGGAAGAATTTATAGCCTGACCAAGTAAGGCATTTACATATTCCCTACAGTGGAAATGGAGTGTCTGGGCTGTCGAGTCTGCTTGTGCTGTTGCTTGCTTCTTATAGGCTGACGCAGTAAATTTAATTTAAACAACTGTAAGCTGCACCAGTTTGTTAAAGGCAGAGGTTTCCCTTACACTTTTACACTTACAAAGCGGAGTGGGAAGTCTGTGTGTGCTGATCGCTTGCTTCCCCAGAGTATACAGGCTGACGCAGTAAATTTAATTTAAGCAACTGTAAGCTGCCCCAGTGTTTAAAGGCAGAGGTTTCCCTCAAAGTTAAATAAATAAATAATCCCCTCTTAAGGTGCAGCGTGCATAAGGCAGAATATCCCTAAAGCAGAGTAAAATACGTCTTAAAAAACTATCTCCACTGTTGGGTCGACAATTAAGGCAATTCGGATTTAAAAAAGGCGCCAACTTCAGCAGCTGTAGAGAAGCTCCTTCAGGGAAAAGTCTGGGTCGGTGTACCTTGTTTTCGGTTCGGGGGTGGGGGGAGGGCTCCTCCGGCTATGCCCCCGCAACCAGGACCCTGTAGCCTACCTTGTCTACTCTGGTGATTTAACTGGCTTATACTGTATGTACTTTTACCTTAAATGTATTACTCCTTGTAAATAGTATACCTTGTCTATTTTGGTGATTGTAACTAGGCTATTTCGCATGTTCTATACTTTGTCGATGTATTCTCCCTCTACCCCTTCCCCCAGGATGCACCGGGAGATGAGCAACTTGTTGGTCAGTGTGCCTTTCCTGGTTAAACATTTCAATAAATAAATAAATACATTTACCAGGGGCTCATGAATATTAATTAGCCATGAACAAGCCCTATCCTCAAACCTATTTTAAAATAATAACTGAGGCTTTTCTTTTGCCTCTGTGAGGTCACCGGGCCCCATTTAACTTAGAAGGGACTCCAGGACCACTGCAGCAATTAAAGCACTGCCGCAAAACCGGTGGTCACAACATCAGAGGCACCACCGCGTCTACCTGCATGATCCCCGCTTGTACCATGGTGCATTCTTAACAGCAGGAGGTCGCAATTTAAAAGGTAAGCCCAAACTGGGCTAAAATAACATAATGGGCCCAATGGGGAGGATTTAGGGGCACCAGGAAACTTGGGAAACAACAGAGGAGGAGTGGGACACCAGAGGCAAATGGGAGCATTTGGGTAATTAAGGTAAGCCCCCCGAGGGGGGATTACACCTGCAAACAGCGAAACTTTATATTGCCTGCCCCCCAAAGGAATACTTTGGGGGGGGTCGGCTCAGCCATTTAGCTTGAGGTAAGCCTGTATCAAGTCGTAGATATCCTTTATGGTTTGCACAAACTCAGCTGTGATTCCAAAGTTTGACAGGGTGGCCCAGAGGTAAGGCCAGATCACCCTGCCAATTGCTTTTTCAGCATCCAGACTTAATAATGTTCGGGGAATTTAATGTGCAACTGCATAATCTATTAAAAGTAGATTGCGTTTTTCACTGTCATGTGCCTGTCTATTTCAGATGAAGCCTACTTGATTAGGGTCTATCAGATGGGGAAGGAGATGTTCAAGCCTGCGAGCTATTATGGACATGCAAATTTTGTAATCATAATTAAGCATTGATATGGGCCTGTAGGAGGTGGGGAATGGGGTCTGAGGTTTCAATATCGCCGAGATGAATGTATATTTCCAGGAGGGGGGGGGGTGGAGTCTTGCCCTATTGCAATGCCCAAAAAGCCGGGGTCAAAAGAGGAATAAGGAGTTCCTGAAATTTTTTGTAAAATTCAGCTGGATAGCCATCCAGGCCTGATGCTTTTTGGGTCTTAGAGTCACGAAGGACAGCTTCAATTTTGGCAACCATTATAGGGACTAACAGGCCCTGGACTTGTTCCTCTGATAGTCTAGGCAATGAAAGAGTTATGAAATTGGCCCGTATTTGGTCTGGGGCTTAGTCATCTGCTGCATAGAGCTGATGATAGTATTTAGCTAAAGCATTCCTGCTGTCCAGTGGGCATTTCAACAGGTGCCTTGTGCTCAAGTCAAAGAGCTGTTGCACGTATGTCTGAGTGTAGTGTGTGCAAAGTTTATGGGCTGGGACGCTGAATTCCAAACCGGTCTCATCTTCATCTGCTCTGCTGTCTTTTCTTCTCCTTCTGGCTTGCAGTCATCAGCCCGATTTGCTCCTCCAATGGCTCCAGCCTCCAGGACCATCTTATTCCTCTTGGCATCCTCATCCTCTTTACTCTCAGTCGCAGTCTGTCCACCACCTGCCCTGCCAGCCAGTCTGAACAATCCGATGGCTTCACAACTTCCATGCTATCCTCCCATGAGGTACAATATATTATGGTGCATTTCATTTTCTTTGTTTTCTTTGCTGCTGTCTTTTAACACTGATGAGACAGCCACTCAAGATGAGGAGGGAGGAAAGTTGCACTTTCCCAGCTCGACATTCCTGGTTTTAAATAACTCTCATCACTGTTATTCTGAATGACACTGAGGGGAGTTATTTAAACTCGCATTCCTGGAGAGTCACAGACTGGCCGCTCCTGAACCACTCGTATGCAAAATTCTGGGAAGCTCCGAACCCATGTCCTGCTGTGAGAGCCATTTCCCAGTGAGCGAGGAGGAGCCACCATCGCTGCAGTACCTGAACTTGTCATAATGAACACCAGTTCCGAACAGGTACCAGTAAATGTAGCACAGGACCAGACTCCCATTGCTTTGTCTGGGCGGAAAGCACTTGTGCACAGGAGTAAAAGGACGAATCTGAATCGTCGGGGACTGTTTTTGTTCATTTTTCATTCGGTGAGCTCAGATTTTGTACTTTTACTGGCAATACTAACACACACTGCACTGAAAGATATTGCATAATTTATTTATTTATTTATATTTATATGGTAATTCGGATACAACCTTTGAGTATACACTCTTTTACAAAGGTTCCACGTCTGGATGTAAAACAGCAGAGACATAACAAAAACTTGACAGTTAACACAAAACATAAGATTGCAATGGAATACAGAAAATAGATAAATAATACACTTGAGTAACCTAGACAACTGAAATTAAACAGCGGGAGGAGATTCCCAATTAGCAATGTAAGGCATAGCTGCCCAAGGGGGGCCTGTCAAGGCAGAATATCGGAAAGGGTAGGAGAAAGAAAGGGGGGAGAGTGCGAACGAGGTTTCCCAATTAGCAACATATGGCATAGCTGCCCAAGGGGGTCCAGTCAAGGTAGAGTATCGGAAAGGATAGGAGAAAGAAAGGGGGAAGAGTGCAAACGAGTGGTAGATTAGAAAGAGAGAAGAAAGAGAGGAGGGGAGGGAGGGAGAGAGAGAGAAAGGATTGGGAGAAGGAGAATATTTGGGGGTGAGTGGGTGGAAAGGGGTGGTGTTGGGGAGTATGGAGGAGGGGTGGGAGAGCTGGGGGGTGGCAAGGGATGGCAGGTGGGGTCCAGGGTAGAAACATAGAAACATAGACTTTGACGGCAGATGAGGACCACTTGGCCCATCTAGTCTGTCCATTTCCCTACCTACAGGATAGGCCGCAGATCCTAGTTAACCAACAGCCTATTGCTTCCTACCCCCAACAAGAATTGGCTTACATCTATCCCATGCATTCTTGAATTCTCCCACAGTTTTAGACCCCACAGCCTCCTCAGGAAGGCTGTTCCATGCATCCACTACCCTCTCTGTGAAATAATACTTCCTCACATATTATGTAGGGAGTCCTTTTGGATTTTTACCCTAGGAGCATTGAAACCACCTGGTCTAAATGATCGTATAGAATTGATGCCATGCATACAAAAAAAGTGATAACATTTTGTGATAATTGTCTCTACACTGAAATGATATAATGTACATATATATATATACATATATAGATTTTACTTATTTTGTCTGATATATGTATTTATTTTTGATGCAATGTTCTTTTTTTCTGATGCAATGTTCTTTTTATGTCTCCATAGGTTCTTTTTGACAATAACAGTTTGGCAAGCTATTCCATTTTCGAAAAAGAAAGGGAAAGAATATATAGCATTATTAATATGCATATATTTTTTGTGATGCCATATGTTCCTTCATCCGTATTATGGTGAAATATGGACTTTGTATATATTGCATTATATTTGGTTTTGTAATTATGTATCATGTATTTTATATTTAATGAGCACTGTCACTTTAAATTATAATGACGTAGTATGTATTTAAGGGTCCACTTTGTTAGTAGTGTTAGCCTCCTGATGACGCATATGTTGTGAAACCGGTAGAGGTTTAGTAGGGCTGATGCTGGTGTTGGCGTTTGACACTCTTTTTAAATTTAAAATAAAGTTGCTTTTCTTGTTCAGCGTCGTGTGGTGCGGATATTTGTTTTGTTCTTTCTATTTTGTATATCTTGCACACCCTTTTGTCCAACAGAGCGGTTTTGATTTTGAATATTGCTGTTGTTTAACCTGCTCTTTGGAGATGCCTGTCTGAACTGCAGCGTTTGTATGCGTTTTCGGACGCTATATATGCCAATTTCGCCTTTTCCGATTTTACTGGGTTTGTGAATATTAAGTTTGAGTGGCAACTGCTTCTCGATTAAAGGAATATTTGCCCAGTAACTATAATCCCCAGTAAAAGAATAATGTCCGTGAAATGTTTTGCGGATGCTATAATTGGGGAAGCATCGAGCTCTTTTGCTACTAGTGTGTTCACCACTATGGGGGAACATTGTTTGTTTGAAATGGATTTTGTTGGAGACACTGCAGCAACACAAGCGGACATCCATACATCAGGTAACCTGAGTCAACAGCCTGTTGATATTAAGTCTGTATTTTTGAGCCTGGAGAGAGCGATTGTAAGGGGTAGAAGACATTATTGGGGTAAAATTACCCTTGAAGCCTACCTGAGGGTAGGACGGTCCCCTCGAGGCTTGCGAGTTTTAAAATTACCAGGCTATGGATGGGAAAGAGAATCCTTTATGGCTGATTGGAAAAAAGCACAACAGATTGGCACTGATGAGTTTATGAAGGCAATTATAAAGGATTATGAAATGCAACAAACCAGTGTGTCTGCTGATATTGCTGCAAAGGAGGAGAGTGCATTGCATTTTAAAAATCATGTTGATTATGAGACATTTCAGCATAAATTAAGAGACAGTGTCCAGAGAGAAGATAATAAAATGAAACGGATCAAACTTCAGAAATTTGAACGGGATTGACAGGACTATTTACTGGGATGTGTCTTTGATTGGAATATGAGAAGTACCACCCCTAATTATGTGAACAGGAGGGGCTGTGGCAAGAGTCATTTAAATTCCAACAATTTCCAACGTAAATCCATTCTCAAAAATAGAAGCAATTCTCCAACTTATGTAACTGATAATAGTGGATCTGAAGGTGACGATCTTTTTTTAGAGGTGGAACGGAGTATAGTGGAAGAGATGAACAGAACAGTACACTTTCAGAAACCATTTCGACGTGGGAGAGGATCGAGGAACCAGCGAGGCCAAGTGGGTCGTGGATGCGAAAAACACATACAAGACGAGGTGGAAGGAAGCATAAGTGGCAGAATTTGAGGAAGACGGGACAATTGATAGACACAGAAAACATTGTTGTTAATATCTCAAATTATATTCTGACAGCAAGTGAAAGGACAGTGTTGCAGAAAGGATTAACGTTTGTTCCTACCCAGGATTCAAACCCTTTTGAAATCTATGTGGACCTCCATCGCTTCACTAGGAATTTAAATTTAAAGGTATTTTTCTATAAAAATAATATGTGTCATAGCGTTACTGCTGGGGATGATCAGGACCTTGCGGGAGGAGAAATCCTCAAACAAAGGGAGGTAAGTCCCTTTCGTCCTACCTCTAATTTTGTACCACCTTATAATGAGACTGTTAGAATATTTGAACACGCTTGTGAGAGATCTTTTGAAGAAATGCTTGGTAATAATTCTAAAGCGAGTTATGTGAATGTTACTAAAGCCGAGGCAGCTGCAATCAAAAGTTTGGAAAATAATACTGCAATTACTATAAAGCCAGCAGACAAGGGGGGTTCTATAGTGATTATGTCAACAGAATATTATAATAGTGAAATACAGAAACAGCTCATGGATACTGTGTTTTATGCTAAGTTAAAGAGTGATCCTACTATTAAGTTTAAAGGGGAAATTGATGTTTTCTTAAATGATGCCTTAATGTCTGATGTCATAACAAAAGATGAATGGGGGTTTTTAACTGTTGTTCATCCAGCTAAAGCATGTATCTATATCCTTCCAAAGATTCATAAAGATCTTCATAGACCACCCGGCAGGCCAATAGTGTCAGGGAATGGATGCTTAATGGAACCCCTTTCACAATTTGTAGATTCGTATATTCGACATTATGTTTTCCAGTTGCCTTCATTTATTAGGGACACTACACACATTTTGGAAATATTGAATGGTATGCAGGCTAAGGTAGGTTGGTATTTGGTTTTGTTAGATATTAACTCTTTATATACTAACATTCCTCATGAAGGTGGGTTGAGTGCTTTGGATTATTGGTTTGGAATGGATGCTGAGCTTCCCAACAGTAAGAAACAATTTCTGCTGTCTTGTACTGAACACATTCTCAGTAAAAACTTTTTCCTTTTTCAAACAGATATGTACCTACAACAAAAGGGGACAGCTATGGGTGCAACTTTTGCACCAAATTATGTTAACCTCTATTTGAGACTTTGGGAGAAAACAACAGTTTATGACGTTGATTGCAATCCTTATTATGATAGGATTGATATTTGATGTCACTTTATTGACGATATATTTACGGTATGGAAGAGCACTTTAGCAGAATTAGATGAATTTATAGGTTATTTGGAAAATAGTAACCCAAATCTTAAGTTTTCTATTCAGAGTGATTTGCACTCTATCTCTTTTTTGGATTTAGAAATAACCATGAATCCGGATGGAACTTTTAAAACTAATCTTTTCAGGAAGGAGACTGATGGAAATTCTTTTTTGCATGCTTCAAGTTGCCATTCACGTCATATGATTGAAAATATACCCAAAGCCCAGATGCTGAGGGTACGTAGAAATTGTTCTGAGGATGTTGATTTCGTTGTTAATGGTATGGATATGTATGCTAGATTTGTTGGACGTGGCTACCATTCTGGGCTAGTGGAGAAGGCATACCTTGAAACTGTGGTACCTCTAGGATGGATTTGTTCACTAAAATAAAAATGTACTGATGATCCATCCAGGGTAAATTTTGTGACCACTTATACAAGACATACTAATCAAATGCAACAAATAATTAATAAGAATTGGCATATCTTAGAAAACGAGCCTGGTTTGATAGAGGTTACAAAATTAAAACCAAGGATGGTATACCGTAGGGGCCGTAGCCTAAAGGATTGATTGGTTCACAGTTTCTATAGGCCTGCGGATACCAGTACAGAAGTGAATACTTGGTTGCCCCCCCTCCCTATGGGGAATTTCAGGTGTGGCAATTGTAAATTCTGCTCACATATTTTGAGAACTGACACCTTCACTACATGTAATAGTAACAAGTCATTTAAAATGGGTTCTTTTTAATTGCAGTAGTGAACAAGTGGTCTATTTGGCAACATGTGAATGTGGTGCCTTTTATGTGGGGAAGACGAGTCGACCTTTGAAGGTACGAATAGGAGAACATCTGAGGTCCATAAGGGAGGGGGATAAAAATAATGCTCTGGCTAGCCATATATCTATGAACAACAATGGTCATCATGGTTTCAAATTCTGTGCACTTGAAAAAGTGAAAATGGGACTTAGAGGTGGTGATTTAAATGCTAAGTTATTATGTAGGGAGTCCTTTTGGATTTTTACCCTAGAAGCATTGAAACCACCTGGTCTAAATGATCGTATAGAATTGATGCCATGCATACAAAAAAGTGATAACATTTTGTAATAATTGTCTCTACACTGAAATGATATAATGTACATATATATATATATACATATATAGATTTTACTTATTTTGTCTGATATATGTATTTATTTCTGATGCAATGTTCTTTTTCTGATGCAATGTTCTTTTTATGTCTCCATAGGTTCTTTTTGACAATAACAGTTTGTGAAGCTATTCCATTTCGAAAAGAAAGGAAAAGAATATAGCATTATTAATATGCATATATTTTTGTGATGCCATATGTTCCTTCATCCGTATTATGGTGAAATATGGACTTTGTATATATTGTATTATATTTGGTTTTGTAATTATGTATCATGTATTTTATATTTAGTGAGCACTGTCACTTTAAATTATAATGAAGTAGTATGTATTTAAGGGTCCACTTTGTTAGTAGTGTTAGCCTCCTGATGACGCATATGTTGCGAAACCGGTAGAGGTTTAGTAGGGCTGATGCTGGTGTTGGCGTTTGGCGCTCTTTTTAAATTTAAAATAAAGTTACTTTTCTTGTTCAGCATCGTGTGGTGCGGATATTTGTTTTGTTCTTCCTCACATTGCCCCTGAAATGCCCCCCCCTCTATCTTTAAATTGTGTCCCCTTGTTCTTGCACGTCTCTTTTTCTGAAAGATGCTACCCTCTTGGACTTTGTTGATTCCACTGAGGCATTTAAAAGTTTCTATCATGTCCCCCCTCTCCCTTCTTTCCTCAAGGGTATACATATTAAGCTCCTTTAGTCTCTCCTCATACGGCTTCTCTTGCAGACCCTGCACCATTTTAGTTGCCCTCCTCTGGACTGCCTCTATCCTGTCTATGTCCTTGCGGAGATGGGGTCTCCAGAACTGGACACAGTACTCCAGATGGGGTCTCACCAACTGTCTGTACAGAGGGATAATAACTTCCTGTTGTCTGCTGCTGATGCCTCTCCTTACGCATCCCAGTATACCCCCAGCCCTCCCTACTGCCTTCTCACATTGCTTGCTAACCTTAAGGTCATCTGATATGATTACTCCTAGGTCCCTTTCCTTTTCTGTTGTTGTTACTACCTCCCCCCATTGTGTATTCTTCCCCTGGGTTCTTGTTTCCCAGGTGCATTATTTTGCACTTCTTTGCATTGAATCCTAGCTGCCATACTTCTGACCATTCCTCCAACCTTGCCAAGTCCCTTCTCATCCTTTCCTCGCCTCCTTGTGTATCAACCCTGTTGCAGATCTTTGTGTCATCTGCAAAGAGGCATACTTTTCTTTCCAATCCCTCTGCAATGTCACTTATGAAGACATTAAAAAGGACTGGACCCAATACTGAACCCTGTGGTGCCCCACTAGTAACCCTCTTTCTTCAGAGTGGACTCCATTTACAATTACCTTCTGTGTCCTGTCTAGCCAATGTTTACCCAGGCTACCACCCTGGGACCACTCCCAGGCTGGTTAATTTGACTATTAATCTTTGTGTGGGACTGTGTCAAATGTCTTGCTAAAGTCTAGGTAGGCCATGTCCACAGCCCCTCCCTGGTCTACTACTTTGGTCACCCAGTCAAAGAAATCTATTAGATTCATCTGACATGACCTTCCCGCTGTGAACCCATGCTGCCTTGGGTCCTGTGCCCCACTGGCCTCTAGGTACTCAACTATTCTTTCCTTCAGAAGTGACTGCATCACTTTCCCTACCACAGAGGTCAGACTGACAGGTCTGTAGTTTCCTGCCTCTGTCTTGGTCCCACTTTTGTGAAGGGGAATCACATCCACCTTCCTCCAGTCCTCGGGTACCACACCATTCTCCCATGATTTATTAAAAAGAGTAGCCAGTGGTTTCACTAGTTCCTCCTTAATTCTTTTAGAATTCAGGGGTGAATTCCATCAGGCCCCATTGCTTTGTCCACCTTCAGTTTTAGGAGTTCTTGCAGAACCCTTTCTTCTGTGAAAGGACTGGGATTGACCCCCCTATCAAGAGTGCTTCTGTTAATTGGATTAGGCACTTCCCTCTCCTCTTTTGTGAATACTGAGCAGAAATATTCATTCAGTATCCCTGCTTTTTCACTGTCCCCCTCTGCCCACCCACCATTCATTCTATTCAGCCTCACTGTCCCTCCCTTTGTCTTTCTACGCTCGCTGATGTACCTATAAAAGGTTTTATCCCCCTTCTTAACCGAGTTGGCTATCTTTGCATCAGTTTGGGCCTTTGCTATTCTGACTTCCCTCCTGCTTCCTTCTGCCTTAACTGGTACAGCACTCTGTCCTGCTCCTTCTGTGTTTCCTTATACTTCGAGATGCTATCTTTTCTTCCTGACTTTCACAGCCACCTCTTTTGAGAACCATAGTGGCTTTTTCTTTCATTTTGATTTGTTTATTTGCTTCTCAAAAGGCTTGTTGCCTCTGTGATGGCAGTTTGATGATTCTCCATTGTTGCTCCACCCCCTTCTAGCCTGTTTGCTAGTGCTTTTCTGAGGCACTCTCCCATCTTGCCAAAGTCAGCCCTCCTAAAGTCCAGTACCCTCACTTTTGTATGGCTTGACTCTGTAGCTGTGTTTAATGTGAACCACACTGTTTGATGATCACTTGTTCCCAGATGGCAACCCACTTCTAAATCTGAGATCCTCTCACTGCCCCCATTTGAGAGTATGAGGTCTAAGATTGCTCCCTCACGAGTGGGTTCCGAAACTAGCTGTCTGAGGCCTGCCACCTGCAGGGCATCAAAAATAGCCCTGCTCTTGGTTGTGGCTGCAGCAAATGTGCTCCAGTTAACATCTGGCATATTCAAGGTCTCCCATCAACAGTGTCTCCTTTCTTTGCCATTCTAAGAATGCCTTCTATCGTATCCTTGTCCATTCCCTCCCCATGACATGGGGGTCTGTACCACAACTCCTGTGCAGATTGTGGTGCCCTTTCCAGTCTCTAAGGTGACCCACAGTGCCTCCTCTCCTCCCTGTTTACTCTTTTGTTCAGTTGCTTTTATACCTTCCTTTACATAGAGAGCTACTCCTCCCCTTCTTCTACCCTGCCTGTCTCTCCTGTAGGTTATGTACCCTGGTATGTTAACATCCCAGTCATGGGTCTCTGTGTACCATGTTTCTGTGACTGCTATGATATCCAGGCATCCCTCTTCCATCAAGGCCACCAACTCAGGGCTTGTTGCCCAGACTACGGGCATTGGTACTCATTACCCTCCATTTCCTGATGGCCTTACTCCTTTTTGCCCCATCCCTGTCCTTCTTGCCTTTGTCACTTTCTCCATTTACCTCTGCCCTTCTCCCTATCGACACCTCTTTGTTGGTGTTTACTGCACTTACTACCGTGATTTTTTTTGGGAGGGGCTAGGATTTTCCTGCTTCTTTCCAGTGCCTCCCCCCTTGGCTAGTTTAAATGCTTGCCAATGAAGCATTTAAACCTATCACCTAGGATCCTGGTTCCCCTCCTGGACAGATGCAGGTAGGTAAAACAGGAGGAAAGCTCAGACAGATGAGGGGGGTATCCAGGTTGAGGATATGGACTCAGGTAAGGGAGTCAGAGTTGTTTAAGAGGGGGTATCCAGGTTGAAGATATGGATTCAGGTAAGGCAGTCGCAGGCGTTTGAGTTCAGCAGGTAATGCTTCAGTTCTCTTTTAAAGGATGAACATTTGTTGTATTGAGAGCTGCAGCAGGGATCTCATTTAGCCATAGTGGAGCTTGGTACATGAAGGATCTTTGTCCTAGGGAAGGTCTACGGAATGGGACATCAAGCTGTGTTGCCACTGTTCTTCGTGTGTTGTATTTGGACCTTGCTTCCTTTACCAGGTCTGCAATGCATGTAGGGGTTAGGGAGAGCATGGCCTTTCTCCCTAGCAGGCAAGTTTGGTAACTGATTCTGGATTGAAGCGGTAGTATGTGGGCCAGACCATACAGGGTACAAGTGTGCGTGAAGTGATCAGCATTTAGCAATAGTCTGCAAGCCTTGTTAAGGGCAGTGGCGACCCTTTTGAGGGCCGTATCAGTGGCAGCGCCGTAAACCACCAGCCTGTAGTCGACCAGGGAGAGGACAGAGCTGGAGACTGAGAGCCGGAGGGCTTCAGCAGTTAGGCTTTTCTTGTACCTAAACAGAATCCCTAATTTAGGCTTTCACCACAATGTCAATGTTCTGAACATACGAGAGGGTATGATCCACAATGACACCCAGGTACTTGAAGGAGTGAACCTGTTCCATTGGGGCAGTCAGGTGATTTGTGATTGTTAGTTCTGAGCATCTCCTTTTTAGTTGGGGGGGGCTAGAGAGGAGCATCGTCTTGGTTTTTTGTAGTTTAGTAGCAACCTTTGGGAGTAGAACCAGGTCTCCAGTTGCTGGAATGATGATTGTAGCTCAGCCTGTAGATGCTCTATGCGAGAGTGACAACTAAGTAGGACAGCATCATCAGTGCATAGAATGACTTTGCTAGAGCAGGCATCAGGTAGGTAAATCAGGAACATGCTGAAGAGCAGTGGACCCAGGATGGACCCTTAAGGCACCCCTAGCGAGACTTCCTTGGATGCAGATACAGAGTGACCTATCTTGACCCTTTGAGACTGGGAGGTTAGGCAG
Organism: Neoceratodus forsteri; assembly: GCA_016271365.2. Classification (NCBI taxonomy): domain Eukaryota; kingdom Metazoa; phylum Chordata; order Ceratodontiformes; family Ceratodontidae; genus Neoceratodus; species Neoceratodus forsteri. The sequence goes on from CM057456.1 coordinate 349,834,004, forward strand.
TCCTGGAACCATAGAGTGGCATTTGGGGAAACACCAAGGGAATGCAGCTGAGACAAGAGGAGTGGGTGGCAGACTGTGTCAAATGCCTTTGTTAGGTCAATGAAGATGGACCCAACCAGTTTTCCCTCATCCAATGCCTTATGAACATACTCAGTGAAATCCACCAGTGCAGTGTCTGTACTGTGGAGTTTCCTAAAGCCATGCTGTTGGGGACATTGCAGCTGGTATTTGTGAATATAGTCAGTAAATTGGTCTGCCACAATCCTTTCCGGTGCTTTAGACAGGGGGGAGAGGATAGAGATGGGCCTGTAGTTTGCGGTCAGTGACCTATCACCTCCCTTATGCACTGGGGTCACCAGTGCTTGTTTCCAAGGAGAAGGGAATTTGGTGATCTGGAGGGATTTATTGAAAATCGTAGTGATGGGAGCGATGACTTCGTTGATTGCCAGCGCCAGCAGTTTCATGTCAATGTTGTCAGACCCCATTCTGGTTTTCCCCAGGACCTTTTTAACATAACCCAGTGCTTCTCTGACAGTGACTTTCTTGAAGTAAAATTGAGGGTGCGAGTTGATGTCCGGTGGGCCTGTATTATCAGCTTGATAGGCTTTAGGTATTCAGCCAGTAGAACAGAGCTAAGATCTGTGAAGGTGGAGTTGAACTCTTCAGAAATGGTGTGGGGGTCCATGGTATTTGTGCCATTAATCTTTAGCAGTGATGGTTGTGTTTTGTCGTCCTTCCCTGTAAGTGCCTTTATATTGTCCCAAAACCACCTCCCATCACCCCAGGTTCTTTCCAATTGGTCCTTGTAGAAATTAGCCTTAGCAATCCTGATGAGATGTGTGCATTTGTTTCTGGCTGCTCTGTATCTTTGAAGGTCACTGGGCTTACCGGAGGCCCTGGCTTGATACCAAAGGTTGTCCCTTGTCCTCATGTGATCTAGAAGGTCACTAGTAATCCACCCATTGTTATGGCTGCATGTTTTTCTTTTTTTGAATGGAGCAAATCTGTCACAAATGCTATTAAAGTTATCAATAAAGTACTGGAGTGTTATGTCGAGGTCATGCAGTACCTTAAGAGGAGACCAATCAATCTGAGAAAGTGCCTCCTTGAAAGCTGAGAGCTGCCCTTTCCTGAGAATTCTGCTGTTCACAAAGACAAGTGGCACTTTTTTGAATTTATTGGACCACAGACAGGTGATAGGGGAGTGGTCGCTTATCGAATCCGGTAGTACCATGACATCGGTAATCCTGTCAGGTGAGCTTGCAAGGGAGCCAGTCCAGGAGCGTGTGCTCACCGGTCTTATGGTTCATTCTAGTAGGCTCCGTGACTAATTGCGTGAGGAGAGAGCTGGCTATGGTATCCTTCTGGTTGGGCAATTCATTACTGAGCCAATTGATGTTGAAGTCCCCAGTCACAATGCGCTCACAGTTGTTAACGCCAGCCAAGGACACTAGTAGTTTAATTAGATCGTCTTTGGCCATTTTCGGCAGGAGGTAGATGCATGCAGTGACCAGAGATTTTTTATGTTCACCAAAAATGATTCTAATTGCAAGGAGCTCGTGGTCAATGCTGCAGGTTGTGATGGGGAGCACAATGCCTTGTAGGGTGTTCCATAAATAAATGAGACAGCCTCCACCTCTTTTCCCATTCCTATCACACCTAAAAGTATTGTAACCTGGGAGCACTATCTCATTATCCCTGATCCGGGTGGATAGCCAGGTCTCAGTCAGGCAAAGTATATCAGGGTTATGTAGGGCGGCCCACGCCTGCAGTTGAGGCATCTTTGGAATTAGGCTGCAGATATTTATTATAGCAAGTTTCAAGCCATTTCCCTTCGGCTCGGTATACCCTGGCCCGCTCATGGGGTTAGGTTGCATTCTTGATGAAGTAATATTAAACCATGCAGATAGTTATGTTCAGGGATACGTAATACAGTGATCTTGTCCAAGATACCAGGAGTCAAATGATGAAAAATAATCAAATCCACAGGAAACAGTGAACTACTGGGGACCAGTAAACTGTTGTTACTGTAGATCAGATATCCAGAATGTGTTAAATTCCTGAAGGTGATGAACATTGGCCTCCGGCCAATAAAGATGACTAAAAGATTTTAGGCAGAATGACATGTAACCTCAACTAGCAGCAGCATTATTACCCCTTTGTTGTTTTGTGATTAAAACAAATTAAATGACTTGTATGTTTATTGTTATAAACTGAGATACGCATTTACATACACACAAGACACAGAACGCATATATATTTCTATTGTCTGTTAGCTGCAGTTACTGGCCATGGCTTTCCTCTTTTGTGAAATTGTATTTTATAGATCAAGAGTTCTGTTAATTCTTCTGTTACATTTATAGGAAGATTTACAAGCTCATGGGGCTGCAATGTTGTGGAAAATGACCTCCATAAACAGGTTGCCTGCAGTAACTCTCCTATCTATGCCACGGCTGACTCCACCGCCCTCACCAAAATTCAGACCTCTATAAACAAGGCCTGCAGGCTCCTGACTGGTGCCCCTAGCAGAACACACATATGCCAGCTCTACTCCTCCTCTAACTTGCTCTCCTTCGATGAGCACCTGCGCTACCACACCTGTATATTGGCCAAAAAATCTCTACTTGGACTCTCCCCTCCTGGGGTTACTACTTCCCTAAAACTGGCCTCCCACTCGGTCGCCACATGAAGCACAGCCAAGGCCACCTTCCAGGTCCCAAGAACCAGGACCTCTCTCGCCCAAAGGTCTTTCCACTACAGAGCCTCCTCCTGGTTCAACTCCCTCCCCCCACATATCACAAGTATTACAAAAATCGGCCTTTTCAAAATCGCCCTCCGAAACCACCTCACTGACACACGGAGCTATAAGTGCCCCTGACTGCCACTTAGCCTGAACTCTTCTGGCCCTGTGCAATCAGACAATGTCCTTTCAGACTGCCTCCCCCTCCCCTCCCAGCAACCCTGGTCCTCACCCCACCCCACCCCAGTAATCAGACAACGTCCTTTGGACTGCCCCCTCCTCCTCCCAGAAACCCTGGTCCCTCCCCCACCCCAGTTATTTTTGCTCCCTAGACACGCTAGAGCGTACCTTGTTATTTGTATCTATTTGTTTAAATGCTACATCAAACTGTTACTATTTGTAAGCATCTGTACTTCTATGTATTATTGGAATTGCTCTGTGTATTCTTTTACTGTATCTCACCTGTATTGTTTCCCAATGTTGTACCACACCGGCTACTGTTGTCTACCCTCCCTGTGACAAGGTGCCTTTGTAAATGAGTCTCTGACTCAAAGGTTGTAAGTCTGATTCACGAAATAAATAAAATTAAAAAATAAATAATATTCCACTTTCATTTTTGTGTTTGATGTACTTGTGCACCAAACGTCTTGCGACAATAACGGGAAATGAGAGGTGTGTCACTGCCAAGCCAATTACAGCTAAAACTGCAATGGGTTTGGCAGTGCACACCAATGACTAGGCACTCTGCTCATGACAGCAGTTCAGCTTTGCTGATATGGTGTGTCCTGGACTTAAAAGAAAAGAACTGTTCCAATAGGAGCTCTTCATTTTTTTCTGTAACCCGAATTCCAGCCATGCACATTAAAGTGCACACTAATGCGCATAGCCGCAGTTACGGCCCATCTTCGCTCCTCTGACCCCCACCTCAAAAAGCTGAAACGTTAGCCATAGTGCGTTTTCCACGTCCCCCACGCCACAACATTAGCCATGGTGTGGCTTTCTGTTAAAGCCAACATCAGGCTGACCAATCCCTGTGTAGGCATGTATCCTCCACCCATTAATGTGGCATACTGGGAGCCCACCCCAGTGTGCTGAAATGTGCTATTAAAAAAAATAAACCTGTGAAAAAAGAAAACTGTCCCCTGACATCTTTTCTTCAATGAAGAATCCTGCATCGAACTGGTTTGCTCCCCCAAAGTCCTTTTTCTGACACTGGGGTGCCCAGTCCTCGAGTCAACATGTATCCCCCCCACCATCGTGGCACTGGGAACCCACCCCAGTGTGCCCAGATAACAGTTTTTTTTATATTTATCTTTCTGACACCAGGATGCCCACTCCCAGTGTTGGATGCCCCCAAGCAAACTTTCTTTGTTGAAGGGGGTGCCCAATCCCTCTGTTGGCAGCATGTATCCTCCCTCCAACTAATGTGGCACACTAGGAGCCCAGACCAATGTGCCCCAAAATATGTATTTATTTTTTTACCTGTAAATAAAGAAAATTGTCCCGGACGTATTTTTTTTTAACCTGCAAAAGAAAAGCGGTCCTTCGTCATCTCCCCAGTACCCCCCCCCATCCCCACCCTCCCACTGGCGCCCACCTCCCGCACCCCACCCCATACTTACCTCCAGAGGTTGATGCTGTCATCTTCTAGAGACTGGGACATGTCTGCATTCTTCAAAGCTGACCGGCAAACCAAAGAATCAAAGGTAAGTACCGTATAATGGCAGTCAATGGGGGGTTTCAACTTATGTTGATATCTCAGCCATTTTTAGGAATTTTGGCCCCAGATTTTCAACATGGGGTTCTTGGGACCCCACCTCATGAACACTGCCACTGCCATTTCGATTCTTGGTCCTGAAATGTGATTTCTCGGTCGCTGCACGGAATCACCATTCGGCACTGATTAACGAAATAACAGTGCCACTGTTCATGAGGTTAGGGTCCCAAAAAGCCCACATTACAAATTTGGTGAAAAAATTCCAAAAAATGACTGTGTTATGAGTGTGCATTGCACAGTTTCTTTGCACGCTTGTAACTTCACCAATTTTTAATATTTTCACTCCAGATTTTCAACATTGCCATTATTTCATACCTCCTTATGAACAGTATAGCTGTAATTTTTCACATCCTGCCTGAAACGTGTTTTCGCTCCTGTGTTGCAGAATGGCATGACTGCTGTGCAAAATCAACTTTCAGGATGGATTAATGAAATCACAGTGTCACTGTTCATGAGGTGTGGTCTCAAAAAGGCCATGTTGAAAATTTGGTTCAAAAATATCTAAAAATGCCCGCGGTAAGTGCAGTCATTGAAATTTTGCTATGCATGTGCATAATTTTGGAACATTTTTATATTTTCACTCCAAATATTCAGCATTGCCAGTTTTTCACACCACCTCATGAACAGTATAGCTGTCATTTCTCACATCCTGCCTGAAATGTGTATTTGAACCTGCAGTGCTGAATGGTGCAGTCGTTGCATAAAATCACCTTTCGGGATTGAGTAACAAAATGATAGTGCCACTGTTCATGAGATAGGGTCCCAAAAAGTCCACGTTGAAAATTTGGAGTGAAAATACCAACAAACACCCGGGCCATTAGGGTTTCCAACCATAACACCCCATTATCTTATATTTTTATTTTTATTTTTTTCTTCCGTTACTTCCTCCTGCAACCTTAGATAACCTGCTTTATCTTCCTATAGACACTTCTATGTATGTAAATACCGTGTAATCTGTACAATATCTGTATAATTCTATGTACATATGAACTTCTTTTTCTTCCTCTCTGTAATTATTATCTGTATTGCCTTGTAAATACCTGTGTTGACCTGTATATACAATTGTTCATGCTCCACCCAGGTCCATCTTGCAAATGAGCTTCTGCTCAACGATGAACGCCTGGTTAAATAAAGACTTGATTGATTGATTGATATCTCCATCCTATAGAGACTGACAGGCATCAGGGGTGTGACTTGGGGTCATCGGCCGTAGTGTTCACGCCATTCCACCCCCACCCTGCAGCCAGTGACAGGCATCGAGGTGTGCCTTGGGGTCTTTGGCTCTAACATTCACCCCATTCTTCTATACTGCACCCATCTTAGCTTATTTCCTTATGGAATGGGAAGAGCATAAGGGCCGAAGGCCCCAAGGCACATTGCAAGGCCTGTCAATGTCTGCAGGGTGGGGTGAGGTGGAATGCTGTGAGCATTACAGCCGATGACCCAAAGACACAACCCCAACGCCTGTCAGTCTCTGCAGGGTGGGGGTGGGGGTAGGCATTAGGGTTGGAAACCCTAATGCTTCAGTAAGGAAGTAAATCAGGGAGGGAAAGTGGACATCACCTACCTTGATTTCAGGAAAGCCTTCAACACCGACCAACATAGAAGGCTGATTAACAAGATGGGTTGTCTGGCCACAGGGCACAAGCTTATAAACTGGGTTAGAAACTGGCTGACGGACAGGAGGCAAAGGGTGGTGTTAATAGGATCCAATCTGGGGAGAGGGTGGTGACTAGTGGGGTACCTCAGGGATCAGTCCTGGGACCAGTCCTCTTCAATGTCTTCATTACAGACATTGCGGAAGGGCTAAAAGGAAAGATCTGTCTGCCTGTTTGCAGATGACACCAACATCTGTAACAGTGTGAATACTCCAGAAGGTGTGGAGCAAATGGGCAGGGACATGGAGAGACTTAAAAAATGGTCTGAGGAGTGACAACTGATGTTCAATGCAAGGAAGTGCAAATAATGCACCTGGGGAGAGTTACAGGATGGGGGAGGTGCTGATGATCACCAAGAAAGAAAGGGACCTAAGAGTTATCAGTTCTGATGACCTAAAGGTGTCAAAACAGAGCACAGATGTTGCAAGGAGGGCCAGTGGCATGCTGAGGTGCATAGGCAGAGGTATCACTAGTAGAAGGCGTGAGGTGGTGATGCCATTGTATAATGCACTAGTGAGGCCTCACCTCCAGTACTGTGTGCAATTCTGGAGGCCGCAACTGTGCAAGGACATTGACAGGGTGGAGGTGGTACACAGAAAGGCAACCAAGATGGTACATGGCTTGCAACACAGAACATATCAGGAGAGATTAAAGAACCTCAATATGTACTCACTGGAGGAAAGGAGGGAGCGGGGGAACATGACAGACATGTTCAAGTACCTCCAGGGCATAAACAAGATGCAGGGGCAGATATCTTCCAATGCATCAAACATTCAGCATTGACAAATGCTTGTTCTCATTGGAAGAGGATCCTAGAGATGGGGGGGGGGTGGGATCCCAGAGGGAGAGAAACAGAGAACAGTTACAGAAAAACAACTGCTTCAGAAGCTGATAGCTAGGACACATTGAATGCATACTAGTATTTAATGCAACCAGTATTGGTTTTTAATTCATGTTTTATTTAATCCTTTTGAAGTATGTTTTCCAGGACAACTCAACCCTATTTCGGACGCCATCTGGAAGCTGCTGTGGTATTATCAAGGGGTCTCTTTATACTGTATGGAAATATTAAAGAGTAGGGGGAAGGGCAGGGGAGTGGTTATTATGACACCACATAGTATAAATTGATTAATCAAGATGGTGCTAAACTGAACAGAACAGGTTTTCTTTTAATCACAACAATTTTTACTGAGTTAGTTATTATCTGGATAACTTACTCTTTGCATTCTATTTTTCTGAACTAGTTTCCATACGTATGTTTGCCATTTCTTTCCCCCATTTCAGACTACATAAAAATGCCACTGGAAGTGATCAGCTGTTTTTTTTACAAAGTAATCTGTGGTATATGGATTTATATAATGAGTTAGAGTGCTAGATATTTACTCATTTAAAACATGTTCAGATGGGAGACAGTGGGGTTCTCGGTAGCTGTAACCAACATAGATTCATAGATAAATACAAGTTCAGAAGGTGGTTGCCCATTTTCGAACTTGCCACCTGCAAATTTAGAAGTGGAAGAAAAATTTCCTATCACCCATACAAGTGTCCAATCTTTCCTTAAATTGTTCAACATTCTCACTGTTAACAACATCCTCTGGCATTGAGTTCCAGATAGGAGGCACTCTCTGGGTGAAAAATCTAGAACGTTTTGTAGTGTTACAAAGAAAAGTTTTAAGTTTTGAATTATGGGATCTTGTATTAGTAATGATCAAGTATTTTTCAAGGCCAATTGTATTAAGCATATATTAATTTTTTAGAGATTTAAATACATAAATTAGGTCACCCCTGACAGCCCTATAGTCTAGAGAAAATAATTACAATGTTTTAAGTCTGGACTCATAATCTTTATCAGACATATTATAAATATGTTTGGTTATTTTGCGCTGAATCCTTTCAGTCATACTTTTACATACAATAGAGGTTGGAGCACAGAAAGGAGCACAATAGTCCAAATGTGGACGAAGGAGACTAGAGTATAATAGTAAAATGACTAGGGGATCTCTGCTTTTAATATGTTTCAAAATATTACCAAGAAACATATAACATTTTTATATTGTTTTATTAGTATGTGTATTGAATGTTAAATCATTGGATATTGTAATGCCTAAATCCTTTTCTTCTGTAGTAATTAACAAATTAATGTTGTTAATTTTATATGTATACCAGGGGTTGTTTTTTCCCATGTGCATTACTTTATACTTTGCTACATTAAACCTCATTTTATTATTAAGTGTCCAAGTAAATAAATTATTTAAGTTTTCTTGTAGAATTTTTGCAGACTGTGTTGTTAACTATACAACCGAATTTGCAATCATCAGCATATTTGCTGATCCAAACCTCGCTTGATGTTTGCATGTTTGAAACCAATATGTTGAAAAGAAGGGGACCTAGGACAGATCCCTGGGACACACCACTAGTGACAGGATACCAGTTTGACTCATGTCCACGGATGACCACCCTTTGCTGTCTATTGTGTAACCATGATGTAATCCATTTTATTAATTTGATGTCAACATTTATGTTACACAGTTGGTCAATCAAAGTCTTATGGGATACAGCGTCAAAGGCTTTTTCAAAGTCCAAAAAGATAATGTCAATGGACAATCCCTTATTAAGAGCATCACTGGCAGGTTCAAAAAAACAGTCCATATTGTGTGCTGGTTGGCAAAACAAGATATACCAAACCACCTACATCTAGCTAGACCTCCACATTATATATTTATACTTTTGGACATCTTTACTGGTTTTTTTAGACCTATTTTTTTTGTTAGGGAGTGTCGGTAAAATAACTTCCCACGGTCTACTATGACTGGTGCCACCATATTTCATAACGTTTGTAAGTTGGCCCTACTGATTTGGGGTAGGCAAGTGTCTGGAAATTCAGGCACCGAATTTTGGGGCGACAAAGTCTGGAGAATCATGTCTGAAAATGATGCCTTGGGTTTTATCTTCATATATTCATCCTTAGACCACCTCATATTAACATTCTACACCACTAAAGCGAGTACAATAGATAAATGTTTGCAGTAGACCAGGCAGGGTAGATATTTTTACTGGAGGTCCAATGAGATTGGATGGGATTATAGCCCTCCTAATGGTATGGGATTATGCCCCCCCCAATATGGGTGAGCCGACCCCACCCAAAGATTTATAATGCTTAACAAAAGAAACAGGTTTCTGTTATCCTCTGCCTTTACACTACAGCCCACTATTTCTGTTTGGCCTGTGTATCTTGCCTATAATAACATTGTGGTTAGTGTAATGAACGTTACATAAAGTTGGGTGAGTTCCCAGCTAGCTCTCAGAGATTTAATGAATTTAGTAGGTTTGTGTGACCCTTGGCGCCTACTGAACCCTCACAGCCGTAGTTATTCCTATTACTCACAATTACACAATTCTTGGTCCAGAATCGATTATATTTTAATTAGCACGACTTTGGTTGAAAACGTTTCCCAAGCAGGCATAGATCCAATCATCATTTCCGACCATTCCTTAGCCTGGATTAAGATGTCTCTGGAAGGCCTGGCCAGAGAGATACCTCCTGGCAACAATACACAGCTCTTAAAGATGACCATACAGTTAAGCATATTCAATCTTTGATCTCCTCCTTCCTTGGGACTAATCAGGGTTCTATTGCTAGAGATGATTATCTATGGTGTTCCTTAAAATGTGTTATTGAGGAGAATTTATAAAATTGGCCTCTAGGAGGAAGAGGGCGAGAGAAATGAGAATCACGTCTTTACTGGATCAAATTAAAAGAGCTGAAAATACTTTCTCACTCTCTGGCTCCCAGGCCGATCTGGAGAAGATGTGTAAGCTAAAGAATGAGTACGAAGATTTGATTAAGGAAAAAACGGAATATGCCATTGCCAAAACCAAAGCGCGGTATCTGGACCAAGGAGAGAAACCTGGTAAACTGCTTGCCCTTAGGTTAAGGGAGGTAGAAAACTCTAGGCTGATTCCAGCCTTGAGAGCTCCTGACGGAACTATCAAAACTTCACCAAGAGACATAGCTCAAATCTTCGAAGCTTTCTATCAAGACCTGTACAAAGGAGGGTCTGAACAGGCCTCTCGCTCTGATATGGATGAATTTCTGGATAGGATCTCCCTTCCCTGTTTGCGAGATCAACAATGTGAATTGCTTTCCTCTCCTATTACCCTGAGGGAGATAGAAGAGGTTATACGCGGGTTACCCTCGGATAAATCCCCAGGCCCTGATGGGTTTTCCCCTAACTTTTATAAAACTTTTGTAAGAGATTTCCCTCCACTTCTCAGGTTGTTTAACCATATGCTCTCATCGGACCTTCTTGATCCTCACTGTTGGAAGCTACCATTATATTAATCCCTAAACCGGATAAACCGCTGTTGGACCGACCAGTTACCGACCGATCTCTCTATTAAACTACGATATCAAAATCCTCACCAAAATCCTTTCCTTAAAATTAGAAGAGTCTGGCAATCCTTGCTAAGCATTGAGCAGGTGGGTTTGTCCAGGATAGATCCGCGTCAGATCATCTGTGCACCCTTTCCCACATTTTCCAAGACGCCCAGGAGTCCCAATCCCCTATGATGTTGGTAGCCCTAGATGCCGAGAAGGCCTTTGATAGGGTCAATTGGGATTTCCTGTGGTCTACACTTGGTAGAATGGGTTTTCCTGAGACTTTCATACATTGGATTAAATCAGTATATCGGTCACCTTCGGCTAGAGTTTTTTGTAATGGCGTCTTTTCATCTCGTTTTTTTTTTATTTTCGGGAACACTTCAGGGTTGCCCCTTATCCCCATACCTATTTAACTTATATTTGGAGCCTCTGTTACTAATGATTAAAACATTGCCGCAGGTCACAGGTTGTATTATCTCTCAGACTGCTTTGACTTTATCAGTTTTTGCTGATGATATCCTTTTACACCTTTCGAACCCTGAGATTTCTCTTCCAGCAGCGCTTCAAATCATCACACAATACGGGAAGGTATCCAACTACAGATTAAACCTTTCCAAATTGGTGATTTTCCCTCTTAATTCTTTCACGTTTCAAAGCCAACTTCCTTCAGCTAGTATGAAATGGGCCCAGACCTCGCTTAAGTATTTAGGCATATACCTGGCCGGGATGAAGAGACTATCAAAAACTAAATCTGGATGAACTCCTGGATAGAATTCAGAAAGATCTCGATAGATGGTCTGTTTTGCCGTTATCCGTAGGGGGACGGATTAATATTATTAAAATGAACATTCTACCACGTATTTTTAACCCCCTGAACCTTCTTAATATTTGGCTCCCCAGAACCTATTTCCAAAAGATACACTCTACCCTAGTCAAATTCATTTGGGGGGGTAAACATCCTAGGAGGGCTTTCTGTAAGCTTAACTTACCGAAGGACAAAGGTGGTCTTTGTCTCCCGAATTTCTGATTTTATTACTGGGTTAGCCACCTAGCCAAAATGGGGCGCTGGTTCCGGTCTCAGAACGAGTGCTATAGGCCCATCTGGCTGGACTTAGAGCTTAAAGCATTGGATAAACTCAGTCTACTCCCTTCTCGTATCTTTTATTATAGTTTTTCCTCTCTACCAGTAGAAATACGTAATTCTCCCATGGGACTTTCCATCAAAATTCTCTCGCAATGCTGGAATTACTTTAGGATCCCATACACTAAGGATATGGCTCAGCCACTCACTCTTAACCCTAATATTAAAATAGGTGGGGTACCGCTTTCACTAGATTGGCTCCCACAAATCCAGAATCGGTCAGTAGAGGATTTCTACCCCCAGGGCTCCCTTCTCTCATCCAGTTATCTGCTGGAGGATCAGAATCTCCCACCGAAATATATATTCAAGATTTACCAGATGAGACATCTTTTGTTGAAGAATTTTGGGAATGTGAAATTACCTTCCCAAGTCAGGCCCTTCCTGGATCAAATTCAGGACTGCGTTTCCAAACCCCATGGAATTTCCCGTATATATCTTTTCCTTCTAGACACCAAATACCCTGTTTGCTACCTGAATTGAAAGTTTGGGATTCTTTAATCCCTGATTCTCCTGGGACTTGGTACCAAATATGGCGTGATACATATAAATTTCACACCTTAGACAGAAATAGGCTTATCCAGTTTTTATATTGAATAATTTGTATTTCACCGTCTAGGCTGACTAAGTTAGGTAGGCTGGGGTCAAATGTATGCACTAGATCGCAGGGACAAAGAGGCACCTTAATGCATATTTTTGGTCCTGTAGTAAGGTGGCTCCTTATGGAAGGCCATTCAAGCAATTTAGACCCAATCCTGGGGCTGCAGACTATTTTACACGGAAGCCTGTATTTTGGGCTGGTATTCAGATATCACAAATAGTGAAGAAATACCATATTGCTTTAATCTCAATTGCTGTTAAAAGACTGGTCCTAAGACATTGGTTGGACCAAATCAACTTATCATTCAATGAATGGCTTAAAGAAATCTCTTTCTGTTTTAAGTTAGAAAGACTGATTGCCAGTTCCGTATGCCATACCTGCCTTTAATCGGAAATGGGGAGGTTGTATGCTCTATATTTACACTAATCTCCCTGTCTACTAGACCCTTGACTGTGGTTTTAGTTTCTGGACTTGATTGTAGGTTTTCGGTTTAATTTATTGTTACGTTTATCTCACCCTATCCCTTGTAGTTTATCCCTTCTATAATTAAGATTGACACCTTCCGGGTGGGTCGGGAGGGTCTGGGGGTGTGTAGAGGGAGTAATTGACACTCTGGTTCTTTTCTTGTTAAGTTTTGTATTTGGGGAGGGAGGGTTGGCTGAGTCCTGTTTTAGTTCTGGCTGCTATCTGTATCTCATGTCTGTTTGTTGTGAAAACTCAATAAAGTTGTCTAATTTCAAAAAAAATAAAGTTGGGTGAGGGAAGAGTGATGGAGGAGTAGTAAGTGTTGAGTGACTTGGTGATACTGTTTTACATCTCTCCATGGCTCTCACAAATGGGCTGTTACTTTTTTATCCAGAAGCTATCCCCTTGAAGATCTCAGTGAGAATGTACTCCAGCCATACAACTTCAGACATTCTAACCTTCTATTTCCACCCTAAGAAATGGCATTCGGAGTAGCTGGAAATCCCTCCAAATGCATTTTAAGGCATCATGAACCATTCAGCTCTCATGGGGCCTAGGCAGCCCCTGAACCTCCGGCCAATTGATGAAGTTACAGGGGACCCCACAATTAAGAAATGCCCATGTCCCCACAATCTGGCTCTGTGCTCCACGGCCACCTCAGGACCTTGTGCACATGCCAGTAACATACCCAAGACATCCAGTGCCCCCTAGAGTTTGTAAGGCTTCAATTTATGTTTTGGATGGCATCTGATAATCTCCATGGTGGGGGAGGGTAAGCAGGAAACCCCACACTGGAACACAACTGCATGATGATCAGACCAAGAGACCAGATCAATCTTAACCACACTAATGTCAAGTCCCAATGAGAAGATCAGGTCCAGTGTCTGACCATGCTGATGGGTTTCAGAGACAACAACCTGTGTCAGTCCCAGTGAAAACATCAACTGGAGGAGCTTCTGTCCAAAGTGCGAGGATTTGTCACTGACCCAGGCATTGAAATCCCCTAGCAGCAATAACCTGGGGGCATCCAACACCTGTTTGGCAATGACATCTGCCGGCTCCTGTAGAAAATCACTCCCACCACCCGATGGTTGGTAAATGAGATTGATCCTGCCATTGACACCTGGACCACATCTAGCCATCACATATTCATAAGATCTGAAAGTTCTCATGGGGAGTGCAATGAGTCCCAGAGTGGATCTTAAACAGATGGGCACTCCGCCCCCTCTGCAATCTCTCCTTGTGCAATGCACCACATAAAAAAACAGGTGGAACAGAAGTCCCAGCACAGGGACAACATCATCACCCAGCCGGGTTTCTGTGATGCAAACAAGGTCAGTCAAGGAATCCGTGATGAAACCCTCCATCACAGCCATCTTATTCCTCAGTGATCTTGTGTTACAAAGAACGGCCCGAAGGGGAGAAGCAGTGCTGGCTGGACAGGCTACTTTTTGCTCATTGAAATTAGGCAGAGCCCGGGGAGGGGAGCCAGGCATGATGGACCTCAATCCTGATTTCATACCCTGCTGGGTCATCTCCTGCATCTCGCCTCACCAATCCTGCCCCAACCATCCTACTCGGGACCGCCTCTGCAGTGAGTGCTCCTCCTTTGCAGGAACCCCAGGTCCCCACATTGACTGAGGACCTCTGCATGGAGAACCAGTGGGTCCCCCTCCATGAATGGCCGAAGTGACCACAGTGGTCACTGGAGTAGATGTGCCTGTTTTCCTTAAAGCCTCTGCACATTCTTAACTAATACTTAAAAATCTTAAACCTCCACATAATTTGGTCATGCTCCCTAATAACCCCATTTTAGGAGGAGATCACCTATCAGTTTGACCAGCTGTCTATGCCCACTGAATCGGTTTGTGACACAGTGGTGTTATTGTCGATCTCCCCTCAAGGACTTTGGATCCCTCCTCACTCCATAGCATATTATACATTATTGCAGCCAAAAAGGCCATTACTAGAGCTTGGCTGTAGTCGAGCACCCCCACACTTGCAGCGTGGTGATCCATCTTACTTTGATATTTATGAACTGGAAAGAATCACAGCTTACCTCTGCGACAGTATGCCTCCGTTTTTGAGGCGTTGGCAAAGCTGGGTTAACAAGTTGACATTAGACGAGAAGTTTGTTCCTTGAAATCCCGACAATGTTTCATAAAAATTGTACTTTACTGGTTTACACCACACTACGGTGTCTACTATGCTAAGGGAGAGGTTCATGTTGTGAGATGTATAATTTGTACACCTGAAGTATTTATATCACTGCCTGACAGATATCAACATATTTGCCGAAAAGAAGATGAAACCTCCTACCTATGCCTTGTTACCTGCTCTCAATAAAAAGAAATTTAAAAAAATCTTAAACCTCTATTAGAATACCCAAAACCTCACAGTCAAATCCCAACACACACACACACAACACAGCCACAATCACAAATACACCAAACACCTGACTCATACAAAATTTAAACGAACCTCTATAACACTTAAAAACCACAATCACACTAATAAGCATAAAACTACAAATTCCAACACACTTGACCTCACTTGTACAGCTCATGAAACAATAACAATAACTGACCTAAACCACATACCCACACCATGCTCAAAACAATCCCCAAATGAATAAATACAAAGAACTAAAACAGGTTAAAATGAAGGAGAATTCAACGTTCAGTTTGTGGTGCATCGGGTAACAGTTCAAGCAATAAATAGTAACTTAAGTCCACAACAGTACTTGCTAAAAAAGTTGAAGTCCTCTTCTCTCACCGGAGGAAAGTTCAGGATTAAAAATAAATCCACAAATGAAGGCACTGGTGGAGCTCTCACCACCTCAAGTACAATTTAGCAGCAGAAGCCAGATGGTTCAATTTTTGCCCAAGGGCTCTCTTAACCTCCTCGGCTGGCCAAAACAGTCTTTTGTGAAAAGTAGCTCATCAAATCACAGCCACTCTACCACAGTCCACAGGCAGCCGAATGCTCACCTCCCATAGGCACAGGATGGAAAGTATACCTGTACCTGACCACTCTCCCACAGCAGCCACAAACAAACTCCCAACAGCGACCTTCTATTGGCATGTGAACAGCCCAGCAGTCGCACTGCCTGAGTCCGGTTCCCCTCCTCCAGCTCCAACCATTTGCTTGGGGGTCTCATCTGGTCCTCACTGAACTATGCAGGCTCCTTGAGCTCCTCGAGCCTTGGCTGGATCAAACCAGGATACCTCTTCCAATTTAGTAGCCAGTGAGTCCCATCTCCATTGCACCACCAGATACAGCAGTGCACCAGAAAAACAATCTGTATTTAGACATGCATTTAGATAATTAAATACCACACCACAAACTTAGCGGGATCTTTTTCTAAAAACAAAAAAGCTAACTCCTGACAATAATGCAACTTTGCCCCCCTAACTAAAACTCCTTCCCTACTTCTATGGCTGGCTAAAGCTATTAAATGTAACTGTAACAGAATAATCTAGTGATCGATTCTGCATTATGACTAAAACACCAAACAGATTACTTCTACAGGTTTTAGTTAAAATTCAGCTCATAGAGCCCCAAAAAGATGGACACCCCAGCATGGTGGTCATCTTCAGTCACTCAACCTGCTCTGGGAGGGGCAATCCCCGCACAGAGTACTGAAAGGTAAACAAGCTTTTGGTGCCAGGTGGAACAAACAGTGTGAACTGGCATTCAAAGAGACTGGTGGCATGCACCCAAATCTCGACCTCGGACAGCTGAATGTGTACATGAGTTGAAAGAAGATCTTCCCTAGAATCATCTCCATTGAGCCCCACCTATGAGTCAAACCAAAGGTGCTAGGACCCCAGTAGAAGCAAATCTTTTGGCCAGGGGGCAGACAATGGGTACGGCACCTGCGCTACACAATGTGTTGCCACATGCCTACCAATAACCATTGCCAGCTCCCTCACCTACCTGAGTTCTGTTCTTCCTGCCTTTGAGTGTGCACTGTGGGAGTGAGTCATCAGCTCAGTTTAGCTGCACTGCTGTTTCTCTTAGAATTTTCTCTGTCATTTTATTATTTTGTCAACCTATCTGGTAAGTTGAAAAAGGGGCCCAAAAAATTCCCTTTTTTGTTGGTGCCCTTGTGGTAAGAAGATTTCATCCAACGACTGACATCTTTTTTTTTTTTTTTTTACTTAGTATGCTTTATGCCCCCTTGATCACCCAGCCTGTCCCCATGCCAATGACTCAGATTTGGGAATGAGCCCAGAGAGTCGCAGGGTCAGCCGGGGGTGGGGAGGTGGATTGAGTGTTACTTGAATGCTCTCCTCCTCCAGGGGGGAGGGGATGATGTGCCTCTAGTGCAGTGTCACTGCCTGGGTGACCACAGGCAGTGGACAAGCACTGGCGCCAGGAATAGGTGGGCTGACATCAGCATACAGGGAGTGCATGGATGCTCACACACACCCGCATGCCATTGACATCATGGATCAGGGACAGAATACAGTATGGCCCTCACCTGCAGGACAGCACCACTTCTCCTCACAGGCCCTGCGTCTGCCTGCTGGGCTCACCAATCTGCAATCAAGCTAGTGGTCCTCCAGGGTTAAGAGGGGGGCCCCAGGGGCCCTACCATGGGGATGGCAAACCATGGGGCACAGCAAGGGTCATGACAGGTGAGCCCCAGAGATGGCGGGGTGACAGGGCTGTTGGGCCAAGCCACAGTATGGACTTCTGCAATGCCTGCTTCTCCATGGACTTTCACACTTTGGAAATCCAAGCACTAAAAAAGGGTCGCCCAACTATGGAGGCAGGTGTAGAATCAGAGCATCCACGATAAGGAAGCTAGACACTTTCCTTGGGTCCTTTCTAGGACTTTCCAGGTTCTCACAGTACAGGTTCTTCTCAACCTCACCAGGCTGAGACATCAGAGACAATGATGGCAGCATCAGGGTGCTCGTCTACTTCTTTTGGGCAGTCAACTAGTCTGCTCACCTTGAGGAGCAGATGTTCCCTGTGCTGGAGTCATGGCTATATGCCCTTTCTAGCGCAGCCAACACCTCAATGCCATCTTCTGGTGTCACCCATGCTGCTGTCATTGTTTGTGGTGGCGACTCTTTGTGTGACATTAGGGGTAGTGCTGGGTCCTCTCCCAACGCTCTTCACTGTGTCAGGAAGATCTCAGCACTGAGGTTTGTGCCAGTGTTGATGTCAGCCTGGAATCTGTCCCAGAACACAGTATTGCTAGCGATGTCAGGAAGTGGGATGACTCCGGCTTGGACATAGATGTAGGAGTGAGTGCTGGTGTCAGGCACGGGCCCAGCACAGGGTGGGAGATGGCACTGAGGATGTTGCCTGTTCTGAGGTTGGCACCACAGGCGGTGGTAACTCAGAGCAAGGTGATGACCCAGTTGCTGAGTTCTTTCCAGGACCATTTTCCAATGTCATGTTGGGTGAGAAACATGGTATACCTGTGCCTGTGAGGTCCATACAGCTAAGGCATCCCACTCACCCTGGGGTATCCCCCCACGGCCACCATTCTGGCAACTCCTCTAATGTAGGTGTGTTAAGAGATTCTGCTCAGTCTTTCCCTAAGGCAAGTGTGTCACCACAGCCTCAAGGCCTAGACGACCAAGAACCTCAGCCACTATTAGGAGGTCTCAGCAACTTTTTGAGAGGTTAACCACCATTTTTTTTGACCATCCAGGGTCTTAGACAGGGGACCAGCACTGCGTCTGGGCTGGTACCGTGGAGCAGTGTTACTTGAGACAACCCAATTCAGGGCACATTCTCCTGCACCAAACCTTACCAGGGTCTCCTCACCTCATCTCTGTCAGCATCTTTGTCTGAGGATAATGAATCATCCCTCCACCTGGCCTCATCTGCTGAGTACATTCTGTATCAGATATTCATGATGGAGGTGTTCCAGGCATTGGACTTTGCTGCTTGTACAAGCTGCTTTCTGGTCGCTTTACCATTGGGACTCCTCAGCGTACCTAATACTGACACTACTGTCATGCCCCCAAGGCTTAGAGCCATGAAGGAGATGTCCAGAGCCTTGTGAAGACATTCCTTCTCTACTGCTATCTCCAGGGAACCCTATATGTGATATTGCATACCTCTTGGGTCTGCGGGAGATGTGCCTCACCCAACATCGGGGTTTCTGGTACTGCAAGCTCACACTGGCCATGGCACCATCAGCATGACCAACTCCCAGTTCAAACTCTATGGAGTTCAACGCTTTGGGAAGGAAGCTATTCATGTTGGCATGCTCTGTTATATGCATTGCTGCATGCCAGGCCCACATAATGGCCTACAATTACTGTATATGGTTGCAGCATCACACTCTTAGCTGCCATGCTGCAGAGTGAGTTAGCCAGGCAAAATATAGACCTTTTTGCTCAAGGTCTAGAGGTAGCATGAATCCAAGTGCAGGCATCTTATGACACCAAGGTGACCTCTAGGCTTACAGGAACTGCAGTCTGTCTCAGGCGGATGCAATGCCTTCTCTTATTCCAGCAGGCACTTTTGGCCCTGTGTGAGGTGCTAAACTCACACTTCCAAGGGCTCACTTTTTCTCCCCATGGGTCAGAAGGTTGCTTTCATGGAACCCTCCTCCTCTGCCACAGGAGCACTCGCCTAGACCCGAGAAGTCATAAGTCTCACCTGACCTGTTGGAGACCTTCTCTCTGGTGTTCTCCCCCACTCAGAAGGCTGATGGTACACTTTAACTTCAGGGTGAGACACTTCTTCCCTCATATGTAGAGAAGCTTGATGCTCTGACCCATAAGTGAGACTTGGCGGAGAAGATTGTCGAAAGCAAAAACACAGAATTTGTTGGCAGATAAGGACCACATAGCCACCTAGTCTGCCCATTTTTTTCCTTGCCTGTACTGTCATCATAAGCCCTACCTGATCTTTGGCTACCCCTTGCTTCCCTACCAAGACTCCCTTGTACCTATTCCATGCATGCTTGAATCCCACCACTGTTTTCACCCAACCATCCCTGCTGGAAGACTGTTTCAGGCATCCACCATCCCTTCAGTGAAGAAGTACTTCCTCACATCCCCCCTAAATTTTCCCCGTTTCAGCTTCACTGCATGCCCCCAAGTCCTCATGCTCCTTCTCTCTCTCTTTTTTTTAACTTCTTCTTTCTCCCCTCCTGACTGGCCCCCTTCCACTGCTTCCCCCAGCCCCATTACGCCGGTGTCCACTGGACTCACCTCTGGCCTTCTCGAGGTGCCAGCTGGCTGGGTGCAGCGCCTGCGAGAGGCAGCATCATCTCGCTGGTCAGGATTTTCCACTTTTTCTTCCTGTCCCTTAAGTGCGGTGCAGTGGCATGCAATTAGACCGATGGCCGAACCACGCACGCTTTCCACACGAGGCACACTGGGCGTCTGCCCCGCACCCTCCCCCTTCATCTGTGGGTCCATTGCACCAACCCCCAGTCACCACTAGGGGCCTGGCAAGCAGCAAACTCCATCCCCACCCCTCCCTGGGAGAGGAGAGCTGTCCTCCAGATGCTCAACCCTCTCCTTCCCCAGCCAACCCCCAGCGGCCCACTCGCACTACGAACACGGGTCGCTGGCATGGCAGGAGGTAAGGCATGGATGCCTCAGGCCTCCATGCCACTGGGCCGGCTATGCTCCTTCTCTTTTAAAACACTCCCCTCCTGTACCTTATTCACCCTGTAAGGTATTTATAGATCTCTATCACGCCCCCCCTCCTTTCCCTTCTCTCTTCCAGAGTGCACATATTGAGATCACTCAGTCTCACCTCATAGAGCTTCTGATGCAGCTCCTGCACCATTTCAGTTGCCCTCCTCTGGACAGCCTTCACCCTATGTCCTTTCTAAGATGTGGTCCCAGAACTGGACACAGTACTCCAAGTGGGGCCTCAACAACAATCTATACAATGGTGACACCACCTCCCTCCCACTGGTAATACCTCTCCCACTCCTGGGAAAAATATAAAAATTACGTACTGTAACTGTTGATCATCCAGAATATATTCTCCATTGTACAATGACAAGGAAATTTCCTGTATCCTGATTGGTCAGTGGGTGCCTGAGACAGTGATGTTATTACACAGTAACATCACTCTATTGTTTTATTGGAGCTTTCTATCGTTGTTGTCTCTTTAGAAACCCAAAAAATCTACTAAAAACATTTTTACTTTTTTTTTTTTATTTTGTATAACATTGAGCCATTGCATAATTGCAATAAGGCACTCCAAAGTGTGTGTTATTGTGTAATAACATCACTCCTGGGGTGGTGGTAGCACTCGGCTTCGCTTCGTGCTTCAACCCACCCCAGGAGTGACATTATTACATGATAACACAGACCTTATCATGCCTTATTGCTTAATTGAGTACCACACCCCCCCCCCCACTCTAGCATAGTCTATGGGCAGCTCATCATGTTCATGCCAGGGCATAATGTCTATGAAGTGCTCTGTCACTCTCCTCTTTCTCTTCTTCCTCGACTCTTCTCCTGTTAGTTCAAGCTTCAGAAGAAAGCAAAAATAACTGCTGCAAATATCCCTTGCCTGCCCGGGGTACATTGCCATTCCTTGGGTATATCTCTATTAACTGCTATATGCAACCCTGCACCCTCCGAGTGTTTGACTCAGTCCAGCTCCACTTGATAGAAGCCCTGTTGGTGGTCTCTTGTTCTTTGAGAATCACATTTTGGAACAACTGGCTCCATCTCTACGGTACAAGAGGATGTCAGCTTATGGCTGGCCTACTGCTGTATTGTTTCTCCTTACTCGCATATTCTCTATCATGTTTTCATCTCAGTCTTAACTCTTGCTGTGACCTATAGCCTCCCTGCTGCTGGCAGGTTATCAGGAGAGTCTGAGGAGATGGAAGAGTGGCACATATGAACTATCCCATACTACGTTAGAATTTTCTTTGCCTCATAGATGCTGTGGGGTCACATCCAACAATACACTGAGTCCACTTCTGCCTCCTTTGCATAAAAAAAAAAAGCAACTTTTTCTGCCAGGTGGAATGATGCTATAGGCAGTCCTATAGGCTACTTTATGTTTTAAATGTGTTTGCCTCAAGTTCCCAT
The DNA here is from genome assembly GCA_016271365.2 of Neoceratodus forsteri. Classification (NCBI taxonomy): domain Eukaryota; kingdom Metazoa; phylum Chordata; order Ceratodontiformes; family Ceratodontidae; genus Neoceratodus; species Neoceratodus forsteri. The sequence continues at coordinate 349,855,808 of CM057456.1, forward strand.
GCCTACCTTAATTAAAAGAGGGTCTCACCTTGAGTTACCCCTGTTTCTGTCTTGCTTGCCAAAGCCTATATGCATTCAGGGTTGCTTCCCTCTCCTAGCTGCCACTGTAAATCAGTCTTGGACATGCCTGCTGGGCCATGGGCTTCTTTCCTTGAGGCTCTGGCTTACATACACAGACTACCTGTTTTTCTCTGTGCCCATGTTGGGTGTCTCCCCTCCCTCCTCTATATGGAGTTGGTAGTCCGGTTATATTTCTTTATTCTATTTATTGTGCCAAAAGACCTAGCACCTCCTGCTCAGACCCAGAAGTAGTACTGGGTGCAGAAGATATTATGGAAAATCACCAGTTATGGTAAGTACATAACATTTATTTCTGTATGGTATCCCTGGGGTCCTTACTCCCCTATTTACAATCCCAGGATTGGTTGGCATCCCAGGATATGCACAATGCTTACCAGAATATCCTTGTACATCCAAACTATTGCAAATACCCTTGCTTCTGTGTAGGACTTGAGTACTATCGGTTCAGAGTCCCACTATTTGGGCTTGTTTTGGCACTGGGTGTCTTTACCAAGTGCTTCATAGTTCGAGCAGCACAAAGAAAGCAAGGACTGCAAGTATTTTCCTGCCTGATGAATGGGCTCATAAAAAGACTTTCCAGACAGCAAACAGAGGAGTCAGTGTTAGCTGCCTCGCAGTAAAATCTTCTCCATGGAGTTCTACTCTTGGGTTGAAGCCGGAGGCACTAGGACCTTGTGGCAGCAAGTCTTTTGGCCAGGGTGGTGATGTGTGCCTGCCCATAACCATTGCTGGCCCTTCTCTTATCGCAGTTCTGCCTCCACATTGCCTCAGTTTTCGTCATCTTCTTTCATTTTATTTTTTCAGAATGGTCAAGTCCAAGAAGAATGGTCAGGGGCCCTCTTGTGTATTGCTGCACTTCTGTGCATGTGGCAAGAAAATTAATCACAATGACGGCCACTCACAGTAATTCTCCTGCCTTGGAGCAGGCCACAACATAGACTCCTATGATGCCTGTTTTTCCTTTATCCAACATACCTCAAAATTGGTTGCCTGAAGTTGCGTCCTCTGGTCCCAAGTTTTGGTGGCAGGCATTGGGCCAGGAGGTTTGAAGGTAGGACTTTCGGCCCTTTCCCCGTGTCCCCACATCGTTCTTTGGAGTTGGGCGAGGTATGGAGGTTTCCTCTCCCCACTGTGCTAGGGTTGTGTTGTCTCTTGTGGTAGTGTTAGGCAGACCATACATTCCTTCTCGGCAACTGGCAGAAAACCTACCAAGCAGCAATGGACGTTCCCTGCTCTGGGGTCACCTCTGGCCTCGTCTACATCTGTGGAGACTTTAACACTGACTTTCAGTGTTGTCTGAGTTGTTGCACCATTCGCTGTAATGACAGTGATGGTGACATGGGTGCTGGCTCTGGTACTGACACCATTTGCAGTGTTGGTGCCAGAGTTTGTGCTGCCTCAAATGACATCCTCAGACTCTTAAGGCACCAAGGAAGAGATCCAACTAAAGCACAGTGTCTACTCTGTGCCAGTGACATTCGCTATCTTAGCAGTGCCAACTCAGCGACAACAGCTTTGGTGGTGCATTCTCTACCTGCTCTGGCACTAGCATCAGTGCCATGCTGGGTCAGGCCTCCCAGAGGGGTCTACTCAGCCACAGTCTCTCTTCACACATTCTGGGAGTCCCCACAAGGCCATTGTTCTGCCACCTTCTCTGTTGTAGGAGTGACAGTAACAAGAGGTTCCTCTCAATCCTCCCCTAGGGTAAGGGTGTTGATGGAGCCTCTAGGCCCTTCATAAGACATAAGTATTACACCACAGCAGGCTGTTCCATCCCACCCCACAGGCAGCCACCTCAAGTGCCTCAGAAATGCATAGACAAAATGTCCACATTCTGCAGGTCTCCTGGGCCTCTTATGTGGGATCAGAACCATTCATGGTTGGGTACCACAGAATCATGGTGCAGGGATTCGGTTGGACCAAATTCAGGGTCTCTTTCTTGTGCCTAGCCAAGGCTATTTCCACACCTTTTTTCCTTTGACATTCTCCTCCCAGGATGAGTTGTCCCTCTATCTGGCCTCATCACTGTATACATTCTGTGGCAGCGAATTGTAGGGAAAATGTTGCAAATGTTGGATATTCCCATGATCCTGCCATCCTGCCACTAGATTCCTCAGGGTTCCCACTACTGACACCTGTGATATTCCTCCCTGGCCCAGAGCCATAGAGGAAGCATCCAGGGCACTATTGAGGCAGCCCTGTTCCACACCTCCCACCCCCGGGGACCTCATACTAAGGTATGGCATCTCCACCAGATCTGTAGGAGCCATACCTCACCTTCTTGGCTACAGGTACTCCAGACCTAGACTGGACCACAGCACCCAATACATGGCCATCTTCCCAGTCAAGATTCAGCTGGATTTAATGCACTGGATAGGTAAGTATTTTCCTCTGCAAGTTTTCCTCTAGTAGCTTCGCCATATCAGGCTCACATGGCTGCCTTTCTGTGACGTCTGTGGTTACAGGTGCTCACTATGCTCACTGCAAAGCCTTGCTGTGAAGTTGTTGGGCAGGCCATAGACATTTCTGTCAGGGGCCTGGAGGCAGCATGGCACCAGTTGAGGGCATCATACAATGCCAACAAGGTGGACTCCAGGATCATCAGATCCACTCTCTGCATCAAACAGATGTCATGGCTGCACTTGTCTCAACTAGCACCTCTAGCTTGGCAAAAGGTGCTCAACTCATACTAGCAGGGGGGTTCATTTTTACTCTGTCCAGGTCAGGCAACAGTTGTTGAGTGACCCTCCTGCTCCTGTGCCCCACGAGCCACAATCTTGACCTGACCAGTCCTTGGTCCCTCCAGACCAGGAAGAGCCACATCCCTCAGGTGTTCTCCCCCACACAGAGGGTAGAGGCTATTTTTCTATAGCATCATGGTGAACTGGCTCCTCCCTTGCCAAAAATGACAGCTTGGTACACTGGATCCAAGAGACCTACAAGTGGGACACCATGGAGAAGACTGATTCCAGGAAAATAAAAGTTATGTACTTACCATAACTGAAGATATTTCAGAATATCTTCTCCATAGAGTACCAGTCACCTACCCACCATCCCTTTCTGTATTTAGAGCTAGGGCTATTGGGCAGCTCACCCTTTCCAATGTACACCCTGCTTGGCTAGAACAGGGGTTATTCTGCTCTTTCTCTTCCCTTCTGGGCCCAAAACATTTTCCTAAGAAAATTATTTAAAAAAATTGTTTTGGTGAAATTAAAATAAGGGAGAAACACAATTCTCTGTATACATATAGATGTGTGTCTGTCCGTCTATATGTATGTCAAGTGAGCTGATCTTAAAGACAGGCTACCTGTATAAGTGATGTTTTTCTAACAATGACCACATGGTGGTGCTAGCATAATGTATAAAATACACTGTGACTTTAAGCATTTTAAAAATGCTAATCTTATGAACGGTTTTAAAATCATTATTAAAAACAATAAAAAACACTCTAAAATTGTTACAACATTAAAAAGTCTTACCTCTCATTATTTTTAAAAACAGTCTGTTATTTTTAGCTGCTTGGAAGGTTTTAGAGCAAGTTCTTCAGTGTAAGTGTTTAGGACATAAAACAACAAAGTCAGCAGACTCCTTGCCTAGGATGTACTGCCTTATATTACTTTCTTCATGCATTCTTTGATGTCACTGAGAGATGGTGTTTCTGTCACAGGGTGTGGGGTGAAGGATAACACAAGACAGGCAGACCAAGACTTAGGTGCATAAAAAACACACAAGTGCACTTATGAATTTATTCCAAATTCCAAATAAAATACGAAAATATACAGAAAGTAAAATAAACCAATTAGTCAAAAGCAGACAACCGTTTTCCTCAACAGTTTCTGAGGCTTTGGTTCAGCCTATGATGTGTCTTCAATCGAACAGTGTGAAAACTGCACACTACCAGAAGGTCTTTCACCTTCCACAGTCAGCATCCAACTGACCTCCATATCTAACTTACACCCCCTGGTGGTGGGCTTTTCATGTTATTCTAGAGATGACCTCAAAGACATCTGATACATCCCGTTTTCTTAATTAGGCTTTCTAAGGCAAACAACCATGCCTATACAGAAGAAAAAATGTTGTTCTAAGCTTTATCATCTTAAGGAACCCCATTCTTTTAAAATAAGTAACTTAAAACATATAATATGCTGTAAATAGGCTCTGAATGCACAGTTTGCATTAATACCATATAGCTTCTCCCTTTATTTAACAAGTCATGCATTCCTTTCTGTATAAAAACATGCCACAAGGGGCTGCTGTTTCCCTATAGAATTCATTCTGAATAAATTCTCCTGCAGGCTGGTCAGTATTTTAATCCTTATTTCTAGGGTTTGCTCATAATAGTTGTGGTGTATCATTTAATACAGAAGGAACCCCTACAATTCCTAAGGTTCATTAAGGAGCTAAAGATACCTGTATATAAATTCATTTATTCATTTATTCATTACAAATCGGGTTTACAACCTTTGAGTCAGAGACTCATTTACAAAGGCACCTGGTCACGGGGGCAGACATCAAGACAGTTATTACAGTGCAGATTAAAACAGAGGATAACATTACAGGTGCAGTAAAAGGAACATTTAACATAGATACACTTAGGTTACATAATGTAGTCGTTTGTATGTTACTTAGGTTACATAATGTTACAAAATTGTGAGTTACACTCATGGATATAGTAGGTCCTCAGAGAAGACAGTGGGTTACATCCCTGTTTGGACCTAGTAGGGAAGGAGTGGGTCTGGGGGAGGGAGAGGCTGTCCAGTGGACGTTGTCGAGCCAGGGGGCAAGGCGGGCAGGAACCACAGGTTACAACAGGGGGTTAGTTGCACCTACAGCAGTGGGTATTAAAGATATGGTTCTGAAGGGCTGTTTTGAAGGAGCCAATTTTTGGCAAGTTGGAGATGCAGCTAGGGAGGGAGTTGAACTAGGTGGGGGCTCAGTAGAGGAAGGATCTCTGGGCAAGAGAGGTCTTGGTTCTGGGCACCTTGAAAGTGGCCTTAACAGAGCTATGGGTGGTGACGGACAAAGATGGCTGCTGTAGGGAGGTGGAGACCCCCGGGGGAGAGTCCTAGAAGAGATTTCTTAGTGAGAAGGCAGGCCTGGTAGAGCAGTCGCTCCTCAAAGTTGAGAAGATTGGTGGTAGTATAGAGAAAGCAGGTGTGAGTTTGGCTGGGGGCACCGGTCAGGAGCCTATAGGCCTTATTGATGGAGAGTTGGATTTTGGAGAGGGCAGTGTTGTCAGCTGCAGCGTAAATGGGCAAGCCATAGTCCACGAGGGACAAGACGGAGGAGGTGATGGCCAGCCTGAGGGCAACCTGAGGCAGGCAGTCCCTGTGCTGATATAGCAGGCTAATCCGAGAGTTAATGGTGGCTGACAGGGCATTAATGTGGGTGTGGAAGGAGAGGGCGGTATCGAACGTGATACCTAGGTACTTGTATGTGGTCACTTGTTCTAGCGGGTGCAGAGTGCTGGGGATAATCAAGAGGGGGGTATTTTTAGCTTTATTTTGGTGGTGGGAGAAGAGCATTGATTTGGTTTTCTTTAGGTTAATGACCAGTCTGCGGTCTCCGAACCACCTTTCGGCTTGGTTGTAAGCTTGCTGGAGGGATAATTGGAGGGAGGTGGGATTGGGATGTGAGGCAACGAGGACTGCATCGTCGGTGTAGAGAGCATTTTACAGGTACATGAGCTGGGGAGGGTGTTGAGGTAGAGACTAAAAAGTATTGGACCCAGGATGGAGCCCTGAGGGACCCCGGAGCGAACGGGAAGAGTGCTGGAGAGGGAGACGCTGATCTTGACATGCTGGGATCTAGCAAAGAGGTAGCTAGAGAACCAGGAAATGAGACCACCAGAGAAGTCAAGTTGGTGGAGAGAGTCGAGTAGAAGGGGATGACTGGCAGCCTTGCAGGAGCAGTGTTCGTTGACCTCTCCAAGGCCTTTGACACTGTCTGAGTCGAGAGCAGCATGCAGGTGTTGGGAGAATTCCAGGAGAGCCATGGTTGTATGGTGTCCTCGGTGGAAACCATGCTGCTTTGGGCACATAATGTCATACTTGGTTAGGTATTCAGAGAGCTGGATCAACGCACTTTTTCAAGGGCTTTAGAGAGTGGGGGGAGGATGAAGATGGGCCGGTAATTGTTGGGGGTGGATCGGTCCCCACTCTTATGTATGGGTGTGATTTCAGCAGTTTTCCAAGCACTTGGGAACTGACCCAGGCATAGAGACTGGTTTAGAAGGTCAGTCAGGGGGACTAGGACTTCGTCCAAGACCATACGGAGGATCCTGGAGTCGAGGGGGGTCACTGCTGGGGTTATTGCTGCCTAAGGCTTTTAACAGGTGGGGCCTGGCTTTTTGGGGGGATAGGGTGCGCAGATAGAATGGTGGGTGATGCAGGACTGGAGGGAGAGAGGTGGGGATTGGGTCAAAGAAGCTGCTGGGGAGGACTGAGCTTAGGTCAGAGAAGGCAGTGTTAAGGCAATCGGCTCTGAGGAATGGATCTGTGGTGGAGGTGCCATTGATGGAGAGCTGAGATGGTAGGGGGGGCGGGACTGCCCATTTAGCTCTTTCATATTATCCCAGAAGGTCCAGGCTGAACCCCAAGTGGAAGTGAGGGTGGTCTGGTAGTGCTCTGCCTTGGCCCGCCTAATGGCCCAAGTGCACTTATTGTGTTCTGCGTTGTAGGCCTGTCTGTCAGATGCCTTTCCAGATTCTACAGCAATGTGCCAGAGTTTATCTCTGTTTTTGAGTCTCTGGAGGAGGGGTGGGGTGATCCATTGGGCATTGCATTTTTTGGAGCGGATCCTGGTGAGGGGGGTGAAAAGGTCACAAGCCTTACAGAAGGCATTTGTGAAGTGGTCAAGAGCTGAGTCAATCTAAGGGGCGCACTGGATAGGGGACCAGTCTAGCTGGGCTAGGTATTGTTTTAATTTTCTAAGGCCACCGGGGTGTAAACTGCGGCGCAGAGTGGCCTGGGAAACTGGCTTCAGAGTGGAGGATGACCAGAGACAGAGGACTGGGGAGTGATCACTAAGAGAGTTGGGGAGGACAGTGACATCCCGAATTTTGTAGGGGCTGTTAGATATAAAAACATCTAGGAGAGTGCTGGTGCCAGTAGAGTGGTTGAATCTGGTGGGCTGGGTGACTAACTGGGACATATCCAGGGCAGCAAAGGAGTCCCTTATATGGGAGGCAGTGGAGGCAAGCCAGTTAACATTGAGATCACCTAGGATGACTTGCTCCATTTTGTGAGGGAGAGATGTGAGATAGTCAATGAGGGACTGGACCACTTGGTTTTGATTCCTCAGGGGTACGTAGGAGACTGTGAGGAAGAGAGGGCCTCAGGCGGGGTCAGGTGTGATTTTTAAGGTGAGGGCTTGGGCTCCATAATCAAGTTTAGGAGCTAGGAGTGCCTGACCTATAAGGGAGTCCCATACGAGTAGTGCGCAACCACCACTGCGTTTGCCTACTCGGTCTTCTCTGTAGATGGTATATCCAGGGAGAGTGATAGCAGAGTCGAGGTGGATTTGGAGAGCCAAGTCTCTACCAGTGCAATTATGTCAGGTTGATGTTGAACGATCCAGCACTGGAGGGCAGCAGATTTCTTTAGGAGACTGCAAATGTTTAAGGATGCAAAGCGGAGGCCAGTTGCAGTACAGGGTTTAGAAGGACTGGAAGCAATAGCTCCTGGGTTTGGGTGTACACTACCAGATAATAATAATAGCAGTGTAATTATTCTGGTTAGTGGCCGGTGGCGATGGAGACCCTTGTGTCAACACCCAGCTGAGTACCTTAGAATCAGCGTGCATGGGATAGATAAAGTGCGATGGGTGGGAATGGCAGGGGAGAGCTGGGTCCAGGTCAGGCCTTGGAGGGTGGAGGAGTGGGGGGTGCTGGCAGGGTGGGGGTGTTGGGGGGTCATGGGTGTGTCAAGGGTGGGGGAGGGCCGAGTCACAGTGGGGTAGTCTGGGGATGAGGTGCCTAGTATGGAGGAAAGGTGCTGCAGTCTGTGTGAGGTCTGTACCAAGAGGGTGAAGGAAAGCAGACTTAGTAATGGAGTGTAGGTACCCATAGCAGCTGAGCAGTAAAGGAAGAGTGCCAGGAGTAGTAGAGAGTAAGGAGATGTAGAGCAGCTTTGGAATGGTTGGGGGAAAACCCCTTTAGTGGGCGAAAAGACTATAAGCTGCAAATGGGAAAAATCAGTATCAATCAGTAGAAGAGGAAGGGGAAAAGACAGATGAATAGTGATAGACTGACCACACAATAAGTGAAATGAGACAGGAACTATATTGTGTTGGATTAGGTAAGTGTGCTTATAACTGGGCCCTCTAGTGGCTAAAGGATATAATCTGCTAATGGAAAATGATTGACAATGATTAACATTGGGGCACAGAGCTGAAAAAAAAAAAAGAACAGGCAGGGAGGTTCTGAAGCAAGTTTTTTTTTTTTGGGGCACTGCAGCAGCCTCAATGGGACACCAAGGTCAGGGGTGCAGTCCACAGACTTACAGCTCTAAGAGAAGGGGCACAGCGCTCAGGGCAGATAGCAAAATCACAGTACCTTAAGACCTCTCTCAAAACTTAAAACAAGTCTTAAGAAATCTCTACATCAGACTAAACATTACTTAACGTGAGAAATCAAGAACATGTTAAGCAGAGGTCAGTCCTAGCATCAATTTCTTGGCAGCAGTTCCTAGAAGACTTCTGGATTGCTACACAAAGTGTGAGAAACACTGGCAAACAGGGGCAAGTGATATTCCTCCAGGGGTAGATGCCAAAATTCAGGGTTCCAACCCGTACCTTGCTTGGAGGGTGAGAGTCGGGCAGCTTCTCTTTGTTCTGTTTACCAAACTTTGTTTGAGATGAGAGTGCCCAAAAGGGCAGAGTTGTCCCCTGGTGAGATAAGGTGAGAGGACGAAATTAAATAGCAGGCTTGGAGGGGAGGGCAGTCAGAAAACAAAAGAGAAATTAACAGTTTGGGAGGGGCTGAGAATTAAACAGAAATAGTTTAAGCAGGGAGGTCCGGAAGCAAGTTGGGGGTTGGGGAGGACACTGCAGTACGCTCAACAGGAGAGAGCAGTAGCTTCAATACAGTCATGGTAGGGGCTCTGATTAACACTGGGGCACAGAGCTAAAAAAAAAAAGAACAGGCAGGGAGGTTCTGAAGCAATTTTTTTGGGGGGGGGGCACTGCAGCAGCCTCAATGGGACACCGAGGTCAAGGGTGCAGCCCACAGACTTACAGCTCTAAGAGAAAGAGGCACAGCGTTCAGGGCAGATAGCAAAATCACAGTACCTTAAGACCTCTCTCAGAACTTAAATCAACTCTTGGAGACAGCCAATGTCTCTTGTTCTTTTTGGTAGCAATTTTTTACATTTCAGTCCTCTACTTTCCTTTAGTTTAGTTCTAAGGGTGGCAGTAGCATCACTTTATGCCATCGGGACGCCACTGTCCCTTTTCACTATTTAATCAACCTTTTTTTTTTTTTTACAGCAGAGTGGAATTCTGCAAAAGTGAAAGTTCAGCTGCTCCGAGTTACTGCGCCACAGCTTGTGTGAGAGAGAGACAGACAGCTCACAGCGTGGAATGGGAGCGCTCCTTGTTTATATATTTTCATTCAGTTTCCTCTCTCTCTCTCTCTCATGTTTAAATGATTTCTTTTGACCCTGAAGGGTATCTTGCAATTTCTACTAGTAATGAAGGCAAACAGGGTAGAAAGAGTCATGGAGTGGCGGCGGCAATAAAATGCATGTGAAGAGCTGCCCCCTGACAAACTATTCTACTTCGAGTCGGGAATGTTTCAGTTTTTACTATGGAGTGGCTTTCCAAGTAAAATAAAAAGTTTTAGCCGCTCTGCTGACTCTGTGGTTGACTGGATGCACTTTCTAACCTCAAGGCATACCTGTCTTTATTTTTAACCAACCCAAGGCAAAGGGGATCTGCAAAAGTCATGGCGTGACTCCTGATTCAGAGAGGAAATGCCACTCCATGATACATTAGCCTGATCCAGTTTAAGACAGGAGCATTTATACTTCGTAGTGGCTTTTAGCTAATAACATAAAGCCGTTCCCCCTTCCTGTACTAGACGCACACAGCATCTAGGGAGGGAGCAAGAACAAAGAGCACTCCTCTCCTACAGAATAACCTTTCTACACAGCATCCTACTAATTTTTCTTACTCCTTTATTTAAATACACACAAAGTACAGTAGCTTTCTGTAATGACAGTATGAATCATGCAACACAAATAGAATAATAGATACATAAGTGTGTATTACAAGGCAGTAATACCATCAAGAGGTTTTGGGGACATGGAACCTCAAGAGCGAAGCTCGAGAGGACCTGAAGTCCCCAAAACCTTGTAAAACGCTTATCTTTCTGTTATTTTTTGTAATATATGGATCCATTGATAATACTACAGTTGAAGATGACCTTGGAACTGTAGTATTATCAGCGAAAACGATAGTATTATCACTTTTCAGTATAGTATTATTGAGAGTAGTGATGTATTACTGGGAAATTTTTGTATAAGTATAGTATTATTGAGGCTTATCCATATATTACATCTAATTATACAGTGGGCACAAAAAAATACACAGAATCCTGCATTTTGGCTGGCTGGCACCTTTTCAGCATTGTAAATCCTCCAGTGTACCCACTGGAAAAGGTGCCAGCCACCAATCTGCCGCATAAAGAACAATAGTTCAAATCCCTCCGACTATCACCAGCCCAAAACTGGCAAACACTACAGACTGCACAAACACAGTTGGCAAGCGATGGAGACATGCAGAACTCTACACTACTACTGCCGTTACTGCTACTGGCCAGTCCCAGTCTGCAGCCTCAAAAGTTACGCTTCCCGCTATCTTCAAATTAAACAAACTATTCTCACAACTTCAAACCTTAACTGGCCACCACACCCACCTCACCTCTCGCGCTCTGTTTAATTAACTTCCTCTCAATCACCATGCCGTTCCTCACTACAGTGGCACTCTCTCTCGCTGTATCACAACTTGGCCAGGATATATCTTTAAAAAAAAAAACATTGAAAACAAACTCCCGCGAGTTGCACCATCACAAAAGCTAATTAAACCCAGAAGCACATGCTCCGTGAGTGCTCTCCGTTAGCGCTGTGCATCGCACAATAACACAAACTATTTTTTTATGCCGGACTAACAAATATAATAAAAAATAAAAATTCACAAAAAACATTTTTTATTATTATGTTGTCCATCTGAAAAAGACAGGACCATTGTATAATAGCAATATACCCCCCCCCCCAGGGGTGGGTATACTGGTGGATTTACCATTTCTGGTGTGGTTAAGTCACTCGGCTGCACCTCGTGACCGAACCACACCAGGCATTGTAAATCCACCAGTATACCCACACTCTGCCGGGGTATATTGCTTAATTAAATCGAGGTTCAGCCTAGAAGCTAAGTCAGTGTTTTAGTTAATCAAGCATTGCAAGTACTTTAAACTGTCTACTACCAAATATACAGCACATCAATGCATTTTTGATATATACAGTATCTCCATTTTCTACACCTTCCTTTGCCCTTTATTAATTTGAAGCACTCCTACACTTTTCGAAGCACTTAATTGGTATGGACTCAGGCACCATATATTTCAAACACTCTCGCCCTTGATTTCATTAAGCACCTATGTATAATCATCAGCCAGCAAGCATGCTGGTCTGTATACAAAGCATAGGTACTGCTTGGAGCTTTAATGTCCTGTAGTGTTGCGCTGGGAGGTCATGGTGAGGGGAGGATATAATAAAAGGGAATTCAGAAAGTCAGAAAAAGATTTAGTGAGTATAGATAAGGCTGTCATAGGTGGCCAACCTACAGTACATCACTCTTAGAAAAATAGTATAAAAAAGATAAAGGAGACACTGCTGCGCAACAGAATTACACAGGAAGAAGAAAAAGAAGATAGAAAAGACATTCCTCCTCCCTGGACTGGTAGAATACAATTCTACCTTAGTTTCCATGATTTTCTCGGTGAGTGGTAAGTTGTCCTCATCTTCTGATGGCTCTGTTTTTGGACTGATGTCCCTGGTACTGATAATATCCCTGGTTATGTCCTTCTGTGTAACTGTGTGATGTTTCCACCTCTTCATCTAGGGCCACTTAAGTGTTGAACTCTTCAGCTGTGAGCCCCAGCAAATCCATAGTCTACTTCCTCATCTCTGGGTCAGTTTCAGTGCTAAATCTTGCCTTGGCAAAACAATTTTTAATTGTCTCTGGCTTTATCAGCGTCCACGCGGCACGTAACATTTGTATGCAGTGGAGGATGCTTATTTCACGGGACAGATCAGTTGCTCTGCCAACCATCCCACCATCAATGGAAACCAACAGTCTTTCAAAAATTTTCTTCTGATAGTGTTGTTTGAGTTCTTATCACCCCTTGATCCATAGGTTGGATGACTTGTGGTGGACATAGGAATACTAATAGAACACTGGTGGGTGATAAAACTGGGGTGGGCACTTCAGTCACTCAATATTAGGACTATCTTACATCTTTTTCTGTGCATCTTTTTTTTTCAACTTGAAAATGTTATTGATTTTCAACAACAAATTATATAGACAGACATGGTATACAGTGTCCAGTACATTTGATCCGTAGCTCTCTGTTTGATTTCTACAAAATAAAGACTGTCTTTTTTTTTTTTGCCATTAACTCTTTATTCATTTTTCGTTACAGGAATATGATCCAACAATGTCAAGTACAGACACAAAGTGATACGTACATGCATATGTTCATACATAAAATAAAGCAAACCCTGTAACATACCCCCAAACCCTCCCCAATCCGCCCCACCCCCTAACCCTCCCAGCACAAGTCCCAAGAGATGGCATACCATCAAACCATAGTAAAACTACATTCTCCTAAAGAGAAAAAAAGAGCGTAAAAAGAACCCCAAATCCTGTCGAACCTGGAAAGCTTATTCTGGAGGATAGCAGTCATTCTCTCAACCCTCAAACAAGCTAGTAATTCCTCCAGCCATTCAGCATAGCTTAGCACAACAGAATCCTTCCAGTGTCTAAGAACAATTCTCTTAAGCGTGGCAGCAATCAGGACTATATGGAACCTCCTAATCTTGATGGGAATATGAGAGACATCTCCCAACAAACAAACTTCCGGAGTAAAGAGATCCCCAAGTCCCAATAACGGATTCACCCTACTTTTAATTTCTGCCCACAAAGAGGCTACCTTAGGGCAGTGCCAGAAAATGTGCATCAAATCCCCAACCCCGGCTTGACACCTGTAACATATAGCACTTGTAGCAATTTTCAGCCTAACCAATTTTTGTGGGGAATAATAAATATTATGAAGGATTTTGAACTGCATCAATCTTAACCGATCCTGCAAGAAGAATTTATGACAGTTTATCCATAAACCTTCCAGTTAAGCGCCGAATCAGGAAAGACAGAAGCCCAGTATAAACCTTGAACTGGGTTTGGAGATCAGCCCAATCAAATAACACTGAGTATATTTTGGAAATTGCATCGATAAACCTGCATGGCCCCAATGCATCATAAAAATCTAACCTAGGACTCGAATTGTCCCACTACCCAACATGGCAACAAAGGTGCCTAATCTGATATACCTTAAAATTGCCGTAGTAGGCATCTCAAATTTATTCAGGATCTCAACAGAGGAGAATATTTCCCCATCGGTGAAAGAAAGTCTTTCACACAACACTCCTCAGGTAAGGGCAGCCAGGCCGGACTAAGAATTTTATTACCTATTACAAAACGTGGGTTACCCCAAATTGGCTGAACCCAATCATTAAAGTGATCATATTTCAAAAAGCAACAAAGTTGGGCATGGACTCTCACAGAAATCCCAATTGGAGAACTACGCAACTGGAGGGGCAGCAATTTCGGCGCAAGGTGAAGCAAGGCTTCAGGCCTCAAACCAAATTTCCGAGTCAGGGCCAACTCAATCTGTAGCCAAGCGGCATATAAGGTGCTGTACTGAAACATCTTTACCCTTCACCCATCTCAAATACTTGCTGCACGGGCTGCCCAGAAATATAAGGCAAAATGTGGAAGCCTCAGTCCCCCAGTAATTTGGCGCTGCCAACTTTTGATAGGCCATCAGATTTTTATAACCCCACAAAGTTAGCTATCATATTGTGTAGCTTCCTGAACCAGGCAAGTGGTATCCAAATATTCAACATACTCAGAGGGTAGAACAATCTAGGAAAAACGTTCATTTTAACTAAATTAATCCTACCCCATAAAGAAATTGGCAACTTCACCCACCTTTCTAAGTCCAGCTTAATGACACGCACCAAGGGATCTAAGTTCAACTGAAATATCTTAGTCCTGGATCTGGTTAGATTCAGACCAAGATATCTTATAAAATCTGACTTCCAGGACAGACCCAATTCCGCTACCTCCTGCTTAAAAACATTTTTATTAAGGGGAAATACAACCGACTTATCTAAATTTAACCTATAATTAGCCAGTGAGCTAAACACCCGAATAACCTCTGTAAGAGCAGGAATGGAAACCCTCGGATTAGAGACATAAATCAGCAGGTCGTCTGCGTATGCAGTTATTTTCACAGTATAGTCCAGAATTCTAATACCCTCAATTTCTTGTTTTTGTATAATTGTCCTGATGAGAGGTTCTAGGTATAGATTAAAAAGAAGAGGGGACAAGGGACATCCTTGCTTAGTACCTACATAAAGATTAAAAGGGTCTGAAGTGACACCATTACAGCTAACCCTTGCAGTAGGGTTTGAATAAAGGGAACTGATCCATTTAAGAAAAGGCTCAGGAAACCCAAATTTCCCCATCGTAGTTAACAAAAACCCCCAGTGAACCCTATCGAAAGCCTTCTCGGCATCCAAAGACAGCAGGGCCATGGGGGTACCACTGTCCTCAGACACCGAGAAGGCATGAGCCAAGGTCCGCAGGTGATCAGCAGACGACCTGTCCTTCATAAAACCAACTTGCTCTGGGCCAATAAGCCCGGGTAAAACCCGACTTACACGTTCTGCCAACAACTTGGCCAAAATCTTGATATCGTAATTAAGCAGAGATATAGGTCTGTAACTGGATGGTTGTTCCGGAGGTTTATCCTGCTTGGGAATTAAAACAATAAGTGCCTCAAATAAGGACTGATCCTGCACCTGATGACGTAAGATATGTCTAAATAAACTAAGAAGTAAAGGGGATAATAACTTAGAAAACTTTATATAAAAATTAGACGAGAACCCATCCGGCCCAGGGGTTTTATTCAATGGGAGACTCTGAATAACCAATTCAATCTCACCCTGAGTGATATCGGCCACTAACTGCGCCTGTTGAGACTTAGACAGAAAAGGGAGGTCCAACCCGTCAAGAAAGGCAAGCATCTCATTCTCAGTAGGGGTTATCCTTTCTACTATATAAAGATTTAAAGTATTCTCTAAATACTTGCACTATCTCCCCAGGGTGGTTTTAACCTGGCCATCTACTTTAGATAGAATCCCTGGGATTACCGAGATGACTCAATTGTTTAACTCTCTAGTCAGGAGTGATCCAGCCTTTTCACCCTGATCAAGGTAACTAGCCTTGGTCTTAATTAAAGCCAATTCCGCTTGTTCCCCAACAACTTTAAATAAGATCTCTCATCCTAACCAGTTCAACTTCAAATCCTCAGCAGACTGCAAGGACATAGTAACTCCTTACTTCTTATTACTCAGCAACTCGGATAGGATTTGTACCCTCTCCTTCTTCCTTTTGGATGCCTGACCTATTAATATACCTCTTATAAGTGCTTTAAACACACCCCAAACAACATCGGGCTAATATTATCCCTACATTATTAGCTATAAATTCTTCTATTTGTGAAATAAACTCCACAATTTTGGGACTGCACGCATCTGATTATTGATCCTCACCTACTGCCCCTCTTAGGAAGAGTAGAAAAAGAAATTGACGCCACTACCACAGCATGATCGGAAAGCGGCCCCGGCATAATCTCAGACTCCAGCACTCCTGGAAGAAGAGTGCCAGAAAATAACAGGTAGTCTATACGAGATGCTGAGCCATGAACTGCAGAAGTAGACGTATACTCCCTATCTTTCGGGTGAACAACTCTCCATACGTCCACTAGGCCAGTCTGGTCCAACAACTCACCCAGGGCCCGCTGAGCTGTTGAAAAACTGCAATATTTCTCCTAGTCCTGTCCATCAATGGGTCCAATACAAGATTCAAGTCCCCCTCCAAGATCATGGGGATCTGTACAAAGGGGGCCAGGATTTCCAGAAGCTTAACAAAAACTCCTGAGAGTCGAGTTGGGACCATAAATAGACCCAAGAAGTACCTCCACATTCTGTAGTTTGCCCCTAACAAACACGTATCTGCCCTCACCATCCTGAATAACCCGAGCGGTGCAAAGGTACAGACCCACTGAGAAGCATCATCACACCTCTGCTCTGTGTGCTACTCATGAGGAAAAAACTGATCCCATCTGCAGGCGCCTCATGGAGTTACACTCTGTTTGAAGCAAGTCGTCCTCCTGCAGGAACACAATGTCTGCCCTTAGTACCTCTAAGTGCTTTAAAATACTGTACTGCTTAACCTTTTGGCGTGCTCCTTTATATTCCAGGTTACAACTTTAATAGACCCATACAGTGCCATTATCCAGAATTTCTGATTCAGACCATGGTATGCTCCCATTTAAATGGCACACCTTGATACCCAATTAAGGACTTGTGCACGATTTATCCCCAGACAATCCCATAGGCATCTACAATACCGATTAACATTAACCCGCCAGTATCCCCCACCCCCATCCACACGACCTCTAATGTCAACTTGTATCACTGCATCCTCCCTTACTGCCCTCCCCCATCCCAATGTCCCCCGTAAACAACCTTCCCAATCCTTTTTATACATATCTCCTCCCAGAGAACCCACGTACCTAAAAACCCTCCCCTCCTCCCACCCAAGCTTTCTTGGCCCGTGACAACACCACACAGCCTCGCTCACCCCGCCCCACACACCCTCCTCCAGGCTATTATCGCATCACCCATCTACTACTTACCCAGTCCTGTGCTATACCATCAACCTTCCCTTAACCCGCTACTTAACCTTCCCAAAATCACTAACAGTGTCTAAATAGAACCCTCAAACCCAAATCACCCCTTGTCATATAACATTCTATTTATGTTAAAAAGATGGTATGAACCTCCCCTATACCAAAACAGCCAAACTCTCTGCCAGACTAACAGTTACCTAACCCACTGGCACTCTATACCTAGCCTGCCACTACATCTCTTAACCAGGCGAGAGAAACAGCGTGCTAACTGCCTTTGAAGCGACTAACATAATAAATTCAGCTTCCAAAGGCTGATAAAGCCATAATTACCGCTACAAAAAAAACCCCAGAGATTCCCACATTTAAATGCTGAGTAACATTACACCACAGTCTTCAGGCTCCCTCTTGTGGAAACTCGCACCAATTACATTATCCTCTGGTCTCAAAAATAAACTGGCTAAGCAGGCTATAACCATATGCCTCCATCAACCCCAATTGCTTCTAATTGAGCAAAGCTCAAAACATGAGTAAAGGAAAACCGAGGGGCTTACAGTCTTCCCTGCCTAGCCATAGGTAGCCCGAACTAATCCATAGCTTTTACCCATATTTAAAACACCAACAAAACGTGATCGGGGCAAAACAAACACGAAATTAGACCCCAGTCCATACAGATTCAACATTTTCCATGCACTTTCATGTCCATGCAGTAGAAGTCCCAGGAGTTACATGATCAGCCTCGAGCCTCGGGCAAGCAAGAACATCAGCCCCAGACCTCTTCACTTCTTCAACAATCCAGAAGCTTTCATTCAGTGATACCCGAAAGCTCCCGCTGCTGGCTTCATGAGTCTTTAAACAGGTTGGGGAAGGCAGATTGTAATGCAGACCACGCGATCTCCACCGACTCAAAATGCCTCCACTCTCCCTCCATCTGGACTTGGAATTTAGCCGGATAGCCCATTCTAAATCTGACACCAGCCGCAATCAATTTATTAATCAGGGGATTGAAGGCCGCTCTCTTTTGCCGGACTGTTACAGGTATATCTTGCGCCACCCGGATCTTCACTCCTTCCCAGTACAAATCCTTGCTTTCCCTGGTTTTCGATAGAAAAAGTTGCCGTTCTTGGTAATTTAAGAACCGAAAAATCAAAGTACGCGGTGGGGCATTTGGCGGGGGCAGTGGCGTATAGGCAGGAGCCCTTTCTATGTATAAGTAGAGCCAAGAAGAGGGACCACATTTTCTCCACAAACGCTTGCACAAACTTAATCGGGTCTGGCCCTTCCTCTCTCTCCGGTAGACCCACAATCACTGCATTATTATGGCGGCTTCTTTCTTCCAGGTCCTCCACCTTCAATTCTAGTTTGGCCACCCGCTGCTTCAATTGATTTACCCCCACCTCCATTCTCTCGGCATTCCCCTCCAAGGACCGAATTCTTGTTTCATTATCGGTGTTCCTCCGGGCAAGGTCCTCCAATGCACCGGTAACACTTTTCATTTCGCTAGCCATCTCCTGCATTTCCATCTTAAAGGGCCGGAATTCTTCCAAGAATCTAGCTAGTGTTAGGAGCTCACTTTCCGACCCCCCTGGTGTAGAGCCCTGGGACTGCTGCGAACTCGAGGCCCTCGTTTTTATCGGAGCCTTCTCCGGCGTCGCGGGAGGAGTGTGTTCCGGAGGGGCTTTGCGCATTTCGGTTTCCATCGAGCCCCCAACCACTTCAGCGCGGTCCTCCACTGCTATAACCCAGAAAGGAATTCTCTAGGGTGAGCTGAAATCCCAAACAAAGGCTCTATTTGGAGGCAAGGTGAACGGAGCTTACAGGGAACGCAGCTATACAGTGCTCTGCATCACGTGACTCCCAAAATAAAGACTGTCTGATAGAGCACAGAATTGCAATTGATATTACTTTTCTTATGTGGCAACCCCCATATACCTGATCTATCTGTAAGTCTTTGTAATGGCTGTACACCCCTCAACCAACAGGGATAGGCATGAATTATACCATCTGGGGCTATTATATTTAATCTGGGGATAATAAAGTTGATATGGGTAGGGCATGTATCTTAGCAGAGACATGGCTTTACACCCCAGTCCGGGAGATACATCAATTAAATCAAGTATGACAAAATCTGTTACAACTTTATCTCATAGCAAGGATTAACTCTGGCTCATTGACCAGGAACCAGTTTAGTACCATAGGCTGTCCGTATACCAATACATACATACAGTAACAACACATTTATTACATGTGTTAAACTTCCCTTTCAGAAATTTGTCCTTGGCAGCCAACAGGGCCTTGGTATCTGCATAGGCAGTTTACACTGTTAATACCTGTAGAATATTGACATAAGATTGCAGCATTTATTTTATGTTATTTTTTTTTATTGAGTATCAATAAAAGCATTACGGATGTTTCCCTTGCAAGGGCATTTATTCAGACATAATGAAACACTGAATATTATGATAAGGGTGCAGATCACAGCCCTTACAGCTGTTGCAAGTGCAGGGGATGTTGCAGGTTTACTTATCAAAACAGTGATAATGTACTCTGAGCTTTAATGCCATCAGTGCTTGAGTGGAATAAGAGATAGCCGAGTAACATGAACATTGCAACTGGTTTATCTTGTACGCCTGATATTATCCAAGAAACTGCAGGAATTTCCTGTTACATAATAAAACACAAAGGCCGTGTTTGTAAGGAGTAATAATAACTGCAAAACCTAGATTGTGCTATTTCTGAGGTGAACAAAATATCAAGGCTAGAGTCCAAATTTGGTAGCCATTATCTGGATCCCCAGTCATAAAACAGATTGACATTAGAAGTACGTTAAAATTATAACAGAGGGTCTCATGTTATTGGAATATGCCTGGAGTCCATGTACCACAAATCCAGAGACTCTGGTGAGAGGAACCTGGAAGAAAGCACGAAGACCACATGCACCATTTTGTCAGGTGCATTCACTTCAGCATGATGGTAATAGTTCAGAAAATGGCAGTATCAATCATGACCATATTGTACTTCCCCACCCCATTATATCAAGTCATCTTCCATCTTTTTTCAAGATACTATTTTATTTTATTTTTTGTTAACTCCTTTTTGCTCCGGTCGTGGCTCATGGGGCCACCTCTCAGGCATCCAATCTTTTTCCTGCCCACCTGTGGATCTCTCAGACTGTGCCTCCTCTCCCCAGTCAGCACCCCCGGTTTCACCTGCCCGGGTTGGGTAGCCCTACATCTCTTGGGCTCTCTTAGGAGACAGACTCCAACTGTAGGTGGGCCATGGAGGGAGGAACTGGAAGGCAAACCGAGGAGAACCAGGTAGAGGGCATGGGGATTGGTGCTGTCACCAGCCCCACGAGCCGGGTTTTTCCTTTGTTCTGCTACCCCCCCATGTGGTTCCTGATGCATAGGCACACGGCAATCCTGCCAGCGTCAGCCACGCAATTACGTGCAGCCCAGTGCTCTGCGGTGCCCCTGATCTCCACTAGGGGCCGCCAGAGCACCAGGCTCCCTGATACCGTCCCCCCCAGAATAGGAGAGCAGCCTGATGGGCGCTCAATCAATCCCTCCCTTACCGACCCCCGGCACCTGAGCTCGCTCCTGAACTCAGGTCGCTGGTATGGCGTGAGGTGTGGCGTCCAGCACCTCAACCCTCAGTACCACCGGGCTGGCCCTTTTCAAGATACTATTAACTCTGACTACATAAAGCACAGTGCTATAAAATGTAAAGTAAGAAAACAGTCAAACACGGATGGACCTGGTCAATGGTGGATCAGAAATAGTTGAATAACACTGTAGTAACATAAAAAGGTATTGATAGGAACTCAAAGGTCGAGAAAAAATACAACAAATATGTTGCAGGTGATACCTTTTATTGGACTAACAAAATTATTTTTAAGACTAGCTTTCGAGAGTTGAACTCTCTTCCTGAGGTCAAAAGTGACATAAAAATCTAAAAGGTATCACTTTTTTCACCAGCAACATATTTGTTGTATTTTTTCTCTACATTGTTGACTGGACTAACACAGCTATTACAATTCTCTTTTTTTACAACTCAAAGGTCCAAACTATGTTTCATCATCCGACAATTCCTCCTGGTGATCCGCTGCCTCCGCCACATGGTCTTCCTCCCTCAGGCTGGCTGCCTTTCTCTCTCTCTCTCCCCCCATTCCAATCATTCTAGTAATTTCACCACGTCCTTGGGGTCTCAGAAGGAATAAGGACTGTTAAGTGCAAATGTAAAGGGAGTAGCAGTGCAAAGGATACGTGTTTGTTGCGCAATTCCCTTTTAACCCTATCAGAGGGTCTGCACCGTTGTTGCATGACGTAGAACCAAACTTGGGAAAAAAAGTATTTTCTTGCCCTCCACCATTGCTGTATTAAATTTTGCAGCCAGGAATACCTGCTCCTTGTTCCTCACTGATAGAAGGAAGAACAGACCACTCTGGGGTGCTTTGCCAGAGTTATTCTGTAAGCTTTTTCCAGTGTCAGAAGCTCGGCTAGATTCACTTTGGTTTGAAGCCACTGCTCCATGAAGGTTAGAATGTTCTCTTCTTCCAGACCCTCCAGGAGACCCAGTATCCTCATGTTTCTGACTCTGAGCAGGTTCTCCGAATTCTCTAACCAAATCCAAAGGTGCATATTGTCTTTCACCAGGCTGTTGGTAACTGTCATTGCTTGGTCTGCAGTTTTGTTGGCGGCTGCTGTTAATCCCTTTATGTTGTCTATGCTTTGTTCCATTGTGGTGCATTATGCTGTAATCAAGCCAGGTTTTTGTTTATCATGGCAATGGATGAACACAGCTGAGCAATGGTCCTCTAGAGGGCTCCAAGGTTATCCCCGTTCAGTCCTCTCCACTGCCAGAAGGTGAGGCCTTGGCGTCCCCAGCGTGGCTGCCTCATGGCTGAAAAAAATCCTAAGCACTTTGAGTCTGTGCTGCTAACTTTTGAGGGTTTACCATGGTGGTAAAGTCCAATGTTCTGCACCAAAATATTCCCTGAGCCCTTCTGAGTCCAATGCCACAGAGCAGGTATAAGATTTCTGCAGTTTGGAGCAATTACGAGGTTAAAACAATTATCCTGTGCAGGTGCTGTGCAGAAGTGCTTCTGCTCAGCTGAATGGCAAGCTCTCCTCCCCCTGAGATTGTAGCTTTTAATGTAACACATATTTGTTGTGGGTCACTTAAAGAAGAGTACTGCTAGAGGGGATATTAGAGATTAGTAATCGTGGGATATAATAATATTTCTAAACATTAGCATTTTATAACTTGAGATAGTTTAAACTCCTTACCCTACAGGGGTTGATATGAAAGCATCTAAAGGGCCAAACTTTCTGAGGTGTGCCTGGTGGGCATTCCATAGAGCATGGGAGAGCCCTTCTAGTCTGAGGCACTCTAGTGCATCTGAAAGCCACTTCTTGTATGTGGGAGGCCTGTTGTCTAGCCATAGTCATAGGATTTGTCTTTTGGCAGTGTTGGTGACTAAGTACATGCCACGTTGCTTACTCAGCGCCACTCTTGAGTGACCCATATTGCTGGCTATACATATGTCTTGTTCCGAGAGCTCTTCATAGTTTAGTAATAGGTTTAGGTTTTATTTCCTGCCAAAATGTTCAGATGGGGTGCAGTGCCATAACAGATGGATTGATGTTCCTTCTGGGTGGTCACATTTATAGCATTGCAAGGTTGGGATCTTACGCATGTTTTTTTCTATATAGCTTTTTTTCCCAGCGGGTTGTTGCTGGTATGCTTATCAGCATTGTCCCTGCAGCCTCTTGTTCGGCACTCCTTGGTCCACTGAGCCCTGTAATCGCACACAGATTCCTCCCCCCTTTGCAGGGCCATGAAGGGGAGTGCCATCCTCCCCCCACCTGGGAACACAATCCAGATCTGGGCCAGGTGGACCAGCGATAGCGCAGAGTGGAAGCGGGTGGGCAGGGCTTCATTTAGCCTGCAACAGTCCATTTTCCCCTTTTCTCCCTCAGATTCCCTCACTGCAGTGACACAGACGTGTGTGTACATGGAGATGTGTGTGTGTGCCTAGGAGCTACAGCCCTCTTTAGTGTGTCACTTGGGCTACTGGCGCTCCCTCCAGACCTCCACCTGTGGACAGCCAAGGGCCGAGTTGGCAAAATCCCCCCCCCCAACCAGGAGAGGAAAGCAGTCTATCAGATGCTTGATCATCTCCCTCTTCTGCCAACCCCCAGCAGCCTGAGCCAGTTCCTGAACCCGAGTTGCCGGCATGGTGAGATGTAACGCACAAGGCACCTCAGCCCTCTGCACTACTGGGCTGGCTAATCTTGAGTATTTTGTGTAGCTTTTTAGATGTATAATACAAGTTGCCTAATATTTTGCACAGTTGTGTCTTAAGGTATATAAGGTCTATCAAGGAGGAACAATTCGCCTTGTCCCATTCGGATAGGTCTACTCCAAGATTACGACTCCACCACTGTTTCATCTCACCAGGAACATGAGACACCAGAAGTCTGTACCAAAACATATAGACACTGTTCTTTGCAAAAAACTACGTTAATGCAACAGTTAGGGTTCAGATTAAACCGACAAAAGTAGGGAAATGTGATGTTAGGGTTTCAAACCCTAACACCCCTGCCCCACTCCTGAGGCAAATAAGGGGTGGAGTCTTCCTTGGGGTTGTCAACCCTAACGCTCACCCCATTCTATACACTCATGAAACATACACACCTGTCTCCATCATATCTCAGCTTTTAGAGTTGACAACCCCAAGGAAGACTCCACCCCTCATTTGCCACAGGGGTGGGGCAGGGATGTTAGGGTTTGAAACCCAAGCATCACATTTCCCCACTTTTATTAGTTTAATTTGAACACTAGCTATTGCATTAATTCATTTTTTTATGTAATTCAAAAGTCCAGTTCCCAAGATTACAATATCTCAGTGCTGTGGGGGTTCTCAGAGCTACCATCCACCCCCTCCCATGGTTTCATTCCAGTTCTTCCCTTAGAAGCTGGGCTTCCACAGGTGACAAAGAGGATATAAAGGGGTTCCAAGCGAGGAAAAATCTCTCACCTTTGCCTTTGACTACATAAGACAGAAATTTATGAGCAAGTTTCTGAATGGCTAAGGTGTGCCACTGTTGCACAGTAGGCGTGACCCCTGAAACCCAAGTATTTTGAATACAATATTTCACCAGTATCAACCGAACTCAGGTCCATCTCTGTAAGAGTCCCCATCCCTCATGCCCCAAATCATCTATACCAAAGAGAAGCAAAAGTGGTTCCACCAGGACCTGCTGCCCCATCAGAGTTCCCATTTCTTGTGCTATGTTTACCCAAAAAGTCTGCAAGACAGGGCAAGACCAGAAGTAATGATAATAGGAATCCAATTCTACCTTACACCTCCCACAGACCAGAGACACAGCAGGATTAAACGTGTGCAAAATCAGGGGTGGGTAGTATAGCCTGTGTACAAACTTGTAAAATTATTCATTATATTTATTACAGACCAGAATGCCCCTGTGTAGATTCAATATCATCTGCCAGTTACCACCTTGAATAGGCATCCCTAAGTCCCGTTCCCACAGGAGTTTGGTTTTATATGTGGGGTCAAGAAAACATTGCCTCCCCTGATATGCAGTATTTAGTATTAGGCCCATCATACCCTTTCTGGCCATGTATACTAAATGTTCTACCTGTGCCAGGGGCAAATCAGTAACTGGGTCTCTGCCTAAACCCCTAGTATATGCCTTAATTTGCAGAAAATGAAAAAGGTGTGTGTTAGGAAAGTCCATACTTCTCTGCAGCTCCTTGAAAGAGCACAAGCCCTTCCCAACATATAAGTCACCTATACATTTGATACCCTTGTCTTCCCAGACCCTAATCTACCCCCCGTTCTCCAGACCCTGGATAAAGAAGGGATTCCAGCCTCTGGGAGTAACAAGGTCTCCTCCTCTCGCACCCCATATGATGTTGAATCTGATCCCAACTCTCCAGAACCAAAATCACCAAGGGGTTAGCCTGCTCCAGCCCAGCATAGGCTCTCCAGCCCAGTCTCAGAAGACAGGCAGATAATCTCCCGGGACATCCCCACTCCTCCAGGTCTGTCCAGCCTGCCTCCACTGGTCTATTGACCCAGTGTTGTACGTAGCGATGTTGTATTGCAAGATAGTAGTTTTTGAGGTCTGGGAAGTTCATTCCCTCCTAGTTCACATCTACCTTAAGCTGATGTAGACTAGTATGGGGCTGTTTACCCCGCCAAACAAAATTAGAGAAAGCCTCTCTAATCTTTTAACATCAGCCCTGGTAAGGCCTACATGGAGCATTTGCATCACATAAAGAATCCTGGGCAGGGTATTCATTTTTATGAGATTGATCATCCCCAACCAAGAAATGGATAAAGCCCTCCATCTACGTAACTCTTCTTCAGTAGTTCTTATGAGGGGGATATAGTTAAGATGGTACAGGGCTCCTAAATCTTTACCCACGTGTATGCCCAGGTGTTTAAATGAAATAGTAACCTCTTTCAAACCTCACGTGTGTCCTCAAGCCACACCCCTATCCCACCCCAGGGATAATAGTTCTGACTTCCCTAAATTAATCTTATACCCAGAAAACTCAGCAAACTGGGGCAAGTAGCGGTGGCATAGACCTCTGTGGGTCTGTGACATACAAAAACATGTTGTCTGCATACAATGTTACTGTATCTTATGAGCTCAGCCAGACTTTCCCAAAACTCCCAGACTATCCAGGTTATCCTGGATATTCACTGCAAGTGGCTCTATGGCCAATGCGAAAAGTGAGGGGGAGGGGCACCCCTGCTGTGTACCCCTATAAAGGGAAAGATTACCTGACAGAACACCATTTACCAATACACAGGCCTCCAGAGACTTGTAAAGCACCTGGACCAGCCCCACGAAGTTGTCCCCCCAGACAGAACTGTCCCAGTGCTTTGAACAAAGAATCCCATCCTATATGGTTGAACGCCTACCAAAGTGCCGCCATGGTGCCGAGAGGCTCCCATACTACATTCAGTAGCTTGCACATATTGTGGTAGGAGAGACGACCCGGGACAAATCCAGTCTGGTCTGGGTGGACTTACTCCAGGAGTAAGCAATCCAGGCAGCTCGCCAACATACCCTTCTTATGACTCCACACAAATCCCGCCAGAAAGGTGATCTCACCAGTCCCCCACCACCACGATGTAACCAATGGCCATGACATTTTGCAGATCTGAGGTAAATATAGGACAAAGCCATGACCTATACACTCAGTAGTGAACCAAAGAGAAAGAGGAAGTAGTTTCTAAGTAACAAGGGAAGGCAGTGACAAGAAAGCATCAGGCACAAAAATCTGTAGAGACGGTGTGGCAGTTAAGTTTATTCAGTCAGCCATTTGAAATTGAATCACATGTCTCTGCAGTCTTGTTTTTTGGGGTATAAGGTGTAACTGAGATCTTCAAAAATCTTAGTTAAGTTCTTTTTTTATATACCACTTTTGGCAGCATCAAAACCACTGTATTCCCACATCCCTGAAGATGCCCACACACTGAACAATGTTAGAAACAACAAACTGCATTTAATCCCAGCGTCTCGCAACTTCTTTTTTGTTCGTAAGAAACAATCTCTCTTTTATATGATCTCTGGTGGTAGATCATTAAAAATCTTTATCTTGCATTTATTATGAATGTGGGTGCACGCTCTTGTCATTACTTTTATGAAACAACTACACCTGTCCCAGAAGTGATACAGACCTGATAAGACACCTAATTTAACTTGGTGGCTGCGTGCTGTTTTGCCTGCTGCACTTTGCTGCATGTTGCTGTATTTATTAGCAAACTATTTTTATTTTTTATTTTATTTTGGTGGTCAATTATTTTTTCTTCTGCTGAAAGTGGCTCTGATTTGTATAATTTTACTGACTTTTGGCAAGTAAAAACAAGAAACTAAACAGTCCATAAATACCCCGAGATTCATACCTTCTGAATCCAGAATTAGAATTGCTTCAGACTAGCCGTCCATTGCTTTGGCTTTTCTGTATGAAAAGTGCAAACTCGAGGAAAGGTATCATTAAGTGCAGGAACCCCAACAGACTGACAAGACTATGCTGCTCTCCAGCCTCCTCTACTCAGACTGTGTTAGATACTTGCTGATTACCCCAAGGTTGCCTGAAGCTACTTGTCAACTTTGTTGCCAGCTAGCTGGTTTTGTTAAAGTCCTATCAACTGAGACCCTACAGTGACAGGTAAAGATGGCTGCTATCACAAGTCGGGATGAGGGTGAATGGGAAAATGTCAATAAATTATATTGGAAACAGTGTGCAAAAATCAGGAGTGCGACCCTTAGGAGGAGGGTGGCTGGAGGATTAATTTACTCAGGCAGTGGTATGAGTCTTAGGAAGCAGAAAATGGGTAGCGTCAGCAGCTGCTTGTTTAGTAAGGCTGTGCAAATACCATTTCCCAAATATCTGGCTGAATATTCAATATTAGGCAGCCAAATATTTGGTATTTGGGACAAAATATTTGGCCCTACAAAAAATAAAGAACGAGCCTCCTCCCCCTTCTCCCAGCACATGTAAGCAGAAAAAAGAATCCCATCACCAGTTGTCAAACATACATAGTCCCAGCATCAAGTTTTTTGTTCTCAATACCCTGATAAAATATTAATACAAATTCTGGGTGTCGGGTGACCAGCTCAACCCACCCATCTCCATGGCTGGCTAGTAAACTTTGTAAAGCTCTATCGCGTAAGAAAAGAATACATTATGGTCCCCCCCAGCACCTGACCCTAGCACCCACCCAGTCCGGCACCCAGTTATCCAGATATGATGAGAAGGTAACCAGCACTACTCTACCTCCTCAATGGCCTACCTATCACCTCATTGTTCCTTAATGAGGTGATATTACCCCTTTGCAGTTCACTGGTAGTGAAACACCTAGAGTTATGTGTTCAGAACTGAAGGCCCCAGACCCTGGAAGGACACAGATATGATGGAAGCAGTTTGGAGACTGGGGAAAAAATGAGGGGTGCAGGGACTGCATCAAACACACTACAAGGAGAGTCAAATGGTACTGAGTATGTGCTGTCTGCTGGAGAGAATGGAAAGTGTGGAAAATGATAGAAACAATCAAGTGCATAACAAGTATTACTAAGGTAAAGGAAGGTAACCTTTTCTCTAGGCAGGTGGACTAGAGGCGACCAAAGGGTTCAAGCATGGGAGAGACTTAGAGAGGATGTGATGGCATACTTCTTCATGGAGAGTGTGGACAAAGCATTAGAATGCCAAAACAGTCACAGGATTACAGTATGCCAAATGCATTGTAAGAATACAAGAGGACTGTGTAAGTAGGGCAAAGGTTTAGAACGAACAGAGCCCAAACCAACAGCATCCCATCGGAGAAAATTGTAGGTGTGGTGGTGGTGGTGGTGGTGGGGGGGGGGTCTCAGCATCAGTGGTGGGGTGAAACAGGTAATGTGATTACATTGGTCCTCCACTATGAAGTAATTAGTAAAAATAAGGCTCGGAGTAATCTGGGCATGCATCAGTTATCACCCTCAAAATATTTTTACAGGCTGGAGAAAAACTGAATTAGCTTGGCCAATTATTATTTTATTTTTATTTCTAGTAATTATAGACCCGTGTAATGAAGTTACAAAACATTCTGCCGGCCCACTGGCACAGCAGGAAAATTCACTGCTGCGGTGCTGGTGACCCGGGTTTGGGAATGGATTTGGGCATCAGAGAGCAGGCCGTGGAGAGGCGGCTCAAGTGTCCATTGACTGCTCGCCTTCTCTCGGGGGGAGGGCGGGGTAGAGGACTGGCATCTACTGACCCCTGGTGGAGGCTGGAGGACAGCAGTGTGTCTGGTCCCGCTATCCAGGGTGATCATGCCAGTGTTTGCCTTGCATCCTGCACATCACACTCCTGTGGGAGAAAAACAGGAAAATGGTGCACTGGCCAGTCAGGTGACTGCCTCCTGGACCCTCATCACTGGTGCTCCCGATCCATGGATTGCCACCTCAGCAGCACCCAGGACCACTGGATTGGCTGGTAAGGCATATTCCTTTCGAAGGAAGGGGACCCGCCTGATGAAGGGATACATCAGGGTGCCCTGGGTGGCTGTGATGTGGGGGTGGTGGGTGGATGGGAGCAACCCATGAACGAGAATCGGTCCTTGAGAGGCCTGAAAGAGTGATCGGCAAGTGCGTGGGGGAAGCAAAAAAATAAATAAATTCTACTGTAATAAGTGCAATAGTGGGAAATGAATATTCAGTCCAAACATGCAGACAACGATCCCCACCCAGTCACATCAGAATACTGGCTGAACAACTACCCAACACATGATTAACATGTAGAATATAGAAAAGAAGAATGGTGTGGGGGAAGAAAAAAAAAAGCCACTGGTGAGTTTACATTATGTGACTTGCCAAACCATCTCAATGCATGGATACCTACAGCAGAATGATTAAACTATTCCTTCTCACAATAAGTGAGGATACAGAGGCATTCATGTACGGTAACATCAAAATATTGCTACTGTAAGAAGCACAAAGCAATGAAAAACGCTCTGTCAATAAGATGTAAGGTTACAATGCCCTCACTCCATGATTAACTGGCGACTATGGTTCAGATTTTCTCAGCTGGATATTAACAGTCAGCAAACACAAAGAAAACTAGATCTTCATTAGAAAACATAAAAAAAATCTGGTATTGTTTTTAGATGATAGTCTCATGGAGCTGATCAGCTACCTGTCAGTGTGAGGACTGTCTCTAAGTTTTGAGCGTTCACAATCTGTCATATAATTACTGCTCTGTTAGTCTTTTACCTAAAAGAATAAAACGAAAAAAAAAAAAAAAAAAAACACAGTCCACTACATTACTGATATTTAGACATAAACATAAATCGTTTCCACAGTAAGGTGAAATTCAAGTTTG
Organism: Neoceratodus forsteri; assembly: GCA_016271365.2. NCBI lineage: Eukaryota > Metazoa > Chordata > Ceratodontiformes > Ceratodontidae > Neoceratodus > Neoceratodus forsteri. The sequence goes on from CM057456.1 coordinate 349,885,827, forward strand.
GTCAGTTTCTCTCAGCATCAGCATGTGAACCAATCTGTAAAACCTGTCACCCTCAGACATAAAAAGAAAAAGTACTAGCCACCTACAGATATACAAAAGTGGAAAACATATGAAAGTAAGTGGACCTGGATAAAAACACACGCACACACACACAATAGTAATTTCTATTGGATGTATGTCACTAACATGAGCAAAATGAGAGTGGAGCTGACGGAGTATCTACCTGTTACTTTAGCACTCTGACGCAATTTGCCACTTATAGGGGCTATGATGCGATAGATCACATGGTCGCTGTTTCCAGCAGGGCTCTTTCTGCTCACTGTCTCCCAATTAAGCTGCTGTTTCTATAGTTAAGGAACCTCACTTCATACAAAAGTTATGATGACAGAGTTAAATATTTGTACACAATTTAGACATATAGGACATCTACAAGCCATGCCGCACTCCATGGAAAACTAACTGGTTGCAAAAAACATATAACTTTTCACCTTTAAGCTTGTCCAGGAGAATGGAATGGGCAACAGTTTCAAAAGCTTTGGCTAACTCGACGAAAATGGTAGAGGTGACAAGGCCCTGTTCCATGTGCCGGAGAGGACAGTATCAGTGAGCAAGAGGAGAGAGGTGGAAGTGGAGTGTGACTTTCTAAAGTAGACTGGAAAAGAATGAAGAAAGAGGCTGAGCCAAGAAAAGGGGAGAGCTGGGAGAGAACAAAGTGTTCCTGGAGTTTAGCCAGAGTGGGGAGAAGAGCGTTAGGATGAAATTTACTGGGGAAGAGAGGTCACCCCCTTTAGGAAGGGGAATGGTGGCTGCCAACTTCCAAGAGTTAGGAAAGCATGGCTGAATCCATAAAATTATCTCTTAGGACTAATACCCCTTAGTATCTTGGTAGTATGTTTTGAAAAGTATCAATGTCATCAATGGCAATGGACACTATGCACTATTGTATAGCTACATGACCGCAGACAGGTGCGCCCATACCAGCATTCACTACCACTGGCTACCTGTCCATGGAGGACTGTTCCACGGACCAGGCACGCATCCAATGGGATGCCCAGACCTGGTCCACAAGTGGATCCCTTGCACCCGTGGGGCATGGATGGTGCAGATGATGCACTGTACGCTGGCGGCACGGGGGCAGCTAGTTCCCGGTCGGCTGCCCCAGTCTTCTGTGTGGTCCCCATGGGCTGGGGCAGCATGTTCAGGGGGTCTTCTGTGCCCCATCTTTCTTGCCGCAGCCTGGCAGCAGCATCCTGGGGGGGCACGTATACCTTATGGCAGGGTGTTACTCAATGTAAGGTGCACCCCCCACTCCCAACACTCCGCACCGTTGTGAATGGCGCAGAGAGTGGGCATGCTCCCTAACACATGCCCTGCCCACCTCCAGCGCGTTGCTGTCTGCATGCGGCCAGAGGATTGGGCGAGTATCTGCCCTGTGCCCTCTTGGTGAATGCCACACAGAGTCCTCAGGACCCCAACTCCACGGCATTCTGATGTAGCTATGCCAGCGCGTGGTTTATGTGGCACATTGGCATAGTGCATACAGCCCATTATTAGTAAAAAGGATAAAGGATTACATCCTACTGAACCTTAAAAATGTACAGAAAAAAAAATTTCTTTGGGGGGGCTATTAGATTCATAGTACTCTTTGAGAGATTTATCAAGCAGTAGTGGTTAGGGAAAAAACTATGTTCTAATTTAAACTTACTTTGTATGGTATCTCCACTATTAATTAAAAAAATGGACCTTTATAGGGGATTGTATAAAACTATATAATGGAACAAGTAAGAAACACGCAGTGTAGACTCGTTTGAGTTTTGTATATCTAGGAGTCAAAATTTAAAATTTTTTTGGCAGCTGTACCACATATTTCTTTCCTATGTAGTTCTTTCTTGTACTTTCAGCAATGTGCTGTTTTATGGCACATTTATAAAATGGGTTGGGAATTTGCTGTAACCTCAATGGACAAGAAGGTTTGGAACCCCATGCCTTATGTGGTGACAGCCACTAGTGCAGGAACCCTTCTGGCAATCAGGACACAGCACATCTAGATATTCATGCCTCCCAGACACTTTTTGAAACAAAAAAAAAACATGGCCTCTGTATCTGTAAGGTTAAAAACCTTAACAATCATTTATTGGCATAAATAAAAAACACACATTGAAGCACCTTTAAAACCTTCCCACCCTCAACCACAATCTTAGACACACTTCCAATGTAAAAAATAAAACAACAGACGCCATCTACTCAGCTTTTTTTTTATTCTGTTTATTTCAAAGACCTACAATACTCAGCCTTGCTTTTTAAAGCAGTGTCTAATCTCTTTCCCCGACCCCCGATTCCTCACCAGCCCACCCACCCACCATACTTCCTCCTTGAACTGACCTCCACCTGTCTGCTCACTGCACCATTTGGTCTCCTGCATTTCTCTCATCTGCTCAACATTTTAATTAAATGCGTCTTGTGCACACTGCACCGACCAACACTCCCCTTTTTCTCCTTCTCTGATCAGTGCTCTTCACTGACACTCTCAGTGATGCTCTCTCTGGCACACAGGAAACGGTGCTCTCTCATTTACTAACCCTCAGCAATGCAGCAGAATATGGCTGTCTCTCTAAAGCTCAGAATAAACGGCTGCTAAACATTTTAAAATCACAACTAAAAGAAGCATTAGACCTTAAACGAGCTCCCTAAATAAACACATGATAATATTTTTTAGTTAAAAACAGTCTCATACAGTGGGCAAGAACAGGAAATATAGGTTACTCCCCTGTAACTATGGTTCTACAATAGGAATTTGGTTCACATCCACACACCGGTACTTGCTGGCTATAGCTCAGTGCATCGGACGTCTTCAAGCTAGACTCTTCCCAACATCCATGCTGTCATCCTCCAGCTCTGCCCTGTTAGATTTTAGATCTGTGCATGCTGGAAGCAAGTATCCAAGTGTCACTTGCCAGGCAGGTTGGGTGGGTTCTGTGGATGTGACCTGAATACCCATAGCACAGTTACAGGTGAGAAACTCATATCTCTACAAGCCTCCCTCACCGGGAGAGGGAGAGCAGTTCATCGGATGCTCAGTACTCTCCCTTCCCCTGGCTAGTTCCTGGCAACCTGGGATTGCTCCTGACCACGGATCACTGACATGGTGGGTAGTATCGCTACTGCCATGTCACTGGGCCAGCCTAAAACTACTGCGTATTTTAAAATGCAAGGTTTTAAAAAGGTTTTGTCCCCAATATTTATGTTTATTTTCTGTCTGTATTCCAAATTGCTGCATGGGACCAATTTTATAAGCACAATAAGACACTCCTGGGATGGTGGTTGTCAAGGGTTAATGCATGCCCTGGGGCAGAAGGTACTCTGTGCAGGTGCCTCATACCTATCAACACCCCTGGGGCAAGCAGTAACCCATGACAACCACCACCTTGTTGTCATATTGTTTATATAATACAAGAAAACCTATGACAAAATACCACACTGGGGTGCTCACGTCACATCAACTGGCAATCTAATGACATAAAAAACAACAGTCCATATGGAATAATGAGTGACATTTATCATATAATCCAGCGTTCTTTAGCTGGTTACTTCAAAACAGCTTTTGTTTATTGTAATTGCTTTTCCATTAAAATATCATACAAACTTACCATTCCAACCTACAAAAGCAATTTTGGGACAAAAACAGTTCAAGACGGAGCACTAGATATGTCTCTCTGTGCCTTATCCAGAATGCTTTAAAGAGCCAGTGTACTGCCTAAAACTAATATTAATTTTTAAAAACTGTCAACTATTACCTTTTATATGTGGGTGCTTTTTCTTTTCCTTTTGGTTAACTAGAAGATTTGTTACCTGATGTTTATAAGTGTGACGTGTGGAACAGCACTCTGCCTGGCAGATGACATATTTAACTCTAATCCTCCCCATGACATCATTATCATTCTGACCTCACTGACTGTGACATCGTAGCTGCTCAGGAAGAGCCATTCGGTAACTGCCAGGACAGTCACCTATGATGTCACGTCAGTGAGATTACAGAGCTGATGAGGTTGTGGGAGTAATAGAAAAGAAGTTACGTAAGAACTTATCATAACAGTAGATCTTTGAAAGAATCTTCTCCATTAGGACACTCCTTTGGAGCTGTAAGCCATCAGCGTCAGAACCACTTTGAAACTTTTTGCTAGCCGGGAGCCGCCCACAATGACACGCAGTGTTGACATGTATATGAAGTGGGCAACCCCATCACTGCTCAGTTCCCTGCCAGAGATTAGCCATGGCGGGCCTCTAACATGAAGAACCAGGAGATTAGATCAGTACTAGCCATACAAGGAAAGGCACGGGACTGTAAATAGGATGTATAGAGTAAGGCCTTAGGCAAAGCATCTGATAATAACCCACAGCATACTGAAAAGAGGAAGGGGTCTTGCCAAAAATTCCAGGCCCTGGAGTGAGTAAGCAGAAATGCAGCAGTTTTTTATTGTCTCAGGACACAACAAGCATTTGTCAATGCTGAACATTTGATGCATTGGAAGATGTCTGCCCCTGCACCTTGTTTATTTCCTTCAGGTACTTGAATGTGTCTATCATATTCCCCCGCTCCCTCCTTTCTTCCAGTGAGTACATATTGAAGTCCATTAATCTCTCCTGATATGTTCTGTGTTGCAAGCCATGTACCATCTTGGTTGCCATCCTGTGGACTGCCTCCACCCTGCCAATGTCCTTGTGCACTTGCAGCCTCCAGAATTACACACAGTACTGGCAGGGGTGTAGCCAGAAATTTCTGTTTTGTACACAGTCTCCAACAGTTGCACCCCCCCCCATTAAAACATTTACTCATCCTCTCCAAATGGCACCCCCTTCCAAACATATCAGATTGGTGTCAGATGATTCTTCTAATCTTTTAAGTGGTTATACATGTATCTTTTTCCTAAACAACCGAAGTTTGAACAGACACTCCTCAGTGGCCTAAACTAACCCAAAGGCTACTGATTAGAATGAAAATATTAACAGAAAGGCACATGGTTTGTGACAGGCACTCAACAAAACTGTACTCAAATGCGTACAGTGAGTATGCCTGCCTACACCCTTGAGTACTGGAGGTGAGGCCTCACTAGTGCATTATACAATGGCATCACCACCTCATGCCTTCTGCTAATGATACCTCTGCCTATGCACCCAGCATGCCACTGGCCCTCCTTGCAACATTTGTGCTCTGCTTTGACACCTTTAGGTCATCAGAACTGATAACTCCTAGGTCCCTTTCTTCCTTGGTGATTGTCAGCACTTCCCCTCCATCCTGTAACTCTCCCCAGGTTTCCCTCTTCCCAGGTGCATTATTTGCACTTCTTTGCATTGAACATCAGTTGCCACTCCTCAAACCATTTTTCACGCCTCTCCATGTCCCTGCTCATTTTCTCCTCCCTTCTGGAGTATTCACTTTGTTACAGATGTTGGTGTCATCTGCAAACAGGCAGATAGACCTTTCCTTCTAGCCCTTCCGCAATGTCTGTAATGAAGACATTGAACAGGACCAGGGACACTGGTTTACCGGGATTGAGAAAGGGCATATTCCGTTTTGCACATTGTAAAAAACGGTATTGTCACCGGTGTCTGTTAAGCCAAAATCCGGTTTTACCGGTGTTTGGTTTTGTGTACTTTATTTAACAATTTTTAACTCTGCTAACATGCATTTTAGCAATTTTGACCTCCACTATTACACATCCTTTCACCCTTGTACCAATTTAAAGTTATTTTAGGTACAAGATGTGATGGCAGCAGCAACACTACAGCCCCCATCCCTAAGGTGTGATAGAAGCAGCATTACGACCCCATCCATCAGGTGCAATGGCAGCACCAACAGCACTATGGCCCCCATCCATCTGGTGTGATGGCAGCAGCAACAGCACTATGACCTCCCTCCCTCAGGTATGACAGAAACAGCAGCACTGTGGCCCCCATCCCTTAGGTGTGATGGCAGCAGTACTACATCCACCATTCCTCAGGTGTCACAGAAGTAGCAGCACTGTGGCCCCTATCCCTTAGGTGTGATGGCAGCAGTACTACATTCCCCATCCATCACTGGTGATGGCAGAAGCACTACAGCCCCCAACCCTTTGGTGTAATGGCAGTAGCAACAATGCAGTCCACATCCCTCTGGGGTGATGGCATTAGTGACAGCACTATGATCCCCTTTCTTCAACACCCACACCCGACATGCACAAGTTACAAATGACTTGGTCTCTTTGCTTGTAGAACTCAGATGTGACTTAATCGGAACTATCACTGCTAAGAAACTACCTTTGTTTTTTCCTATCTATAATTTAACTGCCTGAATTGGATTTCTGCCTGTGACACCACTGACCAGGTTTAGGGAACAGACTTGGGTGTTGGAGGGCCAGCTGGTGGGTGAAGGCTTGAGTGTCCAATGACCACTCACCTTCTCCTGGAGGGAGGGTGGGTTCACAGCTCAGCATTTGCTGGCCTCTGATGGAGGCTAGAGGCATGACAACATGTCAGCCCTCACTGCAGGAGGGAGCGTGATGGACATTGGCTTGTGCCTTGACATCATGTGGCCTGTCACACTCCCAAGAAAATGGGAAAACACCTGCTGACCAACCAAAGGACAGCTGTTGGTCCCTCCATAAGCCAGAAGCCCCAGACATGTGTCTGTTCTGACCCCTGCCATGCCTAGGATACACAGGAAGCTCTTTAGAGCAATTCTCCTTCCCTGGTAGCCTCCCGCAGGGGTAGGGGCCCACTCAATGAAGGGTTACTTTGGGTTACCTGGTAGCACAGCAGTAAGGGGCAGTGGATGGTGGTTGGGACTCAGCAGCGGTGGTAGGGGAGCTTGGCAGGCCTGAAGGAGTGAATGGCCAGGGGGTAGGAGGAGCAAAACAAAAACTGCTTGAATTTGCTTCTTTGAAATACAGTGTCTTCACCTAAAAAATCCATAAGTGATTAATGGAGGACATTCAAATGTATTTATGCATCTCCCAGACACGTGGATGCTTTTTTTTTTTTTTACTTGGTGTCCATGAAAAGGGTGTCTCCCAGTTTTCACGTCTGAGCTCAGATGTGAATTGAGCACCACTCTGCCCACCAGCATCGTACAGCCCCTGGGGACTTACCTTCTGTACGTCATTGACTGTGCTTTCAAAATCCACTGGCCAAACATATGTACACTTAAATACTTAACATTTGCTTTTTGTTGAAGCAGTCTATCAGAAAACCTTTTGTTATCACAGAGACTGAAACAGTAGGTGGGAGAAAAGCTGAAAATGATCCAATTCACCTAAATGGGGTGCTAACTGTGAAGTATTTTCATAAGTAGTAAGGCAGTTTCTTCTTTGTGGACATACTTTCATTCAGACTAATTTTCATTCAAACAACTGAGGATTTTGGATGACTCTAATTATAAACTTGAATAAACTAGTTGGTAACAGTGATCCTGCATTTAGCAATCTACAACCTAGATGCTTATATGCAAAGAATACAATAAAAACCTGACTAAAATCTAAAAACAAGCTTATAAAACACATAAAATGTATCTGAACATTTATCTTTACCTATACAAAATCATTGCAGCCCAAGTAAAACTCAGGTAAATTACATGGTACCCTGACTACTATTCTATGATGTAGTAAACATATATTGGAATTTTTTTATATTCTTTATAAAGCAGGTAAGGCACACTAGGCAGAACTGTCTATTTTCAGGAGTGACCTAGAAGCACTGGGGAGGTTAAGTGACTGGCTTGGAGTCACACAGTACGCAAGTGGAGGTTGTGAGAATCAAACCCAGGTCTGCTGGATGTACCCAGTTCATTTACTGTTTGTTACTCTAACCACTAGGCATGGGTGGTTAAACTGAATGGCTGATTACAACAAAGCAGTGCGGGTGATTTCCTTACTGACTCTATATGCAGTAAAGCAGAAAGAATGCAAAGCACAGCAGCATTCATTTTAAGATGCTGAAATCTGGGTCAGCCCACTGGCACTGCGGCAGCACTATTGCTTGCAATGCCAGTGACCCAGGGTCAGAAGCAAACTCGAGTTGCTGGAGGTCTGGCCAGGGGAGTAGGATCGAGCACCTGGGGGACTGCCCTCCTCCTCCAGGGAGGGTGGGCTGCAGGTCCTGCTCCTTTATCACCACCTGTGTGACCACGGGTGGTGATGCAATGGTGCTGCAGAGTGATCAGGAGGGAGGATGCTAGCCAGGATCTGGAGCAGTGGCATGTTTCTATGTGAGCTACCTCTTGGATCTTCTGTAGTGCTGGTGCCCTCAGGGACAAAGACCAGAAAACCAGGAACAATCACCCCACATTGGCCACTGGCAGAAGGGACCCAGGTGCCCCAGACTTCATAACCAGGCTCCATGAGGGACCCACTGAGCTGCCCAACACACACTAAGGGAGTGTGGAGGGTTGACCTGGGGTTCCTTCCCTTCCCACCTGGGGGGGGTACAATCCAGGCAGGATAGGGGCAGGACCACAGGAGCTCCTGAGCATTAGCTGGGGGTGAAGCCAAGGGCTAGCCAGCCTAGGGATCTCTGAAAAGTGGAGACTGATGCTGTGAGAAGGGGACATAGAAAGAGAAATTAAAAAAAAATGTAAAAAGATGCTGACATCTTAGAAATTCTGTGCAGTGACATGCAATTTCCGTGAGGCACCGGTACAAGAATTCAAAATCCGCAAACCGAGCAGGATTCTGTCATTGTTACCGGTGTTACTAGTAAAAATGGAAAACCAGGGTCCCTGAACAGGACCGATCCCTGAAGTACCCCACTGGTCACCACTCTCTCCCCAGATTGGATTCCATTACCACCACCCTTTGTCTCCTATGCGTAAGAAAGTTTCTAACCCAATTTATCAGCTTGTGTCCTGTGGCCAGACTACTCATCTTGTTAATCAGCCTTCTATGTTGGGTGGTGTCAAAGGCTTTCCTGAAATCAAGGTAGATGACGTCCACTGCCCCTCCCTGATTTACTTCCTTACTGAGATGTTAGGGTTTCTAACCCTAACCCTAACGCCAGCCCCCATCCCCACCCTGCAGAGACTGTCAGGCATTGGAGTTGTGCCTTTGGGTCATTGGCCATAACGCACATGCCATTCCACCTCACCCCACCCTGCAGACACTGACAGGTGTCGCGGTGTGCCTTGAGGCTGAAATGCCACAAGTGCGAAAACACATTTCATGCAGGATGTGAAAAATGACAGCTATACTGTTCATGAGGTGGTGTAAAAAACTGGCAGTGTTGAATATTTGGAGTGAAAATCTATAATTTGTCAAAGTTATGCGCATGTATAGCGAAATTTCAATGACTGCACGTAACTCTAGCTGAGATGGGTGCAGTATAGGAGAATGGGCTGAACGTTAGGGCCGAAGACCCAAAGCACACCTCGATGCCTGTCACTGGCTACAGGGTGGTGTTGGGGGTGGAATGGCATAAGCATCACGGCTGACAACCCCAAGTCACACCCCCGACGACTGTCAGTCTCTACAGGGTGGCGGTTGGAAACCCTAATGCCCCGGGTGTTTGTTGGTATTTTTACTCCAAATTTTCAACATGGGCTTTTTGGGACCCCCACCTCATGAACAGTGGCACTATCAATTTGTTACTCAATCCCAAAAGGTGATTTCATGCAGTGACTGTGCCATTTGGTGCCACAGGTGCAAAAACACATTTCAGGCAGGATGTGAAAAATGACAGCTATACTGTTCATGAGGTAGTGTGAAAAACTAGCAATGTTGAATATTTGGAGTGAAAATATAAAAATTTGCCAAAGTTACGCGCATGCATAGTGAAATGTCAACGACCGCACGTTTCTCGAGCGTTTTTGAATATTTTTGTACCAAATTTTCAACATGTCATTTTTGGGACCCCACCTCATGAACAATGACACTATGATTTCATTAATCCATCCTGAAAGTTGATTTTGAACAGAGACTGCACCATTCTGTGACACAGGGTGCAAAAACATATTTCAGGCCAGATGTGAAAAATGACAGTTGTACTGTTCATACAGAGGTGTGAAATAATGGCAATGTTGAAAATCTGGAGTGAAAATATAAAAAATTGGTGACATTATGAGTGTGCATAGAAACTGCACAATGCGCACTCATAACACAGTCATTTTTTTGGAATTTTTTCACCAAATTTATAACGTGGGCTTTTTGAGACCCCCACCTCATGAACGGTGGCACTGTCATTTTAATTGGTCCCGAATGGTGATTCCGCTTTGGCGACGAAATCACCTTTCAGGACGGAGTAACGAAATGACAGTGTTCATGAGGTGGGGTCCCAAGAACCCCATGTTGAAAATTTGGAGCTACAATTCCTAAAAATGGCTGCGATATCAACATAAATTGAAACCCCCCACTGACTGCCATTATACGGCACTTGTCTTTGATTCTTCAGTTTGCCAGTCAGCTTTGAAGAGTGCAGACATGTCCTGGTCCAGAGAAGATGACAGTGCTGACCTCTGAAGTTAAGTATGGGGTAAGGGGGGGGTGTGGGAGATGGGTGCTCAGTGGAAGGGTGGGGAGGGAGGACTGGGGAGACAATGAGGGACCATTTCCTTTTTTGCAGGTTAAAAAAAATACGTTGCGGGATGGTTTTCTATATTTACAGGTAAAAAAAATACTTTTGGGCACACTGGGGTGGGCTCCCAGTGTGCCACATGAGTTGGGGGGAGGAGATACATGCTGCCAATGGGGGGGATTGTGCACCCCCCTGTCTGCTAAGAAAGTGGGCTTGGGGGCATCCGGCATCGGGAGTGGGTATCCCGGTGTCAGAAAGATAAATATAAAAAAACAATTATCTGGGCACACTGAGGTGGGCTCCCAGTGTGCCACAATGCAGAGGGTGGGTATACATACCAACTCGGGGATTGGGCACCCCGATGTAGGCAAAAAGACTTTGGGGGAGCAAACCAGTTTGATGCAGGATCCTGCATTGAAAATTTTGATGCAGGATTCTGCATCGAAGAAAAGATGTTGGGGACAATTTTCTATTTTCACAGGTTTATTTTTTCAATAGCACATTTCGGCATGCTGGGGTAGGCTCCCAGTGTGCCACATTAATTGGGGTGAGATACATGCTGACACGGGGATTGGGCACCCCGATGTCGGCTTTAACAGAAAGCTGCACCATGGCTAATGTTGAGGTGGGGGGGCTCAGAGGACCAAGTACTGGAAGACAAAGCCACACCGTGGGAAATGTTTAAGCTTTAGGGGTGGGGGTCAGAGAGAGAAAAGATGGTCCGTAACTGCGATCATGCTTATTAGTGTGCACCCTAATGAGTATGGCCAGAGTTTGGGCTACAGAAAGAAATGAAACGCTTCCATTGGAGCGGTTCATTTCTTTTAAGTAGAGAATGTGCTATGTCAGCAAAGCTAAACCGCGGTCATGAGCAGAGTGCCTAGTCATTGGTGTGCACTACCAAACCCATTGCAGTTTCAGCTGTAACTGGCTCGGCAGTGACACACCTCTCATTTCCCATTATTGTCCCAAGACGTTTTGTGTGCAAGCACATCAAATGCAGAAATGTCCAACTCTGGATGACCCCCATCTTGAGAAGAGGTCATTTATCATGGATGTCAGCAGTTCCTATTTATGAACCATTGACTGGGACCTGCCTAACCTGTCTGCAAAGCTGTTTTGGAGACTTGGAAGAAATACGGCTGACAGCTAAAGGCCATGAGATAGAGCCCAGTATCATACTATCATTGCTTCCATGCATAGGGAATAGGAGTGCCCCCTTGTTTGTTGGTATAATGCATCACACTGACATTGTCCATCTGGATTAGCAGAGGACTGAGGAAGAGATGATTCTGAAAAACCTGGAGGCTGTACAGGAAAGCAATCATTTCCATCACATTTATATATAGCTCTACCACCATCCTGGACCATGACCCTTGTGTCTGGTAAGTGCCAACATTAGCACCTCAGCTAGAGTCCGAATCATCCATGGTGAGGATCTGTACAGGAGCTGGTACAAGGAATGGAATGCCCTTCAATAAATTCTTGCAATCCATCCACCATTAACAACGCTCTGCTCAGAGGAGAATTGATGAGAACCATTTGTTTCAACTCATCCATCAACTGATCCTACTGAACCCTGAGTGTCCACTGGGGTATCCATATATTTAGTCCAGCTAGTGGTACATTCACTATGTCTTCAGCCATGAGGACCAGGAAATGTAACATTGTTCACGGAAAGACATAGTGACTCCTGTGCACCACGTGTGCCTGAGCAATCGGAGTGTGTCTGTGCTGTCTTGGGGCAGAAGGGCACATTCCTCTTCTGTGTCCAAGACTGCTCCTTTGTACTGCAGTCTCTGGCAAGGAGTTAAGACAGCCTTTGGCACATTTACTGTGACTCCCAAGTCGTCAAATGACTGCCATGTCCGAGACAGGGTGTGCAGCAGATGTTTCCTAGAGCTGGCTTTCAAGAGCCAGTAATCCAGATACGGGAAGACATGTAGGCCTTCCCTGCAAGAGGCTGCTGCCGCAACTGCCAAGCAATTGATAAAAACACATGGCACAGAAGACAAATCAAAGAGCAATATTCTGAACTGGTAATGCTCTCCTTCCAGCATAAAGCAGAGCTATTGTCTGTGAGCCTTCCTGATTCTGATACAAAGGTATGCATCGTTCATATCTAGGGAGCAAAGCCATGCCCCTATTTGCAACAAGGGAATCAAAGCTTGGGAACCAGAAATAGTATCTGGAATAGAACCCTCTGTCCACCTGACAAGGAGGAACAGGTTATATAGCATGTCTGTGTATTAAAGCCTGTACTTCTTTCAGAGAGAACAAATGAAGGATAACTGGAAGGAGTATGCTCTGGAGGGTCTCTAAAAGCTCCAGTACATGCCCCTTTTGTAATGATCTCCAGGACCCATTCATCCATTGTGACCTCCCTCCACTGTTTGAGATATAGGGAGAGTTGTCCCCCTACAATCACCCCTGGAGGCAACAGTGGTGTAGGGATAATCTGAAATGAGTCAGGCTGAACCAGTGAGGGCAGCTCAACCGGCTCCAATGGCTTTCAGTGCTTTGGAATGGGCATCTGGGGGGAGGTAGCCTGGCAGGGGCCCACTACCCTTACCTCGGTTTTGCTGACGGTAGGCTTGGAAGCCACCCGTTGCAGCAGGCTGGCAAAAGGATCCCCTTCCATAACCCCTACCAGGCATGGAATAAAGGGATCTGACAGACCTTACTGTCATTTTAGATGTCTGAAGAGCTCAACGCCTCTTCAACATCATGGCCAAATTGTCTGCGTCATCTAAAAGGGGTGTTTAAAACTGTTTGCTGTACATCAGTTGCAAATCCAGCTACCCTTAGCCAAGAATAATGCCTTATACAAATACCGGATACAGCTGCCCTGGCAGAAGCATCAGACACATCATATGCAGAGCAGAACAAAGTGTTTGCCAACCTCAGAAGTCAAAGTTTAATCAGTTCATTCTTGGCAGAGTTTTCTGGCAGAGCCTCAGAGCCTGGGCTGCAGCTTTAGCAGCCTTTTACAGGCTATTCTGATATTTGATCATGTGGGCCTGGTAATTTGCAATTCTGATGCCTAGTGAGGCAGAGGCATATTTGTGCTTGCCTATCAAATCCAGCCTCCAGGATTCTTTGGCAGGAGGCAGAGTCCTCATGTGTTTAGGTGCCCTGGATCTATCATGTGCAGCCATGATGACCACTGAGTCTGTTTCTGGTTGTCTGGCATAAACAAGCTTGGCAGAAGAAGCAGGATACTGGTTGTCAGCCTTTCTTGGTACCGCTAGCAAAGAGTTAGGCCTGTACTCTGCAGCAAATGTAGCATCCTGCAATGCAGGACAAAGTGGAGGAAACATAACGAATAGAGTACAGGGTACCTCCAAAAACTCCATCAACTCTTTCTTTGTAGAGTCCTCCTCCTCCACAGTAAATCCCATGGCAGTTTGCATTTGCTGCAGCATAAGACTGAAATGTAGAATCCTCTGGATGAATATATCACAGAATCCTCACTTCAAAAGGAGAAGGTAGAACTGGAACGTGGTAATACTGTTCTCCCTCATAACCTTCTTCTTCCTCATAATCCTCCTCTGTAATGAGGTCAAGATTATATTCCACCTCATCAACCTCCCTGTTGATGACAGGAATGGCGGACCATGCGGGCAATGCCGGCGGCAGTTGAGAAGGAGGTATTTGCAGTGTACTGGAAGATGGCATCAACAGGGGACTGAGAACCAGCAGTACCAATTGCAGAACACAGGCTGCACAGGCAAGCCAGGTAAAAGATGTTGCATCATCTCTAAAAATGACACCAGTACCACTTGAGTGTTGATAAAGCCTTGGCCAGGAGCCGTGACAACTGAAGTCAATGATGGTCTGGGACCCGTCAATAACAGTGATGTACTGTCCATAGTAGATACGGTAGTGCCTGAGCCAACCCTGACCTTGGTGTCTCATTCATGGTTGGGGGCTGACATCAATGCCACCGGAGCAATTGATGACAAAGTTTGTTTAGCACCTGAAGGCCGCAGTGGTGACCAGGACCTTGCCAGGGAAGAGAATGTCTCTTTATCCCTGTGCTTATGGCCCAAGGACAACAGGGTTTGGACGATTCACAGATTCATAGATTCTGTTGGCAGACAAGGACCGCAAGGCCCATCCAGTCTGCCCGTTTATGCTAGCTCACAAAGTGACCAGTGACCCTTATTGGTCATTGGCTTAGCTTTTTCTTCTTACCTCTATTATTCCTTTGTTTCTGTCCCATGCATGTTTAAAACCCACCACAGTACGGGCTGCCACCACCTCCTGGGGCAAGCTATTCCATGCATCTACCATCCTTTCCGTGAAGAAGAACTTCCTAATATTTCCCCTTATGCGGCCACCCTTCAATCGCATGTCGTGTCCTCTTGTCCTGGCACTACTGTTGAGCTAAAATATGTCGTTCCAGTCCCCTTCCACAATGTTTATGCCCTTGAGGTACTTGAATGTTTCTATCATGTCACCTCTCTCCCTCCTCTGTTCCAGCGTGTACAAATGGGCACGGGGTCATAATGTCGCAAGACATTATGCCGCATTAATATATTGCACTGCCAATGCAGCGCAATACATTGTATGTAGCATAAGTCTTTTTTTTTTGCAGGGGCGTTGCCTCCTGCACCCCATGTTATGGGGGGCTGTGCTCCCCTGAACCACCCTCCCCAACTAAAATAACTAACCTTGGGGGTTGTAATAAATATCGCACAAAGTGCGAAAAACATAAAATATCCATGCATCTGTGACCGGGAATCGAACATGGTCCCAAACGCAATGCCTGCATCCATTCCGGCCAGTGGCTCATCTTATCGAGTCACGGCATCTGCTCGGTGGAAGCACGTACCAACAGAGGTCTTATCCTCTTTCTGGGACAGTGAGAGTGTTCAGTACCATGCACAGAACCATTCATGGTATTGCACCCTCTCGCTGTCATATACCGCACTGTTTCTTTTCTGAGGTTTTGTCATACACTATTAAGCATACTACATATTGACCCAGTAGGGTACACATTTCTCTTCTCATAAGGCTTGTCATGTAATCCATTCACCATTTTGGTCACCCTCCTCTGCACCATTTCTATTTTGTCATTGTCCTTTCAAAGGTGTGGTCTCCAGAATTGTACACAGTATTCAAGGTGAGGTCTCACCAGGGCATTGTACAATGGAACCATTACCTCCCTTCTTCTGCTTGTGATTCCCCTTCCAATACATCCCAACATCCCACTGGCCTTTCCCACCACCTTGGCAGTCTGCCTAGTGCCTTTTGAATCATCTGTGATTATGACCCCCAAGTCTTTCTCCTCCTTAGTTACTGTCAGCTGCTCCCCCCCATCCTGTAGCATGCTTCAAGGTTCCTACTCCCCACATGCATGATTTTGATTTCTTTGCATTAAACCTTAGCTGCCATGCCCCTGACCATCTCTCCAACTACTCCAGGTCTCTTCTCATCCTTTCCACCCCCTCTCGGGTATCCACGTTGTTGCAGATCTTGGTGTCATCTGCAAACAGGCACACTTTTCCCTCCAGCCCATCTGCTATGTCATTGATGAAGACACTGAAGAGGACTGGCCCCAGTACTGACCCCTGAGGTACCCCACTGGTCACCTCCCTTTCCTCTGGTTGGGTTCCATTTACCACTACTCTCTGTTTTCTGTCCCTTAACCAGTTTCCAATCCAGTTCACCACTTTGTGTCCCCCCCCCCAGGCTGCCTAGCTTGTTGACCAGTCTCCTATGTGGGACCATGTCAAATGCTTTGCTGAAGACGAGGTAGGCAATGTCTGCTGCCTCCCATTGGTCTACCGCTTTTGTCACCCAGTCAAAGAAATCTATCAGATTTGTTTGACAGGATCATCCTGCAGAGAGCCCATGTTGCCTGGGATCCACTAGTCCATTGGCTACCAGGTGTTCCACAATTCTTTCCTTGAAGAGTGCCTCTATTATCTTCCTGACTACAGAGGTTAGACTAACTAGCCTGTAGTTCCCTGCTTCTTCCCTCCTATCGCTCTTGTGAAAAGGGATGACATTTGCCCTTCTCCAGTCCCCTGGGACCATTCCAGTGTCTAAGGACTCACTGAACAGGACTGCCAAAGAGGCTGCCAGTTCATACCTCAGCTCCTTTAGGACCCTGGGATATATGCCATCTGGACCCATGGACAATGAAATCCCTCCCCCAGTCCTTGGACTTTGTCGGCCATGATTCGGTCAATGGGGTAGGTGACACAGATTTCTGGCTTTGTGCTTTTTCCACGGCTGCCAAAGTTTTCTCTAGAGAAAGTTTTCCAGTGCTTTCCTTCAGCATCACCTGGTAGCTTACTTTAAGCTCTGGAAGATCGCAGCGGTTCAGATACTGTAAGAGAGGCTTAGGCAGCAGACACACACCTTGTGTGTGACATCTTTAAAAATTTTTTCTACATTCAAAGTACCAAAATAACATTGTAGATTTTGACAGCATGCAGAGACAACAATATAACACTCAATTTGAGAAAAAAAGGAAAAGAACATAACAAAGGCTTGTCGGTCGATGTTTCCACAGCAGGTCTGACGAGGATGATAGACGGTGGGAAAAGAACTGAGGAGAGATGGGCCACCCATGTTTATATGGGTGCTGATGCATGATGTCATGGGCAGCCACTGGCTAGCAGAAGTTTCTGTGCAGTCGTAGTGCTAATGCAGGTATGGTTCCAAAGGTATGGCCTAACGGAACAGATATCCTCGAAGAAGATTTACTTTTTGTTTGCTAACTTTTGGTCATAACTTGGCTGTTGAAGTCCAACTGACCCATAAGTGTCATTTTGTTAATTTATTTATTTATTTAGTTTTTGTTGACCGGGTAAGTGCACTAGACAAATCCTGCCTATTTTCAGGCACGACCCGGGGGAGGGGGATACAGATGAATGCCAACTGACCTTGAACCAGATGAAGCTGTTGGTGGTATTTTTTTTAGTGAAAGAGGGAAAGTTGGCCAGGACACTGGGGAAATTCCCCTACTCTAATAATACTACTCTAATACTTTTAATAAACTTTTCTCAGGATTAAGCAGGCCTGTCCCCTGTCTTGCTTCTCTTTTTCATGTCTCACCTCTCTCTCTCTCTCTCAACCGATATTGCACAGAATGTTTGTCGGGTCAGCGCTGATCAGGTGCTTCAGCAGCCATGCACATTGCCCCTAACCTGCTTGCCAGTGTCATGGAGGGCCTGGCAAGGGAGCAGGATGAGGAAACGAAAGCACAAACAGTAGGCAGCATGGGAAGCACTAAGGAATGAGAATTTAAGGAGTACCCAACTCCACACTATTCAACTTATATTTCATATATATTCTGTGCTACGTGCCCCCTTTTTCATTATAGTTACATTAACATGAAAACAGAATCACTGTCCTCCAGACTTCATCTGCTCTGATAGCTTGAGAACACCTGACATCACAGTGATCAGCATATAACACTGCAGCTATCTCAATAATCTCAACAGAAACGGATTGGGATGTCAGGTGTGTAGGTGCTTAATCAATCGATGTTTAGAAACAAGGACATTTCTACAACCACTGAGCCGGAGCTCATTTTCAATGATGCCTTGAGAATACACACACACAAAAATGTTAATATAAAGGTTTCTGTATAATAAATACAGAATAACGTATAGGCAACCATACAAAACAGGGCTGTGTTTCTATTAAGGGGTTGAGATGACATCATATGGACCTCAAGAGTGAAGCTCAAGAGGTCCATGATGTCTTCTCAACCCAAAGATGGAAACACGTGCCAAGTTGGGCATGGCTGCCCAAGTTTTATTTTTTATAGTATATGGTTTTATTTTATGTCAAAAAAGAAGATTTTATTTTATATACAGTTGTAAGCGTGACCCATCTGCTTCACTCCCACTAACCTTTCATTGCTTATAGTCAGTAACTACACTAAAGACAAATTATGTCAATGGTTGGGGGGCTTAATAGGAGAGAACCATGTACAGCAACTTTCTGTGACCTTTGAACTGTGTACAACAGCCTATCATGACCTTAGAACTGTGAGCAACAACTTGTAATGACTTTTGAACTGTGCATAACAAATTGTGTCCATGCACAACAAGAATTCTGAGTGTAAGGAAATCCACACACAGCACTTAACCATAAGTTAATAGGTCCTAAGAGGGATGTCTGTTATGGTATAAAGGGACTACTTTCAGGAGATTTGGGCACACAGACCCACTCAGCTTTGTTTCCTTGGTCCTCACACCCAAACCTCAGGCATGGAGTCCCGTACCGTAAGAGAGATCCCTTAAAGGCCCTATTAACTTCCTCTAGTATTAGTAAAGCAGCCAGGGCAGATGAAATCTAGGGAACAGTGATCCAGTTTTCATGTCTGTGAGCACCTTTATAAGGAAAAATAGGAGGCTAAACACAGAAAAGCAATAAGACCCGACAGGTTGTGCATTATGCTGAAATAATGTCATGCCTCGGGATGTTGTGAGTATCGAGTGCCTTCAATCATTCGAGAAGTGATCCTGACCAGCATTATCCCGTGCCGCAATACCGTGCTGTAATTATAAAATGCATCTTGCAGAAATAACAAAAGGGTTTTTATGTAGGTTTTTCTTTAGATTAGTTTCAGTGCATGGTGTTATATTGGGATAACATCATGGCTAGAACTGCCTCTAGACCAATCAGCTTGCATGATTTTTTCTAGCCCTTCTATAATTCAATACAATCTGAAATCGACCTAAATAGCATTTTTTTTTAATTACAAAGTGACCCTTCGGCTGTTAAGAGTTCCTTACCGGATATATTAATATTCTTTGATTTAACTGGCATTTTTTGAAAATGTGTTTCATGGCTGCTCTACAAGGTACAAATGTGACTCCCGTAATTATATCACATTCTGCATCAATATTAATCAATTGATCAAATTACAGTCACTTCACTATTACAAAATATATATATATTTTAATTTATTCACTATAAAATTACAGATTACTATAAAGTTACCAAGTCTCAGTATAAATATAAAAATTACTGCACAAGATGACGGCTTCTGACTCACAGGCAAGAAAGGCTACTGGTGAACAGACAGCCAGGCACACAAAAGCTTCACTTGCATTTCTAGGGGACACGGTGTGCCAAACACTGCCCTGATCCCTGCTTAAGGCAGACTCGTCTCGTGTGTATAATCTCTTTCTAGCATAGCAGCCATGCAGCAGCACAAGTGGGGAACCCCAAAATGTGTTTTTTCTGCAGTACTGGGGTCCTGTTTTTACACATTTTTGCAATGTATTTACCCAGTATAGTCCAGCAGAAATGCAATATCTCATTTTTTCAATTGCATTCTGCTTTTACACATTTTTAGACTCTGTGTAACCAGGATAGCACAGTGGAGATGCAATATATCATTTTCAGTGGGGCCCTGTTTTTATCCATTTCTACAATGTATGTACCCAGGTTAGGCCAGCTGAGAGGCAATATGTAATTTTCAGTAGGCTTCAACATTTTAACCCGAAACTTTTAACATTTTTTTATGACCTCACAGTATGATCAAGATGGGCAGAATATGGGCCAGAAATGAGTAGAAAGGGTAGCAAGGGCATGGAAATGAATCCAAGTCCTTTATCAAAGGAAATGGTCCAAAGGGAATTGGAAGCAATGAGAGTCAATAAGGCTATGGGACCAGATAGGGTACACCCATGGGTGCTGAGGGAGCTGAGAGAAATGGTGGCAGAACCCCTGGCAAACCTGTTCAATCTGTCATTGGAAACAGCGAAGGCAACCAAAGACTGGAGGAGAGCTGATATAGTCCCACTATACAGAAGTGGGAACAAAGAGGTAGCAGGGAACTACAGACCAGTCAGCCTGACCTCAGTAGTGGGAAAGATCATGGAAGCACTGCTGAAGGAAAGAATAGTGGAACACCTGGTTGCCAATGATCTACAGGACCCAAGACAACATGGTTTTACTGGAGGGAGGTCATGTCAGAATAACCTCATTGAGTTCTTCGACTGGGTGACCAGGGAGGTGGATCAGGGGACGGCAGTGGATGCGGCCTACCTGGACTTCAGCAAGGCCTTTGACACTGTGCTGCATAGAAGGCTGTTAAACAAGCTGAGGAACACGGGAGTGAGTAAGATGGTGGTAAAATATGTAGAGAGTTGGCTGGATAACAGGACACAGAGGGTGGTGGTAAATGGCAGTCACTCTGTGGAGGGAAAGTTGACCAGTGGGGTACCACAGCGATCAGTGCTAGGTCCTGTCCTCTTCAATATCTTTATCAGTGACATTGCAGAGGACCTAGAAGGGAAAATTTGCCTGTTCACTGATGACACAAAGCTCTGCAACAGGGTGAACACACCAGAGAGCGTGGCTAGAATGAGGAGGGACCTGCAGAAGCTTGAAGACTGGTTGAGGGACTGGCAGTTGGGATTTAATGCTAAAAAGTGTAAGATAATGCACATGGGCCACAAAAACCCAGGAACAACATATCAGCTGGGAGGGGAAAATATAGAATGCTCTGAACAGGAAAGGGACCATCTCGGTTGACCTCAAGGTAGGAAGTCAGTGTAACAAGGCAGCAGGAAACGCAAACCAGATGTTGGGATGCATAGGAAGGGGAATCACCAGCAGGAAAAGGGAGGTCATAATGCCACTGTACTGGACATTAGTGAGGCCACACCTCAAGTACAGTGTCCAGTTCTGGAGGCCTTATCTATGAAAAGACATCGATAGGGTGGAGGCGGTTCAGAGGAGGGCAACCAAGTTGGTGCAGGGATTACATCACAAACCCTACGAGGATAGGTTGAAGGACATAAATATGTACTCCCTGGAGGAGAGGAGGGAAAAGGGGGATATGATTGAGACATTTAAGTACCTCACGGGGAAGAATAAGGTGCAAGAAAATACAATTTTTCAAAAAAAGGGATGCTCCAGGACAAGGGGACATAGGATGAAACTGGAGGGAGGGAGGTTCAGAGGGAACATGAGGAAATACGTCTTCACAGAGAGGGTGGTGGACAAATGGAACAGCCTACCAGAAGAGGTGGTGGCAGCAGAAACAATTACAGGATTTAAGAATGCCTAGAAATGGCATAGGGGGATCCTGGTAGTCAAGGGAAGGGTACAACCTAGTTCCAGGAAAGCTTGAAGAAGCACAGTTTCTAGCATTCATGGGCAGACAAGGTAGGCCAAAGGCCCTTATCTGCTGACAACATCTATGTATCTATGTAGAATTTTTTAAATCCATCTGAAAGGTATTTTGCAGTGTGACTGCGAAAACATGTTTCAGAAGGGAATTTAAAAAAAATTACACCTGTCATGTTCATGAGGCGGGGTAACAAAAGGGCTATGCTGAAAATCTGGGAACAAAATCTGCACAAATGACAAAGCGATGAGTGAAAGATGGAAAAATTCAACTAGTGTTCTGATTACTTTTTATGTTGGCACGCTTGCGCAGCCAACATCTTGGGACAGTGCAGCTTTGGAGGCACAGTCGCTGTTGGGCGAATGCAGGGCATGCACCAGTAGGTGCGTCCTGCATTCCCCAATCAGCCAGCAGCAGGGGCCAACACCCTGCCTGGCTAATGAGGTGATGAGATCAATGAAAAGGTCCGCTGCAATGAGAGCGAAGCTCTCATGCAAGCGTGACCCCACGCCTACTCCTAGTGCAGGCAACATGGCGGCAGTGACTGCGGCTGTGGCGCGCAAACTCCCTTCCGAGTTGTGTGCCAACGGGGGTGCCTAATCCCCGTTGGCATCATGTGTAACACCTCCCCTTTTTTTGATTGCAGAGGGGGTGCCCAATCCCCCTCAGCATCATGCGCCCCCCCATCACCAACAGTTTCTGTTTGCTGGTGGGGGTGCCCAATCCCCATCGGCATGTAGCCCTCCCTCCTTCCCCTTGAATGTTGCCAATGGGGGAGCCCACTCCCCGTCAGCATAATGTCATCCCCCTTCTGTTTCTATAGCCAAGGGGGTGCCCAATCCCCCTCGGCTCCTGCAGCTTCCCCCCCTTTCCTTGTTTGTCGACGGGGGTGCCCAATCCCCCATCGGCTAATGCACCACCACCCACACACACAGGTGGCATGCTGGAAGCCCACCCCAGCGTGCCAAGCACCTGTTAAACAGGAAAACGGTCCACTAATGTTTTTGTTTTTTTCACCCTGTAAGAAAGAGAATGGTCCTCGAACTCTCCCAGGCCCCCTCTTTAACCCCACCCACCCACTAGTACCTGCCTCCCACACCCCTCACCCCATACTTACCTCTGGAGTCTGGCGCGACGATCTTCGGTGGACTGGGAACACGTCTGCACTCTTCAAACCGGACCGCAAACTGAGGAAATGCCGGCAAGCTGTATAATGGAATGAATAGGGTTTTTTCAACTTTACTGCATATCTCAGGCATTTTTTGGAATTTTGGCACCAAATTTTAAACATGGGGTTTTTGGGACCCCTCTTCATGAATTATATCACTGTCATGGCGTTAATCAGCCTCAAAAGGTGATTGTGCAGTCACTGCGTGGAATCACCTTTCAGGACCGATTAATGAAATGACAGTGCCAGTGTTCATGAGGTGGCCTCTCAAAAAGCCTATGTTGCAAATTTGGTGGAAAAAAATCAAAAAATGACTGTTTTACGAGCATGCGTTGCACAGTTGCTACACAGGCTCGTAACTTTGCGAATTCACCAGATTTTCAGCATTGTCATTTTTGTATACATCCTTGTGAACAGTACAGCTGTCATTTTCCACATCCTGCCCAAAATGTGTTTCCGCACTTCCGGCGCACAATAGCGTGGTCGCTGTGGGAAATCAGTGTTTGGGCCAGATTATGAAAATGACAGTGACGCAGTTCATGATCAGAGGTTCTAAAATGCCTATGTTGAAAATTTGGTGATGATACTCCATAAAATTACTGTGTTAGGAGCATGCGTTGGCAGATTGCATGCACGCTCGTAACGTCGTGCATTTGTAATATTTTTACTCTGGATTTTCACCATTGTCATTTTCCACACCTCTTGATGAACAGTGCAGATGTCATTTTCATATCCAGCCCAAATATTGTTTCGCACTTCCGGCGCAGAATAAGCCTTGATCGCTGTCTTAATCACTTTTGAGACAGTTTGAGAAAATAGCAGTAACACTGTACATGAGCAGAGGTGCTAAATGCCTATGTTGAAAATTTGCAGAACGCCCATAAAATGACTGTGTTCCAAGCGTGCATTGTACATTTCCCACGCACCCTTGTAACTTAGCAAATTTGCTATATTTGCATGCCATACACACACACAACACTGGCATTTTTTTACACCTCCTTATGAACTGTACAGCTGTCATTTTTCACATCCTGTCCAAAATGTTTTCCTGCACTGCACTACCAATGCCAGCGCGACAACATTCGGCATTGACAAATGCTTTTTTTTATTACATTTTGACCCCAAATTTTCAGCATAGTCATTTTTTCACCCCAACTTATGACCAAGACAGGTGAAATTTTTAAGAACCTGTCCAAAATGTGATTTCATAGAGTGATTGTGAAATCACGTTTTGGGGTATTTGAAAAATTTCATCCACCTGGTTCATGAGGTGGTATAAAATAAAAAGAACATGCTGAAAATTTGGGGCAAAAATATTAAAAAACGACAAAGTTATGAGTAAAAGTTGAAAACATCAAACTTGCCTTGTTTTCAAGTCAATTAGGGTTCGATGTTGGACGCAGGAGAACTTCAGGGTTCGATGTTGGAAGCAGGAGAACTTCAGGGTTCGATGTTGGAAGCAGGAGAACTTTGAGAGGCTGTGCTGGACCCTCCATAAAGTAGTGTTGGGGAGGAGTGGGGTGGCTGGTGCAGAGATGGGAACTGGGGGGACTAGAAGGTGAGAGAGTACAGAAGCCATCAAGGAACTGTTTTGTTTTACAGGTTTAAAAAAAAAAGACTATAAGGGATGGTTTTCTTTATTTCAGGTCTCATACATTGGGGACTGGTTTCCCCACTGTTGATTTGTTGTTTGGTGGCACTGGGGGGTGGGCACCCTAGTGTTTCATCCTGTTTGAGGGAAGCAGCACAACGTGGACTGAGCAGGAGGGAAGATTTGAGGGGTATGTTGTTGTCTGGCGGCACCGGGGGTTGGCACTCCAATGCCATATCCTGTCTGGGGGTGCTGTGCAATGTGGATCATCAGCCCTTACTGTGCATTCCATAGATGGACACCACTTGCTTTTTTTACATCTCTGATGAACTGTCCTCCAGTTCTCATGCACTGTTCCCTACTTGTAACCAACAGGAAGTTTGTACTGGTTACACGCAGCTGCATGGAGTAATAGCAAGGCACACACTCACTCACTGACAGCCATAAAAAGGTGTTTTCAAGTTCCAGAATGCATTTCAAAAGGATGACTATAAAGCACTTCCTGAATCTGAGTGCAACACAAACTTGTCTGCTAGACAGACCAGCCCTAAAAATCACAAAGTTATTCCATCTTGCCCAGCATGCATTGCAAGTTAAATGTATTCTACCGGCCTTGAACAAAGCAAGTTAGGACATGCCTCAAAAATGGCCCTGCATGACGCAACTTTGGACTTATCTGTTTAGTGGATTTGTGCCATGCCCTACTCAGTGCATTCACCAAGGTACTATAGCTGTTTAAAAAAGACAGGAAAGTCATGACAAAAAACAATGTTAATGTATCAGTTAGGATTTCTGAAACATCAAAAGTAGGAACCCTCTGATATTAGGGATTTTTTTAAACCCAAACTCCCCCCACCCCCATGCCTCAACTATGTAAACTCCACCGAATTTAATGCCAAACCATATATCAGATACCAATCCCAAAGGGCACTGTGAAATGCAAGTTAAGACTTGGGTCCTGTTTCATGGGTCCTGTGCAACACAAGTTAGAAGTCCAGTCCTGTTAACCACAGGACCCAATGGCATCTGCATGTCTTACTTTATGAACCAGCATAAGGCAAGTTAGAACTCAGGTCCTGTTTTGCACAGGGCCAGAAGGGCCCTGTGTGAAGCTACCTCGGGTTCAACTCCCGTTTCCCACAGGGTCTGAGCAAAGCAAATTAGTAGTTTAGTCCTGCTTCGGATAGAGCTCTGTGTACTTCCTGCTTTAAACTGGGACCTACAGGCCCTGAGTGAAGCAAGTTAGGATGCATCTCCTGCTTTGGCCCTGTAAGAAGCAAGTTAAGAGTCAAGTCTTATAGTATTATATGGTTCATAAAAAGGAATATTGTCTCAAGAGATAAAAATGTCCCGATTCCCCTTTATACATCATATGCATGGCCTTACATGGAATATGTGCCCCAGTTGTGGTATCCAATCAGGAAAGCAGAAAGAGATAGCCTGGAAAAAGTACAAAGAAGATTCGCTAAGAATATTGATGGACTGGAGGGTAAGGGGTACTATGACAGACTAAAATTATTGGACTTAATGCCACTTGAGAGTTGAGACCAGACGCATTTGAGGGGATTTACTGTTTATATTCAGTGTAATGCAAGGCCCTTTTTTATTGGCTGAACTAGGGATATTATTTAAACCTGGAGAAAGCGAGACAAGAGGTCACCCATTACAAACTGTGGGAACTAGATTCAAACCTAATACTAGGAAGTATTTCTATGCTTCACGTGTGGTGAACCCCTGGAACTCCCTTCCCATTGAAATAATTACTAGTAGAACTAGGGAGGAATTTAAGAGCAAACTAGATAAATACATTCTATCTGGAGGAGTTTTGAGTTATTATTCAGACTGAGTTATGGAGCACACATGGGCTCAATGCCTTCTGCATCGTCATTTCCATAGCATGAGCCATAGTATGAAGTCCTGTTTCCCCAAGGGGGCCTGCAAGTTACTACTCTACTTTTTTTAAATAGTAAGAATAGTAACTTTGTTCATGCTTGGCCCTTCAGAACTGAGATCTTGACTGTGTTTTGGCATTCAAGTAAAAAAATATGTTGCTGTTACTGTTTTCACAAAGGATATTTTTAAGATCACTGTCATGAAATACTGAACCAATCAGACAGCAGCTTTCAAAATGCTGATGATATAAAATGCCTAGCACAGCACTGAAGCCAGCTGTAAAAAATCAAAGAAACAACTAAATCTTCACGCAAACCGCAGATTTCAAAGCTATAACTTGTAAACTACTATTGTATATATCGAATTATCGAATATACAGTTAGCTCGAGTCAAAATTGTCAATCTGCCATCACTTGTGAGTGGGCAAGACTTTCTTAACTCATAGAAACATAGAATTTGACGGCAGATAAGGACCGCTTTGCCCACCTACTCTGTCCATTTTCCTACCTAATGGATAAGCTGCAGATCCTAGTTAACCAATAGCCTACTTCCTCCTACCACCCACTAGAATTGCCTTATGTCTGTCCCATGCATTTTTGAATTCCCCCACTGTTTTTGACTCAACTACCTCCTCAGGAAAGCTGTCCCATGTATCCACAACCCTCTCCATGAAAAAATACTTCCTCACATTACCTCTGAGCCGTCCCCCTTGTACAAATTGTGCCCCCTAGTTCTTGCACTTCTCTTTTTCTGAAAGATACTACCCTCTTGGACTTTGTTGATTCCATTGAGGTACTTGGAAGTTTCTATCATGTATCCCCTCTCCCTCCTTTCCTTGAAGGTATACATATTAAGCTCCTTTATTCTCTCTTCATATGTCTTCTGGTGCAGACCCTGCACCATTTTAGTCACCCTCCTCTGGAGAGCCTCCATCCTGTCTAAGTTCTTGCAGAGATGTATCTCACCAACTGTCTGTACAGAGCGATAAAAACTTCCTGTTTTCTACCGGTGATGCCTCTCCCTATGCATCCCAGTATCCCGCCATCCCTCCTTACTGCCTTCTTACATTGCTTGCCCACTTTTAGGTCATCTGATATGACTACCCCCAGGTGTCTTTCCATTTTTATTGTTGTTAGTATCTCACCCCCCATTGTGTACTCTTCCCCTGGGGTTTTGTTTTCCAGGTGCATTACTTTGCATTTCTTTGCGTTGAATCTAAGCTGCCATACATTTGACCATTCCTCCAACCTTGCCAAGTTCCTTCTCATCCTTTCCACCCCAACTTCTGTATCAACCCTGTTGCAGATCTCTGTGTCGTCTGCAAAGAGACATACTTTTCCTTCCTGTCCCTCTGCAATGTCACTTATAAAGACATTAAAAGAGAACTGGTCCCAGTACTGAACCCTGTGGTACTCCGCTAGTAACCCCCCCCCCCCCCCTTTCTTCCGAGTGGACTCAGTTTACTATTATCCTCTGTTTCCTGTTGTCTAACCAATTTTTTACCCAGGCTACCACCTTGGGACTCACTCCAAGGCTGACTAACTTGTACATTAATCTTTTGTGTGGGACTGTGTCAAATGCCTTGCTAAAGTCTAGGTAGGCCATGTCTACAGCCCCTCCCTGGTCTACGACTTTGGTCACCCAGTCAAAGAAATCTATTAGAGTCATCTGACATGACCTTCCCACTGTGAATCCATGCTGCCCTGGGTCCTGTGCCCCACTGGCCTCTAGGTACTCAACAATTCTTTTCTTCAGAAGTGATTCCATCATTTTCCCTACCACTGAGGTCAAACTAACAGGTCTGTAGTTTCCTGCCTCTGCCTTGCTCTGACTTTTGTAAGTGGAATCACATCCGCCCTCCTCCAGTCCTCAGGTACCACCCCACCCTCCCATGATTTGTTAAAGAGAGTAGTCAATGGTGTCACTTGTTCTACCCTTAGTTCTTTTAGAATTCTTGGGTGAATCCCGTCAGGCCCCATTGCTTTGTCCTCCTTCAGTTTTAAGAGTTCTCTCAGAGCCTTTTCTTCTGTGAATGGACTGGTATTGACCCCCCTATCCAGAGTGTTTCTGTTGTTTGGTTTAGGTACCTACCTCTCCTCTTCTTTTGTGAATACTGAGCAGAAGTATTCATTCAGTATCCCTCCTTTTTCACTGTCACCCTCTGCCCACATTACTTCCCCTTTATTAAACCTCAGTATCCCTCCCTTAGTCCTTCTTCACTCCCTAATGTACCTATACAAGATTTTATCCCCCTTCTTAACAGAGTTGGCTATATTTTCCTCAGTTTGGGCCTTTGCTATTCTGACTGCCTTCCCTGCCTCCTTCTGCTTTAACTGATAAAGTTTTCTGTCCTGCTCCTTCTGTGTTTCCTGATATTTTCTGAATGCTGTCCTTTTCTCCTTAACCTTCCCTGCCTCCTCTTTTGAGAACCATAGTGGCTTTTTCCTTCATTTCATTTTGTTGATTTGCTTTACAAAAAGGCTTGTTGCCTCTGTGATGGCAGTTCTGATGTTCTCCCATTGTTCTTCCACCCCTCCTTCTTGCCTGTTTGCTAGTGCTTTTCAGAGGCACTCTCACATTTTGCCAAAGTCAGCCCTCCTAAAGTCCAACACCCTTGATTTTGTATGGCTTGACTCTACAGCTGTATTTATTATGAACCACACTGTTTGGTGGTCGCTTGTTCCCAGATGTTTACCCACTTCTAAATAAGAGATCCTTTCTCCATCCCCATTTGAAAGTACCAGGTCTAAGATTGCTCCCTCCCAAGTGGGTTCCAACACTAGCTGCCTGAGGCATGCCCCCTGTAAGGCATCGAGAATGACCCTGCTCTTGGCTGTGGCTGCAGTAAAGGTGCTCTAGTTAACAACTGGCATATTCAGGTCCCCCATCAACAATATCTCTCCTTTTTCTGCCATTCTAAGGATTCCTTCTATCATTTCCTGGTCCATTGCCTCCCCCTGAGATGGGAGTCTGTAAAAAAAAAAACCTGTGTGGATTGTGGTGTCATTTCCTGTCACCGGGGTGACCCACAGTGACTTCTTCCCTTCCTGTTTACCCTTTAGTTCTTTTGCTTTGATTCCTTCCCTCATGTAGAGAGCTACTCCTCCTCCTCCTCTGTTATCCTCCCTGTCCCTCCTGTAGATTGTGTACTCTGATATGTTGACATCCCAGTCATGGTTCTCTGTGTACCATGTTTCTGTGACTGCCACAATATCCAGGCATCCCTCTTCCATCAAGGCCACTAGTTCAGGGAGCTTGTTACCCAGACTACGGGCATTGGTACTCATCATCTTCCATTTTTTGATGGCCTTACCCCTTTTAGGCCCATCCTTGTCCTTACTGCCTTTGCCTTTTTCTGGATTTACCCCTGTTCTGCTCCCTATTGACTTCTCTACCTTTGTGTCTATTTCACTAACTACCCTGTTTTGTGTGTGGGGGGGCTGGGATTTCCCTGCTTCTCTTCAGTGCCTCCCCCCTTGGCTAGTTTAAATGTTTACAAATGAAGCATTTAAACCTATCACCTAGGATCCTGGTTCCCCTTCTGGACAGATGCAGATCATCACACCAGTATAGGCCTGTATCCCTCCAGGTGGACCCCCAGTCCCCATTGAAGCCAAATCCCTGAGCTCCTCACCAATTTTTCAACCAGTCGGTGAATTCCATGGTGCAAAGTACCCTATCTTCACCCATGCAATGGACAGATAGCTCTTCTGAGAAAGTTACCGTGTGTGTGCCACTTATCTAAGGCCCCTCCCCAACTCCACAAACTCCTGCTGTACTGCTCTGATCCCGTTCCCAGCCAGGTCATTTGTCCCTAGGTCAATGATGACATCCAGCTCCCTCTCCTGTACAGCTGCTCCCATGATCCTGAGGAATCGCTTGCTGTCCCTCCAAGCCATGGTGCCAGGCAGGCACTTTACCTCCCTCTCCCTTCCCTCCCCCAGTTCTAACCCCCTAACAATTGAGTCCCCCACCAGGAGTTGTTTCCTTCCCCTGTGGGATTCCATGCCAGCCTCCTGTGGGTCTCCTTTGTGGAGGTTCCCAGAATCCTGCTTGGTCTCATGCCTCAGACAGCTAGTATTGGAATGCACTTGGGAGGGAGCAATCTTAGACCTGGTATGCTCAAATGGGGACGGAGAAAGAATCTCAGATTTAGAAGTGGGTAGCCATCTGGGAACAAGCGACCACCAAACAGTGTGGTTCACAATAAACACAGCCATACAATCAAGCCATACAAAAGCAAGAGTATTGGTCTTTAGGAGGGCTGACTTTGGGAAAATGAGAGAGTGCCTCAGAAAAGCACTAGCAAACAGGCAAGAAGGAGGGGTGGAGGAACAATGGGGAGTAATCAAAACAGCCATCACAGAGGCAACAAGCCTTTGTGTAAAAGCAAATCAACAAAACACAATGAAGGAAAAAAGCTATGGTTCTCAAAAGAGGTGGCAGGGAAGGTTAAAGAGAAAAGGATACCATTCAGGAAATATAAGGAAACACAGAAGGAGCAGGACAGAGAACTTTATCAGTTAAAGCAGAAAGAGGCAGGGAAGGCAGTCAGAATAGCAAAGGCCCAAACCAAGGAAAGAATAGCCAACTCTGTTAAGAAGGGGGATAAGACCTTTTATAGGTACATTAGGGAGCGAAGAAAGACCACAGGAGGAATACTGAGGCTTAATAAAGAGGAGGGAATGTGGGCAGAGGGTGACAATGAAAAAGCAGGGATACTGAAGGAATATTTCTGCTCAGTATTCACAAAGGAAGAGGAGGGGGAGATACCTAAACCAAACAAGAGAAACACTCTGAAGATGGGGGTCGATACCAGTCCATTTACAGAAGAAAGGGTTATGAAAGAACTAGTAAAATTGAAGGTGGACAAAGCAATGGGGCCTGATGGGATTCACCCAAGAATTCTAAAAGAACTAAGGGTAGAACTAGTGACACCACAGACTATTCTCTTTAACAAATCATGGAAGGATGGGGTGGTACTGTAATGCCCCAAATGCTGCCCCTCTCCCATTTGCCCCAGTCGCCTGTGTGCCCAAGGCTCCACAATAAAACTGCAGCTGCAGTTAAATTAATTATTTTTTTTCTTCCCTTCCTTCTGCAGCCTGCCCAGTCCTAGTGCGAGGGAATGGCATCATTGTGCTGGGCATCTGCCTGCCTCCCTGGTCACTGGGGACTCGGTGTCCTGAATGCCAGGGAGGGCTTGTGTGGCTGGTAATGGCAGTTTTTAAAATATAATAGTCTCTCTGAAGCCAGCAGTCGGTGTGGTCAGACAAGCATTCCCAGGCACCCCGACCAAAGAAAAGAACAGTTTTCCTGGCTAGAGTAGGGGGGGGGAGAGAGATAACGCAGGGAGGCAAAGTAAAACTGGCAAAAGTACCTGTGGTCCTGCTCTCATCCCTGCAGCAGCACTTCCAGCTCTGTCAGTTCCCTCCATGTGGCGGTGTTCCAGAAGATTCCCCGCAGTAGTCGGCGGCCAGTGAGTCTCCATGTCGTGGGCTCATATAGCCCAGTTAAATTAAAATTAATTTATAAGTTTACTCGGTCCCTTGGCGGTGGTGCCCTCAAGCGGTGCCGCATTCCAGCTCCAGCCACTGAGCCGAGGGCCGAGCGATAGGCCCCCTAGCCATCCATCTGGCTGCCTGCTCAATCTGCTAACCTGCATGCCAGCAGCATCCCTCTTCAGCCTCCTCCTGCAGCAGCTTTTCCCCGGGTCGGGGTGGTGAGTCGGTGGCAGCACCATCTGGCAGGTGCTGACCACCACAGATTTAATTTAAAATATTTAAATTAATTAATGTGATTTCAGCACCATCGGGCGCTTAGTGGGGCAGCTTATAGGGGCATAGCAAAGCCCCTGGAAGAGGGAGTGCCTGTGGGTGGGTTTATTTAAATCAGCCCTGCTTCAGAGCATAGTCAGGGGCGGAGCTAGGGAGGAACTAGCTGTTTGATGGACAGGGGCTCTTGACAAGTCTCCCAGATTTAAAGTGGCAATGTCATAGCTAGCAGATTAAAAAGGGAAATGCTAGTTTTACTGTATTCACACATCTCAGCCAGTAAAGGAGTCCCGCTCGGAGTATAGTAAGCCCCAGCGTCTTGGACTATCTAGTCAAGTGGGCTACCAGGAACTGCTAGTTGATCCCAAAACTATTGTTTATGTTTTATTCAGCACATATAAGGGCCAACATGGGCAGGGTGAGCCCAGTTACTTCAGTAGCCACAGTAGCCAGGTGGGCTAGTAAGTTAGGGGCCAGGTAGCCATTGTATTTTCTTGATGTTATTCACATTCTACACAGTTTCTCTAGTTCTGGGTGGGTCAGTGAGGGGATTCCAGCTGCAGATAAGGTATATTGCCCCAAAGTGTGGTTCATTGGCCAGTAGCCAGGTGGCCACCAATAGAGAAGCTAACTAATGCTTGACGAGTGACCTCCTGTGGTTAAGAAAGGCACTCTGTTTTAGTGATAACTAGAAAGCAGCCAAGGGGAGTGAGTCAGGTAGTTAGCCACAACCCCAGGTTAGTAGCCATGTCCATTCCTTAGGGCTAGTAACCTCTGTAACTTCCCCATCAGCCCTAGTCTGGGAAAGGACAGTTAGGGAGGGACTCTTAGTACTTGTGCTAATCAGATTACCTTTGCCTTAGGGTCATTTTCCCATTAGATGCTCTTGGAGCTTATTATCAGTGGCGAGGGTACAGAAGGTACACCTCGGGTCCCCACATAGCTAGCCCTTAGCTTTTGGTAGGTTTTCCACCAGTGTATCCCCTTTCTAAAACTCCAGTCTGGGTCGCTGCTGTGTAATGCTGGGAGTATACGGAGAAGTAAAGCACTGTAGAAATATTGAGACTGTGTTTTACAAAGACTGTACCTGAATCTTATATCATAGCCACCATTTCCTACTTGAACTGTTGCACCACAAAGAGCTATTGGATTAACCCTGTATATGCTGTACTTATGTCAAAATGTTATGCTGGTTTTCTCCCCTTGGAGTATGCTTTGAGACTATGGGATCACTCCTACACTAGTACCTCTGCTCAGGAACTGCCTTGTCTGCTACAACTGTCTGCTTGTCCAAGAACTGAACCTTTCAGCCTGATGCTAATCGTCTTCACCTGATTCTCACTTTCTTCACGTACTGTTGATCACAGTGATCACTCAGAGACTAAAGTTACTTTCTCGGTGCTACCAGTTGGGGCCGGTCGCCAGCATAGGTCTAGTGTAGTTGGTCCCCGGCCAACCGCTTCCTGTTCAGAATGTCAAGTCATTCCCCTTCCCAACAGTGCTTAGGAAGTGCAGGGAACCACCCTGGTTCACAGATAGGGATCCGTCATAAAAGTAAGGGTGGGGCCTCAGACGCAGGTATCCTGGTGACCAGTTTCGGCTCAGTGTTTGCATCCTACTTGTATCCTGGAGTCCAGTTTTGGCTCAGTGTTTGCATCCTACTTGTATCCTGGAGTCCAGTTTTGGCTCAGTGTTTGCATCCTACTTGTATCCTGGAGTCCAGTTTCGACTCAAGTCTCTACATCCTGCTTAGTATCCTGGAGTCCAGTTTCGACCCAGTGTCAGCATCATACTTGGTATCCTGGAGTCCAGCCTCGGCCCAGTGTTCGCATCCTGTTTGGTTCCCTGGAGTCCAGTTTCGACTCAGCATCTGCATCCTGAATTTCCCTGAAACCAGTTCCGGTTTAGGAGTTCATCTACAGCAGTGTGTCTTCTCGTTTCCTTGGGGTCTTCCACTAGTCAGAGGCTCCCACATCTTTCTCGCATCCAGTATCTGTTTCTTTACAGCACTATTGCTCTGGAACCCTATCTAGCCAGGAGGCTTGCGCAGCTGGAGTTCTTGCTTGTTCAGTTCTTTCACCCTTTTTGCTCTTCCAATTCAACTAAAAGCTGGCCAATAGAACATATTGGTGGCCACCGCTCCGGACTTTGGAAGGACTTTATGTTCTGTCGGTTTACTGATCAACAGGTTGTATTTGTACATTGAAATGCAGTACTAGATTGAGTATAGAACTTGTAATGATAAGTTTACTATAGAGTACAAGAATTCCCATAGAGTATAAACATCCCTATAGAGTCTAAGAATTCCCATAGAGTATAAGCATCCCTTTAGAGTATAAGAACTCCCATCGAGTATAAGCATCCCTTCAGAGTATAAGAATTCCCATAGAGCATAAGCATCCCTTCAGAGTATAAGAATTCCCATAGAGTATAAGCATCCCTTCAGAGTATAAGAACTCCCATAGAGTATAAGCATCCCTTCAGAGTATAAGAATTCCCATAGAGTATAAGCATCCCTTTAGAGTATAAGAATCCATAGAGTTATAGGATCCTAAGATACAGCATACTGTACTAAGCGGTAGTATAGCTATTGGTTGTATACTGCTTGATTCCCTGATACCTCCAATCAGTAAACCTGCTTTTATTCTGAGTTTGTCTCCTGCTTCTCCTTACTTCAAGCACCGCTACACCATCAGCGAGAACAGATCTAGTGCTGCTTACAAGCAAAAAAAAAATGTTGGCATCATGGACAGGATTCAAGGAGTCCAAAGCAGGCAGCAACTCATTCAGAATGGAAGCTAGAGAATCAAGTAGTAGTTCTGCAACCATTGGAGGATCTGGGAGGATCCTGAACACATGGACACACCCCTCACCATGCCCTACTACTTTGGTGTGCCCTGGTTACCACAGTTTACGGTGACACCACCGTCCCACATCTACCAATCTTGAGAATTCCAAAACAAAGATCCAGGCAATGTTTCACCTCTCGATGTCCCTGAATAACAGAAAGTGGAAATTTTAATTGGACAGTTGGGAGGAGCAGCACACAGAGAAGTCAGTGCCTGGCCAGAAGGAGAAAAAGACCACAGTGGCCCAGATCTTCACCGACTGCGACAGATGTTTGACACCGGACTGTCTATGACTTGAAAATGAAGTTTTTCTCTCGTGTTCAAGGACCCACTGAAACCCTCAGAGAATATGTGTTTAGTCTACAGGAAACATTAAAGGCTATACAGCAGATAGACCCAGAAGAAGTGCGGGACTCAGACCAGACATTGAAGGAACATTTTATTGAAGGCATCAGGAGCGATGTGCACCACAGGGAATTGCGACTGTTATCCAGACAAGACCCAGGTGCCGTTTTTATGAACTTTAAAGAGGAGACAACTGAGCTGTTGTCAGAAAGAATCCACTATGGCGTGGTGAATTCCCAGCAGTGCAACAAGGAAAGGGAGAAGGACCCCTGTTGCCGATCTAGAGAACTTCTGGAAGCTGAACCGACTCGTAGAGATTTGAAAAATCCCGAATCGGACTTGACAGCTTACATTATGAGCGAGATGAGGTGGGAAATCCAAAACTTGAGAGATGATCTCCATCATGAATTCCAGGGACAAACTCGTTCTGGTAACTTGGATTGGTGTCAATCTAGAACCGCTAGTCAGAGAACCAATACGGGGTGGAGGCCTAGTGACCAATTTGATTCTCAAGGGTGGCCAATCTGCAGAAGGTGTGGGGTCAGTGGACATATGGAACAGAGATGCTCCCAGTCAGTTAACAGTCGAGAGATGGTTTTAAACAGGGAGTCTCTGGAACAGAGGACCGAGTCCCGGGACACCAGACAATAGGTCCATGAAAATATCTGGAGCGGTCGAGATTCATGGGTAACTGCCCAACCATTTCGATACAGATAGATGGAGTGACCCTTTCTGCCCTTCTTGACACTGGATCTCAGGTGACCACCATTCAAAGTGGGAAGTTCTTAGAGCATTGGTCCAGGGATCAGTTACTGCAACCCCCCGAAAGCTGGATCAGTTTGGTCACCAGCAATGGGACAAGAATCCCGATCATCGGATATACAGAGACCTCTGTGAATATTGGGGACAGTGAGCGCAGCCAGCAGGGTATACTTGTGAGCAACATTCATGACCCTTCTGTACCACCCGTCATCGTGGGGATGAACATCCTACAACATTGTCAGAATGCACTGATGAATGTGATGAAGACACAGACTCAATCTATGCAGGTGCAGGAAAAGAAAGTTTGATGGACCACACTCCAATACCTCCAGAAGTATCAGAGGTTCACCAATGAACAAGGAGAGATAGGAAAGATATGTGTGATGGATCACTGTCCCATTCAACTAGAGCCTAGTACAGAGATGCTGATAATGTGCAAGGCAAAGGTGGGTCTCAGAGAAAAGACTATGTGGCTATGGTAGAACCGTTTGGACTCGTGAGGGAGATCCAGTGATGGCAGCCAGGAGTTTGATGACAGTCAAAGAGGGAGAATCCCAGTCCACCTATTAAATTATGGTTCCCAGCCTGTGAGGCTGTACAAACAACAGGCAGTGGGGTGACTGGTCAAAATAGACTGTAATGAAATCATCCCTCCTACCTGCAAGCCAGCATCAGTGAAGATAACACAGATGACCAAGAAGAAACATGAGTATGAGAAATTGATATGGAACAGCAAAACAACACATGGGTCAGACGGCCCAGCCCACGGCACTAATCCGATACCATCGGCAAGCATTTCTCACCACTCCTTAGATTTCGGTTGCGCCACTCATATCAGACACCACATCAGTACAGAAAACCACCCACCAATTAGAGAAAGGTTCCATCCCATTCCACCAGCATTATACCAACCGGCCAAGCAACTAATTAAAGAAATTCTGGATGCCAATGTCATCAAAGAAAGTCATAGCCCCTGGGCTGCACCTATTGTGCTTGTAAGGAAAAAGCATGGCAAGATCAGATTCTGTGTGGATTACCGCAGGTTAAATCAGATCACTCACAAGGATGCCTATCCTCTACCCAGAATTGAGGATGCATTAACAGCCCTAAAGTCCTCCACCGTCTTTTCCACCATCGATTTGGCAAGTGGGTATTGGCAGGTCCCCATGGCACAGGAAGATCAACGAAAAACTGCATTTATCACTCCGATGGGACTATACGAGTTCACAAGGATGCCGTTCGGTCTCTGCAATGCACCTGGGACCTTCCAGAGATTAATTGAACACTGTCTGGGAAGTGAAAACTTTGATAAGGTGCTACTTTACCTGGATGATATAATTGTGTACTCCAAGACATTCGAGGCACACTTTAAGCACCTTGATATGGTCTTCAGATGTCTAACACAGTATGGACTCAAAATCAAACTGTCAAAATGCCACTTCTTGAAAGAGCGTGTAAATTACCTGGGGCATGTAGTGTCGTCTGAAGGAATATCACCTGACCCAAGTAAGGTGGAAGCAGTGTGAGATTGGCCTAGACCCACAACCATACAAGATGTGAGATGTTTTCTGGGATTTGTGGGGTACTACTGCAGATTCGTGAAAGACTTTGCGAAGATCGCTTCACCTCTGCATGAGCTACTGCGATATCCTAAAGGCAGGAAGCTACCCAAGACGAGTAGTGTGAGGTGGTCTCCCCAGTGTCAAGAAGCTTTCGACCTGTTGAAGAAAGTGTTAACAATAGCACCTATCCTGGCCTAGCCAGACTATACGCATCCATTTCATCTCTACACAGATGCCAGTAACTGTGGTCTTGGGGCAGTCCTTGCCCAGGAACAAGATGGAGTCGAGAGGATGATTGTCTATGCCAGTCGAGGCCTGAGAGGATCAGAAAGGAATTACGAGAACTACAGCTCATTCAAATTGGAGTTCCTGGCCTAGTATGGGTGGTGACTGAAAAATTCAGACACTATCTAGCAGCTGCACAGTTCACGGTGTACACAGATAATAATCCCCTCACTCACCTTGGGTCGGCCAAGCTTGCAGCCTTAGAACACTGATGGGCCTCCTGCCTCACCAGTTTCAACTTCTCCGTAAAGTACCGGTCGGGAAGATCAAATGGGAACGCTGATGCTTTATCCTGACTACCTGACACGGATGAGCCAGAAAGAAGTGAGGCGGAACAGGAAGATCCCGAAATGCCATCTTTCATGCAAGTGCCTGCTGAAATAGTTAGAGTTTGCTGTCAACATCAAGCAACTCCCGGACCAAAAACAGACCTCCCAGGGTGTCCTATCTCTGATGGGTGGAGAAAATATGGGGCAACTCCAGAGCCAAAGTCCAATTATGATCGAACTAAAAGAGATTCTCCAGACTGAAAAGAAAATAAGTAAACACGATAGAATGAGTATGTCCCCAGAGTTAGTTAAATTGCTACGACACCGAGAGTACCTTAAAACTGAGGATGGCCGACTAGTCCGAGTGACCCGAGATCCTGCCAGCCATGAAGTACGGAGACAAATTCTAATCCCTCATCAGGAAGCTGATCCAGTGTTGGAAGCCTATCACAGTGCATCTGGGCATTTTGGGATTAAAAAGACAGAGTACCATTCGACAGCGGTTCTACTGGGTGGGCATGAGAGAGGACATTGAGCACTGGTGTACAGATTGTATGATGTGTAATCTAAAGAAAGGTGATGGAAATATTCAGCGAGCACCTCTGCAACCCATTTCCACCAAGTCTCCATTAGAAATTGTAGCAATGGATCATTTAAAAGTTGAAAATAGTTATAGCGGACTCAAATAAATCCTTACCATAGTAGACCATTATTCCAAATTTGTGGTAGCCATACCAGTGAAAGAATTAACTGCAAAATGCACTGCTGAGGCCTTCTGGAAATATTTTGTCAAGCCATATGGATACCCCACTAAAATCCTAACCGATCAAGGAGGAGCGTTTGAATCCCAGTTGTTCAAAGAACTGTGCTCTTTGTATGGATGTCACAAAATGCTAACAGCCCCATATCACCCTCAAACGAATGGACTATGCGAACACACCAATCGTACTTTAATCAACATGCTGCGAGCACTGCTGACACATCAAAAACCCTTATGGCCTGATTTGTTACCAGAACTATGTGTAACCCCCCTGTTACCCGGGGTTACTAGAATCTCAGTAAGACCTAGTGGTAGGCAGGGAAGGCAGCTTGTGAAACTCCAGTTAAATGGATTTCACACACTCTCACTCTGTTCTCAGTCTCAGCTGAGACTGAGGGATGACATCATTTTAGAACTGTCACAGCTGCATAAGCCACACTGGAATGTTGCAGTTGGAGGTTAGAGTAGAACGTTGGGGAATTTGTAGTCAGTCTGTGTGCAGTCTGAGTGAGACACTACAGTGCAGCAGGGTGTGTGCAGGCTCTCAGAGCTTTAAGCTCTGTTTCAGAGCCACTTTTGGAAGGTGTGTGTTTCCACCTGAAGAGGAACACAGGAACTGGTAATTGAAGTGGTGGAGACTGCTTTCAATGGTTCAAGATCCCCATCTCTGAGGGGATGGGGGGAAGGTTTACCTGTTTTCCAGGGGCAACCCTCCTGGGTCCGGCTAAGGGAAAGAAGCTGCCTGTTCAAGTTGTGCTGAGGCACCAGAAGCTCTGAGAGAGAAATTCCTTGTGGAGGAAATGCCTGAGGGCACCTGCAACCAAAGGGTGAGTTCGCTCTGAAAAAGGGCCAAGTGTATTTTACCTGAACAGAAGGAAACTAAAGGGACTGCTACTATGGGGTCAGGAAAAGACAGCCAAGTACAGTTGGAAAGTGGGACTGGACTTCTTAACTCTGTGGGAGGTCTAGAGTAATGGACAATGCCACTTAATTCAAGTATGTTCAAGTCTAGCACAAAGAGTAAGGGAAATTGGGGATTGGACTACTTAACTCAGTGGGGGGTCTAGAGTAATGGACAATGCCAGTTAAAAGTATGTTCAAGTCCAGCACACATGGGAAGCAAGACAAGTAGATGGAATGTGAAATACATTTAGCAAGAATCTACATTGCAAAGCTTTACAGGATGAGGTGTTTACTGTCCAGAGAAATGGCCGGGTATGAATTGTGGAAGCGAGGGGTGGGAGACCCCCTATCAGTAGTAACCAAATTCACCTCTACAGATTTGCTCTGAGACACCTTTTGCTTTCTCTCAGGTACTTGGCCAGTGCCTGAGGAAAGTACCCAGATGTGGGATTGAAAGTAAGATTCCCTGATGGAGCCGTGGTGCTCTTGGGTGGTTTAGGGAGCCACCAGAAAATGTTTCCATGAAGTATGGAAGGTGTCCAAGTGGCTGGCAAAAGAGCAGAGCCAGGGAAAACCCAGAACAGTGTACAAGTTCGGGCTGTGTAACCCAAAGCAGCGTGCAAGTCCGGGCTGTGTGCCCAGTGGGTTCAGAGCCTGAGGGCTAGTGTTGAGGAAGTGTTCTGGTCTCCTTTAATCTGCATTACCAGGAGTGTAGCCCCGTGGGGGTCCATCTATGCTTTGTTTATTCTGTTTGGATGTGAATAAAAAGCCACACTTACAATCCCATTTCTGGTATTGGACATTACAGTTATTGCTTCCTGTGTTCGGAGTTATTTGGGTGCCCATGTGCAGAGTGGCCAAACCTAGCCTTTGTGCCGAGTGACCTATTCCTCCCTGAACCCAGCCCACCTGGTATTGCTGTCAGATGGCAACGGCAGACCGGGTAGGGGTTGCAAAAATGGAGGCACCGCTGAGGATTTGGATTTGGAACCTGGGGAGGAATGCAAAAAAGGTGCTCGGGAAAGGGCTAGTGTTTTGGCTATTTGGCAGTGGGTAGCCCAAAAATCTGAAGGAAGGTTAACTAATGTGCCACTGTGTGCTGTTGTCCATGTGCTGCAGTTAAAATGCCAACTGTTTACCAAGGAGCAGTAAAGTCTGAGAGAGTATGCCCTTGTCCTGCATCAAAATTACAGCGTTTTGCCAGCTTTTAAAACTGTTGTGATAAAGAAAAGTGTGGAAAACTAGGGATAGTAAAAGGAAAATTGTGCCCTGGATGTTGGAAATGCTTTCTTGTGAACTGAGAGCCGTGTTGTGTTAATGCCCATGAAAAATGGTTGAAATGGGCTCCCGCCATGGAGTCAGTCGAGAAAAAAAAAACCTGGGGTTTTGCAGTTTAAATTTGCCTGCTCGACAATCACCGTGAGGAGAAGAGCACTCAAGAGGAAAGAGGCTCATTTGCATGGCGTCGAGTGATTGGTGAGACTGCAATCAGTCCCGCCCCCCAAGCCAGCTCTAAAGTGACTGCCCAGCATTCGAGAGGGAGTGTGAGTGGAGTGTGCGTACTGGCTTACAGGAGGAGCATCACAGTGACTGAAAGTGCTGTAAAAAGAGTAAAAAACTGATTTTTCTGTTTAAATTCGGGCTCAACCCGCATCTCGATCGACTGGACTATGAGTGTGGTGTTCGGAGGGACGATCGGTAGGACTGCCAACCTGCTTCTGTCCAGAGGCCTCCAAGACTGGCTGCAGGCCGTTTTCCATCGCAGCAAACAGCTACTGATAACAGTGAGTACCAACAGAAATAATTGCTCAAACAAGTGATTTTTGCCAAAAGTCAGCTGAATCTGAGTGTAACAGTGTAGTCGCTTTGCAAATAAGGACTGTGTTAAGTTTTACCAGCAAACACAAGCTTTTAAGCCATCCACTGTGAGCATAAAGATAGGTTCAGTGTCAGTATAAGTTTCAAAGCCATGAGAGAGACTGTGAGTTGTATCAAGATATGCAGCAAGAGTTACAGGTAATCCTGTGCTTGAAATACTGAGGCTTTAAGGGACTGTAAGCTAGAGCAATGTCTTCAGCAAGTGAAAAGTCTGTGGTAAATCATGTAAATGTGATAGGAAAAAGAACAGTTTGAGCAAAGTTATCAGTAGAATGCGTAAATCGGATGCGCAGTGGCTTGACCCAATTTCAGAATGTTGATGCGTGGGAGTGCTGCCGCCACCATTACAGGGTGGGGTAGTAATGTAAACACAGCAGCAGAGGAGCCATTTTGAAAGAGAAAGAAAGTGTTCAGTGATATGGGACTTGAAATAACAGTGGCCGTTGTTTGTTTTTTCTCTGCAGTCATGGCCTCAGGACCAGCTGCTACCCGGATCATGCCCGGGCTGTGGTAGCAGTAGAAATAAACAAGTTAAGGGACATTGAGAGATGTTACTACGGAGGACGACTGCCTCCTCATGTGGCGATTCCTGGATATCCAGTGCAAGTATGTTTGATATGCTTAAATGCTGGAAGGTACCTCACTGTTCTGGGTGCTTAGAGAAATATGGTTTATTTAAAGCGCCCAAGATTCATTTGGCTCCCACATGGACAAAAGTTCAAGAATCTGCGGTTGGCAGCACACAGCACCAGATGGAGCCTGTTGGAGAAGGCCCCTCAGGGGGGTGTGGCACAAAGCTAGAGGGTGCAGATTTACAGACAGAACAATGTGCTGATGTTTCAGATTCTGAGTCACAGAGAGGCATCTCAGGGAGAGCATCAGTAGACCCGTGGAGAGCGGGGCCTAGCCCAAGTCTCATAGGAGAAGACGAGATGAGGGAGGCCTTTGAATGGGAGGTTTTGACCTCCACGCCCAGCGAAGAGTGGATAGTCTCAGGAGTGAGGATGACTGCTCACTCCTGGGCACAGATTCTCGGTGAGGAGAAAGAAGAGGGGGAACCTATGTGGCCTTGTGAAAAAGGAACTGGTACACAGCCTCAAGCTCTTGCCTCAGAGGAATGCATGGAAGAGAGTGGTGATGCCACTGCCCTGGCTGTGCAAGAAGAAGAAGCCAGAGATCCATTTTTTGTCTTGTTGAGAATGTGTAGCTGGCAGAACCAGGACTGGCTGCCCTCAAGCCAGGCCAGAGGTCTCAGGTTGACCAAAGCTAGTAAAGAGGAAAGACTGGTTCGTAGGAAGGCGAATGAAATCTATGGTATGTCCTTTCCTACCTTTCCTCGGAGAGTCTGGGAGGAGATTGAGAACAGCAGCAAATCCTGGATTTGGGCAGAAGCAATGAAATGTGTGCAACCTGGTGCAAACAAGCATGTCAAGCACAGAATGTTTCACGAAAAATGCAGTCAGTGGAAAAGAGGCAGTACACTTTTAATGGATACTGTTCGAATAGTGGATGGAGAGGGACGTGAAACCTTTTACAGTGTGAATTATGTGTGCCCAGACAGGGTAATAATTCAAGCACCTGACCCATTGTGCTACTGGCCACAATGCAAAGACCTCCCTGCAAATGTGCTCATGCCTACCAAATGGAAAGCAGAGCAGTGGTAACCAGTGCTGCCACTCCAGCCATTGCAGTGCCTTTGTTGTTCTGCCAGTATGGACGTCCAGGACTCAGGTGCCCCACATTCATCAGTTCTACAGTGTACTGACTT
Source organism: Neoceratodus forsteri (assembly GCA_016271365.2). Classification (NCBI taxonomy): domain Eukaryota; kingdom Metazoa; phylum Chordata; order Ceratodontiformes; family Ceratodontidae; genus Neoceratodus; species Neoceratodus forsteri. The sequence goes on from CM057456.1 coordinate 349,929,280, forward strand.
TCCAGAATCTATCGACTGGCCTCACCAGATGACTTCAGATCCAGAGAGGACACCAGCCCAGCTGATCCTGATTCATCGCCTGGTAATCGGATGACTTCAGATCAGCTGTTTCCCGTTTTGTTCCTGTTCCAAGGTTCCATCTCCAGAGATGACATCACCCCAGCAGTTTCCAGATGTGCCCTCCTGTTGTTCCTGGAAGATGTCTGCCCAGCTGTATCACAAGAATGCTGCCAGGGAGAGTTTTTGGCTGAGGACCAGGTTGGTGCTGTTGTCGTTCTACAAGGGACTGGTAAGTCCAGACCTTTCTATTCTTATGACATTGCAGTACACACCCTACACTAGCAGACTCCAGATGTTTGAACTGTCCTCAAAGACTCTCCCCTTTGGGACTTTGGCCTGCTAGAACTGTGATTCACCGGGCTCTGGCCCAGGAGAGACTCTTTAATGGACTTGCCTTCGGGCACTGTGGTCACTAGATGGGACTTGTAGGGCACTCCATCCTCCAAATGGTGTATTGTAAATAATGTCATTGTTTTCTACTGTCTTCTAATGTTTATACTGTTCTCTACTTTTCTAAAAAAAAAAAAAAAAAATCTTTTTGGGATTCTCCAGTGTTTGATGGTAGGGGTTTAGATAGACTGTGTATGCAGATTAGGAGTGTGTGTTGTCTTTCTTTTTCTTGCAGGTGTTCCTGAAGAAGATAGAAGAGAAGACAGAGGAGGAGGGACTCATTGGAGTTCCTCACTAGTACTTTAGAGTGTAGTGTTTAAAGTACTATTGTTGTTGTTGTTACTGTGTGTCATTTTTTTCTTCCCACAAGTATGGTTGTGGGGGAATGTGGGAGTAATGCATAGAGTATGGTATTAGTTCCTGGTGTGTGGTTGCATGGTGTACAGGGTCGGGGAGGTCCCCTGTTTGTTTTGTTATGGGATTTGAGTTAGAGGCAGACAGATTGTCCCTAGAGGGCTAGGGGGGGATAGACAGGATGTGGTCCTGAACAGCCGTAGGGACTGCAGTGCTGATCTATTAGGGCTATGCTCTGGATAGTTCTTCCAGAGCCACTGGGTACCCATAGTCAGTGGGTAGAGCAGAGGCTGATGCATCAGCCAATGGCCTCTGGGCCCTTAGTGTTGCCTGCCTGTGCCTAGCACATGGTAGGAGGGGGCCTGATCACCCCTCTCTGTAGGTAGCACATAGGGTAGGATGGCCTAGGTTGGGTAACTAATGAATGTGGACAGTCATTTTCCTGGCCCAGGGTGATTGTAACCCCCCCCTGTTACCCGGGGTTACTAGAATCCCAGTAAGACCTAGTGGTAGGCAGGGAAGCCAGCTTGTGAAACTCCAGTTAAATGGATTTCACACTGTCTCACTTCTTTGTTCTCAGTCTCAGCTGAGACTGAGGGATGACATCATTTTAGAACTGTCACAGCTGCATAAGCCACACTGGAATGTTGCAGTTGCAGTTGCAGTCAGTCTGTGTTCAGTCTGAGTGAGAGACTGTAGTGCAGCAGGGTGTGTGCAGGATCTCAGAGCTTTAAGCTCTGTTTCAGAGCTACTTTTGGAAGGTGTGTGCTTCCACCTGAAGAGGAACACAGGAACTGGTAATTGAAGTGGTGGAGACCGCTTTCAATGGTTCAAGATCCCCATCTCTGAGGGGATGGGGGGAAGGTTTTTGCCTGTTTTCCAGGGGCAACCCTCCTGGGTCCGGCTAAGGGAAAGAAGCTGCCTGTTCAAGTTGTGCTGAGGCACCAGAAGCTCTGAGAGAGAAATTCCTTGTGGAGGAAACACCTGTGGGGCACCTGCAACCAAACGGTGAGTTCACTCTGAAAAAGGGCCAAGTGTTTTTCACCTGAACAGAAGGAAACTAAAGGGACTGTTACTGTGGGGTCAGGAAAAAGACAACCAAGTACAGTTGGAAAGTGGGGATTGGACTGCTTAACTCTGTGGGAGGTCTAGAGTAATGGACAATGCCACTTAATTCAAGTATGTTCAAGTCCAGCACAAAGAGTGAAGGAAATTGGGGATTGGACTGCTTAACTCAGTGGGGGGTCTAGAGTAATGGACAATGCTACTTAAAAGTATGTTCAAGTCCAGCACAAATGGGAAGCAAGACAAGTAGATGGAATGTGAAATACATTTAGCAAGAATCTACATTGCAAGCTTTACAGGATGAGGTGTTTACTGTCCAGAGAAATGGCCGGGTATGAATTGTGGGAGCGAGAGGTGGGAGACCCCCTATCAGTAGTAACCAAATTCACCTCTACGGATTTGCTCTGAGACACCTTTTGCTTTCTCTCAGGTACTTGGCCAGTGCCTGAGGAAAGTACCCAGACATGGGTTTGAAAGGAAGATTCCCTGATGGAGCCGTGGTGCTCTTAGGTGGTTTAGGGAGCCACCAGAAAATGTTTCCATGAAGTATGGAAGGTGTCCAAGTGGCTGGCAAGGGAGCCGAGCCAGGGAAAACCCAGAACAGTGTACAAGTTCGGGCTGTGTAACCCAAAGCAGCATGCAAGTCTGGGCTGTGTGCCCAGTGGGTTCAGAGCCTGAGGGCTAAAGTGTTGATGAAGTGTTCTGGTCTCCTTTAATCTGCATTACCAAGAGTGTAGCCTCATGGGAGTCCATCTATGCTTTGTTTATTCTGTTTGGATGTGAATAAAAAGACACACTTTAGAATCCCAATTCTGGTATTGGACATTACAGTTATTGCTTCCTGTGTTTGGAGTTACTCGGGTGCCCCTGTGCAGAGTGGCCAAACCTAGCCTTTGTGCCGAGCGACCTATTCCTCCCCGAACCCAGCCCACCTGGTATTGCTGTCAGATGGCAACAGCAGACCAGGTAGGGGTTACATATGCTATGTATATAACACAGTGCATTGCTCCACAGGTTTTACACCTTATTTTCTAATGTTTGGCTGACATGGACGACTACCCATGGACATGGTAATGGATGTCCAAGTTGAAACACACAGAGACATTTTGGACTCAAACCAGTGGGCAGAGGAGTATCATCGGCACCTTAGAAAAGCAGGTAACCTAGTACAATCAAGAATGGAACAAGCCCATGTGTGACAGAAGGAGCAATATGATCGCAGAGCTTGAGCTGGACCACTGTCAATTGGGGACCATGTCTTGTTAAAGAATCAAGATATCCATGAGCACAAGTTAGCAACCAGGTGGAAACCAGAGCCATTTGTGGTAACAGACATTCCTTACAATGATTTACCTGTGTATCGAATCTGGTCAGAAACTGATAAATACTTCACTAAGGTAGTGCATCGTAATCAGATCAAGCCGTGTACATTCCAGACTGCATACCTGAACAAGTCAGAAGATGAAGAAGACTCCATAAGTGAGAGGCAGGAGACCACTCCCTTTGGTACCCATAAAGAAAACCCCATTCTAGAATGGCCTGGCATGCTTGGCATTGGTATATACAGCACTTCCTTTACTTATTCTGCACCCAATGTATCTATCAGCTGTTCTGAACCTCATGGGGAAGTTATCAGAAGGTCTAATCAAAGCAATAAAGGTCGACCTCCCAGATGCTTGATAGAAGAGTCTGACTAAAAGAGAAATATCAAAACAGTAGTTAGAGAAGCATTTCAGAAATAAATGTAAATATGTACAGTTATGTAGGATTGTTTTATTAAACCTGTAGGATAAAGAAAAACAGATATAGTAAAAGGTAAATAGTAACTTAAGAAAAATGTTTTGGGCTGTACCTGGGGACATGTATGTTTAAGCGGGCCGAAATATGTAATGCCCCAAATACTGCCCCTCTCCCATTTGCCCCAGTCCCCTGTGTGCCCAAGGTTTCACAATAAAACTGCAGCGGCAGTTAAATTAATTTTTTTTTCTTCCCTTTCTTCTGCAGCCTGCCCAGCCCTAGCGCGAGGGAATGGCATCCTCGTGCTCGGCATCTGCCTGTCTCCCTGGTCGCTAGGGACTCGGCGTCCTGAATGCCAGGGAGGGCTTGTGTGGCTGGTAATGGCAGTTTTTGATATATAATAGTCTCTCGGGAGCCAGCAGTCAGTGTGGTCGGACGAGCACTCCCAGGCACCCTGACTGAAGAAAAGAACAGTTTTCGTGGCTAGAGTAGGGAGAGAGAGGACGCAGGTAGGTAAAGTAAAACTGGCAAAAGTACCTGCGGTCCTCCTCTCATCCCTGCAGCAGCTCCTCCAGCTCTGTCCGTTCCCTCCGTATAGCGGTGCTCTGGCGGGTTCCCCGCAGTAGTCGTCGGCCAGCGAGTCTCCGTGTCGTGGGCTCGTATAGCCCAGTTAAATTAAAATTAATTTAAAAGTTTACTCGGTCCCTCGTCGGCGGCACCTACAAGTGGGGCTGCATTTCAGCTCCAGCCACCAAGCCGAGGTCCGAGCGATAGGCCCCCTAGCCATCCATCTGGCCACCTGCCCAATCTGCCAACCTGCATTCCAGCAGCATCCCTCTTCAGCCTCCTCCTGCAGCAGTTTTTCCCCGGGTCGGGGTGGTGAGTCAGTGGCAGCACCATCTGGCAGGTGCTGACTGCCACAGCTTTAATTTAAAATATTTAAATTAATTAACATGATTTCGGCACCATCGGGTGCTTAGTGGGGCAGCTTATAGGGGCATAGCAAAGCCCCTGGAAGAGGGAGTGCCTGTGGGTGGGTTTATTTAAATCAGCCCTGCTTCAGAGCATAGTCAGGGCGGAGCTAGGGCGGGACTAGCTGTTTGATGGACAGGGGCTCTTGACAAGTCTCCCAGATTTAAAGTGGCAATGTCATAGCTAGCAGATTAAAAAGGGAAATGCTAGTTTTACTGTGTTCACACATCTCAGCCAGTTAAGGGGTCCCGCCGAGTATAGTAAGCCCCAGTGTCTTGGACTGTCTTGTCAAGTGGGCTACCAGGAAGGGCTAGTTGATCCCAAAACTATTGTTTATGTTTTATTCAGCACATATAAGGGCCAATATGGGCAGGGTGAGCCCAGTTACTTCAGTAGCCACAGTAGCCAGGTGGGCTAGTAAGTTAGGGGCCAGGTAGCCAATGTATTTTCTTGATGTTATTCACATTCTACACAGTTTCTCTAGTTCTGGGTGGGCCAGTGAGGGGATTCCAGCCACAGATAAGGCATATTGCCCCAAAGTGTGGTTCATTGGTCTGTAGCCAGGTGGCCACCAATAGAGAAGCTAACTAATGCTTAACGAGTGACCTCCTGTGGTTTAGAAAGGCACTCTGTTTTAGTGATAACTAGTAAGCAGCCAAGGGGAGTGAGTCAGGTAGTTAGCCATAACCCCTGGTTAGTAGCCATGTCTGTGCCTTAGGGCTAGTAACCCCTGTAACTTCCCCATCAGCCCTAGTCTGGGGAAGGACAGTTAGGGAGGGACTCTTAGTACTTGTGCTAATCAGATTACCTTTGCCTTAGGGTCATTTTCCCATTAGATGCTCTTGGAGCTTATTATCAGTGGGAAGGGTACAGAAGGTACACCCCGGGGTCCCCACATAGCTAGCCCTTAGCTTTTGGCAGGTTTTCCAACAGTGTATCCCCTTTCTAAAACTCCAGTCTGGATCGCTGCTGTGTAATGCTGGGAGTATATGGAGAAGTAAAGCACTGTAGTAATATTGAGACTGTGTTTTACAAAGACTGTACCTGAATCTTATATCATAGCCACCATTTCTACTTGAACTGTTGCACCACAAATAACTATTAGATTAACCCTGTATATGCTGTACTTATGTCAAAATGTTATGCTGGTTTTCCTTCCTTGGAGAATGCTTTGAGACTATGGGATCACTCCTACACTAGTACCTCTGCTCAGGAAATGCCTTGTCTGCTACCGAACTGTCCGCTTGTCCAAGAACTGAACCTTTCAGCCTGATGCTAATCGTCTTCACCTGATTCTCACTTTCTTCACGTACTGTTGATCACAGTGCCCACTCAGAGACTAAAGTTATTTTCTCGGTGCTACCAGTTGGGTCCAGTCGCCAGTATAGGTCTAGCATAGTTAGTCCCCAGCCAACCGCTTCCTGTTCAGAATGTCAAGTCATTCCCCTTCCCAACAGTGTTTAGGAAGTGCAGGGAACCGCCCTGGTTCACAGATAGGGATCCGTCGTAAAAGTAAGGGTGGGGCCTCAGACGCAGGTATCCTGGAGTCCAGTTTCAGCTCAGTGTTTGCATCCTACTTGTATCTTGGAGTCCAGTTTCGGTTCAGTGTTTGCATCCTACTTGTATCCTGGAGTCCAATTTTGGCTCAGTGTTTGCATCCTACTTGTATCCTGGAGTCCAGTTTTGGCTCAGTGTTTGCATCCTACTTGTATCCTGGAGTCCAGTTTCGGCTCAGTGTTTTCATCCTACTTGTATCCTGGAGTCCAGTTTCGACTCAGTCTCTACATCCTGCTTAGTATCCTGGAGTCCAGTTTCAACCCAGTGTCAGCATCCTGTTTGGTGTCCTGGAGTCCAGCCTTGGCCCAGTGTTTGCATCCTGTTTGGTTTCCCTGGAGTCCAGTTTTGACTCAGTGTCTGCATCCTGAATTTCCCTGAAACCAGTTCCCGTTTAGGAGTTCGTCTACACCAGTGTGTCTTCTCGTTTTCTTGGGGTCTTCCACTAGTCAGAGGCTCCCACATCTTTCTCACATCCAGTATCTCAGTTTCTTTACAGCACTATTGCTCTGGAGCCCTATCTAGCCAGGAGGCTTGCACAGCTGGGGTTCTTGCTTGTTCTGTTCTTTCACCCCTTTTGCTCTTCCAGTTCGACTAAAAGCTGGCCAGTGGAACATATTGGTGGCCATCGCTCCGGACTTAGGAAGGACTTTATGTTCTGTCGGTTTACTGATCAACAGGTTGTATTTGTACATTGAAATGCAGTACCAGATTGAGTATAGAACTTGTAATGATAAGTTTACTATAGAGTATAAGAATTCCCATAGAGTATAAGCATCCCTATAGAGTATAAGAATTCCCGTAGAGTATAAGCATCTCTTTAGAGTATAAGAATTCCCATAGAGTATAAGCATCCCTTTAGAGTATAAGAATCTGTAGAGTGATAGGATCCTAAGATACAGCATACTAAGTGGTAGTATAGCTATTGGTTGTATACTGCTTGATTCCCCGGTACCTCCCACTCAGTAAACCTGCTTTTATTCCCGAGTTTGTCTCCTGTCTCTCCTTACTTCAAGCACCGCTACACCATCAGCGAGAACAGACCTAGTGCTGCTTTACAGTACCTGAGGAATGGAGGAGGGCGGATGTGATTCTTCTTCACAAAAGTAAGAGCAGGACAGAGGCAGAAAACTACAGACCAGTTAGTTTGACCTCAGTGGTAGGGAAAATGATGGAATCACTTCTGAAGGAAAGAATTGTTAAGTACCTAGAGGCCAGTGGGGCACAGGACCCAAGGCAGCATGGATTCACGATGGGAAGGTCGTGTCAGATGAATCTAATAGATTTCTTTGATTGGGTGACAAAAGTAGTAGACCGGGGAGGGGCTGTGGACATGGCCTACTTAGATTTTAGCAAGGCATTTGATACAGTCACACACAAAGGATTAATACACAAGTTAGCCAGCCTTGGAGTGGGTCCCAAGGTGGTAGCCTGGATAACAAATTGGCTAGACAACAGGACACAAAGGGTAGTAGTAAACAGAGTCCACAGTGAAGAAAGGAGGGTTACTAGTGTGGTACTGCAGGGTTCAGTACTGGGACCAGTCCTTTTTAATGTCTTTATAAGTGACATTGCAGAGGAACTGGAAGGAAAAGTATGTCTCTTTGCAGATGACACAGAAATCTGCAACAGGGTTGATACACAAGATGGAGTGGAAAGGATGAGAAGGGACTTGGCAAGGTTGGAGGACTAGTCAAATGTATGGCAGCTCAGATTCAATGCAAAGAAGTGCAAGGTAATGCACCTGGGAAACAAAAACCCAGGGGAAAAGTACACAATGGGGGGTGAGATACTGACAACAGTAAAAATGGAAAGGGACCTGTGGGTAATTATATCAGATGACCTAAAGGTGGGCAAGCAATGTGAGAAGGCAGTAAGGAAGGCTAGGGGATACTGGGATGCATAGGGAGAGGCATCAATAGTAGAAAACAGGATGTTGTCATCCCTCTGTACAGACAGTTGGTGAGACCCAATCTGGAGTACTGTGTGCAGTTCTGGAGACCCCATCTCCACAAAGACATGGACAGAATGGAAGCTGTCCAGAGGATTGCAACCACAATGGTGCAGGGTCTGCACCAGAAGACATACGAAAAAAGACTAAAGGAGCTTAATATGTATACCCTTGAGGAAAGAAGGGAGAGAGGGGACATGATAGAAAGTTTCAAGTACCTCAAGGGAATCAACTAAGTCCAAGAGGGTAGCATCTTTCAGAAAAAGAGATGTGCAAGAACAGGGGGGCACAATTTGAAGATAGAGAGGGATGGCTCAGAGGTAATGTGAAGAAAGTATTTTTTCATGGAGAGGGTTGTGGATGCATGGAACAGCCTCCCTGAGGAGGTAATGGAGTCAAGAAGAGTGGGGGAATTCAAGAATGCATGGGACAGACATAAGGCAGTCCTAGTGGGGAGTAGGAGGAAGTAAGCTATTGGTTAACTAGGATCTGCAGCTTATCTGTTAGGTAGGGAAAATGGGCAGACTAGGTGGGCCAAGCGGTCCTTATTTGCCATCAAATTCTATGTTTCCACTGTGGGTGCCTCCACAGAGGAACCACATTCTGCTAGAATGGCGAATGAATTGTGAAGAGGAACAAACTGGAGGGATGCACCTCTGTTACACCACCCTCACCCTCCCAGAGCCCACTGTGGACCAACTGCTCCTCTTTCTTGGTAACCTCTGAGGAATTGGTGGTGACCTGGGTGGTCCCTGGGTGGGGGAGGAGGTTTCCTGAATCCTCGCCAGGTCAGCATGGAGATGGGCAACCTCCTCCCTCAGACCAGAGAGGTGCCTGCAAATAGGGCAGCATTGCAGCCTCCAGAACATGTCCTGGAAGACTGCCGCTCCACAGCCAGTGCATTTCACCACTCCCCACATGTCTGTATCCCTTCCTGTTTAAGAGTTTTGTTGTTGTTGTTTTTTTGTTAGTGTGTGCAAGCGTGCGAGTGTGTTTACCCCCTATTCAGTGTGCTGTGCCTTTAAGGATATGAACAGGTGCACTTTTTGGGAAGTGATGTCAGAACCCCTGATATAAAGAAATTATGTGCTTGGGGTGGGTGGGGTGAGGGGCAGGGTGGGTGTGACTAAGCCAGTGCCCTTCAGAAACAATCAACTACAACTCTGACCCACCACCCCAGTGAGTGCTTTCTTTCCTTTCAGACAACTATTTCACAGAGCTTAAGTAGCAGGTCTCATCACAAATGACTGCAAATATTCACCCAGCTAAATTTCCTCCCTGGCAAATAAAAGTTACACTAAGAAAAGTCAGCCCCAAAAACAGAGAACCCACACACAGACTTCTACTTACTTACACAGGCCCCAAAATTAAAAATTCAGTTAAGTGTACTTCTATTAAATCGCCTCCTTGCTATAAGGAAGCTGGAGGCTGCTGTCTGTCTCACCTACAGCAGACATCTCAATCATGGCTCTGTCACTTATGAGTTATGGTCCTGCCCATCTCACAGCTGACGATAGTGCATATTTTGAGTCTGACCATTGTATCCCCCCCCACACACACACAGGATATGACATTGGTCTGACTGAAGATCTCACATTTGTCTTTATGAGACCTTAATATTGTATCATTGACCTCGAGTGAAGATAAATGTGATATCTTCTGTCAGACCATGTCATGTTCTATTTATATAGACACATGTTTTGGCATAAAAATAAGAAAATGTGTAGTGATACATGTCTGTTTAAATGCTTTCACTCATTTCTTTATAGTGGCTTCAGGCTTGGTGCTGAGAGGGAGGATTCAGAAGATAGCCAATCATAACATTCCATTTATACATCATTGTGGTTTGCTCATTCTGTCTTTTGCTACTTTCTGATTGGTTAGAAGTGTAATGGGCATTTCCAGAATATTGTGCTCATATGCAATGTTAGTTTGCAGTTGGCTGTTGTAGTATTAGAATGATGGAGTGAAGAGAAAGGGAGTAGGCTATGTCTGCAGAGGTTTGTCACACTCTGCGTAGGCTGCGTTTTTGTGATTTTTGTTCTGGGCTTTGGTTGGGTCATATGTCGCTGATCCGCCATCAGAAGGGATAAAAAACAGAGAGAAAAAATGGTGATACTGAGGCAGATACTACTATTATGCTCTCCCTGCCCAAAAATGTGATGCCCAGACGTCTAGGTCTCTCTGATCAGAAAAGTTCTGAATGACCTCACTCTTAGCTGGTAAGCCACACACAGTGAAGTATGTTAGGGATTGTGATGAAAATACTGCACTGAGGACTTAAAATTCACTGCCACCACTGTGGTTTTTGCCAACAGGAACCAGGGAAACCTGTTTTTTGCCTCCTTCTTTGCACCAGATCTGGAAGGTCAAACACAATAACTATGGGAAGAGTGCCCCTTCAGAGACAGACTACAAACAGAGTCCAGCAGAAATAGTAGAATTACCCTTTTAAATAAAACAAGCAGTCACTGATTCTATAAAAAATAGATGCTTTACTAAAATACTACAGGTATTTACTGTACAACAGGATTTATGTACAGTCAGACAAAAGGATTACAGTTTACAAGAAATGAAAATAAATGAAGTTACACCACAGAAGTTGTAGATAGAAGAATTTGAGCTATTCTCACTTTAAAACCTATTCATTTACCTACTGCTGTCTGAAGAAAACACTATTCCCTAAGCTGTCTTTATTACCAGACCTCTAGCTGCAGGGCTCTGGCTTTTCAGATGTTATTGGGTCCAAGAGGAAGTGCTGGCTTTCAGCTTTTCAATTTCTTTTCTGACTGTGGGAGGTGGTTTTGCCCCTTCGAGTGACCACTGCCCTCCTCCCCCCAGATGGGTGTGCCTGTGTATGGGTGTATGTGTGGTGTGTGTGTGGATGGTTGACATCATTCAGGCCAGCTGGCTCACTCCACACACACCCTGCTCTGTCCACTTTTATGATGCTGTTTTGAAGAATGTCCTAGGTGTGTAACCCCATGCTTCTTGCCTTTTTTTTCAATTCTGTTTCTGCTCCTGTCTCGGGGAACTCTCTCCAGCTACCTCACTCACCAATAACCCTACCTCCCATCTGAAGCCTTCACCAGGTCTGCTCCAGCCCAGCGAATCACCTGGCTCTGAACCCTCCGAGGTGGGGCCACTGTCACCCTGGCACTCTATCTACAATCTAATATGCTGCGCCAGAGTCAGCGGGGCACCCTGGTTGAAAGGCCCAACTGTGGGAGTGTGGTTTTGGCACTGGAGGAACTTTCGCCTATCCCTGAGATGGGATTTTCCACTTTTCTGCCTGTTGTTGCCCCCGAAGCTTGGACGTTCAATGATGTCCATGGCACAACATGCCAACGTCCACTGCAGCTGCACCCCCACATTCGCTTGTGCCTCACGTTCCATTGCACTACCCCCGACTGCCATCAGAGGCCACCCAGGAGTGGCACAGACCCTGGAACCCTCCCTGGGAAGGGAGAGCAGTGCTCCGGACGCTTGATCCCTTCCCTCCCCTGCTGACCCCCGATGGCCAGAGTCCATTCCCGAACCCAGGTGTGCCTCAACCCTCAGCATCACCGGGCCAGCCTATGCTTCTTGCCTTTTAAGCTGACTGAGGCATTCTAACTGGCACTCTCCCATCTGCCTTACAGAATCTGTGGCTGAATGTTCCCAAGGGAACATTCCTCTGATCAACTTTAGTCAATGTTTCCCATAAGACCTGTTTGTTCATGTGACATCAGAAGCCATGTTTTGTGCCCAATTTTGCAAATAGCGCAACTTACAACACAAGCATGACTATATTTACAAGGAAATTAACAAACAGAAATTAATACATTACTCTAGTCACATGTCCGTCACAGGGACAGTAAAGGAGATGACAGACAGTAGATATTTAGGGGTTAGTAGTGATTGCATCAGTAGGTAAGTTATCCAGGGCATGTGAATGGGCTAAAGGAGAGCCTAGCTCACCAGGTTAGGACAGAAAAAAAAACAAAAGAAAAATATGTGACACACACGATTGAAGGAATTAGAGGCCTATAAACCAGTGAATGGCAAAATAGAATCCTTAGACAAATTATCAAGGAGGAGATTGGAAAACATTTGAATAGTTGCTAGTTTGTTAAACTTCCACCAGTTGGATGAGTAGGATGTTGTTCAAGTGACCACAAGTCTGCACTGAACCAGACATGCATTATATACAGTATACTGTATGGGGGCCCACACACAACAAGGCTGCTATTCCACCGAGTGGTTACCATGATGACAGAGTGACCTTAAGCACAATGCTCGAGAGGTCTCTGATGTCACAGCAACCACAGGTCAGAAAAATAGCCTTTTGGTGTATGGAGACCCCCCCATACATTATTTTATATAGTGTATGGTGAACAAAATACACTAACAATCCTGTAGGTTTCACCTTTTCAGACTTACGGGGATGAGTCTGCAACACAGAAACAAGACAAAAACTGTCACTTACCTTCCACGTTGGTGCCTCTACTCTGCTCATTGTGACTCCTACGATGCTTTTCCAAAACCACCCCCCCCCACACACACAACCACATGATTTCTCCACTACGCTTTCCTGGGTCCTGTCTCAACTGTAACAAACTACTGGTGGTGCCTTTGTGTTTTGCAGTTTTCATTACTCTCACCATTGTTTTATTTTCTTTTAAAATGGCACTACTGACCACATGCCACATAACAGTGTAAACGGCGGAAGCGCAGCTAGAAAACACTGATCGGGGGGCAATGCTGTGTGACGTTCCTAAGGTAGCAGAACACAAAGTCATTCTGCTGCAGTAAAACATCACTAGTGCAGTAGAATGACTTTTGACAGGGTAAGGAAATCCATGCACAATAAATCAACACCGTAGTGACATAAGAGCCAAAATAGGCTCTAGCCCATGTGCAGCTAGCCCTTGACTCAAAGGGAATATCTTCTGATGGACTGTGAGTTACAAAACATGGCTAGGGCCTTTTAAAATTCATCATATTGGCACTGCCCATCACCTCTAATGGCAACCTATTCCATACATCCTCCACTCTCTGTGTGAAATATCCCACTCTTTTCCTTGTTCTGTATCCTTGAACTTTTAGCTGAAGGTTATGTGATCTCATATTGTGGCTATTGTTCCTGTGATCTAGTCCCTGGCACTCCCAAAGGTCACTGTTAGTGTGTGCCCTACAGACCAGGCACATGTCTCCCCTCAAACGTCTATACTCCAATGTGTATCAATCCAGTGCTGCTAGTCTGTCCTTGTGTCTAAGGTGTTTTACCGACTTGATCATTCTGGTAGCCCTTCTCTGGACACCTTCTAGTAAAAAGATGTTGTTTTTTGCTAATGGAGATATGAACTGTGCACAATACTCCAAGTGGGGTCTCATCAATGAGGTATACAAGAGCAACATTACCCTCCGATCCCTGCTTGCTATATGCCTTGACATGCAGCCAAGTATTCCTCAGCCTTTTTTGCCATTTCTAGGCAGTTTATGTTCACTTAAAGTCACTGGTGATTATTACCCCCAGGGCCTTTCTCCTCAGTGGTCTCCTGTAATTATCCTCCCCCCAACTGAGTATTGTGCCTTTTTGTTAGATCTGTCCATGTGCATGACAGCACATCTATTCAAATTGAATACCGACTTGTGCTTATCAGCCCAGTGTTCTAATCTTGCTAGTTCTGACTGTAACTTATGAATGTCAGTCGAATTCTGTACCACACACCAAGTCTGGTGTCGTCTGCAGATTTTGACAACCAAATCCCCTCTTCACACCTCATGGATGTAATATACAGTATATATTAAAGAGGGATGGTCCCAGTACAGACCCTTGTGGTACTCCACTAGTCACCTTCTCCCAGCTTGAAGCACACCCTCTCAGGGTAATCTGCTGCTTCCTATTTGTGAGCCATGATCCAATTAATGATATTCCCATGCAGTCCTAGGTTATTCAAGGCCTCGATAAGTTCTTTATGTGGCACTATGTCAAACACCTTACTAAGGTCCAGAAAGATCACATCCACAAGCAGACCTCTGTCGAGTTTCCTACTCACCCCTCATAAAACTGTAATAAATTAGTTTGGCTCAACCTGCCAGTGGTGAAACCATGTTGTAGCCCATCCCATGCATACGTGGTACTGCGATGTTCCTTTATTAATTCCTTTATAATTCCCTCAGGTACCTTACACAAGACTGACGTTAAACTGACAAGTCTGTAGTTACTACTCTCCTCCCTGCTCCCCTTCTTAAATACAAGCACCACTGTTGCCTCCCTCCATGAATTAACCACTTTGCCTGTCCTTAATGAGTCCTGAAGAATTTTAGTTATTGGTCCTGCCAATTCCTCCACCAGCTCGTAAAGAACCCTTGGATGGACCCCATCTGGCCCTGGGGACTTATTAACATAAGACCCCTTAATGTATTCCTGATGCCCTCCTCATGCAATAGTCTGGGTGGCTCACCACACGTTATTTCCCCCTCTAGTCCCATGTCTGTTTTATCGTTGAATACTAACACAAAATATTCATTCAGCATTTCGGTTACAGCTATATCATTGGGTATTAGCTTCCCTGTGCTGTTAACCAGTGGGCCCACCCTCACATTAATTCCCCTGGTATGGTTGATGTGAGCATAAAAAGATTTATAGTTGTCTTTCACCTTTTGGACAAAGCCCAGTTCATGGTTACTCCTTACCTTCCTTATGTACTTTTTGCATTCCCTTGCTTTCCTTCTATATTCAACCCATTGCTGTTCAGAATTCCTTTGCTTTGCCCTTTTGTGCACTTTTAATTCTGAAGCATGTTAGCACTTTCTTAGTTTCACCAATGTCACTTTAAGAGAGTGTACTCAAATAACACACTACATCCTGGTACTCCAAGCTCTGAGAATGACTGCTCATTCAGTCGATATGTAAGCTTTCCAGGAAGTGGTTTGGGTAACTGGCCTACATGGTACATTGCACACCTGAGTTTCAGTCCCTTCGGCGATTTGGGGCTATATGCCCTCCTGGTATACTTGTTTAGGCTTTTCAGCCACAAGAGAACATTTTCAGTTTGAAATGAACTTTGGAGTCAGCATTTTTTTGAACCACAGTGACTGGGACGACTTGTTGGTAAAGTAAAACATTACTTTTGCTTTTGTAGCCTATTTACATATGTAACCGGTTCCCATTACTCTCTAGCACTGTTTTTGGGTTACATGGTTTTTCAGCCTGTGTTTTATTGTCACTTTTTATAGTTGTGTTAATAAAGGTGATTTATGTTTAAAACTGGCTAGTTCTCTAAGATCGCTTTATTGAGTTTAAGTGCTGACCTCACTTTTGTTACAGCTTCTCTGTAGAAAAACCTTTCTAAATCCTCTAGGTTACTTATGACCAAGTCAGAAATGTTATTCCCCCTAGATGCAAAGACTCAAATTACTTCTATTTCTTACTCTCCATGCAGTTAGCAAAATCCAGAATGTGTGTGTTTCAAGGGAAAACTCAGGAAGCTTAATGACTTGAGGCTCCTATAGTTCATGTGGTTAAGAGCATGCCACAGAATGGCAAGGTCCCTGGTTCAAGTCTCAGTAGGAGCCACACTTTTCCTTTCTTTTCTACAATTGGATTCCCCCAGTTGGAAAATTAACAAATTGTTCCAATCCTAGGTCCCCAAGAGTACTCATAAACTTCTTATCTAAATTTGTTTTACCCACTCCTGTGTCACAGTCAATTGTGGGTAGATTAAAATCCTCCATAATCAAGAGTCCATCATCCAGGTTAAAGCTGCCTAATTGTTCAATCAACCTATCATCCAAGTCTTGTGTTTGTGGTCTATATATTAAACCAAGAATAAATTTCTTGCTGAGGTCTGGTATTATATTTAACCAATGTTGTTCCAGCTCATTATCTTCTCCCATACCTGAGACTGGCTCTGCTGTGATGTTATCTGCTATGTAAATAGCTAGCCCACCCCCCTGCTTTATGCCCCCTTTCCTTACTAAAAAGGTTGTAGCCTCTGATGTTCCTGTCCCACTCATCTCCTAGTTGCCACCATGTCTCAGTTATGGCACAAAACAAACAAAAAAAAGACAACAATGACAGAAAAAGAATATTAGTCTAACCAGTCTTCCCATGAAACCCTAACAAACCTGTGACCCATTGTCCATACAGGGACATATATACTATGACATAGTGCAGCACAAAAAGATATCGTGATGATATACTGCATCATGAAAAAATACAGACCACCAGTGCAAGTGGAGGATCTGGATAGGGAATTAGCTGATCAGATTAGAAGGGTCTGTAGGAAGGGAAAACAGTGGTGGTGGGAGACTTCAATCTATTGGCGGTGGATTGGAGTACCCCAACCACCATGAGTAAAAGGGAACAGGTTATATTAGATGCAGTTCTGGATAGCTTCCTGGTGCACCAGGTCAGAGAAAAGACTAAGGAAGGAAGAACTCTGGACCTGGTATTATCAAATGGAGAGGCTGTTAGGGATCTGGAGGTGGAGGACCCTCTGACTGGGAGTGACCTCCAAATGGTGTGGTTCACGCTCAATATGGGAAGGGAAAAGGGGGGTACAGGAACCAGGATGATCAATTTTAAGAGGGCAGACCTTAAAAGGATGGGGGAGATTGTGGGTAGGTACCTGGCGGGTATTCAACTTAACATAGATGCTTGTCAAAAGTGGGAGATTATTAAGACAGGGCTGGTGGAAGCTACTGGAACATGTACAAAGACACGTAGCAAAAAGGGCAGAGCAAAGAAGCCCAGTTGGTTTACCCAGGAGGTGATGGAGGGGGTGAGGACCAAGAAAAAAGCATTCCAGAGACTCAAGAAATTGGGGGGGCAGGAGACAAGGAAGAGTATATGAAGAGGCCTAGGGAGGTAAGCAGGCTGGTCAGAGTGGCCAAGGCTTCAAGACAGCTGAAGCTGGCACACGGTATCAAGAATGGTGAAAAGGACTTCTTCAGATACATTAGGGAGAGAAGGAAGAACAAGGACCAGATTGTGAGGATTAAGAAGGATGGGGGAGCCAGCCCGGTAGTTCGGAGGGTTGAGGCACTGGACGCCACACCTTGCGCCATGCCAGCGATCCAGGTTCAGAAATGGACCCTGGTGGCCGGGGGTCGTGGGGGGGGTTTAGAGATTGAGCATCCGGAGGACTGCTGTCTCTTTCCTGGGAAGGGTTAGGGCAACAACCACTCAATGAGCAACCTCTGGCGGAGACTGGGGGGTAGCCAAAAGCAGTGTTGTAGCATATGCCAGGGGGTGGAGTCACGGCAGTGCGTCGCCTTGGCAGCTGGGCTCCACAGGGGCATAAAACAAGAAACCCCCCCAGCTGATAGGCGATGGCACCACCCTACGCAGTCCACACTCCTGAAGTCAGGCCTGGCCCCCCTCCACTCTCCCTTCCCTCTCCAGCCCGGTGGCTCAACACTTAAAGATAGAGCATCCTGGGCAGGGGCGACCCTTCCCCGGAGGGCAGACCCGGGGGATGCCCAGTGCTGGGGAGGAGTGGAGGGGCAAACCGAGCAACACAGGAAGGTAGAGATGGCAGAGAGGAGGTCGCCAGAGAGATTTCAGTGGTGGTGGGAGTAAAATAGAGTTTGAAAAAAAAAAAGGATGGGGGGTGGAGAAGGAGGGGATCAGGCAGAGGCACTAAATGAGTACTTCTGTTCTGTGTTCACAAAGGAGAAAGGGGCAGCTACCTCAGGGGAGGAGGGGCCAGCAGGGGAGGGAAGGGGGTGACTGATGCAGGGATTATGGAGGCCAGGGTTCTGGAGGGGTTAAGGGCACTGAGGGTGGACAAGGCACCAGGTCCAGACGGCATTCGCCCTAGGGTGCTAAACGAACTAGCGGATCCTGGCAGAACCACTGGCTGACCTGTTCAATATCTCCCTGGACACAGGATGTGTGGTGCCCATTCACAAAAGTGGCCCTAGAGATGAGCCAGGGAACTACAGACCAGTGAGCCTCACATCGATTGTGGAAAAGCTCATGGAGACAATCCTAAAGGAGAGGCTGGTGGCATTTTTTAGAGGACAGTGGACTCCAGGATGGTCAGCAACATGGGTTTGTCTCAGGAAGATCATGCCAGACAAACCTAGTCGAGTACTATGACAGGGTGACCAGGGAACTGGACAAGGGCCACGCAGTGGATGTCCTGTATTTGGATTTCAGCAAGGCCTTTGATTCGGTGCCACATGGGAGGCTGGGGGGGAAGCTGGAGGATACTGGAGTGGGAACAAAAATGGTCAGATGGATCACCAATTGGCTGAGGGTCGTGGTGGTGGGGGAGCTCTCATCACCAAGGGATGTTGACGAGCGGAGTGCCACAGGGATCGGTTTTGGGACCGGTGCTCTTTGGGATATTCATAACGGATATCTCACACGGGATCTGGAGTAAGATCAGTCTGTTCACAGACGATACTAAAATGGGAGCTGTGGTAGATGACATAGATGGGTGGAAAGGGCTGCAGGATGACTTGACCAAACTATAGGAATGGTCGGAAACATGGCAGCTGGGGTTCAACGCCAAGAAGTGCAGAGTACTGCACTTTGGAACTAGGAACCAGGGGAGGAGCTATCAGCTGGGAGGGGTTCAGTTGTAAAGCACTGATAAGGAAAAAGATTTTGGGGTGATTATAATGAGGAATATGAACAACTCAGCACAGTGCAGGAAGGTGGCAGCAAAAGCCAACAAGATGCTGGGGTCTATAGCAAGGTGCATCTCTTTTAGGAATAGGCAGGTGATCCTTTCCCTGCACAAGTCACTGGTCAGACTGCATCTGGAATACTGTGTGCAGTACTGCTCTCTTTCCTGAAGAAAGACATCAGATTATTAGAGGGTGTACAGTGCAGGGCGACAAAGATGATCCAGGATCTAGAGAGTAAGTCCTATGAAGATAGGCTGGGTGAGCTGAACATGTATTCACTGGAAGAGAGGAAGGATGGGGGGATATGATCGAAACTTTTAAATACTTAAAGGGGATTAACAAAACTGATACATAGAGGATCTTCTAGATTAGAAGTGGGAGGGACACAAGAGGGTACTGGTGGAGATTGGTGGGGGGAAGATTCAGGAGTAAAATCAGGAGACACTTTTTCACTGAATGGGTGGTGGATAAGTGGAATGCCTTGCCTGAGGAGGTGGTTGCCTGTAGTACAGTGAGGGAAGGGGGTTTAAGAGGGGGTGGGGCAGAGTGAGGGGAGGGGTAATTAAGAGGAGCGGAAGGGAGGGTGGGGCAGCTGCAAGTTGAGGGGCTAGCTGCACAATCGACTCGATAGACCATTAGGCCTGTTTCTGCTGGCATTTTTGTATGTTCATAAGATATTCATATCTTTGTAGAATGCCTGAGATTGTAGTTTTTATCTTGCAGGTTATCCCAAAACATATGTTGTATAAATAAAGGCTGTACAGTGGGGAGCTGTGAGACATTATTTATCTGCACAAGGGCAATCTGACCTCAGGTAACATCACGAGTGGTGTAAGCCACAAGTAAGTTGCCCAAGGGCAAACTTCTCAAGTGTAGATAAATGCTGTATCACACAAGCTCTCCACTGCATATTTCATTTATGCAATAGGGATGTGTAAGGGAACTGGCAGTACATAAATGTTTAAAGCATATTTGTTTTTTCTTTAACTAAAAATGCAGTGGACTTCTTGGTGCTCTGGTGGTGTGTTACTATGCCGAGTACATTAGTTTCTATGTGTTGCTAAGGACACTGCAATGTCCTGACATTTTTGGTGCCATTAACGTACTCTGCTATTGGTTGATTTTGTAGATATTAGAAATGTTCTGTTAAAAATGGTGGCTGTAGTTAGCGAGCAGCAGCTGAAAGAACAGTGATGTTGGGAGAGTTTTTCACATGCCACTAAAGGTCTTGTTTTTTTTTTTCAGTTTAAGAATGGTTGAGCGAGGGCTGTGGGAGGCCTTTGAGGGCTGCTGGGTGCATGTTCATGCTAGGCTGGGAAAACTGAGCTAAAGACAGTAAGAGAGAGCAAGACATCATCCATGGAGTTTGCAAGCAGGGAGTTAAAAAAAAAAGTTTGTCTCTGTCCATTTTTGTTTTATCGGACAATTTGCTGAGCTGAGGAAAAAATCTTTGTTGTACTGGGTGCTGACTGTACTTGTGTTTGGGAGGTACATTGGGATTTGGGGACTGGCAGTCTAAAGCGAGTATTGAAGTGTGGAGCAATATGCTATAACAGCAAAGTTTCAAGTATTGCAAAACTTTTTTTTATTACAAGAGATTGAGTTTGTGCTAGGGAGGGTACTGCCAGCATAGATGGGATGGTTTGAAAGTGACAGTTTGGGACAATGCGTAGGTCAGGATTAAAATGTATTAGTAAATAAAAATGAATGTAAGTAGCTCCTGCAGATTGCAGGCAAGGCTTGGGGGCTGTGACTTAATAACTGCATGTATAATCCGGGAATTACATCGTTACTATATGCATAAATCTGTGGTCTGTGATTTATACTATCAGCTCCCTTTTCTGTCCCCCCATTGCACAGAGTTAGGGTTTTGCATAATTCAAAAGTAGGGAAATCCGATGTTAGGGTTTTTCCTCAGCCCTAACTCCTCTGACACCTGTGAACTCCAGCAAATGGAATGCCAAAGCACAATCCAGATCCCTATCCCAAAGGGCCCAGCATGAACCAAGTGAATATCCTTAGCATTTGAAAAGGTAGAGTAGTAACTCTGGACCTGACTTTAATTTGCTTTGTGAAGGGCCTTTAGATCCCTGTTCAAAGCAAGAAAACGTACAGGGCACTCTGTAAAGCAGGACCCAACTACTAATTTTCTTTGTGCAAGGCCTAAAGCAAGAGCAGAGCCCTAAGTTGCTTCATACAGAGCCCTTTAGGCCCTGCACAAAACAGGACCTGAATCCTAACTTGTTTCATGCAGAGGTCTTTAGGCCATGTGCTTAACAGGCAGGACTTCTAACTTGTGTTGCACAGGACCCACCAAACAGGACCCAAGTCTTAATTTGCAGTACACAGGGTATTCTACCCTGGATGTTCCCGTTCTGACAGAATGCAGGTTTTGGGTTGGCTGTGCCATAGAGACTGCTCTCCTCATTAGTCCTAGCCCTCCAGCCTCCCTTGAATTTTGATTGCTTCCTAATCAAGACCAGAAGTGGGACTCTGGAGAAAATTCATTCTTTGAAGATAGAAAAAATAAGTACGTACCTAGGGCCAGATATTCAAAACTTTGCCCCGGGGCTAAATTAGCAAACTTAGCCCCGGAGCACAAAGCAAGCCATATTCAAAAGGAACAGCCCAGGGCAAACAGCTTCTGAATATAGCATGGGAATGAGGCAGGGCAAACTGGGCTGGGAGTGCAGGGCAAACTTAGCCCTGGAATAAGACAGATCTGAATATGGCAACCAGGAAGTGCAAACCACAACAGCAACACAGTGCACAGCGATGTGAATGTAGGTAGAGGTGAACTATGTGGCCAATGTGTGTGCCAGCAAATGCGTGGACCCAGTACAGCTGCAGGCTGCAGCGTATGTGGAGGTACAGTGTGCAAAACTGTAAAATATTCCCTGAACTATTTGTGCAGCGCTAACACGTTTGTGAGGGTTTAGTGCAGGGCTAAACCATTAGCCCGGTACAAACCCGTTTGCCCAGCGCTAAACTTTGCCATATTCAAAAGTGACATGCAAATGAGTCTACTTAGGTAGTCTCTGGGCAAATATCCAGATTAGCATCTCATTATACCCTGATTTGCATGCAGTTTGCACTGGGCTAACGGTTTAGCCCTGCGCTAAATCCACGCAAACGTGTTAACGCTGCGCAAACAGTTTGGGGGAATATTATACAGTTTTGAATACTGTACTTTCACATGCGTTGCTGCCTGCAGCTGTACTGGAACAACACAGCATAGGCACAAATGGTGGTGGTGCTGCATGCAACTGTCACACTGTAGGTCATGCTACAGTGCACAGCAGACACTACAGTAGCAAGGGGGCCAGTAGTGTGTGGACACAGCAATGGCTATGGTGTGTAGGGCAGTGATGATGACTGCACTATACACAGTGAGAGGCCCAACCTGCAGGTGTTTACTGACAGTGGACATTACTGTTACACTGTTGTGTGACCCACAGATGTTGCACCTCTGGCATGGGATGCTCACAGTGACATATACATGTCTGGCTTTGTGTGATGTGGCAGTTGTACAGCTGTGCGGTATGTGGCCAGGGGGGTATATATTATCAGAAAGGCACACTGGTGTTGGGGTATGCCCAATACTGGCCCATGTGCACTGCATGATGTGTCCCAGCCTTGTGGCCACACCTGGTCTGTGGCACAGCCTGGCCACCCATACACTCTCCCCTCAACATCCTCCATGCCCACAGTGCTGCATGTGTGTACTGGCATCTGTTGGTGTCCACAGAAGAGTGGTCTGCAGGTGTGTGCTGCATGTCCACACTGCCATGCTGTCCACTGGTGGCAGGGTCACCACTTACTGCCTGGCATGCCTGGGACTGGTGGCAGATGATGGCATCATTGTAATGCCATCAGTTAGCAGCATGCTTCCTCTATGTTTGGCTTTGTCTATGTGTCGTATTTATTTGTTAGGGTTGCACAAAGCCATGCAAACACTGCTTAAAGCTGATTGCCCAGGGTTAAGACTACCTTTTCCTGGGTGGTAATGTGCACAGCGCTAAGTGTCGCGCTAAGTTGCGTAAAACCACTTCCTGCAGTAGCTGAGTAAGCTGAATATAGCATTACACCTGTATTCATGTCAGTTTGCCTCTTGCATACATTATGATTTTGCCTGGCGCTAATGCAGTTTGCCTGCGCTATTTGGCCTTTTGAATATAGCAGACCCACGCTAATTCCGCACTAAGCCTGCGCAAATAGTTTTTGCCTGGCACAACGTTTTGAATATCTGGCCCCATAACTCTAGATCTTCCAAGAATATCTTCTCCATGGAGTACTGCTTTCATACTCTCTGACCCTCTGACTAACTGCAGCATATTTTTATGGTCTTCTTCCCTCCTTGGACAAGTATGGGCTGTGAAGATATTTGTACTTAGGGTGTTTGTTCCTTCTTACATGGAACACTGGGCTATCTTATGCCCTTAGTCATTTTTGTTTTTACCAGTCATTCAGTAAGCTAGCTAGCACTTCCTCCTCAGTAACAAAAAGTACTGAAGTGATTGGGGTCAGTGCTGCTGTATACAAGGCGGTGTGCAGACCATGTGTGCAAGTGGGTGCTGGCACCCTTACCACCAGCATCACAAGTACTGATTCTGCACCTCTGGCTCTAAAACCGAAAAGAGAGGTACTCAATGAAGAAGCTATTCTTGAAGATCTAGAATTACACTAAGCACTATAACTTTCCATTTCTAGTCCTAATGGTTCCAAAGTTAGTCCTTTCTAGGAAAAATGTTTCTTTAAAAATGGATAGCTTTGAAATGGTTAAAGCTAGAAAGATTCAAAAATGTTTAATATTATTGAGCATATTTTTATTAATAATTGAAAACGGTATAGCTATAACTATTTTATGTTGTCATGATTCCAAGCTCTCCTCTTAAAAAAAAAAAAAAAAACAGGAATGTTTCTAACCGTTTTCAAAGTAAGTGCATTCTAAAGATACTGTACATTTTCTAACAGAAGCTGTGAGTTCTACTATTCTGTTTCCAGATGCGGCTTCAGTTAGAGGGCGGCTTCAGTTTAAATCAGTGGTTGCATGTACCATTCAGATGTCAGTGTGTTAGTGTGACTGTCATCTGTCAGTGCTAAGGTGTCAAAATGATGATGATGTATTGTACCCTGCTAATCTACCGGGTCATCTATAGACATCTGTTGCCCGTGCCTGTACTATGCTGCTTTCTGCTTCCTGATGTAATCTTTGAGCCTGATTCTATTGTACGTTACCCTGTTTTTTGCCTGATGTTCATGTATGTACCATTGTAATCCTGCCGGATCGCACCTGAAAATAGGCACTTGGTTGTCTAGAGTGCTTACCTGGTTAACAAAAGCAAATAAATAAATAAATAACTGGGAAATCATACAGCCTTGACTTCAAGGCTATGGTAGTGAAAGGCACTGAACTTGAACGAAATAGGCCAGTAGCAGTTGCTCTGAAACTGGATGAGAAATAAGTTAGTAGCAGTAAAATCTTACTTTTTTTTTTATTTTTTATTGCATCTCCTATTTTTTAGCACCCCCTGTGGCGCCTACCGGTGGGGCATCCAGCCGCCGGCCCTGCCCGCGGGAAGAGCAGCAGGCTCATTCATGTGATGAGGGGGTCTGGCATGGCTATGGCTGATCCACTGGAGGGCTCCCCTGTCCCTGCCAGCTGGACCAGTGCTGAACCCCCACCCCCAGCATGATTCCACAACAGTCCTCCCCACATGGCAGGGTGTGGGCATCAAGCTGCATGGTTGCGCCCAGCCTTTTCCCCCCAATGGGAGCACAGACATGCAATGATGTCCATGCACAACATGCAGACATCTGCTGTGCTCCTTCCCCCTAGACACCCGCGCATCTGCAGTACCACCGGGTGTCCCTAGGGATCACCAGAGCACGGTGTGGATCCCACCCTTTTCCCCAGGACTAGGAGAACTGTAATTGGATGCTCAGTCCTAGTCCTCCTCTGTCGATCCCCGATGATCCGGGCTCATTCCCGAACCCAGGTCACCGGCGTGGAGCGAGGGGTGGCATCCAGTGCCTCAACCCTCATGCAACCAGGCCGGAAGATCTTACATTTTTTAAACAGGAGAAGGAAAACACATGTAGCAACAGTTTACAGGCAAAACAAAGTACAAGGCACAAAGTGCAATGTTGCACCTACAAAGCATAGAGGACGGCCAGCAGAACCCAATCCTCGTTGCTCTGTAGGCACTGTATTGTATTTTTCACTTTGTACTATTTGGTGTTGGTTTGCACAATCAGTTTGTGGAGGCTACATGCATTGTAGCTTTACTGTATACACGTGGGCCCAGATATTCAAAGCAGTTGCACCAGCACAAGTGCAGACTTACGCCAAGGAGCGATATTCAGCAGGAGCCAGTGCGCAGCACAAATCCCATTGCGCCAGTGCACAATGATAATGGATGCAGGTGCAAGTGCAGGGGGCGTGCCCATGAATATCCAGCACAGTGCGATATTCAACTGTGGAACCATGGCGTGAGTGTGGAGCAAATCCAAGATGCCGTGCCGAAAGCAGTGAGACTTAAGCCTATAAACACAGGGCACAAGCGCACAGACAGCACTTGCACCAAGTGAGAGGGAGACAGCGAGAGACAGAAAAAAAGAAAGAAAGAAAGACAGAAAGACAGACAGAGAGAGACAGAGTGAATGAGAGACAGACATAGGTGGCAGTGGAGAGGGAGACTGGGGCAGAGAGAGAGTGAGAGGGACAGGCACAGTGCCAGGCAGTGTACCAGGGTGGCACACAGCCCATAGAAGCCAACCACCCAGAGGGATATTGGACATCAGGGGCCATGGATAGTGAGCCCTTCATGATGGAGGCTGTAATGAGGGGTGTGAGAGGGCAGAAGGAACAGTGACGTGGCTGAGGAAGGGCCCATCGGTGGTATGCCCAACACAGGTGGTACTGTACCCGCACCGCCTTTGAGAACTACACTGACATGGAGATTGTGGTCCAATACTGCCTGAATAGGGCCATTCTGAGGCAGCTCTATGAGCTGTGCAGTGAGGAGATGCAGGCACCCACAAGACAGAGCCATGCAATGTCTGTGGAGACCAAAGTGACCGCTGTCATGTGCCTGCTAACTAAGGGCACTTTCCAGAGACCAACAGGGGACACCACAGGCATAACCTAGTTGGCCACGTCATGCCTCCTTAAACAGTTCCTCAACACTCTGCTGCCACGTGCTTCGGAATTCATCCATTTCCCCAGCACACTGGTGGCGTGTACAGCAACCATGCAGGACTTCCACAGGGTAGCATGTATGCCTGGCATGCTTGGGGCCATTGACTGCACCCACGTGGGCATCTGTATGCCACCTGGCTCCGAGGGTGTGGCCTACATCAATAGGAAGGGGAGACCGAGTGTCAACTACCAGGTGGTGTGCGATGCCATGGGGTGCATCACCAATATCTGTGCCACACACCCTGGGAGTGCACATGATGCATACATCTGGCACAGCTCTGAGCTGTGCCACAGGTACAAATGTGGGGACATCCCCACAGGTCATCTAGTGGGTGAGTATGGGACAGGCAAGGGGTGACAGGCAGAGGAGGCCATGGGATGGGGAGCGCAGGGTGGGCATGCTGGTGAGGGTGCCATGGACAGGCAAGGGGCACAGCAAAGGATGGCAGAGGGCTAACCATGTCATTAGCCACACAGGAGACAGTGCCTATCCACTGAGACCCTGGTTGCTCACCCCCTATCGGCGCCCGTCATCCCCAGCAGAGGAACGCTACAACAAGGCACATGCTAGCATGTACAATGTCATGGAGCATGTATTTGGCTTCCTGAAGGCACGTTTCAGTTGACTAGACAGGTCTGGCGGTGCCCTATAGTACAGCCTCTTGAAAGCCTGTGGTCTATTCCTGGCCTGCTGCATACTGCACAACATGGCCATTGACCGTGGGATAGCTGTCGAGGCTGATGAGGGCGACAGTAGTGGGGACGATGGAGGCAGTAGGCTGGAGGGTGGTGGACAGCCCCCCCTGGGTAGAGGGATCCCTGGCTGCAATGGATGGCACACCAAAATTGGGACACCATCGCACAGGAGCACTATGGTGCATGCAGGTAGGTGGCGCGAAACCCATGCATGAGCCACACACACAGGTACAGCACATATGCAGGGGAGTGCATGGCAATGGGCATGCACACACACAGGCATGGTGCAGGGGTAGGGGAGTCAGTGGCACACAACCACACACAACTGCACACAGCAACACACACAAGAACCCACACACCCAGGAGATGGCATGTGGCGAGGATCAGATGCATTGCACTGGTGCACAGGCACAACCAGTGCTGAACTGCCCTCATCGCACCCACACCACATGGTCCAGCGGCTGGGCAAGCATGCACACAGGCAGCATGCGGCGTGACACACAGGCACCACACCAGTGGTATGCACACACACATACACGCCGCCCATGCACGCACAGGGCAGCAGCTGCAGACTGTGGTCCGGGCGGCGCTCACATCAGGGCCACTGCACAGAACCATGGCCACCATGGCCATGGGGGTGGCCACACCAGGGTTGATTGGCAGCCACAGGGGGTGTTTGCAATAGCCCCCCAGGAGTTGAACTACTGGACCGTGACTGGGTCCACATGGGGGTGCTTAGGTGCCCAAACAGGCCTGCCCCAGGCATGCCTGGTATGCCAATATCAGAGCCTGGCATTGACAGTGTGGGTTTTGCCTGATGTTGGGATCATGGGGTGGACAGTGCACAGCGTGGAGTCCATGGTGGAAGGCCATGCACTGTGGCAGCCAGCATCGCAAAGCCATCCATGATTGCATTGGCAATGCGATCCAGGGATGCAGTCATGGCTTCATGCATGTGCTGCATCCCCGCCAGGAGCTATGCAGTGCCCCTCTCATGCTGCTCGGCCAACTGGTGCACCTCTGCATGCAGTGCACGCACCCCAGTGGCAAGCTGCACCTGTTGCTCTATGGAGGCCCGCAACAAATGGGTGTGCTCAGCCAGCGGGTCCGCGTCCTGGGGATCCCGGGTGGGACGCCGACCCTCCTGTGGTGACTGACCATGCTCCGCAGCCCCCCCAGGTGGACGCTGCACAGTGGGGTCCTCATGGGGTATGTCACTAGCTGGTCCCCAGTGGTGGACTCAGCGTCCGGCTGCCCTGTGGCACCCTCAGCCTGCTACCATTGCCCGTCTGGCCACTGAATGCTGCCCAGCACCTGCACGGCCACACCACCAACACCACCACACAGCACAGCTGTGGCAGTGCACACAGTTACACCCACAGTGGCAGCAGGCAGCTGTTCCCCTGCTGTCAGGTCACTGGGCATGCTGCCTGTGTTGGTCATTGGCATGGGCGTCTCCCCCACAACAGTACCCATGCTGTCCAGGATGATGGTGATGTTGTCATCAGCATCGGACCCTGCCCCGATCTGTGTCTCCATGCAGAGGACACTGAGACTGGCATCCCGAAGGAACACATCCAGGGCCTCATCTGACCCCACGCCCAGGACATCCACCTGGACAGTGGTGGTGTGCTGCAGCCTATCAGACCCCCGGCTGCCTGTGGAGGTGGATGGCTGGTCCTGCATCCACGGGAACTGCTGGTGCCCCATCCTCCACATGCAGGCGTGCTGGTGCTGGTGCTGAAAGAGAATTAAGGTGTGTAAGTGATGCAATGCCCACATATGCCCCCTCCCCACACAGCCACTGCATGTGTCTGGCAGCATGACATGTGCGTTGTTGTGCACACATGCACAGGACATGCATGGTGGTAGCATGCATGCCAGCATGCCCGTGTATGCACCCTCTGTGCCACCGGCTGTGCGTGGCTGACATATGTACCATGCAGTGATGGGCTGCCACCCGTCTGAAATCCTCCTCCAGGCACACCCTCCACGGTATTGCAGTGCATGGTGGCTGCCACCAACTCCTTTTGCGCTGTGAGCTGTGGTGCATCTGCAGGCCCCCCCTCCAGTGGCATTCTGGGATTCACGGATGGCTGCCACCTCCTCCTTTATCTACCACTCGTCCATGCCCACCTTCTTGCGGCACTCTTGTGCTGACCACTGGTGGCTGCCCTGCTGGTTCACACATGCCACCACCTCCTCCCAGGCCCCGGCCCTTGCCTGTGGTATGCCTGTGGCTCCACTCAACAGAGGCTCCCTGTCAAGGTAGGTCTCAAACAGGGCCTCTGATTCTGCCTTAGTGAAACTGGGCCTGCGCTTGTGACCAGGCCCATGCTCCTCACCCTCCTCACATTCCGACATGTCGCTTCCTGTGGACATGGACAACACAGTGTGTCAGTGGCAGCAGCACCCTGTTCCATCCCCCCTGCTGTGCCGGCTGGGCCCAGTGTGCTCCAGCAGCATGCGCAACTTACCTCAAAAGGATGAGATACCGGTCCATGGCCTGTGCTGATCTGTGGCGCTTTTATAGTGAGTCGCATGCAAATGAGCTTTGGCGCAATGGTAATGACATGCTAATTCCCCTAGTGTGCCACGCATTGGCTGATGAGCTCATTTGCATGTGGCAGCTGAATAGCAAGAATTTGCTCTGTGTGCAATGAGTTTGCTCGGGAGCAAGTTGCGGCATAATGCGCACGCATGCATGGTGCGCAGGACCACAGTGCGCATGAGCCAGATGGTTTACTGTCACCAGTTGCACACTGTGCACCGACTGCACAATGGGGGCCATGGCACATGGTGTGCCAGGCCTGCTATTGTGCATGTGCATACTGTACAGTGGCCGAACCATGACCTCTGCTGTGACCTCTGCTCCTGGGTGACCCCCGCACCCATGACCCCACCAAGCCACACCCATGCCGCTTGATGGGCTGACACAGTGCATGTTGCCTCGGCCCGCGCATCTGGCACTTACTGTGGCCACATGTGCCTACCACCACCATTTTGCTCACTGGCTCACACCTGAAGCATGGCGCAGCAGCGAGCACCACGAACGGCCAACTGGATGCAGGTTGAATTGGTCAACCTTGTCACCTGCGTCCATCCCCACGCACCCCAACTGTTTGGACAGGTGCCACTGCAGCAGCCCCTGGTGGCTGTGTGGCAGGCCATTGCTGCCACATTGCGGCAGTGCATGGGGTGGCCAGAAGGGGGGAGCACTGTCGCCACCACTATGGTGACCTGACACGGAGGGACCCAGAGCACCTCAGGAGGCTGGAGGCGTGCGTCAGGCATGGGACTGTGCCACAGCCAGGTGAGTAGGCCCATAATGCATGTGTGCCCTGGTGCTGTACTGTGGTGTTGGCTAGGCTGCCTGGCATGCCCTGCAGGGTGGTGTACTGCCATCCTGCATATTGGGGGGTGGCATCGCCCTCCGCCGCTTGCGTTGCTATGCCGGTGTGCGGGACGTGTTGGGCAGGGGCTCACCCTGTGCACAGGGGTAGGGTGGTGGGCAGCTGTTGTGGTTGGTTACTGATGTGTACCTGTCTCTGTTTCATTCCCAGGGCCTGAAGACAGGAGAAGGGCAGCAGCAGTGGTGGCAGAAGGCAGGCCACAGCAGCCCAAGGTGGTGGTGGAGGAGCAGTTTCGGCATCAGTGGGGCCACAGAGAACAGGTAGGCACTGACATTGTCCATCACACCGTACATGGGAGGTGGTGGGGGTGTGGGTGCAGGCATGGCCGCCTGTGCTGTGTGCCATGGCAGTTGTGTATGTGTCGTACTGAGTGTGGTGCCCGCCACTGTGGTGCATCCTTTGGACACATGTGTCAGCTGTTGGTGGGGTGGGTGTGCGCCCGGCTGCCACTGATGTTGCTGTGGTGCTACCAGAGCACTGTGCCATGTGACTGCCATGGCACAGTCAGGTGGCCACAGTGCAGCAGGGACCACTGCTGTGCACTGTTGTGGTGAGCCACATTGCTGGCAGGCGTTGGCCCACCACCCTGTGGGTGGTCTGTACAGACCCTCTGGGGGTGTGTGATCCTGCTGCCCATTGCGTGCTGTGGCTGGACATGGTTCCTTGGGACATTGCACTGATCACCTGTCCAATCCCTTGTCCTAGGTGTCTGGCAGCAGTGCAGGAGGCCCCTCTACTGCTGGCTACTCTGCCAATTAATCCTAATAACCTCAACAACCATGGAGGTGGTGCTGCAGGTCTGAAGGATGCTGCTGGCAGACAGGAGGCAGTGAAGACTGCAAGGGGCAGCAGGCCATGGCCACCTCTAGTAGGGCTCTGACTTCCCCTATTTCCCCAGCTGTACTTCCCCCTCCAGTCCCCCTTCCCACTGTACAGCCTGTTCCCTATCCCCTTCCCTCACTGTCCTACCCTCCCCAACACCCTTCTATTGTATATAGTTGTTTTTCAATATATCTATCTTTTGACATACCTGCCTGTGTCTGTGTCTGTGTCTGCTTTGCAGGTGGCATGAGGAGCCATGCTGCAGTGGCCCAGTGCCTGTCCGTGTGGTGTGCATGAGTCAGGGCACGTGTTGTGCTTCTGTGGATCACTGCTGTGTGCTGAGGTGTGTCCCACTGTGGTGCTATGCCTCCCCTTGGTTGGAGGCTGTGCCTTGGGGTGCCCATGGAGCAGCTGTCAGGGGTGCGTGCTTGGCTGTGTGGTCCTGGTTGTGGACTGCTCTGGTCTGGGTGTGTTGGAGGGAGCACAGCCTGTGAGGGCCCCCCCTTGGTGGCCCTCTGTTCACCATTGGCACCTCCTGTTGCCTACTGTCTGTGCCACTGTTGTGTTCTGGGGTGGGGATCTGGGTGCCTGTGTGCGCCCTGCTGTGCCCAGCTGGTGGTGGCCTCCTGTGGCCTGACACTGTGCTTCCCTAGTTCTGTCCCTGGGTCACCTCTCTGTGCCATGCCCCCCTCTGTTGCTTTGTTGTTCTGCTCCCACGGTTGCCCTGGGGCTCATCTGTCTGCTCCATGGCACACCTGTTCCATATTCAGCCAGGTTGCGCTGGTGCAGTGCAGCCAGCACAACCTCTGAATATGGCTCCTGTTGTGCCATGGTGCATCAGATTTGTGCTGCGCCAGACTTGCGCCAGCCTTTGGCGCATTTCTGAATGTCTGGGCCATGGTGTTTTCTGCTACTAGGTTGCCCTAAAACTATTGCAGTGTGATTTTTGAGAGAGTCTGCCACTCTAAGAGATTCTCCCACTGCTTCTCTGTGCACATCTGTTTTTAGTTTTGAGTGAAGGAAAACTCACCATTGGGGCAAAATATTCCTGTTTGCAAGGTGATCCTTCTACATCAGTTAAACAAAGATATAAATAACATACTATAATATACAGTGCAAATTATACAGGAGAAAAATAACTAGGGAAAACTTCAAATATCAAATTGCAAATCCTAAACGTCCAATAAATTACATTATACCAGTGAGAAAATATTAGACACGTCAAATGTTGCAGAAGCATCAAGCTTTTATGAAACAGTTACACCTGTAAACTAATTCTTGTTTCATTGCAGTACTGAGACTTTTGAGGATATTGGAATACATCTGGTAGTTTGTGTTACATTGTTCCAAGAGCTTGCAGCTACATATACAAACGTCATCCCTCGACAGGGGGTTATTTTGGCTTGGGCATGTATAGCCAACCTCTTATATTTATTTTATTTATTAGAATTTGGAATAAATACCTTTGAGCCAAAGGTTCCATGTCAGTATACAAAGAATAGAAGTAGTGTTAGATTAGCAGGCAGGCAGTTTGAAAACAAAATTCAGTACAGGGTATACATGGTCTAAAAGCTACAAGTAATATAAATAACAGAACAACACAATCAAGCATACATTTAAGAATGATGAGTCACAACAAACAATATTTACATGAATTAAGCTGCCAGAAGGGCATTGTCAAAGTGAAAGGTAAAGTGGAAAAAAATGGAGTTGCTGCCAGTTGTGCCAGGTAGCGTAGGAAAGTGGAAGAGAGAGTGGGTGTAGAGGAGTAACTGGGAGGGAGGTAGAAGAAGAGGTGGGTAGGAGGCACGGATCGGGGAACAAGTGCAACAGTGGGTGGGATGAGCAGATTAGAAAAGGGAGAGAGGAAGGGAGTTGAGGGCAGGTAAGATAGGAAGGTGGTGGACCAGGGCTAGGGAGAGAGGCAGGGGTATATATATGGGGGAGGGTGGTGGCAGGCAGAGGTGATGATAGTGGAGAGGTGCGAAGAACAGGAGCGACTGCCAGGAAGGTTAGGAGAAACAGTCACAGGTGGCTCTGGACACAAGCGTTTGACGTAGCTTGTGTTGGAATGCGCAGAGGGTGCCTAAGTTGGTGAGTTCGCTGCTCAGGGAGTTAAACATCTTAGGGGCTCTACCTGCAAAAGACCACTGGCCTTGGGCGATGTGACAGTGGGGAACTGATAGAGAATAGTTGTCAGAGCTTCTTGTGTAACGGGGGCGGTTGGCTGGGCTTAAGAGAGACTGAACCCCAGGAGGCATGAGTCTCATCAATGACTTTTTTGCTAGTATAGTAGGCAGGTTTGGAAAGTAATTCTTCCCTGAAGTTGTAGCCAGTTTGACTATTCATAGAGGTCGCAGGTATGCGTGCGGTAGGCAGCACCAGTAAGGAGTCTGCAGGCCCTATTCAGCACAGTAATGATTCGCCGTAGTGCTGTAGCTGTGGCTGCTCCATAGATAACAAGCCCATAATCAATGATAGAGACAATAAAGCTGTGTACTGCTAGCTTAAGGGTGTCAGGTGTCAGGCAGTGTCTATGTTTACAGAGAAGGCCTATACAGATATTTACAGATTTTGAAACTGAATAGATATGGCTGGAGAAGGACAGAGTAGGGTCCAGGGTTATACCAAGATATTTGAAAGTCTGTGTCTGGTCCAGGGTCACACCCAACCTGTTTTTGATAGCCAGCTGTTGGTATTTATGTTTGTTATGTGTGCCGAGAAACAGCATAGTCTTTTTTTTTTGTAATTTAGCACTAGTTTCTGTGAGACAAACCAGGTCTCATCTTGCGTGAAACTTTCCTGCAGTTGTTTCTCCAAGAGGGAGGGGTCAGAATTCTTAGAAAAAATCTCTATGTCATCAGCATACAGAATAATGTTTTCATCACAGGCAGAAGGGAGATTGTTCTGGAAGATGCTGAAAAGAAGGGGTCCCAATATTGACCCTTGGGGAACACCAGCCCGGACAGGTAGTTTGGGAGAGAGGGAGTCACCAATCATAACTTGTTGTGACCAGTTGGACAGATAACTGTTGAACCATTGTAGAGTACCATGAGAGAGCCCTAAGTTGCCAAGTTGTTCTAGTAGTAGTGGATGGTTGACTGTATCAAAGGCCTTCAAGAGGTCTATAGAGGTGACACCGTCAAGTTGTCCCTGGTCTAGTGCTAGATGAATGTGACCCACAAATTGTCAGGTGTCAGCGTGGCTCAGTTGGTAGCACATCCGCCTCTGGACCAGAAGGTCGTGGGTTCTCGTCCCACACCGGGATTGGACTTGTACCTAAAAATCGCTGGCATCCGAGTGCAGTATTGGGGGGTGCTGTACTGCTGGGGTGTGTCGTCCTTCGGATGAGACGTTAAACCGAGGTCCCTTCTACCCATCCTGGTGTTGTCCTGGTGGGTGTCCAGGTGGAAGTAAAAGAACCCAGGGCACTCTTCGCAAAGAGTAGGGAACATTCCCAGTGTCCTGGCCAACATTCCCCTTCCCATAAACTGGTTCATGCAATTATCCAGGCTGTGTGTGAGTGATGATGTGCGATATGGCCACCACCACACATTCAGTCACTTCACTACCAGTCTAGCATTGCTTGTAAAGCGCTTTGGATGTATGAAAAGCGCTATATAAATACTGATTATTCTTCTTCGTCTTCTAAATTCAAGGAAGGCAGAGGTGGTGCTATGGCCTTTGCAAAACCCATGCTGCTGTGGGCATTGCAAGCTGTATTTCTCCAAGTACTCCATCAATTGGTTTGTGACAATTTTTTCAAGAGCATTGGATAAAGGGGGTAGGATGGAGATGGGCCTGTAGTTTCAGTGTAATGCCCTATCCCCAGACTTGTGTATTGGGGTCACCAGGATGGACTTCCACTTGAGTGGGAACTGGGAGAGCATGAGGGACTGGTTAATAATCTTGGTAAGAGAGTGCAGGACATCATCAAGGGTGAGGGCGATGAGCTTCAAATCATGTGTGTCCCCACTTGATCTGGATTTTTCGAGCACCTTGAGAAGGTATTTTTTGGCATCGCTTTCAGTAACTGCCTTGAAATAGAAACGTGGATGATTGTATCCAGAGTACATTGATATTGGGAGGCCGTGGTTTGGTTGGTGTCAAAGAAATTAGAGGGAAGCACAAGACTGAGGTCAGTGAATGCTAGATTGAAATATTGGCAATTGTGGTGGGGTCCAGGGTGTTGCTGCCATCAACTTTTAACATATTAGGAGTTGCTTTGGACTTTTTGCCTATAACTTCAGAGAGACTTTGCCAGACTTTCCTTCCATCCGACCATGAGTTTGATATGGTGCTCCTGTAGTAGCTGGCTTTTTCAGTGTGGATAGCTCTGGTACAGGCATTCCTAGTGGTCCTGTATGCCTGAAAGTCTGCTTGGTTGCCAGAGGCTGTAGCACTAGCCCATAGAAGGTCCCAAGCTTTTAGTTGGTCTAGGAGTTTGCCTGAGATCAAAGGGTTGTCAAGGCCTTTAATTTTGTGTTTCTTAAAGGGGGTATGGATATCACACACTGCAATGAACTTTGAGATAAGATATTGAAGTGCAGCGTCAATATCCAGAGCGGTATCAATTGGGGACCAGTCTTGTTGTTGTAGGAGTGCCTTAAGTGGTGCAAGGTGTCCCCTAATTAGCATCCGACTGTTGATAGTTTTCGTGGTGGGTTTATTGAATTTATTTGACCATATGCACTGGACTGGGGAATGGTCGCTAATGGCATCAGGGGGAACTGTAGTGTAGTTAATATGGTCAGGGCGATTTGAGAGTACCCAGTCCAGTAAGGTACTGGTCCCTGTTCTATAGTTGATCTTAGTGGGTGAGGTAACTAGCTGTGTAAAATTTGCAGCTGCCAAGGCATCCTTGTAGTTGCTTGCACTGGGGGCAAGCCACAGTTTCTGTTACAGGACGGTTTCTGTTAATTTTCTTTTTTTTTTGTTTGCTTCTTTTGTTTTGGCCTTGGCTTCTGTCCGAGGGTGGCTTGTATTGGAGGGTAGCTTCAGTTCCGAGATATAAGATAATTAAATTGAGAACAGATAGCTTTGGAACCTTTAGGTCTATAAATATCCTTTTCTTAATGAAAACTTGATGTGGGGTTAGGACTTAGAGGACCCCTTGGATGCTTTCCTCCTGGGATATGAGTTTTGTTGCATTGCTACCATATGCAGCACATCCTGGCAACAAGCCTGGTGGGAGAATGGCAGACCACTCATTGATGGGCATCCCCCAAGACATCACAGCATGCATACACTGGGGTGGTGGGCAGGGAGAACAACGGGAAAAGCAGCCAATTGGACTCAATCCTGATGTCATGGGAGTGATGGAAGACCTGAGGGAGTATGGAGACTGATGATGTCTGTGTCAGCTGGGCAGTAGGATCCAGCCCATTGAAAGCCTAAAAGAGTGGCCCATTCTGGGTAAGTGAGAAGAATATACACAACAAAATGTAAAGTGAACTTTTAAACCATTAGGATTAGGAACTTCATTTTACTTACATGAAAGATTGGTATTACATCTGCATGGCTAGTCCTGCTGTCTCTATGTATTGATATATTTAAATACACAATCCCATAGAGTGTATAAATATGCTTTTAACTATATAGAGAATACTGGATGGGCAGCTATGCACAACCAGTGTGTTCTGCCACAGAGGGGTTCTGATTCCCTCTGACCTCAAGAGCGAAGCTCAAGAGGTCTGTGGGAATCAGTACCACGAGGTTGCAGAACACACTGGTTGTGCATAAAGTTGCTCATCCTGTATTTTTTAGTGTATAGTATTATGTGAAATGTGTGCATTGTGGTTCTTTCACTTTCAGAATGAAACTGACCTGTGCAGTCTCTAGAGGTTTCAGAATGCTGTTGTACCACAGAAGGATACAATCACATTCCATGACCTTTGAACCGTGGTACAACAGCATTTTGAAAGGGATGGCATTCTATACAGAACAATGCTCTACTATAAACTATAACATTATAGTTACAAGTGTACTGATGTTCTGCCTACCTAGATTCAGTTCATTATCCACACTTACGCAGTCTTCCACTGATAATGCTCAGACACAAAAACAGTCTTCAAGCTTGTCTCTTCATACCACCCCCACCATGTGGTTCATTGGCTGCACCCCATTACACTTAGGCATTTACTTCAGCTGGAAGGAACAGATCTCCTCTTTCATATTTCTTGCTAGAGAATTAGGATTCTGCTAGTTTTCAACTTTTAGCTATTTTTTGTTAAGTTTTACTTCAGTTTTTGACTCTTCATGTATACTCACTGCAGGCTTCCTGCTCCATCATCATCGATCATCACCACACAACAGAGAAAGAGGCTGGGGTTCAAGAGATGCATGGTGTACAGACACCCAGTGTCTGTGACTGATGTACATGATGTCTGTGTGTATTGCTTGTGCACTACCTACCAGGCCATGCACGCTGCTCCCTTGCAAGTCAACAAAAACATGTCTGCTGTCCACAAATGTAGAGTTGGTGCAGAAAGGGCCAGCCAAGATGTTCCAGTCCTGGATCTACTGTTGATGTAGAAGTTGGAGGGACTATTTGATTACTCCCCTGCTGTAGGGACTACATGATCAGTCACTCTCATGAAGTTGATTGGTCTGCCCACGGAACTTGTGTCTGAGCAGTCAAATGTGTCAACACCAGTTGATGAGATGGCTGCCCCATCAAGGATGAGCCCATTAATGGAGACAGTTACCTGCTGTCTTGGACCCCAGTTCTGACCGCAGCCTGTCTGAAGCATGATGGATCTGGTCCAATTGAGCTCCCAGTTGGTCCCCCACCAGTTCAGCAGCCACGGGTCATCCCAACCCCAGCACAAACGTCTGCTTGTCTGGTACCCAGGGGCTCTTCATCAGTGTATCCAGATCCACAGGTTCTGATGCTACATTGATCCTAGAGTCAACATTCCAGATAACAGTCTACTTCAAGTTCTTCCTCATCATTTGATTCCTGCCACTAACATAGAGCCCATCGCAGGTGGAAGAGGGAAGCCTGGCACCATGGGGCCTATGTAGCTTTGCCCAGAGTTGATGCTGACTGATGATGCTGCTGGCCCAGTCTGGCACTGATGTCAGTTGTGCATCTCATGGCCCCACCTCTGGCTTTTCTGACCATGCTGCAGTAACATATACAGATGAAGCCCCACCTCCACAACAGGCAGAAGGTGCTCCGAACCATGTACTCTAGGCTGCAGTCCAGACTTCCTCATCTCCTTTCGGTGGTAGATCTTCAAAGAACCAATATTCTCCATAGAATCCCACTTTTTGGTTTGGGTCTGGAAGTGCTAGGGCCCCATGGGAACCAGAACTTTTGAGGCTAAATGCATTAGTGCGTAGCACCAACATACATATGCTGTCGATATGGCCATTGGTATACAGCAGCACTGGCCCAAACTGCCTTTTTTACCCCGCTGTTGAAGATAAGCATTTTCTTTCTCCTCGTATAGGAACAGAACTTCCACTTTTGCTTATAAACAGCATTGTATTCCAACCTGTATCTGTATTATCTGTATAATACTTGTAGTATTAAGCTAGTTTTTGTCATTTTACAGAGTTCTGTGAATTTAGTGTAAATTATTTGCCAGCGTTTCTATACAGTTCTACTACCTTTGATCATTATGGTAGGCAGGGCACCTGAACATACAAGTTGCTCCAGCAATGAGGTTGTGTTCAACCACCACTCCTCTCTGGGAGAATATTATGGTTTTCAGTACTGTACTGGGTATTTTTATACCCGGGAGAAGAGGCAGTCCTCCAAGAGTCACAAAAAGAAATGGTCCTCACCACACTCATGCTCTGCGTTTTATCCAGGGACCACTTAGCCTTGTCCTTATATTTTTGTAAGTCCAAGAAAAAGAGAAGACATAAATCGAGGTTGGAGTCTTGCTACTCTGCACCGAGGCATGGGATCTCTGGTTTCCCCATCGTCTCCTTCCACACTGGATACCCTGAGGCCCATGGAGTTGAAAAGGCTGTCTTTTATTCGCTCCTTGCCTTCAGAAGGGCCATTGGATGATCAGTTTGGTCACTGGGCTGCTCTCATGGAGTGATGGATTCAGAAACACAGACAATGACAGCAGAAAGAGATAAAAGGTCCATCTATTCTGCCGGTGTTCTCTGTCTGCCCTGGGCATACTGCCCTTACAAAAAGTTCTTCGGAATACCACTGTAATACCACTCATTTTCCATTGCAATACCACTGTACTACCATTAAGGTGTTCTGGTATCACAGTGGTTTGATTCAATTCCACTGTGATACCATTGTACCACTGTCCTACTATATCAACAAAAATAATCAAAATTTAAACTACTATATGCACATTTTGTAGCTCACCACTCTGTTGCCATTGTGGTGCCATGGTATTGTCATTGTGTCACATTTGGTAAGAGTGTCCCTACAGAATTTTATCCCTCCTGGTCCAACCCCTACTATCTTCCTACTGCAACCAGCCTGAGCAACAAACAAACCCTTCACTCTGTCCCAGCCATGCTTGCAAGTATTTACCACGTCTGATGGCAGATTGTTCCACGGCTCCACCACAGTTTCCATAAAATAAAACTTTATCACATCCCTCTTAAGCCTTCCTCCCTCCAGTTTTCACTCATAACCTTGGTTTCTTGATTCTGTACTCCTGCTAAATAGTTTCTCAGAGTTCACCTTATT
This sequence comes from Neoceratodus forsteri, assembly GCA_016271365.2. NCBI lineage: Eukaryota > Metazoa > Chordata > Ceratodontiformes > Ceratodontidae > Neoceratodus > Neoceratodus forsteri. The sequence continues at coordinate 349,968,798 of CM057456.1, forward strand.
TATTCCCTTCAGGATCTTGAAGGTCTCTATCATATTTCCCCCACCGATCGTCAGGTTTCCAGTGAGTTAATTTTCAGTGTCTTGAGCCAATCCTTGTAATATCTGCCCTGTTGAATCTCAATCATCTTGGTCACCCTGTGCTGCACAGTTGCCAGCCTGTTCTCCTTTAGGTGAGGACTCCGAAAATGAGTGCAGTGTTCCAGGTGCAGACTCACTAGTGAAATATAAAGAGGTAGTCATACCTCCTTTTCCTGCTTTTAATACCCTTACCAATACACCCCAGCATCCTATTAGCCTTACTATAGGCCTTGTTACACTGGCTTGATTGTTTGAGGGTGTCACTAATGATGACTCCCAAGTCCCTTTTCCTCTGCCATTATGCCTAGTTTAACCCTTCCTATTCAGTACTCTGTCCTGGGTTTTTGTTCCCCCTAGGTGCATAACCTCACATTTTTTTGGTGCTGAATTTCAACTGTCAAACCTTAGACCACCTCTCTAGCCTCTGTATCTCCCTGATCTCTTTATCACTATCTACCCTACTGCAGAGCTTTGTGTCATCTGCAGAGAGACACAACTTGCCCCAGATGCCCACTCCAATGTCACTGATGAACATACTGAAGAGGACAGGACCCAGGACAGATCCCTGTAGCACCCCACTCATGGCCTCCCTCTCTTCTGATCTGATCCCATTTACCACCAGCCTCCACTGTATCTTTGTTAGCAGGCTTCCCATCCAGCTAACTATGACCCTAGTTGAGCCCAGATTCTCCAGCAATCTTCTGTGTTGCACCAAGTCAAAAGCCTTGCTGAAACTGAAGTAGAGTAAATCAACAGCATGGCCCTTATCTAACACCTTTGTTATCCAAAGAAAACTATCAGGTTGGTCTGACAAGACCGCCCTTCCACACACACATGCTGTTTACTATCCTGTAGATTGCTGCTCTCTAGATAGTCCGCAAGGTCCTCAGTTTACCCACTACAGAGGTAAGGTTGACAGATCTGTGATTCCCAGGTTGCTCCTTGACCTTCCCCAAGTAGCAGGACTATGTCAGCTACTGCTATGCTACAGCATCTTGGCAGTGCCACTGTTGGTGCCAACTTCAGTTCCGGAAGTTCCATTTTTGCCAGTGCCACCCTCATTGCTGGCTCTGACAATGCTGGCACCTCTGTGTTGAGGCCTACAACAATGTCATTGTTGGAGCCGCTGCTATTATCTGTGCCAATGACAGTGCCACTTTCAGTTCCAACACTGCTGTTCATATTGTCCATGTTGACGCAAGTGATGATGCTGGCTTTGGTGCCATCCTTGGAGTTTACTCCAGTGTTGAGGCCAGTGCCAACACTCCTAGCACTACCTTTTGAACCACCATCTCCAGTTAATCCACTGGGTGAAGAAGAATACTACCCAGAGCTCATGGTGCACTGAAAACCATGACTGGGATATGGCATACCAGGCTATACTATGTTCAGAAAGGACAGGGTAGGAAGGAAAAGAGGGTGTACCACTTTATGTGAGGGAGGGCATTAAAGTAATGGAGATACAGAGAATGCAGGGGGCAGAGGGGCAGCAGTACTGTGGGTCACCCTAGAGACAGGGAGTGCAGCCTTTATTCACACTGGTGCAATCTACAGACCTTTGTCACATGGGAAGGAGTTAGATAAGGTACTGATGTAAGCCATTGGCAAGATAGCAGAAAGGGGGACGTGCTGTTGGTGGGACACTTCAATCAGCCAGATGCAGATTACAGCCTCCTGGCTGCAGCTTCAGCTAGAAGTAGGGAAATCCTGGACTCCCTGCAAGGGGCATTTCTCAGGCAGCTAGTCAATGGACCCACTCGTGATGGGGCAATATTGGATCTGTTACTTATCAACAGGGACAGTGCTGCAGACATCATAGTGGAGAGTCACCTGAGGACCTGTGATCACCGTACAGTGTGGTTCAATCTAAGGATGGCTGCAGAATCAGACCACACAATGGTGAAGGTTCTGGTCTTTAGGAGGACAGATTTTAAAAAGATGGTGGAATGCCTCAGGGATGACCTCGCGAGGGGTGGGGGGAGATGGGGGAGATGAACTGGGTGAGTAGAGGAACAGTGGGAAAACTAAAAAGGGCCATAGTGAAGGCAACAAACCTCTGCTTCAAGCAACGGAGCGAAAGAAAGAGAAAAAAGAGATGGCTATGGTTCTCAAAAGGGGTGGTGGAAAAGGTAAAAGCTAAGAGGGTAGCATTCAGAAGGTACGAGGAGATGCAGGGGAGGAGGAGGAGAGGGAGGTGTATCAGGAGAAGCACAGGGAAGCAGGGAGAGCAGTAAGGAGCGCAAAGGCACAAACCAAACAGAGCTAGCCATGGCAGTAACAAAAGGGGGATAACACATTTTTTAGATATGTAAGCGAAAAAAGGAAGACCAGGGATGGGACTGTAAGGTTAAAAGGGGAAGGGGGGCTGTGCAGATGGGAAATAGGAAAAGGCCTGGACAAATATTTATGTTCAGCATTTACAGAGAAAGGAGACTGGGAGGGGCCACAAAAACATAACAGGAGCACTGAAGGGAGTGAGGTGGACACTAGCCTGTTTTCAGAGTAGAAAATCCTGAAGGCACTTGCAAATCTGAAAAGTGGACAAAGCAATGGGGTCAGAGAGGGCCCACCCAAGGGTATTGAGGGAGCTCAGAAAGGTACTGGCTGCACCTCTGAGGACCCTATATGACAGCTCACTGGAAACAGGAGGGGTCCCAGAGGACTGGAGGAGAGCAGATGTAGTCCCACTTCACAAAAGTGGTAGCAGGGAAGAGGCTGGCAATTACAGGCCAGTCAGCCTGACTTTGGTGGTGGGAAAGTTAGTGGAATCAATGCTGAAAGAACGGATTGTGGAATATCTTGTATCCAGTGGGTTACAAGACTCAAGGCAGCATGGATTCATGGGAAGGGGAAGTGGGATCATGTGAAATGAATCTGATAGAGTTCTTTGACTGGGTGACCAAGAAACTAGTTCAGGTTGGAGCGGTGGATGTAGTCTACCTAGATTACAGAAAGGCATTTGACACCGTTCTAACCAGGAGACTGGTAAGCAAGCTGGTTAGCTCAGGTGTGGGTCCAAAGGTACTACACCGGTTAAAAAAATTAGTTAAGGGATAGGTGGCAGAGGGTGGTGGTAAATAGAGTTCCCTCAAAGGAAGGGAGGGTGATCAGCGGGATGCCTTAGGGATCAGAACTAGGACCAGTCCTCTTTAATGTCTTTATAAGTGACATTGCAGAGGAGCTGGAAGGGAAAGTCTGCCTCTTTGCAGATGACACCAATCTTTGCAATAGGGTGGATGCTCCAGGGGCTGGAAAGGATGAGCAGCGACCTGAGAAAACTTGAGTTGTCAAGGGTATAACAGCTGGGTTTCTATGCGAAAAAGTGCAAAATGATGCACTTGGGGCACAGAAACCTGGGGCAGAGTACAAAATGGGGGAGGGGTAATGATGACCACCAAGCCACCTGGGAGTGATAGGTGGCCGGGTAATGCAATAAGGTAGTTGGGGGGGCAAGTGGGATGCTGGGGTGCAAAGGGAGGGGTATCACCAGCAGAAAGAGGGAGGTGGTGTTACCTCTGTAGAGATTGCTAGTAATACCCCACCTAGAGTACTGTGTCCAGTTACAGTGGAAGCGGTCCAGAGGACACAACTAAAATAGTGCAGGGTTCACATCACAAGCCCTATGAGGAGATATTAAAAGACGTAAATATGTACACCCTGGAAGAGAGGAGATGGGGGGATATAATAGAGACCGTAAACAAGGTACAAGAGGGATGGGAAGTATTTGTTGGAAAAAAAGGTGCTCAAGGACAAGGGGTCATGATAAGAATCTGGGGGGATAGATTCAGAAGAAATGTGAAGAAGAACTTCCCAGAAAGAGTGGTGGACTCTTGTAATAGTCTTCCAGCAGAGGAGGATGTGGTGGGAAAACAGTAGTGGGGTTCAAGAATGCATGAGATAGGCATAAGGGAATCTTAGGGAAGGCAGGGTGAATGGGCCGGAAATCATGTAAGAAGTGGTGATACTATAGGCAGGGAAAAAGGGGCAGACTAGGTAGGTCAAGTGGTCCTTGTCTACTGACAAATTTGATGTTTCTATACATTTCTATGCAAGCAATGAATGCTCCCAGTTCCACCCCGTGATGGGACAATGGCCCCACGTCTAGCCCAGCTGTCTTGGGTGAGTCTCTTCTCTCCGGTGTTGAAGGGGGGGCAACTAGCCCTATTCTATCAGCAATGGGAGACCATCACCATGGACAAGTGGGTATTGAAACTATTTAGGACGGTTACTCCCTGGAGCTGGTAGAGCACCCTCAATATCACTCACCAGGGAAATAGTATCAGCTGATAGGGCAAATATCAGACCCTCTTTACCTGGATGTTGCAGGCCTCTGGCAGGACAAGGTAGTGGAGAAAGTGCCAAAAATAGAGAAGAACAAGTTTCTACTCCTGGTACTTTCTAGTTGCCATAAAGTCTGGCAGTATGTATTCAGTACTTGACTTACTACATGTGTACATGAGGTGAAAGAAATTCAGGATGATATCTGTGGGATTCCTGCTTCCCTACCTGAAATCCAAGGATTAGTTGGCATCCCTGGATTGAAATCCCAGGACTGGTTGGCATCCCTGGATATGCAGTATGCTTAGCATATCACTGTCAACCCAGGCCTATCGCAAGTACCTTCATTTCTTTGTGGACCTAGAACACTATCAGTTCAGAGTCCTGCCAGTTGGGCTTGCTTTGACACTACATATCTTTACCAAAAGCTTTGCAGTTCTAGCAGCACATCTCAAAAAGCAGAGACTACAAGTATTCCAATATCTGGACAACTGGCTCATAAAAAAGCCCCACCAGATAACAAAGAATATCTCAGTTGCCCATGGGAGTTGTACTGAACCTGCACAAATCTCCTCTAATTCGTCCCAAAAACTGCAGTTCATAGGGGCTATGCTAAATATGAATCAAGTCCAATCCTCCCTTCTGGAGGTCAGAGTGTACTCAAACGACCATATGGCCTGCTATGTCAGTGAATGAATGTTCTCAAGTGACAGTGCACTCTATGCAGTGAATGCTGGGCCTAAAGGAAGCCAGTTCTCCCAGTGTCCCCTGCATGGCTGTGCATAAGGAAATCACAGTGGATGCTCAGCAGCCAGGGGACTGACGGCACTGGCTTCACATAAGGGCAGAGGAAGACAAGGATGGTAGAGGGTTTTCTAGATGTGAACTGTGATTCTGCACCTGAGCCTTTTTCTCTCCATTGTATGCTTGTACTTCTTAGCTACCTACTGGTCCCTATTGGGCTATGAGCCCCGGCCCCATCATCAACCTTCTCTGGGACAAACCCCACCTCTTGTCAGACTAACTATGTGGTTAGTGGGTGACTCGGTCAGTAGTGCAGGGCCAGTGAGGCTGCACCGTCATCCTGCTGGACAGGTAATTTTTCTCTTGCTTTTGTTTTGGTTCCCCAGTTTCCCCTTAAAGCCAAGCTGCAAGCAGTGATGTGTGTGCACCAGCCTATGCCCCTCTGCAGTGCCCTCACTATCATACCACCAAGCCTTTGCTAGATGATAGTGAAGCAGCGAGATACACCATGCCCCCTCTCTGGAGGACAGTTTTGCATGGGACACTCAGTTCTCCCCCCACTGATGCATCCCGTTTTATGTGGGAAGTTAGCACCAGCATCAGTTTCTTGAGCCAAACTGCAGGATTTTAAGTGATTTTGTAACATTTTATTATGTTGCTTGCAAGCATGTGCAAGAAACATAGTGCCATCATCCGAGTTTTCAGAGGTGTGGCACCCATCTTCCAATGCAGTCAGTGTGTTTGAAGGCATGGCCCCAGTTCCCCAATCACTGCTGCAGCTGTCTATGACAGCAGTTGAAAATGCAGTGGTCGTACAGCTGAAAGGGAGAGCTCCGCTTCAGTGAGCAGAGCTCCCCCCTCCACACACATGCGCACGCACGCACACTGCATGCTCATGCACCTTCCCCCTCCCCCCACACTGTACGGCTGACGGGTTGCCCAATCCCCGCCGGCCCATGTTCCCCAAAGCATTCAGGGTGCCACGCTGAAGCCTACCCAGCGTGGCAAAATGTTTATGGCAGACGGGGTGCAGAATCCCATCGCTGCACGCCTCAAAAGCATTCAGGTGCCATGCTGGGAGCCCACCCCAGCATGGCAAAATGATGTTATGGCCGATGGGGGTGCCCAATCCCCATCAGCTCCAGTCCCCCAACAGTTTTCAGCTGCCACGCTGGGAGCCCACCCCAGCGTGGCAAACGCCCCTCATTGTCTTATTAAAAAATCTGTAAATACAAAACTGTCCTTCGGCGCTTTCTCCCTGACCCCTTCCCACAACCCACACCCACCCACTGTGCACTCCTGCCTCCCACACTGCCTCACCCCATACTTACCTCTGGAGTTCGCGCATGATCTTCAGTGGACCGGAACATGTCTGCACTTTCAAAGCCGACTACGAACTGAGGAAATGCCGTAAGCTGTATAATGGGATAGATAGGGTTTTTTCAACTTTGTTGCACATCTCAGGCATTTTTGGGATTTTAGGTCAAATTTTCAACATGGGTTTTGGGACCCCTCCTCATGAATTCTTGCACTGTCATGGCGATCAGCCCCTATGCGGGTGATTCCGTGGTCACTGCGTGAAATCACCTTTCGGGACCAATTAATGAAATGACACTGCCAGTGTTCATAAGGTGGGCTCTCAAAAAGTCTATGTTGAAAATTTTGTGAAAGAATTCCTAAAAATGACTGTTTTACGAGTGTGCATTGCGCAGTTCCTACATACGCTGGTAAGTTCGAGAATTTTTAATATTTGCACTCCAGATTTTCAACATTGCCATTTTACCACACCTCCTTATGAGCAGTACAGCTGTCATTTTTCACTTGTCGCCCAAAATGTGTTTCCGTGCATGTAGTGCACAATGGCGCGTTCTGTGTGTGCAATCAATGTTTGGGACAGATTAAGAAAATCACAGTGATGAAAATTTGGTGTAAACATTCCCTTCAGAAGTTCTGCAATATTACTAATGAAGACATTGAACAGAACTGGCCCCAGGACCGATCCCTGTAGCACCCCACTGGTCGCCCCCTCTCCCTAGACTGCACACCATTTACCACCACTCTCTGTCTCCTGTCTGTTAGCCAGTTTCTAACCCAGTTTACCACCCTTTCCCCCATGCCCAGCCTACCCAGCTAGTTTATCAACCTCCTATATGGGATGGTGTCATAGGCTTTGCTTTCTACCCCACAAGGTGGGGTGGAAAGGATGAAAAGGGACTTGGCAAGGTTAGAGGAATGGTCAAATGTATGACAGCTTAGATTTAATGCTAAGAAATGCAAGGTAATGCACCTGGGAACAAAAAATCCAGGGAAAGAGTACACATGGGGGTGAGATACTAACAACAACAAAATGGAAAAGGACCTGGGGGTAGTCATATCAGATGACTTAAAGGTGGACAAGCAATGTGAGAGGGCAGTAAGGAGGGCTGGGGGGATACTGGGATGCATAGGGAGAGGCATCACCAGTAGAAAACAGGAAGTTGTTATCCCTCTGTACAGACAGCTGGTGAGACCCCATCTGGAGTACTATGTGCAGTTCTGGAGATCCAGTCTCTGCAAGGACATAGACAAGATGGAAGCTTTCCAAAGGAGGGCAACTAAAATGGTGCAGGGTCTGCACCGGAAGACATATGAAGAGAGACTAAAAGAGCTTAATATGTATAGCCTCGAAGAAAGGAGGAAGAGAGAGGACATGATAGAAACTTTCAAGTACCTCAAGGGACTCAACAAAGTCCAAGAGGGTAGCATCTTTCAAAAAAGAGGTGTGCAAGAACAAGGGGCACAATTTGAAGATGGGGGTGGGGTGGCTCAGAGGTAATTTAGGAAGCATTTTTTCACAGAGAGGGGTGCGGATGCATGGAACGGCCTTCCGGAGGAGGTTGTGGAGTCAAAAACAGTGGTTGAATTCAAGCATGCATGGGACAGCCATAAGGCAATTCTAGGGGTTGGGGGTAGAAAGAAGTAGGCTGCTGGTTAACTAGGATCTGCAGCTTTTCCATTAGGTAGGGAAATGGGCAAACTGGGTGGGCCAAGCGGTCCTTATCTGCCGTCAAATTCTATGTTTCTATGTTTCTAAATCAAGGTAAGCGTTGTCCACTGCCCCACCCTGATTCACTTCCTTTGTCACCCAGTCAAAGAAATCAACCAGATTTATCTGGCATGATGTCCCCACTGTGAATCCATGTTGTCTATGGTCCTGGGCTCCGATGGCATCTAAAAGTCCCACTGTCCTTTCTTTAAGCAATGTCTCCATGATCTTCCCCACTACTGAGGTGAGGCTGAATGGCCTACTGTTCCCTGCCTCCTCCCTGCTGCCGGACTTGTGTAGAGGGACCACATGTGCCCTTCTCCAATTCACTCATGTTGAATGACTCATTGAACATGGCTGCCAGAGGTACTGCTATCCCCTTCACAGTTCTGTTAATATCCTTGGGCGCATGCCATCTGGTTCCACTGCATTGTCCACCTTCAATTTAGTGAGCTCCTGCAGGACTCTTTTGCCTTTGAATGGACTATTGTCCACTCTTCACCCCCTTGGCAACTGCTGTACTGCTGTGGCCCTTGCCCCTCCCACTCTTCTGTGAATACTGAACGGAAAGACACAGTGGATGTCTTGGGAGGAAGGCATGGAACTATCTCTTCCAGATACCTAAACAGCACATACAAGCAAGCAACATTCGGTGTTGACAAATGCTTGTTTGTTCAGTTTTTGCCTGCAGGAAAGGGAATCACCCCATTCTCTGTGTCCAGGCAACCCAGTGACTGTGTGACACACAACAGCCAAAAGCAGCCAAGCAGAAAGCTGCAAATTCATTTACAAGGAGCTGTTTGGGGTATTTATGTGTGTGTTTTGTGGGAGGTAGCATCAGCATCAGGATCAGTTTCTGAGCCAACCTCATGGTTTTAAGTGATTTTTTAACATTTTACCTTTTTGTTTTGCGCCTAGAGGAAGTAGAACAATGCCATTTCATGGCATCCAGGCAACCTGGTGACTGTATGATACACAATAGCCAATAGCTGCAAATTCTTTTAAAAGGAGCTGTTTGGGTTGTTTCTGTACACTTTTTGTGTGGGAGGTTAGTGTCGGCTTCTGGATCCGTTTCTGAGCCATACTTCAGGGTTTAAGTGATCTTTAACATGTTACCTCTTTGTTTTGTGCCTATGAGAAGTGAAACCGTGCCATTTATTGGAGTCCAAGCCACCCAGCGATCACGTGATGCACAGCAGTCAACAACAGCCAAGCAGGAAGCTGCAATTACATTTAAAAAGAGATGTGTGGGGTGTTTCTGGACACTTTTTGTGTTGGAGGTTAGCACCAGCATCAGGATCAGTTTGTGAGTCAAACCTCAGGGTTTTAAGTGATTTTTAACATCCTGCTTGTTTTGTGCCCACAGAATGGAACAGCACCATTTCTCAAGATCCAGACAACCTTGTGACCGTCTGACACACAGCAGCAAGTAGCAGCCAATCAGGAAGCTGCAAATACATATGAAAGGACTCCCTCAGCAAGCGTACCATTTCAGAGTGGAACACATCAAGAGTGGGACATCTGCGAGGCGTCCCTAGGAGGACCACAAGTGACTCTGTCCCTAGATGGACAAGGTAGGTCACGGGTGACTTAGAGAGGAGGCCTATAGGATAAAGGGACCCCAGCAACTCACTATTTGGGGTATCCCTAAACAGTAACTGTCTCACATCATCAGGGGAGGTTATTTGTAGTAGTTGCATTCTATTGCATTAAATGCTTCAAGCTGGTGAGGTTGTAACTGCAGAATATTAACAGCATCCTAAGCGAGATGCCTATGTGGGGTAGGTGTACAGGGAATGTGAACGGGACAGTGCTAAATTTGATTTGATTTGTTTATTTAATCTAGTAAGACCATGGCCTAAAGACCCGTTTACATGGGCGACCAGAGTGCAAAAAGACAAATGATTACATAGCATTAATAAAAGTAGTGCATTTCATACATAAAAAACATAAAACATCGTAAGGGTACAGGATAATTAAACACTCAAAAATCATTCAAGTCATTCAGGAACATGTTCAATTCAATCAGGAGGAACCTATTACACAGAACATCTATGTTCACGGTCTAAAAACAAGTAGTGTTTCAATTTCTTTCTCAAAACTTCTGTAGCCACCCGCTCCCCGACTGTCTAGGGGCACCCGATGTTACAATGGAGGGAAGGGGGCCTACTCCTAAGGAAATTCAGAACCAAAACATTAACAACCTGGCAGGAACAAAGTAAATGTACCTTGCCAGGGTCCCATTCACAGAACGATGAAACTGCTACCCCTCGCACCTGCTTCAAATAGCCGAAACCAGGAGACCTCTTCTCTTTTCATTTACTTCAGCAAAGTCCCCTTCCAGCACCCTGGCCCAGGAAGCACAGGATCGAACATGGGCTGAAACTTAAAAAACTCACCCCAAAAGAAGTCTGGTTTGCAATTCATTAATTCTCTACAATTCATCATAAGCTATCTTTCAATTTTGTCAAAAAACTCTCGACACTCTGGATTCAGCAACAAACAATTTATTTTGCCTGAGATCCCAATGATTTAAAAAAGACTCAGGGGTCCCATTGCTTGCTTACACACCTTCTTCTCCAGCTCCATGGAACACAACTATTTACAGAGACAAGGGGTACATTACTGGGAGAACAGATGTCCCAGGCAGCATTTCCCTTCAGGCAGCTGCTGAAACCCTTGGATGGCATTCCCAAGAAGTTTTTCTGGATCCTTCAACAGCCTAAAGAGCCAACCCACTCTCTGGCACCGGTAACCTGGTCTCTGAGACTTACTTGTTATTTTCCTTTTTTTACCCTCATCAGACATTCACCTGTGGAGAAGCGAGCAGCTTACTCCCACCTGGTCCCGTGCCACAGGGACGCAGGATTTTCCCACCCTGACTAGTCCCTTGTAACATTAAGTTGCCGTTAACGTGACTGCTATTCCACCAGTTTTCCCTTACTCCAGCAATGGGGGGGGGGGTCTCCTGAATACCTGTGGCCAGTGTCCCCACAATCTTTCCTCCTGTGCTTGCTATAAGATACCAGGTCCGGAGGGCTTCCCAAGGCCTAATCATTTGCTACCTGTGGCCTGCCCAAGCAGCTTGTGACTGGGCCCTGAGACCTGCCCATCCAAGCAGACCCCCTAAATGGGTGAGAAGCCTCAGGCACCCCCCTTTTCCCAGTCCTGCATCACCCTGCACACTGGGGATCCGAGAGGGGTACTGCCACCACCCTTCCCCTGGAGGAGTCCTGCCATGAAACTTCCAGCCCTGGTAGTGCAAGCCTAAACTTCCACTGAGCCTGGGACCCACCAAACACCTACCCTGGGCACTCTCACTACCCCTCACGCCCTGGAGTCCAGTTCATCCCCCACAACACTGGCAGGGTAACTATGGCCCTCCCCAACGCACTGTCCACTGGTGCCACATCGCTGTACATACCGGCACTACCTTCACTTACGGTGGGGGGTTCCCTCCCCAAATCAGGCCCAACCCGGACCAATGAGTCCTTCTCTGCCTGCCTGTCCTGCCATCTCCCAACCAGCCTCTCCTCCTTCTCCCTTCCTTTTCCCACACCCCCTACTTTTATGGGCTCCAAACTTGCCTCTAGTGGCAGTTCAAAGTATAGCCTGGAATAGGGTCCCCCCCAGCTACCTACTAAACCCTTTAATGGGGGGGGACACACCAAAGGTGGGGGCCCTGACTTACTCGTAAGCCCCCCTCAGTGAGAGGGGGGCTTACACTCTTCCAACCCCAAGGAAATCATTCCCCAAAAGGAATGATGGTACCTCACCAGCTTCCCCACCCAGCTCCCACTCCCCCTGGTATGTGCACTGCCAGGGGAAGCCAGAACCAGCCAAGGTCACAAAGGTGGGCCCCTCAGAGAGGGAAGTGGAAAGGAACCACCCACCCAAACCTACTACTGCACCTAGCCTAAAAACAAAACCATTTTCTCTATGTCAGGGGGAAATACCCAATAAAGCGCTGCCCCATAATAACACAAGAACAGCACATTATGAAATTTAATCCAAGTTAACAGACTAATACTAATTCTCTTGATTTAGCAAAACACCATAATCACTTAGAAGATATATGATTTCATAAATATCCCAAACCATAATCACTCTAACCATGCCCACACCACTCCCACATACTTTCTCTCTCTCTTGCACACATTTTAATGATTAAAGTGATAGAAACATTTCTAAATAATAAAAATTATGTCCTGATTCACAGTCCTCTGGGGTAGAAATGTTATTCTAGTCCATTATTAACTCTCTTTAGGTTCAAACCAATCATTGAGACATCAACCTGCTCTGGGCAGCAATACCTGGCACAGAGTTCTATTAAGGAGCTTCAAGTGCGGGATCCTCCTCCTGGTGGAAAATAAAATTCTGGATCTGGCTTGGTCATCAGTTCTCTAAAAGAGTATTTTGAAATGATGAAGTACTTGGTACGACATCCAGCCAGGTCTTGCATCAGTGCAAAAGGTTTAAATAGGGTCAACCCAGTCCAGGGGGCAGTGTGGCACATAGCTCGGGCCTTCTAGAACACTTCCTGAGATGAACGGCCACTTCTTCCAGGATGATGCTTTAATTTCTCCAGCTGCTCTTGATAGATCCAATCTTCCCTCATTTCCTCCGTGATGTCCTATTGCCGCTCTGACAGGTAGGGGTAGTCCAGATCCTCATACTCCATCCTTAGTCACCACCGCACCCATTGTTCTGCCTGACTCCATTCGGGCAGATCCCTTATACTGGTCCTGTGGGCTTTTCCTGTCTCCACCCATACCCCCTTTCTGTAAACAATATTAAGGGTGTTCTCTCTATTTAGTCCATCCATTCTGCTCCAAAGGGCATGCGAGCACTCTGGGATGTGGGGGTTCTATCATGTGCTGTAATCGATTTTACCATGCCGCAGCGATGGCTAGCATGGAGACATCCCTGACAGCGATAGTTGCGGAGCCGACTGACAGCATTGCGGTGTTGGGGATGCCTCTGTGTATCCATCGTGGGGCTGCGCCTTGAACCCCCCATGTGGGGCGCTCTGCCCCACACCCCCAGTCTCTAGGATTCCAAGTCCAAGTCCAAGTTGGACTGGGGGGGACGAAACACCCAGTGAGGCAGTCTCGGTCACTGCACAGATAATCACAGTGACCTGCGGGTTTTGCCCAATTCCTGTCACTGTGATGGTCTTCACGGTGTCGGAGTCACTGAGGTGATGGTATACCCTGTCATCACCAGTCAGTGAAAAGGCTTGGATATGGCCTGATAGATGTCATAATCATTGAATTGCAATTTGTGACCAAGGAACCTGTCCTCATAAAAATTTTAATTTGCCAACAGTCCCTTTTTAGGCTTCCTCTCCATCTTATCCAGTGCCCCAGGCCAGCAGCAGCAGTCCTTGGTCTCACCTGCTCAGGAGAGGTCAAACATGATCTTTCAGTGGGCAGGCTACCTCAAGACAGAGGCCACCACAGTACTTCCCTGGGCCCTAGAGGTTCACTCACCAGTGATCTGAAGCCCCTGCCCCTCCCTCTGCCACAAGGAGTAGAGGTAGCTGGCAAGGAGGAACTGGACAGACAGCTATGTTCCTCCTCACCCTTTTTCTCCTCTGCTGCAGCTGCACCCTTCCCCTGTACCTCCTCAGCTTCAATAATCACATAAGGGGAGGGTCCTCTCATTGGCTCCGTTTCCTTCTCCTGCCCTGGGGTCCACTCCTCCAATGAAAGCATCTCTAACATGCTGGGTTCCAGGCTCCCCTGGGACCATACCTAAGCTGAGCCTTCTGACAATAGTAACAGACAACTACTGGAATAGCAGTATAAGTGCAGTATAATGTGGGGAGTGGTGCAATGTAGTGGATGCGAGGCAGCAATATTCAGGCAGACCTTCTAGACACTGAGGTGCTGCCCTATCTGCAGGCATTTCTCTGGACTGCAGGATAAGGTAGCCAAACTCAGAGCAGAAGTAAACTGGGTCAGGAGTACCTTTGCACCTATCCAGAGACCACCCAGTCCAATGCCTCTGCCTCAAAGAATGCCAAGAACAAGAAGCACTTGGATGATGATGGGCTTGGGGAAGGTTAGTGCGGTCAGGCAGAGGCACATCCCAAATTCTATTCCATTCCAGAACTCATATGCCACACTGGCAAATGGGGACAACCAAACAGAGGTACCCAGAGAAGTGGAAGGGAAGGATATTGAAGTCAGCAGAGGAGGTGACCTCAGTGGAGAGAGCAGTGGACCCCAGAGGAGGAGGAAGAAAATACTGATGGGGGACTCTATCATAAGAGGTATCCAGCTAGGAACACACGAGGGGGAGGACAGGGAGGTGCCTACCAGGTGCCATGGCATGAAGGGATGAGAGGAAGATGCTAGGGATCACCAGGAAGGCAAGATGGGAGTGTGAGCTAGATGTCATTGTCCACCTAGGTACTAATGACCTGGCAAATGGGGAGAATAAGGAAGTTCAGGAAGAGTTTAGGGAATTGGGGAGGGGTCACAAGCAAGTAGCTACATCTGTCACCTTCTCGTAAGTACTACCTGTGAAAGGCATTGGAGTGCATAGGAGTGCTTGCACCAGGAACTTTAACACATGGTTGAAGAACTGGTACTTCGAGGAAGGGTTTGGATTCATTGATGAATGGGGACCCTTCTGGAGGGATAGGGGCTCATTCAAGCTTGATAGCCTGCAGCTGTCCTGGAGGGGAATCCAAGCATTCAATGATAAGTTTAAATGCTACATGGACAAGCATTTAAACTAGCCAAGGGGGATGGCAGGCCAGCAAGGAGGGTACCTAATTGCCCACCCCCTCATAGCTAGCAGTAGAATCATAAACAGGAGGAGGGGTTATCTCTACATAACATTGTACAAAAGATGGAGATAGGCACCCAAGGGGTGGAAAGGCAGAAAGGGGGCAAAATTCAATAGAAGGGCAGACAGCAGGGAGAACCAGGGATAAAGGACAACCAAGGAGGGGGCTGGAGTAGAACAGCTAAACAGTCCAGGGAGTTCACATATGGAAAGCCATGTGTGCCAATGCCAGGAGCCTTAGCAACAAGATGGAGGATCTGGAGGCTGCCATGGAGCAGTCAGACCTGGACAATGTGGTCATCACAGAGACCTGGTATAATGATAACCATGACTGGAAGATGGCCATACCTGGCTACAACATATTCAGAAGAGGCAGGGCAGGCAGGAAGGAAGGAGGAGTGTCACTTTATGTGAAAGATGGCATAAAGGCTACAGAAATCCAGGAGAAACAAAATGGGGGAGAGATACTGTGGGTTAAGCTGGAAAGGAATATGGGGTCAGCCATCTGCACAGGGGTGTTGAAACAAAGGCTATAATATCATGTTTATAATGTAGCACTTGAATTTACCTTGGGCCTTACCAAAAAAAGTATTCTTTTTATAAATTACCAAAAATAATTATAAGATTCAGATATGATATTATCCTATGTTCTTCAGATTTCAGATAATGGCAATAGCACTGCTTTCCACGCTAATGAATGTGAAAAATATATGTATTTTATTTACACCTTTACAGTAATTCTAAATATTCTTCATTAGCATAAATATCAAGCATAATAACTGTACACATCAAGAAAATTGTTTCAGAAAATCAAGCAAATTACTTAATAACAAATAAAATTCTAGCACATAAACATGCAAACTCAGGATCAATATTTCAGATTATTTCTGTATAAAACTTGTTTCAAAACTTCATAGCATGTAAAATATATTTTCTTTTTATGAGAACTTGCAACAACTCATTATGTCAGTGTTTTGTACTATACTTTTATAAAACTCAGTTTTAGCTTTTCAGATTATGCAAAATATTTTTTTAGCTTAAACCTTTCAACTGTATACCCCAAGTTCTGTAGTTAAAAGTAAATTTCCTTGTTACTTTCCCAGATAATCCAATTTAAATTGCTAAAACTATCAATTAAGATTAATTAGTAAAAGTAATCAAAATTATACTTAAATTTCTGGTTGTAGAAGTGGTTCTTCTTCTTTCAACTTAGAAATTTTGGTTGAGTCTGGTTCTGAGTAAGAAAGTCTCTTTCAGTCAGCTAATCTTCTTGACCCTGGAACTTTTTGGCATGGACAAACATTGCAGGTTAAATTCCCCTTGTTAAAAGTCACATCACCAAAAGTTAGTTCTTGGATTTGTAGAAAACAGCTTCAATTTGCACAGTCCATAGCAATACTGGTTCAAAGAACTTTCTTGTGGGTAGCAAAGTTGTCTTAACTGGATCTTGACTTCTTCACATTGATTCATCTGCTCTCAAAACCTTAGACACTAGACTTCCTTTTACTTACAACACTGCAGCTTGTGTAAATAAAAAGTTAAGTCTCGGGTCCAGGCTTTAGCAGGCAACATTACTTCAGTCAGGATGCTCAGTAATTGAAGCACAAACCTTGTTTCATACCACAGTGAAAATGTCCCTGTATCATGAAGTTTGCACCTGGTCCTTGTGGCAACACTGCATAGGCTCTCAAGCTTCCTTAGCACCCAGTTTCTGAATACATCAAATGGGCAACCAAGGCTGGTCAGAGTATTTCAAATTCAGGCATGGTCTGAGGCTTTTCAGGCCTAGCAAGTTATAAAGCCATTCAAATTTTAATTGGACTTACAGAGCTCCTCACTGCATGGTGTTTTAGCCAAGACTGGAAAGTGGTCAGCACTGATACTTTTGAAGTTACACTATTAAGGGTTATAACTTCATAATTTTAATAAAACTTCTCAAAATAAAGTGATAGTCTTGTTCTAAATATTCTAAGCTACAGAATGATATAAGACTTATACGTAAAATCCATTATCAAAGCTTTTAAATACTAGTTCTTTGTTGAAACACATGAGGTTATTTGTCCTGTCTACAGTAGACATAAATCATCTTGTTTTTGCCAAATGTTTAGATGTTTTTTCTCTTCATAGCAACAAGGTGCATACTTGAGTAATATTTTCAGACTCCTCAGCATGTCAGCTATCATGACAGACTACAACTGTCTATTTATTAACAAAAGAAGGTTATTAAAATAACTTTTATACATAGCTCTCAAACCCTTGGTCCTGCACTTATTATATTAAATTTCTTTATTACTCATACTAGTGTCTATTAACTGTCCAATTTCATAGCAGCAGCTTTTTACATCTTTAAGATATAAATAAAATGTTTTATTCTAATAGACAATAATGGGATTTTCAAACTGCATTTTCTAAGACAAGTTTTTTTTCTTCCAAGAGCTCATACAAGACTGTACCAGTCATATGACCTCTTATATGATTGTAATCTAGGATACCCATCTCTTGCTAGGACCTCAGCCTTCCTTGTACAAAATAAACCTATAAACTTGTCAACAAGACTTGGACATCACAGGGATGCTTCTCTGGTACCAAGCAGGCTTTAGCTGAAGTATTCCTGGAATGTAGCAGGGTCTCCCTTATCTCTTAAGATACAGCTTGAAGCACAGAGGCCTGAAGTAGGAAGCTTCAATTTTAAAATAGTTTTTTAAGACCATTTTTATTCTGAAACTGTCTCCACTTTAAATTACATAATTCCTCCATTTTAATGTTTTTAAGGTTTCATGCAAACTGTAATCTTAACCAGAAATTATCGTAACTTCCCATAATTAATCCCATATAAAAGCACACAAAATAATAATTAAAAATCAATTCTTGATAATAAAAATAAATTTTTCTATCAAGGGTTTTGTTCCTATATCTCTCCCTTTGAATTAAAAATGCACCCCAAAAATACATTTTGTAATTCAAAACTACAATCCTACTATATGTAGGTATATAGTTTTAAGCTTTGCAGGAAAAACGAAACATAAAACACAACGTTGCATTATCATGTGGTAACTTATGACATCATTAACGCATAACATCATTGCATATGACATCATTGGATGTGACACCATAGATGTGACATCACTAGTTGACATCATTGGAGATGTACTTTTTTGGCATAGAAATATGTACAGTACTACATGAATAAACATGATTAAACATGATTACAACTATGTACACTTTTAAAATAACAACAGTCTTTTACATTGTTTTAGACATTTCACAAATACAACAAATTCTTTATGTTCAACAACTTTACAGACTAGTATTACAATTAACATTTTTGTTTAACTCATGTTTATTATTTTCAGTCTTCTCAGATTCTTGTACCTTTTAAAATCTTTAGTATATAAGGCTAGTCGTTACTTACTGTTACATTCCATAAGTTTTGTTCCCCTATGTGCTGAAGGTACTACTGAATTAGCCCTTGTAACCTTTACCAGGGTTTACCAAGATATTATTCCTTGATTGGAAGTTACCTTTTTGGTATTACATTAATTTAATTTTAAAGTCTATTTGTAGTTTACCTTTTTAGCAATCAAAGTTACATTGGGATTACTTAAATGAAATTACAAATGTTTTTTTGCTATGGCATTACCTCATTACACTTCTACTAAATCAAAATCAAAACGTTCACTATTTCTTTGTACATTTTTCTTTAATTCAAAATAAAATCAGAAAAAGTTTTTACCTGAATTTACCTTATTTCTCAACATTTTATTTTTCTCATTGTTATCCACTTTAGTTTTACATCATCAACTACATATGCTTTTTAAAACTCATATACAGTATATATATATATATATATATCTTTTAGGCAATGCCTTCTGTTAGTCTCACCCAATAACTGGAACAACAAATAGCTGAACTGTAAAGGACTCCCCCTTTCACTTTTTGCTAACCACAGTTAGTTTTAAAAGTGACAGGCCCTGTGTTTGGATTTATGTACTAGGGAACAAACTTGTATTACTGTAGTGCACATACCTAGGCAAACTGTATAATGGATCTTTAAATCCATATTACTACAGAAGGTTAGGCACAAACAATACAGTTTATAGGACTCCTTTCCATTAACCTTAACAGAAAATTCCTTAACTTTCTCTGAGATTGTTGCAGTTAGCACACTCACCATTTGGCACTTTTGAGGGATAGTTTATCCAGACCTCAAGGCTGGTGATGTCACTTTATTGGGTAAGGGTTTTCCCTTAGTTGTGGCCACAGAATTTTATGGGCTAGGCATATATACACACCCAGTTGTACAACTGCATCTATTCCAAGACATGGGATATGTCAAACCTTGCACGACATACAGGATGTTGTATGTTTTTCCTATATGGGGTTTTAAGGCAAGTGCCTATACTTCCTAAACTTTATTTGTGGTTTGGAACATTTGTAACCATTCATCTTAACACTGGCAAACCTGTGCACTGCTTGGACAATACAGAACTTTACAATTCTTTTTTTTTTTTCTAGCACCTTGGCTTTACCTTTGGTTTTGTTGAGCGGCACCTCTTTTCCACAGTTCTCAGTGGGCCTTGTACTTAGAGTTTAATGCTTTTGTCAGAAACAGGATGGCACTGAGAAAAAACAGGACTTACTTTCTTTGTGAAGAAAGTTATGCATCTATCTAAATTACAGATTTACCGCATTTTGTTTTGACACACAAACCACATAAGCTTTACTTTTTCATTTAACCAGTCTTTAGAATTACCAAAACTAGATACACCAATTACATTAGAACCTACAAAATTCAGTTTAATCATTTTTTTCACAGTAGCATGAATTTCATTGTTTAGAAACTTTACTGACTCTTTCTAAATGGAACAGGCCTCTTCACCTGTGACCATAAGATTTTCTGGCCATAGTCTAGAACAGGTTTAAACCTCCGTAGAGGTCATTTCCAATCAATAAATCATTACCTGTTTTGTTTGTAACATACACTGGATGTTTAATCACCATTTTACCAAATCTCAATTTCAACCAAACTTTACCTATGGTCTTCTGAGCTTCCTCTCCATAACCTACAATCTGTAAGCTGTCAGGAATGGTTTTCAGCTTTTTTGAGTTAACTAAGCCATCAGTCAATTTATCATAGAGACTTTTAGACATGAGACTTGCTTCAGTCCCAGCATCAAGCAAGGCCTTATGATTGAGGCTGTTTTTAATGTTTATGTCACAGTAAAATCTTTCTGCTGTTCCTTTGGGAATTAAGTTACCCAGGCAGAATTTGTCTTTCTTTTCTGGCAACACAGCAGTTTTACCATGGCACTTTACGCTGTTGTTGAAACTAACCCTGGATTCCTTTTTAGAAAGCCTAGGCACAGAGATAGCATTTTCAGCTTCACTTAGCATCTCATTTTTAAATCTCATTTCAATCTCATTATCATTTTTAGCAATAACAGTTTCTGTAACCATGTCAGTAATGGAGTGAATAGGATCTACAAGTCACATAGCACTAGGTACAGCTGAGGAAGGATTTTCCACAGGAAAATTAAGGTTAGGAGATGATTGAGCAACTCAGAGTAAACTTTGAGCACAAGCTCTTATCTTCTCTACATTTTCCTCCAATTCCTTAAACACTTTCTCTTTTCTTGCAAAACTATGCCTAATTATTTTCAGACTTGGAGAACTATGCTCAGACCTGTTTTGAGATGCACTGTCATTTTGCTGATCATAGTGCTCACTGCCATACCCTGCACCTGGGTCTTGCCCCTTTTAAGAGGGACTCCAGTGTTGGCATTGGTCTGAGTCTTGATAAGGCTGCTGAGCCACAGTTGGACCAAGCGTGGGCTTTAATTGTTTTTCCTTGTTAGACATAGCTAACCCCCTCCCAGCCAAAGTATTAGAGGTGGTAGCCTGTAACACCTTAGCTTGAGGTACAGAGGAACTCCCTTTTTGCCTAATCTTGTGCTTTTTCTTGTATTTCTTGAATGTTTTATGCTCTGAATCAGAATCAGAATTACTTTTAAGTCTAGGGGTAATCTTTTTTTTGCTCTGAGGTAATTCATTTTCTGAATCTTATGATACACCCAATGGTACACCAGAATCAGTCAAACAATCTAACCTTTTGAATGCTTTCATTTTTTTCTTTAACCTGACTTTTACTCTGTAAATGTTCAGACTTTTCTTTTAATTCAACCAAATCTTTGTTAACCTGTGCATAAGCATCTGCTAGTTCAGCTTTTTCTCTTGTCAAATTCAAACACTGTTCTTGACATTGTTGTATCTCACATTGCAAAACAGCATTTGCAGTTTTTAGCTTGACTAAGTCACAGTAGTTATTAGAAAGGTCATTTTTACTCTCCCGTATAAGCTTTTCTAAAATCTCTGCCTGACCTGCAAACCTACCACACTCAAAATATTTATCCTCCAACACTTTTTCCAGCTGTTGTATTCTTTCATTTTGACTTTTAATAAAAGGCAGCTGTACTGGGGTATAAATTATTGTCTCAGTGCTAAGCATATATGCAGTTACAGCTAAAGCTGCCATGTCTATGCAACAGTGATTACCAACTCTAACAACAACAGTTAAGTATTCTTTTGAAAATCAGTTAAAATAGCAATTTTATAACAACAATTTAACAAACAAAATATTTTTTATTGAGGCTTTAAAAGTTTTTTTTTCTTTTTCTTGCCACTTTACTGTTAGTCAGAGATCCTATTCTGTTCACTTTTAGGCTTTAGCTCCCTTCTCTTTTGCTTAAGGTAGCTTCAGACTCCAGAAAAACAAAACAGAAAAGTATTATTTCTGCAGTTTAGAAGTCTTGCAAATACTAGCAATAATAACAACATTTATTTCTCATACACTCTAAGACCCAGATATTCAGACTACGCCAGGCAGTGGTGCAAGCCTGGGTGCAGTGCAACTGGGCTGTGCCAGGGCCAGGACCAGACAATATTCGACGGTGATGCGCCATGGTGCAGCACCATCGAATATGGCAAGGTCGGTGCACAAGTGGCACTGTGCCAACACAAGCCACAGATAGGGAGCACGGGGATGCACCAGAGCAAGTGCAGTTGTGCAAGGTGCATCACCCATGATATTCAGCCGGGGGCATGCAAATGAGGCCATAATATATGCAAAGCACAACTGGGACCATTTGCATGTCATTATGGCCCCATTTACATGCCTTGCACTGGGTAGCCCGGTGAAGTGCACCTGGCACCCTGCACAGAATGACCTCTGCGCAGTGGGGGTCCCGGGGCATCCCCCACCACATAGCCATGATCACAGTAAAACCACAGTACAACAATTCCCTGGTAGTCTAGTGGTCCCCCCTCCCTCCCATTGCCATGATTGTGGTACAGTTCTGTAAAACACCTCCCTGGTGATCCAGTGACACCCCCACCCCTTCCACCTATGCAGAACCCCATGCCAACCCTGCTCCCTCATCATTGGTGGGCAACTGCAACCCCACCCACATACTGCCAGCCACCACTGAATGACAGGTACAGTATGGGCTGTAAGCCCATTGGTTTGCCAGTAGAGCTCACGAGCTGTAGGACATATTGTATTAGACAGTCCCAAATATGTAATGAAGCCATTCACATACTTGGTCTGTCTAGTACAGCAGTGCCCTGCAAGCCCATACTGTACCTGTCTTCAGCGGGTGGCTTGGTGGTAAGCGGGCTGCAGCTGCTGCCAATGACTGGGGGAGGGTGAGCATGGAGTTCTGTGTGTGGGTGGAGGGGTGGGGTGCTCTGATCACCAGGGAGGTGTTTTATGGAGCCATACCATGATCATGGCAATGGGAGGGAGGGAGGTACTACTGGACTACCAGGGCTTAAATATAACTACTTGTACCACCAATCAGGGACACGGGAGGGAGAAGGGTACCACTAGACTACCAGGGCTTAAATATGACTACTGTTATCACCAATCAGGGAAATGAGAGGGTGTAGGGTACCACTAGACTACCAGGGTTATGTGGGTGCTTCATGATGGTGTTCTGGTTGGGCGGATGGCCACCCACAGCTGGCAGCTGCTGTGTTGCACCCTGCAATACAGCAGCCCACCTGTGGGTGGCCAGGAGCTGTTCCATTGTTTCACGGGCTCAACTTTGAGCCCCCCTATGCAGCACACTGCAGGGGTGTACTGGCATATGTGCCCACATCCTGGGCTGAATATCGGGATGTGCCGCATGTGCATGGGCACTGCCTCTACATCTGCGCTGCATACAATTACATTGTGCACTGGAGCACTGGGATTTGTGCTGTGCCAGGCAGCCTTCTAAATATCTTGCTGGAGGGCAATATGGGGTTGTGCCAGAGCAACTCTGTTGCACCAGGTGCCACCCCTTTGAATATCCTGGCCTAAGTGTGGATTGTTATTTACTAACAATTATCTCATGGACAAGAACCCCAAAGATGTCATAACAAAGGCTATAATATCACTTTTATAATGCAGCACTTGGATTTACCTTGGGCCTTACCAAAAAAATATTATTTTCATAAATTACCAAAAATAATTATAAAACTCACATATATTATCCTATGTTCCCCATATTCCAGATAATGGCAATAATGCTGCTTTCCACACTTATGAATATGAAATATGTATTTTATTTACACCTATTCCTAATTCTAAATATTCCTCATTAGCATAAATATAAAGCATAATAACTGTACACATCAACAAAACTGTTTTAGAAAATCAAGCAAACTACTGTAATAAATAACATTCTAGCACATAAACATGCAAACTTATAAGTATCTCAGATTATTTCTGTATAAAACTTGTTTCAAAACTTCATAGCATGTAAAATGTATTTTCTTTTTATGAGAACTTACAACAACTCATTACATCAGTGTTTTGTACTATACTTTTATAAAACTCAGTTTTAATTTTTCAGATCATGCAAAATATGTTTTAGTTTAAACTTTTCAACTATATACCCCACGCTCTGCAGTTAAAAGTAAGTTCCCTTGTTACTTTCCCAGATAAGCCAATTTAAATTACTAAAATTATCAATTAAGATTAATTAGGAAAAGTAAAATTGAAATTATACTTACATTTCTGGTTGTAGAAGTGGTTCTTCTTCTTCTCTCAACTTAGAAATTTTGGTTGAGTCTGGCTCTGAGTAAGAAAATCTCTTTCAGTCAGCTAATCTTCTTGACCCTGAAACTTTTTGGCATGGACAAACATTGCAGGTTAAATTCCCCTTGCTAAAAGTCACATCACCAAAAGTTAGTTCTTGGATTTGTAGAAAACAGCTTCAGTTTGCACAGTCCATAGCAATACCGGTTCAAAGAACTTTCTTGTGGGTAGCAAAGTTGTCTTAACTGGATTTTGACTTTTTCACATTGATTCATCTGCTCTCAAAACCTTAGACACTAGACTTCTTTTTACTCACAACACTGCAGCTTGTGTGAATTTTAAAGTTAAGTCTCGGGTCTAGGCTTTAGCAGGCAACATTACTTCAGTCAGGATGCTCAGTGAATAAAGCACAGACCTTGCTTCATACCACAGTGAAAATGTCCTTGTACTGTATCAAGAAGTTTGCACCTGGTTCTTGTGGCAACACTGCATAGGCTCTCAAGCTTCCTTAGCACCCAGTTTCTGAATGCATCAAATGGTCAACCAAGGCTGGTCCCAGTATTTCAAATTCAGGCATGGTCTGAGGTGTTTCAGGCCTAGCAAGTTATAAAGCCATTAACATTCTAATTGGCTTTACAGAGCTCCTCACTGCATGCTGTTTTGGCCAAGACTGGGACGTGGTCAGCAAAATTCACTAATATAAACTGGCTCATCACCAGATTTTGATTGGTCTGAGTCACTAAGGGGGCCGGGTTTGTGGCTCCCTGCAGATGACGAATGGTGACAGTGGCCATACCTTTTTAAGGACTGCCCACTATTCCAAAGTCATTTTTAGAAAGGAAATTAATTTTCTCTTAAAACTTTTTCCTGCAAAATAATTTAAATGGTAAACTTACATATCTGAACATCTGTCATCAAGTGGAGCATTTTAGTATGAATTTTATATTTCTAACACTGATACTTTTTAAGTTACACTATTAAGGGTTATAACTTCATAATTTTAATAAAACTTCTCAAAATAAAGTGATAGCCTTGTTCTAAATATTCTAAGCTACAGAATGATATACGATTTATAAGAAAATCCATTATCAAAGCTTTTAAATACTAGTTCTTTATAGAAACACATGTGGTTCTTTGTCCTGTCTACAGTAGACATAAATCTTCTTTTTGCCAAACTTTTAGACGGGTTTTCTCTGCATAGCAACAAGGTCCACACTTAAGAATCATATTTTCAGACTCCTCAGCATGTCAGCTATCATGAGAGACTACACTTGTCTAGTTATCAATAAAAGAAAGTTATTAAAATAACTTTTATACATAGTTCTCAAACCATTGTTCCTGCACTTATGATATTAAATTTCTTTATTATTCATACTAGTGTCTATTAACTGTCCGTTTTATAGCGGCAGCTTTTTGCATCTTTAAGATATAAATAAAACATTTTATTCTAATAGACAGTAATGGGATTTTCAAACTGCATTTTCTAAGACAAGGTTTTCTTTTCTTCCAAGATCTCATACAAGACTGTACCAGTCGCAGCTCTGGTTAGGACTTCAGCCTTCCTTGTACAAAACAAACCCATAAATCTATCAAGAAGACTTGGATATCACAGGGATGCTTCTCTGGTACCAAGCTGGCTTTAGCTGAAGTATTCCTGGAATGTAGGAGGTCTCCCTTATCTCTTAAGCTACAGCTTGAAGCATAGAGGCCTGAAGTAGGAAGCTTCAATTTTAAAACAGTTTTTTAGATCTTTTTTTCCAAACTCTGAAACTGTATCCACTTTAAATGGCATCATTCCTCCATTTTAATGTTTTTAAGATTTCATGCAAACAGTAATCTTAACCAGAAATTATAGTAACTTCCTATAATTAATCCCATATAAAATCACACAAAATAATAATTAAAAATCAATTATTGATAATAAAAATAAAATAATTTTTCCATCAAGTATTTTGTTCCTACAGGGGTGGTCTGCAGACCACCAGTCCAGGAAGAAGAGACAGATAGGGAGTTAATGCTAGCCATCCAAAGGATGGCAGACAAGGGGGAGGTGGTCCTGGTTGGAGACTTCAATATTCCAGACATGGACTGGAGCCTCCCAGCAGCAACATCAACCAGGAGCAGATTTATCCTGGACTCCCTTTAAGGTGCCTTCCTTAAGCAACTGGTCATGGAACCAACTCAGCAAAAGGCAATACTGGACCTTGTGCTCACAAATTGGGACAATATGATAGGGGCAACAGTGGGAGAACACCTGGGGAACAGTGACCACCAGTCACTGTGGTTTGAAATCACAGAAGGAGCAGAACCAAACCGCACAAAAACATGTATCCTGGATTTTAGGAGGGCAGACTTTGGGAAAATGGGGACACGCTAGTGTAACACCCCCCCATTCCCTGGGGTTACAAGAATTCCATTAGTATCAGTGTTAGGTAGGGAAGGCAGCTAGTGATTATCTGGTTAAATGGATTTTCACTCTGTCCCTCTCTGCTGCTTGGTTTCAGCTGAGAACTGAGAGGTGATGTCATTTAGAACTTCTGCAGCAATATAAGCCACAGCTGTTGGTGTGAGGGGGGTCTTAGAATTCTGAGAGTAGTCCAGTGCCAGAGCTCAGAGACTGAGCAGTGTGGGTGCCGATGAGTACCAGATTTTCTCACCCTAGAGGAGGACTGCCTTTTCCAGACTTTGTGAAGTGGTGGAAACCATCTCCAGGGATTCCTGTGTCTTTATCCCATGTAGGATGAAGAGGACTGCTGTGGGGTTTAGGGGCAATCCCCTGATCCAACCCAGGACTGTAGTGAAGCTGCCTGTGTGTGTGCAACTGTGATTAGATTTCTGTCAGAGAGTTATCCAGGATATGTACCTGCCTTTTCTCTGTGGGGTGACTCTCTGATAAAGGGACAATTTCACCCATTTCTGTGAGGATTCCCTCAAGAATTTTGTGTTTTAAAGATCTCTGACAATAGGGGACATCTCATGTGTGGCTTGCCCTTTGTTCAAGACTTTAACTTTACACCCTAGGGGTGTTCCTGATGTTTAAATATGCTAAACATTTCAAGATAGCATAAATTTCTACAGTTTCAGTATTTGTGAAGTGTAACTCTGAAAGAATGGCTGGGTATGGACTAGGAAGCAAAAGGTGGGAGACCCCTCCATCTGGAGTGACCAGTTCAGCACTTCAGGTTCTGTAAGGGTGCCTGTTTTTCTGTCAGTGCATGTGGCCAATGCCTGAAGAAGTTTCTACCCCTTGTATGTTGGTTTTCTCCAGTTTACCCCTTGTATGTGGGTTCTGCAAGTTGGAACCTTGAGTGCTCCATCGTTGCCCGTGTGCCACATTACCATCCTATGCCATATGGGAAATGTACTAAGTACTGGCCTAGTGCCACCTTTCTAGAAGATTTCGTGTGTTTTCACAGTGGCTAGTTTCCACAATTTTCCAGATGTTAAATCCTATGTCATGTGGGAACTGTTCTAAGTACTGGCCTAGTGCCATTCAATGAAATATTGTATGTGTTATCTGTGGCTAGTTCCACATTCCAGAGTTTAATCCTATGCTATATGGGAGGTTTGAGTACTGTTTCTACAGATGTGTTCTGCATTACCTTGTGCCATGAAGTGTAAACCCTGGGGGATCCGTCTTTTCTTTTGAGTTTCCAACTTTGTTTCGGAATAAAGCTACACTCTAGAATCCCAACCTGGTATGGACAATCTAGTTACTGCTTCTTGTGTGGATTTACTGGGTACCCCTGTCCAGAAGTACAAACCTAGCATAGCCCTTAGCAAATGTTCTCTCCTCAGGACCTGGGTTTTGGTACAGGTCTGGTTGTGTCTAATATGTACACACACCTTGTGTTTTTCTACTACATTTGCAAGTTATATATTGCTTTGTACCCCCCATCTCTTTTCCCCAAGACGATGGGAGGTGTGCCTACTGGTTAAATATGGAGCCAGTGGGAAAATGATGGAATTACTTCTGAAGGAAAGAATTGTTGAGTACCTAGAGGTCAGTGGGGCACAGGACCCAAGGCAGCATGGATTCACAGTGGGAAGGTCAAGTCAGACAAATCTAATTGATTTCTTTGACTGGGTGACCAAAGTAGTAGACCAGGGAGGGGCTGTGGACATGGCCTGCCTAGACTTTAGTGAGGCATTTGACACAGTCCCACACAAAACATTAATAAACAAGTTAGCCAGCCTGGGAGTGGGTCCTGGGGTGGTAGCCTGGGTAAAACACTGGCTGGAGAACAGGACACAGTGGGTAATAGTAAATGGAGTCCATAGTGAAGAAAGGAGGGTTATTAGTGGGGTACCACAGGGTTCAGTACTGGGGCTGGTCCTTTTTAATGTCTTTATAAGTGACATTGCAGAGGGACTGGAAGGGAAAGTATGTCTCTTTGCAGATGACACAAATATCTGCAACAGGGTTGATATGCAAGGTGGGATGAAAAGGATGAAAAGGGGCTTGGCAAGGTTGTAGGAACTGTCAAATGTATGGCAGCTTAGATTCAATGCAAAGAAGTGCAAAGTAATGCATCTAGGAAACAAAAACCAAGGGGAAGAGCACACAATGGGGGTGAGATACTGACAACTACAAAAATGGAAAGGAATCTGGGGGTAGTCATATCAGATGACCTAAAGGTGGGCCAGCAATGTGAGAAGGCAGTAAGGATGGCTGGGGGGATACTGGGATGCAAAGGGAAAGGCATCAATAGTAGAAAATGGGAAGTTGTTGGCCTTCTATACAGACAGTTGGTAAGACCACATCTGGAGTACTGTGTACAGTTCTGGAGACCCCATTTCCACAAAGACATAGATAGGGTGGAGGCTGTCCAGAGGAGGGCAACCAGAATGGTGCAGGGTCTGCACCAGAAGACATATGAAGAAAGACTAAAGGAGCTTAAGATGTATAGCCTCGAGGAAAGGAGGGAGAGGGGGCACATGATAGAAACTTTCAAATACCTCAAGGGAATCAACAAAGTCCAAGAGGGTAGCATCTTTCAGAAAAAGAGATGTGCACGAACAAGGGGGCACAATTTGAAGATAAAGGGGGGACGGCTCAGAGGTAATGTGAGGAAGTATTTCTTCACAGAGAGGTTTGTGGATGCATGGAACAGCCTTCCTGAGAAGGTCGTAGAGTCACAAACAGTGGGGGAATTCAAGAATGCATGGGACAGACATAAGGCAATGCTAGTGGGGGGTAGGAGGAAGTAGGTTGTTGGTTAACTAGGATCTGCAGCTTATTCATTAGATAGGGAAATGGGAAATGGGAACTAGACTAGGTGGGCCAAGTGGTCCTTATCTGCCATCAAATTCTATGTTTCTATGTTTCAGTGGGGGGTTACAAAAATGGGGGCTCGTCTGGGGTATTGTTTAATTTGGAGAGAGAACAGGAGATTGTTCGCTTAGGGTATGGCTAGTGTTTTGTATGTCTGGCAGTATGGTAGCCCAAAAACTGGAAAGGAAGCCTTGTACAAAAGGATCTGCCCGGGGAGTGCCATCCATATGTGCTGCTATGTGCTTGCTATTACTGTGCTGCTGTGTGTTTGTGCCAACTTAACAATGAACTGTAAAGACAGAAAGTGTATGTCCTTGTCCCTGCATCAGAACATTTACAGAACTTTTAATCTCAAGTTTTTAATTGCCAAAAGTATTGTGGACTTTAGGAAACAAAGAGAGACATGTGCCCTGAATGCTTCATGTGCTTTGTGTGCAAATTTGGGGCGTCGCTAAAGAAATTACCAAGTTCTATGTGTGAAAATGGTAAAAAACGGCGCTTCCTCCTTGAAATTGCAGCCGAGAAAAAAAGTTCAGTTTGCAGTTTAAATTTGCCGTGCTCGATGATTGCCATGGAGGAAGCCTGCGAGGAGAGAGGCTCATTTGCATGGCATCAAGTGATTGGTGTGACTACAATCAGTGCTGCCCCCTAACCAGCTTCAGAGTGCAGCCCAGTGTTTGAGAAGGAGAGAGCGAGTGGTGTGCAAGCCGGTCAGACCAGGATCAACCATCGAGGGGCTTGTGAACTTTCTAATCTGTGAAATACAGACTTTTGCTGTTACAATTCGGGCTTCACCCATTAACCGACCAACTGGAAAGTGAGCGTGGCATTCTTGGTAACAATCAGTGGGATCGCCAGCCCGATTCACCCCAGAGGCCTTCCAGGATCAGCACCAGGCCGAAAATTTCCATCGGAGAAACTCAGCTACTGATTCAGTGAGTACCATCCAAATATCTGTGCCTCAAACTGTTGTGATTTTAAAAGCCAGCTGAATCTGTGTGCAAGCAGTGAGATTGTTTTGCAAAGAGGACTGTGAGCTGTTAAACCAACAAGTGCAACAAACAAAATTCTGAGCATAGACTGTAAGTGTTTATTATGAGTTCAGCAACAGTAAAATGTTCTTAAAGCAAGTGAGAGACTGTGAGTTGTATTATCCTGCAGCAAACAGGCAGTCCTATAAAAAAATACTGTGGATTGCTAGTGACTTTAAGCATGTGTAAAAAGTTGATTTGTGTGCTAATCGTAAAGTCCTGTAAAAATCATATGAATGTGCTGACAGAGATACAAGCACTGTAAACAACTACAGTTTGAGCAAAATCAGTAGCAGAAAAGGTTGGATGTGCAGTTTGTGAGTCAGAAACAGATGTGATGCATGAGGAGAGCTACCACCGCCATTAGAGGACAGGGGTTAGTAATGTAAACACAGGAGCAGGGAACCATTTTGTGAAACTGGTCTGAGTCTAGTAAACAAATAGTAACTATGAACTTTCATGTGTTTTAATTGCAGACATGGCTTTGGGAACATCCTGCTACCCAGATCATGTCCAAGCTATGATAGCAGAGGAGGTGGCCACACTAAGAGAAATAGGACTTTCTACGGTGAAGGGTTGCCTCCAGACGTTGCGAGCCCTAGTTATCCAGTGAGATTATGCATTATGTGCCTCAGGGCTGGAAGGGATGTGTTTCTGATACCCCACTGTTCAGATTGCCTTGTGAAATATGGGATGAGCAAGGGTGCACCGCCAAAGAGGGCATCATGAATTTGATTGGCTCCCACTTGGACCAAAGTAGGAAACCCTACAAGCAGCAGCACACAGCACCAGGTTGAACCTGTTGGGGGAGACCCCATAGAGTGTGGCACAGAAGGAGAGCACATCGATCTACTGCAAGGGCAGACACTTTGAGATGTTTCCATGCCTGTGTTCCAGATGAGCAGTGTGACAGAAGGATCCATGGACCCATGGATGGAGGGTCCTAGTCCTAGCCTTGTAGGGAAGAACAAACTTTGAGAGACATTGAACTGGGAGGTGTCTACCTCCAAGCCCAGTGAGGAGTGGACTGTCTTGGGAGTGAGGATGATTTGCTCACTCCTGGGCCCAGATCTTATGTAAACAACAGGAGGATGAAGAGATGTATCTTCATGTTGAGGGTCCCAGTATGCAGTCTCAGGCTCTTGCCTTGGAGCCAGAGAGAGAACATAATGGCTCCACTGTCCTGCCCGCAGAAATGGTTGGGGACACGTTCTTTCATTCGTTAAGTATGTGGCACTGGCTAAACTAGGACTGGCCACCCTCAAGCTGAACCATGGGCTGTACACTTGTGAAGAGTAGTAAGGAGGAGAGACTGGTACGTAGGAGGGCTGACGCCATATATAGGAGGTCCTTTCCTACCTTTCCTCATAGACTCTGGGAAGAAATTGAACAGAACAGGCAATCCTGGTTATTTGAAGAAGCAAGCAAAAATCTGCATCCAGGTGCAGCACCATGTGTCAGAGACAGAGTCATCAATGATAGACTGAAATTCTGGAAATTGGGTACAACATTGTTTATGGACACTGTTCAAACTGTGGACAAGGCAGGGAATGAGACATTCTACAACATCAACTTTAAACACCCAGATGGTGTCATAGTTCTTGCACCTCATCCCGAGTGGTATTACCCTTAATGGTGCCACTCCCTGTGAATATGCCCAGCATACCCCAAGGGAAGCAAAGCAGTGGCAGTGAAGTGTCTGCCATCCAGCAGCAGTGGTGGGGTCCAAGGAGGAAGATGCAGCTCTACTGGTGTTCCAGGATCCAAGGTGCGTCCAGATTCATCATCCCAGCAGTGTTTTCCAGTTTTCATTGCCAGGCCTTCCAGATGACCTTTACCCAGCTGTTTTTCCTGATTCATCACCTGGTATCCCAGATGACACCAGCCCCGTTGTTTTCCTGTTCCATGGTTCGATTTCCGAGATGACATCAATCCAGCTGTTTTCCTGTTTTCCAGAGGACCTCGCCCCAGCTGTATCCAAAGATGCTGCCAGAGGGGGAGAGTCTTCAGCTTGGAGAAGTAGGTGATCTTTTTTGGTCTTCAAGGAACTGGTAAGACTCACTTTTTCTATGCCTTTACTGACTTTGCACAACACACCCTACACCTGGCAGACTACCACAAACTGTTTGAACTATCCTCAAAGACTCTCCCCATGGATTGCAGTGCTTTTCAGGCTCTGCCCTGTTTCCAGGACTGTTCTTCAGTGGGTTCTGGCCCAGGAGAGATTCTTTTATGGACCTTGCCCTCGGGCAACAACATTCTGTCACTAGTATGGGACATTTAGGGCATTCCATCCCCCAAAATGTGTTATATAAATGTCTGTTTTCTAGTTTTTACTTTTGTACTTTTCTAAAAAAAAATTGTTGGTATTCTTTAGTGTTCAGGTGGAGGTTTAGACACTGTGTGGTATGCAGAATGTGTTTTTTGTGTTTTTCTTCTCTTTCAGGTGGTCCTGATGAAGAAAGAAGAGAAGAAAATAAGAGGATGTGGGAGCTCATCTGAGTTCCTCTTCTGTCTAGCTTAGAGTTTTTAGAATTGTTGCTGTTAACAGCATTGAAGCCTTATGGGTTAAAATATATCCCCACAATGAAGCCTCAATAAAATTAGGTTTAGTATACAAGCCACCTTCTACATCCTTGGAAAATTACAATAAGTTATTGGAACATATTAGCAATTTGAATTCATCCGATACATAATTATCATGGGAGATTTTAATCTGCCCAACATTAATTGGATTTCATATAGTGGAAATAGTAAAACTGAACATTCATACCTTGATACCCTTATACAGGTAGGGCTTGATCAAAAAGTAACTTGTGCCACTAGGAATAATAAGATACTTGACATTATATTATCCAATATGGGTACCAGTGTAGCCGATGTCTTTACCGCAATGCCTTTGGGTAACAATGATCATATGTGTGTAAACTTTAAGGTTCTGGGTCAAGCCAGACAATCTGGGATTGGGGTTAGTGAAAAAAACTTAACTTTAGAAAGGCCAATTTTACTTCTATAAAAGAAAACATGGTAAAATGGGACTGGGAAAAGGATTTTAAAGATCGTACAACTGAGTGGAAATGGGACCTACTGACCTCAAAAATAAAGAGTGAGGTTAATAAGTACATACCAACCTTAAAAAAATATTCCACTAAAAGAATACCCCCAAGTTGGATGAAGCCTTCTATTAAGAAATTAA
Organism: Neoceratodus forsteri; assembly: GCA_016271365.2. Classification (NCBI taxonomy): domain Eukaryota; kingdom Metazoa; phylum Chordata; order Ceratodontiformes; family Ceratodontidae; genus Neoceratodus; species Neoceratodus forsteri. The sequence goes on from CM057456.1 coordinate 350,002,302, forward strand.
TAAATAAAAAGAGTAGAATGTTTAAAAGTATTAGAAATGGTAACCATCATTTAACACCGGCATACCAGGTATTGATTAAAAAAATTAAATATAAGATTAAACAGGCAAAAACACAACAGGAAATATTCATGGCTACAAAAGTCAGAGATAACAAGAAACTTATTTTCTCCCATATCAATAAACTAAGAGGATCTACAAACTCAGTGGGCCCGTTTACCAATAATTCAGAAACATCTACCAGTAATAAGGAAACGGCTGACATACAGAACAGATACTTCTCTTCTGTGTTTAATAAAGCTACTCCCATTATCTTAGAGGATAAGTTAGTATCTATAGCAGGACAAGTAATTATTAAACCAACTGACGTTCTTGAGAGGCTCAAAAAATTAGATGTCAACAAATCCCCAGGCCCACACGATCTCCACCCCAGAGTATTGAAATAACTTACGGATTATATTTACATACCACTGACTAATGTATTCCAGCACTCCCTGGACTCTGGTGTTATTCCCTTAGGTTGGAGGGTAGCTACTGTTGTACCCCTTCTAAAACATGGACCTAATTCTAAACCAGAAAACTTTAGACCAGTAAGTTTGACTTCTCTAATGGGCAAATTATTAGAAGGGATAATCTAGGACTATATCTAACAACATCAACTAACTTTAGGGGCTATAGACCCCTATCAGCATGGATTTATTAAAAACAGATCTTGTTTAACAAATCTGCTAGGCTTCTATGAAGAGGTAAATAAAGAAATTGATAAGAAAAACCCCATTGATATTATAGTTTTGGACTTTGCAAAAGCCTTTGATAAGTTGCCACACTTGGAATTGGTCAAAACATTAGGGAACCTAAATTTGTGTACAAACATCACACAGTTGGCTGGAGGGGAGACAACAGAGGGTGGTGGTGAATGGTGTTTTCTCTGAATGGGCGGGGGTCACGAGTGGGGTTTCCCAGAGGTCAGTCTTGGGTCCAATTTTATTCAATATCTACATTTCTTCATTAAAAATAGATTTACCAAACATCTGGTTGTCTAAATTTGCAGACAATTGCAGATTGAGAACAGTGGTTAACACATTAGAAAATAACGCTGCACTGCAGGTTGCACTAAACCATGTTTTCTCTTGGACAAAACACAATAAACTTGAATTAAATATTAGTAAATGCGAAGTAAAGCATTTGGGTACTAAAAACAGACAGTATAACTATACCCTTAAAAATAAACCCCTAACTGCAACATCATATGAAAGGGATTTAGGAGTGACTATAAGCCACAATCTTAAATTTAATACTCACTGCAGAGACCAGGTGAAAAAAGATAATCAGATGCTAAACTACATCATTAGACACATATCCAGCAGAACTAAGGAAGTGTTGCTCTCTCTGTACATAGTATTAGTCAGGCCCCTCTTGGAGTATTGTATACAAATATGGTCACCGTATAGGAAAGAGGATATTAAACAGGTTGAAGCAGTCCAACGAAGATTCACTAGGCTCATTACAGGACTAAATCAGACACCGTATGAACAAAGATTGAGAATACTCAACCTATATACATTGCAATATAGGAGGAAAAGGGGAGGCTTGTGCATGCTCTACAGGGCAATTGGGGATAATACCCTTATGGCAGAAATTGGTTTAAGGTTGAACCAGGATAGAGTTAGTGGTAGGAGACATTCAAAGCAACTCCGACTAGATACATGGAACACATTGTCCAGGAAACACTGGTATAGTCAAAGGGTAGTTACACTATGGAACAATCTTTCAACAGAGGTAATTGATAGCAAAGACATAAATACCTTTAAAACCAGGCTGGAAAATGAGATGAGTATTAAAATAAAATGTTGTATATAGTTAATACCATTCTTGGCAAGCATAAAGGATGAAAGTCTATTAAAGCTTGACTGATCTATGAAACAGGGTGTTAACATGTTTTTTCTTTACAGGTGTAAGTGGGGAAAGTGTGGGAAATGTAATGCATTGTAATGTATTGTTTCCTGGTGTTTTGGTTTGCAGGTACTCTGGGTTTGGGGGGGGAGGATCCCCTGTGGGCAGCTTGGTCAGATAGATTTTCCCTAGAGGGCTAGGGGGATAGACAGGCTGTGGTCCTGAGCTGCAGTAAGGGCCACAGTTCTGGTCTATTTGGGCATGCTTCAGGCAATTTCTTGGAGCCACTGATCTTCATAGATAGATTGTAGAGTAGGAGCTGAAGTTTCATCCACTGGCCTCTGTGCCTGTAGTGTTGCCTGCCTGTGCCTGGCACATAGTAGGAGAGGGCCTGATCACCCCTCTCTGAAGGTAACGTAGAGGGTAGGATGGCCTGGTGCCGGGTGGCGGAATGACTGCGGACAGTTATTTACCTGGCTAGGGGTGAGTGTAACCCCTCTGTTCCCTGGGGTTACTAGAATTCCATTAGTATCAGTGTTAGGTAGGGAAGGCAGCTAGTGATTATCTGGTTAAATGGATTTTCACTCTGTCCCTCTCTGCTGCTTGGTTTCAGCTGAGAGCTGAGAGCTGAGAGGTGATGTCATTTAGAACTCTTGCAGCAACACAAGTCACAACTATTGGTGTGAGAGGGGGAGTCTTAGAATTCTGAGAGTAGTCCAGTGCCAGAGCTCAGAGAGTGAGCAATGTGTGCTCTGATGAGTACCAGTTTTTCTCACCCTAGTGGAGGACTGCCTTTTCTAGACTTTGTAAAGTGGTGGAAACCATCTCCAGGGATTCCTGTGTCTTTATCCCATGTGGGATGAAGGGGACTGCTGTGGGGTTTAGGGGCAATCCCCTGATCCAACACAAGACTGTTGTGAAGCTGCCTGTGTGTACAACTGTGATTAGATTTCTGTCTGAGAGTTACCCAGGATATGTACCTGCCTTTTCTCTGTGGGGTGACTGTCTGATAAAGGGACAATTTCACCCATTTCTGTGAGGATTCCCTCAAGAAGTTTGTGTTTTAAAGATATCTGACAATAGTGCACGTCCCATGTGTGGCTTGCCCTTTGTTCAGGACTTTAACTTTACACCCTAGTGGTGTTCCTGATGTTTAAATGTGCTAAACATTTCAAGATAGCGTCAATTTCTACAGTTTCAGTATTTGTGAAGTGTAACTCTGAAAGAATGGCTGGGTATGGACTAGGAAACAAAAGGTGGGAGACCCCCATCTGGAGTGACCAGTTCAGCACTTCAGGTTCTGTAAGGGTGCCTGTTTTTCTGGCAGTGCCTGTGGCCAATGCTTGAAGAAGTTTCTACCCCTTGTATGTGGGTTTTCTCCAGTTTACCCCTTGTATGTGGGTCCTGCAAGTTTGAGCCTTGAATGCTTCATCGTGGTTCGTGTGCCACATTCCTATCCTATGCCATATGGGAAATGTATTCAGTACTGGCCTAGTGCCACCTTTCCAGAAGATTTTGTGTGTTTCCACAGTGGCTAGTTTCCACAGTTTTCCAAATGTTAAATCCTATGTCATATGGGTACTGTTCTAAGTACTGGCCTAGTGCCATTCGAGGAGAAATTGTGTGTGTTATCTGTGGCTAGTTTCCACATTCCAGAGTTTAATCCTATGCTATATGGGAGGTTCGAGTACTGTTTCTACAGATGTATTCTGCATTGCCTTGTGTCATGAAGTGTAAACCCTTGAGGTCCATCTTTGCTTTTGAGTTTCTAACTTTGTTTTAGAATAAAGCCACACTCTAGAATCCCAGCCTGGTATGGACAATCTAGTTATTGCTTCCTGTATGGATTTACTGGGTACCCCTGTCCAGAAGTGCAAACCTAGCATAGCCCTTAGCAAACGTTCTCTCCTCAGGACCTGGGTTTTGGTATAGGTCTGGTTGTGTCTAATATGTACACACACCTTGTGTTTTTCTACTACAACTGCAAATTACATATTGCTTTGTACCCCGGCCCCTCTCTTTTCCCCTAGACTATGGGAGGTGTGCCTACTGATTAAATAAGGGGCTGATGGGGGGTTACACTTGAAAGAGGCACTAATGGGAATTGGGGGTGGAGGAACAGTGGGCAATATTTAAAACAGGGATTACAAGAGCAACAAAGTTATGCATTAAGCAGGTTAGCAAAGTGAAAAGGAAGAGGAGGCCACTATGGTTTTCCAAGGAGATAGCAGAGAAAGTGAAAGCGAAAAAGATTGCATTCAGTCAATACAAAAAGAGGCAGGTAGAAGGGGATAGGGAGAAGTACCAGGAGAAGCAAAGAGAGGCAGGGAGGTCAGTAAGGGAAGCCAAAGCTCAGACAGAAGAATGCATTGCAAAATCAGTGGGTATTTATTTATTTGAATCTAGGATTACAAGTACCTTTGAGCCAAGGCTCTTTTACAAATTGTTCACGTCAGTTGCGGTACAATAACAAAAAACCAAAAAAAAAAAGACAATTAAGTAACAAAGGCAGGATAACAGGTTAACAATCAGTTACATGAATATGAATGCATACATTTAGGTTAAACTAAAACCAGAGGCATTGATGGGGTAAATAGTGTTACAAGACATGGCAAGGACACAAAAGGTAAGAGCAGCCAGAGGCATTGTCCCAACACAGAGAGAACAACAGGCAGTGGAGGGGGTGCAGGGGGAGGAGGTTGTAGGAGATTGTGGTAGATAATTGAAGTGCGATGTAGAAAGAGCTGAGACAAGGATTGGGTAGTGGTAAGGAGGGCTGATTAAAGGAGACAGTCGTAGGTGCTAGAGGCAGAGAGGAGTAGGCAGAGCCTGGATTTGAATGGGCCAAGCTTAGGTACGGAGGAGATGCCACTGTTGAGACCATTCTAGAGGGGACACAACCTTTTACAGATACATAAGTGAAAAAAGAAGGGCAAAGGGAGAGATAGTGAGACTGAAGAGGGAGGACGAGGGCCGTGTGGAAGATGACAACAGTAAAGCTGACATACTGAACAGATATTTCTGCTCAAGTCTTTACTGAGGAAGAGGAGGATAATAGGTCTGAAGGGAGCACAAGGGGTGGGAATGATGCAGAAATAGACACAAGTCCCTTTACATGGGAAAGGGTCCTAAAGAAACTGGAAGGAATAAGAGTCGATAAAGCAATGGGGCCAGATGTGGTGCACCCCAGGGTCCTAAAGGAACTAAGAGAGGTGGTGAATGAACCTCTTGCAATCCTGTTTAGCCATTCACTGGAAACAGGGGAGGTACCCAAAGATTGGAGGATAGAAGATGTAGTCCCCTTATACAAAAGCAGGACTAAAGAGGAAGCAGGGAACTACAGGCCAGTCAGCCTCACCTCGGTAGTGGGGAAGATCATGGAAGCACTACTGAAGGATAGATTGGTGGAACACTTGGTTGCCAGTGGACTACAGGACCAAAGGCAGCATGGCTTCACCAGGGGAGGTCATGTCAGACCAACCTCATTGAATTTTTTGACTGGGTGACAAGGGAGATGGATCAGGAGAGGGCAGTGGACATGGCCTATCTGGACTTCAGCAAGGCTTTTGACACTGTGCCACATATAAGGCTATTAAGCAAACTGGGGAATATGGGTGTGGGCAGGACAGTAGTGCAATGGGTAGGTAACTGGCTGGGCAGCAGGACACAGAGGGTGGTGATAAATGGCTGTCACTCCACAGAGGGAAGAGTGACCGGTGGGGTACCACAGGGATCAGTGCTGGGACCGGTCCTATTCAACGTCTTCATCAGTGACATTGTGCAGGACATAGAAGGCAGAATTTCCCTGTTCATTGACAGTATGAAGCTCTGTAACAGAGTAGACATGTCAGAGGGTATAGACAGATTGAGGAGGGACCTGCAGAAGCTTGAAGAATGGTCAAAGGTTTGGCAGTTGAAATTCAACACAAAGAAGTGCAAGATAATGCATATGGTGTACAAAAACTCCGGAACAACATATCAGTTGGGGGTGAGGATATAGCATGCACCACACAGGACAGGGACCTTTGAGTTATTATATCTGATGACTTTAAGGTAGGGAAACAGTGTGACAAGGCAGCAGATAAAGCAAATAGGGTGCTGGGATGCATAGGCAGGAGCATCACCAGCAGGAAAAGGTGAGGCCCCACCTGGAGTACAGTGTACAGTTCTGGAGAACTTACCTACATAAGGACATAGACAGGGTAGAGAAGGTTCAGAGGAGGGCAACAAAGATGGTACAGGGATTGCATCACAAGTCCTATGAGGACAGACTGAAGGACTTGAATATGTACTCCCTGGAGGAGAGGAGGGAGTGAGGGGCTATGATAGAGACATACAAGTACCTTACAGGGAGGAACAGGGTGCAGGAATATACTATTTTCCAATGAAAAAGATGTTCCAGGACTAGAGGGCATGGGATGAAGTTGGAGGGAGGGCGAGTCAGAGGAAATGTGAGGAAGAATTTCTTCACAGAAAGGGTGGTGGACAAGTGGAACACCCTGCCAGAGGAAGTGGTGGGGGCTGAAACAATCATGGGATTTAAAAATGCATGGGATAGGCATAAGGGAATTCTGGAAGTCAGGGGTGAGGGGCAACAGACTCCTAGAAAAACATAAAGGGAACTTACAAGCTCAAATGGGCAGACTGAGTGGGCCATAGGCCCTTATCTGCCGACAGTGTCTATGTATCTATGCAGGGGTGTCAGCAGACATACGCACTGTACTCACTAGAATCAGGCAGGGACAAAAAATCAGGTAGGGGCAACAAAAAGAGGAAAGCAAGGACATTGTGAGTCACATTGTGTTTGTGTCACACTGAGCCCTTCTGTCTTTGTTGTTCGCTATGGGTCACTGGCCACCAGCCAAATAAACAAACAAAAACTTACTAGGCAGGCAGAAAAACAAAGGAAGGAGGATTACAGGAAGAAACTGATTACTTGAACTTAGACATGGCAAACACTTGACCTTAGACATGGCAAACGGTGGGGGTGTCGTCCTATTGTTGGTGTGGCATGGCAGTGCATATTTTGGTGTACGTTTACATAATGGGGGGACAACAGTGCATCAGTTTTGAGTACAAGTTTAAAATTCCTGGCTACACCTCTGTATCTATGTATCTATGAACTGCTGTAGGGGTATACCCAATGGAAAACTTGAGGGACCCAGTCAAATATGCCTCCGGGGCCCGAGCTTGAGCAGAGGCTGCACACAGGCAGGTGATCTATTCCCTCTCCCTTGTAGCCACATTAATGCATCTTTCCTCTGCTGTCCCCTCCCTCCATTGTTCCACAGCCATGAAAGTAAAGATGAGGGAACCATAAACATAGGCTCCTCAGAAGGAGGCACATCCTCAGCCCGAAACCCCCGCCCAGCCATGCGTGAAAGTGGATCCATACCTGCCAGGTCCTGAACAGATCCCTCCAGGTTCATATGGTTCCAAAAAGGTTGTCACGGTGAAACCTTCCCTCAGCGCTGATGTCTCAGCAGAAGGCTCCTTGTTCTGCTTGCTCCTTCTCTCTCCCCAAAATGGCGACACCTCCTTCACTGCTTTTCCCTTCAGCTTGGTCCTCCAGCCAATCAGCAAGCAGGCTGGGGTCACATTATTTTTATTTATTTTTATTTTGAATTTTGATGACCGGGTAAGCCCACTGGGTCATGTATATACCTTTTCAGGGGTGACCCGGGGAAATACATTCCAACAGGAACAGTACAGAGCAATGGTTACAGAGAAGACAGTTATGATAAATGTTACAAGGAACAGACATACAGTAACTAAGTTGATTTCACACTAGGCTAAGGAACATAATATGCAAATTATTTTCACATAATCAGTGTATTTACAGGTATAAATAAATAGGTTTGTACAAATATACAATGGACTGAGTAGGAGTTAAGTGGGAGCAAGAGGTGGAAAGTGGTGGGATTCCACAGAAGAGGGGTTCCCTGTATTTGTGAGGGTGGGCTTAAATACAAGTGCAGGTAGGAGGGGGGAAAAATTTCTTTGACGTACTTTTTGAATTGGGGCAGAGATTTACAGGAAAGTAATTGCTGAGGAAGGTTATTCCATCTTTGAGGTGCTAAGAAGGAGAAGGATCTCCTGCCTATGGCTAACTGCGTTTTGGGAAAGACAAACATTGGGAGGTGAGAAGAGCGCAGGGTCCTTGAGAAGGATTTTAACACAAGCAGCTTTGAGAGGATAGGTGGGGAGGGGAGATGGATGAGTTTGAACATAGTGCAGTGTAAAGGGAAGTCAAGCTTTGCTTCAAAGGAGGGCCAACCTAAGGCTTGGAGCACATTGCAATGATGCAAGTGAGCAGGAACATTAGCTACAAATTGGGCAATCCTGTGGTAGGCTTGCCTTAATTTGGACAGGACAGTTTGCTTAGCTGAGAGAAGTAGGAGGGCTCCAAAGAAAAGGTCAGAAAAAACAGTGGCCGAAGCAATTGTTTTGGGGGATTGGAGGGTCAGGTACAGTACAGTTAGGTAGAGTAGGCCTAACTTTTTATGGGTAGCCTTTACTACTCTATCAGCATGTGCTTTGAACGAGAGATATTTGTCCGGTGTTACTCCTAAGTATTTAAAGGAGTTCACTCCTTCAAGTTCCACCCCTGCAGAGGTGTTGACTACTAGGGATTGCTGGTTGGTCAAGTCAAAATAAGTGTGGTGAAACAGCATTGTTTTCATTTTTTTGGTGTTGAGCACCAATACGTCTTCATGGAACCAGGATTCTAATGATTGAAAATCCTTCTCTAGGTTGGACTTGATGGAGGAGACAATGTTGTCTGATCTGTAGAGGATGGCATCGTCGGCATAGAGTTGTACCAGTGTGCTACCACAGTTGCAGGGGAGTTCGTTGATAAATATGAAAAACAACAGGGGACCCAGGATGAACCCCTGGGGGACCCCGTCATTGATGGGAGATAGGGGGGAGGTAACCACAGACCACCTGATACATTGCATTCAGTGTGACAGATAGTTAGAGAACCACGATAGGGAGCTAACATCGAGGCCAAGCTAGATAGTTTTGCAATTAGAAGCTGGTGATTGACCAGATCAAACGCCTTTGTGAGATCTACAAAGACTACTCCAGTAGCATGTCCTTGATCCATTGCATGAAATATATATATATATATATATATATATATATATATATATATATATAATTTATTTATTTTGTTTACTGGGTTAACATATGAACCAAGGCCCTTTTTCATAAGCGGCCCGGGACTGTGATACAGTCACAAGATGTAAAATCAAATGAACAAGATAACTTTTACATTTACTTAATACAAACAGTACAAAATAGTAACATACAAAATATACAACAATAGTACAATCATTTAAAAATAACAGTGACATTGTAAACTATTCAAAAAATGATGCCTCAATTTCTTTTTGAATGAGTTATGGCTAGTCCCAGTTCTAATTTCAATTGGAAGATTATTCCAATGTTTAGGGGCTTGAATTGAAAAAGCTTGAGCACCCATTTTTGTTTTTGTTATTTTCAAATTTAAGCAAGGGATGGAATTTGATCTCAAATTTCTAGAAACTTCCCTAAAGGATATCAATGAATAAAACGGGGACACATAATTTTGTCTCATTATATTATCCATTACGCAACAAAGAGAATAAATGGAATTAAGACTTGGTGGTAAAAACCCAGAAACCTGATACAATGTACAATGTTGAGTACTATAAGATATCTTATGGACAAATCTGCAAATACTGTGAAATGTCATTGTAAGATTATTTAACACATGTTTAGACAAAGCTGTAAACAAGAATGAATTATAATTCAGTTGTGAAAGTAATATATTTTGAGCTATGTGTTTTCTAGCTTGTAACGTTAACACATTCTGAAGTCTAAATAATACCCCTAATTTCTGATTTACAGATTTTGTCAAATTCAATATACGATATGAAAAAGTTACATTTGAGTCCAAATACAATCCCAAATACCTAAAACATTGCACTTGCTCCGAATTAATTCCATTTCTATCAAAAATGTTCAATTCACCTAATTTGTTCAATTTCTGTTTAGAGCCAAACATCATACTCTTAGTTTTTGAAATATTCAATGACAACTTTAATTCCAACAAACAGTTTTCCAGATTCTGAAAATCACTAGTTAAATCTTGAGTTATTATATCTAAGGAATTTGAACTTTTGTATAATATTATATCATCTACATACAAAATTGTGTTAGTCCTAGGCAATTTACTTGGTATAATATCCACAAATATGGAAAAAAAGGGTCCCAAAATTGATCCTTGGGGTACTCCCTTTTCTAGAAATCTGCTCTCTGACACTGATCCCTCATAAAAAAGTTTCAATTCCCTACCTGATAGATAACTCTCTATCCATTCTAATGATTATTTAGATAATCCCTTGTCAGCTAGGCTCCCGAGCAGCAGGCGATGGTCAACAAGGTCAAATGTCTTGGGCAGGTCCATGAAAACAGCACCGGTGAGCTCACCCCTTTCCATAGCCTCACTGATGTGATTTGTGAACCTGGCCAAGGCAGTGCCTATGCTATGAAATTTTCTAAAGCCATGCTGCTCGGGAGCCTGAAGCCCACTCTGTTGCAAATAATTACTAATTTGTACATTAATATTTTTTTTCCAGGATTTTACCTAGGGGATGAAGAAGAAAAATTGATCGATAGTTCCCCACATCTTTAAGATCTCCCCCCTTATAAATAGGTCTTATTATAGTTTGTTTCCACTGTTGCGGAAAAATCCCTGTAACTAATGATAAATTAAATAATTTTGTCAAAGGCACATAAATATGTAAAACTATCAACCTCAAAAAGTTTGGTTGAATTTCATCAATTCCAAAATTTTTTAAAGGAATTTGTTTTAAAGTTTTCAGAACCTGATTTGACTTTACTTCTGTAAAATGAAAAGTCAAACCATTTTGGGAATCTGTAGTTATATTCTTTAAATCCTGATCCTCATTTTCTAAACTATATTTACTCATATCCAAACATTTATGTAAGAATGCTGTACTTATCTCTTGTGATGTATTTATAACTCCATCAACAAGGAACTCACTAGATTGCTCACTTATTGAAGGAGACACTAAAGATTTAATAGAGGACCAAAACTGTTTGGGATTTAACAAATTTTAATCTTGTTGTTTAGTGTAATATTCCGATTTACATAACCTTAGTTTTATCTTACATTCATTTCTAAGTTTCCGATACTTTTGAAAATCACTTGTATTTTTACTCAAACAAAATTGTTTCCATGCTTGATCCTTTTCTTTCATCAATTTAAACATCACTGGGGTAATCAATTTGTTCACTGTTCCCCTTACTCTCCTCGTTAATATTGAATAATATTTATTCTGTAGCATTAATACTTGTGTTGTAAAATAATCAACTGCTGTCTCTATACAAGGTATAGCATTCAGCTATAACCTGTCAACTGCACTTAAATCAGCCAAAAATCCATTGTCTATGTCTTCAGAAATCTTTCTGTAAGTAATCAGATTGGGGGGGGGGTAATTCTCTTTGATTTCCAGGTGCAATATATTACCTGATGGTCACTCATTACAACTGGTAAAACTCCTATCTTTTTTATTTTATTTTGATTGTTTGTCAATATCCAATCCAGGATTGTATGATTATTAGTCTTTAAATTCATTTGTGTAAAAGTTTGAATCAACTGACACAATCCTGCATTTAACAGAGATTCAATATTGGAAGCATCATTAGGATCCCAATGGATGTTAAAATCACCCAAGACTAAAAAGTCACCACTAAATTGGTAATTAGAAACAAATTGCAAAAAATCATCCAAACTTTTATGGCAACCTTTGGAGGATTATAAACAGTGCAGTGCTTGAGCTTATAATTATCCCCTTGTTTTATCTCAACCAATAGCCACTCACAATCAGAGGGGGGAATCACCATTTAACTCTAATTTAGACACAGTTAAATCTTGTTTATAGCAGATTAAAATACCCCCTTCTTTTTACCAGCCTGATCTTTCCTTGTTATTTTATAACCATCGAGAGCCAAAACACCATTTGTTACTTAAGCAATAATGCCCGACAGGGTGTGTGTCGTGCTGGGATAACATCACGCCTCAGGTGGTTGGGCACGAGGCCGCAGGCCGAGTGCATCCAACAACTGAGGTGTGACGCTATCCCAAATGACACACACCCTGGAGGGCATTATTGCTATTATACAATGGCTCATTGTTATACAGAAGAAAAAAAATCATTTAAAAGATGTTTTTGTGTGGAAAAATATTTTGGTTTTTTAAGAGACAATGGAAACAATCAAGCAAAGCAAATCAAGCAAAAGCAAAAAAATCATCAACAGGTTCACAGTGAGGCTGAGACTAGACCCATGATGTTGTACTGGGATAACATCACGGGTCCAGCCCAAGACTGACCAATAAGAGTCCAGGATTTTTTCTTGCCATTGTATAATGATGGTTTTAACCAAGTTTCTGTTAAACTCAAAACATCTGATTCATATTTTAAAACCCGAGCCTCAAGTTCTTGTTTTTTAGGAAAAAGGCTATGAATATTTAAATGGGCCACTCATAGGCCTCCTTTCCCCCAAATTAAATGATCACTATGCAAATGCAAAGTTAAGGGACCAGGATTTGTTTCTATGTCCCTAGATAAGGTTAATAATAGACCAATAAAGAAAGATAGTACAATATTAGGTCTAAATTTAAAGGCTAATGCAGTATAATCCCCAATTCTATTTTGTTATTTTTTATTTAACATCCCCACCACTTCAAATTTAGACAGCATATCATTTGTGAATTCAGAAAGTAAATTTGAGTATCCATAGTTTTTCTCAAATCTACCTTGTTCAAACTGACCCTCAGCGTCATTTGCAAGGATCCAGAAACTTGAATCCACAAACAATAGGCCCAATAAGCAACCCACTATTATTAAAAACTTTTGCAATTGCATGATTAGTTACTTAAACGTATCAACGTTTCAAAGCACTTACTTATACAAAATTAGGAGTTTACTATACCAAAAGAGAAACACTAGTTACCTTATTTACTACCCTCTAATCCCTTTAAAAGACAAACAACCCTAATATAGCTAAGATAAAGAGTTACAGAATATTTCTGTTAATTCTGGCTATTTTTCTCTACCGAGTGGCGCTCGCGCACGATTGCGAGCAGCTCAAATTTAAATCCCTGTTTGGGCTCAGCTACCGGTCCACCCCCGCGCCCCCACGTCAGTTGAGCACAGCTAGTAAATTGCACAAACAGGGTAATTGAACAAGACAAACACTGAGCAGTTCTGTAGTGCTTTTAAAGTACAGTTCTGTAATGCTTTCAAGGCAGCAGTTCAGGCACAGCGTTCTTCACTCACTCAGTAGCAGCTCCAAACTACCTCAGCGCAATGTTTCAGCATACGAGGGCACAAAGCAAATATGTTGGCAGAGCCCCTCAAAAGAGCTGTATCGGTCCCATGTAATTTCTGGAAGCCATGCTGAAAGATGGTAAGGGCATTAGACAGTTCTAGGAAAGAGTATAACTGATTATAGAGTATTCTTTTCTGAATTTTTGCAAGGGGACATAGTGTACATATGGGCCTGTAATTTTCAATGTGGTTGGTTGGGCCACTTTTGTGTACCAGGACTACTATTGCTGTTTTCCATTTATCTAGTAAGGTTTGTGAGAGGAAGGATCTATTGATTAGTAGGGTAACAGGATAAGCAACTGCAGAAATACCTATCCTGAGGAATTTGGGGGGGGGAAGGGTGTTGAAACCCGGTGAATTGTTTGGATCAAGTTTATTAAGGAGCATGTGGTGAGTTTCAGGTGGAAAGGATATGGGGTGGATTCAGGGCTGTCAAGGTTGTGTGGTCCAACAGGGAGGCCTATTTTGTAAGTGTCTAGGTCCATGAAGAATTGATTAATCCCAGTGACAATCTCTAAGTGGGTGGTTAGAGATGTACCTTTGTTAACCATTTCCTGAGGAATGGTACATTCTTTGCTCTTGAGTAAGGCATTAACTTGGGACCAGAAGTGTTTTGGGTTGGTGAGATAATTGACCTGAAAAGACTGGAAGTACTCCTACTTGGATTTGGTGGCTTTAGATTTGCATGCGTTCCACAAATGGTGAAAGGTTTGCCAGTCAGTACTAAGGCCAGATTTTTTAAAGGTTTTCCAGGCTGTATCACGGGAGTGCATTAGGTGCCTTATTTCCTTAGTAAGCCGGGGGAATGGATACCTTTGGTGCTTCTTAGCTTAAAAGTGGCCATGACCATGATCAGCACATCATGCGAGCTGACTCCTGGGAGCAGGAGTGTGGCCTACTACCCGGTCCACCACACCCAGAAAAGATTTTTGACTGTGCCACAAGGCCTACCCAGCCCAGACTGGACCCACCATAGAAACATAGAAACATAGACTTTGACGGCAGATAAGGACCGCTAGGCCCATCTAGTCTGCCCATTTCCCTACCTACAGGATAAGCTGCAGATCCTAGTTAACCAACAGCCTATATCTTCCTGCCCCCCACAAGAATTGCCTTATGTCTGTCCCATGCATTCTTGAATTCTCCCACAGTTTTAGACCCCACAACTTCCTCAGGCAGGCTGTTCCATGCATCCACTACCCTCTCTGTGAAATAATACTTCATCACATTGCCCCGAACCGCCCTCCTTCTATCTTTAAATTGTGTCCCCTTGTTCTTGCAAGTCTCTTTTTCTGAAAGATGCTACCCTCTTGGACTTTGTTGATTCCCTTGAGGTACTTGAAAGTTTCTATCATGTCCCCCCTCTCCCTTCTTTCCTCAAGGGTATACATATTAAGCTCCTTTAGTCTCTCCTCATATGGCTTCTCTTGCAGACCCTGCACCATTTTAGTTGCCCTCCTCTGACTGCCTCTATCCTGTCTATGTCCTTGGAGATGGGGTCTCCAGAACTGGACACAGTATTCCAGATGGGGTCTCACCAACTGTCTGTACAGAGGGATAACAACTTCCTGTTTTCTGCTGCTGATGCCTCTCTCTATACATCCCAGTATACCCCCGGCCCTCCCTACTGCCTTCTCACATTGCTTGCTAACCTTAAGGTCATCTGATATGATTACCCCCAGGTCCCTTTCCTGTTTTGTTGTTGTTACTACCTCCCCACCCATTGTGTATTCTTCCCCTGGGTTCTTGTTTCCCAGGTGCATTATTTTGCACTTTTTTGCATTGAATCCTAGCTGCCATATGTCTGACCATTCCTCCAACCTTGCCAAGTCCCTTTTCATCCTTTCCACGCCTCCTTGTGTATCAACCCTGTTGCAGATCTTTGTGTCATCTGCAAAAAGGCATACTTTTCCTTCAGTCCCTCTGCAATGTCACTGATGAAGACATTAAAAGGACTGGACCCAATACTGAGCCCTGTGGTACCCACTGGTAACGCCCTTTCTTCAGAGTGGACTCATTTACAATTACCTTCTGTGTCCTGTTGTCCAGCCAATGTTTACCCAGGCTACCACCCTGGGACCACTCCCAGGCTGGTTAATTTGACTAATAATCTTTTGTGTGGGACTGTGTCAAATGCCTTGCTAAAGTCTAGGTAGGCCATGTCCACAGCCCTCCCTGGTCTACTACTTTGGTCACCCAGTCAAAGAAATCTATTAGATTGGCCTGACATGACCTTCCCGCTGTGAACCCATGCTGCCTTGGATCCTGTGCTCCACTGACCTCTAGGTACTCAATTATTCTTTCCTTCAGAGTGACTCCATCACTTTCCCTACCACAGAGGTCAGACTGACAGGTCTGTAGTTTCTGCCTCTGTCTTGGTCCCACTTTTGTGAAGGGGAATCACATCCGCCTTCCTCCAGTCCTCGGGTACCACACCATCCTCCCATGATTTATTAAAAAGAGTAGCCAGTGGTTTCACTAGTTTCTTCCTTAATTCTTTTAGAATTCTGGGGTGAATTCCATCAGGACCCATTGCTTTGTCCACCTTCAGTTTTAGGAGTTCTTGCAGAACCCTTTCTTCTGTGAAAGGACTGGGATCGACCCCCCTATCAAGAGTGCTTCTGTTAATTGGATTAGGCACTTCCCCCTCCTCTTTTGTGAATACTGAGCAGAAATATTCGTTCAGTATTCCTGCTTTTTCACTGTCCCCCTCTGCCCACCCACCGTTCATTCTATTCAGCCTCACTATCCCTCCCTTTGTCTTTCTACGCTTGCTGATGTACCTATAAAAGGTTTTATCCCCCTTCTTAACTGAGTTGGCTATCTTTTCCTCAGTTTGGGCCTTTGCTATTCTGACTTCCTCCCTGCTTCTTTCTGCCTTAACTGGTACAGCTCTCTGTCCTGCTCCTTCTGTGTTTCCTCATACTTCGGATGCTATCTTTTTCTTCCTGACTTTCACAGCCACCTCTCTTGAGAACCATAGTGGCTTTTTCTTTCGTTTGATTTGTTTATTTGCTTCACACAAGGCTTGTTGCCTCTGTGATGGCAGTTTTGATAATTCCCCATTGTTGCTCACACCTCCTTCTAGCCTGTTTGCTAGTGCTTTTCTGAGGCACTCTCCATCTTGCCAAGTCAGCCCTCCTAAAGTCCAGTACCCTCACTTTTGTATGGCTTGACTCTGTAGCTGAGTTTAGCGTGAACCACACTGTTTGATGGTCACTTGTCCCCAGATGGCAACCCACTTCTAGATCTGAGATCCTCTCACTGCCCGCTTGAGAGCACGAGGTCTAAGATTGCTCCCTCACGAGTGGGTTCAAACTAGCTGTCTAATGCCTGCCACCTGTAGGGCGTCAAGAATGGCCCTGCTCTTGGATGTGGCTGCAGCAAATGTGCTCCAGTTAACATCTGGCATATTCAGGTCTCCCATCAACAGTATCTCCCCTTTCTCTGCCATTCTAAGAATGCCTTCCATCATATCCTTGTCCATTTCTTCTCCCTGACATGGGGGTCTGTACACAACCCCTGTGCGGATTGTGGTGCCTTTTCCAGTCTCCAAGGTGACCCACAGTGCCTCCTCTCCTCCCTGTTTACTCTTTTGTTCAGTTGCTTTTATCCCTTCCTTTACATAGAGAGCTACTCCTCCCCCTCTTCTCCCCTGCCTGTCTCTCCTGTAAGTTATGTACCCTGGTATGTTAACATCCCAGTCATGGTTCTCTGTGTACCATGTTTCTGTGACTGCTACAATATCCAGGCATCCCTCTTCCATTAAGGCCACCAGCTCAGGGAGCTTGTTGCCCAGACTACGGGCATTGGTACTCATTACCCTCCATTTCCTGATGGCCTTACCCTCTTTTGCCCCATCCCTGTCCTTCTTGCCTTTGTCACTTTCTCCATTTACCCCTGCCCTTCTCCCTATCAACACCTCCATGTTGGTGTTTGCCACACTTACTACCGTGATTGTTTGGGGGGGCTAGGATTTTCCTGCTCCTTTCCAGTGCCTCCCCCCTTGGCTAGTTTAAAAGCTTGCCAATGAAGCATTTAAACCTATCACCTATCACCAGACCTTCAACTCCAGGAATGGGATGCTGGGGGATGCGAGGGGTCCCCAAATGGATCCTGGATGAGCCCCCATGTGTAGCCACCCTCTCCCCGACTGTCTAGGGGCAACCGATGTTACAATGGAGGGAAGGGGGCCTACTCCTACGGAAACGCAGAACCGAAACATTAACAACCTGATAGGAACAAAGTAAAGAGTACCTTGCCAGGGCCTGGGTACCATTTGCAGAATGATGAAACTGCTACTCCTCACACCTGCTTCAAATAGCCGAAACCAGGAGACCATTTCTCTTTAATTTTCTTCAGCAAAGTCCCTTTCCAGCACCCCGGCCCAGGAAGCACAGGATCAAACACAGGCTGAAACTTAAAACTCCTCCCCAGAACAGGTCTGGTTAGCAATTCATTAATTTCTGTACAATTCATATGGGGCCTATATGCATATGGGGCTGAGTATCGGGGTAGGGTGGGGGCTGGCAGGAAGGGGGAGATGTAGGGGGGAAAAAGGGCAGACTAGATGGACCAGTATGGTCCTTTTCTGCTATCAATCTTCTATGATTCTATGATTTGATCATTAGCTACCTTTTGATTTTGTTAAAAAACTCTCGACACTCTGGATTCAGCAACAAACACTTTATTTCACCTGAGATCCCAATGATTTAAAAAGGACTCAGGGGTCCCATTGCTTGCTTACACACCTTCTCCTCCAGCTCCATGGAGCACAACTATTTACAGAGCCAGAGGCACATTACTGGGAGAACAGATATTCTAAGCAGCATTTCCATTCAGGTAGCTACTGAAACCCTCAGATGGCATTCCCAAGACCTTTTTATGGATCTTTCAACAGCCTATAGAGCCAAACCACCCTCTGGCACCGGTAAGCTGATCTCTGAGATTTACTTGTGCTTCTCCTTTTTTACGTTGGTCGAACATCCACCTGTGAAGAAGCAAGCTGTTTACTCCCACCTGGTCCCATGGCATGGGGACGCCACATTTTCCCACCCTGACCAGTCCCTTGTAACATTAAGTTGCTGTTAACATGACTGCCATTCCAGCGGTTTTCCCTTACTCCAGCTATGGGGTGGGGGGGTCTCCAGAATACCTGTGGCCTGCGTCCCCACAGCCTTTCCTCTTGTGCTTGCTATAAGGCACCGGGTCTGGAGGACTTCCCAAGGCCTAATCCTTTGTTACCTGTGGCCCGCCCAAGCAGCTTGTGACTGGGCCCCAAGACCTGCCCTTCCAAGCAGGCCCCCTAAATGGGTGAGAAGCCTCCGGCACCCCCCCTTTGCCCAGGCTTGCACCACCCTGCCACACTGGGAATCTGAGAGGGGTACTGCCACCACCCCTCCCCTGGAGGAGTCCTGCCATGAAACTTCCAGCCCTGGCAGTGCAGGCCTAAACTTCCACTGGGCCTGGGACCCACCAAACTCCTACCCTGGACATTCTCACTCCTCACTCGCTGGAGTCGCATTCACCCCCCACGATGCTGGCAGGCTAACTATGGCCCTCCCTGATGCACTGTCCACTGGCGCCACACCTTTGTGCATACCAGTACTACCTTCACTTATGGGGGGGTTCCCTGCCTGAATCAGGCCCAGACCAATGGGCTCCTCCCTGCCTGTCCTGCCATCTCCCAGCCAGCCTATCCTCCTTCTCCCTTCCTTTTCCTGCACCCCCTGCTTTTATGGGCTCCAAACTTACCTCTAGTGGCAGTTTGAAGTATAGCCTGGAATAGGGCCCCCCCCCCACAGCTACCTACTGAAACCTTTAACGGGGGAGCAAAGGTGGGGGCCCTTAAGCCCTCCTCAGTGAGAGGAAGAGTTCCAAGGCACTCAAACCTAGTCATAATTGAACTGAAAAACAATGGAAGTTTAAATAATAGTGTATTTTGTCCAAGCCCCATTTTCATTTTAGGTACTAAAAAGTAACAATTGTCAGACAAGTTGGAAATGGATTTATATAATTTTTGAAAAATATTAGGAACCCTGTTCAAAGTTATCTTTTTTGCTAGTTTGTAGTTTGAATCTTTGCTCCAAGGGAAGCATCCCCGCTTGCTTGAGCAATACACATTAATGTGTATGGGATGGTAGCTGAGTAGCAAAGTGAGTAACTTGGTTAAGAAGAGCTCTAACCTTAGCAAGCAGACCATCATTGGCCATATGATAAAAAATTAGAGTATAATCAACTGTGGAAAGAAGAAAGCTTTGAGTTAACAATACTCTAGTAGATGGAATAAGTATAGAGTTCATTCTATATAATGCACCAAGCCATTGATGCACAGTTTTTACTAAGTTGGTACTATGGAATTCATAACTCAGGCCTGAATCAACAATTAATCCTAGGTATTTAAAACATTTAACTTGTTCTATCATAACCCCAGAGACATCGTGTAACCCAAGGACAGGCTCAGTTATTAACTTTTTCCTAGGATTATAAAAGAACATACTTTTACTTTTTTTTCATTCAGGATCAGTCTGTGATCACTGAACCAAGATTGAATTTCTAAAAAAAATCACAGGTCAGGTTAGCTTGTAGGAGGTCTACTAAGTGCTTGGCAGTTTGTGATGAATTAGCATCCTTACCAGATACCCATCTAGGTCAGGGTGCAGGGCAGTATTCTGGGAAGGTTAGACAGGTAACAAGCAGGACATCAGTAGGAAAGGTTGAACATGGGAGTGCCTCGGTGCAGTGGATGCGGAGCTGACGGAGCCATAGGGGTTGATTTTCATAAGCTGATGCAGGGCTCGTGTCAAGCCCTACATCACAGCCATTTTTTGGCACAGTTGCGCCAAACTCCTTTTCTGCAACTGCACCCTATTTTCTATTGCGGGGCGTAGATGTGACAGTTTCTCAGTTTACAGCAGCTTGCGCCAAAGCTTTGGAGCAAGCCCCGTAAAATGAGTCTCCCAAATGGCGCACATTAGACCAGGGAAAAGCTGGTCTAACTTGCTGCATTTGGTGCTCGGGATTGAAAATCCTGACCACCGGCCAGGATAATGCTGCAAGCCCCATGCACCGAACGATCAGTGCATCAGAGGCTTACAGGATTCTTGGGACTCTGAAAATTAAGCCCATAGTCTTTTGGGAGACTTTCTGGAGAGGTGCTGTCCCATCTGCACTCGCCTTTCTGGGGTGCAGGTGCAGGTAGCTGGACTCTGAGCTTAGTTGGCAAGCATACAGCAGACCTTCTGTCCTACCCAGGGGCCACCAGGATGACCACCACTGCTCTGTCAGAGGATGCCCAGACAGAATGGAAGTGGATGGAACCTGGTGGGCTCTGGGAAGGTGGAAGGTAAGGTGTACACCTCACCACAGATACCACTGCAGAACTCCTTCACCATACTGGCAGAATGGGACAACTGAAATTAGGTACTGTCGCAATGTGGGGAGGTGTCCTCAGGAACAGAGGCCCCAAAGCAGAAGGGGGAGGTTCAGAGGACAGGCAGAATCAGCTGCTGGTGGGGGATTCCACAGTAAAGGGCATAGTGCTGGAGGCTGAGACAGTGATGGGTAGGGAGCTGAGGTACCTGAGGGGTGCTTTTGCAGGAAAAGATGGGCAGCAGATCCTTTGGATTTCTAGGGCAGCGGGAGCTGGGAGGGAGCTAGACATCACTGTCCACCTTAGGATAAATGATCTTGCTAGACAGAGGGTAGGTGTAAGTCAGCGGAACTTCAGGGAGCTGGGGAAAGGCCTCAAGCAGATAGCACGCATGGTGGCATTCTCCGAGGTGCTACCTGTTATGGGCACTGGGAAGACTATGGAACTCAACACCAAGACCTTTAAGAGCTGGCTGAAGGCATGGTGCATGGAGAAGGGATTTGGCTACATCGAGGACTGGGGACTAACTTAGTAAGATGGGGCCCTGTATAGGGGGAGTTGGCCTACATCCTTCTGGGAAGGGAACTGCAGTGCTCAGTGGCAAACTTAGATGCTACTTAGACGAGCATATAAACTAGCCAGTGGGGAGGCAGACAAAATGAGGGCGGCAGCACTTGCCTCTCCCAGATGGTAAGAAGACAGAGGGGGAAATCCTGATGGGTAACACTATCCAAAGAGCAGAGTCAGACTGAGTTAGCAACAGACACAGGACAAAAGGATAACGGACACAATTAACAAAAAGGGAGGGAAGCAGATCAGGGTAAACGGAACAGGTTAAGTGAAATGAGTGGGTCAGCAGGGGAAACAGGTGGTGGTAAGGACTGTGATTCCTGGTAACGGTTGTGTTTCCCAGGTGACTGGCCTATGTTGGAGTGTATTTGTTTGTTTTCACTGTGTTCATTTAAAAAAGCAGCCTTTTTGCAGCTTCTGGTTTCCTCCATCTTTTTTTGCCGCTCTAGGAGTGCAGTACCATTTGGATTCTCTTTAGTTCGTAGCAGGGTTTAGCCACCCCAGATACTGAACCCCCCTGTTTCTACTGACATGCGGCTCTGTCGGGTTTTGTTAGTGGTAAGGACATACACAGAAGGAAAGCACAGGGTGAGGGGATGAGGAGTGGAACACCATGTGTATTAATGGAGGAGCCTCAAAACAAAATCTGCGACCTGGAGGCTATCATGGCAGAGGCTCACCTGGATCTAGTGGTCATTACAGAGACATGGTGCACACTGACTGGGACATGGCCTTTAGAAGGGACAAGGCGGGGAAGAAGGGAGGAGGGGTGGCACTCTATGTGAGGGAGGGCATAAAAGCCACTGAAGTGAGGGTAAATCAAGGTAAGGAGGGTCTAGAAGTGTTGTGTGTCACCCTAGAGATGGGCCATGGGGCTGCCGTTCAAATGAGGGTGATTTACAGACCACCATCACAAGGAGAGGAGATGCATAGGTCCCTCTGGGAGGTTATCATCAGGACAGCAGGGAGGGGGGAGGTGCTGATAGTTGGAGATTTCAATGTACCACATGTGGAGTGGAAACTACAAGCTGCAGCTTCGGCAAGCAGCAGGGCCATACTATACTCCATACAGGGAGCTTTTCTCAGGCAGCTTGTAAGTGGACCTACTAAGAATAAGGCAGTGCTGGATTTGACACTCACAAAGAGAGACAGCATGCAGCAGTTGGAATGCTTTTTAAACTTTTAAGAATGTTCTTATACTTGTTTTTAAGAGGGAATCCGTTTGTTCATGCTCATGTGGACTCATTTGTTTGTCCATTTATTTGTTTGTTTATTCTAGTTATTTTGTTCTTCAATGTGCATCGATTTTACTGCTTTTTTGGGCTTTCCAACATGGCAGGAGCAGCTAGTGAATGGGTGTAAGGTTCATTAGCGTAGTCAGGGTGAACAGTGAGACAGGTTGAGGAGACAGGTTTTTTTTTATGTATTTATTTTTTTTTTTATTAGTTGAACAGTATCGGAATTACAATCCTTTGAGTCAGAGACTCATTTACAAAGGCTCCATGTCATTGAGAAACAATACAAATATGTATAATGCAAATACATACAATATGATATGAGCACATTCTTTGGATGTGGTAATACATTCTAACTCAGGTGAAACACAGTAAGCATTGACCATTGCTATAGGTAAAGGTATTGACTGTACGCAGCTAGGATTAACACATAAAGAGGTAGGGCAGGACAGGAGTCCTTTGTCAAGAGGCAAGGTTGCAGGGAGAGGGGTTAACCAGGGCAGTTGCAGGAGCGAGAGGCAAGTAGATGGTCCCAAAGGAGGGACTTGAAACATCCGAGTTTGGATTCAAGGGTGATAGGACTGGGAAGAGAGTTGAACCAGGAGGGGGCTCTAAAAGAAAAGGAGCGCTGCCCTGAGTGGTCCTGAGACATGAGACTAACAGATTGGATTTGGATAAGTTGTGCGTGGCGATGGTTTTGGGAACGTGCTTGATGAGGTGGGAAAGCACTGGAGGGGCCAGACCATTAGTGATTTTCCAGGCAAGTAGACATGTCTGGTACCTTAGCCGTTCCTCAAAATTTAGCCAGGTGACCGTGTTGTAAAGTGTGCAGGTGTGTGTTAGCCTAGGGCAGCTTGTGGCTAGCCGGTACACCTTATTTAGAGAGATTTTGATTCTTTGCAGTGTGGTACTGTCAGCTGCTCCATAGACCATGATCCCATAGTCTATGAGGGGTAGGATCGAGGATGAGATAGCAAGGTGGAGAGCATCAGGGGGAGGCAGCTCTTATGGTGATAGAGCATACCAACACGTGAGTTGACTGCCATACTGAGGAGGTGAATGTGGTTATGGAAGGTGAGGGCAGGGTAGAGGGTGATTCCCAGATACTTGAACGTGTTAACTTTCTCAAGGGGTTGGAGAAGGTTGGTTTGGATACTGAGAGAGGTCTCTTTGTGCTTGCTCTGGGGGTGGGTAAACAGCATGACCTTGTTTTTTTTTTTATTTAATATGAGCTTGTGGCCAAGGAACCAGGATTCAGCTACTGAGAAGGAGTTCTGGAATTGCACTTGAAGGGAGGAGGGGTCAGAATGAAAGGAGTAGAGCACCACATCATTGGCATATAAGAGTATTTTCTCAGGACAAGACTTTGGGAGGGAGTTGAGGAATAGGCTGAATAAAACTGGTCCCAAGATGGAGCCCTGAGGAATGCCTGAGAGGACAGGGAGTGGGTTTGAGAGGATGTTACATATTCTGACCCTTTGGGTACAGTTGGATAGGTAATTCTTAAACCAGGCTGTGACATCTTGGGAGAGGCCCTGGTGGGAGAGGACAGTTAGCAGGAGAGTGTGATTGACAGTGTCAAAAGCCCTTGACAAGTCAAGGAAGATAGAGCCAACCAGTTGCCCGTTGTCTAGGGCATCGCGTATGAAGCTAGTAAATTCCAGAAGGGCAGTGGAGGTGCTATGTCCCCACCGGAAACCGTGTTGCTCTGTAGCTAGGAGGTCATACTTAGCAAGGTAGTCGGTGTGTTGGTCCGAGACAACTCTTTCAAGGGCCTTTTGGGGGGGAGGATGGATATTGGGCAGTAGTTCCCAGGGTGAAGGCGGTCACCGCTCTTGTGGATGGGGGTAATGATTGCAGTTTTCCAGACAGAGGGGAATTTACTAAGACAGAGGGAGCAATTGAGTAAGCTGGTAAGAGGGGAGAGGACCACGTCTAGTACTAGGCGTAGTAGTTTGTGGTCTAGGGTGTTGTTACAACAGGAGCCATCTAGGGCTTGAGAAGGTATGGCCTGGCTTCTAGGGCAGTAAGGGCTCTGAAGCAGAAAGGGGTGGGAGCTGGTGGGCTGGGAGGGCTCTGTAGGGTCAAAGAAGCTGGGCGGCAGGACAGTGCTAAGGTCCGAAAAGGAGGAGTGCAGTCCATTTGCGACAAGTTTAGGGTCAGAGGCTATGGAACTATTGATGTTTAGCTTTGTTGGGGGAGGGGTAGTAGATTTATTGGTAATAACCTTCATGTTCTCCCAGAATTTGCGACCAGACCCCCAGGTACCCGTAAGGGAGGTTTTGAAGTAGTCGGATTTGGCTTTGCGTGTAGCCCAGGTGTATTTGTTACGTGTGGCATGATAACATTGCCTGTCAGCAGGCTTGCTGGAGTCAATGGCTTTTTGCCAAAGGTTATCTCTGATCTGCATCGTGTTTAGTAGAGCCTGTGATACCCAGGGTGTGTTAGGACCCTTGTATGTACATTTGGTGAGGGGGCATAAATATCGCAGGCATGGTTAAATGAGTGGATGAAGTAGTTGAGGGCTGTGACAATATCACTGGCAAGGGTAATAGGTGACCAGTCCCATTGGGCAAGGAAATCTTTGAAGGGGCCCAACCTACCAGATTTGAGGAACTGCCAGAGGACCATTTTAGGGGCAGTTTTCTCAGTCTTACAAGACCAGATGCATAAGACGGGGAGAGGTCACTGAGTGCATTGGGGAGTATAGAGGTATTAACTATTTCATGGGGGCAGTTGAAGAGTACAAGGTACAGGAGGGTGGTAGTGCCCGTGGTGGGGTTGATGTGCGTTTATAGTCAGGTTTCAGTGCGGGGCTGTGCAGTTCTTGAGTGGGACACTGGGTGTCACCATCACCCCATCCAGTGTTAATTACATTTTAGAATAGCTACTCTGCTGTTTGCCTGCTCTAAACTGCCTTTCTTTCCAGGAGCAAGAGTTACTGCCTGGTGTATACCCCATATATGTGCCCGCCAGATGAGGAATGGTGGAGAAGGCACAATCAACGGCACCAGACGAGGGAAGCTCAGATTAGCATCAAGGAGCACAGCAGTGCAGTTCACTGAGACGGGCTTCTGGATTATTGACACTACAGACTCCAAAGTTAGGAGCCTGGGTCCGGAGTTTCAAGCTTCAGGTCTGACTTATTATTCTTTCAGCTGGAAACTGCATAAACTGTTGAACAGAATCTTGATTGGTGATATGGCTGCTGCTTTCACGGTTGCCGCTGTAATAGGTGGCAGACCGTGACCTTGGCTGACGCCTACGAAATTTTCCTGGGGCTTGGGCATTATATTTGGCTGTTTAGTGGGTAACCATATCATGAGCCAGACTGCTTTTCCCTAGGTGGTGAGAGAACCGAGGGTTTTAGGCCCTAGTGATTACAAGCTTTTACTGCAATAACAACTAACTTACTAACTAAGAACTGTTACCTGGCCTCAGTGACTGCAAGATTTTGGTGCCATAACAACTAACTAATAACTGTTACTGGCTGACCCATTTTCTTGTATTTGTCTGGATTTGTTTCTGCCTGGATTTGTTACCCACTGTGACTAGTGTTGAACTGCTGTTTTAGTCTTAGCTTTGGCTTGCTGGGTCCCCCACACTGGACTTTAGTAGCTGGCTAGATTTCTGGATTCCCCTCGCTGTTTGTTATTTTCCCCTTAAGAACCAGGGATGGGGTATTATTAGGAGGTGGGGGATAGTAGAATCTGTGGAAGTATTTTGGGAGGGAAGTTGTGGGGTGGGAAGGTATTGGGGGGAGTGGGTACTAAGGCAGGATTAATAGATTTGCTGGATTAGCCCCTTACAGTACTCCCCCACACAACTTAGAGAGCTACACCCCTTTGACCTCCCTTCACTGCTGGCAGAAGTATACCGCTGGTGCAGGGAGGAGGGAATTGCCCAAAGTGCCACACCCCTTTGACCTGCCTTTGCTGCCAGGGGAAGTATGCCATCAGTGCAGGGAGGAGGGAATTGCTCAGAGAGGCAGACAAAAGATCTGTAGAGGGGAAGTACGGAGCGAGTGGGCTCTATTGGGGTTGTTCGGACCAGGAAACACCCTGGGGTTAGAAAAGGACTGGGGGTCCCTTCTGTCTGGTTCCTGTCCCCAGGGTTCCTGCGCAGGCAGACAATGGGCCTGCTGATGCGTTCCATCCACTTCCGGCAGTGCTGTGCAGTGCCAGATTGATGAGGAATAAGACCGCAATTATGCCAGATCTTATTTCCTCTATCAGTCTGGTGTGCATTACTGAGACTTGGCTGGGGGACGATGCAGGTCCTATTTTGGAGGCATCGGTCCTGGCCGGATTCTCAGCAGTGCACTGCCCTGGGAGGGATCGCAGGGAAGAGGGGGGGGTGGCCATGTGTTTCTTAACTGAACTTGAACCTGATGGCACACCAGTGGGGGACGTGTGGCCGTGCGGGGTTGTCCAGGTGCAGATTACAGAATCCTCCTCGTGTTTCAGCCTCCAGGTCATGAGGGGGAGTTTCTTCAGGAAATCTCGTCCCTCGTCTCAGACCTGGTGTTGGTGTCACCTAGATGGCTCATACTGGGCAACTTCAATGCCTGGATCAACGATCAGGGCTCCTGCTCCGGTAGAGATTTCCTCCAGACTATGGATATCCTGGACCTAGCACAGGTGGTTACCTTGAGACTCACCTCTGTGGCCATGCATTAGACCAGATATTCACCCTGGGACTCGAGGTAGATGGCCTCGAGATTGATCTGGTCAGCTGGTCAGATCATTGTGTCATCACATTCTGCTTCAGGGCCCTTCCTTGTAGTCCATCCACTATAGAGGTAGTCCAACACCAACCTTTGAGAAGTTTAGGACCTGAAGGACTGATGTCGGTACTGGACACCTCAGAAATGTTGGCAGCATGCGCTGAGGAAGTGGAGGCCGCAGTGCTGGCCTACAATAGGGTCATAAGTGGGGCCCTCGACCTTCTAGCACTGGTCCATGTACACCTCCTGGTAGCACGCCTTGGCTCGCCATGGTTTGACGGCAAGCTGAGGGCACTTAAATCCAGGGGACAGAGGTTGGGGCATCCTTGGAGGAAGTCTGAGGCTATGGAGGACAAACTAGTTCTGATTTCCCATTATGAGAAATAGCAGAAGGCAATCTCTCAGAAGAAGGCAGATTTTCTGTCAAGTCAGAATGCCACTGGGAAGAACCGACCAGCTCAGCTCTTTCGGACTGTAGACAGGCTGGTCCCACCCAGCCTGTCTGGAACCCATGAGAGAGAGAGTGCACCTGCAAAATGTAAGGAGTTCACTAGGTTCTTCTCAGATAGGGTGTCCTCCATTAGGGCCGGTATTACTCCAACGGGGTCTTATGTTCCCAGCTATGGTCTTCATCTGGGCCAGGAATGCAGTAGGTGTTCTTGGGATGAATTTCAGCCAGTAACAGGAAAGAGGTCTGCTGGGTTGTCTTGACACTGCAGCCTACTTACTGTAACCTGAACCCGGGCCCAACACAACTCTTAATGAGTTGTGTTGTCCGACTGGGCCCAGTGTTTGCCAAGATCATCCAGTGTTCTCTGCAGGAGGGGCTGGTTCCAGTAGCACTTAAGTGTGCTCTGGTAAGGCCCCCACTGAAAAAAAATTTTTGCACCCAGATGTCTTGATGAACTACTGTCCAGTCTCTAACCTGCCCTTTTTAGGGAAGGTTATTGAGAAAGTGGTTGCGCTGCTGCTTGAGGAACTTCTGGAGGCCTCTAACATCTATGAGTCATTCCAGTTGGGTTTCAGAGCTATGCACAGCATGGAGATTGCCCCAGTCAGGGTGCTTAATGACCTGACCAGGGTGAGGGATAGAGGGGAGCAATCAATTCATTCCCCTTGATCTCTCTGTGGCATTTGACACCGTGGAGCATGGCATATTCTTGGACCGGCTCAGGAAGTATGCTGGACTCACCGGCACTGTAATTTGCTGGTTTGAGTCTTTTCTACGGGATAGAACCTGGAGGGTGGCACTGGGAAATTATTCCCCGAGGCTGATTGTTCTGTCCTGCGTAGTGCCCCAGGACTTGGTCCTTTTACCAATACCATTCGCGGTGTACATGCTACTCCTGGGCATGGTCATTAGACGGTTCAGGCTGAGGTTTCACTGCTATGTGGATGATACAAGCTCTATCTGTCCTTTGCACCCAGGACTCAGGCTACCATCAACATGTTTAATGCATGCTTGACTGAGATCCAGAACTGGATGACTTCCAGCTGGCTGAGACTGAACCCCGAGAATACTGAGATAATGGTGATTGACCCAGGCTGAAAGGGTGGATTGGTGGCTGGCGTAGGAGTGACTGGGCCTCAGTTTGGAAACTCTGACTTGCTAGCCTGCCGTAGGGTGAAGAATCTGGGAGTCATTCTGGATGAAGGCCTGACAATGGAGGCTGAGGTGTCGGCAATAGTCCAGAATGGCTTTTCTCATCTCCAGAACATCTGCCAGATCAGATCCTTTATCCCCCCACACCGAGACTTGGCCACACTAATCCATGCAATTGTGACCTTGAGGCTGGACTATTGTAACGCTGTTTACCTCAGGGTTAATGGGGGTATGCTATGAGGCCTTCAGGTGCTGCAGAACGCAGCTGCCCAGTTACTCAAGGGCTTGTCAAGATTTTGCCATATTTCTCCAGTACTGCGTGATCTGCACTGGCTCCCAGTGAAGTGAAGTGACGTATCTTGTTTAAAATAGGTTTGTTCACCGATAAAGCCCTGCACAGTCTGGGCCCAGCTTACCTGAGGGAGCTCCTGCACCCATACACCCCAGTTCACCCACTCCAATTCTCTGAGGAGGGCCTTCTGTTGGTCCCAAGGGCAAGTCTAAAATCTTTGGTGACCAGACCTTTGAAGTAGCAGGCCCAGCACTCTGGAACTCCCTACCCAGGACCTTGAGGAAGGTCCCCTCAGTGGACATCTTTAAAAAGGGTATAAAAACATATATTTTTCAGCAGGCTTTTGGGGAAGCTGTTTAATGTTCTGCACATCTGTCTTTAGTCTTAAGTCAGTTCTAGTATTTATGCTATTTTATGGGATTGTTTTTAGTGGAAATTGCTACTGTATTTTATCTGTGTTGTATTGTATTATTTATTTGTATGATGATCAATACCTGTTTTGTCATGTGCATTTTATGTTTTAAGTTGTATTTTATTGTAATGGCACCCTGGGCCTCAGGGGAAGGCTGTTACGTATAAACTCTACTACTACTACTACTACTACAAACAAAACCATAGAATCCAGATACTCCCATGGTACTGCAAAGAAATATAGATAATCAGGGAACAGTCTTCTCCTATAGTGATCAGAAATGCTGCAGATAATAGAAATCAAATGACCACTCACCCAGAGTTAAAGATAATAATTTAACGTAGTGTATTTGAGTCACTCAGAACTTCACAATAGCCCCAAACACCACCAACATTTTGGGCATTTAAACCCCTTCCTGAGGGTAGGCTGGGATGTCTTAAACCCAAAAAGTACATATCTTTTGGAGTAAAGGCAACCCAGTCTGCCCTCAGGAGGAGATTTCAGCCCATGAAATCTTGGTGGTGTTTGTAGCTCTTATGAAGTTCTGAGTGACTTACACCACATTAAACTGTTATTTTTAACTCTGTGTGGTTGGTCATTTGGTTCCTGTTATCTGCAACAGCATTGCAAACACTACAGTGGGTAGTCCCCTGGACACAAGTCATTACAATACAGTGTGGTTCATTGTAGGCAAAAGGAGCTGAGGTGAGCCACATGAAAATGAGAGAGCTGAGGTAAGTCACACAAAAAAGAAGGTCCTGGATTTCAGGAGAGCGGATTTTAAATAAACGTGTGACTGGATTTCAGGAGAATGGATTTTAAAGAAATGCATGACTGCTTCAGAAAATACTTTGAGGGGAAGGATAGCCAGGAAGGGGTGCAGGCACAGTGCGAGGCAATAAGGGAGGGTATCGCTATGGCAAAAAGCCCCTGCATGAAAGAAGTTATAATATCAAAAAGAGGAGGAGGAAAAGGAGACCATTATGGTTCTCCAAGGAGGTGGCAAAGGCAGTGAAAGAAAAAAGGGCAGTTTTCAAAGGGTACAAGGGAACACAAAGGGTGAAGGACAAAGAAGTGTACCAGACCAGGCAGAAGGAAGCAGGAAAGGAGGAAAGGTGGTTAGGAGAGCTAAGGCACAGGCAAAGGAAAGGACTCAAGGGAGGTGGGAAAGGGATACAGGACTTTATTTCTGATACACCAATGAGACGAGAAAAACTAGGTGTGGGATAGTTAGGATAAGAAAGGTGGAAGGAGGAGACTGTGCAGAAGGAGACCAAGAAAATGGAGACCTTTTGAACAGGTACTTTTGCTTGGTTTTCACTGTTGAGGGGAGGAGGGATGGGCCACCAGGGAGAAGTAAGAATAGAGGTGGGAAGGGGGTGGAAATAACACAATTTTCAGAGGAAAAAGTACTGGTACAATAGAGTCAAGCCATACAAAGGCAAAAGTACTGGACTTTGGGAGGGCTGACTTTGCCAAAATGGGTGAGTGCCTAAGGAATGCACTAGCAATGCACTGGGCAGGAAGGAGGGGTGGAAGAACAATGGGGAATAATAAAAACTGCCATCACAGAGGTAGCAAGCCTTTGTGTGAAGCAAATAAACAAAACAAAACGATGTAAGAAACCACTATCTCAAAGGAAGTGGCAGTGAAGGTTCAAGAGAAAAATAAAGCATTCAGGAAGTACAACGAATCACAGAAGGAGCAGGACAGAGAACTGTATCAGTTAAAGCAAAAGGAAGCTGGGAAGGCAGTCAGAACAGCAAAGGCCCAAACCAAGGAAAAGATAGCCAACTCAGTTAAGAAGGGGGGATAAAACCTTTTATAGGTACATCAGGGAGCGAAGGAAGACCAAGGAGGGATAGTGAGGCTTAATAAAGGGGAGGGAGGGTGGGAGAGTGTGACAGTGAAAAGGCAGAGATACTAAACAAATATTTTTGCTCAGTATTTACAAATGAAGAGGGGGAGGTACCTAAAACAAACAGTAGAAACACTCTGGATGCAGAAGTTGATACCAGCCCATTTACAGAAGAAAGGGTTCTGAAAGAACTCTTAAAACTGAAGGTGGACAAGGCAATGGGGCCTGATGGGATTCATCCCAGAATTCTAAAAGAAGTAAGGGTAGAACTAGTGACACCATTGACTACCATCTTTAATAAATCACGGGAGGATGGGGTGGTACCTGAGGACTGGAGGAGGGCAGATGTGATTCCCCTTCACAAAAGTGGGAGCAAGGCAGAAGCAGGAAACTACAGACCTGTTAGTTTAACCTCAGTGATAGGAAAAATGATGGAATCACTTCTGAAGGAAAGAACTGTCAAGTATCTAGAGACCAGAGGGGCACAGGACCAAAGGCAGCATGGATTCACAGCGGAAGGTCATGCCAGACGAATCTGATAGATTTCTTGACTGGGTGACCAAAGTAGTAGATCAGGAGGGGCTGTGACATGGCTCACCTAGACTTTAGCAGGCATTTGACACAGTCCCACACAAAAGATTAATATACAAGTTAGCCAGCCTGGGAGTGGGTCCCAAGATGACAGCCTGGGTAAAGCACTGCCTGGAGAATAGGACACAGAGAGTAATAGTAAATGGAGTCCACTCTGAAGAAAGGGGTTACCAGGGGTACCGCAGGTTCATTATTAGACGGTCCTCTTCAATGTCTTTATAAGTTTACATTGCAGAGGACTGAAGGAAAATATGTCTTTGCAGATGACACAAAGATCTTCAACAGAGTTGATGCACAAGGTGGGGTGGAAAGGATGAGAAGGACTTGGCAAGGTTAGAGGAATGGTCAAATGTATGGCAGCTTAGATTCAATGCTAAGAAGTGTAGGTAATGCACCTGGGAAACAAAACCCAGGTGAAGAGTACACAATGGGGGGTGAGATACTAACAACAACAAAAATGGAAAGGGACCTGGGGGTAGTCATATCAGATGACCTAAAGGTGGGCAAGCAATGTGAGAGGGCAGCAAAGAGGGTTGGGGGACACTGGGATGCATAGGGAGAGGCATCACCAGTAGTAAACAGGAAATTATTATCCCTCTGTACAGACAGCTGCTGAGACCCCATCTGGAGTACTACGTGCAGTTCTGGAGACCCAATCTCCGCAAAGACATAGACAGAATGGAAGCTGTCCAGAGGAGGGCAACTAAAATGGTGCAGGGTCTGCACCGGAAGACATATGAAGAGAGACTTAAGGAGCTTAATATGTATAGCCTCGAGGAAAGGAGGGAGAGGGCGGAAATGATAGAAACTTTCAAGCACCTCAAGGGAATCAACAAAGTCCAAGAGGGTAGCATCTTTCAAAAAAGAGTGTACAAGAACAAGGGGCACAATTTGAAGATGGGGGTGGCTCAGAGGTAATGTAAGGAAGTATTTTTCACAGAGAGGGTTGTGGATGCATGGAACGCCTTCCGGAGGAGGTTGTGGAGTCAAAAACAGTGGTGGAATTCAAGCATGCATGGGACAGTCATAAGGCAATTCTAGGGGTTGGGGGTAGGAAAAAGTAGGCTGCTGGTTAACTAGGATCTGCAGCTTATCCATTAGTAGGGAAATGGGCAGACTGGGTGGGCCAAGCGGTCCTTATCTGCTGTCAAATTCTATGTTTCTTTGTTTCTATGAAAGGATTTGCAGCTCTGGAAAGTGGATAAGACTATGGATGGGATACATCCCAGGATACTAAGGCCCTGTACCCACTAGGGAACTTAAAAAGGTTTAACTGCCTCAAACCGTTCTAAACCATTCAAGCACAATTTACAACCACACTGTAGCACAGTTAGAACTGTGCTGCAACCGTGTTCTAAAACTGTGCCAAACGTCTGCTAGTGAGGTAGTCTTTTTTTTTTTTTACTTTATCTTTATGAGTTTTAAATCAAACCAACAGGCAGATAAAATTCGAGTAGAGTATACACACTGGGTCAAATAACTCATGAGGGCGCCTCTCCTCTTAATTAATACTTGAGAAACGTCCATCTCATACTGTATAGATACATCTATGAGGGAAGAAATTCGAGATCTTGTGAAACATTAAACAAAATATATCGTTGCTGTATGAGTCCATGAGCTACACAGTACAATTTTCGAATAAGACAGTCGTATCAAATAACTCATAATTCTCCCCTTTCCTAAGGAAAGCATAGAGAAATTAGTCTACCAGGTTTAAACATGTCTGTGCATGCTAACTAATATGCTATCCATCACACTGGCAGAGCACTTAACAAAAAAACAAAAACATCAAAAATCTAAAGTGCAGACCTAGGAGGAAGTTAACATAGGACTAATAAAGGTACAGGCCTCATTAAGGACTATATATATAAAGTTAAATCTTCCCAGACTAAAAAGGTAAAACTCGATGGGAGGATCTGAAACATAACACAACTGTACCATGTCTAGATAGTGTGGTGCAGGGCAGCTCTGGGAACAAGTAAAGGCATCAATGAACCCTAACGATCTAACCAACTCTGCTGGAGACAAACCACTTACTCACCACACAGTCCCAATAATAAACGCCCTCTCAAATGTCCTCCTCATCCAAATCCTCAGGGGGGGTTTCAATTCTGGTGTGGTGGAGCATACTTCTGTGCCCATATCTGTGCATCTGTTGGATCCGAGAATAGGAAAACCTTTCCTTGATGGGCTATATGAAGTCGCGCCGTGAATACCATCCCATGACTGATGTTGGCATCTCGAAGTAGGGCTCTGACCCCATCAAAATGCTTTTTCTTCTGCCGAGTACTGTTATTGATATCCGGATACATCCTAACAGGAGTGCCCTCTTGGAGCAAAGTGCCAGCATGTCGTGCCAGAGCTAAAAGAAAGTCTCATGTTCCCACTCCATCTGTAACCAGTACGACAGTTTGAGGTGCCTCCGGGTTACAGGCCTACCATGAGGAGTAACATGGTAGGCTTTCTGAAT
Organism: Neoceratodus forsteri; assembly: GCA_016271365.2. NCBI lineage: Eukaryota > Metazoa > Chordata > Ceratodontiformes > Ceratodontidae > Neoceratodus > Neoceratodus forsteri. The sequence goes on from CM057456.1 coordinate 350,036,723, forward strand.
GTAGAAAGAACAGGATGTTACAGTTTCCCTCGACTGCTGCACTAGCCAGTCCATCAAAAAGAGGGAAAGAGAGTCTCCCTCACTCCCTTCTGGTATTCTGATGATACGGATATTTGCTTCTTGGGCCCGAGTCTCTAATGTTTCAATTCATGACCTTAGGTGTCTGTTTTCTTTTGTTAGCATTATTGCTGTGCCCAGGACCGCATCCACATGTTTTGTGGTTTCCGATGTCGCTGTTTTCACTGAATCCATAGAAGATTCAAGACCCACCACTCTATTTGTGAGGCTGTCAAATTTGTCAGATAAGCCAGTAACCAACTGTATAAGTTTATTTATTTTGATCCCCAGTGACTGCAGAGTTTCTTTAGGAGAGTCATCCTGTTCGTTGGCTACATCTCGCTGAGCAGAGCGCATGGCGGGAGCTCCAGATTGGTTTTGCTCCTAGCACCTTCAGACAAGCTCTTGTCTTTACCAGGATTACCCATCCTTTACTGTAGGTCTTCACTGATCTCCACCTCCAAACTCTCAAGAAAATAATATCGGGGAAAATGGGTTTAGCAAAATTACAATGTAGAGTTCTGTCTGTGCTCTAAACACAATCTGCCATCTTGCTCGGGCTCCACACGCCCACCCCAGGAAGTAGTCTTTAACATGCTTTTAGACAAACACAGTTGCTTTAATCCGAGTTAACAGCACTGTGGATGCAATCCATGCTGTTAACATGAGTGAAAGCAACCCAACGAAAGACAACATTTTTTTGCGGGGATTAAACAACAGAAAAAATACACAAAGCATACACTGTATCTGAACTTGCAATGAACTCCTGATTTTTGAATAGATTTTTTTTTTGGCTGTTAGTGGCACTGACAACCAATTGTGAGTATCCTGTCATATACTGTAGTATCCCAATGCTTTGCGTTAGTTCTGCAATCATGTCCGAGAACTCATTCGGGCAAGCACAGTTTTTGGAATGCAGTGTGGATGCTCAAATAACTGTGGTAGGGACTAGTTTATAAAACATTTTTAAAAACATTTAAAAATCAATGTGTAGTGGCTACAGGGCCCTAGGGAGCTCAGAGAGGTGCTAGCTGCACAACTTGCATCTCTGTTCAACAGCTCACTGGAAACAAGCACTGTTCCAGAGGACAGAAGGGCTGACATGGTCCCTCACAATCAGAGTGGCAGTAGGGAAGAATCTAGTAACTACAGGCCAGTCAGCATAATTTCTGTGGTGGGGGAAACTAATGGAAACCCTACTGAAAGAGAGACTAATTATCTAGGAAATTGGTGGGTTGCAGGACCACAGACAGCACAGGCTCATGGTGGGAGGTCATGTCAAAAGAATCTAACAGATTTCTTGATTGGGTGACCAGGGAAATAGACCATGGGAGAGCAGTGGACATAGCCTATCTAAATTTCACCAAGGACTTCGACACTGCTGCACAGAAGGCTGATTAGGAAGCTGACCAATTTGGGGGTGGGTGACACAATGTCAAGTTGGGTTTGCAACTGGCTAATGGATAGGAAGCAGAGGGTAATGGTAAATGAAACACGCTCTAAGATAGGGGGTGACCAGTGGGGTACCACAGGGTTCAGTGCTGGGACCAGTCTTCTTCAATATCTTCATAGGGGACACTTCAGGGGAACTGGAGTGGAAAGTCTGTCTTTTTTTGCAGATGACACTAACAGAGCAGATACCCAGGAGGGAGTGAAGTTAATGCACAGGGATCTAGCAAAACTGGAGGCATGACAGTTGGGCTTCAATACCAAAAAGTGTAAAATCATGCATCTAGGGCACAGGAACCCCAGTGCCGAGTATAGGAGGACGGTAAGAGCTGGCAGTCACTAGGCAGGAGAGGGGCCTTGGAGTCATTATTTCAGATGACCTCAAGGTGGCAGTGCAGTGTGACAAGGCTATGGGCAGGGCTAGTGCAGTGCTGGGGTGCACTGGGAAGGGCACCAGCAGCAGGAGGAGGTAGCTGGTGCTGCCACTGTACTACTCTGTGGTACCTCTCCCGGAAGTACAGCATCCAGTTCTGGACACTGCATCTCAGAAACGAAATAGACAAGGTGGAGGATGTCCAGAGAAGTGCAACCAAAATGGTGCAGAAGCTGCAAGGGAATCCCTATGAGGAAAGACTGCAGGAACTCATTATGTACATTCTGGTGGACAGGAGAGTGAGGGGCGACATAGGAGAAAAAGGAAAAAAGAAAAAAACACAGAGAGCTCTATGAGGGGAGGCATGATCAAGACCTTCTAGTACCTCACGGGGTGAATATTGTGAAGGGATGGAGCCTCTTCCAAATGAAGATAAGCTCCAGGACTAGGGGACATGCAATTAAACTGGAGAGGGGAAATTTCAGGATGGATGTGAGGGAATAAATACTTCTTCACAGAAAAGGTGGTAGAAGCATGGAACTAACTTCCAGTCGAAGTTATGGAAGCCAAAATGGTGAAAGGCTTCAAATCTGCATGGGACAGACATAGAGGCATAATAGTGTTCTCCTGTCTACCCAAAAACCACAGCCACAGGGCTTTCCAGACTAAACACAACCTACAATAACACTCATAGATTCGCATCGATGCCTCTTACTCTACTCATCACTGCTCCCTCTAGCAGGCACTAGGATGGCTCCCCCCACAGGCCTGTCATGAATACCTCCTAGGCTGCACTGTAGATAAATCTATTAGGGAAAAAGATGTGTCCCCCCTCAACTCCCTATTCAAGCCAAACCTTTGCCATCATGGTCTCTGGAACTCTTCTAGCCCTCATGTTAGAGTGCCCACAGGTCTCCACATGTATGGACCAACAGGCCTTCTCTTCAGTCGCTCGAAACCTGTGGAACAGCCTATCTGTCCTCCTATAGACTCTATGCTCTCACCCCCTATTTAAGTCCCACTATAAGTCCCACTTTATGGCAACAGTCACCCATTCCTGTTCTACCAGTTGATTGCCATACCTTGCCCAAGGGCAGCTGGACTGTCCAATTTTTCAACCCCGGAATTGTTGTACCATATCCATAAGTTGCTGGTACTGGATTGTTTTACATGTGCCCTGCACTGCCACTGTACTGGTGTGCACTTTACTTATTTACTGTATTCACATGCTTGCATGTATTCACTTTCTGCTCAGTTTTTCCACAAAGCTGTATCACGTTACTTAAATGTGTCACCTGTGCACCTTTTTTATTGTACTGTATTCACTGTCTGCTCAATTTTCCACAAAACCGTATAGTAGTATTTAATTGTGTCACCCATTTCTGTAACTAACTGCAGTCACTTAACCTATTGTATCTGTTTCTGTAAATACTTGCAATCAGTTTACCTATTGTACCTGTTGGCTTTGTACCCTGTTACTGTGCCATCTTCATGGCCCAGGTCATGTGTGTAAATGATCCCTTGCAGCAGTGCACCCACCCAGTTAACAAATAAATCAGTCAATAGTACATACACAGAAAGGATCCTCGGAGACCACTTAGGGTCTTCAAAGATTCTATAGGTAGGGAAACCTTCACCAGACTGTGTGGGCCTAGCAGTCCTTTTCTGCTGACAAATTTTATTTTTCTATAACCCTCGAGTGACCCGAATCTGTTCCTGAACAGGGGTCACTGGCGTGGGAGGCGACAGCACTACTGCTGGGTCACCAGGCCGGCTTGCATGCATCCAATCCCTTTTTTTGAAAGTCAGTATCTGACCTCCCATACTGAGAAGTCAAATTCTGAAACAATACCCCAAATCCAGCTCTGCAGAACTGGACTGAATGCAGTTGCACAGGACGGTCGCATCAGACTGAACTCAGTAATGGCTCTTCCCTCGCACCCCAGTTAGACTCATTTAAGCCTTTTTTTGTCAGTGTACCTATTACATCATTATTATCTACCACAGCTCAACATTTCATTTGCTGATGTGCATATAAACAGTATAACTTTAATTTTTTGGCGCTTTCTCTGATTTCTTAATGCTTCAGCTGTGGACTTTGCGCAGACTACCATTTTAGGTAGCTGCGGAACCCTGTTAACAGAAAGACAGTTCCTGCTCACCTGTGGCCGTGTACAGAGCTCGGATCCTTAGCAAACTTTGAATCCGGCACCTCTTCTGGCGGGCTTGGCTCTGACCCATTCTCTGAGCTGCCCTCCACTCATGAACTACCTTCTGCCTTTAAACTCCTCTCTGAGTGACAATGTGGCTAAGGGATGTTCCTGTTTATTATGTTATGGTTGTTATTATTGTTGCAAATGTACAAAATGCCTAAATTTCCTTACAGTGTGGAGGACAGTTTAGTTTGATTAATGCCTACCGCTTTCTTATAAGCCTCTTTTACTGATAGTATAATTGATTAATTGAATACAACTTTATTTTTAAAACTTTTTATTAGTGTGAAACATAGAAATAGTAGGTTCTACCTAAAGTGTGAAATAAGATATGCCTAGAGTGTTACTCTGCCCGCTTACAAAGTCCTTTCTCTGAGTCCTGTGGCTGTTGCTTGTAAGGTGAGCATCAGCCCTCCCCCACCTCTGCTAGCCCCCGTTCAGATATTGATATTCTGATATTGTCTTGCTATTGTTCCTGGCCAAGCCTCCCCCTTTTCCTTGCCACTGCTTCTCAGTCCTCTTCTATCTGTTAGCCCTCCTATTTTTTGTACTCTGCTAAAGTCTCACCTTGCCCAACCCACCCAAGATTCAAAAGGTATACTACATTAATTTCCTGGTGAAGTTAACAACTTTAATTTCTTGGTGCTTTCTCTGATTTCTTAATGCTTTGGCTGTGGACTTTGTGCCGCCTACCATTTTAGGTAGCTGCAGCACCCTCTTAACAGAAAGGCAGTTCCTGCTTACCTTTGGCCGCGTACGGAGCTTAGAGCCTTACCCACCACGGCTGTGTGGCGGCTACCCACCCTTGGCTGGATCTTCTTATATAGTCTGTGGTAGTCAGGTGACAAAGTAACCATTTTCCTATTAGCAGGTTATAAGTTCTCATAGCTAGAGGGCATCAGATCAATAATCGCCTCTACTTGTGTCACAGCCTCCATTAGTGGCTGCAGGCTTTGATGTCTGTATAACTAGAGGGCTCAGCATACAAGACTGCTCTTAATCTCAAGGACATACTGCCCTATCTCAACAAACACAGTAGGTTGATCATTTGATCCCCAGCCAGCATACACTGTCCAAAGCTGCTGGAGGCACTAGCTGTGCTGCAGCTTTACTCAACTCTCTAAATCACATGCCGGCAAAATCTCCTTGAAACAGCCAGTAAAGACAGAAAATATGGCTTTCCCTTCCTACGCAGCACTACTACTGCTACTCAAGGTCTTAACATCTGTGGGACAACAACCTACAGTCCAACCCCTAAACACACAGGACAAAAGCCAGGCCCGCATTGATACCAGCTTGCCACAGCATGGAACCACACCACTTAGCCATTACCTAAAAACCCATTCTACCCTGATACCCACTAAAGAACTGCACCAAGCTAGTAGATCTGGTCTCAAAGTACCTGGTTTGCTCATCTCCATGTCACTGAAACAGCAGTACACTAATTCACTGACAGTCAGTCTCAAGAAAGACAAAACTAAAATACTTCTTATCATCGCTGCCAAAAAGGCTATATTAATGTTGCTACTAATCACAGGGAATGTACATCCCAACCCCAGGCCACCACATACCCAGAGTGAAGCAGGTGATAAGAGCAGTGGTATAAAAATTGCCACAATGGTCATAGGAAGCCTGCTGCCTAAGCTAGCTCAGTTCCAAGCCTGAACACTCCTGCATTCCCCTGATGATATACGTTTCACTCAGACATGGTTAGCTGCCAAAACTAAAGATAATGAAATAGCGCTGCAAGGTTATGAGTCCTTCAGACATGGTAGAATAGGTAAAAAGGGATGTGGTTGTCTCATTTATGTCAGGGACTCTATTCAGGGTAGCATGCTGCCAGTAACTGATGCTCTTGGTGACTATGAAATACATGCTGTCAAAATCATGCATGGCAAGCAGAACAAGTCACTTACGATAGCTTCCATTTACATCCCTCCAGGGAAGGGAAAACTGGGGTTAGGCAATGTGGTAGAAGCACTCACCCAATTCAAAAAGAACAGTGAACTCATTGTCACTGGTGACTTCAATATCAACTGGCTCAGCAAGAAGTGTGACCCCCTGAAGGACCTTGTTGCCAGCATCTACCTGACACAACTGGTTACTGAACATACCAAACTAAACCATAAAAGTGGGGACAGCACACTTACAGACTGGATCCTATCCAGATGTCCCACAAGGATCGCCAGGGTCACAGTACATTCTGACTCACTGACTGACAATTCTCCTGTTACCTGCCTTTGGTCTAATAAATACAAAAAGGCAGCTCCTACAATGATTGTAAGCAGAGTACTTAAAAGAGGGCAGGTAAACTCACTTAAATCAGTATTAGCCCAGATCAATTGGACCCCTCTTGATGAACAACAGGACATAGATCAAGCTCTGAAATTCTTCATCAACAAATTCAATAAAGACTGTGACAAATTTGCACCAGTTAAAAAGAGAAAAAACCTGTGGAACCATGAATGGGTGGATCACACAGGACATTTTGGAGCATATGAGGGAGGGACAATCTGTGGAGTAGTGCCAGGTGCAATTTCAGCCAAAATGACTACCAGAAATATGGGGAAGCTAGAAGCAAGTGCAAGAACCTTACTAGGCTGGCAAAAGTCAAATTCTGAAAGGACCAGATGGAAAGAAACTGGGCTGATAGTAGGAGATTCTGTAAGAACATAAAGGATCTCCTAGGGAAGGAAGACAGGAAGAACCTCAAGATGCTTAACATTGATGGTACCCTTACGCAAGACCCGCTCACCATCGTGGACTCTTTCAATGCAGCGTTTACGGATCTGAGCTCCATTCTCCCTCCAGAGTATCTCAAGACTGCAGCACCCTCTCAGAATATGCTTAGAGCTGACAATAAACATTCAAGTTTCTATTTCAAATGCATCACTTCCAAAGAGTCAAGGAACTATGTAAAGAGGGTCCTTGGCAAAACCAGGCTCGGCAGTGATAAAATAGACATGAAAATAGTTGCCCTTGCCCTTGATGAAGTTATAGCCCTTATCTCAAAAATATTCAATGAATCTCTTACCTTGGCTAAATTTCTCATTATCTGGAAACTGGCCCTTGTTACCCCAGTTCACAAAAGTGGTGACAAAACCTGCACTACCAACTACAGGCCCGTCTCGATACTCTCCCCCTCTCTAAAGCACTGGAGAGGATTGTGGCTGACCAGATCACAGAGCACCTCCAGAAATACAATCTATGAAGCCCTCAACAGCATGGGTTTTGCAAGAGCCATAGTACCTCAACTACCCTGGTCGAGTTCTCTGACTATGTACAAAAGGCCCTGGATGGAGGCAAGCTAGTGGGCTCAATCTTTATTGATCTCACAAAAGCTTTCAGCGCTGTCAATCACTCCCTTCTACTGCAGCAATTACTGGCGTTAGGGCTGACCACCAACTCAGCCTGTTGGTTCCAGGACTACTTAGCACACAGATCACCGATTGTCAAAATTGGAGTGGCAGTCTCTAGTACAAGAGAAGTCACACTGGGTGTTTCTCAAGGGTCCATTCTTGGAAACCTTCTCTTTAGCTTATTCTTGAATGCCCTACCAGAGGCCTGCAAGGGCAAAATTATACTGTATGCTGATGATGCAGTCATATTAAGTAGCAACCACAACACTGACAAACATCAAAATAATTACAAGCTACCTTCTACTAAATTGAAGACTGGTTCAGCTCACAGAAACTACTACTCAACTATAAGACAGCTAAAATCATGCTTCTCTCACATTACGTAGCTATCCATATCTCAAGACTCTTGTCCCCTTTAGATAAACCCAATACCTCATTTGAAAGACCTTTTCATGGGCTTTCATAATTTGAGTGACCCCTGCAATGTTTACAGTCCCTTTAACTACAAGGCAGTCCCTCTTGAGCAAGTCCACTCATTTAAGTACCTTGGGGTCACAATCGGTAACACCCTCTCTTTCTGTCTGCACACAGAACAAGTAGTAAAAGCTGTAAACTCTTGACTTGGTGTCCTGTACAGGCACAAACAATACTTAATGCCTGCAGCACTCTGCCTCTCTATCTCCAGCTCAAAACTGTCAATAATAGACTATGGGCTGGTAGTATACAGTGCAGCGTCGGACACTGCACTCAAATGGGTAGTCACAGCCCTAAATAAGGCTTGCAGACTTACTCCAGGGGCAGATAACCAACCCACACGTGCTCTGTATGAGCAAACCAAATGGCTTAATCTGAATAGCAGGATAAATTACCAGATAAGTCGTCTCTGGAAAAAAGTACTGCTAGGCCAAGCACCTACCTGCATCCAAAATATCCTCCAAGCAGCTCACTCCCTCTACAACACAAGGGGCAAAGCTTGGAATTCCCTCAGTGTTCCTTTCAGATGGACATGTCTTAGAAACATAAAAACATAGAAGTTGACGGCAGATAAGGACCGCAAGGCCCATCCAGTCTGCCCATTTCTTTTTCTACCTTATAAATGTGCCATCGGCCTTTGCTCTGTCAGTGGCCTATCTATTCATAGTCATTTGTATTGCTCCCTTATGCCTATCCAATGCCTGTTTGAAGCCCTGCACTGTATTCATAGCCACCACTTCTTGTGGTAAGCCATTCCATGCATCCACCACCCTTTCTGTGAAAAATAATTTCCACATCCCCCTTAATCGGCCTCCTCTAATCTCATGCTGTGTCCTCTTGTCCTGCTATTTTCTTATATTTAAACATGTTAGACTCTTTCACCTTGTTTATGCCCTTAAGGTGTTTGAATGCCTCGATCATATCACCTCTCTCCCTCCTTTGCTCAAGGGTATACATATTGAGCTCCGTTAATCTGTCCTCATATGTCTTCTGATGCAGTCCCGCACCATTTTGGTTGCCCTTCTCTGGACTGCCTCAATTTGGTTAATGTCCTTGTGAAGGTGTGGCCTCAATACTGCTGCGCGGTACTCCAGATGGGGCCTAACCAGTGTCTTGTACAGAGGATTATTACCTCCTCTTACGACTTGTGATACCCTACTAATACACCCTAACACCCCCTAGTCTTACCTACTGCTTTAGGAGGTCTGCTTGGATGATTTTTAGGTCATGGTGATGATGATGCCCAAGTCTCTTCTTCCTTTGTGACTGCTAGCAACTCCCTCCCAGCCTATAGGTGGCTTCAGGGTTTCTCTTCCCTATGTGCATGATTTTGCACTTCTTTGCATTAAATCCCAGTTGCCACTCTTCTGACATTCTGCTAGTTTATCCAGATCTCTTCTCATTCTGCCCACCCCATGTGGATCATCTACTCTGTTGCAGATCTTGGTGTCATCTGCAAACAGACAAGCCTTACCCTCTAGTCCATCTGCAAGGTCACTAATGAAGATGTTGAAGAGGACTGGCCCCAGGACTGATCCCTGAGGTACCCCACTTGTGACTTGCATCTCTTCTAACTGTATACCATTTACCACCACTCTCTGTTTTCTGCCCGTCAACCAGTTTGCCACCCAGTTGACCAACTTCTGACCCACCCCAGCCTACCCAGCTTATTTATCAATCTTCTATGTGGAACAGTGTCAAAAGCTTTGCTGAAGTCAAGGTAGGCGACATCAACTGCTCCCCCTTGGTCCACCACTCTGGTTACCAAGTCAAAGAAATCTATGAGATTAGTTTGACAGGACCTTCCTTTGTAAACCCATGCTGTCTTGGATCCTGTGCCTTATGGATTCCAGGTGTTGCACTATCCTTTCCTTAAGGAGTGCCTCCATAATCTTGCCCACTACTGAGGTAAGACTGACCGGTCTGTAGTTCCCCGCCTCTTCCCTGCTACCACTCTTGTGGAGCGGGATCACATGAGCCTTCTCCAGTCTTCTGGGACCTCTCCCTGTGCTCAGAGACTCACTAAACAATTCTGCTAATGGCTCTGCTAGTTCCTCCTTTAGCTCCTTAAGTACCCTGGGATGTATGCCATCAGGTCCCATTGCCTTATCCACCCTGAGCTTAGCAAGCTCTTGTAGGACCCTTTCTTTTGTGAAAGGAGTAGTGCTCACCTCCTCCCCACTGTGTCCATGATGTTGAGCTGTGGGCCCTGCCTACCTCTCTTCAGTAAATACTGAGCAAAAGTATCTATTTAGGATAGATGCCTTTACAGGGTCCTCCTCTTCACAGGCTCTCTTTCTCCATTAAGCCAGCACCCCCTCTGGACTTTCTCCTTTCACTAATGTATCTATAGAAAGTCTTGTCACCTTCTTTACTGTTCGTGCTAGTGTTTCCTCAGTTTGAGACTTTGCCTGCCTTACTGCCTTACCTGTTTCCCTTAGGGCAGTTTGGTATGCCTCCTATCTTCATCCCACTGTGTTCCTTATATTTCCTGAAGGCCAGCCTTTGGCTCTGACCTTTTCTGCTACAGTATTTGAGAACCAAAGTGGTTTCCTTCTTCTTTCCACTTCCTTTTCTGTCTAACACAATGGGATGTTGCTTCAAGCATTGCATCCTAATGCTTGTCCACTTTGCCTGTACCCCTCACCTGTGTTTCTTTTGCCAGGGCTAGCTTAACTCTGTTGGCCATCTTATCAAAGTCAGCTCCTCTGAAGTCCCATATTTTTGCCTTGGAATGGGATGATTTAGATGTAGTAGCCAAATTGAACCATACCATGTGATGGTCACTGGCCCCAGGTGACCTTCTACCTGGAGAGCTGTGATCCCTTCTTTGTTAGTCAGTACTAGATCTAGGATATCCCTGTCTCTTGTGGGTTGCTGTACCAGTTATTTGAGGCCCTCCCCTGCAGGGAATCCACTATGAGTCTAGTTCTGGCAGATGTTCCTGCTGGTATTGACCAATCTGTATCCGCATGTTGAAGTCTCCCATTATCAGAACCTCCTTTAGCTGTCATGTTTTGAATATCTTCTAACAGTAATGTGTCTATGTCCTCCTCTGGTCTGGGGCCTGTAGACAACCCCAGTTCTTATGGCTGTCCCATTTCCTGTTTCCAGGGTGACCCCAGTTCTTCTGGCTCCTTATGTGTATTCTGAATTTCTGTAGCTTTAATATTTTCATTAACATACAGGGCCACTCCTTCCCCTTTTGCACCTCAGTCTCTTCTGAACAATACATAGCCAGGTACTGAAGTCTCCCAATGTGTGGTTACTGGTAAACCACGTCTCACTAATTGCTACTATGTCCAGTTTAGCCTCTGACATTATTGCCTGCAGGTCTGGGATCTTATTTCCCAGGCTGTGAGCATTTGTGTACATGATTTTCCATTGGCCAGATTTTGGTGTGTTAGTTGTTGGGTGAAGTTTGGCATTACCCCTGTGCATCGTATGGGGAGACAAACCTTTTTTCTTACCTGGTGATGCAAATGAATGGCAAACATGCTGAATTCCTGTTTGACCACTAGCTGAGGGGGGAGGGGTGTTCTTCCCATTCGAGCGTGGGGTGCTGCACCCCTCTCCCATTTGCTAGTTTAAATATTCTGCAAAGGCGTCAAACTTCTGCCCCAATGCACTGACTCCCTCTTTAGTCAGATGCAGTCCATCAAATTTAAAGAACTTTGCTCCCAGAACTGTTGCCAGTTCCTACAAATCGTGTCCTTTTCCTGGCACCAGTCCTTGAGCCACGTGTTTAGCTCCCCTATCTCCCTTCTCTGACCTTCCGTCCATCTGCTCCTCTCCCAGACTGGCAGGATCTCAGAGAAGGAGATGCCGACGAAATAGATGATAGTTTGTCACCCAGCCTAGTCAGGTGTTCCTTGGTCTCCACAACTGACCGGCTGGCGAGATCATTAGTCCCTATGTGTACTAGGACATCAGTGTTTTCTCCTGCTTTGTGAACAATTTTAGCAATGCGGCCAGTGTCTCTCCATGCTGATGTACCTGGGAGACATCTGACCATCACCCCTGGCTGGAGATGGGTATCAACTCCCCGAATCATGGAGTCTCCTATGATCAGAAGTTTTTTGGATTTCCTTTGTGCTTGTTTTGTTTTGGTTCCTGATTTGGGTGAGTTTTGTTGTGCTAGCTCCTGTGCCACAGTGTCCTGCTCTGCAGTGTCTTCTGCCTCTTTATTTGATTTCAGAGATAGAGGCAGATACCTGTTTGTAGTGTTTATATGGTTTTTGGAGGTAATGTGTTGAAGAGCAGAAAGTGATGGGGCACCTGATTTGCTCCTCCTAACCACCTGCCAACCTCCTGGACCAACTACTCTCTGCGGTGGAGGTTTTTCTGTTGGATGCTGGGGAAATGGCGGGTGGTTCTTATAATGTATTTCCTCTTCAATATGAAATTTGAGGCGTGCAATCTCTGCCCATGCTGCCCGGAGCTGAGCCCTAAGATCTCCAAAGGCCCAGCATGTAGGACAGTGTCCTAAATCCTGTAAGACTGTCCTTCTGAAAATTGTTCCACAGTACCTGCAGTTAACGTAATCCATTCCAAATAAGTTGCTGGGTTTGTAACCTAGTCAGAGTAATTAGAAGAAAAAAAGGAAAAAAAATGCAAGTAATGGTTTAATTGTGCTTTGTTTAACTTGTTATAACAAGTTAAATTACTAGTGCCCTGTAAATGAGATCACCTTGTGGAGGCCCCACTGATCCGCCCTTCCTGCTCTGCCACAGGAAATGTCACAACTGTGGTACCCTTAAAAGGAGTGTAGCGTGGGGTGGTGGGGATGGGGTGGGTGGCTGGGCCCTTCCCTGCCTAAGAAGAAGAACCACGGACGAAAGAACAAGGAGGTAAGTAGAAACAATCAGTCAACAACAAATGCAGTAACCCTGAAAGCTTATCCTAATGTTAGATAAAACTGTAAAACCTGTAAAGCACCACCTGTAATAATTTCAGAGAAGATATCGCTGTAAGAAACACTTTGCTCCAGAGAAAATAAAGCAGTAACAGAAGATATACCTTGCAAAAGACAATTTGAATCAGAAGATTACAGCAGTAATCTGTTAGCACACACCTGTAGGCACACCTTGTAATAATGCAGAAGAAGGTATACCAGCAACAACAATTTGAATCAGAGAAAAAATAAAGCAATGAAATGTTAGCAACAAACAGTAGCAATCCCTGTGAGTAAAAATAAAACACCACCACACGGTAAATCTGCTTAGCCAAACTAAGTCTTAATCCTTTTCCTTGCTCTGTAAGTTTCTCTACTCTGCCTTTCAAGCAGTCTTAGAAGGAAAGAGCTCAGGTGAAGCTAGGTGCCTTGGCCAGCAAACCAAGTCTTCTACCTCAAGATATCAACTAACCTGACTTTTAACCCTTCTTTCTGTTGGAAATTACTGACAGTTTGCCAGCTCCATCCCCACATACACACCTAATCCTTTGGAAGAGCTGTGGGAGGAAAGCAATTAGCTCCTTCAATGTGAGAAGGAGACTGAAACACCTCTGAGACAACAAACCTTTTCAACAAACAAGAATAAAATAAAACACAGTGTCAAACAGTAATTTTGCTTAGCCCAGGGGTTCTCAAATGGTGAGGCCAGCCTCCTTGGGGAGGCCCCAACCTGTACCGGGGAGGCTCAAGCAAGTCTTGAAAAAGTATTATATTTCAATTTTCAACTTTACAGATTTTGTGTGAAGGGATAAGGCAAACTGAAAGAAGATAATAGTAGGTGAATTTAAGTATTTATTCACAAGTCTGTGACCAGGAAGGTACTGTACACTGAGCCATGGCTTATTTCAGGTGTACCAGAGAAGGGTAGTGAGAGAATACAATTCAAAATGTAACTGCAAAACACTTAAGCAATACAACATGAATAAAAGTGCAAACAAATTAAGAACAATAAACTAACAATACAAGGAACAACTGATCAATTAGACTGGCAGCAGAACTGTCCAAATACAAGAATTAACCATACAGGTACTAGGAATAGAGCAGGAGGGAGAAAATGATCCCTGAGAAGTTGCTTAAGAGCAGGGTGAGAGGGGAGAGGCAGAGGTTGGCAGGAAGGTTATTCCAGATAGAGGGGAAACAGAAAAAGCAGTCTGACCCATGAAGGTATGGCAGTAAAGGGTAACAATGGTTCGAGAGTCAAAATATTGGAGCAAGTAGGTTGTCCTGTTGGGGGGTTACAATAAGCTTAATAACATGAGAGCCAGCTATGCAAAGAGGTTTCAATTTATTCCTGATGTACTGTGAAAAGTAGGCTATTTTTCTATGGGGAGGCCCAAAAATATTTCAGCATTTTGGGGGAGGCTCAAGATCTTTTCCATGGCTTAGGGGAGGCTCACTATGACAAAGTTTGAGAACTGTTGGCTTAGCCCAATGATAAAAAAGTCACAAAAATGTAAGCTCCACCTGTAATACAGTAATTTCAGAGAAGATATACGCTGTAAGAAACACTTTGCTCCAGAGAAAAATAAAGCAGTAACAGAAGATATACCTTGCAAAAGACAATTTGAATCAGAAGATTACAGCAGTAATCTGTTAGCACACACCTGTAGGCACACCTTGTAATAATGCAGAAGAAGGTATACCAGCAACAACAATTTGAATCAGAGAAAAAATAAAGCAATGAAATGTTAGCAACAAACAGTAGCAATCCCTGTGAGTAAAAAATAAAAACACCACCACACAGTAAATCTGCTTAGCCAAACTAAGTCTTAATCCTTTTCCCTTGCTCTGGTAAGTTTCTCTACTCTGCCTTTCAAGCAGTCTTAGAAGGAAAGAGCTCAGGTGAAGCTAGGTGCCTTGGCCAGCAAACCAAGTCTTCTACCTCTTGGCCAACACTCTTTCATGTATAGGGCCCCTCACTGGCTAAATGAGATCCCAGCCAAAATAAATAATATAGCATACCTTCCGGCCTTCAAGCTAGAAATCAAAGAATACTGAGGCAAATCCAATGCTTGCACTTGCATGATAAGAATATGACCCCCCAAAATAGCTATTGTCTCTCCCATACACCCTAACAAATCCCTATTGTTTGCTGGGTAACCTTTATTCTCTATTACTCCCTCTCACCTATATTCATCTTTCTACCTATGCACTTACAATCTCTAATATCTCCTCCTCCTCCAGCTGCTGTCTCTCCCTTAATTTCTCTCACCCCCTAGGGTCTAACCTCATACATTCTACTCACTGACCTGATCTAAACCCTTTGCTTACTCCCCTCCAATAACCTGCCTCCCCTACAGCCTGGTAATCCACAAACCTCCCTCTGCCAGGCTCCACACTGAACCTACCCTCAATCCTTATGTCCCCCACTGTTCAGATTAGTCAATGGTAATTGAAGTCACTTGCGACAAATTCCGATATGCTCGGCTGCTGATAATCCAACTCAATGTCTAAACTTCTTTATATAATATGTATGGTTATAGAAACATAGACTTTGATGGCAGATAAGGACTGCTTGGCCCACCCAGTCTGCCCATTTCCCTACCTACTGGATAAGCTGCAGATCCTAGTTAACCAACAGCCTACTTCCTCCTACTCCCCACCAGAATTGCCTTATTTTGTCCCATGCATTCTTGAATTCCCCCACTGTTTTTGATGCCATGACCTCCTCAGAAGGGCCATTCTGTGCATCCACTACCCTCTGTGTGAAAAAATACTTCCTCACGTTGCACCTGAACCGTCTAACCTCTATCTTCAAACTGTGCCTCCTTGTTCTTGCACATCTCTTTTTTCTGAAAGATCCTACCCTCTTGGATTTGTTGATTCTATTGAGATACTTGAAAGTGTCTATCATGTCCCCCTTTCCTCGAGGGTATACATATTAAGCTTCTTTAGTCTCTTCATTTGGTTTTTGGTGCAGACACTGCACCATTTTAGTTGCCCTCCTCTGGACTACCTCCATTCTGTCTATGTCCTTGTGGAGATGGGGTCTTCAGAACTGCACACAGTACTCCAGATGGGGTCTCCCCAACTGTCTGTACAGAGGGATGACAACTTCTTGTTTTCTACTGGTGATGCCGCTCCCTATGCATCCCAGTATCCCCCAGCCCTCTTTACTGCCTTCTCACATTGCCTGCCTACCTTTAGGTCATTTGATATGACTACCCCCAGGTCCCTTTCAATTTTGCTGTTGTTAGTACCTCTCCCCACTGTGTACTCTTCCACTGGGTTTTTGTTTCCCAGGTGCATTACTTTGCACTTCTTTGCATTGAATCTAAACTGCCATACTTTTGACCATTCCTCCAGCCTTGCCAAATCCCTTCTCATCCTTTCCACCCCCCTATGTATGAACTCTGTTGCAGATCTTTTTGTCATCTGCAAAGAGGCATACTTTTCCTTCCGGTCCCTCAGCAATGTCACTTATGAAGACATTAAAGAGGACCGGATCAAGTACTGAACCCTGCGGTACCATGCTAGTAACCCCCCTTTCTTCGTAGTGGACTCCATTTCCATTACCTTCTGCATCCTGTTGTACAGCCAATTTTTTCCCTGGCTACCACCCTGGGACCCACTCCCAGGCTGGTTAACTTGTTTATTAATCTTTTGTGTGGGACTGTGCCAAATCCCTTGCTAAAGTCTAGGTAGGCCATGTCCACAGCCCCTCCCTGGTCTACTACTTTGGCCACCCAGTCAAAGAAATATATTAGATTCATCTGACATGACCTTACCTCTGTGAATCCATGCTGCCTTGGGTCCTGTGCCTCGCTGGCCTCTAGGTACTCAACAACTGTTTCTATCAGAAGTGATTCCATCATTTTCCCTATCACTGAGGTCAAACTAACAGGTCTGTAGTTTCCTGCCTCTGCCTTGCTCCCACTTTTGTGAAGGGGAATCATATCCACTTTCCTCCAGTCCTCAGACACCACACCATCCTCCCATGATTTGTTAAAAAGGGTCATCAGTGGTGTCACTAGTTCTCCCCTTAGTTCTTTCAGAATTCCGGGGTGAATCCCATCAGGCCCCATTGCCTTGTCCACCTTGAGTTTTAGTAGTTTTTCTGGACCCTTTCTTCTGTGACTGGACTGGTATTGACCCCCCTATCCAGAGTGCTTCTATTGTTTGGTTTAGGTACATCCACCTCCTCTTCATTTGTGAATACCGAACAAAAGTATTCGTTCAGTATCTCTGCCTTCTCACTGTCACCCTCTGCCCACCCCCACCCCCACCCCTTTATTAAGCCTCACTATCCCTCCTTGGTCTTTCTTCACTCACTAATGTGCCTATAAAAGGTTTTATCCCCCTTCTTAACTGAGTTGGCTAGCTTTTCCTCAGTTTGGGCCTTTGCCATTCTAACTGCCTTCCCCGCTTCCTTCTGCTTTATCTGATAAAGTTCTCTTTCCTGCTCCTCTGTGATTACTTATACTTTCTAAATGCTATCTTTTTCTCCCTAACCTTCCCCGCCACCTCTTTTGAGAACCATAGTGTTTTTTGCCTTCGTTTTATTTACTTGCTTCACACAAAGGCTTGTTGCCTCTGTGATGGCAGTTTTGATTTTGTCCCATTGTTCCTCCACCCCTCCTTCCTGCCCTTTTGTTAGTGCATTCCTTAGGCACTCTCCCATTCTGCCCAAGTCAGCCCTCCAAAAGTTCAGTACTCTTGCTTTTGTATGGCTTGACTCTATGGCTACATTTATTGTGAACAGTATACTGACATTACCATGACAATTCTACAGTGCCCAACACTACAGCAACAACAGCGCTAGGTCACTGTAGTGTCAGCATAGTACTACAGCACTGCTTTTCAGGGGTATTGCACCCCCTCTCCGAAATAACTCTGACTCGGAGTTGATTATTTTAGTAACCGGATTTGAGGGGGGCAGAGACCCCCTACTTGGGGGTTCAGGGGGCACAGCCCCCTGAAGAAAACAATGTGTCCATTGACTCCCTTTATGCTGACCGCAAATGCAGTCGACATAAGTGAGTCGCTGTAACGTCGGTCGACAACTGAATTGTCGACTGACTGTCATGGATCCATTGTGAACCACACTGTCTGGTGATCACTTGTTCCCAGATGGCTATCCACTTCTAAATCTGAGTTCCTCTCACTCTCCTCTTTTGATAGTACCAGGTCTAAGACTGCTCCCTCCTGAGTGGGTTCCAACACTAGCTGCCTGATGCATGCCCCCTGTGGGGCATTGAGAATGACTCTGCTCTTAGATATGACTGAAGCAAATGTGCTCCAGTTAACATCTGGCATATTCAGGTCCCCATCAACAAGATATCCCCTTTATCTGCCATTCTAAGGATGCCTCCTATCATTTCCTTGTCCATGTCCTTCCTCTGAGATGGGGGTCTGTATATAACCCCTGTGAAGATTGTGGTGCCATTTCCTGTTTCCAAGGTGACCCACAGTGTCTCCTCTCCTCCCTGTTTACCCTTTAGTTCCATTGCTTTGATCCCGTCCCTTATGTAGAGAGCTACTCCTCCTCCTCCTCTTTTACCCTCCCTGTCCCTCCTGTAGATTTTGTAACATGGTATGTTGACATCTCAGTCATGGTTCTCTGTGTAAAAGGTTTCTGTGACTGCCACGATATCCAGGTATCCCTCTTCCATCAAGGCCACTAGTTCAGAAAGCTTGTTACCCAGACTATGGGCATCGGTACTCATCACCCTCCATTTTTTGATGGCCTTACCACTTTTAGCTCCATCCCTGTCCTTACTGCCTTTGCCTTTTTCTCCATTTACCCCTGCCCTGCCCCCTATTGACCTCTTTACCTTGGTGTTAACCTCACTAGCTACTCTGCTTTATGGGGGGAGGCTGGGAATTCCCTGCTTCTTTTCAGTACCTCCCCCCTTGGTTAGTTTAAAAGCTTGCCAATGAAGCATTTAAACCTATCACCTAGGATCCTGGTTCCCCTCCCAGACCGATGCAAACCAGTGTGCCAGTATAGATCTGTATCCCTTCATGTGGACCACCAGTCCCCAATTAAGCCAAAACCCTGTGCTCTGCATCAGTTTTTCAACCATTCATTGAATCCCAGGGTGCAGAGTACCCTAGCCTCACCCATGCCATAGACAGGCGGCACCTCCGAGAAGGTTACCATGTGTGCTACTTGTCTAAGGTCCCTCCCCAACTCCACAAACTCCTCTTGCACAGCTCTGATCCCATTCCCAGCTACGTCATTTGTCCCTAGGTGGACAATGACATCCAGCTCCCTCTCCCGTGCAGCTGCTCCCGCGATTGTGAGAATTTGCTTCCTGTTCCTCCATGCCACAGTGCCAGGTAGGCACCTTACCTCCCTCTCCTCTCCCTCCACAGTTCTACCCCCCTAATGACTGAGTCACCCCCTGTGGGATCCCTTGCCACCCTCCTGTGGGTCTCCTTTATGGAGGTTCCCAGCATCCTCCTTGGTCTCCACTGCGGGTGCCTCCATAGAAGAATAACACTCCACCAGAAAGGCATATGAATTGTGGAGCAGTACAACTGGAGGGATGTGCCTCTGTTTCACCACCCTCACCCTCCCTGAGCCCACCGTAGTTCAACCACACCTTATTCTTGACAACCTCTGAGGCAGCGGCTGCAGCCCTGGTGGTCCCTGGGTGAGGGAGGAGATTTCCCACTCCCCTACCAGGTTCTGGATGGCTTATGTATCTTGAGTCTTTGTCTATATGGTTTGTAACAATTTGTAATGTCTTGCACTGCTGACGTGGAACCTTTGTAAATGAGCACCTTGCGCAAAGGTGATCTCCAAAGTATTAAATAAATAAATAACCAAACGTCTGCTCACCTTCCATGTGGTCCACCTCAAGAAAATAGGATCTCGGAGATGGAAATACACAGGTTACTGTTTTACATCAAATTGTCTCTGGTCAGACGAGATCACAGTTTCACAGTTGGGAATTAACTGTTTGTTGCCAGTGACTGACACAATGGAGGGTGAGTTAATGGAATTACAACAATCTCTCCCTGCCAAAAACAACATTGACAATACACAAAAGCCCTCAAAGAGACCCATGTCAGACCCTCTGTTAGAGTTTGAAACAAATTTTACTACTTCATTAACTTCTGCCACTAACCTCCTTACGGTTGTCCATTTGAAATAATGATGCAGGCGATGGCAACAATCAAAATTACTGTCCTAGAAATCTGGCAGGTTTTAAAGAGCTGAAACAGGAGTCTGCAGAACACAAAATGAGAAGAAATGATGCAGAAACACGTATTAGCAGTCTTGAGGACAGATTTAATACTGAGCAGGTCGAAGGGGTACAACACAAGAAAAGAATTTCAAAGCTAGAAGACAAAATAGAAGTCCTTGAAAGCAGAAGCAGGCACAATAACCTCAGAATTTCCAGCTTAACAGAGGGCTTAGAAGGCAGTGACACCATTACTTAAAAAACGTTTTGCTACAGATTGTTGGGCCACCTCCAGACAACACTAAATACACAATAGAAAGAGAACATAGGTCTCTCAAACCGAGACTGGGTCCAAACAACAGACGATGATCATTAGTTTTTAAAACGACTGTTTTTCCAACAGAAAATGCACATTCAGAAGGTCATTAAAAACAAACAATCGGTTGACCATGAAGGCTGCAAGCTTGCATTTTTCAATTACCTCCCCTGAACCAAATTAAGAAAAGGGATGCCCTTCTTTCCAGTGAAAAATGAACTAAGGAAGGCAGGTTTTAACTACAGCCTGCTGTACCCCATTCTGTTTAGCATTTGGACTTCCAATGGCCCCAAAGAGTACAACGGCTTTGATGCCACCAGAGTGGGTCTCTGTAAAGATTTTCCATAGATCTTTAAGGATTTTGACTTCAGCTGTACTTAATTTGTTCTGTTACTGATGTACTTAAACACTTGTTGCTGTCTATACACCCCTTCTATATTGTAGCATGTAACATACATCAGGTGTTAGTTTGCCCTAATGAGATTCCTGCGTTGGGGAGAGGGAGGGCGCACCTGTTCTCAAACCTCCCTTTAATTTAGTTGCATCATACTAGTACCTCTATTAATTATAATATACTGCTTAATCGTTGTCCCTAGTTGACCGTGAGGTATAAAATTATCTTTGTTTCCTACTGTTTCAAGTTTCTGACTGCTGTTCGCTCTGTCTCCTCAATGGTCAATTTCCTAGTGACAGAGAGAAGTCTTCCCAATGTCTCTTCCTTTGGGCCTTGTGGGTAGTAGGAGGGGCCGAGTGACGAAACACCAAGTCCCACCCTGTTGAGTTGGAGCAAGGCTCCATCTGCAGCGAGGATGGCTGGTTTTAAAAGCAGGAAAACAAATTGTTGGCTCGCCCCTACAGCATGGGTGGATAGATGGAGGCAGAGTGAGGTAATCTTGTACACTATCTCTAAATACTTTCACTGCAGGAATGTCTCATCGTCAAAAGGGGGATCAACATTCTTTGTGCATATAGCCTTTGATGCCAATTTATTGAATATATCATTGTAAGTGAGGAGGTTTGGGATGGGGGTGTCTCTCTGGCCATGGCATCTGGGAATTATGCTGGGCTTCTCTGCGTCAGTGGTTAATTGTGTAAATGGCACATAGATTACAATACTACATTTTTTTGAATTGTTGAAGTAGTCTTCAGAAACTCCTGGGCTTTTCAAAGTGTAATTTTAGTCACCACTAGAGTGAATTGTAATCCTGTACATCTCGATTGTTAACTGTCATGGAGCTCTGATTGGAATTTTGGAAATATCACCATTTTGAAGTCTGATTTCCAAGTTTGACAGTTGCTGATTTGAAAATGAACCTCATGCAGGAATCGTTTCCCTAGAGCAGCATGAGCATGCTGAGTGCACTGCTTTGGGTAAAAGATCATCAACCCTTTTTGGTTTTTTTATATAATGCTGCAGAGTTAGGCACAACGACAAGCGTAGGAAAGGTAGCATGGATTTTAACAGCATGGTCTCTACAACAAATTGATATCTCTTCATAGATTCAACTACTGAATATTCAACATTTGTTTGCACCCTATTTAGAGCCTATTATTTAAGTATATACTATTGTAGCATTAACTGTTATATTTAATTTTCTGATTCTAGCCCGTGGTTCCCAGCAGATCAATGAGCCAAACTTCTCATTACTGTAGATAGACAAATACATAGAATGAGGTAGGTCCTCCTATATATTTAATATTCATAAAGGGTTTTTCCTATTCAGTTGTTTATATACCTTTGTCAAACCTGAGATTTCTGTAGAGGCAGGCAACTGGTTGTTGCAAACACACTTGGCCCATCTGAGTCTATAGTATTACCTCTTTACAATGTTATGAACCATCTTGGCAGATATTAAACAATGGTATCATAATTTATTATTTCAGCATCCATACATTCTGCAAGGTTTGCTTATTTAGATTTTTAGTATTTGAAATTTATAAGCTGGGTTATTGGGCTTGTTGACTTTAAACAAATATTCACTCTTAGTTTGGTTTTCCAACCATCAGTAGTTGTGAACTCTATACAATAGTCTGGGTTAACAATCTAAAACTTTATTTTCATTAATTATAAGGGGAATTGGTATCCAGTGATATGGGTGAGTCAAATTGAGTGCCTCAATTTGACTGCCTGTAATAAAAGCGAGTATGAAAGAATAGCTAGTGGGGGAATAACGAGGGTCTGGAACAAGAATAGGGAATGTAGGAATAGGGCAAATGTGGGATGATGGGAGGAGAGTAACATGATATGGGAGTCAGACTGGCAGGGCAAATTCGAGCTGGCCATGTAGCACAGTGGTAAGGTGTACGCCACTTGTGCAGAAGGCTCTAGGTTTGCAGTCTGTGGTGTACAAGAACATTTTATGTATTTTTTATGCTTGCAGCATACCAGAACTTTGTTTTGTGTTTGGCGAGATGCCCCCATCTGATGGTTTCCCTTTTGCCCTGTGTCAGGCCCCCCCCCCGGAGTTGATTATATTAATAATGGGGTGTGTGGGGGGCATAGCCTCCGCATAAAAAAAATGTTGTAAGTGTTCAGTGTTTGACCTGGGGCTGATCCTCGCTGTTATGCAAGTCGCCGTTGCATTTTTGGCAACTTGCACTCACTGTAATGTTTGGCACTGTCAAAAAGTTATTGATATCACATGGAACTGTGGAATTAATATTAGAATTGCACTCCAAAACTATGGGTTTTGTGAGATCTGGGCATGTGTATGTGTGTGTGTATGGGTGGTGGAGTCCTCTGGATGTTTGATTCCTGGATGAGCTCGTTTAAGAATGTTCAAGGGGGGAATAGTTCAGTATTCATCCTCTTCTTTGCATTTGGTTTGTTCCATCTAGTTCTAGTATGTACATATGAGAGGACAGAGGATGCTGCTGGACTACGTCAAGCCTCAGATTTCTTCACCATAGGAAGTTTTCATTATATGAGTCTTATGAGAAGTGCCCTCTCTCTCTTTCTCTTTGTATCTATCCCATCCTGCTCTGTCTTTCTTTCTATCACTTTTTCTGACAGTAATGGTATATGTTGGGGTGGAAAGTTTTAAGCAAAGGTCACTGTGTATGCTTAACACAGAACAATTGTTTTAATATGGTATAGTAATTCTGCCAAATCTTGCTCACTTATGCTCCTGGTGGTAATTAAATGGAACAGTTAGATGCTCACCGTCAAACATGTCTAGCCCCAATGTATTAAATTTAGTCACGTGGAATGTAACGGGACTTAACCATAATGTTAAAAGATGTTCTGTGCTGAGGCATCTGAAAAAACTTAACTCATCCATAGCATTCTTGCAGAAGACTCACCTAATACAAAAGCACTTTGATTTGATGCCTAGGGAGTGGGTGAGTCAGGTTAACATAGCAGGACAGAGTTCAAAAAAAGCAGGTGTTTTAATTTTAATAAAAAGAGGTTTAAACTTTCAGATAGCCTCCAGTATTGCTGACAATAATGGACATTATCTTATAGTCAAGGGGAGGTTAAATGAGGAACACATGACGTTGGTGAATGTGTACGGCCCAGGTGATACATCACATGGCATATATATGGAGCTTAATGACAAACTGACTAATTTCCTTGACACTACTATTCTACTAACAGGGGATACCAATAGTATCCTAGAACCTCTTCTGGACAGATCCAATGCCAAACATGCCAGAACCCCTTTGGACAGAGACTTATTTAACCTGATTGACATTTTGGGCCTAGTAGATGCTTGGACAGTATTGAACCCGAACACCAAGGAGTATATTTATTGGTCTGTATGCTATGGTCCAGATATTCAAAAGGGTTGCGCATGGCGCAATGGTGTAGCACCATGCACAACCCACTGATGTGCCCTGGTGAAATATTTAAAAAGGAAAAGTGCGCCGCACAAATCCCGATGCACCGGGCCACATCAGTAATGTATGCAGGCACAGGTGGGGGGGGGCGTGCCCATGCATAAACTGCACTGCCCAATATTCAGCCCGGGCCATGCAGAGTTATGCAGGTGCAACCCCTACCTGCGCCTGCACAAAGTTACACCTAAAAAAAAGGAACAAATCGAGGGCCACCCACAGGTGAGCTGCCGCATTGCAGGGTGCAACACAGCAGCTGCCACCTGTGGGTGGCCATCACCTGTTCCGGCCGCACCTGGCAGCGCCCCCCCATGCCCCGATCGTGGGCATCAGACATCCCCAGTCTAATATCCCTGGTGGACCAGTGGACTGCGATTAGCCGATCACGGGCATCAGTATCCCAG
Organism: Neoceratodus forsteri; assembly: GCA_016271365.2. NCBI lineage: Eukaryota > Metazoa > Chordata > Ceratodontiformes > Ceratodontidae > Neoceratodus > Neoceratodus forsteri. The sequence goes on from CM057456.1 coordinate 350,061,292, forward strand.
TCCAATATCCTGGTGGTCCAGTGGACCCGCGAGACCCGATCGCGGGCGGCATTCCTCACCCCCAGTCCAAAATCCCAGGTGATCTAGTGGACCCCCACCCCACCTGCCCACTGAGCCCCACCACCCCACTCCCCATGTCAGCCGGCGGGTGGCAGCACCCCTCCCGCCTGCTGCCCTCCCTGCCGACTGACAGCTCGGTGTGGCTGCCCATGGTTCAGAGCATGAGCCAATGGGCATGCAGCCCATACCGCAGACTAGTCAGTCTAGATATGTGAATGAATTCATTCACATATCTGGACTGACTAGTACGGTATGGGCTGCACACCCATTGGCTCATGCTCTGAACCAATGGGTGTGCAGACATACCGAGCTGTCAATCGGCAGGCGCAAGGTGGCAGGCGGGTGGGGTGCTGCCACCCGCCAGCTGATGGGGAGCAGGGTGGTGGGGCTCAGTGGGCGGGTGGGGTGGGGGTCCCACTAGATCACCAGGGATTTCGACTTGGGGTGAGGAACGCCGCCTGCGATCGGGTTCCATGTGGTCCACTGGACCAGCAGGGATATTGGCCTTTGAGGATACTGATGCCTGTGATCGGCTAATCGTGGTCCACTGGACCACCAGATATTGCTGACTTCGCGGGGAGATATAGTTGCGCCCACAATCGGCTAATTGGGGATACCGAAGCCTGTGATCAGGCTAATCGCGGTCCACTGGACCACCAGGATATTGGACTTGGGGGATACAGTTATGCCCGCGATTGGGCTGTCGAGATACAGTTATGCCGCGATCAGACTGTCAGGGGTGGATACAGTTATGCCTGCGATTGGGCTAATCCGGTCCACTGGACCACCAGGGATAGGAGGCGTTCTTTGTCCCTTACAGGGCGTCCCACGATCGGGCTGCAGGGGCGTCGGTCCCTAGCGGCTGCTGCCTGGCAGGGCGCCAGGCGCAGAGTCGTCGAGGATCGGTAGCACCTGCATACTAATAACATGCAAATGGGGCCATAATCAGATGCAAATGGCCCCCCATGCGCCTTGCATAAATTATGGCCCCATTTTCATGTCACCCTTTGAATATCGCGGAGTGCTGTGCATGGCGCAATGGCACTTGCACCACCGCATCTCAATGCTCCACTCTGACCACTTGCGCTGGTGCAGTTCCACTGTGCCATGCACAGTGGGGGTGACCAGGGGGTGATATTCAAAGCAGTTGCGCCATAGCGCAACTCCGTTGAATATCGCCCTGGCCTCACCCCTGCTCAACAAATTTGAGCGGCGCACAGGCTTGCACCTCAGAATGGTGCAGTTTGAATATCTGGACCAATATGTCTGGGTCAAGAATAGACCAAATCTATGTTCCCAAGGCAATGATTAAAAGATCGACTACCTCTCAAATTAAAGAACAGGTTATTTCTCACCATTCCCCTGTAATAATTTCCTTTATGGAGAGTGAAGTAATTGAGTGAAACCGTAGATGGAAAATAAATAATTTCCTCTTAAGTAACAGAGATGTTACCACTCAGGTGAAAAGTGTTATCAAGGAATTTTTACAGTTTAATGACCCAGCGGACACATCATGGGCAACTAATTGGGAAAGCTTAAAATGCTGTCTTAGAGGCTACCTGATTAATACCTTCTCTGGGACCAAAAAGAAGCAGAAGGCCAAAACTGAGTAGGTTCTAAGCAAGATCAAGCTGACAAAAGAGAAACTTAAATTGAAAGACCTCTTAAGAGATTTCGGCCTTGTGGTCTAGTTTAGAGATGGAATATTATGAAATTATTAGAGGTGAGGCAGAATTTGCCATTAGGAAATACAAATTAAATTATATAGAATCTGGCCCAAAGGCCTCAATGATATTGGGTATTAGATTTAAACAAACTAGCAATGCCACCAAAATATGCTCAATTAGAGGATGCAATTGGCAAACTTAAAATAAATAAAGCACCTGACCAGATGGCTATTCAGTCAATTTTTATCAGAAATTAATTGACGATATTGCACCCATCTTAACTGAGGAGTTTCAGGAAGCCTTTAACAAAGGTCATCTACATCCTAACATGACTCAATGACTTATTACCCTAATAAACAAAACAGTGAAGGTCCAGAATGAATGTAAGAATTACAAACCAATAACTCTTATAAACATGGACATTAAAATATTGGCAAACATTTTAGCTGACAGAATGGAGAAAATTATTCCTGTCATAATAGACAATAAAGAAACTGGTTTTATCAAAGGAAGGACATCAGCGGACAACACACGGAAACTATTTCATTTGATGGAGATAGCTAATAAATCAAAGGTAGCAACAGGTCTGTTTGCCTTAGACACAGAAAAAATGTATAGGTGACATTGCAGAGTGACTGGAAGGAAAAGTATGAGTAGTAGTAGTATATGTGTATACTAACTGTCAAAATTTGATTGTAGGATGAGTGATGTCCGGAAATAACATAATGCCCCGCCCCTTTCCATGTGTTCTGGAAATGATGCAGTGTCTCCGCCCCTTCCGCATCCCTTGTGCACCAGAAATGATGCAGTGTCCTGACCCTTCCCTCTGTGTGCTGGATATGATGCAGCACCCCAACCCCTCCCCTTTTCCACTCTCATGTGCTCTGGAAATGATGCAGTGCCCCCCCTTCCATATTGTGATGCAGCTATGGGTGGAGCAAAGGTTGGCTTGTCTGGGCTTGCCCCGGACATGTTAGAAGGGGTATGCTGATAAAAGCATTTAGCATTGTTCCCCCATAGTTGGTTTATGGTTTGCTCCTGTGTGTGTGGATTGCCTGAGGAAAACAGCGAAATGGATGAACCTAGCCAATCAACATCTGCTAGTGCCACACCAGAGGATTCTGTTATGACTGAATTGATTGAATCATTCATGAGACATGGTTTGCATGATAATCATGAGTGTGGTAATATGGATGATCTGTGGGAAGAACCAGATGTACCAGATTTTGAGAAAAGCCCTGATGAAAATTTTGATGTGGTCGTGACAGCAATTGAAGTGCCACCTGAAAAGATTATCATATTGGACTTGATAAAGGGTATTCTAATACAGCTACTGCAAGACTTGAGGGCTCAGGGCTTGAAGATAAACTGTGAGGGATGTACTATAGACCACCCTTGCAGATAAGGCATAGCTGTTTATATGAACCAGAGGAGGACTACTGGGGGCATGCTTTTCCTGAAGTCTTTGAGAGGTTGCACCCACGACGGTTCAAGCTACTAGTCGAATCAACATCATGGAAACTTGGGTGCAAAGCATCCTATTTTGATACAATACAAGCAATAAATGACACTTTGTCAGAATTTAAAGAGATACCATGTATTGCTAAGGGACTTGACACACTGCATGAACAATTGAGTGTAACACTACAGAGTACTGTTGAAGAAGTGGTTTCATCAGAAGTCATAAAAAAAATGTTAAAAGCCCACTGCAAAAAGGAAGCCCTGTGCCATATTATATGTACTTGTATGATATTGTTAGTTCTGACAAGGAACACAGTGATGCATGGTGAGAGTTGTTAAGATGGGTAACCTGTGGGAAAAACATCAAATAATGTTTGAAAAGAAGAAAATAGAAAATTTTCTATAGACTTTGATAACCATGCAAATTTCAAACCATGCTGCTCAAACTCCAAGTAACCCTGTAAACTGTGAAAAACTTCAGTTTATACAGATTTTAATGAGTGACATTAAAAAAGATGTATGCTGGTATGAAATAATGAACATGAGCAGGTGTCTAAACAATGATATGTTAGTAACTGTTCAAAATGTGCTACCACTAATATCTGAAAAATTGGATGTGGTTTCTCATGGCCGAGTATTGGTAGCTGTGGCCTACATTATTTATATTTGTTGTTATAGTTTAACATATCAGAGACAGGAAGATATTAGCAATGTGATTGAATTTACATACCACTTTCTTGTTACACAGCAAAACAAGGCCTGTCCTTTTCTTGTTGTAATATTTATAATGCAGAATTCATCACAATGGCTAACACATGCTCTGCATTGTTATATAATTATTTATATATATATATATATATATATATATATATATACAGGGTTTTAAATAATTGATTAGCAGTTTTTCTTGGAACAATGCTAACTGTACAGAAAGTATTTATATAGGTTTTCTAGAAGTGTTATGTTTGTTAAACACAATGAAGCAAGTGCTATGCATTTTCACAATGTTTTAGCACTTTTATGAGCAAAGCAAAACGCTAATCAAATTTTGGAGTTAAATAAATCCCTGATATATATATATATATATATATTTATACATTTGTGGTCATTCACAATAAAATTTTGACATCTGAAAAACACCTGTGTCCCTGCCGTATTACCAAACAGCAGTCATGGTTAAGAAATTATTGAAAAAAAATTATTATGAACCTCATACACCTGGTAGCTTAGGAGGTGTTCAGAGACTACATGGTGCTGTTGCAAAACAGGGAGAAAGAATTACCTGCACTCAGTTATCACAGTGGCTGTCTTTACAAGATGCTTACAATATGCACAAACCTGTGAGGAAATGATTTCTTAGAAACAGAGTGGCTGTTAACAACGTTGATGCACAACGGCAGGCTGATTTGGTCGACATGGCTAATCTTTCCAAAGACAATGATGGCTTCCGCTTTAATCTCACAGTTATTTATGTCCTATCAAAATACGCATGGACCAAAGTGCTAAAAACAAAATCTGGAAGAGATGTGACAGAGGCTTTCAAAATGATACTCGGAGAGGGTCGCAAGCCGGAAAAATTACAAACAGATGAAGGGACTGAATTTCTTATTGCTAATTTTCAATTGTTTTTAAAAGAACAAAACATACATCATTTTATGACATCAAATGATGTTAATGTGTGTATTGTGGAAAGATGTAACCGTACATTAAAAACAAAAATGTGGAAATATTTTACAGCATTTAACACATATAGGTACATAGATGTATTACAAGCTTTAACAGTGGCCTACAATCAGAGCTATCACCGGTCCATCAAAATGAGGCCCACCAATGTGACAGCTGCCAATTCTTTAGATGTCTGGAAAATTCTATGTGGTGATCTTGCACACAGAGTGAAAAGTCCTTTTAAATTTTATGTGAGTGATCACTTGCAGGTTTCTAGAGTTAAGAAAACATTTGAAAAAGGTTATGAGCAAAACTTTACAAGTGAAGTATTTATTAGTTCTGAATGTATACCTAAGCCTGTACCAGTTTACAAATTAAAAGATTATGATGGAGAAGAAATAAGAGGTACTTTTTATGAGCAAGAATTGGTAAAAGTCGAAAACACTGCAAACTGAGTATACAGGGTTTAAAAAATAATGTCACAAAAAAGACAAGGGAAGAAAAAACTGGTTTTAGTGAAATGGTTAGGCTGGCCAACAAAATTTAACAGCTGGGTAGAATCCAAACAGCTGACAAATTTAAAATTATAAGTGTGTTCCCATGTTTTGCTTGACATCAGTTGAGAGAAAACATTATTTGTAAAACAATGTCTGAGAATGGGTTTTATATTACATTGCCCAGCACTGCATCTTTTGAAATGTTTCCCAAAAAATACTATTTCAGAATATACTGTGAAACTGGCGAAACCTATCAATTTAGTAGGGGTGTGGGAAGTCGGTTTGTCCAAAATACAGTACCCAACGATTTGGGACAATATTACACAACAAGATGGAAGATTTCAAGCAGGTGAAACTTCTAAGCCATTGTTACCATTATCAGTTCCCAGAGGTTATTATCACAATGTTGTTGATGTCTCGGCAGCCAGCAATGAGGCACTGGAACAGGCACAGCTAGGCATGTTTTTAGAATATGACAGTCGGGAAAGGAAAACAAAATTTCACAACATCAGTAGTGGAGCATTTATTGCTCCCCCTAATCGGGCTTGTATTTTGAGGGTATCACATGGTATACCATGACTACAAGCAAGCACAGGACCATATTATGCTGACATCAATGGGGGGTTTTACACACTGTATGTGTATATAGACATTGTTGAACACCAAAGAGTCGGTGATAGTCGTGTGCCCCTACTCCATTGTGTGGAAATATCTGGTAAGAATAATGCAATCGTAACCATCCCGTATGATAAGCTGGATTATATACCAATCAGCAAACAACAGTTTGACACCATAACTATTGTGATAAAGAATGGTCACAACAAAAAATGTGTTATTCTTTTTGGCAAGGTGATTGTGAAACTTAATTTCCAGCCTGTTAAAGGAATCTTCTGAATGACAACCATGTCACAGAAGTTGTACAGTGACCCAGACCTTTATGTAGCCTATTATAAAGCACATGCTGGTCATGGCTTATCAGGTTTTCACGGTGCTCCAGTTTTGTATGGTGCCAGTATAGGCAGTATATTTAGAACTTTATTTAGAAAAGCTGTACCACTGTTACAAAAAGGCTTCCAGACACTAAAACCGCACCTTAAAACAGCTGCTAAAAATATTGTAAAAGATGTTGTGGGGAAATGTTGTGAGTTCCTTCACAACTCCAGATTTAGGACAGCAGCAAAATGGGGTAGGAATGGTTGTTTATAAGAGGCCCAATAAGAAGAGGAGAATGGTCCTACTGGGGGCCCATGAAAGTGTTATTAAAAGGCGGCCTGTTCAAAAGAAAAGAACAGTTGTGAAACATAAGCACAAGGAGAGAAAACCTCGTAAAACTAACAGTCAAAGAGACTTATTTTAAGCCATGGCTCTGGTACACTGCATGTCTCAAGAATGTTGAAAGTCAGAATTAGACCTTTTCATGTTATCGCCAACCCAAACCAGTACAGAGGAAAACCTGTATGTTGAAATCCCACCCTTGTCAGCTATAAGTGATAATGCACCCTTGGAATTTTATGTGGTGGGTAACGGCGAAGATTACATCGACCTAAACAATAGCTTGTTATACCTTTTGTGCAAGATCCCTAAGGCTGATGATAGCAACATTGATGATGTAGCTAAAGTAAGTTTAATTAACTACCCCCTGGCAACCATCTTTAGCCAGGTGGATACAGTGGTGGGTGACTGGCTGATTAGCCAGAATAATAACTGCTACCCCTACAGAGCAGTCATTGAGTCACTGCTTAATTACAGCAATGACAACCTGTCTACACAATTTTCATCTGGATTATTTTATAAGGACACACCAGGTCAGCATGAGAACACCGCTCATAATGGTCTCAATGAGGGTTTTAAAAAGCATGCAACTTTTACAGCAGAGAGTAGCAGTGTAGAACTGCTTGGACCAATTCATGCAGACCTCTTCTTCCAGGAAAAGCTGCTCCTGAAAGGCGTGGATGTAAAAATTAAACTTGTTTGTAACAAGAATGAATTTTGTTTAATTAGTGGTGATGCAGATGAAGATTATAAACTACAAATTAAATCTGCATTTATTTATGTAAAAAGGGTAAAAGTTTCACCAGCTGCACATATCGGTCATGCTCAGGATTTACAGGCTGCTAATGCAAAGTACCCTATTGATCAGGTTAGCATGAAAGTGTTTAGTATATCTAGGGGCAGCCGTGTGTGTAACCAAGATAATCTGTTTCTGGGGCAGATACCAAAATTATTGGTGATAGGCTTTGCTGATTATGATGCTTTCAGTGGTGTATACAATAAAAACCCTTTCAATTTTAAACATTTTAACATTAACTTTATAGCTCTGTATGTAGATGGTGAACAAGTTTCTACTAAACTACTACAACCTAACTTTACAAATGGTAATGCCATCAGAGAATAGATCAATCTGGTTCATGCCAGTGGCAAACATATGAAAGACAATGATAGACCATGCAGGTTTTTGTCAGGGGCACACATTTTTTGCTTTTGACCTAAGCCCTGACCAAGGCTGTGGTGCCCATTATTCGTTAATTCACTCTGGCAATTTGAGAGCTGAAATACATTTTGCTGACCCTCTACCAGCTACTGTGAATATGTTGGTGTATGCAGTCTTTGATAATGTGGTAGAAATTAATCAAAGACGAAACGTTATGTTTGACTTCAATTAAATATTAACACTCAACAACTGGACACCTTTTTCCAGGCAGACCCTTTTACCAGAGATAGTTTTTTTTTTTTTTTGCAAGTGATCAACTACCTTCAGAGAGACTAACACATGTGCCAGCCTCTTTAGTAGTGAATACACAGACCCAGTCTATGCCTGGTGAACACTGGTTAGCTATTTATCTTACTGACCATACTACTGGGGAGTTTTTTGACTCTTCGGCTTTCCTCCAGACTCCACATTTTTTCCATCAAAAATAATGAAGCTTTTCTAGAAGAATGTAACAGAAACACAGTTTAACTCAAAACAGGTTCAAGATATAATGTCTATGACCTGTGGCCATCATTGTATATTTTTCCTTCATCATAGATGCAAAGGTGCAACCTTTAATGATGTAGCTAGGATGCATTATAATAATTTAATGTCAAATGATCGAAATGTTTATGCATTTGTCAATCAATGGAGAACCGTTAAAAGGTTAAAGTCTTCTTTTTCTTTTAGTCTGCAGTCAGTACTTTCATGTTATGATTATAACCGGTGCTGTTGCTGCTGGTAGATATAGAAATAAGGCATGATGTATGTTATAGCTAACAAAAGTAGTTTACTTTTATAGTGTATAAGTATTAAATGTTCTTATTGTAAGGAGACAATAAAACACAACAGTTTGTACAGTGCATCAGACTGTCTGTTTATTTTTATAATGTGACATCAAAATCAAAGCCAACATGCACATAATTTATAAAAACAAGTACAAAAACACAGTATTACCAGACATGTGTGGTGCCGTATCCAAGACGTTACACCATCAACCATGACGTTTTTTTAAGAGTTTTTTCTTATTTTGGCCACAGGTGATGGTGTGTGGGTTTCAGGTATTGGTGCCATAGAAACACCTGTCAGAGCCTTTGAGAGGCTGTTATTAGCAATCTGAATCAAAGACCTGTTTTGGATGTTAGGAACCACTGATTCAGGAGCATTAATGTCTGCTAAAGCTCTGATAAAATGTTCCCAACCCCTAGGTTTTTTAGCATCAGATGTGTGTCTTTGTGAAGTAACAGCCTTGACTAAGTCATACATATGAGACCTTTCAACAGGCATGCCGTGATATATAGATTTTCCACAATCATTCCAGTCTGTAACACCAGCAGACCTTTTCAGTTTGTTTAACAATATTTCAGTGTGTTTTCTTACATGCACAGAAACACCTTGTAATATGTCATTGTAAATATCATTGGTGCCAGGTGGCTGTGTTGTGCTATCTTGTAGTTGCATTAGCTCATGTGGTGTCAAATATAATGACAAGTATGGCTACATCTTTTTCACCTTGGCGTACAACTGTGAGGTAGTGTTGCAACACACTCCCATATACTTTAGCCGTCTCATATTCAGAGAGGTCAGTCCTTTGAAGAACATCCTGCATTTCAGCATCCAGCCGTCATTCCACAACCTTTCTCGGTGGCTCTTCAGTGGGTGGATGACCTCTTAGCAAGTCCAGCTGTTGTGGTACTAAATACATTTTTTGTGCATAATCCATGTCTATTCACCTCCTTGTTAGAGGACTAGTTAAAAATGGTATAGCAACACTAAGCAAGGTGCCTATAAATCCCCCAGACTGTGTCACAAGTTGTTTTTTATGTTTAACAGACAGCTTTCTATTACTTAATTTTTTGATAATGTTGCATCTCCTGTTCAGCAACTTAATCTGGTAAACTGTGAGAGGTATAATCCCTTTAATAGCATTGAGTGCCACCTCAGCAATTGCCACTATTAAATCATCAGAGACTGAACAGAGTATAGCTTTTCTTTGCTGTGGTGGCCCTTTCACCAGCAGCTTAAGCAATGCAAGGCTTCTTTTCAGATGTGCTGACATGCTCAGTACTCTGAGCATCTAGCTACAATGAACAACTGGCACATCTCTTATTTTCATAGGGCTCTTTTTTTCATGGTGAATGCAACAGGTAAATCAGGGAAAAACAAGCCAGACCTTAAGTGGTAAGTTCAGGCGTTGAGGCTTTTAAGTCGATCAAAAGAAAACCATAGACCTTGTGAGTTGCATCCTCAAAGGCCTCTTCAAAAAATTTGATCTTTCCAGGATACACCTGGTGAGCCAGTGTACTAACCTGTAGCTTATCTCTGGGGTTTTTAAATAATACTATATAATTTTGCATTTAAATTTATGGTCTGGCTTTTTTTACCCTGGACTAACACATTTTGTGTGACATACATGATACTAACATTTCTATGATGGCAGTACTGAGTGAAACATTTTTGAATTTCACAATTTTCAGACACTGTTTCCATTAAGTTATTTATAATTAAAAGATTTACTTTTCGGGGAGATAATAGTTCATCATCTTGTTGAGTGCTAGGAATAGCCTCTATAAATTTCAACTGAGGAAATTTGCCGCATAAGTTTGTATACTTATTTATTTATGAAATTGGAATTGTAACCCTTTGAGTCAGAGACTCATTTCCAAAGGCTCCATGTCAGAATAAAACATAGACATTCATACAGTACATACATAGAATAAATGTGAGTGATCAAAGGTATACAAAGGTTGTCAGCAACTATAACATCAGATAATATTTTCTGGAAATTTGGTTAAAGCATTGAGACTTACATCCAGCATGCTTTTAATAAAGTAACTTTTTCCAGAGTTTGATGGCCCCACCAAAATACAGGAAAATGAGTGCTCAAAGCGTATATCCATACCATGGTCAGAAGCCATAAGGTAGTGTTTTAAAATCCTCTGTTAAAACCCTTTTGTTGTATACAACCTTGAAAGTTTTTTGGGGGGCTTGTTTTCAATAGTGATGCTTTTTTGGTTCTGCCCAATTTTTTTCAGCCCTATACTGACTTACCCCAACACCTTCATTCACACCTCCATCCTTGACAAAATGGTCAACAAGTGATTTGAGGCAGCTGTAATTGACCTTTTCATTATTTGTCACATGAAGCATAATTCCTTTACACTTCATACAAATTTTGCCATTGGTCAGTTTGTAACCATAGATTTTAGGACCACCCGATACAAACTCAACAATGTGTTCATCAGGCAGTAGTTCACTGGTCAGATAACCCAAATAGTCACCCAGTGGTGGATCCCAATCACCCGGCCTGCTAACAAATATGACAGAGTCTGTGTCATGACACAGACAGTGGTCCTGTAGGCTTTCAAGTAAACTGTACAGTTTAAGTCTGGTGTAGGCTGTGATAAAGGCTGCTACAACAACATTAATGTTGGTAGCATTAGCATAGTGTCTGTCTGCGTATTTCCAATGTACTGATGCTGTATCATTATTGATAAAATACAGACCAGATACATGGTAGAGATCTGGGAAAAGATACTGAAAGAGTTCTTCAGCATCCTTGACAATGGCAGTGTTCATCAAATTGGCGCGTTGACCAAATTTTCCCCACAATGAATTCAAAAACAGCTTTGAAATCTGTCTTTGTGCAGGGTTGTATGCTACATTTTCTGACTCTAAAACAATGCCCTCCTTAGCATAATACTGATTGATATATGCTTTATGTTCTACATCAGTAGTACACCAAGTTGAATATCCTGAAGCTTCCTGTTTCCCCTTTAGGTGCAATTTAATATACTTTGTGAATAGACTGTCAGATTTCTCTGGGTAGTGCCATACTTCATACACATCTGCCACCTTGTACCCCCTCTCTAAAGCCAGATTTAATTCCTAGGAACACCATGTACCCTCCAGAGATCACTGATCATCTAAATGGCTACAAGGCTACGACTGTTGTGCTGTCTCAGCACATGTGCGACACAGTGTAAACATCAGCTTTCCACCTATCCTGCTGGGCAGTATGGGCAAAAAGAGACCACAAGGTGGATACACTTTGGCCTTAATAAGTCCAAAATAATGTCGGAGATCTCCAAAATTCTCATATATGACTACTGGGTGCCCTATGGGGTATGTCTTGGTCTTGTTCACATAGGGATACAAACTGATAAAATCATAAAAAATGGATTTTCTCATCAGGCTGCGCATAGTAATATAAATGCAGAGCATTTGTGCACCCCCCCCGTAAAATGATTCATGGGAGTCCATTGGCTCTGGAAAGTGGGTTGCTTTCAAAAATGCATGCACCTGTGGATTGTCACACACCAGCTGTTTCCATTCATGTTCCCACATAACTCTAACATGCATACCTTTTTGATGTTTGAGATAGTTTAATTTCTTGTTGGTTAGGTAATATAAATGTCTGTAGGTTGTGTCAAGCACCAGGTTCAACAGGTCTTCAAAGTAACACACTTGGCAGCCATGATAAAAGCAGCCTAAAAAACTCAAAGGCTGTGGGGACACTGTCTATTACAGAATAACCATCAAGAAAATAAGGACCTACCTGTACTTCCCCACCATTCACTGCATGCTGTATGGAAATGTTTTCTTGTTTACTGATGTGCATCAACCACTGTATGGCCAGTGTGGAGTAATGCTTGCACTGATGGTGACAGTTGCCAGCAGTGGTGTCTGACTCTAAAAAAACTGATGCTATAGTGATGTACGGAAAGGGTTCAGTTTGGCCCCTTTCCTCTGCATCATCTTGAAACATCTGCTCAACACCATCATGAACCATTTCACAGGCCTGCTTTAGAATCTCCACATCTGACTTACAGTAATGATGTAATTCCCTTTTAAAGTCAAATACACCATCTTTATGCATTTCATAACCACTCCAAAACCTTTTTTTTTCCATCAGCCATCATGTAGTCTACACCATAATCTTTGTGATGTGGCATAGGCCCTACATAATTCTGATTTTCCAGTTTGTTAAAAAAGTGCAGAAAGTAGCCTTTTACTCCCTCAAAACCCATAGCCCATGGCATTGCTGTGAGCCTCATTGGAAGGAAATTTAAGCTGTCTATAAATTGGATATCTAACCATTTTATAGTTATGGACATCAATTTATTTCCCTGAGTCAATAGCTTGACCTCCATTTTTTCTTTTACAAGCTGGTTTAAAATTAAGTGAATTGTGAGCTATGAAAGTGTACCCCTGAAACCCCTTTTGGATAAACTTTTTTACAAATTGTGCAACACAGTTAGTGCCTTCAAATTCCCACTTTCGACCTCTTTTAAGGGGCATAGATATAATTTGGAATATGTCTAGAGTCACCTGGGCTGACATCTCGCATGCATTCAAAATCATAATATACATAACTAGCTGAACAAGGTGGTGACTTTAAGGGCTGGATGAAGCATAAGTGAGTTTCAAATGGGTGTACAGCTGTAAGAGTTATGGCACTTTGGCTGAAAACAAATATGGTGCTCACCCTGAGGTTTTCCGCATGATGTGCACAATTTAGAGAAATGACAATTGAGGTAAGCCAGTTTATGCCATCCATAGCAGGCGGCTGAGCTACACTATTTACGACAGTCAGAGCACTGTACCACCTCACTTTGTACTTTACTACAGCCAAATGATCTGCATGCATAGCACATGTTAGAGCAAGTATGTGAACCTTTGTGTGTGAAAAGGGTGTTACAATGCTCACATACATTTCTGGCCCCCAATAAACCTTTGAGATTTTTAATACCATAATAATGGTTTTTGTATAACAGGATGAATACAGATTTTGCCCATTTATTAGGAGATGAAACAAGCCTCTGCCATGCACCAGCTTTGTTCATAAAAAAAAAAAGATGGTCACATCTAGCTCTGCCTCAAATAGATGTATATGGCTCAAATCTATCATTATTTGTTCTGACAGCCCTAGCCTGCTCTGTAAATCTCTAACTTTTGTTAATATCTGTTGGTCAACTAGCTGAGGGTTTAGCAAATCCACTAAGCTCCTGGAGAAGCATAATGCATTATTTTGATTCACTAAATTAACTAGATGCCATGCTTTCTGTTTGATAATATGGCTAGATAAAGCACTTCTAACATCTCTGGAAGTTCCCCCATGTGAATTTCTCACAACAGTGACTACTAACATCAAAGTCTCATTAGCACACACCTCCACCTTGCTGTTTAATAAATTTGCAATATGCTCTAAAAAATCATCAGCATTTAACTCTTGGGGGTTTCTACGTAATGAAAACACAGGGTCATTCAAACTGTCACAATCCAGGTGTAGCTGTACAAAATCATTACTACCCACAGTAGGCCTTATTCTGTCTAGTAACTGCTGCACAGCTGTATGGATTGCAGAATAGTATTGATCTATGGATGTTGTTATACTGTCTAGATTGGCAAAGTGAAACTGCTGGTGTTACTCAACACCATTAAAATTATTTCTGGGTACTGCATATTCATTTATTAATTCTAAATAGACAGGCTCCGCTAGACCATTTTCCATTAACTGCTGGCCCTCCTGACTACAAATGTCTTCTTCATGGCTTGGTGTGGCACCGCCCCCTATCTGCATGTCTTCAGGGTTGTTATTTTGTGCAGGACTGATACAATATTCACTCTCTGTCAGATCTGCGTGCACATCAGAATGACCACATTGTCCCCACTCACATTGTTCACACATACAGCACTCAGTTTCACATTCACTACTTCAACATTCAGGAGATTGCTGAAATAGGGAACTCACACAACTGTCACACACACAACATGGTGTGGCAAACCCAGATACCACAAGGTTATGTGGTGGTGCCCCGTGTTTTTTTCAGGGGTGTCTGATGCTGTTGCATTCTGTTATAGATAGCCTATATTTTTTAGCCTTTCTAATTCTACACCTAATATACTGATTCACTATACTATGCCTAGTGCTTTTAATGGCCCACCCACATTGTATAATTTTATCAATCATTTTGCCACAGTCATTTTGTGTAGTAGAAATGTTTGCACCACTACAGGTTAATTTATTAATTAGTTTTCGAGTGCCCACCATTTCTGGTATATAAACAACAGCCAAAATGTATGTTTACAGTTTTAAATCTCATATTATGATGGCTTTGTTTCTGTGAAGCTGACCACCTTAAATGTGTTGTTATAAATTTCAAATGTTAGCTTGCAATTAGCGGGCAGTGTCACTGTAAAAGGGCACAATTTGGTATCTAGGCAGATCTGAATGTTATAAGGTGGTCCCCTGTTGTTTCATGTCTCTCTGTGTTCTCCGTTGTGCATTTACATGGGCTGGCCACCCATGTTCCCTATTTGTGCAGTCTGGTTGTCTGGTGACCCCCCTTATATCTGTCCACCTCTGTACATTCCAACCTGCTTATATTAGGTTGTGCTCCAGGAGACATAAAACACTATTTAGTACCTTTCCACATTCCCTCCAATGTACTCAGGGAACCAGACTGAATGAACACTGCTGGGTTTCCATTTTCTGACTTGGCAGTATACTTTTGGGAATGAAAACAGAGCAAGAACTATTCTTTTTTTGCAGTATACACTGCGGCTGTACACGGACAGGAATACCCAGGTAAAGAGTAGAGCTCCCACAGTGTTAATGCCTGGCTGTGCCTCTGTGCAATATTGAAAAGTAAAAGGAGCCTCGCTGTACAGAAAAAAACACTGCCTGAAGTTCATGGGTGCCGGAAGATAATAAAAACTGAGGGGCCGGAGGCTCAGAGGGGCACTTATGAGAGTAAAAAGGGAACTTTTTCTACACCAGTTTTTTCCATACGAAAATACAATAAATCATGTACACATATGATGATAATGTTAAGAATGCAGTCCCATATAGGAATATTTATGCAACTACAGACATACGAATGTGCCAGCAGAAATAGACCACCCAGTCTAAGTCTGCTCAAGTGTGCAGCTATATTAAGAAAGCAGCTGTCAACCCATTCCCTCCAATAGCTCCACATGACGTTTGAACCATACATTGCTTAGCCTGTTACAGTGGTTGACCAGGTGAAACAGAGAGATGCCATAGTAATTAACCGATATTCTATAGTTGGTATACATTTTCTACCATAACACCCATTTAGTAAATGCAATAAGTGCTAGATAGGTGAAGATAAACCACCTTTCTAGGGACTATAAGAATTTCTGCCTTTGGCATTGAGCCTCACTATGGCCCTGAGCATGCAGTTATCTCAGCTTAACCCACACCCTGTGGTGCCTCATTGATTACTTGATGATTTTCTGACCTTATTATGGCATCATAGTCAATTTCATGACAAGAGATCAGTGGTGGAAATGGGGGGTAGGGGTGGGCAGAGGAACTGAGTTCCAGGAGTGAAAATAAAAGTCAGTGCCTGGAGCAAAGTTTGAAAGGAGGGCTCCCTGTGTAAAATGTAGCCCTCTAAGGCATGAAACTGACAAACTTAGGTGTAAAAAATGCAATATATAGAAACATGTCCCCAGACCCCTGTCAGGTATGTTCAATCCTATATCAAAGGCGATGGGTTCCCCCAGACAATTTTTTCAATTTTCAATACTGCAAGAGATTGAAATATCCCAAAGACAGCAATAGTAGGGGCAATGAATTGGTAACAATCCAGTGTTTATAAAACGTGAAGTGGAATGTTAGATTGGAATAAATATTTAAGACTGATAAGGGGACAATGTCCAAAACTTAAAAACATGGGCCAGCTCAGAAACCTGGGTTTGCATGCAAGCTGTCTGCCAGCTGGGGGGCACAGAGTTATAGCATGAGAATCCCAGGGAGAGAAGAAGCAGGCTAACACTGACACACATTCTGCCAGTCAATCATGAAGCAGCATTAGCATCAGTTATGTTGGCAGCTGCACACCCAGCCTCCTAGCTACAATAGAAGAGTGTCACCACTGCAGCTAGAATCGTTGATCATCACATGGGGGAAGGTTGGAGCAAAGAGGGAAACCTGGGGATAAACAAGGTAACACTGAAAAACTACAAAAGCTTTAAAGCGCAACCCTCTTATTATAATAAAAAGATTAAAACCACTACATTTACACCAATTATATTTAACATTAGCGTTTTCTGTTCTTTGTTATTTTTTTTCTCTCCCTGTTGTTGGTCTACTAAATACTACAGATTTGTTGGTCTACTAAATATTGCAGGTACTGCAGTACTTATTTCACTCAGTCTTTCAAAATGTGTCTGACTCTTCCCTTCTTGTTTCACAACTGTGGTTTGTGACATCACAGTGTAACAGCAGAAACATAATACCAATAAAAGTACATTCTGAACTGCAGAGTTGCTCGCTTGTCCTGTAGAAGTAACTTGAATGCGTGCTTCCTTTTGGAAACTAGCATTCCTGTACCCTATTCTACTGCATTACATACTTCTTAAGTGTCCCTGATTATGTCTCAAAATTTTTCTCTGACCTTCTTAAAATTGACATTTCTGTCACTGTCGAATAGGAATTTGAGACATAAAATGATGCCAGACATTAGTGTTGCAGTTAAGTTCTCATTTAGAAATGGCTTTTCATAAATGCAAAATGTTGAAATAGCTTTTTGAGTTGGTATAACCTTTTTTTTTAAGCTATGTCCGCATATTATTCACCTGTTCCTGGTTTTTATTTTAGCCTTGTCCCTACTTTCTGAGGTAAGGGGTTGAGAGGTATACAGTACTGCACTATGATCTCAGTCCCCCCTCCCCCCATTGTACTAAGGGTCATGGGGTCATCTCACCATCCCTTTGATGCAAATTTTAAATAACTGTCAGATGCACTTGTTCTGAGTGCCACTGTAATACCATTTTACTTTAGTGGAAACCTCCTGTCTTCTTACTTTGAAGGTGCTTTGATACAACAATCTGAAAAAAATACAGGACTACACATACAGGAGTATAAAGTCAACTATTAGTGCTAAAGAAAATATTTTAAGTTTTAAAATGAAGGACTCCTGCAACCACAGGGATACATTTTCCCACCATACTTTTGCACACTGTACTCTCGGTTCTGAGAAGTGAAATGCCAGAACAAACTGCCCGAATGCAACAGGATAAATGTTCAGCAAATAACATTGGATTTACAGTACCAAAATCTTAGGGCTCCCATATATACTGTACACAGGTTGCTGTACTTTACAGTTACAGGGAAATTGTGCAGACTACATGGAAATCATTTCCATAGACATGCAGTGGTTTTACAAGAAAACAGAGTAATTTAGCTTCCATAGAAATTAAATATAATCAACAGGAACACATGTGTAACTTGCTCCAGAGTTACGGGGAAAATGTCAGATTGAGCTTGAATCCTAGGAACACCTAGCAGTTGAAATCTAGGTCTACTAATGCAAATAGTATCCGACCCCAGACCTCGGCTTCTTACAAACGCAGACACAATTTAAATCTGATAACAGATGGTCTTAAACATTTATGTTAGTAAAACTATATTTCCCGAATCTGAACTGGAAGTCGTTGTAAAACAAATAAAATCTTTGACTGATGTACACATTGTGGATCTAAAAAAAGGTCTCTGTCTGCCTCCCAGCAAATATTCCTAATAATACCCCAATATTAAGACTGGCCAACAATGTTTTTTCATTTGCTTACTGACTCGAGAATTTTTCCTGCAACAGATGGCATCATGGCAGTGCAGTTATTTAATTTTTTTAATGACATGATATGCAAGCAGCAAAAGGCTGAGCAAAGCTCATTAATTCAGATTGAACTGAGCTGAAACTAAGATTTAATACAGCACAGTCAGTCCACACTGACTGCACTGCAGCAGCCATCAGGTGCAGAGAAAAGTAAAGGGAGACTGATTTAGGGTAGGAAGTGGGAACTTGCAGTCAAGCAGCACAGACTCAACACCAGTAGTCCCAGATTCAGAAAGGGAGTCCCGAGTCTGAAGTCTCCATGCGATAGGCAGTTGGGGGGGAGCCAACAACAACAAAAAAAAATTAAAAAAGTAAAATAATTTAAACCAATACACAAAAAATAAAGCAGTGGACTCACTCACTCTGATTCTAGTTTCTCAGTGATGGTCAACACAGCAGAATAGCTGTCCTGTCCTCCGGTCCGGATTCTTCTCACTCCACAGCAGCCAGTCCGGTCATCGCATCGCGCCCCAGGTCACTGTTGTGATTTAATTAATTAATTAAATTAAAGAAAACTACTGAAGTTGAACTGAGCTGTAAAAACTAAGAATTCAATCAGCGCTCAGCATCCAGCGGCGAGCGCAAGTTTTAGCAAACAAAGCAAAGTTCTCTACAAACACTGCGGAGCACCGCACAATGAAGTCAAGTCAACAACACTCAACCTAGCAGCCCCAAGCAAATCAAAAGCCGGGAAACAGAGTCAGCCCAGAGAAATGTTTGATTTGGGGATGTGCAGTGTGTGAGTGTGAGGTGACTACTTTTTATACTCATATGAGCATCTCTTCTCTTCACGTTCTCGGGCAGGGTCACTCAGCTCCCTCTGAACTTCCACAGCAGTTGGATAGTAAAAAAAAGCTGACTTTCAAATGAATTTACATTTATTTTACTAGACCTAGAGGTGCCACTCCAGTGAAAGCAGGACACATTACTTAAGTCTTGAAGACTCAGTTAAATGGAAAACGGAACCGCCTAATGCAATTATTTATTATCTGGCAGCTGGCTTATGGCTTAGGCTAATGGCTTATGGCTAAGTAACTAGGTGCTAAGTAGTCCTCCTCCTCCTCCTCCCGAAGTCCCAAAACAAAGGGGAGATGAGACAGAATCTAAGATGTGTTAAGCTGCCTAGCCGAGCTGCTTGAATTTGAACAGTTAAGTTCAGGAGTTGTAAAGCAGAGTTGTTATAATAACGACTCTACTTTACAACTCTGCTGACTGAGGCTGAAGCATTTAACACAGCAGGAGGTGTTTCTTTTGTTTTGTTTAGTGGCGGGGCAGCGTGGGGGGGGTGCGGCAGCAGAGCAGATTCCAGCCAGGCACTCGGTACTGTCGCACAATGACGGTCACAGAAAAAAATAAAAAAAATGTTCAAAATTAATCGCAGCAGGGGCAATCTTCTAGTGCACAAAAATAGTGGTGGGGCTCGCGCCCCCCCCCGGTTCCGGTGCCTATGCTGAAGTTGTGTATGTTTTGTGTGAAATGCTCCTCGGCGGTGCGGCTTTGTCTTGTATGACTTGTAACCTGTGCAATAGGTTTAAAGAAAAGAGCCTTGCGACTGTGCACACTATCGATAGCATTCAGGCTCCACAACTTTTGCGGCTTGCTTCATAACGTTGATGTGCACAAAGACACTGGCTGAAATGAAGGAAGGTGCCTTGCATAAGTAGTGTATGCATAAGTGGTGTTTGGCAGAAATTCCTACAGTTGTGTGAATGCACGTGAGGGCAACTGAAGGCTTACCTTAGAAACAGTCCTTAAGCAGGCAGAATCCTTCAGTGCACCTCCCCTGCAGCTCCTCTCTAAGAGCCGGCCGGCCACTTCCAAGCTACTTTTATTTTGAGAACTGCTGGAGGAGGGGCTTACCGGAGGATTATTCATCAAAACTCTGGATCCAGATAGTTATTTTACAAAAGGAAGGTATGTTTAAAATAGTATTGAAGGCCAGATGTTTGTAACACAAAAACTAACATTTTTCAATGTGTAGAAAGAAAGTATGAACATTTAGACTTGATTGACGGATGGGAAGGGCCAGTCTCTAAGTCCAGCCCTCTTTATAGTCTGCATAGCCAGAGAAAGAAATCAGATTTGAAGGAGGTGTTGAAAGGGAGCACCAAGACAGTCTAGTTACTGCTAGTACTGGCATTTATTGAATTTGCTGAAGTTGTGTTAACCTTTGCTTTGCTTCATTAATTTTTCTTTTGTTTTTATTTTGATGAAACAAGTCTGCTTTTATTTTGTACTGTATATAGTTAATAAAACAAACTGCTGATGTTTGAAACTTTTTTCAGTGCATGTGTCCATCTGTTACCCCATATCCTTTTACAGTCACACATGAAGAAACCACCACAGGTATGCAAAACGGTTCTAAATTATAACTGTATGTATATTCAAGGGTACCACCGGTTGAGTTTTGCTCATGTGGTGACACTTTTTGGGGTGTCAAAGTTTCAGATGTAATTACAGGGTTAGCTTTATTCACACACACACAGCAGGTGATGTAATGTGTGACAGCTCTGCAGATACACTATCAGGGCACTGGATAATGCTACAGATGTTTGTGTTTGCTTCTTGTTATGTTTGCAACAACACTTACCCCCAACACCTATATGGCAACGGTGTTCACATTTTTCACTTCTGTTTGTGGGGGTGGTTGGGCTGTCCATAAAGATTCACAGGGTAAGGCTGAAGAAATTTTCACACAGTCCTCACCCCTTTTGTTTGCTGTTGTGGGTGCAGGCACTGAAGGTAGCTGTGTCTTGTCTTGTCAGGAAGACTCCTTTTCTGTCTGGATAACCTTGAATGTGTGGTGGCCTCTTGCATGCTTTGGAAATACTGCTTCTAGAAGCTTAAAATTGACATCATCTAGGAAACATTAAATATAAAATATAAAAATATAGCCCCTGTAATGCATATTGCATTATAATAGTGCTGTCTTTTTGCAGGCTGATTATATATTAGGTGCATTCCATGTCAGATAAACATTCCTTTATTGTATTTTGATCTGTTTTAGTTGATTGGTACTCTCAATAAAAACATGCAAAATGTCAGCATATTAAATAATTTGCTGCATTAAACCACCCTGAATTTAAAACTATAAAAATAGGAAGGGGAGGGTAGTCAGGGAGAGAAACATTGCCACACCAGAACTTCTTAATGTATGTTGTAAAAACATATGGCTATATAGTATCATTTTTCTTAAAAGAAAACATACTAAATTCAAAAAAGAAAAGCACAGCAGCTAATTTACAATTTTCTGCACATTTGCCCATTATTAATCTGCATTGTAAAAAAACTGCAAACACTTCTGTTAATGTAGTACACAAATATTTGGCTAATTTAACAGCAGCATACCTTTTTTTTGTCCTCATTCATTAGCGGTATAGTTTTGCATTAAGGTCTTGGTTGCTCCGTTTCTATTACAAAACATAACAACAGTTCATAAGTCACCACTAATTATATACTGCTGTTAATCAATTTGTTTTTTACAATGTTACGTATTAAAGAGCTGATTTTTGCAGTTTTTTATGTTTTTGCTGCCAAATCTTTCTACAAAGTACAGGCCTTTACTAAACCAGTTTGCTAGAGGTTTAAAACCCTGGCTTACAGTATAAAGTGATAGTTTTAAATGCACAAAAGGTAAAACATACCATGTTGATCTTATAGTCAGTCCTGGTCACATCTGGAAATTAGACTATGGTTCTCTGTACAATATCAGCAAAACATTTTAAATTAAATAAATTACTATACACCAGGGTTGTACCAATTAATACATGCTATTAATGCATTAAATTAATTTAGCATCTAGGTCAATTAAATTAATAATCATTTTTAGCCCGTTAATTAAATTAAATTAATGGTACCTCAATTAATAATTCAATTAACACTTAATAGCTATTTTAATAGCTATTTCTCCATATATTTTACTATACATTGTATATTATATTGTTTATAACTTACATTCATATATTTATATACATTTATATATGTATATATAAATGTATACTAATATAATTTGTTCAATATTTTAATACTTATACATAGGATTTAATAAATTACACACCAAGGGCCAGATATTCAAAACTTAATACTAGGCACAAACAATTTGCACAGGTTTAGTGCGGGATTAGCACAGGTCCACTATATTCAAAAGGGCAAATAGTGCATGCAAACTGCATTAGTGCCGGGCAAAAGTATAATGTATGCAAGGGGCAAAGTGAGGGGATGTGTCAGTGCAATGCTATATTCAGTGAACAGTGCCACGCAAAACAGTGTTGCACAACTTAGTGCAACACTTTTCGCAGTGCAAATTACCACCCAGGAAAAGGTAATTTTAACTCTGGGCAAACCAGCTTTGCATGACTTTGTGGCTTTGCATGGCGTTAGCATGACTTTTGCATGGTTTTGCGCAACCTTAACCAATAAGTATGACACACAGAAAAACCCAGACATAGAGAAAACATGCTGCTCACTGATGGCATCACAATGATGCCATCATCTGCCACCAGCTCCAGACATGCCAGGCAGTAAGTGGTGATCTGGCTCCCAGTGGACGCCATGGCAGTGAGGCCATACAGCACACACCTGCAGACCACCCTTCGGGGACACCAACAGATGCCAGAACACACATGCAGCACTGTGGGCATGGAGGGTGTATGAGTGGCCAGGCTGCACCACAGACTGGGTGCAGCACAAGGCTGGGACACCATGCAGTGCACATGGGCCAGTGTTGGGAATACCCCAACACCAGTGTGCCCGTCTGAGCATATGTGCCCCCAGCCACATACCGCACAGCTGTACAGACACCACAGCACACACAGCCAGCCATGTATATGTCACTGTGAGCATCCCATGCCAGTGGTGCAGCATCTGTAGATCACACAACAGCATAACAGTAATGTCCACTGTCAGCACACACCTGCAAGTTGGACCTATCACTCTGTACAGTGCAGTGGTCATCGCTGCCCTACACACCATAGACATTGCTGTGTCCCTCACACTACTAGTCCCCTTGCTACTGTAGTGTCTGCTGTGCACTGTAGCATGACCTACAGTTTGACAGTTACATGCAACACCACCACCACTTGTGCCTGTGCTGTGTAGTCCCCTGGGGCACATTATGCTATGCTGTACTGTATAGATGTAACCTGCAGCTACCACCATGCACTGCCATACTGACCTACAGGTGGAGCTGTGGGCAGATCCAGCCAGCCCCTGTACTTCCAGACTGACCTACAGATGGAGCTGCTGGACCCTGCAGTAACACTGGGCAAACTGCATGCAGATCAGGATGTAATGAGATGCTAATCTGGATGTTTGACCAGAGACTACCTAAGTAGGCTCATTAGCATGTCACCTTTGAATATAGCAAAGTTCAGCCTCAGGCAAACATGTTTGCACCAGGCAAACGGCTTAGCTCTGCGCTAAACCCGTGCAAACATGTTAGCACCACGCAAATGTTTCAGATATATTGTACTGTTTTGCACAATGTACTTTCACATGCACTGCTGCCTGGAGCTGTGCTGAGTCCACGCATTTGCTGGCACACACATTGGCCACATAGTTCACCTCTACCCTCCTTCACGTCACTGTGTACTTGGCTGCTGTCGTGGTGCGCACTTCCTGGTTGCCGTATTCAGAGCTGTCTTATTCCCTGGCTATGTTTTCACTGCACTCCCAGCCCAGATTGCTCGGCTTCCTTAGCATGCTATATTCAGCAAGATTAGCACTGGGGCTATCCCTTTTGAACACAGCAGGCTATTGGGTTTGAATTAATTTAACACGCTGGGCACTGCTAATTTAGCCCAGGAGCACAGTTTTGAATATCTGGCCGCAAGTCTTTCAGTAACTGAGGTATTTAAAAAAAAAACACCAAGTCTTTGGGTAACTGCTATCAACAAATTTATTTTGCAAAAGAGACATATTTAAATTTTCATTTATCTCATCAAGAATCGCACATCAACCACACATCCATTCTATTGAATCAGCTTTTTTTTAGTAACAGTAGGCTTTGTTGCATTTCACAAATATGAGGCATTCAAATGTCTCATCTAGTATTCTGTTTCGCTCTGGTGAGAAAATGTTGCCTCCAACACTAAAAACCCGTTCAGCCAGAGCTGAGGAAGCAGCCAGGCAAAGGACTTTCATTGGTATGGTAGACAGCAAAGGGACTGTGCTTGTTTGACCCTTCCAGAAGCTTATTGGGGCACAATTTTCTGGGGTGATATCATCACTCAGGTATTGGTCAAGCTCCATACAGATGTTGGAAAAGTTATCGAGTGGAGGCTTTCATTCTTTATTTGCTGCTGTGCCATGTTTCATGAAAGAAAAGAGATTGGATTTTTTGTTGGCTACTCTAACACTTCGGTGAATGTGGCATCCTCCTAAGAAGCCACAGTTTCCTCTGTCAAAGTGCCAGATGACTATGTACAGTATTGACAAATGAATTTAACAAACTCAATTTTTTTCAGACAATTCCATCTCATCGCTGACCCAGTTCAACTTGAACAGTGGGTCAAGTATCAAACATGCCAAAAAAATGTCACTTCTCTCATATTTATTCAAACAGTTTTCCAGTGACTGTTTTAGTCCATTTAACAACCGAGAACAGTAACGTGAAGTATAGTACTGGAAATGGTGCCATAATCCTCTGATGCATGGTATTACATACCCAGCTGCTGGAATGTTTTGCCTTTGTGTAATGTCAGTAGCATCTTCACATGGCTCTAGTATTTTTTTTTAATTAATATGCTTTATTGACTTTTTCCTGAAAACAATAATATGGTACATCAACTGAACAGTGTAACACACCAAATAACAGTGACTTCCCCATACAGTACACTCATTAGGTGCAAAACATTCATCTAGGGAGGCCATCAACCACAATTCAAATAGGCTAAGTAAATAGCCATATAAGCTTCATGGTAAACAGACCTAGATGGAAAATATAACTAAACCCTGCCATACCCCACCCTCCCTCCCCCAAATCCAATCCCCTTCAAACCCCTGGAGCCTCTATAAATTTGCACTACCAAACTACATGGCCCACTCCAATGTATCGACTGCAGGCCATACATTCGGAGATTAGAACACATTCTCTATAAATCCCCCATCGGGGGAGGTCTAGGGAATCAACACTCTCATCACCTGTTCATGTCAAAAGGGTGCATTTCATAATAGGTAAGAAAGCCAACAATGGATTCCACCTCTTATTAAAAGCTTCCAAGAGATTCTGCCGAGAAGCTATGTGCTTTTCAAGTTCCAAGGCATGAAGGATTTCCACATGCCATTCCCTTAGGAAGGGGATGGACTGGTCAGAGATCAGGGACATGAAGGCTTTCCATCAATCAATCATGTCTTTGGGAAACAGCCAACCAAGCAGATCCGTGGGTTGAAAAAAGGATCCAGACCTAACGTGGGGTCCAGTACCTTCCTGATAGATTGCCAGAAGGGGGCCACTATAATACAGTCCCAATAGAATATGTTTTAAAGTTCCTTCTGACTTTCCGCACCTAATGCATAAAGGAGATTCCGCTTTACCCATCCTGTGCAATCTCTAGGGGGAAAAATACAAATTATGCAAGACCCAGAATTGTAGGAACCATAACTGATCCTGTTTAAGATATTTGTATAAATTAAGCCAGAGTTGTCACCATACCTCTTCCTCTATATCTATCGCTAGCTCCTGCTTCCAATAAAAACTTACACCCCATGGTCTGTTGGGGTCAAGAGACTGTAACATATCATAGTACTTTGAAATTGGGTGGGACTGGGTGGCTGTATCTATGAGATCTTGAAAGAGATGATTGGAGCATTCATGCTGTGGAGAGGAGCCTAAGAAGTAAGTAATTACGCCCTGTAGTTGTAAGTGTTTGAAGGGAAGAAACATGGGAATAGAAAAACTGGCCTGCACCACACTCTCGGGACTGTTACCCTCCGAAATCAAGAATGAGATGGATGTTCTACCTAGAGCCGGACAGAAATTAATCGGAATAGTTCGGTGTATGCGGCACTGATAAAAAAATATGACTAAGAAACTGCCCCTCATATACACACAATTTTAACATTTTAATGCTAATAAAATTTTTGATAAACTAAATTTGGCATACCGTGTAAAGCTGTATGAGGCACTGCTGGATGATTATTTGATATAGACAAGGCCGGTAAACCTACACTATAAAAAGTTAGGTTATAGTTTAATAAACTTAATTTTATCTACTTAAAATACTAAAAACAATAGAATAAAGTGCACTCACCACCATCTCCTTGTGATCCTATTGATTCTAAAACAAGATCATGAATGCAAATCTGAGAAAACTGTTTTGCAAACAAAGTAGCCATTTTAAAATCTGTGCCACAAGAATTTTTAAAAAGTTGAAACTATTCAAAAGTCTTACTGACGCTGGTTCACTGGCTGTAAACAGGAAGTTGTGAGCTAATGCGTTGACTTTTATGAGGTACAGAGGGTGGTCTGAACATGCCCCAAACAGGGTGGAAAAATAGAACCACTGTAACATAGACCAATGACGGCCTAGAAGACTCACTGGTTAGTAATCATTACATTTAAATACTTTTTTTTTGGGGGTGTCTTGGCCAGTAGAAGTAGAAGTATAGTTTAGGTGAAAATGCATTAAAACAGAACCTGAAATAAAACTATGTGATGATACAAAACTTCTAACAGATAGTTTCTGCTTTAACATGTATTATGTGAAACAGAAACAGATAAAATAATTCAAACATCCTTCCATTGAAATGAATGGGACCTGTGTTTTAATTGGGTTAAAACAAAAGGAGGTGTTCTGAAACTTAATTATTTGAGATACAAAATAGACTTCAATATGCACAATTTCAGGCTTTTCATAAAACTACAAAAATACTGTTATACACAGTTTTAACAGAAAACCTTGTCTTGACCAGTAGAAGCAGAAATATAGTTTAGATGAAAATGCATTACAGCAGAACCTGAAATAAAACCATGATATGATATAACACTTTTAACAGATATGCATGTTAAAAGAAACACTATGTGAAACAGAAACAGATAAAATAATTAAAAAATCCTTCCATTAAAATGAATGGGGCCTTCATTTTAAATGGGTAAAAACATAAGGAGGTTTTGTTCTGAAACATATTTAAGATACCAAAAGTCTTGAATGTGCATAATATCAGACTTTCAATAAAACTACAAAAATAATGTCATACTTTAAACCAATGAAGGGTTTGCTGACATGTTTTATACTATGAGTGCCCAGGTTAAATGAACTGCATCTGAACTTTAAAGATCTCTTACTGTGAAAAATCCTGGGGGCGGGAACGTGCAATGACATCCGGCATCCACCCCCCAAACTTTCTGGCACCAGTCACTACGGTACCACGGCCTCCTCCAGAGGTCTCTCAAGTTCTGGTTGCACTCCCCTCCCTCTCCCCTGGAGAAGGAGAGCAGTCCTCGGGATGCTCCATCCTTCTTCCCCTGGCTGGCCCTCCGACATCCCGGGTCTGTTTCTGAACCCAGGTTGCTGGCATTGCAAGTGAAAATCCAACCACTGTGCTGACGGGCCAGCTGAAACTACATTTTATGATTCATCAGCCCTAAGGCTAAACAGATCTGCACCTTTTGCTGAGTCAGCATGGTAGAGTCATGTAAAGGTCACTCAGAGATGATCTTATGCTAAAACAATCTTAGACTGTATAAATATGCCCCTTCTTGTAAATGCAATGTCTTTTGGTAAAATCAATTTACCCCTTTTGTATAAGTGTAGGGCTATATCCATTTCTTTCAACAGCACTCTGTAGTGTTACACTCAGTTGTTCATACAGTGTGTCAAGTTCCATAGCAATACATGGCATCTCTTTAAATTCTGACAAAGTGTCATTTATTGCATGTATTGTATCAAAATAAGATGCTGTGCACCCGAGTTTCTATGCTGTCTACTTTTATCCCTTCTCACATGTCTGGGGCAGCTCAGACAAGCCAACCTTCCTCACCTAGCTATGACAATATGGAAGGGGAGGAGGGTCACTGCATCATTCCAGCAGCATGACAATATGGAAGGGGAGGAGGGCACTGCATCATTTCCAGCACACATGAGAGTGGAAAGGGAGTGGGGTGCTGCATCATATCTGGCACACACAGGAAGGGGGCAGGACATTGCATCATTTCTGGTGAACACGAGATGCAGAAGGGATGGGGACATTGCATCATTTCCAGAACACATGGAAGGGGCGGGCATTACGTCATTTCAGGACATCAATCAAAAGAGGTGGGCATTACATAATTTCTGGCCATCAATCATCCATCAATGAAATTTTGACAGTTAGTATACACATATACTACTAGTATGCCTCTTTGCAGATGACACAAAGATCTGCAACAGGGTTAATACACAAGGGGTGGAAAGGATGAGAAGGGACTTGGCAAGGTTGGAGGAATGGTCAAAAGTATGGCAGATTAGAGTCAATGGAAAGAAGTGCAAAGTAATGCACCTGGGAAACAAAAACCCAAGGGAAGTGTACAAAATGGGGGGAGATATTAACGACAACAAAAATGGAAAGGGACCTGGGGATACTGATTTCAGACAACCTAAAGATAGACAAGCAATGTGAGAAGGCAGTAAGGAGGGCTGGGGAGATACAGGGATGCATAGGGAGAGGCACCACCAGTAGAAAACAGGAAATTGTTATCCCTCTGTACAGACAGTTGGTGAGAACCCATCTGGAGTACTGCGTGCAGTTCTGGAGACCCCATCTCTGCAAGGACATAGACAGGATGGAGGCAGTCCAGAGGAGGGCAACTAAAATTGTGCAGAGTCTGCACCAGAAGCCATATGAAGAGAGACTAAAAGAGCTTAATATGTATACCCTCGAGGAAAGAAGGGAGAGGGGGACATGATAGAAACTTTCAAGTACCTCAAGGGAATCAACAACGTTCAAGAGGGTAGCATCTTTCAGAAAAAGAGATGTACAAGAACAAGTGGGCACAATTTGAAGATAGAGGGAACGACTCAGGAGCAGCATGAGGAAGTATTTTTTCATGGAAAGGGTGGTGGATGCATGGACTAGCCTTCCTGAGGAGGTTGTGGGGTCAAAAATAGTGGGGGAATTTAAGAATGTACGGGACAGACATAAGGCAATTCTAGTGGGAGGTAGGAGGAAGCAGGCTGTTGGTAAAACTAGGATCTGCAGCTTATCCAGTAGGTAGGTAGGGAAATGGGTAGATTGGGTGGGCCAAGCGGTTCTTATCTGCTGTCAAAGTCCATGTTTCAATGTAAAGCATTTGATAGGGTTTTATGGAAACATTTATTTGAAGTCCTTCAAATAAATGGGTTTCCTGATAATTTTATAAGATAGCTGAAATTATTGTATAATAACCCCACTGCATCAGTTGTTACTAATGGAATTATTTCATCCTCAATTGACTTAAAAAGGGGGACAAGATGGAGCTGTCCTCTCTCCACTTTTGTTTGACTTGACACTGAACCCATTAGTTAGGAGGTTGTCTGTGGAGAATGATGTCCATGGCATTAGAATGTGAGACACAGAACACTGGCTTTCTTTGTACGCAGACGATATCCCTATGTTTGTCACAAACTCTGGCCAATCCATCATACAAAACATTAGAAATGATTGCCAATTTCAGACTGGCTTCAGGATACAAGTTAAACAAAGATAAATTATCCTTCCTAACTCTGAACCATCATTGTAATAAACAAGAGATAGTTGATCCGGGAATAGCTTGAGAAATAGAAAAACTTGATTATTTAGGAATTACAATATTTAAGACTGTCACCAAGACTATTAACAGGAACCTGCTTCTTTTTAAACATGTTATTCGTGACACCCCAGTTAGATGGAATAATCTGCCACTGGGGTTATTTAGATATGGTCAGAATTATCATTCTGCCTAAATGTCTACATATCTTCATGTTTTTGTCCTTTAATATAAATAAAAAATGGTTCCTAGGTATTCAGAGCCTAATCTCAAATTTCTTATGGGCTTATCGAAGATGTAGAATGGCCTATCACTGTCTGTCCAGACTAAAAGACCTGGGGGGGGGTCTTAAAGCACCAGACTTCTACTTTTATTATCTTGCATGTAGAATGATGCAAATATCAAAATGGTTTGATATGCAAGAGAATGCCCTCTCCAATTTGGGATGGCAAAACATGGAGTCGGAAATAACTAAAGCAACAATCAGTTTAAGTTCCCTTTTATTTGCTAGGCCCCCTAAACCCCTTAGGAACAAAATTCTCTCCGACAGCCTTTCTATTCTTAGAAGATGGTCTAAAATATTAGATCTAAACTTAGGGAAATCCAGACTCCAGCTGTTGTTTCATAACACTAATCTTATCTCTGATGGTCAAGCCTTTCAGAATCTGGAGTGGGAAAAGAAAGGGGTATCTAAAATTAAAGATTTACTACAGGTCTGCACGCTATAAATCTTTAATCAAACAAAATATCTACAGCAATCTGATGAAGACATGTTTTGACCGTATAGCTTGGAGCATAAAATCTCATATATTCGATGGGAAAGTCATTCTAGACACAAACACCAACTCTCACAATGTCCTGGCATGCATTCAAACCAGGCCTAGAATATCAAACTATTATAACCTTTTTCTTGCCTGCGTAAATGGTCCTGATACAGGAAGTATTAGGTTGTGGGCTAACACACTTGGTAAAGAACAACTAATTGGAATTGGAAAAAAAATTGGCTGAAATCCATCAAAACATTCAAGACAGTAAATACAAAACTGATACAATTTAAAACTATTCACAATTTGTATTACACTCCAATTCAGATAAACAAAATGGGTCTGAGAGTTCTGTCAAACTGCTTGAGTTGTGGAATTGCTAACTGTGACTTGGCACACATGTTCTGGGATTGCCCTAGTATGACACAACTATGGGACAATATATCTGTTTTAGAGACATTATCTGGTTGCAAGGAAAGATAAACATAGAAACATGTCTCATTGGTCACTTCAGTGAAGTAGAAATTTGGAGCAAGGAACAGGGATGCACTATATTGCTAATCTCAGCAGGAGTTAGGAATTCCACACTGAAGATATGGCTAGAAGACAGAGTTCCTTCACTTAGGGAATGGAATACAGAATGCCTGGAAATTTTGAGAATGGAGAGGCTTGTCCATCTAATGGTTGACCAGAACTACTTATTAAGTTCTAAATGGGGTACTAGCTACAACTGCTTTACTTCAACAACTTCATGATTGTTTTTCTTTACTCTAACTCTATAGTTCACTCTAGGTTTCCTTATTCTTTTTCTCTTCTCATTTCTCATTCTTGATTTTTCATATTGACTCAACAGGTTAGGGGAATGTTTTGTTTTAATGGTCATGGAGTGACTTCTCTTTCTCAACTATAATTTACAATTTAATGTAATGCGTTTTCTCTATTTAATGATACTGTGTATATATAGGGGATATGCAATGGAAATGAGTGGAATACATGATTTATCTGCACAAAAGTGTTTTGACCTCGGGTAACCTCATGAGTGGCGTAAACCACGAGTGAGATGTCTAAGGTAAAACTGTTCGAGTGCAGATAAATCATGTGCTCCACAAGGTTTCCATTGCATATCTCATTTATGCATTAGGAGTGGAGTTCGTTTTATTGTATTTATTGTAGCGTTTGAGTTGTATTTTTTATAAATTTAGTGGGATTATTTTCTGTATTCCTGGTTGAGCTTGGGCTGATTTCTATGGTTACTAGGACAGTTGCTGTGGAGCCAATGTCCAGACGTTGAGAGGATTGTTTTTATTGGTTGTTTTTGGTATGGGGAGGGGCAGAGAGTTCTGAAATCATGGCGGCTTTGGTTCTCGCTTACCGAGAGTTAGATAGAGCCGTTGTGGTGTTTTCTTTTTTTGTGGTAGATTTTTTTTTTTCATAGTAAATTATTTATTTGGTCAATCTCGCCTTATCTGGTTGTTCATACTGTGACTTAGTGTCAGTGTAGC
This sequence comes from Neoceratodus forsteri, assembly GCA_016271365.2. Lineage (NCBI taxonomy): Eukaryota > Metazoa > Chordata > Ceratodontiformes > Ceratodontidae > Neoceratodus > Neoceratodus forsteri. The sequence goes on from CM057456.1 coordinate 350,093,728, forward strand.
GGAGGACTGAGGTGATGCAGTGTGAGAATCAGCCTGTGTGGGAGAACATGGGGAGAGAGGGAGCTGTGGGGCAGAATTTGGTAACAGCTTATGGGGTTGGGAAGACCTGTAAGTCAACGAAGAGATAAAAAAGGGAACTGGTTTGAAATGTTTTATTAAAAACTGTACATGTTGGTCTGGGTAAGAGCAGACTGGAGGCTATAAGAGTTAATGCGAGGTGAGGATTGGAAGAGAACGGAGCGCAGTGTTGAAGCAGCAGTGGGGTTGGGGGGAGTACCTAATCAGACGTGGCTGTAGTGTGCGTTTTTACTTTTTTTTTTAAGTTGTGGTTTCAATACATTTAAGAAGCTGTTCTGTGAGTCAAGTTGCATGGTAGTGCAGAGAGAACAGCATGGAAGTGGGAGAAGTAGCGGGCGGGAGGAGAGGATGGCTGCAATATAGTTTAAAAAATAAGCTGAAACACGATTCTGGTTGGGACTGTTGTCTTGTTGGTAGCAGAATTGTAGGACAGAAACAGGGATGTTGCAGAGAGAAATGGTGCTATGGTACTCGGGGAGCTTTTGTGGGAACAATTGCAAATCATGTAGTGCTGGTGGGGAAGTAGTGCCAGCTGGGGGGTGGGATTGATGGCAGGGTGTTAAATAAATGTTTGATTGATGTTAGGGTGTTAAATAAATGGTGGTTCCAGGATTTAACGCCTATGAAAATAAACACATTTATTTAACAGTTTATTCACCCACACCTATTGCATAAATGTTATTTATCAGTTACATGCCGAATTTATCATTTTTCCTGTTATAGTAACCCTTGCGAGTGACAATTTCAATGTTTATTTGATGTGTATTGTTACTTGACTTTCTAAAATTCACTAAACTTTCATTGATTAAAAAAAAATCTGACTCTGTGGGGCAGATTGCAAGCAACCCTAACTCACACAACATACTGGAATGCCATCCCAGACCCTTCAAACTGGAATGCAAGTGACCTGGTGGGTTGGTGACCATTCCCACAGTTTGTGTGAGCATTCTGATGGTTTGGTGGGCATTAAACCAGGTTAGCCATTGTTGCAGGCTGGGCCGGCATTCTAGTGGGTCATGGAAGTCATTCCTATGTCGGGGACAATGTACCTGCTCACTCTCCCTTCCCTCCCTTGAAGCAAGGCACCTCTCTCATTGTGCCTCCTTTATTGCTAAATTTTGGCTGGGCTCTCTCCCATCTTACATCACCTCACTCCTCTCCACCCCCCCTCCGTCCCACTACAGCCTTCATAACTGTGGTCTTCTGCTTCATTGCACGCCATACTAAGACATCCTCAGCTGGCCAAGCTGCCTTCTCTTACCGCTTCCCCAAACTATGGAATTCTCTCCCCCTCTCAATCCACTCTGCCTCTTCCCTACTTCTTTGACATGCCCTGGTGTTTCTGCCCCCAGCTTTATAATCTTTGCTCTCTCTCCTCAAGTTATCTTCTCACCTCTGCACCTGCCCCTGACCTCCCCCTGTACATCTCATCCCCTCTTTCTACTCCTTCCTCTTCTCACTCACCTTGTCCCCTACCCTCTCTACTCTAACTCCTTGCCCTAGAAACATAGAATCTGTTGGCAGATAAGGACCATACAACCCACCTAGTCTGCCCATTTCCCTACTTGGTTTAGCAATCCCTGCTGTTATCTGGACTGCCTTTCCCCCTGTCTGCTGTACAGCAGGGTACCTTTATGCTTAACCCATGCACTTTTGAATCCCTGTACTGTTTTTGTTTCCACTACCTCCACTGGTAGTCTGTTCCACGGATCCACCACTCTATGAAAAAATACTTCCTAGCATTCCCCCTAAGCCTCCCTCCCTCCAGCCTCATGTTATGTCCCCTTGTCTTTGTGCACATTCTTATCTGAAATATACTCCCCTCCTGTACCCTGTTTATTCCTTTAAGGTATTTGAAAATCTGTATCATATCCCCTCTCTCCCTTCTCTCTTGCAGTGGATAGATGTTAAGTTCCTTGAGTCTCTCCTCATAAGGCTTGTGGTGCATTGCATGTATCATTATTGTTGCTCTTCTCTGGACTGATTCCATTCTGTCTATGTCTTTCCCAAGATGCGGCCTCCAGAACTGGACACAGTATTCCAGATGAGGCCTCACCAGTGATCTATACAATGGCATCATCACTTTGCTCTTCCTACTGGTTAAGCCCCTTCCTATGCACCCCAGCACTGTTTGTTTTCTCCACTGCTTTTTCATTGTTTGGATGACTTCAGGTCATCGGATATGTTAACGCCCAGGTCTCTCTCCTAACTAGTAGTGGCTAGAACCTGCCCCCCATCCTGCGTTCCTCTCTTGGGTTTCTGTGTCCCAGGTGCATTATCTTGCACTTCTTAGTGTTGAAACCCAACTGTCAAAACCTTGACCATTCCTCAAGTAGTCTTAGGTCATTTCTTATTTTAGCTAGCCCCTCCTGTGTGTCGATTCTGTTGCAGATCTTCGTGTCATCCACGAACAGGCATACTTTCCCCTTCAGTCCCTCTGCAATGTCACTTATGAAGACATTGAATAGGACTGGACCCAGCACCAATCCCTGTGGCACCCTGCAGGTCACCTCCCTCTCTTCAGATTTTATGCCATTTACTACCACCCTCTGGGTCCTGCCTTTTAGACAGTTTCCAACCCATTTTACCACTTTAGAGCCCACCCCCAGATTCCCCAATTTGTTAAGCAACCTTCCATGTGGAACGGTGTTGAAGGCCTTGCTGCCTTCTCCTACTGCTTCATATATCATGCTTCCAACCTTCATTTTACCCACCTCTGAATAGACTCTTCTAATATCTACTCATTAGCTTAGCTTAGCCTGCTTTTCTGCACTGTGCTCTTAATTGCATCCTCTTGCTTGACTTCAAGATGCATCCTGCAATAGCTATCTATGCCAATGTACATTTGTTTAATTGCCTCAATATTGCTTGTTATATGATGTGTAGGTTATGGTTAGTATGTTTTTACCTGCTATGTAATTCAGACCTAATTGTTTTTCATGTCTCTCCCCTACCCCTTCCTCCCAGGATGCATCTGGAAATGAGTTGTTACCAGCTCAGTATGTCTTTCCTGGTGAAACTTTTGAAATAAATAAATAAATGTAACCCCCGTGCCAACTTGGGGAGTTACTAATTAATGCCCTGTGGGCATCAGGAGGCAGCGTAAGCACTGGCAGGCCTGCCTGAGGGTGGGGCTTAGCCAGCACAAGGCAGTCTTGAAGCACCAACTGGCGCATGGGCTGGTCGTTGGGAGTAGTCATGAAGGAGAGTTTGAGAGGGAAGGAGCAATTGTAGCCAGCTCCTAGGCCCTTTGGGGGACCTCTAGTCAGGGCTGGGTAGGCCCAGGGCTGGGGTGGGGAGATTGATCCTGGCCCCTCCAGGCAGTAGCAGCACCCAAAAGCATATCGGTGGGGGAGAGAGAGAGAGAGAGAGTCCTGGCAGCAGGTGAGCTGAGGGAAGCTGGTATGGAGCCCAGTTAGCTCCACTGTAGAGGAAGTGTAGAGGTGGCTGACATGACTGGGACTGGAGGTCGAGGTGGCAATGATGTTCTAGAGGGGTTGTGGTGGCAGTGCAGCTCCTCTTGCCCATGTCATGTCCACCTGCAGGATCTGAGGAGGGCGTTGCTATGAAGAGATTTCCTGGAAGCTGTCAGGTCAGAAGGTAGCTGCCACCCTGCATGAACCCTACCCATGGATCAGCAGAGGTGGGCAGTTACAGGAGAAAGGACTGTGCCTGATGTAACGTCTTACCACCCCCATAACAGTTAAGCAAGGCCTAGAAAAAGGGTTTTGCCTCACTCCCATTGGCAGGGATAATTAAAGAATTACTTGACTGCCATTTAGAGACCCTGGAGGACTGGGAAATGCAAGGAGCCTCTTCTGGCTCTCAAAGGGAAAAACTCAGGGTGAGAGGATCCGGCTTCAGGACCCAGGTTACCTGTAAGAGTGTGCCATGGCCGCCAGCCATAGTCCGTGTGAGAATGAACTATGAACTGAATATAGCCCCTGTTTACTCCATGGAGTTGTGTAGCTTGAGCTTTTGGACTAAAAAATAAAATGTTGCCTGATTGCAACCAATCTATTGCCTGGGCTGAATCATTAGCGTCCTGCAAGGGCTGTTCCTGTGTACCTCTAACCAAATGTTTTCAGAGATAATGATGCCAGTTCTCAGCCTATCAATCATGCTGGGGAGTAAAGATATCAACAGGAGTTGCCTCAATGGAGTCCACACTGTCACAAGATGAATCCCTATTTCTACATTTCAAAAAAGTTGTGATTTATACTCTGCTTAAAGTATTTTTACTGCCTAGTCAGGTCGTTGGTGCCCTCCCCTTTTCCAGAGACAATGCAACACCAAACCCCTAGACAGAGATGGGAGGGGGTAGCTGCTGGATGTGTCACCAGTAGAGACTGGGCATAACTGCTGTTGCCTGCCTGTAAAAGTTGAACTGAGCTAAAGCAAACCCCCAGGGCAGGAGTGAGAGAAAAGTACAGAAATCGAAGTCTTGTTCATAACTGGCAACAGAGAAAGCAGGAGGAGGAAGGGGTTACATAAATAAATAAATAAATAAATAGGACAAACTAGAATCAGTCTTTCTTGGTGAAACTTTTGAAATATAAAATCAATAAATAGGACAACTAGAATCAGTCTTTCTTGGTGAAACCTTTGAAATAAATAGGACAGCATGGAATCATTCCGGTTGAAATCAATTCCAGTTTTCACCAAGTTCCCCACAGTCTACTTCCTGCTTTGCTACTGTGACCACCCCCTGCTACTTTACTCAGTTAGCACCCCTTATTTAATCACTGACACCCATACAGGGCACACACAAACATTTAGAAATGGTACCACCCCTAGTTTTGGGAATGTATACCAGGCTCATTCTCTAGAGATCAAGGGGTGGGGGTGTACAAAACATAACCACTTGTTATTTACAAACTAGGTCCTGGGAAGAGATTTTTTGCTAGGCATATGCTAGACCTATCTTCTGGAGGGGTACCCAGTAAACTCACACAGGAAGCAATAACATAACTGTCCAGACCAAAGTTGGGGTTCTAGAGTGAGACTTTATTCAAAAGATGAACTTTAAAGCAAGGGTGGACCCCCAAGGTTTACACATCTTGGCACTTGGAACTTGCAGAAAACCAAAAATTGAACTGTAACTGATAGAAACTTTGTATTCCCACTGCAGTAGGACATAGGACACTTGCTTTGTATTCCCACTGCAGTAGGACATAGGACACTTGCTTTCAGTGGCATCTGGGCTACAACTGAAAACACACATTGCTAACACTAGCACCATTCTTCCATAACCAGTGAAGAAACTGTAACCCACTCCAGGGGGTAAAAATCCTCTTCAGACTTTTGGTCATTTGTCTAAAGTAACCAGGTGCCCTTACTGAACCTGTTGGTCCTGAACTGGTTACTTCAGATGGGGTTCTGCCCACCCTTTGCTCCCAAATTCACACTCAGCCATTCTTTCAGAGTTGCACCTCGAACATTTGAAGCACCTCTTGAAATGCTATTGAATGAAGACTTGGCATGCAGCATTTAAAAACACCATCTAGTTAGTGTAAATGTAAAAGTCCCGAATAGTGTGATATAGTCATACCTCTGGACATCACACACCTCAGCCAACTTTACTTCAAAGACAGTCTTGCACATCTGTACTTACAGGAAAAAATGGTGTGCCTTCCCTTTGGGCATGGAACACAACAGAACAGGTACTTGCTCCCTCTGGCAAAAAGTCAGATTTCACTCACTGTCAGACATTTCAGGCAGCTTCAAAACATCCTGGACCAAACAGGGGATTGACCCTTGGATCCACTGACTAGCAGTCCTTTTCACCCCTCCAGGGATGAAAATCAGGAAATTCTGGTGAAGAAAGGTCTCCACCACTTCACTTGGCAATCTGGGAAATACCAAACTAGGGTGAGAAATCCAGGGCCCTAGACTCAGAGCCCACTGGTAAAGCAGTTCTCACTCCCACACTTTGACTCTCACTCTAAACACTAACTTCAACTGACTGCCATCTCAACATTCTATCTCCCACCTCAACAGCTGGCACAAGGGTTATGCTGCTGTGAGAGTTCCAAATGAGCTCATCACTTCAGTCTCAGCTGAAGCCAAGTAAATAGAAGAGTGAGCAGGTGAAAAACCATTGTTAATCACCAGCTGCCTCTCCCTGCCTAGCACTGTTACTGAGGGGATACTAGTAACCCCAAGGGACTGGGTGGTTACACTCACCGCATACCAGATGAATGACTGTCCACAGTCATATCTCCATTTGGCATTAGGCCATCTTACCCTCCGTGTTACTTATGGGAAGGTTGCGCAAGTCCTCCCCTACCATGTGCTAGGCACAGACAGGTAACACTAAAGGAACAGAGGCCGGCTGATGACACTTCAGCCCCTATCCTACAATCTATTTATCAGTGGCTCCAAAAAAACTGCTTGAAGCATGCCCTAATAGACCAGTACTGAGAGCCCCTACTGCAGATCAGGATCCCCAGTCTGTCTATCCCCCTAGCCCTCTAGGGAAAACTATCTGACCTAGGCTACCTACCGGGGGAAAACCTATCCCCAAAAACTTCCCAGGATACCTGTGCACAACAAAAGGAAAACATACATTACATTTCCAAAATTACCACTCCTGTGAAGAAAAACATGTTAACACCCTGTTAACCATAAACATTTCTAAAAACACTATGAAACGGGGAACTCAGAGGAGTTCCAAACATCTTCATCTTTTCTTCTTTAGGAACATCTGCAAGAGAAGAAAAACACAAAACACATTCTGCATTCCACAAAGTGCCTAAACCTCCAATCAACACTAAAGAACCCTCCAAAATATTTTTTTTATAAATGTATAGAAGTAAAAAAAATGGAAAGAAAACATTTATGCAACACACTTTGGGTATGGAATTCCCTACAAAGTTCATATCCAGGGACCAATGTCACTGGTGCCCATAGGCATTGTCCATTAAAGAGTCTCTCCTAGGCCGAAGCCTGCTGAAGAACTGTTCTTGGACAGGACAGGGCCTTTATAGCACTGCAATCCAGGGGGAGAGTCTTTGATGAAAACATTAAAGATCCTTGGATAGTCTTCAAATGTAGGATGTGTTGTGCAAAGTCAGTTAATGTAAATAAAAAGGGCTTGTCTTACCAGCTCCTTGAAGAATGAAAAGTTTCATCTTACTCTTCGAGCTGAGGAACTTCTCCCTTCAGATCAGATAGCATCTTCAGATACTGCTGGGATGATGTCCTGGAAGGCTAGACAATGGAACAGGAAAACTTCTGGGATGATGCTTCTGGAAAACCACACAATGAAACACGAAAACTGCTGGGCTAATGCTTCTGGAAAACCAAATGATAAAACAGGAAAACTGCTGGACTAATGTCCTGGAAGGCTAGATAATGGAACAGGAAAACTGCTGGGCTGATGAATCTGGATACATCTGAAGAAATCCTGGAATACCAGAAGAGCTGCACCTTCCTCCATAGATACTGCTGCTTCAGATGACAGACATTTGGACTGCCACTGCTCACTTCGTTAAGGCATGCTGGGCATATTCTCAGTGGGTGATGCCATTAAGAGTAGTACCACTCAGGGTGTGGGGCAAGGACTATGACCCCTTCTGGGCATACCAGGTTAACATTGTGAAATGTCTTACACCCAGTCCCATCCACAATTCGAACAGTGTCAATGAAGAGAGTCCTGCCCAGTCTCCAGAATCTAAGACAGTCATTGCTGATTTTGTCCTTTACACATTCTGGTGCCTCTGGATGCATATTCTTCCTTGCCTCCTCCATAAGCCAGGATTGCCTGTTTTCTTCGATTTACTCCCAGACTCGGGGAAGAAAACTGGGATAGGACTTCCCATACATGGCCTCAGCCCTTCTACGGATCAGTCTCCTCTTTACTACTCTTTACTAGTCTGCAGCCAGCGGCCCAGCTTGGGGGTGGCCAGTCTTGGTTGATCCAGTATTTTAAACTCATAGCACAAAAGAACTTGTCCTCCACCACTTCTTGGGACAAGTTACTTGAGCCTCCTTCAACTGCTAGTGGCTCCTCTAAGGCAAGAGCTTTAGGTGACTCATGGAGGCCCTCTCAGTGAAGATACTCTGCTTCATCCTCCTCTTCCTCATCACGCATGATCTGTGCCCAAGAATGAGTAAACCTTCTCACTCCTGAGACATTCCATTCCTCAGTGGGTGCAGAGGTGGTGTAGGAACAAAACTAATTTGATTGAAAATATTTTATTATATTATTATCCTATTCTTATAAATTATTAATTGTCATTCTATATTCTCATATTGGCTTAATTATTAAGTTCTATAAATGTTTCTGGTTAAATTAATATCTGAACTCTAAAACAAGGACAATGCTGCATAAGGCTTAAATGCTGAAATGGAGGAATGATGCCATGAACAAAAAGGGGATATAGCATACATGAGACAACTTCAGAAAAAAAATTGTTCAAGTGTAGTCCATTTAAATTGGAAGCTTCCCCACTGGCCTCTCTTCCAAGGACTGGCAGAAGAGCCTGAAGCTGAGATTAAGAGATCATTGCCATGGAAGCTAGACATGCTATATAGATGTGTTTTTCTGTGAAACCCATCTCCTGGCATGTACAGACATCTAACACAGGTTGTAATACAATAGACTCTTGAAATTGAAACTTTCATTCATAGTAAATGCTCAGAAGCATCTATGTATTTGAAAATCATACAGGTTATTGGCAATACATGAACCTGTACAGTGATTAAGTTTCAAACCTGTTAGGAAAGTGTAGTGTGAACTATTTACACAATTCTGTAGCACCAAAGCTGTTAAGGCTGGTAATTACAGAGTGGTGTCTAAAGTAAGTTGACCTTGCAACCTCTTTAATAAGATGAGTCTTGAGAGTTTTATCTAACAAGCAACACCCAGTCGCTTCTGATGTAAGCATTCTTAATGAACTTCAAGCAGCATGGGGGTCATGCACCAGTAGACACAGACAAAGAAAACACTTCTAGGAAGAAGTTTTTTCATGTTATAGACTGTGGAAAAATGACAGATAAGCAATACATATATCCTTTTGAACAGGAAAAATTGTACTTCTGAAATCTGTAAATACATTTTAGATATCTATAAAATAAAAAGTTTTATAAGGTTTTCATAAATTACAGATTTTATATTAGAATTAACACTATCATATTGGTCTTAAATGAATGAATCCTCTCTTTTAGCCACATCTGAAAATATAGGTTTTGCATCTGTAACAAGGTGCACATAGATGCAAGAAAGAAAAATTGTTTTATATCAAAAATTGTTTTTGAAGATGAGGTCATATTGAGAAAAAATGGTTTAGGAGGGGCTAACAGTAACACCCTCAAAATGCACTAAAACCAATCATAATTTGATGATGATGTCACCTAGCAAGAGGGTCATAAATGGGGTGCTGGCAAAGCCAACTCAGAACTGCTTGATCCTTTGGTGAGTGAGGACCTGTATTGGCTGCTCTGACAACTTTGGGTGAGATTGGAACTTTTACTAGGCCACAAGCATGAAATCACACCTGCTTGGGACCATCATTTGGGGTGAGCCATTACCACCACAAGGAGGTGTTAGGTACAAGCTTGAAAGCCTGCACAACGTTGCAACAAAGCCCAGATGCTAAAATTGACTGTTACAGGAAGGACTCTCTTTCCAATATTGGATGAAGCAAGGCCTATGTTTTACATACTGAAAATCTGGACTAATGTAATGTTTTGGAATTTCTACTAAATGCCTGAACAAGAGACTGTCTTTGGAGTTTACCAGCCAGCAAGCCTGCAGTGCTGTTAAATAGCAGTGAGTCCGGAATTGTAGGTTCAAGAGCAGAAATGAACTGAAACAGAAAAGAGTCACAGAGTCCAGTTACCAAAACAACATTGCTGTCCACAGGGAAATATCTTCTTACAAACTGTTGTGCTGCTGAACTGCTAATATATTGCTGTCTGATTTTTCTCACCAAATCATGATAAGTGACTTTTGATGATTCATGATGTCAAGCAAGAAGGATCCAGCCTGCATTGCTTCACTGATGTCATAAGATTCTTCAGTTCCAGGTTCCAGGGGAAAAGACAGAAGACAACAGCCAAGCCAAGCCACTGAAGGACTTTCGTCATCCAAAATCAGAAGTTCTCACCAAGATTTTGAAAGTTAAAAGGCAGAAGAAAACCACACCTACATATAACTAAAAATGTAAGTATTCCTTTAATTATTCCAATATTAGTACTTTCATTTGGCTATTTGGGGTGGTAACATAGTGCATTTTTAGCTACAAAACCTTGGGGCCCAGATATTCAAACTGCGCCATTTCTGTGGCGCAAGCCCATGCACCGCTCAAATTTGTTGCGCAGGGGTGTGGCCAGGGTGATATTCAACGGAGTTGCGCTATGGCACAACTGCTTTGAATATTGCCCCTAGCCACCACCACCAATAGTGCAAGTGGAACTGCGCCAGCGCAAGTGGTGAAGTGGAGCATTGAGCCGGTGGCACAAGTGCCATTAGCCATGCACAACATCTGCGATATTCAAAGGTGACATGCAAATGGAGCCATAATTTATACCAAAGGTGCATGGGGGCCATTTGCATCTGATTACGGCCCCATTTGCATGCCATTAGCAGTGCAGGTGTGCTGATCCCCGCGACTTGCGCCTGGCGCCTGCTGAGCAGCAGCTGCGGGGGACCGATGCCCCTGCAGCCCAATCACGGGGCGTCCTGTAAGGGACAAAAACGTCTCTATCCCTGGTGGTCAGTGGACCGTGATTAGCCGATCGTGGGCATAACTGTATCCCCATTAGCCCGATCACGGGCATAACTGTAATCCCCGAGTCAATATCCTGGTGGTCAGTGGACCACGATTGAATCTGATCACGGGCATCAGTATCCTCCCCAAGTCCAATATCCCTGGTGGTTCAGTGGACGCCGCAGACCCGATCGCGGGTGGCATTCCTCACCCCAAGTCCAAAATCTCTGGTGATCTAGTGGACCCTCCACCCCACCCGCCCACTGAGCCCCACCACCCGCTCCCCTTCAGCTGGTGGGCAGCAACACCCCACCGCCTGCCGCCCACCGACTGACAGCTCGGTATGGCTGCACGCCCATTGGTTCAGGCAGCAGGCCAATGGGTGCTCCAGCCCTCCTGCTAGTCAGTCCAGATATGTGAATAATTCATTCATATCTGAACTAACAGATCTGTTATGGGCTACCGCCCATGTCTCATACTCTGAACCCAATAAAGCGTCTGCTCTATCAGTCGGCCGGAGCAGCAGTGCTGAGTGGGTGGGGTGTTGCCGCCCTTGACCGGCTGATAAGAGGGATCAATGGCCCAGTGAGGGTGGAAAGTCACTAATCTCAGATCCCGGACAGGGGATGAGAATGCCGCAACGATCGGGCTCCATCACTGGACCACCAGGATGTACTTTGAGGGACACTGATGCCTGCAATGGGCTAATCATGGTCCACTGGACCACCAGGGATATTGGACTTCAGGGGGGATACAGTTATGCCCACGATCGGGCTACTCGGGGATACAGTTATGCCCATGATTGGGGCATGAGGGGGGTACCGCCAGGTGTGGCAGGAACAGGTGATGTCCACCCACAGGTGGCAGCTGCTGTGCTGCACCCTGCAATGCTGCAGCTCACCTGTGGGTGGCCCTCGTCTTGTTCCTTTCTTTTTAGGCGTAACTTTGTGCAGGTGCAGGTAGGGGTTGTGTCTGCATAACTCTGCACAGCCCAGGCTGAATATCGGGCTGTACAGTTTATGCATGGGCATGCCCCCCCACCTGTGCCTGCATACAATACTGATGCGCCCTGGCGCATCAGGATTTGTGCAGCGCACTTTTCCCTTTTAAATATCGCACCAGGGTGCATCAGTGGGTTGTGCATGGCGCAACACCGTTGCGCCATGCGCAACCTTTTTGAATATCTGGGCCTGGATATACAATTAAGCTATAATTTAGACATAAAGAAGTGCCTTCTTGTATACTATAAAGTTTAAAATAATTACTATACAAAGATAATCTGAGACACTAGTGCAATGAGTTGCAAGTTCTCATAGTAAAAAGGTAATGATATTTATAAGTATGCTGAAAGAACAGCACAGACAATGTCATTTATGGTTCTGAATATTGTTTATTCATTTGCATTGTTTATTTGCTGAAATTTGTTTTCTTTATTTGTTTTATTCAATTTACTTGATTTTCTGAAACCTGTGTTTTATTTCCCATACACCCTAAGTTTGGACTGTTATTCACTAACAATCATCTCATGAATGAGAACCCCAAAGATGTCAGAACAAAGGCTATAATATCACATTTTATAATGCAACACTTGGATCCACCTCAGGCCTTACCCAAAAATTATTTTCATAAATTACCAAAAATAATTATAAAATTCACAAATGATATTATCCTTGTTCTCCAGATTCAAAAATGACAATGAAAAACACTTTTGCCAGACTCAGAATTAAAATAAATATATATTTTATTCACATATGTACAAGTCCTAAATACTCATAATTAGCATAAATATTAAGCATGATAAAAATAATGTAAACATAAACTGTAATGTAAACAAAACATATTATTACTGTTATTGTTTGCAAGTTACTAAATGGCAAATGTAATATTTTTCTATGCTTGTTTCTCAAGGATTTAAAGATAGAATTACCCCGACAGCGAGAAAAGATCAAATGAAGTAATTATCTGTTAGTAAAGCCACAAGAGAAAGGACTTTCAAAGTAGCATAAGAAAATATTTGGTTCTTTGTTTAAATTGTGTTGGATAAAAGGTTATTGACATTTAATGGTAATTGTTGTTAAAGTTTAGTAACAAGAACTTGAGACATGGCAGCTGTTATTGCGACTGTAGGTATGGTTCATGCAGACGCAGGGGCAACACTTTTAGAGTTGCCAATACCTATCATCAAGGAGGAGCCATTGATACCTCTGTGTCCAAGTGGTAGGACAGAAGAAATAATTGAATGAAATGAACTGAATAAAAGGTATGTAGAGATGATTGAGAAACTGTGTGTTGATAAATTAAGGTTATCTAATGATGTAATACAGTTAAACCAACAACTAGGAGAGAGATCTCATGAATGTAGTAGACCTGCAGGCCAGATTCAATTGCTCAAAACACAGTTAGATGAAAGTAATGTGAAAATATCTGACAGAGATGGTGTCCTAACCAACTTAAAGACTTACATTGCTGCCTTAGAAAATTTTAATGAACAGTGAAAAGAGCAGTGCTCAGCTGCAGGGACAAAGAAGGCCAAAATATTAAAGACTAATGAGAAGCTCAAAGAGTGTTGCACAGCTTTGGAAAGGGAAAAAGCAAAATTAATGCATGCTAATGAACAGGTTACCAAGGAGCTCAGATGGTACAAATGTATAATGATGTAAGGAAGCAATATGACTGTGAAAAGAAACAGTGGGCAGACAGGAAAAGACACCTCTTAGCCAAATGGAAAGAGGAAACCTCGGAACAAAGAAGCATAAGCTGTTCACCCCTAAGGTATCTACCCCAGGGTAATGAACAAGGGGCTTATCCTTCTTGGGATTCTCGCAGTGCAGGACCTACAAATGGAGCAGACCCTTGCCAACCACACTCACCTGTTCATTCTCACGCTGAAAAAAAGAGTTAAAACAAGAAGAAACAGTGCAAGAAGAGAAAATACCTAAAGATAGCGAGATCAGTGTACCAATAGGGACAAGGAGAGTAGCAAAAGGGCTGGATGCACAAACAGAAAAGGAGAGATCTGAAGGTGCAACCTCACAAAATGAATTAAAGGAGGATAGCCAATGGAAAGAGTGGCATACCTTTTGGAGCAACAGCTCTTTGAACTAGGAAAAGAAGTAAGAGATTTGAAGGCCCAAAAAGGTGATACCAAAAGTAAAAGTAAAATTCATGTGAGACCAAAAGCATCTGAAGAATTGGGCCCAGATGACTCCCCCTCTGGAAAGGAATATTCCTGTTTAGAAGAGGAACCACGTGATAGACATAGAAAGGGATATAAAATTAGACAAAAAAGAAGTTCTGATTCTGAAGATGAGTCATCTGATGGATCCAGAAAAAATAAAAAGATATTTGAAAAGGAACAGGGGTATTTAAAATCAAAGACTGTTTCACAAGCTTGGAAATTGGTAGGAGAAAGATATAATTCTAAATCTGCAAAAGGACGCATTGGGCAACATATTTGAAAACTAAGAGTGTTTTGAATCTTTGTCCATAACTGATGAGGGAGAACAGAATTTTGTGATTAGGTGGTCTGTTGATGATCCTCAAGCTGAGTGGTCAAGAAAGTCTAGAGAAAGTAGGAATAAACCTGACAAACTATATAAATTCCTGAAGAAGGAGTTTGGTAAATATCGCACCAAGGGGGGCAGCCAGACATGCTGCCTACCAAATGCGGTGTGGGGTTGATCAAAGTCCTAGGGAATATTATTGTAAGCTAAAGGATGTGTACATTGGAGCAGATCACTCAGGCAGTGATTTAGATGACATCTGAGATGCATATCATCAAAGGTTTACCCCTGCTATCAGGACACAATTGGCACTCGAGCTTAACAGGAGGTCCAGGGACATTCACTGGATTGCCAGACAGGCAGAACACATCTGGGACTCTGGAAGAGGTGATGGCTCTCCTCCACAGAAAAAGGGGGGCCACTCCCAAGGTCCAAGTGTCTGAGGTAACTACCTCAGATACTTTGGCTATGGAAGGGGGTGAGCTATCTACTCCCAAAAACAGGAGGCAAAGGAAGAGAAAGAGGTAACAATCAACCAGGAAAAGCTGTGGAGCAGCCCAAGGCTGTGCCTGACCCTGCAGTAGTAACTGAACCTACCAACCCTGCCCAAGCTTCCCCTGTGGTGGTTCCACCACCTAGCCCTGAGCCTCAGTTCTATCAAAGCCCTCAGCAACTCCCACATCAGCCATACCAAAACTAAGGATCCTTCTATGGAGGTTATGATCCTGGTAGAGGGCATGGCTGAGGATATGGGAGAGGATACTACAGAGGATACAATAATGACTGCAGAGGTGGTAGAGGTGCCTATAGGGGCATCAAAACTATAACAATGAGCAAGATGGTTACAGGTTCCAAGACAGACCTCAACCTGCTTCCCCAGTCATGGAGGACATACAGGGAATGAAGGATCAAATGGGAGACATAAAAATGCTTCTCCAACATTTGGTCCCACCTCCTCCTCTGCTGTCTGTTTTTTCTGCACCCGTGCAGAACTCACCTGCAATATCCAGTGGAACCAATAATGATGGCCAGTGACTAGTGCCTCCTGTCCTTCCTAATGCTGCCCAGGTCAATGAAATTGCAATTGCTGATGATGGTAATAAAGCTGTCATGAAACTGGAAAATGAGAGTGTTAGTTCAAAACCTGATCTTACCCTAGAGGTATCCCGAGTTACTGCTGCAGGCAGTGAAAAGTGTCACAGTGAACCTGCCATGTTGCCAGGAGTTAAGAAAAACAAATTCTACCTGGGCAATTTAATCCCTAAAGGGTGGGAAGATACTGTAGGTTTTACTTTGACATAAACATTGAAAACAGCCTAAGTCATAAAGTTTTAGTTGACTCTGGAGCAGAAGTTACCTTGATGTCCAGAAGCTTTTATGACAAACTGATAGATGCGGTAGATAACTCTAAGGTGTTGAAACCCCTCTCTGATGGCCTACAAGTAGTAGGTTATGGAGGGGGCACTCAACAGCCCCTAGGTAAAGTGTGACTGAAATTGAGGTTTGGCAAGATGGAAGTCAACCACCCAGTGTATATCACTGATAGAACTGGGGATGATTTTTTGATTAGAAATGACCTCCTAAAAAGATTCTGGCCCATCATTGACTATTTCCATGGACTCCTGTGGGCAAAGGTAAACAGGTTCATTCCATTTGGGAAGAGTCTTAAGGTTGTTAAACAATCAGAATCATGTTATCTTGAGAGAAATGATGCAACAATTAAATTGAATGTTGTACATTCTGATGTACCTGATGTATCTGTACTAGGTGATCCAGAAAATTTGGCTCCATGGAGAAGTAGAGCTCACATGGTTTGTCAAAGCATGATGTGGTAAAGTCTGAGATTAATGCAAGAGGCCTCACTTTCTTCAGCAAGGAAGTGGACCCTTCTATCTCAGAGGCACACCCTGTAATTGACACAGAGACATTAGATTCTGAGTACCCAACACCCTCTGGGGATGGTGGAAAGGAAAAACTGCCGCTAAGTCAGGGGTCCTTACTCTGCAATATAAGGTCAGAGGAAGGCAGGTTAAAGGTGCCCATCAAAGCAGAGAATTTGCAGACAGTAAATTCTGTGCTATGCTTAGGTTATGAGCACTGTTTAATTAGTGAACTGTTTTACAAGATGTTAAAGAGGCAGAGGCCTAGTTTAACATGTGTAAAGAAACAGGAGTGGTTGGAAAATGTCCCATATCAGAAAAACTAGCATGAGGAACATAGGTATCAGTGCTTTGAACCTCCAGATAGGGGAAAAGGAAATATAACACCCTGTAAAGGTAGTACAATGCCTAGAATCTCCCATGCACCTGGGGCTAGACATCCTTGTATGACTGGATGTGTATGTTGACCTAGCCAGTGATGTTCTTTGGTCACAAATAAGGGGGAAATTTATCTAATAAAAGTGACACCGCAGGCCTTGAGGTCTGGGCAAACTATTCCTCAAGTGTGCCAGGTGGTAAATGAGTTCACCACAAGAATTCCAAGTAATGTCAAGAATCTCTCTCTTAGGGTTAATGTAAAGAAAGGCCAAGAAATGCCTGACAAGACTGCAGTCTTTGTGCTTGACAAGCAACTTAGTGAAATGGGTTTAAAAATCCACTCCATACCTTGCTTGGACATGAGTAGCAGAGTAATGCATTTCTTAGTACATAACCCAGTGGTAGAGCCTATCACTACAGCAGCTAACTGTGAGTTAGGGGTAGCGATAGGGGAATCCTTTTCTGGTTTGGAATTAGTTATTCCTGTTATTGGGGAGTTACCAGAAGACATTCCTCAGGATGAAACAGATGAAGAAATAAGGTCCATACTAAATTGTTTAATTGCTTTACAAGAGATTTGCCCAGTAGATAAGCAAGAAATACAGGCATGTAAAGTTGAAAACAATTACCTTGTACTGTCCACTATGGTTAATGAAACAGAACAATTTAAAGAGGTCCATGTGATTGATGCTGAAAATGTTCCTGAGATAATAGAAGATGAGGTAGAAATAGGTAAAAAATTACCTTTCCCTGACTTTAAAGAACAAGTTGAGCAAGCTATACAACATTTTAATTGTTAAACAGAAGTAGAAAAAGAAAAGGTTTGTGAAATGTTCCTTCAGTTTAAGTACATGTTTGCAAAAGCTGCTCATGATTGTGGGGTAACTGACCTCCATGTTACCAGGGTACCTAACAACCCCAGTAAAGGTCCAGTTTGTGTACGCCAGTACAGAATACCACTAGCATCTTATGAACATGTACAAGAGATACTGGATACCTTACTGGAGCGAGGAATTATAAGACAGGTAAACTCTATTTATAATTCCCCCATTTGGCCTGTATTAAAACCTACAGGAAAGTGGAGGCTCACTATAGAAAGGTAAACCAACAGGTGTCTTTATCTCACTGGCCCATGACATATTTGGACCAAAGTTTGGCCGAAGTTCAAGGTGCCGAATATTTCACTACCCTAGATATAGCAAATGGATTTTGGACATTAAACGTAGACCCAAAAGATCAATATAAACTGGCTTTTACCTTTGGAAGGAGACAATACACATGGAATAGGTGTCCTTTTGGGCACTTAAATTCACCAGCAAATTTCAATATCTTTCTGCACAAGGCCATGCCTGATGCCGAAAGCAGAGGAAATCTGGTTTACATAGATGATGTACTAATCAAAAGCAACACTTTTGAGGAACAGCTAGCTGAAGTAATCAATGTGTTAAACCAGCTGAAAGCCACCGGTGCTAAGTTGTCCTTACCAAAGGGGCAATGGTTCAGAGATAAGGTAAACTATCTTGGGCATGAAGTTGGTCCTGATGGGCTATGCCCTCAGCATACCAAAGTTGAGACGGTCCAGAAAATTGGTCCACTCAAAACTTTAAAAGAGTTATGCAGTTTCCTAGGGATCTGTAACTACTCGAGACAGTTTATCTAGGGTTATACAGAAATTGTCTAGCCCCTCACCAGGCTGCTGAAAAAGTCAGAACCCTAGGTGTGGAGGGTGGAGCTAGAAAAAGCCATGTAAGCTTTTAAAGATAGTCTGAGTCAAGCACAGTGTCTTGCTTACCCACAAATGGATAAGGATTTTTATCTAGAGGTAGGACATACTAGCAACAGCATCAGTGCAGTGTTATATCAGAAACATGATTCAGACAAACATGTTATTGCTTATGCGAGTAAAACCTTGAGTGATGTTGAGAAAAAGTTTTCAGATTGTGAAAAGGCATTGTTTTCCACCATATGGGTAGTACAACGGTTCAAAACTTACATTTGTGGTAAGAAAGTTGTTATAGGGACTGGTCACCAACCCCTTACACTTTTGGGGAGCCAGAAACCTAAGGATGGTAATGTGTCTAGAAGCAGAATTGTGGCCTGGACCTTAGCACTCCAGGGCCTACCCCTAGAGGTTAGGTATGCAAAGAACAAGAGGAATACAGTAGCTCAAGGGTTAGCAGATGTGGAGATGCATAATTGTACTGTAGATGAACCTCCGGTACAAGACCCTGACTTATCTCCTGAGTTGGATATGGTGTACCAACATAACAGGCACCACCACTATAATGAGAATGTGTGTGAAAATTTGCCTAGAGCCTATGTTGATGGTTGTTCATTCAGGCAAGGTGAAGACTGATGTTCTGGTTTAGGAGTGGTATGGCAGAATAATGTACCATCTACTCCTATCAAGTACAAGCTCGGTCCTAAGTCTAACCAATATGCAGAATTGGCAGCCACCTATATAGCAGTACAGACTGCAGTACAACATAAGTTACAAGACACTGTAATTTGTACTGACTCTAATTATGTTAGGCAGGACTTCTTTACACATTTACCAGGGTGGAAGGTGAACAGTATGATAAATTCAAGAGGCAGTAAGGTGATGCATGCAGACCTTATCCTAGCCAGAGATCAGTTGGTTCAGGAACATAAGTTTGTTTTTTTATTGGAAAAAGGTAAAAGGACATTCCAAAGTTCAGGGACCAGACAAAACAGGAAATAACCTAGCAGATGCTCTGGCTAGGGAGGGTGCTTTAAGTGGAGAAAAAAATGAACTTTGTCCCTCCTGTTCAAGCTAAGGTGGATGTGGTTACTCACAGACAAAAGCAACAGGAACAGGAAAATAAGATTCTACACTTGTATAGTGAGAAACCTGACTTTGATTTAGTGAAAATGCAACAAGAGGATGAACTGGTAGGAAAATGTTATAATTTCATCAAGGATCCCACTGAAAACATGATTTCTGACAATGACCTACAGGATAGCCAGGACCTGGGAGCCATGTATAACCAGAAGGATAAATTCCAATTAAGGACTGATCTTCTGGTAAAAGTTGGTAAAAATCCACACAAGGTCCAATAGGTTGTTCCTTTAGGACACAGGGGAATTATGTTACAACATGCTCATGATGAACCATCGGGAGCACATAGTGGGGGACAGGAGAACTTATGAAATCCTGAAAGAGATAGCCTACTGGCCCTATGTGTACGATGATGTTGCAGAGTATGTACAAGGGTGTATATGTTGCAAGTTCCAACCAGCTACTCCCAGACATAGAGCACCACTACAGTCAAAAGAAATCACTGTGCCTTGGTCAGACATCCAGATTGACTGGATTGGTCCTATTACCAGATCTTCAAGGGGTAACCAATACCTTTTGACAGTTACTTGTCTGTTCATGAAATGGGTTGAGTGTATACCTGCTCCAACTAACACAGCCAAGACCACTGCTTTCTTATTAGTAAACCATGTGTTTAGTCGATGGGGATTACCATTAAGAGTAGAATCTGATAGAGGTCCTCATTTCATAGGAGAGGTAATAGAGAATGTGTGGAAAATTCTAGTACAGAGGAAACTACACGTGTCCCACCATCCACAATCATCTGGACAGGTGGAATGCGCTAATCAAACAATTGTGTATATACTCAAAAAATATATCAGTTCTTCAGGAAAAGTTTGCGATGTAAAGTTACCACTAGTATTAATGGCCATACGGGCTACTCCTATTAAGTCTACAGGTGTATCTCCTTTTGAAATGATGACAAGAAGACAGATGTGTTACCTTTACATCTCCTGTATACCACAGGAAATGTAAACTCAACACGTGCCACTACAGCACATGAATATGTAATCCATTTAAAACAGCATTTTCGAGAAACCTTTGCATTTGCTCAAAAGAACTTAGAAAAAAGTGTTGAGGTTTCCAAGTCATATTATGACAGGAAAACTAATCCAAAAGAGTATCAAATTGGTGATAAAGTGTTTTACTTTAATTACAGTAGGGATAAAGCCAAGGTCAAAAAGTTTATTTTAAGTTGGCAAGGACCGTTTGTGATCACCGACAAAATCTCACCTGTAGCAAATCAAATTGAACTAAAGCAGAAAAGCACTGGAGAGGCAGTACCTAAATGGGTCCATATTAATCAGTTGAGGCAATATCGTGAATGCAAAAAAACACTGGAAAATACTCTGAATGAACCTATGAGTGGTGATTAAGAATTAGCATCTCGTTAAAATGTTAATTGCCATACTGATCTTTGAAACTAATGAGTAAAAGAAAATTTGTTGTATTGTATAATGTTCAAAACAATGTAAATGATTGTTACATTATTTAGAAAGTGTACATAGTTGTAATCATGTTCAAGCATGTTTATTCATGTAGCACTGTACATATTTCTATGCCGAAAAGTACATCTCCAATGATGTCACCTAGTGTTGTCACATCTGATGATGTCATATGTGATGTCATAAGCTACCACACGATGATGCAACTTTGTGTTTTATGTTTTATTTTTCCTGCAGAGCTTTAAACTATGTACCCATATATAGTAGGATTGTAGTTTTGAATTACAAAATGCATTTTTGGGGTGCATTTTTAATTCAAAGGGGGAATGTAGGAACAAAACTAATTTGATTAAAAATATTTTATTATTATATTATCCTATTCTTATTAATTATTAATTGCCATTCTGTATTCTTATATTGGCTTAATTATTAAGTACTATAAACGTTTCTGGTTAAATTAATATCTAAATGAACTCTAAAACAAGGACAATGCTGCTTAAGGCAGCAATATTTGTTAGTCGGTGAAAAAATTCATCATATAGTTTTTTTAGCATAAATGTATTTCTAAAAACCTAAGATTCATGCTCAGCATACTTTTTACTTTCTCAGGTATGTTAAGACTTTTTGTATAGCGGATCTTGTAATTAATGACTCACATCATTAAAGATGGCCACCATTCACCATTTTTTATAAATCTGTTCCCCTTGTTGAATGTGCATGCTAGATTCATACCGTAGTTGCATTAGGATGGTTCTTCTGCATGTTTCTGATAGTAAACAGCACAAAATATTGAATTTTTTCATGGCGGGTGTAGCATAGGTGTGGCAAGGGCGTGGCATGGGCGTGGCAGCGTTAAAAAAACTTCTAGACCCCATATCTTGGGTCAGGAATGAAAGAAAATGAAAAGCAAAATATGTATCTTGATATTTTTGCAAGACAAACCTTACTACTGCAAAAATGTGTATGTTTATTAACAAGCACTGCTGCTTTTTTTTTGTGTTATCTCTTTATTCTTCTTCTGTCCCCGGTGTCCCCCTCCTTCTGACTGCACATACCCCGAAGCCCCCTTTCAGGATCTGCCCCTAGAGTACCCTTACCTTCTCCTTTTCTCCTTGCACAGCGGGGTCTGTCCTAGGTGGGCTCGGGATGGGGCAGTCTTCATCTAGAGACACGAGGACTGCCACTTTCTGCTGTTCTCCCATTTCTCCGCCCCCCCTGGGATGCGGCACACAGGGCCGTCGTCCTGGGGGGCCCGGCGATGCTGATGCACTCCTCAAGCGCCTAACAGCGTCCCCCTCCCCGGACTCCGGTGGCGGAGCCTCAACCCCAGCGCGGTGCTCCCACCAGCATACTCGGGGTTGAGAATCCCTCTGAGGAGGAGAGCATCCATTGGGGCCTTTCGATCCTCCCTCCCCAACCGACCCCCGATGACCCGAGTCCGTTCCTGAACCCGGGTCGCCGGCGTGGTACGAGGTGTGGCATCTAGCGCCTCAACCCTCAGTGCCACCGGGCCGGCTAGCACTGCTTCTTTAAATACTGAAATGGAGGAATGATGCCATGAACAGAAAGGAGATATAACATACATGAGACAACCTTAGGATAAAAAAGTGTCCAAGTGTAGTCCGTTTAAATTGGGAGCTTCCCCACTGGCCTCTCTTTCAAGGGCTGGCAGAAGAGCCTGAAGTTGAGACTAAGAGATTATTGCCATGGGATACAGATGTGTTTTTCTGTGCAACCCATCTCCTGGTATGCACAGGCATCTAACACAGGATATAATACAATAGACTCTGGAAATTTAAACTTTTATTCATAGTAAATACACAGAAGCTCCTATGTATTTGAAAATCACACAGGTTATTGGCAATACATGAACCTATACAGTGATTGTTTCAAACCCGTTAAGAAAGTGTAGTGTGAGCTATTTACACATTTCTGTAGCACCAAAGCTGTTAAGGTGGGGGATTACAGAGATGTGTCTGAAGTATGTTGACCTTGCAACCTCTTTAATAAGATGAGCCTTGAGTGTTTATCTAACAAGCAACACCTAGTCGCTTCCATTGTAAGCATTCTTAATGAACTCCAAGCAGCATGGGGGTCATGCACCAGTAGACATTGACAAAGAAAACACTTCTAGAAAGAGGTTTTTTCATGTTATAGACTATGGAAAATGACAGATAAGCAATACATATATCTTTTTGAACTGGAAAAATGTACTTCTGAAATCTGTAAATACTTTTTAGATAGCTATAAAATAAAAAAGTTTTATAATGTTTTTATGAATTACAGATTCTATATTAGAATTAACATTATCATGTTTGGTCTTAAATGAATCATCTCTTTTAGCTGCATCTGAAAATATAGGTTTTGCATTTGTAACAAGGTGCACATAAATGCAAGAAAGAAAAATTGTTTTATATCAAAAATTATTTTTGAAGAGGAGGCCATATTGGGGAAAAAATGGTTTAGGAGGGGCTAACAGCAACACCCTCAAAATGCACTAAAACCAATCATAATTTGATGATGATGTCACCCAGTAAGAGGGACATAAATGGGGTGCTGGCAAAGCCGGCCCAGAACTGATTGATCCTTTGGTGTGCGAGGACCTGCGTTGGCTGCGCTAACAATTTTGGGTGAGTTTGGAACTTTTACTAGGCCACAAGCATGAAGCCACACCTGCTTGGGACCATCATATGGGCTGAGCCATTGCCACCATCAGGGGGTGTTAGGTACAAGCTTGAAAGCCTGCACAACATTGCAACAAAGTCCAGCTGCTAAAATTGACTGTTACAGGAAGGACTCTCTTCCCAATATTGGATGAAGCAAGGCCTATGTTTTACATACTGAAAATCTGGACTAATGTAATGTTTTGGAATTTCTGCTAAAAGCCTGAACAAGAGATTGACTTTGGAGTTTACCAGCCAGCAAGCCTGCAGTGCTGTTAAATAGTAGTGAGTCCAGAATTGCAGATTCAAGAGAAGAAATAAACTGAAACAGAAAAGAGTTACAGAGTACAGTTACCAAAACAACATTGCTGTCCAGGGAAATATATTTCTACAAGCTATTGTACTGCTGAACTGCTAAAATCTTGCTGTCTGATTTTTCCCGCCAAATCCTGATAATTGACTTTTGATGATTCATGACATCAGTCAAGAAGGAGCCAGCCTGCATTGCTACACTGATGTCAGAAAATTCTACAGTTCCAGGTTCCATTGGGAAAAGACAGAAGACTACAGCCAAGCCACTGAAGGACTTTTGTCATTCAAAATCAGAAGTTCTCACCACAATTTTGAAATTTAAAAAGTAGAAGAAAATCACACCTATAGATAACTAAAAATGTAAGTATTCCTTTAATTATTCCAATATTAGTACTTTTATTTGGCTATTTGGGGTGGTAACATAGTGCATTTTTAGCTACAAAACCTTGGATATATAGTTAAGCTAGAATTTAGACATAAAGAAGTGCCTTCTTATATACTATAAAGTTTAAAACAATTATTATACAAAGATAATCTGAGACACTAGTGTAATGAGTTGCAAGTTCTCATAGTAAAAATGTAATGGTATTTATAAGTATGCTGAAAGAATAGTACAATGTCATTTGTGGTGCTGAATATTGTTTATTTGCTGAAATTTGTTTTTTTCAATTTACTTGATTTTATGACATCTGTGTTGTTTTGTTTACATTACAGTTTGTTTACATTATTTTTATTATGCTTGATATTTATGCTAATTATGAATATTTAGGACTTGTACATATATGAATAAAATATTTACATCTTATGATTTTAAGTGTGGCAAAAGTGTTTTTCATCATCATTTTTGAATCTGGAGAACAAGGATAATAGATGTGAATTTTATAATTATTTTTGGTACTTTGTAAAATAATTTTTGGGATCCAAATGCTGCATTATAAAACGTGATATTATAGCCTTTGTTCCAACAGTGGACATCTCCCAATTCAATGTTTCTCATACTTTGTCCTCCCCCACCAGTCTAGGATTTGGACCCTGTCGCCATGGGTCAACTGATCCCTCTGTGTCAGTGTTCATTTGGGACACAGGCGTGGAAACCTCTCTCTGTTCCTGCCGCTGCAGTGGATCATCATCAGTTTTACTTGCTCTTTCTGTGGCACACTCAGCAGACCTTTCCCCAACAGGTTCAGCCTGGTGCTGCATGCTGCTACTGCTACTGGCAGGTTCCCCACCAGAGTCTATGTGGGAGCCAACCAAATTCTTGTTGCTCTCTCTGGAACTGTGCCCCTGCTCATTCCAAATTTTGCAAGACAGTCTGAGCAATGGGGTATCAGAAAAACATCCCTTCCAGCTTTTAGACACACAATGCGTAGTCTCACTGGATAGCTAGGAATTGCTACTTCTGGAGGTAACCTTTCACCATAGTAGGATCTCTCTACGTCTCTCTGTATTTCCACCTCCTCTGCAATCATAGCACGGGCATGATCAGGGTATCGGGGTGCTCCTGAAGCCATATCTGAAAGCAAATACATAAACCTTTTGTTACACAATTCACTTGCTGGCTTCTAGGGATATCTACAAAATGGCTCCCTACTGCTGTGTTTACATTGCTGACCCCACCCTGTCATGGCATCTGTAACTTTTATCATGCATCACACTCTATTCAACTTGCTCAAAAACTGAGTTTCTGACCTTTTTGGCTACTGAAATTACTTTAAACTGCAAACAATTGTCTTTGGTGGCGCATCTCAGCACATTCATATTGATTTAGTATTGGTAACTTGACTTTGCGATCAGCACAGTTCAGAAAAATTCTATTTACATATTCACAGTTGCTTAAAGTCACTTGCAACCCTCACAGTTTTTTTTCTTTGCTCAGGTTTGCCTGTTTGCTGCATCTGATTTCTACAACTTACAGTCCTGCTGCTTAGAAATTTACTGCTGCTGTACCCATGTCTTATTGCTCACAGTCTATTACTCAAAATTTACTGTTTGCTGTACCTGCCTTTACAACTCACAGTCCTTCTTTGTGCATAAATTACACTGTTTGCACACAAGTTCAGCTGGCCTGGCATTCACACACAGTTTGTTTGCATAGTTTACTTGTTTACTCACTGTATTCAGTAGCTGGTTCCCTCTGATGGAAAATCTCAGCCTGCTGCCAATTCAAGGAAGGCCTCTGGGGTGAAACAGGTTGGCAGTCCTGCTGATTGTAGCCATGATCACCTCGATCACTCTCCAGTCAGTTGGAATCAAATCAAATCAATCTTTATTTGTAAAAAGCACCTTTCTCATAACCAAGCCGCTTGCACATGCATAAAACAAGCATAATAAATAATCATAACAAATCAATTAAATTAATAAAATCCAACAATTTAAAACTCGATAAATTACAACGGCAGCCTAAAAGTCTGGGTATGCCAAACTAAATAAATAAGCTTTAAGTGCAGCTTTAAAACTCTGGACAGTCAGGCAATCTCACACCCGGAATATGGGTTGAGCCCGAAATTACACTTTAAAAGTCTGTTTGTGAAAGTTTAGAATGCTCACAAGCTCCTCAATGGTTGATCCTGGTCTAACCAGCTCGCACACCACTCTCTCTCTCTTCTGTGAACACTCTGCAGCACACAGATGCTGGCCGGGGGGCGGGACTGGATGCAGCCGCACCATCATTTGACACCATGCAAATGAGCCTCTCTCTGTCTCCTCGCTTGCTCTTCCTTCATGGCGATCATCGAGTAGGAGCAGATTTAAACTGCAAAATGTAACTTTTTTTCTTGACTGCACTTTTCAGCAGCGGGTGCACTTTTTTGACCATTTTTACCACAGTTGCCGGACATTTTCTTTATCGACTCCCCCAATTTGCACACTTAGCGCATGAAACTTTCAGGGCACATATCTGAGTCTGTTCCTTAAAGTCCAGAATACTTCTGGCATTTGAAAATTGCATTTTAAAAGTTCTTTAAGCACTTTTTGATGCAGAGACCAGGACACACATTGCAATGCTTTGCTGTCCATTACTTAGGTGAAAACACACAAGCAGCACTCGGTTTCTTTACTTGAATGGGAGGCACACAAGAAGCACATTTTGGTGGCATTTTCTAGGGCACAAATCACTTTTCCAATGCTTCCTATTTGGGCTACACCGCTACCAGACAGAAAAATGCTAAAATGCCCTAAGCAAAAAATTAGTTCTCTCCCCAAATTAAACATCATCAGATGAGCCCCCAATTTTTGTAACCCACCCCCTGCTACTTTACTCAGCACCCGTTATTTTAATCACAGACACCCATACTGGGCACACACTCATACATTCAGAAATGGTACCACCCCTAGCTTTGGGAATGTATACCAGGCTCATGCTCTTGAGATCAAGGGGTGGGGGTGCACAAAACATAACAATTGGTATTTACAAACCAGGTCCTGGGGAGAGATTTTTTGCTAGGCATATGCTAGACCTATCTTCTGGAGGGGTACCCAGTAAATCTACACAGGAAGCAATAACGTAACTGTCCAGACCAAAGTTGGAGTTCTAGAGTGGGACTTTATTCAAAAGATGTACTATAAAGCAAGGGTGGACCCCCAAGGTATACACATCTTGGCACTTCGAACTTGTAGAAAACCAAACAGTGAACTGTAACTGACAGAAACTCTTTGTATTCCCACCACAGTAGGACATGGGACACTTGCTTTCAGTGGCATCTGGGCCACAACTGAAAACACACTTTCCTAACATTAGCACCATTCTTCCATAACCAGTAAAGAAACTAACCCACTCCAGGGGTTAAAAATCCTCTTCAGACATTTGGCCATTTGTCTAAAGTAACCAGGTGCCTTTACTGAACCTGTTGGTCCTGAACTTGTTACTCCATATGGGGTTCTGCCCACCCTTTGCTCCCAAATTCACACTCAGCCATTCTTTCAGAGTTACACCTTAAACATTTGAAACGCCTCTTGAAATGCTATTGAATGAAGACTTGGTATTCAGCATTTAGAAACACCACCTAGGTAGTGTAAAGGTAAAAGTCCTGAATAATGTGATCTATTTATACCTCCAGACATCACACACCTCAGCCAACTTTACTTCAAAGACAGTTTTGCACATCTGTACTTACAGGAAAAAATGTTGTGCCTTCCCTTTAGGCATGGAACACACCAGAACAGGTACTTGCTCCCTCTGGCAAAAAGTCAGATTTCACTCACTGTCAGATATTTTGGACAGCTTCAAAACATCCTGGACCAAACAGGGGATTGACCCTTGGATCCACTGAGAAGCAGTCCTTTTCACCCCTCCAGGGATGAAAATCAGGAAATCCTGGTGAAGAAAGGTCTCCACCACTTCACTTGGCAAGCTGAGAAATACCAAACTAAGGTGAAAAATCCAGGGCCCTAGACTCAGAGTCCACTGGAAGAGCAGTTCTCACTCCCACACTCTGACTCTCACTCTAAACACTAACTCCAACTGACTGCTGTCTCAACATTCTATCTCCCACCTCAATAGCTGGCACAAGGGTTATGCTGCTGTGAGAGTTCCAAATGAGCTCACCACTTCAGTCTTAGCTGAAGCCAAGTAAACAGAAGAGTGAGCAGGTGAAAAACCATTTAACTAGTTAATCACCAGCTGCCTCTCCCTGCCTAGCACTGTTACTGAGGGGATACTAGTAACCCCAAGGTACTGGGTGGTTACACTCACTGCATTCCAGATGAATGATTGTCCACAGTCATATCTCCATCCGGCACTTGGCCATCCTACCCTTCATGTTACCTATGGGGAGGTTGCACAAGTCCTCCCCTACCATATGCTAGGCACAGACAGGTAACACTAAAGGAACAGAGTCTGGCTGATGAAACTTCAGCCCCTATCCTATGATCAATCTATGGATTCTCAGTAGCTCCAAGAAAACTGCTTGAAGCATGCCCTAATAGACCAGTACTAAAAGCCCCTACTGCAGATCAGGATCCCCAGTCTGTCTATCCCTCTAGGGAAAACTATCTGACCTAGGCTACCTATCGGAGGAAAAAAACCTATCCCCAAAAACTTCCCAGGGTACCTGTGGACAACAAAAGGAAAACATACACTACATTGCATTACATTTCCCAAATTACCACTCCTGTGGAGAAAAACATGTTAACACCCTGTTAACCATAAACTTTTCTAAAAACACTATGAAAAGGGGAACTCGGATGAGTTCTAAACATCCTCTTATTTTCTTCTTTAGGAACACCTGCAAGAGAAGAAAAACACAAAACACATTCTGCTTTCCACAAAGTGTCTAAACCTCCACCCAACACTAAAGAACCCCCCCAAATATTTTTTTTATAAAAGTATAAAAGTAAAAAAAATTGAAAGAAAACATTTATGCAACACACTTTGGGTATGGAATTCCCTACAAAGTTCAGATCTAGGGACCAATGTCACTGGTGCCCATAGGCATTGTCCATTAAAGAGTCTCTTCTAGGCCAAAGCCTGCTGAAGAACAGTTCTTGGGACAGGACAAGGCCTCTATAGCACTGAAATCCAGGGGGAGAGTCTTTGATGAAAACATTAAAGTTTCTTGGATAGTCTTCAAATGTAGGAAGTGTTGTGCAAAGTCAGTTAATGTAAATAAAAAGGGTTTGTCTTACCAGCTCCTCGAAGAATGAAAAGTTTCATCTTACTCTGTGAGCTGGGGACCTTCTCCCTTCAGACCAGATGGAATCTTTGGATACTGCTGGGCTACTGTCCTGGAAGGCTAGACAATGGAACAGGAAAACTGCTGGGATGATGCGTCTGGAAAACCAAACCATGAAACAGGAAAACTGCTGGACTGATGTCCTGGAAGACCAGACGATGGAACAGGAAAACTGCTGGGCTGATGAATCTGGATACATCTGAAGAAATCCTAGACTACCAGAAGAGCTACATGTTCCTCCATAGATACTGCTGCTTCAGATGACAGACATTTGGCCCGGTACTGCGCATGAGGCTATGCATATGCATATCATTTCACCTATGCATATGCAATAGTGCATGCCAGTGTAGTGGCTTGACTTTTTGATGATGCGTTTTACAACTTTTAGCCTTTGTTTTTTATTAGAAACCAGTTTCCCAACTTCAGAATTCCTCTAACAACTAAAAGATATATTCACCTAAGTGAACATGGTGGGAGACGTACACAAACCTCTTCTAGCATCAGTGCTAGTACTCAACCTCCACTTGTACAGTTTTCCTACTATATTTGTGGTGCAGAGCAGATGGGGCACAGAGGGCATGTAAGTGCCATTCCATTAGCAGGCATATAAAAATGACTAATGGATGTTTGGGGAACAGAGGAGAACAGGGTCTCAGGAAATCAGGAAGCTAGAGCACAGTCTCCCTAACAAGGGACTATTTTCTGGTGAAGCAACAAAATCAATGAAAATTATTAACCAAAAAAGAGTTTTTCTTTCTTTCTTCACCACAAAAAAAGGGAACATTGTACAATTACAATATACCACAACAGGCTGTGGGTGATGGCAAGATTTACACATGCCTGGTGTGGTTTTCTCACTTGCCCAGTAGCCTCGTGAGCAACCACACCAGGCATGGATAAATCCTGCCATCACCCACAACCTGTCGTAGTATACTGCTTAAGTCTTTGATTCTAGGTAGTTGATTACCAACTCCATTTGCGCTTAGAAGAAGGGCATCCACAGATGTACCCAGAAGAGAATGGAGTTACATGTAGGGTACTTAAGCAACTTACCACGACAGGGAGTGGGTGATGCTAGGATTTACCCATGCCTGGGATGTTGTTTGGTCATGAGGCCGCAGGCCGAGTGGGCAAACACCCCAGGCATGGGTAAATCCTAGCATCACCCACAACCTGAAGTGGGATATTGCTATTATACAATGATTAAAACATTTTTTTATTGTGAGAAGCAAAAACCAAATAAAAACAGTTTTTAATTGTATATTATTTTTATTGATTTTGTTGTTCCGCCACAAAAAATAGTTCCTTGTTGATAAGCAGAATACTCCCCCCTTATATGTGTGCAGAGAGAGAGAGAGAGAGAGAGACTCTACTAGTTTTGCCTTTTTTATTTCACTACTAACCCTTACGAGTGTGTTTCCTGAGTGCGTTTGAAAGCTGAGAGCCTCATAGCTTGTTTCAAGTAGATGTTGAGAGACAGTTCTGTGAGATGTGAGGTTGCCAATTTTGTGCTTCTGGGTTTCTGGTGGCTTTAGTGGTTTCGCTTTTTGTTTTCTGGGCAAAAAAGATTAACAAAAGATTTTTGTATATATTTTGTTCAGGCTTTGTTTTTGGGTTTGGAGCTTCAACAGCATTCATTACTTGGTATACAGTTAATTTCAACTACGGAGCACTGGTTCCATGGTTGATGTGGTGTGCGCATGCGTGGGATCGTATTTTGAAGATGCACTTTGTTGGAATTATTCCCAGCTGTTTTTTGCTTCTGGGCAGGGAAATCACAGGGAAAAATCTTTTTTTTCTTCCTGTGGCTCGGCCTTGGAAATACTGGAGTGGGCCAAGGCAAGACGGCGTGAAGCAGCAACTGAATTGTGGAGCCTGCGTCTGCCCTACTGGTCTCTATGTAGAGCAGTTTTGGGACCAGAGGGTGAAGATGTTAGGAGAGAGCTTCCTTGAAATGTGATTAGGTGAGCCCTGTATGGTGGGATACAGGTAATTTAACTGAGTTCTTTTTGGCTCAGCAGTCTCACTCTCATGCAACCTAGCATTTATCTCAGCTGCCAAAACTGCAGTACTTCTTTTGTCCTGTTTTCACATTGTACTTTAGCGGGGATGTGACAGGATGGCTCCTGTCATGGAGGGGTGCCCTGGTCTTCCTGCACACCCCCCCAAGAATTAATTAAATGCTTAAAAAGATGCTATGTCAAAAAATAAAGGAATACAGGACAGGAGCAGCAACCCATTATTTGTTTCTGTGTCCCTTTCCCTTCAAATCCTATCCTGTCCAGTGCCTCTGAAAGAAAAAGGAAAGCCACTGTGAAATGTATTCAGCAGCTCTTGCTGCCTTGTTTTGCAGTAAAAGTAAAGAATGCCCTTATTTATGAGAAGACGCACATGTCGTGCTGTGTGTGCAAACTCCTGAGCGGGAGTGCATATAAGGAAAGCACAGGTTGCACTTTTGTACAAAACACTGGTGCCCCAAATAATAATTAGAGGGACGGGAGAGAGAGAAAGAGAGAAAATAATTTTAATAAGGAGCGAGGGCGCTCCTTGAGCTCTGTCTCTCACTGCATTGACGTAAGCACACTGAGCTGAGCAGGTGGCTGGCAGGATGCCAACAGAATAGATCAGCTGCTCGATGTAAAAGAAATAAATAAAAAAGAAAATTGTGTCCCGAGAGGTGCGTATTGCACACAATGTGGTACCTCTTCCTTGTTGGGAGCAGGAATGGCTCCATGACTGCACTAGGATTTACTGCATGTTGCGGTTTAAAAATAAATAGAAAAAGTGGCAAATGTTTATGGAGCAAAGGCAGGTTCCTCAGCCTCACAGACCACCGCACTATGCAGCATGGTATTAATCGAGGGCAGGGTTGAATTTAATAAAATGCAGAGACTGAAGATTTTAAGAACATAAAGATAAATGATAGCCACCTGAGATACAAACAATGTGGCTGGAAATAAAGATTATAGGTGGCTGTCAGCTGTATAAGTCAGGAGGGCCTATTTGAAAAAGTAAAGCCGACAGGCTGAAATTTCAGCCGTCGGGAGAATTAAGAAAAGTGCTCCTTAGAGATAGGAGCCTCCAAATGGAATAAAAAGAGGTATTAAATGCCTAAGGGGATAATTTAAATGTGAAAACATATAATGTGCTGGAAGCGCAAGAAAATAAAGTAAATTATTACTGGGGAAGACAGAGGAAATAAAACAGAAACATGAAACAATACAGCCTGATTTAAATAAAAGAGTTTGGGGACATTGTGTGCGTTCTGAAGGTATGCCCCCCCTTCTGTATAGAACCCTGTGAGGAATAAAATACAGGGTTATTCATTAATTATGAAAATGCCTAAACTTGTACTGTAGACTGAGCTGTTTGTAG
The DNA here is from genome assembly GCA_016271365.2 of Neoceratodus forsteri. NCBI lineage: Eukaryota > Metazoa > Chordata > Ceratodontiformes > Ceratodontidae > Neoceratodus > Neoceratodus forsteri. The sequence goes on from CM057456.1 coordinate 350,126,585, forward strand.
TAAGACTCATTCAGAATAATTGAAAGGTATAGGGAAGCAGCAGCCCCAATGGCATATATTTATACTACCCTGGATTCCTTCTAATTTTTAAAGAGGGAGGAGTCTGAAATAATTAGAGCTAATATATATATATATATATATATATATATAGGCATTTTTCTGACTAGGAGTATAGGGAAGGATGCTACTATTAAATCAGAATGCTCACTATAACAACAAGGCTTAGAAGCAACCTTTTTGTTTTGTATGGGTGCAGGTTGTGAGCCTTGGAAACCTACTGTTTACTGCTACAGTTGCTGTCAGAAGTGGGATTCCCGGCTAAACGTCCAAGTTGTCCTGGGGGAGTTCAGCTGAGGCTGCTAGACCTGGCAACTCAGGATAAGGCAGAAAGTGCATGGTGCCAAAGGAGATGAGGAAGTTGGGAGACGGTGGTCTGGGCGATGCACCACAGGACCAGATGGCTGACCTTAGGAGACTGCTGCACTGGATGAATGGGTGCTGGTTGGATGCAGAGTGATGCTGGAGGGAGGCAGAGCTCAGATGTCAGGAGCTGAGGATCCAGATGGAACAGGCCAGAGACACATCCAGGAGAAAACCAGTGCAAGTCAAAGAAAAAGTGGCAGAGGAGGATATCCAGGCTATGGAAGAAGAGGACCCAGCTGGAGTAACCTGCCAATATTCCCGGGATGTTATCTGGAGGAGGACCCCCGAAGAAACCTTGGTGGCCACCGTTTCCTTAACTACCAATGTTTCCCAGATGCTACCTGGAGGAAGATGGCTTGAAAGAGGACGAGTCCCCAGGTAAGACAATTCTTGTAGAGTCTGGGGTGAAGACTACAAGCAACATAAATGAGTCTGTAGTAGCCGAAGGAACTTTGAAATGTGTTGTACCCCCTCCTTAAAATGTGATGATTTATATACTGTAAATTGGTAAAAAGTACAGGTGGGAAATCCAGACATCAACAGGTTAGGAGCATATGTTAAAGTCCAGATTGGAAAGCAGGTCAATGGAGGAGTAAGGAAAAATCAGTTATGGTGGGATGAGAAGAGGGACAAGGTTCTCTACCATATAAGGCCTAACCCCAAGACAAAGCAGGTGGATGCTAGGGTTATGGTACCCATGGGCATGAGACAGAAGGTGCTGGAGACTGTAGGAGGTAGCCAGCTGAAGACTTTAAGCCATGGGGATGTACTGTCCCGCATCACCCTGGTTTATTATTGGCCTGGCATGTATCGGCAGGTGACCTACTATCTGAAAGTTGATGCTGAATACAAGCAGAGAAGGGTACCAGAATGGTGGAATGGTGGAATCACTTCAAGAGTTGAAGGCCAAGGTACATGGCACCCAGGGAAGAGATTACAATTTCAACATAGAGCAAACAGATCAGGGTGGTAGTCTATGTAATCTCTTTCAGTTTAATGTTTCTGACCATCTTGTCAGGTGACTTCCCAGGATGTTTTTTTCTGTAAAGGGACAAGTTGTACTTAAGAATTCCCTTAGGAGGCCTATTGGGAATAGTGACCACTTGAGATAGGTCGACACTTAGTTCCGAGGACCAAGTAACAAAGATTTCATAAAATATATGTAGTATGGATCTGTTTGAAATGTCCATTTGATAGAGGCAGCCACAGTCAGCATAAAACTGCTGTATACTACATTGTCTGGTATTTAAGAGTGATAAAGACCAGGAAATAAGTCTCAGGGTAAATGTCGGTAGGTATGATAAGGATGTAGATTGCATGTGGGAATTTGCTGTCATTATTAGGGACCCTGAGACAGAGCCAATGGATGAGGGTGGGCCATGGTTCCATCCCCTTCCAGAGTGAAAGAAGGCGGATAACAGTATGAACCATCTGTTCTCTTCAACTACAAGAAAACTGCTGTTGCAACAGTCTCTTCTATTCTATTTTCTTATCTCTTCCAAAGTCTGAATGGTTGGCCACCTTCGGGTGATTTCCCCTCCTTCTTTTGATCTTACTAGAACTGCTGATCTATTTAAATCTCCTTTCTTCTGGTTTAAATAAGGGAGCTTCAGGACATAAGCTCCAAAGGTATATTAGCAGGTTCATTTTTCAATATGGGTGCCAGTTAGTACAAAATGAAAAATGGGAATATGGATTCTATGTGATGAAAAAGAGTTCAGAAATTTTCCGGTCAGTGATGACTGGTACTGTATGGAATGTATGAAAACTGTATGGAATATGGGTCTGTTAACATAGACGCTTATTATGTTCAACAGAATTATAGCTCCAGGGTAAATGTGTCAGTAGTGTTGTGTAAGGATGTTCAACATTACACATTCTGATTTATGGGACCCTGGGGTGGAGCTTCAAGGTGAGGGTGGGCCGAAGCTCCACCATACCCTTTGTTGGGTTGGTACATGTGTATCAGACAACCAACAGACGGTTGTCTTCTTAGATGGGGAGGAATGTGACAGGGTGGCCATCATGGAAGGGTGCCCTGGTCTTCCTGCACACACACACACACACACACACACACACACACACACACAGGAATTAAATCCTTAAAAAGATGCTACTATGTTAAAAATAAAGGAATACAGGACAGGAGCAGCAACACCTTCTTTGTTCCTGTGCCCCTTTCCCTGCATGTCCTCTCCTGTCCAGTGGCTCTGAAAGAAAAAGGAAAGCCACTGTGAAATGTATTCAGCGGCTCTCGCCACCTTGTTTTGCAGTAAAAGTAAAGAAAGCCCTGATTAATGAGAGGAAGCACATGTCGCGCTGTGTGTGCTAACTCTTGAGTGGGAGCGCATGTAAGGAAAGTGCAGGCTGTGCTTTTGTACAAAACACTGGTGCCCTAAATAATATTTAGAGGAAAGGAAGAGAAAATCGTTTTAATAAGGCGCGCACTCGCTCTTTGAGCTCTCTCTCTCTCACTGCATCATCGCAAGCACATGGAGCGAAGCAGGTGGCTGGCAGGATGCCAATTAAATAGACTATCCGCCTGATGTAAAAGAAAGAAATAAAAAGGAAAATTGTGTCCCGAGAGGTACGCATTGCGCACAATGCGGTACCTCTTCCTTGTTGGGAGCAGGAATGGCTCCATGACTGAGGATTTACCGCATGTTGTGGTTTAAAAATAAATAGAAAAAGTGGCAAATGTTTATGGAGCAAAGGCAGGCTCCTCAGCCTCAGAGACCACCGCACTATGCAGCATGGTATTAATCGAGGGCAGGGCTGAATTTAATAAAATGCAGAGATTGAAGATTTTAAGAACATAAAGGTAAATGATAGCTACCTGAGATACAGACAATGTGGCTGGAAATAAAGATTATAAGTGGCTGTCAGCTGTATAAGCCAGGAGGGCCTATTTGAAAATGTAAAGCCAACGGGCTGAAATTTCAGCCATCGGGAGAATTAAGAAAAGTGCTCCTTGGAGATAGGAAGCTCCAAATGAAATAAAAAGAGGTTTTGAATACCTAAGGGGATAATTTAAATGTGAAAACACATAATATGCTGGAAGCACAAGAAAATTAAGTAAATTATTACTGGGAAAGACAGAGGAAATAAAACAGCAACATGAAACAATACAGCCTGGTTTAAATAAAAGATTCTGGGAACATTGTGTGTGTTTTGGAGGTATGCCCCCTTCTGTATAGAACCCTGTGAGGAATAAAATACAGGGTTATTCATTAATTATGAAAATGCCTAAACTTGTTCTGTGGACTGACCTGTTTGTAGTAAGACTCATTCAGAATGATTAAAGGCTATAGGGAAGCAGCAGCCCCTAGTGGCATATATTTATACTACCCTGGATTCCTTCTAATTTTTACAAAGGGAGGAGTCTGAAATAATTGAAGCTAATTGTATATCTATGGGCATTTTTCTGACTAGGAGTATGGGGAAGGATGCTACTATTAAATCAGAATGCTCACTATAAACAGCAAGGCTTAGAAGCAAACTTTTTGTTTTGTACAGGTGCAGGTTGTGAGCCTTGGAAACCTATGAATGTATTAAGTATAAAAAAATTGATGTCACATGACTGTGATGTCATCAACAAAAATATATGAAAGCCTACCACTAGAAGTAGAAAGTGAGATAGGGTGTCAGCAGAGAGCTGACAGAGAGAGGTGTAAGATCTCAGATGCAAGTATGTGTGCCTACACACTAGACTAAGCTGTATGTGTGCTGGTGGGCACAGCAGTGTTCTTTGTTGGAATTTGCTGGACTAACCATGAATTTCTTAAATTCTGTTCAACTGCTAATCATTTTATGAGAAAAAAAATAAAATGATCAATGCCACCTGGCATTTTTTATGCACTACAGCTGTTGTCTGCCTGGTTATTGTATCCTGAAATCCCAACCCCGCTACAGGGGATTGCCAGTCCTGGGTTTGCCAGGGTCAGAGTGGTTTGAGAGGGGGCTTATGATGAAGCTGACTGGTGGCTGGCACCTTTCCCCGTGAGGTGATGCTGGATTTATCACGGTTGAAAAGTGCCACCCAGCCAGCCAGCCAGCCAATCAGAATGCAGGATTTCATGTGTTTGTGAGTACCCATTGTATAATTAAAGGATATACCATGACCGGGTATGGGTGATGGCAGGATTTACCCACACCTGGTGTGGTTTGCTCACAAGGTGCAGCCGAGTGAGGAAACCACACCAGAAGTGGGCAAATCTTGCCATTGCTCATATCCAGTAGTGGTATATTACTATTATACAATGTCCCGCTTACTGGGCGGAAAACAATATGGTGACTGGCAGCATTGAAGTCTGGTGCCCTGATTGGCTGGCACTTCTTCTGTGGGGTGATAACACGATTTACAATGTGTAAATTGTGTCAGCCAGCCAATCAGGAACCAGCATTTTCTTACCCATTGTATAATAAAACAATATACCATGGCAAGGAGTGGGTATATTGGTGGATTTACCACGCCTGGTGTGGTTTGGTTACAAGGTATAACCAAGTCTGCCTTTTCTTCCCTTGCACTAAACCTATGCCCCTGGCACTGACCAGGGGGCAGTCACAAAGAAAAAAAGTGATTACATCCTTACTGAGCTCCTTAAAGAAATTGTTGCTTCTACTTCTCCTCTGCTCAGGTAACGTGGAGTTAAATCCTGGCCCTCCATTACAACTTACCTCTCTGACAGAATTTGCAGCTGCCCCAGGGCTTAAAATGATGCTGGTCAATATACTAAGCTTCACTAAAAAATTCGACCAGCTACAAGCATGGGTTGCTCACTCATACAGAACCAGATCTTATCATTATTACAGAGTCTTGGCTCAAAAAGGTCACTACTGACCAACAAATTACCCTCCCAGGCTACAAACTATACAGGGCAGAAAGTGAATCTAGGGGTGGTGGTGTTGTTGTCAACTCTAAAACCAACTATACAGTTAGTGATATCTCCTGTAAAACTAAACAGAAGGAATACGAGATTGTATCCCTAAAGCTTCACCTTCCCTCCATGGAATGCATCACTATTATAGGTGGTTACAGGCCCCCGGTTGGTGGAACTGATAACCTCAATGTACTTAAAACTCTAATCATGGCTGCCAATTCTGAGACAATAATCCTTGGGGATTTCAATACGGACTGGCTCGCCTCAAAATCACACAGCCTGAAATCTCTCTGTGATGAGTTTGGCATAGCACAGCTTGTTAGTGAACCAACAAGGAATAATACATTGAACCTTGCCAACAGTTATCTCCTAGATGTTTTATTAACCACTCATCCGCATAAAATTCTATGCTCCGTGGTGTTCCATAACGACATGAACGACCATGGGGTTGTTGTCTGCATAAGATCGCATGCCAAGAATCGACACCAGCCCAAGTTCATAACTAAATGGTCTTTTGGTAAATTTCAGGCAGTATATTACCTGCCTGACTTAGTCAAGGTTAGATAGCAAGATCTCTGTCTTGCCAAAACAGCTGATGAAGCTGTCTCTGTCCTCAACAACCTTGTTACACTGGCAAATAAGCATGCTCCCTTTATCAAGGTCAGGCTACACCACACCTCTTACCCCTGGTTTACTCCAAGTCTAAAGGCAGCACTCACTAACAGGGACAAGTTCTGGGCTCTGGCCAGGTGTACCAAGAAACCTGCAGATTGGCAGGCTTTTAGAGCAGCTAGGAATGCATGTGTAAAAAGCATTTGCTCTGCCAAAGCAAACTACGTTTACACCCTAGAACAGGCCAAAGGGAATTCACATAAAATTTGGAGGACACTCAAATCCATTGAAGGACAGCCTAGTGCCCCCTCCATTCCAGCCAAGATCCTTACCAACGGCAGGATTATTGAAAGTAATTCCCAAATCCTGGAAGAACTCAACTCCCATTTGTCACTGCTGGCTTAGCCTTTGACTCCTCACCTTATGCAGCCCAAGGGATTAATCTGGCCAGTTCTAGCCCTACTCCCCGTACCTTGACTTGTCCGTTCCAGCTGCGTACACTTAACTACAAAGAAGTAGAAGACTCACTACTTAACCTTGATACCAAGAAAAGTGCTGGGGATGATGGTCTTGAACCTTTTTTCCTAAAACTAGGTTATGCCATCTCATGGGCCCCATTCTTCATATTCTCAATCTCTCCATCTCTTCTGCCACAGTTCCATCTTGTTGGAAAGCTGCCTGCATCCTTCCCTTATTCAAATAAGGGGACCCATGCAATCTAAATAATTACAGGCCTATCTCAATCCTGCCCATTCTTTCTAAAGTTTTTGAAAAACTGATCTACAATCAATTAAAACTTCTTATCGAAACCTTCTCACTTTGAAACTCAGCACAATCCAGCTTCCGGCCTAAGCACAGCACTATCACAGCACTGGCTAAAGTCACTAAAGACTGGATCTCTGCTATGGATACCAAAAAAAGATCACTGGTGCAGTCTTCTTAGATCTAAGTAAAGCATTTGACACCATTGACCACAATTTACTAGTCACCAGCCTTACTAAACTACGTGCCATTCCCTCCACCACTCAGTGGTTCACCAGTTATCTAGAATGGAGGACCCAGAAAGTTAAAGCTGATGGCCTATTCTCAGCCTTCCTGCCGATTGCCAGGGGAGTCCCTCAAGGCTCCATCCTAGGCCCTATCCTCTTTTCCTTATACATCAATGATCTTGACTCTCATATTACCAAATCCAACCTATACTTCTTTGCAGATGACACAGTACTGTACACCTCTGGCTCTACGTTGTCTGAAGTAAGGAATGTGCTGCAAGCTGACTTTGCTCAGCTGGAAACTAATCCTATTAATGCTAATGTAACCCCTACCTTAGGTTCGGGGAGAAAACATTTGCTCAGCATCATGACTAGGTTTGTACTTCTGGTCAGTGGTGCCCAAGTAACTCTTGACACAGGAAGCAATAACTGAAATGTCCAAACTAGGAATGGGATTCTAGAGTGTGCCTTTTATTCCCATCAACACAGGAATAACAAAGCAAAGATGCACCCCCACAGGGCTATACTCACTGGTAATGCAGATTACAGAGGTCAGAGCACATATTCTTCACTACATGAAAACCCTCAAGTTCTGAACTACTCTGGGCTCACACGGCCCGAACTGGTACTCTTCTCTTTGATTCCATGACATGGCACCCTGGCCAGTCCTTGGACACTTTTCCATATGGCATGGAGTTTGATGATGGCTCCCTAAACCACCCATGAGCACTTTTTGGTCTAAAGGGAAAGTCATCCTTAATCCCACATCTGGGTACTTTCTGCAGACACTGGCCAAGGGCCTGGAAGAAAGCTATAGGTGTCCAAACTGAGCCCATAGAGATAAACCTGGTTACTAGAGATGGGGGTCTCCCACCTCTTGCTCCCAAATCTATATCCGGCCATTCATTTGGATACAACACCTTTCTTCGAAACTACCGGTACTGGTTGTAGATGCTATCTCAAAATGTTTGTCACATTTAACATTCTACACTGTATTTAAGTGGTGTCCTGATTTAAAAAGTTCTGTAAGTGGCTATGTCCATTCCTTAGACCCCCACTGTTTCAGATGCTTCCAAGCCATACACAAATTAAAAGCACTGTACTTTGCTAGTCTTCTCCTGACCCCATGGTAGGCAAATACTTTTACACAGCTCTCTGTCTTGGTGAACATAGGCTCTAATCAGAGCAGACTCACAGTGGTATGCAGGTGCCCCAGGGCTTCTTTCAAAGGACACAAACAAATTCTCTGGATCTCAGTACACTTCCCATTTTCAGGCAGCTTTTCCATTTCCAGACAGGGCCAGGAGATTGCCCGTGAAATGCTGGAATTCATCCCCATCCTTCCGGGGATGGGGCACTGGAACAACACTGGGAATGGTCTCTACCACTTCCTTCTGGTCTCTTCTGTGTTCCTCTCTAGGGTGAGAGCACACAACCCACTTTCTGATGTAGCTCTATAACAGAGCTAGGCTCTGTGGGGCTGCCAACTGCAGCACATCTCTTCCTCTCACAAGACTCCACTGCAGCCTCTCTCTCTTATGACTGACTTGAATTCCTTAACGTTCTAACACTAACCCCTGCTGCGAGCATTCCAATGTGGCTTATGCTGCTGCGAGAATTCTATGGAGATGTCATCCCTCCAGCTCAGCTGAGATTGAGGACAGAGCGAGACAGTGTGAAACCCATTTAACTGGTGTCTCACAAGCTGCCTTCCCCTGCCTGCCACTGGTTCTAAGTGGGATTCTAGTAACCCAAGGAAACAAGGGGGTTACACCAACCCTCGGCCAGGAAAATGACTGTCCGCAGTCATTACTTACCCGGCCCAGGCCATCCTACCCTATGTGCTATCTATGGAGAGGGGTGATCAGGCCCTCTCCTACCATGTGCTAGGCACAGGCAAGCAACACTAAGGGCCCAAAGGTCATTGGCTGATGCATCAGCCTCTACTCTATGATCTTGCTGTGGTTACCTAGTGGCCCTGGAAGAATTGTCCAGAGCACAGCCTTAATAGAGCAGTACTGTGGCCCCTCTGGCCAGTCAGGACCACAGCCTGTCTATCCCCCCCAGCCCTCTAGGAAAAACCTATCTGACCAGAACCATTACCCCCCCCAAAAAAATACAGGGGAACCCCCCCATCCCTGGACACCTGCAACCAAAACACAAGGGAGCTAACACTACAATCTAAGCATTACTTCCACACTCCCCCACAACCATACCTGTGGAAGAAAAAGTTAACACAGTTAACAACAACAAAGTACTTTAAACACAACTACTTTAAAGCACTTGAGGAACTCCGATGAGTCCTCAAGTCCTCTTCTTGTCTTCATCAGGATCACCTGCAAGAGAAAAGACAAAAACAACTCCTAATCTGCAAACACAGTAACTATCTAACCCGTACCATCAAAATACTGGAGAATCCCAAAAATATTTTTTTTTTTAGAAAGTAGAAAAACAGCAGAAAGAGTAAAAACAGTAGAAAAACAATAACATTATTTACAAAACACATTTTTGGGGATGGAATGCCCTAAAAGTCCCATCTAGTGACAAGGGTGCCTGAAAGCAAGTCCAAGTAAGAATCTCTCCTGGGCCGGAGCCCGGTGAAGCACAGTTGTAGTAGGACTATAGTCCCGAAGGGGAGAGCGTTTGAGGACAGTTCAAACAGTCTTAAGTCTGCTGGGTGTAGGGTGTGTACTGCAATGTCATTAAGATAGAGAAGTCTGGACCTACCAGTCCCTTAAAGAATGAAAATGATACGGCACCTGGATTTCCAGCCGAAGACTCTCCCTGGCAGCATTTTTCGGATACAGCTGGGTGGACATCTTCCGGAAAATGACAGGATGGCACTTCTGGAAACTGCTGTGATGATGTCATCTAGGAGATGGAACCTTGGAACAGGAAAGAACAGCTGGTCTGAAATCATCCGAAATCCCAGGCGACGAATCAGGATACAGCTGGGCTGGTGTCCTCTCTGGATATGAAGTCATCTGGAAGGCCAGGTGATGGAATCTGGAAAGCCAGTTGATGGAATCTGGAAGGCACACTGCAAGACTGATGAATCTGGGGCACCTGAATCCTGGAATGCCAGCCTGGCAGAACAACATAGGTATGGCAATGGCTGGATGGCAGCACTGGCCACCACACTTGGTAGGCATGGGCACATTCGCAGGAAGTTGGTTGCATTGAGGAAAGTACCACAATGGGTCAGGTGCAAGAATTATTACCCTGTCTAGGTGCTCATAATTCACATTGTAGAAGGTTTCATGGCCCTCCCCATCCACGATCCGAACACTGTCTATGAATAGTGTCCTGCCCACTTTCCCTTGTTTGAATTTTTCTTTGAACACTCTGTCTTGGACATATCGACTTGCACCTGGATGCACACGCTTTGTTGCTTCGTCTACTATCCAGGATTTCCTGTTTCTTTCAATCTCCTCCCAGTCTCTCAGATGAAAGGTAGGAAAGGATATCCCATAGATCTCATTCACCTTCCTACAAACCAGTCTTTCCTCTTTACTACAGTTGGTCAGCTTTAGACCTCTGGCCTGGCTTGGGGGTGGCCAGTCCTGGTTCTGCCAGCTACGCATACTCAATGCAATGTAAAATGGATCTTTGACTCCTCCTTGTGGGGACAGGGCTGTGGAGTCACCAATCTCTCCTTCTTTTTGTTCCTCTGAGGCAAGAGCCCAAGGCTGTGGACCAGCACCTTCTTCACAAGGCCACATAGGTTCCCCTCATCCTCTTCCTCACTGAGGATCTGAGCCCAGGAGTGAGCAGTCCTCACTCCTGAGACTATCCACTCTTTACTGGGCACGGAGGTCGACACCTCCCATTCAAGAGTCTCTCTCATCTCATCTTCTCCAATGAGACTAGGGCTTGGCCCCTCTCCCCACGGATCTGCTGATGCTCCCTCTTTCTGTGATCAGGACTCAGATACATCAGCACTTTTTTGCTCTGCCTGTAGATCTACATCCTCTTCCTTTGTGCCATACTCTGCTGGGCTTCCCCCAACAGGCTCCACCTTGTGCTGTGTGCTGCCACTTGCAGAATCTTGAAGCTTTGTCCACGTGGGAGCCAAACGAATCTTGGGTGCCCTAGTTAGTCCATGTTTCTCTAGACACCCAGAATAGTGAGGAACCATGAAGACGTCCCTTCCAACCTTTAAGCACATTATGCACACTCTAACTGAATATCCAGGAATTGCCACATGAGGAGGCAAACGTCCCCCATAGTAACATCTCTCAATGTCTTTCAACTTGTTAACTTCTTCCACTATCATAACCGGGACATGATCTGTGTAGCGGGCTGATCCCAAAGCCATGACTGCAGAGGAAAAACAAAAGCTCTCTGTTATCTCAAATCTCACTTTGTTGGAAAAGTTCTCACAAAATGGCTCCCCTGTTGCTGTGTTTACTTTACTACCCCACCCTGTCATGGCGGCAGCAGCACTCCTGGCGCACCAACGTTCTGTTTCTGACTCAAGCCACTGCGCATCCAATTTACACACTTTACTGATAAAGTTCACTCAAACTGCATAAACTGCATGGTTTGCTCTCTCAACACATTTATATGATTTTTTACAGGGCTTTTCATTTGCTTTAAATCACTGTTCTTGCTTAAAGTCCCTAAAGCCACAGTATTACATTGCGCAGGATTGCCTGTTTTTTTTGTTGCATCTATCATACAACCCACAGTCTCTCACTTTGCTTTGAAAATCATACTGTTGCTGAACCCACAATTATGCTCACAGTCCAATGCTCAGAATTCTTGTTTAGTTTGATTAACTTGACACAGTCCTTCTTTGCACAAACGATCACACTGTTATACACAGACTCAGCTGGCTTTAATTAAAATCACTCATAGTTTGAGCTATTTCTCTGGATGGTACTCAGTTAATCAGTAATTTGCTATTGCGATGGAAAATGTGGCCAACAGCCGGTCTTGGAGGCCTCTGGAATAAAGCGGGCTGACAGTCCTGCCGATTGTCCCTCCAAACACCACGCTTTCTTTCCAGACAATTGAAATGTGGGTTGAGCCCAATTTTCAACAGAAAAGTCTGATTTTATTCCTTTTATAACGTTTTCAGTCTCTGCGACGCTCCTCCTGGCAAGCCAGTTCACACACTACTCTCTCTCTCTCTCTCCCTCCCTCTCCCTCTCGAACACTGTGAGTCACTCTAGAGCTGGCTCTGGGGCGGGACCAACTGCAGTCTCACCAATCACTCAGCGCTATGCAAATGAGCCTCTTTCTTCTCATGCTCTTCTCCTCCACAGCGATCGTCGAGCAGGCAAAATTTAAACTGCAAACCACACTTTTTTTTTTTCAACTGTGACTCCTCAGCAGGAGCACCATTTTGACCATTTTTCATAGCATTTTCTCAACGATTCCCCCAGTCCACACAGCAAGCACTTTAAACCTCTAGGGCACAAATCTCTCTGTTTTCCACACTTTTCCATACTTTTTCTTGTCACACATGAACTTTAAAAGCTGGCAAACATTATATTTGTGATGCAGGACAAGGGGCATACTCAATCTGACTTTACTGCTTCTTGGTAAACTGGTGGCATAATTACAGCAGCACATGAACAGCAGCACACATCGGCACATTTGGGTGACAATGCTTCCGATTTTTGGGCTACTTACTGCCAGACAGCCAAAACGCTAGCCCTAATCTGAGCAAATCTTTCTTGTTTTCTCCCTAAATTCAAAACAAATCCTCAGCAGTGCCTTCATTTTTTAACCCCTACCTTAGGTTCGGGGAGAAAACATTTGCTCAGCATCGTGGCTAGGTTTGTACTTCTGGTCAGTGGTGCCCAAATAACTCTAGACACAGGAAGCAATAACTGAAAATGTCCAAACCAGGAATGGGATTCTAGAGTGTGGCTTTTATTCACATCAACACAAGAATAACAAAGCAAAGATGGAGCCCCACAGGGCTACACTCGCTGGTAATGCAGGTTACAGAGGCCAGAGCACATATTCTTCACTACACGAAAACCCTCAGGTTCTGAACTACTATGGGCTCACACAGCTTGAACTGGTACTCTTCTCTTTGATTCCTTGACATGGCATTCCAGCCAGTCCTTGTACATTTTTCCATATGGCATGGTAGTTGATGGTGGCTCCCTAGACCACCCATGAGCACTTTCTAGCTCTAAAGGGAAAATCGTCCTTAATCCCACATCTGGGTACTTTCTACAGACACTGGCCAAGTGCCTGGGAGCAAGCTACAGGTGCCCAAACTGAACATGTAGAGGTAAACCTGGTTACTCCAGATGGGGTTGTCACAAACCCTCTCAGCAGGTCAGGCCCTCTGCTCCCACAGTGCCCACCTCCAAGTGCAGTCTTGTGAACAGTTAACAGAAACAGAGTAACCCTCCAGTCTGTTTTGTGGGTTTGAATCAACCTTTGGTCTCAGTTCTGGAGGGATTCAAACTGTGAACCTCTTGCTAGTGTACCCAATGCACAGGCTCAGATAATTCTGTCTTTGGGGGGCCAGATATCTTTGCCTATGGGCACCTAACCAGGTGTACAAAATTAACCCTTAAAAGCTCTAATAAAAAACCTCAAATTACTCTTACCTTTTTCCAGTTTGGCACCACCATTTAAGCTTATGCATAGTGTCAGCTTTAACCATATACACTTCACTTGTTAAAGAAAGAAATTCTAAGACAGACTAAGTAGGCTCTAAAAACAGGGTTTTACTAAAATAGATAAAAGTATGTAAAACTTAAAAAACGGAACCATATATTACAAAAACCATACAATCTTTTAAAAGAACAAGGTTTTAACAGTGCAATTCCTACTACAGTACTTAGATTTGTCTCTCTGTCTGAATACCTGCTTAAAGTGCTCAAAGACGTGTCTTTATCAGAGTGTAGATAGAAGTGTGTCTGAAGGAAAACAGAATACTGTTTAAAAAACTGTCTTTGCCAACCCCTTTGTATGAGATCACCTAGCTCCTCCTCTGTTCATTAAAAATCATACACCCAGGATGTTTTATCATTTTAGAAGGTAAGTTAATTAAGGTTACATCAGCAGAAACTCCTTTCCCCATGTGTCTTCCTCAATCAAGTCTGTAAATTTCCTTTCATCTATGAGCAGTATCCTCTCTCACACAGACATCAAAGCATTTATGATTTCGCACCAGTGTGCCATAACCTGGTTTCCTCATCTAAATGTCATAAAATGGATATTGATGTCCCTCTTAGCAGTTAAAGCTATATTTAACTTAGATAAACAGGAGATCCTTGATTAAGGCCTGTTCTAGTCTATAATTAGCTCCTGGCCTTCCAGGTAACACCTTGTAGCTAAAACCTGTGTGCATGTGTGTGTGTGTGTGTGTGCCATCTCACATGCTGTTTCAGCATCTCTCATGAGAGACAGTCCATAACACATTTTTTATGTTACAAAAAAATCATAGTGTACTCAGAACTGGCTGTGCACGTGTCACAATCCTCCCCACCTAGACTGAATTTGGGGGCTCTATCCCTGGCATGGGATGAGCTTCCCAAATCAGTTCACTCCTCATACACGTGAGACAGACCATCTGAGTTCTGGTTTCTGGCTCCAGATCTATGTACGATTGTCATATCATACCCTTGCAAAGCAAGACTCCATCTTAGCAATCTACCATTGTTCTTTCCTATCTGCATCAGCCAAACCAGGGGATTGTGGTCAGTCTGCACCACAAAATGCTGCCCATATAAGTATGGCTCCAACTTCTTTAGGGCCCATACTATGGCAAGACATTCTTTTTCCACAGTAGAGTATGCCTGCTCCCTGGGAAGTAACTTTTTACTCAGGTATGCTATTGGGTGATCTTTCCCTTGGCCGGATGTCTGGCTCAGTACTGCCCCAATACCCATGTCTGAGGCGTCAGTCTGAACTACAAAGGGTTTGCTATAGTCAGAACTTGTCAAAACAGAAGCACTGCACAGTGCCTCTTTCAGTTTGGAAAAGGCTTCCTCACGGACTGGGTCCCAGGAAATTTTCTTGGGCATCCTTTTCTTTGTCAGGTCAGATAGGGAAGCAGCCAGGGCACTGTAATTGGGTACAAATTTCCTGTAGTACCCTGCTGTCCCTATAAAACTCCTGACCTGCTTCTGCATTTCTGGTCTGGGCCACGCCTGGATTACCTCTATCTTTATTTGGTTAGGATGGAGCTGTCCTTGGCCTACCACATGCCCAAAGTATGCCACCTCTCCCATGGCCACCTGGCACGTCCTGGCTTTGACAGTGAGCCTGGCCCTCTGTATCCAGCCCAGCACTTCCCCAAGGTGGGACAGATGTTCCTCCCAGCTGGTACTAAAGATGGCAATATCACCCAGGTATGCCACAGCGTACTCCTCCACACCATTTAACACCTGGTTCACCAACCTTTGGAAAGTGGCCGTGGCATTCTTCATTCTGAAAGGCATTACTTTAAACTCAAACAAGCCTATCGGAGTGATGAAGGCTGACCTCTCCCTAGCTCTGTCCATTAACTCTACCTGCCAATACCCCTTGGTCAGGTCAATTGTCATAAGGTAGGTCACCCCCTCAACTTGTCCAGGAGTTCATCCATCCAGGGCATTGGGTGGGTGTCGGACTTCGTCACTGCATTCAGTCCATGATAGTCCTCACAGAAATGAGTTGAGCCATCTGACTTAGGCACAAGGACTATGGGTGAGGCCCAGGGGCTGTGGGATCTCTGGATTACCCCT
The DNA here is from genome assembly GCA_016271365.2 of Neoceratodus forsteri. Taxonomy (NCBI): domain Eukaryota; kingdom Metazoa; phylum Chordata; order Ceratodontiformes; family Ceratodontidae; genus Neoceratodus; species Neoceratodus forsteri. The sequence continues at coordinate 350,142,191 of CM057456.1, forward strand.
AAATCCAGCATCTCCTCCACTTCCCTCCTAATGTCCTTTTGGACAGCCTCTGATACCCAAAATGCTGTTCGCCGTATGGGCGTCTGTGTCCCTGTCTCCACATCGTGCGTCACTAAGGGTGTTAGACCAGGCTTGGCACTAAACAATGGGGCAAAGTCTGCTAAAACCTCCCTTACTTTCTGGATCTGGTCCGGGGTCAGCTGGGGAGACAATTTAACTGCCTCCACAGAGGACTCCCGCTTGCTTTCTTCCAGCAAGTCCAGAAGGGGATTTCCTTCATCCGTCCTCTCCCCAGGACTACACACTGCAAACACCATGTCAGCCCTATTTGCATATGGCTTCATCATGTTGACATGGTACATGCTGTCTGTCTGTCTTCGGTCAGGTAACTCCACAATATAGTTCTCGTCATTTACCTTCCTAACCACTCTGTACGGTCCTGCCCACTCAGCCTGCAGCTTGTCTTTCCGGACTGGAATAAGGACCATGACTTCCTGACCCATCATGTATGAGTGAGCTCTGGCTCTGCAGTTGTACCACACTTTTTGTTTCTGTTGGGCAGCTGCCAGGTTGCTCTGGGCTGTCCCCATAAGCTCCTTCATCCTTTCCCTAAACCTAAGGACGTAATCCACTATGGGAGTTCCCTGGGTGGTGTGCTTGCCTTCCCAGTCCTCCCGGATCAAGTCTAGGGGGGCCCACATACCCGGTGTCCATATAAGAGTTCGAAGGGGGAAAATCCTTTCAACTCTTGGGGCACCTCCCTGTATGCAAATAACAGGTGGGGAAGGTATTTCTCCCAGTCTCTCCCATGCTGTTCAGCAAACACCCGGAGCATTGACTTCAGAGTACCATTAAATCTTTCCACAAGCCCATTGGCTTGTGGGTGATAAGGTGTTGTGCATCTCTGCACCACCCCACACTTCTCCCATAAACATTTCAACAGGTCCAACATGAAGGAACCCCCCTCGATTGGTGATGACCTCCTGTGGAAACCCAACATGGGAGAAAATCCCAAGTAAGGCATCTGTCACTTTGTCTGTCCTCAGTGAGGATAGGGTGACTGCCTCTGGGTACTGGGTGGCATAATCCACCACAGTCAGGATGAATTTCTTCCCTGAGGAATGGGAGTATTCAAAGGCCCCACAACATCCATTCCCACCCTCTGGAATGGCTCCTTCACTATGGGCAAGGAAATCAGGGCAGCTTGGATTTTCTTGCCCGCCTTCCCTATTTCTTGGCATAGGTGACAAGACCTGCAATACTTCTTCACCTGCTGGGTGAAGTTAGGCCAATAGAAATTCTGGGCCAACTGCTGCATCGTGTGCCTGATTCCCAGATGACCAGACAAGGGAATATCATGTGCAATCTTGAGCAACTGCTCACGATACCCCTGGGGGAATGACAAACTGCCTGCCTAGCGCCCCTCCCTCTGTCTATACTGCCTGAGTATACATAAGCCCATTTTCTCAATAAACCTTATGTCTGCCATCACCACCCTGTGCGCCTTCTGAGTCTGCCCAAGACCTCGGCTTCTCCAGACTAGGGTCACTTCTCTGAGCAGCTGCAAACCCCTCACACATTTCCAAGGCATGGGACAGGTCCCCTTCAATCGCTAACCTAGGGTCCCTAGCACTAGCATCAGGGCACTCAGGATCACTGTCAATCCCAACCCTCTGACAATGAGTCACCCTTCCCTCTTCGGAGTAACCCTCTGTAGCTGTGTAGTTACTTGCTCCTGGGGAAATTTCTACCCCTTTTTCGTTAGTCTCCCCATCTGGAGACACAGGCTGGGGAACCAGCCTCTCAGTGGTTTCCACAATGGTTTCTGTGGGGTTCAGGGAACTACAATTTTCCCTTGCCGCTTGGCTATGGGTAACTACACATACCATCCCGTTTGAGGTTATTACCCAGGATCACATCCACTGCTAAAGTTTTGGCTACAGCCACCTGTTGCACAGTTCCCCCTGTTTCACCCCAGTCCAGGAGAACACTGGCCAGTGGCAATGTTTTCTCTTCACCAGTGAACCCTCGTAAAGTGACGTATTCATTGGGTATAGGCTGACCAGGCTGTACCAGATCCCCTTTACTAATGTCAGGGATGCCACTGTGTCCCTTAACCCCTGCGTCTGCACACCATTCACCATAAGTAGGTGCCTGTGTTCCCTCATGCTCACATGCCTGCTTCCAGGGACACACAAACAACCCTTTTCTTTTCTAGTACCATTCTGTGTATTATTGCTCATTCTTTTGAGACATTGTTTGGCAATATGCCCAGTTTCTTTACATAACCAACATTCACTTCTCTTTTCAGAGAAATCTTTTCTCTGAAACCTGGGGCTAACTGGTTTTGGTGGAGGCAGTGAGGGTTTTAGCTGCCCTGAAGGCACGCTTTTCTCTTTCTGTACTGCCACGCCCACCCTATTTGCTCTCAGAGCAGGTCTGCTCTTGGCACAGCGGTCCGAGAGTTTAGCAGCCTCTAGCAATGTTTTGGGATCTCGGTCCTCCAGCCAGGTTTTCAACTCTGCTGGACATGCCCAATAAAACTGTTCTAACAAAATCACATTTTCAATTTTATCAACACAATTTGCCTCAATTCCTTCCCACCACCATTTTAAAAACTGATGTTGTTTTGTGGCTAGCTCCTCGTAGCTCACGTCAGGGCTTCTCCTGAGCTTATGGAATTTAGCTCTGTATGATTCAGCAGTTAATTCAATTTTTTTAACAGTGCAGCTTTAAGTTTGCTGTAATCATCACTGTCCTCATTGTCCATTTGACCCAATGCATCCCGAGCTTTCCCAGTAAGTGGCGGGGATAGCTGGAAGCTCCAGAACTTTCTAGGAATTTTAGCCTGAATACAAACTTTTTCAAAATAATTTAAAAAGGCATCCATATCCTCCCCCTCTTTAAATTCAGCTATCAATTTAGAGTTCAATTTGTAACCCAGTCCTGCAGTCCCAGTTAAACCCAAGTCACTTACCTGCTCTGGTGCCACTGGTTGGAGTCGCAGCTTCTCCAGTTAATGTTGCCTCTGTTGCTCCTGCTCCTCACGGTCAGTGTCTCTCTGTTCTTGCTCTGCCTCACGCTTCTCTCACTCTCTCTCCCTCTGGAACTCCAGCTCCATCCTGCGCAACTCAATTTGTAGCCTGAGTACTTCTGGATCCAGGATACTAGTGACCTTCCCCTGCTGCTGTGGCCCTTCACTGACAGTGGCCCTGTTGCCCTCCTCATAGGATCTGGGCACTGCACTGGCCGCTAGCCCTGCCACACTCGAGGTCTGGTCCTTTTCAGTCAGTCACTGTCTGTGACTCACTGCTCTGGGTATCTGCTACCATCAGGGCATCTATGAGGTTCTGTTTGCTGGCTTTCACCTCAAACGGGACTCCTCTGTCCCCACACAACTGCTTTAAGTAGTCAACAGTGTGCCTGCTGTAGTTGGAAGCCATCTTCTTCCTAAACTACGGCTACTCCGACTTGCACTATAGAAAAAAATAAAATGGGTAGGAGCTTGACTGTACACCAAGTGATATAGTTCTGTCTCCTTTTTAAAAATAAATCACTGCCTTTTTTTCTTTGCAAGTGAGCTGACGGTCTCAAGCTGACACACTGAACAATAAAAGCTTGTAATACCAAAATGTTTCGCACCGCTGCCAACCAATCTATCACAAACCCACTCATCAGGTCAGGCCCTCTGCTCCCACAGTGCCAACCTCCGAGTACAGTCTTGTGAACAGTTAACAGAAACAGGGTAACCCTCCTGTCTGTTTTGTGGGTTTGAATCAACCTTTGGTCTCAGTTCTGGAGGGATTCAAACTGTGAACCTCTTGCTAGCATACCCAATGCACAGGCTCAGATAATTCTGTCTTCGGGGGGCCCCCGATATCTTTGCCTATGGGCACCTAACCAGGTGTACAAAATTAACCCTTAAAAACTCTAATAAAGAACTGAGATCACTCTTAACCTTTTTCCAGTTTGGTATCACCATTCAAGCTTATGCATAGTGTCAGCTTTAACCATATACACTTCACTTGTTAAAGAAAGAAATTCTAAGACAGACCAAGTAGGCTCTAAAAATAGAGTTTTACTAAAATAGATAAAAGTATGTAAAACATGAAATACAGAACCATGTAACACAAGAACCATACAATCTTTTAAAAAAACTAGGTTTTAACAGTACAATTCCTACCACAGTACTTAGATGTGTCTCTCTTTCTGAATACCTGCTTAAAGTGCTCAAAGATGTGTCTTTATCAGAGTGTAGACAGAAGTGTGTCTGAAGGAAAACAGAATACTGTTTAAAAAACTGTCTTTGCCAACCCCCTTGTGTGAGGTCACCTAGCTCCTCCTCTGTTTATTAAAAATCATACACCCAGGATGTTTTATCATTTTAGAAGGTAAGTTAATTAAGGTTACATCAGCAGAAACTCCTTTTCCCATGTGTCTTCCCCAATCAAGTCTGTAAATTTCCTTTCATTTATGAGCAGTCTCCTCTCTCACACAGACATCAAAGCATTTATGATTTCGCACCAGTGTGCATAACCTGGTTTCCTCCTCTAAACATCATAAAATGGATACTGATGTCCCTCTTAGCAGTTAAAGCTATATTTAACTTAGATAAACAGGAGATCCTTGATTAAGGCCTGTTCTAGTCTGTAATTAGCTCCTGGCCTTCCAGGTAACACCTTGGGCTGGATATTCAAACTGCGCTATTCTTAGGCGCAAGCCCTTGCGCTGCGCAAAATAGTTGTGCAGGGGTGTGGCCGGGGTGATATTCAAAGAAGTTGCGCTATTGTTGCGCTGGGAACAATCTCTACCATTTCCTTCTGGTCTGTTCTGTGTTCCTCTCTATTGGGCAAGAACACACAACCCACTTTCTGATGTAGCTCTATAACAGAGCTAGGCTCTGTGGGGCTGCCAACTGCAGCACACCTCTTCCTCTCACAAGACTCCACTGCAGACTCTCTCTGAAGACTGGCTTGAATTCCCCAACGTTCTAACACTAACCCCTGCTGCGAACATTCCAATGTGGCTTATGCTGCTGCAAGAATTCTATGGTGATGTCATCCCTCCAGCTCAGCTGAGACTGAGGACACAGTGAGACAGTGTGAAACCCATTTAACTGGTGTCTCACAAGTTGCCTTTCCCTGCCTGCCACTGGTACTAAGTGGGATTCTAGTAACCCCAGGAAACAAGGGGGTTACACTAAGCTTCTTCTTAATACCAAGAAAACTAAGGCTATGATTTTTACGCTTAGTAACTCATCTACCACCCTCCTGGTCTTCCAAAGGACTTTGTTATCTTCACTCTAGGTGAACCCTTGAAAGTTGTCCCCAAATTTAAATATCTTGGCATTTGGTTAGATAACAAACTTTCCTTCAATGACCATCTTGAAGACCTCTCCAGAAGGCTAAAAGCCAGGTTAGGTTTCTTTTTCAGAAATAAGTTTCTCTTCCCAATAGAAACTAGAACCTGGCTGGTGCAGGCCACATTCCTTCCCTTGCTTGATTATGGGGACCTAATTTACACCTCCTCTGCAATCTCAAACCTAAATAAGTTGGACGTACTTTACCACCGTGCCCTGAGGTTCATCACCAAATCACCGTGCCAAACCCACCACTGTGACCTTTATGCAGCTGTTGGCTGGACATCACTTACCACTAGACAGTTGCTCCATGCTGGTATGTGTGTAACCCCCAACAAATGGGGTTCCCGAAAAGTCCTCCATGAGCTTGCTTAAATGCTTGCTGCCCGGTTGGTGTTTGGCGCTATAGCTGTTTAAATGTTGTTGCCAGTGAGCGCCTTTAAAGCTTCCATGTACTGTCTCTTTAAGTGCTGCCTGATTGCAGCCATAATTAGTCTGAATGGGGGGGTCTGAGTGTTTCCCTGCTCGAGTCCCACCTGGGCTGCTGAATAATTGCTCTGCTTCTGCCATCGCTAATTGTGCAGAGGAAGCCCTGCTGAAAGATGTAACTAATTGCTGGTAATCACTTAGAGTAGTAATGATAATGTAATTTGTTCTAACCTGCCTTCTTTGCAGCAAGGACTGTTCAGTTTAGCTCCATCATTTTGGTCTTGAATGACCAAATTGGACCAATCAGTATTTGGGACGCTAGACTCTGGGAAATGTAGTTTTGGACTGTTGGCCCCTTTTTGCACCAACAGGAGGAGCATGTTGTGACTGACAGCAGAACTGACCAATCGAACCTTTTGGATCTGAGGGAAATCCCCTGAGCTGTCTGCTGGCAAGACAGATCTGTGTTGGCAGTTGAGAGAGAAGCAGCTCGTTATAGCCGAGCAGTAGAAACTGCGTAGTTCAAGCGAGAGAGTTGTGGAGAGGCCTGAGTTGAGGCCTGCAAGTCTGTTGTTACTCTGAGGAGAGAAAAGAGGGGGGAGAGAGAGAGAGAGAGAGAGAGAGAACATTGTTTCGGACTAAATCCGAGTTGTGTGTTTTCAAGCAAGCTACTGAATTTAGACCAGGCTTAACCTGTAGAAGACCAAAGATTTTGTTGAACGTGATTGGCCTGTCAGGAACTCCAGCTACTTTTGAGCTCTCAGTCTGAGAAGGGATTTTGCAATCGTGACCAAGGAGCACCTTGCCTGTTACAGTAATATTTTCTGGTATATAAATGTGCTGTGTACTGAATGGGGTTCACAATTTAGTTCCCCAGTTGTGTGAACTGTATGCTGATTGCTGGAAGTTGAACCCAGCCCCCAACGAACTACATCAATTGCCAGTCTACGTGGCTGGGCCTTGCCACAAGGGCCCTGTCAGATTACTGTACTGCACAGAGAAGCACCATCAATGAGAGACCGCCCCAGGGATCAGCCTTCAGCTTCTCCTAGCAATCCAGATAATCCATCTGCTGTCTCAATCCTCGTCCCTCCTGTGTCCAGTTTGGGGTATTGTGAGTAGCCATCAGAGTAGCTCCCTGCAACTATCTTTAAATCTAAGTGTGTCATCTAATTGCTTGTTGTTTCTTTTCTTCATGAACTGAGCCATCTGGCTCTGGATTACAAATACTGTGTTGTGCAAGTGTTTCTTTCCCATCACAGGGCCCCTACGAGCTGCAACGCCGGCCTACCCAGGGCAACGGTTCTGTCTAGCCCACCCCCCATTCACCTGGGTACCCAGAATGGTGATAGTGCAGGGGAGTCTGATTGCTTGCAAAACTGTATGATCATTAGAGAAAGTAAGTTAATTAACCTGATTGTCCCATCCTTGCTCAAACCCCCCCCTGAATAAATCAGATCTACTTTTTCTGCATTTTAAACAGTCGGTGGATCCTGTTATGCCTGAAGTATTGTGTTGCATGCCATTTGCTCTGTTTAATCTTATTTTACAGGGAATCCCCAGGGTTGAGTTGGAGAAACCATTCCTGGTGGTAAGTGCTAAAAGTGTGGATACGAGTAAAGCATATCAAGGGTATTGTGAAAGTAATTACTATGTTTTGTGTGGGCCACTAGTGGGGAAAGAGGTGGGTCACAGTTTGTCTGGAGGGCTGTGCCCTGGTTAGTTTGACCATTACCAACCCTTACCTCTGGGTGGAGGCACCCATTACCAAACCTAGGCCCCTTAACCTGATACTAGCCCAGCAGACAGGGGTAGTAGCCCTTAGGATAGCACCACCTAGGGGTTACATCTTGGAGGCACCACTGGGATTAACGTCTCCTAGTGGCCCAAATCACGAATTACTGTTAAAAATAAATGGCTACCCCTACAGAAGTGGCTGTACACCAGTTGGTAGGATGGTGTACTGGGCAGGAGATCGACCCCCACAATGCCCTGCTTGCATTGGATATTCCCCTGAACAGTAGTAAAGATGTGTGTTCACTGAGGCATCCCCTGCTGACCCAGGCTCTGGCCCCTGTCAAGACGTGGCTGCTATGGGGGTGGGGGTGCATCCTCAGATGTCTTCTATGGAGAGTTGCTTCTCAGCTGAGCTCAAGGAATTGACTGCCGCCCTAAAGGAACTTTTGAGACATGGTACCCTACCAGCAGGAGGCAGATCACAATCTCCCATTGATGTTTCAGCACCCCCTGCAATGTTTTCTCCAAAGGTGCCCCGAGAGTCTGTCATTTGTCACAATTGCAGCAGGGATGGCCATTTAAAAAGGGAATGTCGGTCTCAGAAGGACTTGGGGAAAGTGGGGAACCGACTTCAAGGAGAGCTTCTAAAAATGAATCAGTGGTCAAGGGGATGCACGAAATAACCACAGTGAGGGTTTGAGAAACCCTAACTCAAATTTCTTTGTGGCTAAATTGTCTGGCCAGGCCTCTGCTGTCCCTCCTGACTGGTCCGAGGTGGTGGGCCCTTCAATGGAAGCTATAGTAAAAGTGAATGTGTAGCTCACCAGAGCCGTGCTTGACAGTGGGTCTCAAGTGACTATTCTGCTTAAAGATTGGTACAGTAAGCGCCTGCCTGATGTGCCCCTACAATCCTTGGAAGGTTTGTATGTCTGGGGGTTGAGTGAAAACTCGTATCCATACTCTGGGTAAATCCAGATCTGGCTGTCTTTCCCTACTTCGGTGGCTGGAGTGGTGGAACAAGTAGAGACCCTGGCCTTAGCGTGTCCCCCTACTGGACTGTATGATGGGGTTCCCCTGCTAATTGTGACCAATGCTCATATGTTTGGAAGACTGGCCCAACTCTGCCACGAGAAACAGGGGCACCGGACTGTTAGGGCTCTGAGAATTCCCGCCCTGATTAAGAGGGCCTATGAGTCACAACAGAAACCTGAGGAGGTGGACTCGGATTAACTGGTAGGGATCATGTGGAAGAAGGATCCAGAGTCAATGGTGTTGCCTCTTAACGCTCAGTGTACCCTCCAAGGGGAGGTCCGCCTGTAGAAAGATGTCAAGAATAGAATACTGATGCTGGATGTGCCAGGTGATGGAAAAAATCGCCATAAGGATTGTTGGTCAGGCCCAGCATCTTGCCTGCTCATGCTCAAGCCTATGCACGACGAGTGATGGTTCAGGTCCACAATGTGTTGGATCGGGAGATTCAGGTGAACAGAGGCTGCACTCTAGCTACCGTACACTGCACAGACACTGCAGTGTTACCTAGTAACAAGTACTTTGGAGCAACTGATAGAGTGACCCCTGATTTGTTTGACTTTGGTGACTCCCCATTGCCAGCTGAAAGGAAGGCTAGAATCAGCAAGACACTTGCCCAGAAAGACCAAGTATTTTCATTTAAGGAGTGGGACGTGGGAGGTGTCCAGGGTGCGGAAGCATCACATACGTCTACATGATTATCGGCCATTTCGGGAGAGGTCTCGGCACCTAGCTCCCGCAGATATAGATGATGTGAGAAGACACCTGCAGGAGATGCTTGCGGCTGGTGTGATACAAGAATCCAGAATACCCTATGCTTCACTTATTTTGATGGTACCCACTTGACATGGACGTCAAGTTTTCTCCAGGTAGGGAAGGGTGTAACCTCCCTACAAATGGGGGTTCCTAAAAAGTCTTCCATGAGCTTGCTTAATCCTTGCTGCCCCGGTTGGTGTTTGGTGCTATAGCAGTTTAAATGTTGTTGCCAGTGAGCACCTTTAAAGCCTCCATGTACTGTCTCTTTAAGTGCTGCCTGACTGTAGACATAATTAGTCTGAATGGGGAGGGTCTGAGTGATCCCCTGCTCGAGTCACACCTGGGCTGCTGAATAATCGCTCAGTTTCTGCCATTGATAATTGTGCAGAGGGAGCCCTGATGAAAGATGTAACTAATTGCTGATAATCATTTAGAGTAGTAATGATAATGTAGTTTGTTCTAACCTGCCTTCTTTGCAGCAAGGACTGTTCAGTTTAGCTCCACCATTTTGGTCTCGAACTGCAGAATTAGACCAATCAGTATTTGGGACTCTAAAATGGAGCTTGCGACTGAATGGGATATGTGGAGCTAGACTCTGGGAAATGCAGTTTTGGACTGTTGGTGCCTTATTGCACCAACAGGGGGAGCATGTTGTGAATGACAGCAGAACCGACCAATCAAACCTTTTGGATCTGAGGGAAATCCCCTGAGCTGTCTGCCGGCAAGACAGATTTGTGTTGGCAGTTGAGAGAGAAGCAGCCCGTGATAGCCAAGCAGTAGAAACTGCGTAGTTTGAGCAGGAGAGTTGTGGAGAGGTCTGAGTTGAGGCCTGCAAGTCTGTTGTTACCCTGAGGAGAGAAAAGAGAGAGAGAGAGAGAGAGAGCATTGTTTTGGACTAAATCAGATCCGTGTGTTTTCAAGCAAGCTACTGAATTTAGACCAGGCTTAACCTGTAGAAGACCGAAGATTTTGCTGAACGTGATCAGCCTGTCAGGAACTCCAGCTACTTTTGAACTCTCAGTCTGAGAAGGGATTTTGCAATCATGACTGAGGAGCACCTTGCCTGTTACAGTAATATTTTCTGGTATATAAATGTGCTGTGTACTGAATGGGGTTCACAATTTAGTTCCTCAGTTGTGTGAACTGTATTCTGATTGCTGGAAGTTGAACCCAGCCCCCAATGAACAACATCAATTGCCAGTCTATGTGGCTGAGCCTTGCCACAAGGGCCCTGCCAGATTACCCTACTGGACATAGAAGCGCCATCGACGAGCGACCGCCCCAGGGATCAGCCTTCAGCTTCTCCTAGCAATCCAGATAATCCATCTGTTGTCTCAATCCTCATCCCTCCTGTGTTCAGTTTGGGGTATTGTGAGTAGCCATCAGGGTAGCTCCCTGCAACTATCTTTAAATCTAAGTTTGTCATCTAATTGCTTGTTGTTTTTTTTTTTTCATGAACTGAGCCATCTGGTTCTGGATTACAAATACTGTGTTGTGCAAGTGTTTCTTTCCCATCACAGAGCCCCTACCAGCTGCAACGCCGGCCTACCCCAGGCAACGGTCCTGTCTAGCCCACCCCCCATTCACCTGGGTACCCAGAATGGTGACAGTGCTAGGGAGTCTGACTGCCTGCATAACTGTATGATTATTATAGAAAGCAAGCTAATTAACCTGATTGCCCCATCCTTGTTCAAACCCCCCTGAATAAATCAGATCTACTTTTTCCTGCATTTTAAGCAGCCTGTGGATCCTGTTTATCCCTGAAGTATTGTGTTGCATGCCATTTGCTCTGTTTAATCTTATTTTATAGGGGGTCTCCAGGGTCGAGTTGGAGAAACCATTCCTGGTGGTAAGTGCTAAAAGTGTGGATACGAGTAAAGCATATAGGGTATTGTGAAAGTAATTACTGTGTTTTGTGTGGGCCACTAGTGGGGAAACAGGGGGGTGACAGTGTTCCAGAGGGCTGTGCCCTGGTTAGTTTGACCATTACCAACCCTTACCTCTGGGTGGAGGCACCCATTACCGAACCTAGGCCCCTTAACCTGCTACTAGCCCAGCGGGCAGGGATAGTAGCCCTTGGGATAGCGCCACCTAGGGGTTACACATGGACTCTCAAAATGCTCCTGAACAAACTTCTGAGCTACCCAACATCTCTCATCTGCATTTCCCACTGTGCATACTCTCTTAGAAAATCTGACTTCATCTTCCTTGACATGCCTAGGACTCGTACCACCTTTGGCAAATATGCTATCGCATATGATCTTCCGACAATCTGGAACTGACTCCAATCCACCCTTAAACTATCCAGTATGGTCTCGGTTAATTTCTTCAAAATGTTAACCGCATCCAAAATAAAAGATATTTGTCGCTGTTTTTAAGCCTCTTCCCTGCCCTTATATCCTTACGACACCCATCTGGAACCATTGCTTGTCAGGACATGAAACTATCCAGTTATTCTGAAAATCTTCTCCTAACCTTGCCTTTTTTATCTATATCCTTGTCCCACTACTCTCTTTAGCCCTCTTCCTCCACTCACCACTTATTTTCAACCCCTCCTTCTTATTCAACTACTCTCTCCTGTCATTTAGAACCCCTCCCTCTTACTTAACTACTCTCTCCTGTCACAGTACACTACCCACATTTACTGCTCCTCACCACCTTATGCTAACAATCCTACCTTGTCCTGTCTTAATTGAGCACTAGGTATTATATGAACCTTAACTGTACCATATTAATCTTATTTGTAACATGGGTAAAATAAGATGACAAAAAACAAGGAAAATGATTTGTAGAACACCGTCAGCTGGTACAAGAGCAACACGGCATAATGGCAAGATAATGCCGTGTTGCGATCGGGAGTGCGCACAAAGAAAGTGTAGAGCAAAGAGTGGAGCAGAGCATGACAAATGTGGTGTGCGCCTCAGAAGAAGTGGAAAAGGGAAATATTAGCAAGAGTTTGACCAATAGGTGGCGATCGGGACACACATCGGGCACTGAAAAGGAAAAAAATGTGTTAGTTCTGTCAAAAGCGCCACCTATTGGTCGGGAAAACAGTGAAGTGGCGAGGGAAAAGCACTGTGTGTTGTCGTGGGTAGAATAGTGCAGCACTGGGAATCATGGACAGCACAGAAGATATCTATCGCAGGCACAAAAGAGCTGCTTTATATCCAGGTAGGAAAGTGAGTGATATGATAGTAGGGACATGATATTAGGAAAGTAAAAGTAGTAGCGTAGCAAAGAGACAAATGCTAAAAGCGAAATGGAATTTAAAAAGCACCACCTATTGGTTGAAACAGTGATGGCCATGCAACAGAGTCCGGTAAAAATTGCAGTAAATTAATTGAGATAGTAACCGATGCAGCGTGAAGAATCTCCCCAGAAGTCACCACGGCATAAATCTCACCTGTAAACGGACGGGCAGCAATAGAGCAGCCGATGAGAAAGACGAAATTTGTAGCTGTAATGACGGTTTAATGTAAGTCTTAGAATGTAAACGAAAGTTGTAAGTCTGGAGAAATCGGTACACACCACATTACTGCATGTGGACTCCAGAACGTGCACGCACATAGCTGTAGTTAGACAGACGCTTACAAAGTAAGAGAGCTAACCCAAGAAACTGGAAGGCAAGGAAGTAGTTGTGGTCATGTGTCTTTCGTAGCAAAGACATCAATATGTAAGCAATATCTGCCTTGCACTTGCCAGGTTACAAGCGCATTAATCCCCTCTGAAGGTGGCATCTTATGGGGAGTTAATGCATGGTTGGACCGTTGTACGCACTCGGCCTCTGGCCTCATGCCACAACCGTCCCAACCATGCATTAACTCCCCATTAGATGCCACCTTCATCAGTGATTAATGCTTACTTGTATATTGTTTCATTTTGCTGTTAGTGAAAATGATGGAATCACTTCTGCAGGAAAGAATTGTCGAGTATCTAGATGCCAGAGGGGCACAGGACCCAAGGCAGCATGGATTCACAGCGGGAAGGTCATGCCAGACAAATCTGATAGATTTCTTTGACTGGGTGACCAAAGTAGTAGATCAGGGAGGGGCTGTGGACATGGCCTACCTAGACTTTAGCAAGGCATTTGACACAGTCCCACACAAGATTAATATACAAGTTAGTCAGCCTGGGGAGTGGGTCCAAGATGACAGCCTGGGTAAAATTGGCTGGAGAATAGGACACAGAGTAATAGTAAATGGAGTCCACTCTGAAGAAGGGGGTTACTAGTGGGGTACCGCAGGGTTCAGTATTAGGACTGGTCCTCTTCAATGTCTTTATAAGCGACATTGCAGAGGGACTGGAAGGAAAAGTATGTCTCTTTGCAGATGACACAAAGATCTACAACAGAGTTGATGCACAAGGTGGGGTGGAAAGGATGAGAAGGGACTTGGCAAGGTTACAGGAATGGTCAAATGTATGCAGCTTAGATTCAATGCTAAGAAGTGCAAGGTAATGCACCTGGAAACAAAAACCAGGGCAAGAGTACACAATGGGGGTGAGATACTAACAACAACAAAATGGAAAGGGACCTGGGGTAGTCATATCAGATGACCTTAAGGTGGGCAAGCAATGTGAGAAGGCAGCAAGGGGGGCTGGGGGGATACCGGGATGCATAGGGAGAGGCATCACCAGTAGAAAACAGGAAGTTATTATCCCTCTGTACAGACAGCTGGTCAGACCCCATCTGGAGTACTGCGTGCCATTCTGGAGACCCAATCTCCGCAAAGACATAGACAGGATGGAAGCTGTCCAGAGGAGGGCAACTAAAATGGTGCAGGGTCTGCACTGGAAGACATATGAAGAGACCTATGGAGCTTAATATGTATAGCCTGAGGAAAGGAGGGAGAGGGGGACATGATAGAAACTTTCAAGTACCTCAAGGGAATCAACAAGTCCAAGAGGTAGCATCTTTCAAAAAGAGGTGCAAGAACAAGGGGCACAATTTGAAGATTGGGGGCGGCTCAGAGGTAATTTAAGGAAGTATTTTTCACAGAGAGGTTTGTGGATGCATGGAGCTGGCTTCTGGAGGAGGTTGTGGAGTCAAAAACAGTGGTGGAATTCAAGCATGCATGGGACAGTCATAAGGCAATTCTAGGGGTGGTGGTAGGAAGAAGTAGGCTGCTGGTTAACTAGGATCTGCAGCTTATCCATTAGGTAGGGAAATGGGCAGACTGCAGGGATTTAACTCTAAAAATTGATTAGCGTTTTGCTCATAAAAGTGCTAAATCTTTGTGAAAATGCATAGCTCTTGCCTCACTGTGTTTATCAAACACAGCACTTCTAGAAAATCTATATAAATACTTTCTGTACGGTTAGTATAGTCTCAAGAAAAAAACTGCGAATCAATTGTTCAAAACCCTGGACTGGGTGGGCCAAGCGGTCCTTATCTGCCGTCAAATTCTGTGTTTCTATGTTACATGTTGCCTTTTTATTCAATGTCTCCTGTTTGCATGACTTAGGACCACCTTGTGAATGAGCTTGCTCAACGGAGTGTTCCTGCAATAAACCTGAACTTAAAGCACCTGGCTGCCCATATTTGCAGGGCGCCAGGACTCTGGGGCACTACACATGTAAGGTTAGACTCAATTACAGAGCAACTGATTGCTGTGTGCTCGCTTCTAACCTTGCACGTAAACAGGGTAATTATATTTCTGAAGGGCAAGAGAGAAGCATTTGGCAACAAAAACATCTCATCCCCCGTGACTCTAGCAAGGTAGCACACAGGTGCAGTGCGTTTCTATGGAAATACTGTCGGGGATTCCGCCTCCAGATCTGCCAACTGCACTCTGGTGATTGCAGTTCACTCCTCCAGCGGTGTGTTATTACCGCAGCATGAAAGTGCCAAGTACTGCACCACAACACCCAGAATGCCTCATCGCGTATTGCGCAATGCTCGCCCTGGGAGTCAGGTGGCGTTTTGCTTCCTGGTAATGCCGACTTTCAATTTTTTTTGTCATAGCAAACACAGTTAATATTTTCTAGCTTACTTCCTTTCTGATGTTTACAGCTTGTAGCCGCCCCTTGTCGCCGCGTGTCTCCTCCCTTCTCTCCGCCAGCCAGCCTCTTTACCGTTCTCCATGTCCTCCTCCCCCTGGAACTGGTTACTGCTGCTCCGAGAGGGCTTGGGTTCTCTGGTCCCCGTTTGGCTGGCTGAGCTCTCGCAGTCTTGGTGGTTTTTATTGCCGTTCATCATGCTGTTAGTGGTGGTGGCTTTCATCGTGGCCTTCGTGTTGCTACTTTACATGGTGTCTCCCCTTATCAGCCCCAAGCCGCTCAAACTCAGCGGAGCTCATGTCGTGGTGAGTAAACAAACGAGAGAATACTAATGTTAACTGCAAAATAACTTGCAGGTATTGGCACTTAGTCGCTTATAGTGCAGTCGGGTGGCACACTGAATTCAGGATAGGTCCTGAAATTGTCTTGGCTTAATACACCTCAAAATTCACGTCGTGCAAGCAAACTATACACTTGCACGTTTATGACAACTTAAAAATTCGAGACCATGTAGAAGATTTCAGGACTGTCCTGGGAGAATCAGGACAGACAGGTGGAGGTCACCCTGGTCGGTGGACTCTCTGAAACAGAGATAAACTGAAGTCAAGAATGCGCAGGGTGACTGAAATACCTAAACGCAATCTTTTAAAGGGATTGTGACTTTAGAAAACTTTCTTGGTTCACAAGTATACGTTGTAAGTCAAGTGTGAGCAAAGAAGGCTTTCCAAATAGCGAAGCGTTGTAAGTTGTCTTTAAAAGATTACAGTATGCAGGGCTCCCATATCTACAGGCATTCCTGTATTTTACAGGGATTTGGAGGCATCTACACGAAAACTCTTCCCATAGACTTGCATTGGTTATACAGGAAAACAGGGCAATTCTGCTTCCATAGGAAATAATGTAATCTACAGGAAAACACAGGAATATCACCCTGGAGTTACAGGGAAAATGCCAAATCAACATGGGAGCACTGAGTATGCTTGGTGGGTAAGAATGTTCTCTGCTGTTTCTGCCCCCTACAGTATGTCAGGTTTATAATAATTGCCCAGTGCCTGACTGTCATCAAAACATCGACTGTTGCCAAAAGCAACCATGGGCTGCCTTGGTTGTTTTTGAGTTAGGTGATGACACTGTCTTTGGGGGGGGGGATCTGTAAGGTATCTAAACTTATTTTTATTAATAAAACATTTTTTAGGCATCAACATGAATGTTTAACCAACAATGAAACAAGGACACAGCATTTGTCATAATTGCTTTAGTTTTTCCACCAGTGTAACAATACAGTGAAGATTGTTATGACAGCCCACTTACAATGTAGTGTGGGGAATTTTTGTATGTTTTTATAAAGGGCCGGAGCCTAATCTGATATTCCACATCGCTGAAGTGCTGGTGTGCCAGAAGGCAGGGCATGCTGTAAAAAGTGGGGTGGGGGTGGTTTTTAAAGGTTGGCATCGTATCAGATTATGTCTCCGCCCATAGTATTATCAAATGAATTGCTGTTGGATAATTTCAGAGCTAATAGCAATTAACTGAATAACAATACATGCATAATCCTGAGGAATGGCTGTATTTAATTAGCACCACCTCACCAGCATCTAGAGCAAGTGGTATGCTGGGTTTACACAGAAAGCATACGCAGCAGGTTCATAGTTTGTGATTTAAGGAAAAAAAAAAAGAAAAACAACAATTGAATACTTATTGCTTTCATCTGAAAATATTTTTGTTCGAGAAAGACCTAAAGAATACTGATTTTGTAAAATGATCCGGAATACACTATAAATATCCTTTAGGTTGCATCTCAGGATATTAAATACTGTTGCTAGTACAACTTAGCAAAGCGTTATACATATTGGAGAATAACATAGAAACATAGACTTTGATGGCAGATAAGGACCACTTGGTCCATCTAGTCCGCCCATGATTTCCCTACCTATTGGATAAGCTGCAGATCCTAGTTAGCCAGCAGCCTTGTTCTTCCCACCCCCCCACCAGAATTGCCTTACGTCTGTCCCATGCATTCTTGAATTCCCCCACTATTTTTGACCCTACAACCTCCTCAGGAAGGCCGTTTCATGCGTCCACCACCCTCTCTGTGAAAAAAATTCCTCCTTACATTACCCTTGAGCCTCCCCCCTGGTACAGATTGTTCCCCCTTGTTCTTGCACATCTTTTTCTAAAAAATGCTACCCTCTTGGACTTTGTTGGTTCCCTTGAGGTACTCGAAAGTTTCTGTCATGTCCCCCTCCTTTCCTTGAGGGGATACGTATTAAGTAAGCATTAATCACCGGCAGAGGAGGCGTCTACCGGGGATTAATGCCCGCTGGAGGCGTTGTTGCACGAGGGCGGCCGGGGTTCAACTCAGCGGGCATTAATCACCGTAGACGCCGAGGCTGCCGTGATTAATGCTCTTGTAACAGGGACAAGCGCGATGTCTACTAGGACGATCACAGTGCAAAAGGCGGGCGAGGCGGAGGCAATCTCCATACAGTTTACTTTATTGTACTGAAAGGCTCTTGGCGGGCGCGATGGGCGCAACGTCACGTGGTGCAGGAGCAACACGGCATTGTGAGCAATAATGCCGTGTTGCTGTGCTCGGAAGCGTTCTGTCTCCAACACGGCATTATTTCTCATAATGCCGTGTTGGTCTTTATGCGCTGGCCCCGAGCCCAACACGGCATTATGAGAAATAATGCCGTGTTGACTCGTGAACGCTGGCCTCAGGGACAGCAACACACGGCATTATCGGGCTCACAATGCCGTGGTTGGTCCTGCGCCACGTGACGGCGTTGAGCCTATCGCGGGACTCTCTCCTAGACTTCCCAATAATGCCCTGTTACAAGCTCCTTTAGTCTCTCTCTCTTCGTATGACTTCTGTTGCAGACCCTGCACCATTCTAGTTGCCTTTCTCTGGACTGCCTCCATCTTGTCTATGTCCTTGCGGAGGTGGGATCTCCAGAACTGCATGCAGTACTCCTGATGGGGTCTTGCCAGCTGTCTGTACAGAAGGATGACAACTTCCTGTTTTCTACTGGTGATGTCTTTCCCTATACATCCCAGTATCCCCCCCCCAGCCCTCCTTACTGCCTTCTCACATTGCTTGCTTACCTTTAGGTCATCTGATGTTTTATTTATTTATTTATTTATTTACGAGTTTTACCAGGAAGGCATACTGAGCAACAGTGCTTGATTCCAGATGCAATCTGGGGGCCAGGACCCAATACAAAACAAATCACAATGTCAAACTGAGACATTTCAACAGTGAGAGGTATAGCTAACTGCCTTACAGACAACGGCAGAGTAGCTACAAGTAGACAGTTTGATACAGCAGGGGAATGATAGAGAAATACATGATTCAACCTAGAAAAAACTTCCTTATTACATAAGCAGTATGGTAAATTGGTGTTAGGAATAGTTAGAAGCAGGTGCAGCTAGAAACATATACAGCTGGAGGAGAAATGCGTGCTGAGTAGCTGGTTGCGATGACTAGGATAAGATGCATTTCTTATGGTGGGTTGCAGGGCATTCCAGATCTGGGGAATCCAGTAGGAGTAAGCAGCCTGACCTTTAGTTGTGAGCATGAAAGGGACGTGGAGAAGCCTTGGGTCTGTGCGTCTTGAGGCGTAGGCCGGGGGAGGTTGTTGGGCTAGGGTGGATGCCAGGTAAGGTGGTAGGGAGGGGGACCAGAATTTTGCAGCGAACCTGGCGCAATGTGTATTAGTCTGCGATCTTGGAGGGTTGGCAGGGCTAGGGAACTGTAAAGTGGGCAGTGGTGGGTGGATTGAGGGCAGTTGAGGATGAAACGACAGAATGAGTGGAATATGGTGTCGAGGCTGGCCAAAGCAGATGAGGGAGCGATGGAGTACACTATGTCACCGTAATTGAGTAAAGGTAGTATCATTTTTTGGGCTGTGGCCTGTCTTGTAGGAGAGGGGAGGCAGCTTTTGTTATGGTATAATGCACCAAGTTTGGGGAGAAGCCTCTTATGCAGGGAGTCGATATAAATGGCAAAATCAAGGTGCTGGTCAAGCCAGACACCTAGATATCTAAAGCTGGTGCAGTTATCCAGAGGGGTCCCATCCAAGGTTTTGAAAGGGGGGCAGGAGGCTTGACGGGAGTGTCTTTGATGGCAACCAGAAGTTAACGACTCAGTTTTCTTGGGGTTTAGAAATAACTGGTTGGACCGAAACCATTCCTGGATGGCGCTGAAATCCTCCTGAAGGAGGGTGGCCACATTGCTTGTAGTTGGGCCGGAAGCGTACAGGACAGTATCGTCCGCATACATCTGGATGGAGGAGTGACAGTAAGCTGATGGGAGGTTGTTTAAAAATATGGAGAAAAGCAATGGGCCCAGGACTGACCCTTGGGGGACGCTGGTGGATACGGGCAGTGGGTCTGAGGTGTGTGAGGCGATTTTAACCGATTGGAGTCTGCATGTTAGGTATTCATGGAACCAGGCATTTGCTGATATGGAGAGCCCGGCGTCAACAAGTTTGTTGAGGAGCAGGGAGTGGGAGACGGTGTTGAAGGCTTTGGCTAGGTCACTAAAGATCGCAGAGGTGATGTGACCGTTGTCCATGCCGGAGAGAATGTCGCCAGTGACTTGTAGAAGGGAGGTGATGGTAGAGTGGGATTTGCGAAAACCAGATTGGTCAGGGGTGAAAAATGAGGCGGCATCCAGGTGATGTAACTACCCCCAGGTCCCTTTCCATTTTTGTTGTTGTTAATACCCCACTGTGTACTGTTCCCCCTGGGTTTTTGTTTCCCTGGTGCATTACTTTGCACTTCTTTGCATTGAATCTAAGCTGCCATACTTTTGACCATTCCTCCAACGTTGCCAAGTCCCTTCTCATCCTTCCCACCCCCACTTGTGTATGAACCCTGTTGCTGATCTTTGTGTCATCTGCAAAGAAGCATACTTTTCCTTCCAGTCACTCCGCAATGTCACTTATAAAGAAATTAAAAAGGACTGGACCCAGTATTGAACGTTGCGGTACCCCGCTAGTAATCCCCTTTTCTATGGAGTGGACTCTGTTTAGTATTACCCTCTGTGTCGTGTTGTCCTTACAATTTTTTACCCAGGCTACTACCCTGGGATTCATTCCCAGGCTGGCTAATTTGTTTATTAATCTTTTGTGTGGGACTGTGTCAGATGCCTTGCTAAAGTCTAGGTAGGCCATGTCCACAGCTCCTCCCTAGTCTACTACTTTGGTCACTCAAAGAAATCTATTCGGTACGTCTTGACATGACTTCCTGCTGTGAATCCATGCTGCCTAGGTTCCTGTGCCCTGCTGGCCTCTAGGTAGTCAACTATTCTTTCTTTCAGCAGTGATGCCATCATTTTCCCTACCACTGAGGTCAAGTTAACAGGTCTGTAGTTTCCTGCCTCTGCTTTGCTCCCAATTTTGTGAAGGGGAATCGTATCTGTCCTCCTCCAGTCCTTGGGTACCACACCATCCTCCCATGATTTATTAAAAAGGGTAGTTGGTGGTTTCACTAGTCCTCCCCTTAGTTCTTTTAGAATTCTGGGGTGATTCCTGTCAGGCCCCATTGCTTTGTCCACCTTCAGTTTTAGGAGTTCTTTTAGAGCAGTTTCTTCTGTGAAAGGACTGGTATTGACCCCAATCCAGAGTGCTTGTATTGATTGGATTAGGTACCTCCCTCTCCTCTTCTTTTGTGAATACTGAGCAAAAGTATTCGTTCAGTATCCCTAGTTTTTCACTGTCACTCTGCCCTCCTTCTGAGACGGGGGTCTGTATACAACCCCTGTGCGGATTATGGTGCCATTTCCGGCCTCCAGGGTGACCCACAGTGCCTCTTCTCCTCCCTGTTTACCCATTGTTTCCGTTGCCTTGATCTCTTCCATTACGTAGAGAGCTACTCCTCCTCCTCGTCTACCCTCCCTGTCCCTCCTGTAGATGTGTACCCTGGTATGCTGACATCCCAGTCATGGTTCTCTCTGTACCATATTTCTGTGACTGCCACAATATCCAAGCATCCCTCTTCCATCAAAGCCACCAGTTCAGGTAGCTTGTTACCCAGACTACGGATGTTGGTACTATTTGCCCTCCATTTTTTTGATGGCCTTACCCCTTTTAGCCCCATTCCTGTCCTTACTGCTTTTTTTCTCCATTTACCCCTTCCATTCTCCCTATTGACTTCTCTGTCTTGGTGTTTACCTCACTCACTACCCTGATATTTTTTTTTTTTTTTTTTTTTGGGGGCTAGGATTTCCCTGCCCTTCTCAGTGCCTTCCCCCTTGGCTAGTTTAAATGCTTGCCGATAAAGCATTTAAACCTATCACCTAGGATCCTGGTGCCCCTCCTGGACAGATGCAGACCATCGTACCAGTATAGTCCTGCATCCCTCTAGGTGGACCTCCAGTCCCCAATGAAGCCAAAACCCTGAGCTCTGCACCAGTTCTTTTTTTAACCATTGATTGAATCCCATGATGCGGAGCACCCTAGCCTCACCCATGCCATAGAAAGGCAGCACCTCCGAGAAGGTTACCGGGCGTGCTACTTGTCTAAGGCCCCTTCTTGCACTACTTCGATCCCTTTCCCAGCCAGGTCATTTGTCGCTAGGTGGACAGTGATGTCCAGCTCCCTCCTCTGAGCAGCTGCTCCCACGATCCTTAGGATTCGCTCCCTTTCCTTCCAAGCCGTGGCACCAGGCAGGCACCTTGCCCCCTCTCCCCCTTCCCCCAGTTCTACCCCCCCAACAATTGAGTTCCCCCACCAGGAATTGTTTCCTTCCCCTGTCACCCTCCTGTGGGTTTCCTTTGTGGAGGTTCCTAGCATCCTCCATAGAGGAGACACACTCTGCCAGAACAGCGTATGAATTGTGGAGAGGTATAACTGAAGGGATGTGCCTCTGTTTCACCACGCTCACCCTCCCTGAGCCCACTGTGGTCCAACCACTCCTCTTTCTTGGCAGCCTTTGAGGCAGCGGTCCTGGTGGTCCCTGGGTGGGAGAGGAGGTCCCCTGAATCCTGGCAAACTCAGCCTGGAGATGAGCAACCTCCTCCCTCAGCCCAGAGAGGTGCCTGCAGATGGGACACCGCATCCTCCAGAACGTCTCCCGGAAGACTGCTGCTGCATAGCCACTGCACTGCACCACTTCCATCATGTCTTATTTGTGGCACCTCAGCTGTTGTTTTGTATGCTTACTCTTTCCTCTCTGTTTAACTTTTTTTTCCTTCCTACTGCCTCCTTGCCCTTACAGCTCCTACTCTTATTTTTCTGGGAAAGGAAGTTCCTGTATACCTCAGTAGTCTTCTTCATACTTGTTCAGAGTCGGACCTCCAGCAGCTGGGGGTGGGTGTGGGGCTACCCTTTTCCTTCTAGGATGGTGAGTCTTTGTGCCTCTGTGATCATACTCTTCCTGCTCCCAAACAAGAAGTTCCTGTTGTCGGTCAAATCCTGTGCCTGTGCGGAGACTAGCTAAGGGTGGGGGAGAGAGGGCTGTATAGTCCCAGTAGAAGAGTAGTAAAGTTCTAACAGCACCTCCTTCCTCTTGCTGCTCCATTTTCTGAGTTGCAGAGGGCTAGACTGATTAAACATTTTTTAACGTTTTTGCAATTTCAAAACACATTACAAATTAAGCATTTTTAATTTTGCTAATCAAGCTGTGCCAAGGGTTATGCATTTTTACAGTTGATTAGCACTTTCACATGCAAAACCCTGCTCAGTTTTCTCTTATTTAATATCCTGCATCTTTCTCAAACAGAAACATTTTCAGATGAAAGCAGTAAGCATCCAGTTATTGTTTTCTGATTTATTTATTTTATTTTTTGTTGTCTGGGAAAGGAGGACTAAGCAATTCTGCCTATTTCCAGCCTTGTCTCAGTGGAGAGGGGGAAGATGCAGATGCAAACTGACATTCAGAACCAGATTAAGCTGTTGGTGGTGTTTTTAGTGAATGGGGGAAATTTGGCCAGGACACGGGGGAAATTCCCCTACTGTTTTCAGAAAGTGCCATGAGATTTTTCTTTACTATCCTTTCCTTTATCCTCTTGGGAGGTTGGGTGACTGTATTAGCGCATCCCATTTTCTGGCTTTGCCTGCGTCCCGAGTCACACCTCCAACCTCAAGAGGACTGTCTGTGCTGGTGGGGGCGGGGTCTTCATCGACACCCAACCCCCAATTTTCCACTGGATTTTTCTCCCCGTTACTCCTGGAGCCCCAGACAACGAGTGACTCCGCTCCTCCCACCCCTGGCCTAGCGCCCAGCTCTCCTCAGTCACCACACCACCCCTCCACATGGTGGTGGTCAGAGGCCTGGAGAGCCAACTTCCCCTATCCAGGAGAGGAGAGCTGCCAAGCAGCCACTCGATCCTCACCCAGCCCTCCCCCTCCATCCGACCCCCAGCAACCCATGCTCATCACCTAACACGGGTCGCTGGCATGGAAGAAGGTAAGGCGCACAGCGCCTCAGCCTTCTACGCCACTGGGCCGGGCTGCCATGGGATCTTTGTCTACCTGAACAACCACCAGGATATGTAAATGGTACCTCAGTTTAATGTCTCATCTTGAAGGCAGAATGTTTTAACAAACTTGTGTTGGCTTAATGTCCACTTCAGTTGATGACAAATGCATGTGAGACTTGGTAACAATTACTGCATTGATCTAATCCTCGATATACAGTTCAGGCACCAGCATGTCTTGCTGACATGCTGGTTTAGGTGCCTGAAACCTGACAACAGCACCGGCATTCTAGTACCAGGATGGGTGCAGGAAACCTGGCACTTACACTGACATGTCACATACTAATACTTGGTTCTGGTATGCTGATGTAGGTGCTGGTTGTCTGGCACCTGGACCAGCATGCCAGAAAAACATGTTGGTGCCAGACAGGGTGTTAACCCCCTACTGTTTTTTTTTTTTGTTTGTTTTTATGCATAAAACCGCATAAATCCATGTTGTCTGCATAAATACATAGCAACAGTAAGAAATATTGTGGTTGCCATACTGAGTGCTTTTGGATATATTTGCATTGGCAGCTCCAAGAACTGACTGGGGCACAGCCGTCATCCAGTAATCCGGATGATGTATACACAAAAAATTAACTTTTCATCTGTCTCCGTGGCATGTGTAGTAGAAAAGTCTTGTGCCGTGATGCACTGATAATATACATACATACACCCACCCACATACCCTACACAGTCCAAGCAGCCCTCTCTTCCAGACTCCAAGAAGTCACACTTCCTCCACCACACAGCCTGACTGAGCCTGACATGCCTATAAACTCTTCCTCTTGCCCTGCTGCTTGTTGCACGTTTGTCTTTGCTCTGCTGGTTTGATCTGAACTCAGGCACATAGCTTTTTAAGTCAGTACAGTTTTCAGTTAAATTTTTTTTTTCTGGGTTTTTATATTTTTTTTCTGTGGATTTATTAGTTTGAGTTCAGAAATCTTCCTTTGGGCAGCAAACCACTGCTGCTGGATACATAGCACCACACTGCAGTCAAAGTGGGCCTGGGCTAACTCGCCTTTCCCCATTGCCTCCCATGTCCTTGAAAAACTAAAAGCTATCAAAACAGCCTGAAAAGAGTCCTGGGACCAGTGTACTCACCCAGTTATCAAATGCATATTAAGAAGTGTTTTCATTTCAGTCATAACCATGCGATGTACAATGGCATTGTATTGTATTTGTTTTTCCTTCAGCAGCTAATGGATTTGACTGCTCTGTATGATGGCGTGACAAATTTGTCGATCAATAAAACTAAAACAAAACTAAATTGAACTGACTACTTTGTATAAACCACCGTGATTGTTGGGCAGTGGTTTGAATAATTTACATTAACATAGCGCTTTTCATACACATTGTGCCCAAAATTGCTTCTCAAGCGATGAGAGACTGATAGTGAAGTGACTGTAAATGTGTAGAAATATTTAGGAAGAGTTTCAGTGATCCATTTTGTCAGCACGGTCCTGGTGCTCACAGATTCCATCCTGTTTAAAAAAACACACACAGCCAGAAGAAGGCGCAGTCTTATTTTACCAAGGCAAGTACCTTGATGTGGTGCTGCTGTATAACTGTTTTCATATTATCAGGTTTTGGATGGTTCAGGAAAAAAATAACAAACAAAAAGTCAATAAAAAAAAAAAAAAATTAAACGTACACCTTGTGCCACACCGGCAACCGTGTTCGGGAATGGACTCGGGATGCCAGGGGTTGGCATTGGGAAGGAGAGGAGTGAGCATCTGGAGGACTGCTCTCCTCTCCTGGGGTGGGTTGTAGGGTTGCTTCATTTTGTAGCGGCCCCTGGTGGAGATCGGAAGCACTACAAGAGTGGTACTGTAAACAGGGAAAGGGGAATTGTGAAAATGGTGCCCATGCCGGCCGGATGACTGTGGCCCTGCCTCCCCACACCGTGAAGCCCCCGGTCTGCATTCCCTCGCTCGGCATAGAAGCAAAGGAGTGCCTACGAGCACTCTGGTCCCTCCTCCCGATAACCCCGGGTGGGCCGGCCCCCCCACCTGGTGAAGGGATACGCTCGGGTCAGCCTGGTGGTGGGATCAGCTGGTCGGCAGAACAGGAGAGGCAGCGACGGGCAAAAGGCTGGCCATCTGAAGGAATGGGCAGCTGGGTGCAAGTGAGGTTAAAAATAACATGCACAAAAAAAATTAAACATGCCTGAAACATAAAAAAGAAAAAAACTATACAAAACAGACAGATGTATATGTTTGTATATATGTCCTGAAAGATGCTAATGGCCAGTATTGTTGAAAGCTTATTAGCTTGCTGTTGTCTTATTTAGATCCTAACCTAGACATATTAGGATAAATCATTAATTTAAGAATTATTTCATACATATAAGAATGTTTTTGTTCTAGCAAACAGCCTTGTAAACATTCTTGGGTGCATTAGAAAAATTTGACTTTGATACACTAGGGAACATCTTTAGCTGTCCAGCTTGGCTGTATCTGGAGAAAATAACATGTGCATGCCAATTTGACTATAAACCATGTTCGTTTCCCCCTTCAGTTCATGCATGACCCTGTTTGTGGCCTCTTCCTGTTTAAGGGAATAGATTAAAAAAAAAATAGTTCATTATTCTTGTGTTCTCAGGGGTGAACCAGGAGCACTGGTGAGGTTAAGTGAGTTGCTCAGTGTCACACAGTATGCAAGTGGAGGCTACGGAGTCAGACACAGGATGTACCAAGCTCATTCACAGCTTGTTACTGTAACCTCCAGGCTATATTGCAAGGCATAAAATAAGTGGGTTTGGATCGCAGTTTGCGACCCAAGATCGGTAAAAAGCGAGTCAGATCTGGCAATGATTAGCAGTCATTGCTAATCATTGCCAATTGGTCATGGGTCCTGTAAAAGTACCTTATTGGGCACTGTCACTTTTTAAATTTTTTTTTTGTCCTGGTATCCATTTTTTTTGCCCTCCTCCTCCACGCCCTGCTCCATGAACCCCGAGCCGTTCCCTGATTGGTCCAGTGATGCTCCTGCTCCCCCCCCAAACCTGGTCTCCATGTGGGAGAAATGTGACCGAGTCCTTTTGCAGTGCACCAGAAGAGGAAGCAGGCATTGGGAGGTCGAGCAGGAGTCCAAAGGTGAGTTTTCTTTATTTTATTTCACTTTTTTAGTTTTTTTTTTAATCATTGCGCCATCGTCTGGTTAACTAAATTGTGTCTCCTTGTTTTGCAGGTGGTTGGAGATGAGTTGGAGCCGGGAGGAGTGGTGGCCACACCGAGGAGGAGCCAGAGGGAGAAGGCCTGGCTGATACTGCAAGAGGGCATGGGGCAAGCTGGGCGGAGTGGAGAGCAGGTGGCTGCATCGTGGGGTGAGGCTCAGTTGGACGGGCAGATTCAGAGGAGAGCAGGAGCGCAGCAGAATCAGGGAGCAGCAAAACAAGTGAAACAGTTTCATTTGGTCAGGGAGCCTGGAGGAGGGAAGAGGGGTACACAGACTTCAGGGCACAGATGGGGTGGGGGAACGGTGTAATGGCAATGAACGGGCAAGACCTAGAGCTGGACTGAGGGTGGTGGGAGAACAAGGGCATGAAAGGGTGCCCTGCCTTGAACTTTAAGTTTGTGCCCTGCTTGCAGTGAATTTGGGAACAAACGGTGAACGTAATTGCAGTGAACATTTGGGAACAGAATAAAAAGGGTGTGCCCAGCTTTGCAGAGATTATAGGGGAACCAGAACTTAATGTGCCCTGCTCCATGTTGTGTGCCCTGCATCTTTGCAGTGAACATTTGGGAACAAATAAAGACTAAGTAAGCAGCCCTGCCTGCTTTGAGATCGTGGTAACCAAGAAGTAATGTGCCCTGCTCTTGACTTTGCAGTGAATTTGGGAACAGAAAAAGAGACTAAGTAAAATGTGCCATGCTTTGCAGAGATTGGGGGAACCAGAACTTATTTAATGTGCCCTTTGTCTGCAATGAACATTTGGGAACAGAATAAGACTGTTAATGTGCCCTGCTTTGTAGAGATCTGTACTCTGCCCAGTATTTATTGTACTCTGCTTATGTTGTGTGCCCTGCGTCTGCAGTGAACATTTGGGAAAAAGAGTAATGCTTTGCAAAGATGAGGGGAACCAGGCACTTAAGAATTGTGTGCCCATTGCTTATGTTATCAATGATGTGTGCCCTGCACTTGCAGTGAACAATTTGGGAACAGAAAAAGGCTAAGTTATGCCCTGTAGCTTTGCAGAGCATCCAAGGGGACCAGAAAATGTGCCCTGCTAAGTGTTGTACCCTGCTGTTTGCAGTGAACCTGGGAACACACAGAATAGACTTATGTGCCTGCCCTTTGCAGAAATCTGTGAGGGAACTGAAAAGTCTTGTGCCCTGCTTTGGCAGGAACTCACTGTCTGCCCTTTTTCTGGGCAGAAAGTGAAAAATTAAGTGTTGTGCCCTGCAGCTGCGGAGGTTTTAACTTGAACTGCACTGTGTTGTCCCTGCTTTTCAGAGGAAGGCACTGTGCCCTTGCACTTCGATTTGGACACACTACTTTTTTTTATTGTGGCAGCAAGCCCACAAAAACTTAAGTGCCATGCTATGCAGCGACTTCGCTGCCTGCAGCACCACAGTCACAATGGGAGGGATTGCCCTAGTTAGGAACAGGGTTTGGTCTGAGAAGTGCCATCGCCTGGGACGGGGGATGGCTGGGGGGGGTCACATGTCTGCTTGCTGCCATTTTCTTTTTTTCAGGAAAAGCCTCATTATATGTTAGGTAGTTGCACACCCTGTTTTGCCAACTTAAAATTTTTTAGTAATTACTGTCTGACATGGCTTTAGTTAAATTAGCAACTGCAGAGGGATGGTGCCAAAAATATGATCCAGAAAAAAATTGGCTACAGATTAGCAGTGAGGGAGACTGTGCAGTGCGTGTTAGTTGCAAATTGTGCTGTGAGTACAGAGATGAGCTACGTTGGTTGAGGAACTTCAGTGAGGCCTTAATTGCAGGGATTACAGGCCCCCAGCTAAAAGTTGACACCATCCGGAAACATCTTCTGACAGAGCAGCACAAGAAAGCTGTTAACATTTTGAAATTTGGTAGAACAAAGTCACCACTTGATATATATCGCCATACGACAATTGGTAAGTTTAAAATCCAATCCAATTACAAAATAAACTTCAGCGGGCCTTCTCCTCCATCGAATCTTGGTTCCTAAATCATAAACTGCTTCTCAATCAGAAAAAAAACAAGTCTGTGGTCTTCTGCAGCCCCCACAACAAAAACAAACAACTCCACTCCTCCATTGCAACTGAACAAGGAGCCATCCTAGAGCAAACACAATCGTTCAAGTACCTCGGAATCACCCTTGATCCCCACCTCTCATGCGCTGTCCATATAAGCAGTGTTGCAGAGTGTGCCAGTGCAAGGTTAGGCATATTATTCCGGCACAGGAAACGCTTAACCCCAGAAGCACTATCAGTAGCTGTCCAAAGCTCCATCATCAGCATCATAGACTATGGTCTTATCATATATGGGTCTGCAACTACCACTGCTCTCAAACGTATCGCGACCTCCCTGAATAAGGCCTGTTGTCTCATCACTGGCACACATCGCCGTACCCACCCGTGACCTTTATTCCCAATCTGGATGGCTTCAACTGGACAAATGCATAAAATACCAAACCTGTACGTGGCCAAGAAAATTATAATGGGGCTTGCCCCACTTGGTGTCTGTTCCCTCCTTAAGCCTAGACATAGGAACGTCACTACAAGGAGATCCAATTCCCATCTACTACATATCCCACAATGTCGCACAACCCAAGGACAAATATCATTCACCTATCGGCTATCCAACTGGCTCAGCTCTCTTGGCAGCGACATAGCGACTGCTCCAACACTCTGCCTCTTCAAGTCCAAGCTGCGCCTCTCACTGCTTGTATCCTGCCATTGCCCATGTTAACATTTCCACCGTTCCAGCTGCACATGCCCCAGCACCCAGCACTTACAATCAGTCTTTTACCCCTAGCACCTTACCTGTCATATTTCCTAAACCAAGGCCCCTGGCTGCATTGTCCCGCCCTCACCACCTCCCCGTATCTCCTCCTGCCCCACCCCCAACCACCTCTCGTACTCCCCTTACCCCCTGCACCCCCCGATCTCCTACCATCACTTCCCCCCACCTTCCCTTGTCTTGCTCACAGCTCAAGTCTTTGTACTGGTTATTACATGTCTGTAAATCAATGATTATATGTTTGTAACTAAAAATGATGACTGTTGCACAAGCTGACGTGGAAACTTTGGAAAAGAGCCTCGGCTCAAAGGTATTGTAATCCTAGATTGAAATAAATAAAAATAAATAAATAAGTAAAAATGGGGGTTAGGGGTTTGGACTGAGACTTAAAACTTGTTGAATTTATTTGCAGGGAGAGCTTTCAGTAATGCAAAGGAACAGCATAGAATGATTCTAGGCAGGCTGATGGAGATCCTGTATATGATGGCCAAAGAGGACATCCCTATTAAAAAGTTTGAAGCGATAGCAGAACAAGAGAAGCACCATGGAGTTCATTTGGGCAATAAATACATTAACACTGTTAGTGGGAAAGAACTCACAATGTGTATTGGCAAGAACCTAGAAGAAAACCTGCTGGCAACTGTCAAAAATGCAAATTATTTTTCAGTGCTTATGGACGGTAGTACTGACAGTGGTGTAACTGAAAAGGAACTGGTTTACGTAATGTATGTAAATCCCATCAATAGTCAAGTGGAGACTAAGTTTTTATGAATGAAAGCTGTATCAGATGGCACAAGTGAGGGACTGAAAAATCTCCTTTTAGACATTTTTACAGTCTGGCCTTAATATAAAGAACAAGGTTGGGTTTGGGGCTGATGGGACATCTGTCAACATGGGTGTAAGACGGGGTCTTGCTGCTCTTTTAAGGGAAGACATACAGTGGTCACTTGGTGTTCGTTGTTTCTCACACAGATTGGAACTGACCATAAAAGACGCTTTGGATAACACCTATTTCAATGATGTTTCAAATGTTCTGACCCAACTGTTTTATCTCTATCAGAAAAGTCCTAAGAGACTCTGAGAGTTATGGTCCCTTGCCCAGGCCACGGAGATGTCAGTTGAAAAGCCCAAGAAGACCCATGGCACACATTGGGTGCAGCATAAACTTCTTGCCACCCGTGCTGTTACCAAATCATTCCCCATAATTTGTGCTCATTTAGAATCTATGGCCGCAGACCCAACTCAAGACCAGGCCAAAGCCAAGGGAGTGTTGCAAATTATGACTAAATTCCAAATGGTGGCACACCTTTCATATTTTGAACAGCTGCTTCAGCCACCTGCCAGGTTCTCACTAGCACTTCAGAAAGAAGTAGTTGAAATGCCAGAGCTACTTAGCTCTGTTGAAACTTTGAGAAACACTCTTGGCCATGCTAAGCAGAGTAGTCCCATAGATGGCAGTGAACTTGGCATTCTCTTAAAAAACAGGTCTGATGTTCTTTCAGGAGCATGTGCTCAAGTCACATACAAGGGTGTGAAATTAACGCATTAGTGGCCAAGTTGTTAAAACTTTTAAACAGCAAACTAAGAAATACATTACAGATATTGAGAACTGTTGTGAACAAAGGTTCGGTTTGACTGATGAAAGTAATATCTATAACCATGCAAAAGTGTTAGATACCAGACTTTGGCCAGCTGCAGACAGAAAGGACCTGGAGCTGTATAGTAACAGTGACATTACTGCAGTAGCTGACCATTTTTCAGCACTTTTGCAGTCTGACTGTGACAGCGGTCTGCTACTTGCAGAATGGGTTTTGCGCAAACCAATTTCATCAGTCTTTCTGCCTCTGCTATCTGGTCAAAGCTGGTATGTGATTTCCAGAATTCCTATCCAAATCTGTTGAAGCTTGTCAATGTGTTGAGAGTATTTCCTGTGTCTGTTGCAGTTGTAGAAAGGTGTTATTCAACTATGAGCAAGGTAAAAACTGACTGGAGAGCAAGTCTGGCAGAGGATACTGTAGAAACACTGATTCACATTAAAAAACAGGGCCCCCTCCAGCTGAATTGAACCCAAACAGGGCTGGAGACATTTTTTTTTTTTTTTTGGAGCTAAACCAAGGCATCCTGGTGATTTATAAGCTGAGGATAGTGGACCACCCCACGTCCGTCCCCAAAAAAAACAGTCCAGAATTACTGCTACATGCGTGGTGGAGAAGAGTAGCAATAGATCACACACAGTCTTTGTTGGTAACTGTGTGGAGTTTTTATGCTGGGGCAGGGGTTCATTTTTAATTTATGCTTAATTTGTCACGACTCACAATCATGAATTCACGGTCTGCTTTGGCAGGCATCCTGTCTCAGCTCTTACTGCAATTGTGCAGCAGCACATACACTTTTTCTCTGGAAATGGCTAAATAAAACAGATACCGGTCTCAGAAACTTGGATACAATGTGTATTTTATCAATATAGAGCAAGATATAGAGGATAATGGCTGGAGTTCTGCAGTTAACAGCATTGTAATCACCTCGAGTGGTTGCCGTGCTGTGCTTATAAACAACAAAGAAAGGTTTTACTGTTGGCATAATAACCTTGTGAGATGATTTCGTGGTTAACTGAAGAACCCCAGCCATTGTCGTTTATAATGTATGGGGCTGGTAACAAGTGGATAAAGCACACAGAGGAAAGAAAATGACTGTTTTGACTTTTTTTTTTTTAATATGCCCTTTGATTGTTGCTGCTCCTGAAATACAATGTGGTTGGCCAACCGCGATCATGTTTGTTTAGGAACATGACATGTCGACTGCGTCCGGAGAGTTGTGGGGAAAATTTGTCGTCCTAGATGGGACGCATGATCTCTGGAGGCTGCCTGCTCATTTATAAAATCAAGCCTGCTTTGCTGCGCGCTAGGCGAGGACATTGTAGCTGGTGATTTTTTACGTGTTCTGCGACCACCGTTTCAGATTCAGTTTAAAATGCCCGCATGCCACATTCTAATGTTGGAATGTAGTAAGGTGAGCTTGGTTCCATCTTGTAATCTCACCAGTCTGATGTAGGCAAGCAAGGTTTATAGCTCTTGCGTCAGAACGATGAGATTACAAGAAAATTAAAAGATACCAGGCCATGTATTATAAGGGCTCCCTATACATTGTGGGCTGGATATTCAAACTGCGCCATTCTGAGGCGCAAGCCCTTGCGCTACTCAAAATAGTTGCGCAGGGGTGTGGCCCAGGCGATATTCAAAGGAGTTGCGCTATTGAGCAACTCCTTTGAATATCACCCCCCAGCCACAGCCACTGTGCATGGCGCAGTGAAACTTGCGCCACCGCAAGTTGTCAGAGTGGAGCATTCAACTGCGGTGGCCAAGTACCATTGCACCATGCGCCAAAATCCACGATATTCAAAGGTGACATGCAAATGGGGCCATAATTCATCAAAGCGCCCAGGGGCCATTTGCATCTGATTATGGCCCCATTTGCATCTACATGCTATGCAGATAAGCCGGTCGAGGACTTAGCCTGGCAGCCCTGCCAGGCAGCAGCCGTGGGACCGACGCACCCTGCAGCCGATCGCGGGCAGCAATGTGGCTCCCCCACCTCCTTCCGTACATCTCCCTGGTGGTCCAGTGGACCATAATGCCCGATCGCGGGCAGAATGGAAATGAACCCCAGACATGTTCCTAGTGCCCGATCACGGGCAGTAAGTAAAGTGCCCCCACCCGAACATCTCCCTGGTGGTCCAGTGGACGTAATGCCCGATCGCGGGCAGAATGTAAAATGAACCCCGAACATGTTCCTGGTGCCGATCGCAGGCAGTAAGTAAAGTGCCCCCACGAACATCTCCTGGTGGTCCAGTGGACGTAATGCCGATCGCGGGCAGAATGTAAATAACCCGAACATGTTCTAGTGCCCGATCGCGGGCAGTAAGTAAAGTGCCCCACCCGAACATCTCCTGGTGGTCCAGTGCGAAGCCGTAATGCCCGATCGCCGGGCAGGATGTAAATGAACCCCCGAACATGTTCCTAGTGCCCGATCGCGGGCAGTAAGTAAAGTGCCCCCCACCGAACATCTTCCTGGTGGTCAGTGGACCGTAATGCCCGATCGCGGGCAGAATGTAAATTGACCCCCGGCAAACATCTCCCTGGTGGCTGGTGTCCCCACCCACCACAAGCCCCACCGCCTCCCGGTCACGGCAGCATCCCACCGCCTGCCGCCCGCCGCCCGCCGACTGACTGCCGGTGGGGTTACTGCCGCCCAGTGGTGCAGAGCAAGAACCAATGGTACAGCTATACTAATACATGACAGTCGAATTTGTGAATAGATGTTCCACAAATCTGGTTTATCATCTTATATACTCGCCATAACTCTTACTCTACGCAATAAGCGTCTGCTCTGAACGATCGTCAGCGAGCAGTAAGCGGGTGGGATGCTGCCAACCGCCCCGGGGGCGGGGTGGTGGGGCTTTGTGGAGTGGGTGGGGTGGGAGTCTCTAGCCACCAGGGAGATGTTTGGTAGGGGGTGTCAATTTACATTCTGCCCTTGATCGGGCCAGTCGAGTCCACTGGACCACCAGGGATGAGAGGAGGAGGGAGCCACATTGATGCCAGCGATGGACTGGTGGGGGGGGGGTCACTATGCCCGATCGGGCTGGGGGCACAGGGACTGGGAGTTAGGGCCAGCCACAGGTGGCAGCTGCTGTGTTGCGCCCTGCAATACAGCAGCTCACCTGTGGGTGGCCCTCTACTTAAGCCTTTTTTTTTTTTTTGCTCAAGGTCCTGCAGGCTCAGGTTGGGGGTTGCGCCTGCACAACTCTGCACAGCCCGGCTGAATATCGGGCTGTGCAGTTTATGCATGGTTC
Source organism: Neoceratodus forsteri (assembly GCA_016271365.2). Taxonomy (NCBI): domain Eukaryota; kingdom Metazoa; phylum Chordata; order Ceratodontiformes; family Ceratodontidae; genus Neoceratodus; species Neoceratodus forsteri. The sequence continues at coordinate 350,176,772 of CM057456.1, forward strand.
CTCCCCCTCCTGTTGAGCATGCATTCATTTGCATTGCGCTGTTGCTCAGCCTGTTTTCAGTGGCACAACTGCCTCCTGCTGAATATCGTAGAATGGCGCAATGTAGGACTTGAGCATGCGCAACCCTTTTGAATATCTGGCCCTGTATGTACATTTTATGGGGTTTTGAGCAAAAATATCAGTTTTCGGTAATTGCTAATCAACCTCGGCCAATTGCTAATCATTGTTTACTTTGATTAGCGAAGGCTGCTAATCAAGTCTCTGACACTAATTTATGCCTTTGTATTGCCAGCAAATTTGACCCTGAACCACTCAGAATGCAGCATTGGGCTGCTGCATTCTGGTGGATCTGGATGCATGTTGGTTCCAGATCCATTCTAGGTCCAGAACTGGAATGGTTCCAGAACCATTCTGTGCTGGCATTGCAGTTCTGGAACTTTTCTGGTTCTGGACCTCCCGGTTCCGGGTGTGTTCCAGTGTTTACCAATGACCGAACACATTATAATGCCAAATAATGTCTTTTGTAATGTCAGATTGCTCTTCTTAAAGATATAATTGTTTCCATGTTCTGACGCCCAGGAGGTCATCGAGAATCTTCCAGTTCCTTCCCCATACCCACCCTTACTGAACTGTTACTCCCCATTCTTTGACCCCCACTGTGGGCTCTTTGGGGCTCACCAGACTTCTCCGAAGACTGAATCAAGAGGTTCCTTACAGGTCTGGTGCAATTTGAGGTCTGAGGGTACTCGTGTATCACTCTCTCAGCTCAGGCCTTTTTGAGGTTCCTCCCCTCCCATGTGACACTATATGTGAGGGCCCCAGAGACATGTGTACACATTGCGTGGTCACGAGAAGTCAGCTGACATCATCTTCCTTCCAGCTGATCCACGTGTGCAACCAGCTGGTGGCAGTCAGGCCATGAAGCTGCTCATCCTCACTTTGTAGAGGAGGAGAGTATTCTCCCTCAGCCAGCCCTGCAACTTCCTCTGCTTGTACTTGATCCAGGATGCTAGTGTCATGAGCAGCAATGCTCCACCGACAGGCCAGCTATTGGTATACTGTATCTCTTGTTTGATAATATTTTGCACTTTAGCTTTCGAGATCTGTTTACCAAGCCTGTATCATGCTTTGCTCATCTTCTGTGCAAAGTAAATCCCATGTGGCCCTGTTAGACGAAGTTGTCAACATCTGGAAAGTACCAAGATCAGAAGTATGTGTTGCCAGGTGACTGAGTAAGTACAGCATTTCAGTAAAACAGACAAAAAAAATGCTTAAAGCAGCAGTGCAGCACAATCGGGCAAAACACTCTAACCCTGCCTTTTTTAATTGTAAAAGATTCCAGACGTTTTGCACTGTCAATTGCTTGTAAAAGTTTCCAGTTATATAGAATTTTAAATATTTTTAGGTTTTTTTTTCTCAGTAAAGAAAATAGATGTTTGCACCTTCGGCTTAGAAATAGCATTGTGGATCTGACAAGAATTATGTTTAGGAACAGGATTGAGAAAACAAATATATAGTACACAGCATAAGAAACACCCAGAAAAGCATTTTTTTATTTTTTTTTATTTTATTTTATCTCCTTCTTCCAAGCAGCCTTCATTCTTGCCAGCTACCTCAGCCCCATCATCCTGTCTTCTCCTAGGACCTTCCTCCACTTGTTTCCCCAGGGCTTACCCTCTCCCTCCGGCAGGGTCAGCGTGGTTCCCCAGCCCCTGCTGGGTCAAGGATCCTGTTAGTAGCATAGCCTGGATCATCAGATGTGGAGCCTACTACAGGCAGCTGGAATGATCCTGCCAGTCCGTGTTTTTTCTTGTCTCTTCCTCCCCATGAGGCGCATGAATGTGCAGTGCTGTAACAGCGCGCATGTCCATGTGCAATGAATTGACTGTCTCCGCCTCGGCTGCAGTGTGCAGTCCTGAGCTGCCTTGCCTCCTAGCCTCCATTACAAGCAGGGCATATACTGAACTCCATCCCCCCACTGGACAAGAAGAGCAGTCCTGCAGGCGCTCAGCCCGCCTACTCTCCGTCCTGAGCTTGTTCCCAAACTGAGGTTTTCTGCACCACAAGTGGTAGCACTATCGCTGCGCCAGGGGGCCGGCCAGAAAAGCAGGTTTAACTGCTATACTACTGCTACTCTTTTTTTTAAAACTGTAGCTTTACACATATTTATATTGTACTGCTGTTTTAAACAAACACCATCTGTACACTGCATCAGCTGTAAGTTAGTTGAAAAGCAGTGCTGTTCAGAAGTTATCGTCTCGTAAATGTGTGCTATGCATTTGCAAAGTTTCAGCAGCACAATGTGTATGTGTGAGACAGTGTATAAATCTAACATTTATTTCAGTGCAACTGGTAAAAGTACGTGCACTGTAAATTGCTTTAAACTAGTGCTGCAAGTTCAGTTCTACCAAAGAATTGAACATCTCTAACTTCAGTTGTTCGATTCTTTTGGACGGTGGTGAACTTCTAGGGTAAATAGGCGGACTTTTGGTTCGACCTGGTCCAAATGATGCGGACTTGTTGAACCAGTCAAATCGCAGTTTGCACCTGAAACAGTTAACTTTACTGTGGCTAGTCGTGCTCTTCGCAGCTCAACCCGATAAGAGCCAGCCGGAGTGCTGACTCGCACGCTTGGCATTGGGCTAATAGGTAGTGCAGACTGGGTATTGTACAAATCTAGTTAGATTACCTAGGAAAAAGGAATTTTATTTTTCCACCAAAAAGTTTGATTAGACAGTTGGCTGAACAGGAGGACTGCAGCTTGGGGTAGGGGAGGAAAAGGAAGAAAATAAAAACAGCAGCAGTGCTGAAGCTTGCAGTAGGCCTCTGGGACCAGGGGCTTGCCTGACTGGTGGACTGGAGGAATGTGCTTTCAGCTGGGGCAGTGGGCAGATGGGGTACTTGAAGTAGCAGTCTGCCTGTGCCCATTTTTTGTTGCAGAAATAGCATTTTAGCAGGGCATTACAAGCCTCTGGCAGAAGCTTTTTGGAAGTTACTCTGTTAGAAAAAAATAATTCAGTTTTACTGGGCTGGGCAGTAAGTGTGTGTCTGCTGGCTGCAGGACAGTGCCTGGCCACAGGTAGTTGGCACCTTCGTGGTATCCTCTTCAGTTTCAACTTTCAGTTCTTTTTGTGGCAGTTTTTTTAATTTTTAGTCATTACTCTTTTCCTCCTTCTGAGTCCTGAAACAACATTTTACAGTGCCATCTGGGCAGTGGGCAGAAAGTGTGTGCCAGCTAAACTGACAGTGTGCCGGTGCCAGGCCTCTGGTAGGCGGCACCTTGGTGGCATCCCATGAAAAAAGATAGCTTCTTCTGAGTCCTGAAACAGTCTTTTGCAGTGTGATCTGGGCAGTGAGCAGCAAGTGTGTACCAGCTGGCAATGTGCAGGTGCCCAGCCCCGGTAGGTGGCACCTTGGTGGCATCCCATTCAAAATAAATAAGATCACAAAATAAAAGTCCAACAGACAGGTCAAGGAGATGACGGCATGGTATAATCTGATTCCAGTCACATATAAAAAAAAAAAAAAAAAAAACACAGTAGGTTTGGTTTAGAGGAAGATGACAGTTCTGGTTGAATAATCCATAGAGTATCACACACTGTAGGAACCACGTGCAGTGGCACTGCAAGGGTTTCAACATAAGCAGTCGTGGAGAAAAAAAGGAATAAGAAAGGAGTGTGTCAGGTAGTGAGATAGGTGGAGGAGGAAAGTGATTTGGCAGAGCTTCTTGGGGACAGAGATTCAGATTGTGATTATATGCCCGATTAAAAAGTGACAGCAGCAACAGCAGTCCTGGGGAGGAGGTGGAACAGGTGGGGTTAAACTTGGGCAGGTGCACGTAACAGATCCAAAAAGACCAAAAGTGGTGGTTTAAAAAAAAAAAGCCACAACAGATGAAGACATAGGCAAAACTGGTGGCCAGGACACATGGTAGAGGAGGAAGAAGAACCATTCTCTGAGACTGGAGAACTGGTGGAGGAAGAGGAGGAGGAGGGTGATGATGTGGGAGCAGCTCTCAGCAGCCTGCCCATTAGGCAGCAGCTGACAGTGCCAATAGGAGAGCCCACACCGGTGACAGTGGTGTGGGATTTCTTTAGAGTGGACAAAGAATCACAGACACATGTAAAGACAGGCTGAGTTGGGGTAAGCAGGGGACAAGGCTGGGAACATCTACCATGAAAAGGTATTTGTTGTCGGCCCAGTGGTGCTGGAGGCTGATGCACTGGTCGCTACACCTCGTGCCACATTGGTAACCCGGGTTCAGGAATGAGCTCGGGCTGCTGGAGGTTAGCAGGGGGGGGAGAGGGATTGAGCATCTGGAGGACTGCTCTCCTCTCTCGGGGGAGGAGACTTGTCCTGCTCATTGACTGCCCTCTGGCGGTGGCAGGAGGGCAGTATGGGTCGAGAGGCATGGTCCAATGTCCTTTCGCCGGTAGGGGAGGGGAGATGGGAGAAAATGGAGGAAAAGAGCCTGGCAGATTCTGTGATGGTCCGCCGCTCCCGAGGGCTGTCGCCAGCTTTTGGATTGGGTCTCCAGGAGGGAGGAGAAGCCGGCAGCCTCCTTCCTGGCCCTACCACGGGGGGCAATCCATGGGGGAATTATCAGGGATCAGTGAGTGTAGGAGCAGCGGGACCGGAGAGAGAGTCCCTCCGTCAGGAGGTTTGTAACCACCTGCGGGGTTCGGAGGATAAAAAAAATCTATATGGAGGTAAAAAAAAAAAAAAAGGATTTGCGAAATCACTGATCTCCGTATGGAGAAGGCATGTTAATGCACGGTATCTGCAGAACTAAGCACCACCAAGCAGTGAAGCTGCTGCTGCTGATGATTGCGGGAGAGAGAGAACATTAGGACTTCTATGAGATCAGGTGAAGAGGAAACAGAAAAAAGTCCTTCAAGTGATAGCTGATGGCACAGCTCCAACATCTTCCATTCATCACTTCTTTAGCCCACTGACTTCCCACACCTGTGAACGTCCACAAATTCCCAGCTATTTTCACCCTCCCCATGTGGCAGAAATAGTAGGCAGCTGTCATGCTCAGGAGAAAAAAAAAGGGCACTCCACTTTCACTGGTTGAGTCCCTGGAAAAGGGCTAGAAATATAAAGCCAACAGACCAGAGGCAAGAAAGTTAAAAACAGCAGTTGTAGAAATGCTAGCCAGCGACTTGCTGCCATTCTTCTTTATGAGCAATGCTGGTTTTCTGTTGCTAATGCAAGTTGCAGTGACAAGGTGGCAAGTGCCCAGCCGTACCTACTTTTCCACAGTGGCTCTTCCTGATTTGTATCAGTGTGTCTACAGAACTGTTCCACATGCCCTGAAATCATTTGTTCCAGTTGTTCACATCACCACTGAAATTTGGACTGGTGGTCAGACTGCTGATTACATGGTAGCGACTACCCATTGGGTCAGGTTCCCCTGCTCTTCGTCCTTCTGCCCCCCCCCCCAGCCTCTGCAAGAAGACACCTTTATGTATTGCTGGCTTTGACAAGGACTGTCATGCAGAACATTTGTCACACTTCCTTCAGCAGAAGTTTCAGGAGTGGCTGACACCACACTCATTAACACCAGGTTTTACAGTATCAGATAATGCAAAAAACATCGGAAAAGCAATTGATGATGGCAGTTATACACGTTCTGTGTTTTGGTCACTGAATAAATCTGGTGGTTCAGGGATTCCTAAATGAGGATGGCACCACTATGCAGACATATGTAGGTCTGGCCAAAAAAGTTTGTGGTCATTTTAGTCATTCCGTAAAGGCATGTAAGCTGCTACGTAACATTTAGCAGTGGAACCATGCGCCCCACCACCTGAACCAGGATGTGGCAGCATGATGGAACTCCGCCTATTACATGATGGAATAGCCGCTAGAACATCAGAAAGCTATCCACCAATACGCCATTGAGCATGGTATTGGCAAGTGAGAGGTCAAAAGGGGGGGGGAGCATAGCCCAAAAAAGGGAGTCCCTGGAAAATTTCTGGGGGTCCCCATTTGAATACATGGGAGCTGCACCCCCGCACTTCTTGTAATGTAAGATTCTGTAGAGCGTAGTTTCTGGGGGGGCATTTTAAACTACATTTATTTATTTTTTGTGTTTCCAGAGGGTGAATTCAAACAAATTATGGCTACCGCTCAACTAACAAGGACTTTGTTAGTTGAGCAGTGGCTGTAATTTGTTTGAATTCACCCTCTGAAATGTAAAGAAAATAGTTTAAAATGCCCCCATAGAAACAAATGGAGTGCGCCCCCTGTACTCTGCAGAATCTTACAGTGCAAGCCATGCGGGCGCACCTCTCGAGTGAATCTCAGGGCTCAGGAAAAGTGTCTCGGAGACATTCGAAAAAACAAAAAGCAAAAAAAAAAAAAGCATCCTGACACACAAAATGTGCATAAAGGACTCTGGTGCCCGCGTCTCCGAGAGCCCTGGGATACCACTGCTGTCAACCTTAAAGAAAGGATAAGATCCTGTTTCTGGAATGACACATGCATTTCAAAAATGTGTGCAGATGACCACTGCATCCTGGCCACTCTCTTGGGCCTCTGTTCAAAGACATGCTTGAGACATTCCTTGATGCACAAGAATGCGATGAGGATCAGCAGTCCTATAAAGCTTGGCTTATCCAGCTGGGCTCTGTATGTATGGCACAAAACAATAACAGGAACACGAACAGAACAGCAACACATCGATTGCACTGACTGGTCAGGTGAGGAGAGGGAAGAAGGAGGATCCCTGTGTTTTTCCACTGATACTACTGATCGACACAGGAGTCTGTCCTTTTTGTCTCCAAGTCCGACCTGCTCCTGCTGCACCAACAAGAAAGACGACCATTGATGACAAACTACTATGAGAACAACTGTCTGACTACGGCTTGTTGAAAAGCATGGCAGGTCATTTTCTGACACAGTGGTGCCTGAGATGCCAGCAAACAAAATGGTGCAGGATTATCTGGATGAGAATGTGCTGCTAGCAGAAAGAGAGAAGCCTCTATTGTACTGGTACCAAAAAAGACCATTTGGCCCCCTTTGACACAGGTAGCAATTGAGCACCTCTGTTGCCCACCTACAAGTACATACTCGGAAAGAGTTTCAGTGCTGTAGACAACATTGTCACCAATAGGAGAACATGCCTTTCAACTCAAAATTTAGAGATGGTCACTTTAAAAATTAACCTGTCACTTTTTCCAAACACCTGTTTGCCATGGTTTATGGAGGATGAATCTTATGCACTTTCAGCAGGGCCAACATGAGTGGATTGGGAGGGTTTCTGTGTCCATTAGTTTTTATGGAACATACACACACACATTCAGTGAGATGCTGCACTCTTGTCGTCTTCACATGAACCCTTAGTTTCGACTTACATATACACTCCTTCAGCCCCTGAGCATATATATAAGTTGAAATGTTCTGTGCTTAACCTTATTCAAAAAATGTCATGTCTGGGCTGAATGAGATTTTATTAATGTATGAATTTTTGACAGGCTTCCACAGGCTGCATACAATAATTTTAGAGCAACATTGCCCATGAAGTGTATACAACACTGATCCATGGCAGAACTGGATGCACTGGCCATGTGTGGTACTGTCCTAGTAGGGGCACAGTTTTTGGAACCAGTAGCTCACACTGTGGGATGTTGTCTGTTGTCTTCAGTCCGTCTTTAATGTTTGGTGAATTTTTGACAGGCCTGTACAGGCCTCATACATCATTTTTTTGTTTGTTTTGTTTTTGGGGCAACGTTGCCCATGAAACCAATGTGTACAACACTGATGCGTGGCAGAACCGCACACACTGTCCATGTGTGGTACTGCCTCAGTGGGTGCACAATTTGGAACCAGTAGCTCACACTGGGGGATTCTGTACTGGTATTTTATGAACGTACATATAGGCCTTACAAATAACAGTTACAGACATTTTAATAACATAGAAACATAGACTTTGATGGCAGAGAAGGACTGCTTGGCCCATCTAGTCTGCCCATTTCCCTACCTACAGGATAAGCTGCAGATCCTAGTTAACCAACAGCCTATTTCTTCCAACCCCCCACAAGAATTGCCTTATGTCTGTCCCATGCATTCTTGAATTCTCCCACAGTTTTAGACCCCACAACCTCCTCAGGAAGGCTGTTCCATCGTCCACCACCCTCTCTGTGAAAAAATACTTCCTCATTGCCCCGGAGCAGTCCCCTCTATCTTCAAATTTGTGTCCTTTGTTCTTGCACATTTCTTTTCTGAGCTGCTACCCTCTTGGACTTTGTTGATTCCACTGAGGTACTTAAAAGTTTCTATCATGTTCCCCTCTCCTCCTTTCTTCAAGGGTATACATATTAAGCTCCTTTAATCTCTCCTCATATGGTTTCTCTTGCAGACCCTGCACCATTTTAGTTGCCCTCCTCTGGACTGCCTCCATCCTGTCTGTGTCCTTGCGGAGATGAGGTCTCCAGAACTGGATGCAGTACTCCAGATGGGGTCTCACCAACTGTCTGTACAGAGGGATAACAATTTCCTGTTTTCTACTGGTGATGCCTCTCCCTATACATTCCAATATCTCCCCAACCCTCCTTATTGCTTTCTCACATTGCTTGCCCACCTTAAGGTCACCTGATATGATTACCCCCAGGTCTGTTTCCATTTTTGTTGTTACTACCCCTTCCCCCCAATTGTGTAATCTTCCCCTGGGTTTTTGTTTCCCAGGTGCATTATTTGCACTTCTTTGCATTGAATCCAAGCTGCCATACTTCTGACCATTCCTCCAACCTTGCCAAGTCCCTTCTCATCCTTTCCATGCCTCTTTGTGTATCAACCCTGTTGCAGATCTTTGTATCATCTGCAAAGAGGCTTACTTTTCCTTCTAGTCCCTCTGCAATGTCACTTATAAAGACATTAAAAAGGACTGGGCCCAGTACTGAACCCTGCGGTACCCCACTAGTTTAACCCCTCTTTCTTCAGAGTGCACTCCATTTATAATTACCTTCTGTGTCCTGTTGTCCAGCCAGTGTTTTACCTAGGCTACCACCTTGGGACCCACTCCCAGGCTGGTTAATTTGATTATTAATCTTTTGTGTGGGACTGTGTCAGATGCCTTGCTAAAGTCTAGGTAGGCCATGTTCACAGCCCTTCCCTGGTCTACTACTTTAGTCACCCAAAGAAATCAATTAGATTCATGTGACATGACCTTCCCACTGTGAACCCATGCTGTCTTGGGTGCTGTGCCCCACTTTCCTGTAGGTACTCAACAGTTCTTTCCTTCAGAAGTGATTCCATCACTTTCCCTACCACAGAGGTCAAACTGACAGGTCTGGAGTTTCCTGCCTCTGTCTTGCTCCCACTTTTTTGAAGGGGAATCACATCCGCCTTCCTCCAGTCCTCAGGTACCACACCATCCTCCCATGATTTGTTAAAAAGGGTAGTCAGTGGTGTCACTAGTTCTCCCCTTAATTCTTTTAGAATTCTGGAGTGAATTCCATCAGGCCCCATTGCTTTGTCCACCTTCAGTTTTAGGAATTCTTTCAGAACCCTTTCTTCTGTGAAAGGACTGGGATCGACCCCCCATCCAGAGTGCTTCTGTTAATTGGATTCGGCACCTCCCCCTCTTCCTCTTTTGTGAATACTGAGCAGAAGTATTTGTTCAGTATCCCTGCTTTTTCACTGTCCCTATGTAGCCACCCACCGTCCTTTCTATTCAGCCTCGCTATCCCTCCCTTTGTCTTTCTATGCTCCCTGATGTACCTATAAAAGGTTTTCTCCCCCTTCTTAACCGAGTTGGATATTTTTTCCTCAGTTTGGGCCTTTGCTATTCTGACTTCCCTCCCTGCTTCCTTCTGCTTTAACTGGTACAGTTCTCTGTCCTGCTCCTTCTGTGTTTCCTCATACTTCCTAAATGCTATCTTTTTCTCTCTAATCTTCCCCGCCACCTCTTTTGAGAACCATAGTGGCTTTTACTTTCATTTTGATTTATTTGCTTCACACAAAGGTTTGTTGCCTCTGTGATGGCAGTTTTGATGTTTCCTAGTGCTTTTCTAAGGCATTCTCCCATCTTGCCAAACTCAGCCCTCCTGAAGTCCAGTACCCTCACTTTTGTATGCCTTGACTCTGTAGCTGAGGTTTATCGTGAACCACAGTTTGGTGGTCACTTTTTAAATTTGTATGTGAAATTTTGTAAAGGCACCTTGAGCTTTGGAACGGCGCCTTATATAAATAAATTTTTACTTACTTACACTTGTTCCCAGATGGCTACCCACTTCTAGATCTGAGATCCTCTCACTGTCCCCATTTGAGAGTACGAGGTCTAAGATTGCTCCCTCACGAGTGGGTTCTAAAACTAGCTCTCTGAGGCATGCCACCTGTAGAGCATTGAGAATGGCCCTGCTGTTGGATGTGGCTGCAGCAAAGGTGTTCTAGTTAACATCTGCATATTCAGGTCCCCCATCAACAGTATCTCCCCTTTCTCTGCCATCCTAGGGATGCCTTCTATCGTATCCTTGTCCAGTTCCTCTCTCTGACATGGGGGTCTGTATACAACCCCTGTGCGGATTGTGGTGCCATTTCCAGTCTCTAAGGTGACCCACAGTGCCTCCTTTCCTCGCTGTTTTCTTTTTTGTTCCGTTGCTTTTATCCCTTCCCTTACATAGAGAGCTACTTCTCAACCTCTTCTACCCTCCCCGTTTCTCCTGTAGGTTGTGTACCCTGGTATGTTAACATCCCAGTCATGGTTCTCTGTGTACCATGTTTCTGTGACTGCTGCGATATCCAGGCATCCCTCTTCCATCAAGGCCACAAGTTCAGGGAGCTTGTTGCCCAGACTACGGGCATTGCTACTTATTACCCTCCATTTCTTGATGGCCTTACCCCTTTTTGCCCCATCCCTGTCCTTACTGCCTTTATCATTTTAACATACTAACATATTAAAAGCCAGCAGAATAGGCTAAACGGTCGGTCTTGTCTGCTCGAAAGCCAGCAACCTAATGGCTGCCCGCCTCACCACCCCCCCCAGCCCCCAAGAGTGTCTTCTCTAGATTCAGTTTTCTCTTGAATATATCCCACCCCTCCTTGAAGCCCTCCACTGTGCCCTCCTCCACCAGCCTCCCGGGAAGTGCATTCCACGGCTCCACCACCCTCTCAGTGAAAAAATGCCTCCTACGTTTCCCTCTGTAATTTTCCCTGTCCAACTTCCACCCATGGCCCCTGGTCACTCCCCCCTTCTTCAGCCTTAACTACTCCCTGGTTTCACTCCTAATTATTCCCTTTACATACTTGAAAATCTCTATCATGTCTCCCCTATCCCTCCTCTCCTCCAGTGAGTAAAGCCCAAGATCTTCCAGTCTCTCCTCATAAGGCCTCCCCTCCATGCCCTGAATCATCCTGGTCACTCTCTTCTGGACCCTCTCCAGCAGCACTATGTCCTTCTTCAGATGAGGTCTCCAGAACTGTACACAGTACTCAAGCTGCGGTCTGACCAAGGCATTATATAGAGAGAGGATCACTTCCCTGCTTCTGGACGTAATTCCCCTGGCTGTGCAACCCAATATCCTGTTTGCCTTGGCTGCAATTTTTCTACAGTTTTTGGAGTTATTCATTTTAACGTCTACCACCACCCCTAAATCCCTTTCTCCCAATGTTGCTTGCATTGTGACCCCCGCCCGGGTGTAAACATGGCTCGGGTTTTTGACTCCCAAATGAAGTACCTTACATTTCCCGGCATTAAATTTCAGTCCCCACCTCCTTGACCACCCCTCCAGGGTATCCAGATCCTCCTGGACTGTCTCCCTCTTGTCCTCATTATCCACCAGTGCTCCCAATTTTGAATCATCCGCAAAGAGACGCAGCCTATTCCTAACCTCTTCCCTATATCCGAGACATAGGCATTGAACAAGAGTGGTCCCAATACTGAACCTTGAGGACACCACTGATTACCTTCCTGGGGGAGGATGAGGATATTATCCCACCCACCATTACCCTCTGTAAATGCCTCGAAAGCCAATTTTCAACCCAGTTTAGCTCCTGTCCACCCACCCCCATCTCCCCGATTTTTGCTATCAGTCCATTATGAGGTACTGAATCAAACACCTTTCTGAAATCTAGGTATAGGACATCCACCGGCCTATGTCTATCCGAGGCCCCCGTCACCCAGTTATAAAAGTCTACAAGGTTGGTCTGACACGATCTCCCCAGGACAAAGCCATACTGTTTATCATCCTGGTGTCCTAACCTTTCCAACTTACTCCCATACCTCTCCTTGATAAAGCCCTCCATTACTTTGCCCACTACAGACGTCAAACTGACCGGTCTATAGTTCTCCATCTCCTCCCTAGACCCCCCATGTATAGGCACTACATAAGACACCCTCCAGTCCTGTGGCACCCATCCTGTCTGCAGAGAGATGTTAAAGAGTGCAGCCAGTGGGGCTGCCAGCACATCCGCCAATTCCTTCATAACCCTCAGATGTATTCCATCCGGCCCCGGCGCCTTATCAGTTTTCAGATTCTGAAGGGCCTCCCTCACCCTATCCACTGTGATTTCTCTCCCCCAATCCACTCCCTCGTGCAACCTTCCTATACCTTCTTGGTTTGGTCTAGCCTGTGCCCTAGTCTCTTGCCATCCTATGGTCTCAGACTGAGACGGACCTCTCGCTTTTGCTAGCTCCTTATCTCTCCCATCAGGCTGTAGGGATCCCTTATCACCCACTGCAAATATTGAGGCAAAGTACTGGTTTAGCACCTCCGCCTGTTCCCCTGCTTTCTGAGCCCATCCCCCCACAGTCTTAATCCTGTTGATCTGTGTCCTTTCTTTTCTCTTCTCTTCTCTCTTACGTATCTGTAGAATCCCTCCCCCCCAGATATCCCTAGCCGGTTTTTTTTTCCATCCCTGCCTTAGTGCCCCTCACCACTCTGGTGACCTTCCTGGTCAAAAGTTCATACTCCCCTTGCTCCTTATCCCCCCTAGAACATTTGAAACATACATAGGCAGCCTTTTTTTCCCTCACCGCCTCCTGCACCTCCCTGGTCCACCAGCGTGGCTTGCTGGTTCTACCACGTTTACGCCGTATTTTAGTACAGGACCTAGTAGCCTCCTGTACCCCTTCTTTAATGGTCTCCCACAATCTTCCAGCATCCATATCTGGTCCAGTCATGTCCAACCTCTCCCTTAGAATCCTACCCATACCCACAAAGTCTGCTCCCCTGAAATCAACCACTGCTATGTGAGTGTGGTTTTCCTCCCCCCCCCTAAATACAGCAGGAACCAAACCGTGGCATGGTCTCAACCCGCCAGTGGACTACACACCTCCAGTCCCCTAATTTGTTCACTGTCTGCTAGGACAACGTCCAATATCCTCCCCTCTCTAGTAGATTCCCCCACCTGCTGGACCAGGAAAGCATCCTGAAAGACATCCATCAGTCTCTGTTTCCTGGTTACAGAGGATATCATGATGTCCCAGTCCGCCCCCGGCATATTAAGATCACCCATGACCACCATCCTTCCCTTTCCAAGGTCACATTGAGCCTTGATGTTCTCAACCAACTTATTCTCCAGAGCCTCCTCTATTGCAGGGGGCCTGTATACCATCCCTATCTTCAGTTTCTTCCTTCCCCTCGTTTGCAGTGTTACCCAAATCGCCTCCACACCCCCTCCAGCCTCCTCCACTCCACTAACCATTATGTCATTTCTGACTATCAGCGTAACCCCTTCCCCTCTTCCCAATCCCGTATCTTTCCTGAATATCTTGTAGCCCTCTAAGTTTAGGTCCCACTCATTTCTCTGAGTGGCCCATGTCTCTGTAATTGCAGCGAGATCCGCTGTTCCCTCAGCCAACATAGCTTGGAGTTCAGGCATTTTATTGCCCATGCTCCTGGCATTGATCAGGACTGTCTTCCATTAACCCCTGCCCTTCTCCTTATCGACATCTCTATCTTGGTGTTTACCTCACTTACTACCATGATTTTTTGGGGGGGGCTAGGATTTCCCTGCTCCTTTCCATTGCCTCTCCCCCTGGCTAGCTTAAATGCTTGCCAATGAAGCATTTAAACCTATCACCTAGGATCCTTGTTCCCCTCCTAGACAGATGTAGACCATCACGTCAGTATAGGCCTGCATCACTCCAGGTGGACCCCCAGTCCCCAATGAAGCCAAAGCCCTGAGCTCTGCACCAGTTTTTCAACCACTGATTGAATCCCATGGTGTGGAGCACCCTAGCCTCATCCATGCCATAGACAGGCAGCACCTCCGAGAAGGTTACCGTGCGTGCTACTTTTCTAAGGCCCCTTACCAACTCCACAAACTCTTCCTGCACTGCTCTGATCCCTTTCTCAGTCAGGTCATTTGTCCCTACCTGGAGAATGACATCCAGCTCCCTCCCCATGCAGGTGCTCCAGCAATCCTGAGGTTTTGCTCCCTGTCCCTCCAAGCCATGGTGCCAGGCAGGCGCCTTACCTCCCTCTCCCCTTCCTCCCCCAGTTCTACCCTCCTAACAATGGAGTCCCCCACCAGGAGTTGTTTCCTTCCCCTGTGGGGTCCCATGCCACCCTCCTGTGGGTCTCCTTTGTGGAGGTTCCCAGCATCCTCCTTGTTCTCCACTATGGGTGCCTCCATAGAGGAACCACACTTTTCCAGAATAGCATATGAATTGTGGAGAGGTACAGCTGGAGGGATGCGCCTCTGTTCCACCACCCTCACCCTCCTTGAGCTCACTGTGGTCCAACCTCTCCTCTTTCTTGGCAACCTCTGAGGCAACAGCAGTGGCCCTGGTGGTCCCTGGGTGGGAGAGGAGGTCCCCCAAATTCTGGCCAGCTCAGCCTGGAGATGAGCAACCTCCTCCCACAGCCCAGAGAGGTGCCTGCAGATGGGACAACACCGCATCCTCCAGAACGTCTCCCGGAAGACTGCTGCTCTACAGCCACTGCACTGCACCACTCCTATCATGTCTTATTTCTGGCCCCTGAACTGTTTTTTGGAATATTTACTCTTTTCTCTCTCTTTTTTTTTTTTCTCCCTACTTACTTACTGCCTCTTTGCCCTTTAAGCTGCTGATCTTCCTGTTCTGGCAAGAAGTTCCTGTATTTCTCAGTAGTCTCCTTACTTGCTCAGTCAGACCTCCAGTAGCTGGGGGCGGGGGAACGGAGGAACTACTCTTTCCTTCTAGGATGGTGAGTCTTTTGTGGCTTTGTGATCATTCACTTCCTGCTCCCAAACAGGAAGTTCCTGTTGTCAGTCAAATCCTGAGTCTATAAAAGTAGAACTGGCTGAGGGTGGGGAGGGAAGGAGGGCAGTATAGTCCCAGTTGTGAAGTATAGTTATAACAGCAGCTCCTTCTTCTTGGTGTTCTCTGCCAGAAGCTATCTAGGGCAGTGTTTAAATCTGGCTTTAACCTGGCTTCCTTCTAGCTAAGCCACTCCCTCTACTTCACAGCTCTTTCTACACTTAGTAATTGCACAGATAACAATTCCCCTCAGCCACCTGAGACAAACACCTAGATAACTGCACAGGTAACAATTCACTTCAGCCAACTCAGACTAACTTTTTTGTTTTTGTTTTGGTTTTTACTCTAAATTGAAGGTCCCAATAGTAGAGTTCTAGTTCTTTAGTCCTAGTAGAGAAGTATAGTTATAACAGCAGCTCCTTCTTCTTGGTGTTCTCTGCCTGTTCTCTGGCAGAAGCTATCTAGGGCAGTGTTTTAAAATTTGTTTTATTTGAACATTGTTGCTTAGCCGCATACTGTTGTTTAGTACTTGTGCTAGCATTGTCCATGTTTGGCACTGACTGAATGGACACAATTTTTGGAACCAGTACTCTTCAATGTGGCCCACTGCATCATCCTGTTGTTTGGGTGCTTCATCAGCCCAGCCCTTCACGATATTCAGTTTATTCGTTCTGCATGTATCTCATGCTTTTTAATGATCAAACCAAAACGCAAACTAGTCTGCCCTTAAGAGAACTTTGGCGAACTTTATGTGGTTCGACGGTCCACCAGGTTGAACTTAAGGAGGTTCACACAGCTCTACTTTAAAGACCCAGCTCTGTGAAATAGAAAGCAGCACTCTGAGTAGGTAACCATTTTGGCTGCAAACACTGTTGAACGCTGGTTTGGTTCTTTTGCCAGAATAGAGGAGCAGGGTACTGTATGGTAATCACTGCTCACAAGGGTGGACTGTGCTCCCAAGGGCTGAGCTTTTAACTTGCCTGTCACATTTGACTTTAGCAGGTTTCATTAGACATGTGTTTCAGGTCACTGTCTAATTAGCAATCGACCATAAACTGTTTGGTAGAAGTATGTAAATTAAACCATGCAGACCTCTAGAAGGTTATGTTCTGCAAATGTGTGTGAAGGTATTATTGATTTAAGGTACAAAAAGGTAACAGGCAGTTGGTACCGCCTGCTGTAGTCCTAATGAATAGGAGTGGGTGTTGTTCTTTGTGCCCCAGCATTGACTCAGTTTCATGGAATGTTATAATACAAGTGCCCCCAGCTTCGACTTAGTTCCTTGGGAGGTTATAAAACAATATTGACTTGGTATGCATGTCTTCTACTATAAGCAGTGCTGTGATATGCGATTGTGATATATGATATGTGATAAAACCTGAACTAAGCTGGTGCAACATTAAGCTTAATAATGGTATGATTTACACTTGCGTCTGCCGACTGTAACAAAGAGGTTGCTAAAGTACTTTATTAATGTCAGTCAAAATCACTGAACCAAACAGGAATAAAAGTGTTCCATAATTAACGTTTCAGTTGTAGATGCATGCATATTATTAACAAAAACAAGAAAAAAAAAATCAGCTTAGCTGTAGTCATGTATCATTGTTTTTGAAAATATGATTGCTGAGAAATAATCCCACACTAGAACTGTTTACATGGCTTAAAATAAGCAATTAAGAGTGTTTGTATGGACTGGATTTTCAAAACAATCTAAGTTTGGCTGTTTGGCTCAACCCTAGGTGATCTGTTTGAGCTGTAAAACTAGGCAGTTTTCAATCCAAACTTTTTAAGATGGTTGCCTCTTTATATAGTTAAACAAATGGAACTTTTTTTTAATCATTCTGTTTCTTTTAAACACTTGTTTTTCACACAGAACTTCTCACACTCCTGCCACTTTTGCATGCCACTCAGTGGGTCTCGCCAGGGTTTGTCAGGCCATCCATCCCTGGCATTTTTCTTGCTCTCTGGCCGCAATGAAACCACCTCCTAATGAACAGTGACATAGCCATGTCATCAAATGGAGCCTGTCGTTCTCTCATGTGCGCTTTCCACTGTAACTTTGAGTGGTCCTGGACTGCAAATGAAGGGGACAAGCCATCCACAGTGATCTGCGAGAGGTGGCGCCATTATGTACCAGCCTCCCCAACACTATAAGGGTGATGCGAACTTTGGGAGTGGGGTCAGGTGTCGGTGCCTCCACACCCTTTTACCAGTTGGCTGCGTTTCGTCTCCAACAGCTGGGATGGAGGAAGAACTAGGAGCATGTACCAGCTGAATGACTTCCTCTCCGTGGGCCATAATGGGGCAGCCATTCAGTCAGGAGACCCTCCCTGGGGCTGAGTAAACTGTGGGACTGCTGCAACAGCCGCCACAAAATTTGGATCATGGGACCTAAATAGGAACCCATGGTCCTCCAAGCGGCGGGGTAACTGCTAAGCCACCAGGGTAGCCATGCTGTTTATTGGAAGGACAGTCCCTCCCAACTGACTACAAGTCATACCCGTAACAGGACCGCCACTGGAAAATGTTCAATATCTTAAATACCTGGGTTTCTGGCTCGATACCAGACTTTACATGTGACAGGTTTGTGCATATCCTATTCCCTGTCCGGGACGTATACATTTCCTTTAAGGGCAAGTACAAAAATATAGCTGATTTCATTGTAAAGAATGAGGGGCAAGTGCATATTCAGTGAAAATCATGGTTAGACAAGTTTTGATTTGAACACCCCTGCTGTACGGAGCACATTAATAAGTTTGACAGAAATGCACGCGAAACCAGAAGACTTGGTTTGCTGGCCAAGGCACCTAGCTTCACCTGAGCTCTTTCCTTCCAAGACTGCTTGAAAGGCAGAGTAGAGAACCTTACCAGAGCAAGGGAAAAGGATTAAGACTTCTTTTGGCTAAGCAGATTTACTGTGTGGTGGTGTTTTTAATTTTTTACTGGCAGGGATTGCTACTGTTTGTTGCTAACATTTCATTGCTTTATTTTTCTCTGTAGCAAAGTGTTTCTTACAGCGTATATCTTCTCTGAAATTATTACAGGTGGTGCTTTACAGGTTTTACAGTTTTATCTAGCATTAGGATAAGCTTTCAGGGTTACTGCATTTGTTGTTGACTGTTTCTGCTCTTACCTCCTTATTCTTTCGTCAGTGGTTCTTCTTTTTTGGCAGGGGGAGGGCCCAGCCACCCACCCCCATCCCCAACCACCCCACACTACACTCCTTTTATAGGGTACCACAGTTGTGACATTTTCTGTGGCAGAGCAGGAAGGGGCGGATCAGTGGGGCATCCACAAGGTGAGCTCATTTACAGGGGCACTAGTAATTTAACTTGTAATAACAAGTTAAACAAAACACAATCAAACCATTACTTGCATTTTTTTTCTTCTAATTACTCTAACTAGGTTATAAACCCAGCAACTTGTCTGGAATGGATATCATTAACTGCAGGTACTGTGGAACAATTTTCAGAAGGACAGTCTTACAGAATTTAGGACACTGTCCTACATGCTGGGCCATTGGAGATCTTAGGGCTCAGCTCCGGGCAGCATGGGCAGAGATTGCACGCCTCAAATTTCATATTCAAGAGGAAATACATTATAAGAACCACCCGCCATTTCCCCAGCATCCAACAGAAAAACCTCGACCGCAGAGGGTAGCTGCACCAGGAGGTTGGCAGGTGGTTAGGAGGGGCAAATCGGGTGCCCCATCACTCTCTGCTGTCCAACATATTACCTCCAAAAACCATATAAACACTACAAACAGGTATCTGCCTCTATCTCTGAAATCAAACAAAGAGGCAGAAGACACTGCAGAGCAGGACATCATGCACAGGAGCTAGCACAACAAAACTCACCCAAATCAGGAACCAAAACAAAAAAGCAAAAGGGAATCCAAAAACTTCTGATCATAGGAGACTCCATGATTCGGGAGTTGATACCATCTCCAGCCAGGGTAATGGTCAGATGTCTCCCAGGTACATCAGCATGGGAGACACTGACCGCGATACTAAAATTGTTCACAAAGCAGGAGAAAACATTGATGTCCTAGTACACATAGGGACTAATGATCTCGCCAGCTGGTCAGTTGTGGAGACCAAGGAACACCTGACCAGGCTGGGTCACAAATTATCATCCATTTCGTCCAGCATCTCCTTCTCTGAGATCCTGCCAGTCTGGGAGAGGGGGGCAGATGGACGGAAGGTCAGAGAAGGGGAGATAGTGGAGCTAAACACGTGGCTCAAGGGCTGGTGCCAGGAAAAAAGATACAGATTTGTAGGGAACTGGCAACAGTTCTGGGAGCGAAAGTTCTTTAAATTTGCTGGACTGCATCTGACTAAGGAGGGAGTCAGTGCATTGGGACAGAAGTTTGACGTCTTTGCAGAATATTTAAACTAGCAAATGGGGAGAGGGGTGCAGCACCCCATACGTCGAATGGGAAGAACACCCTCCCCTCAGCTAGTGGTCAAACAGGGATTCAGCATGTTTGCAGTTCATTTGCATCACCAGGTAAGAAAAAGGTTTTGTCTCCCATACAACGTACGGGGTAATGCCAACCCTCACCCAACAACCAACGACCAAATCTGGCCAATGGAAAATCATGGATACAATGCTCACAGCCTGGGAAATAAGATCCCAGACCTGCAAGCAATAATGTCGGAGGCTAAACTGGACATAGTAGCAATTAGTGAGACGTGGTTTACCAGTAACCACACTTGGGAGACTTCAGTACCTGGCTATGTATTGTTCAGAAGAGACCGAGGTGCAAAAAGGGGAGGAGTGGCCCTGTATGTCAATGAAAATATCAAAGCTACAGAAATTCAGAATACACATAAGGAGCCAGAAGAACTGTGGGTCACCCTGGAAACAGGAAATGGGACAGCCATAAGAACTGGGGTTTTCTGCAGGCCCCCAGACCAGGGGGAGGACATAGACACATTACTGTTAGAAGATATACAAAACATGACAGCTAAAGGGGAGGTTCTGATAATGAGAGACTTCAACATGCCGGATACAGATTGGTCAATACCAGCAGGAACATCTGCCACAACTAGACACATAGTGGATTCCCTGCAGGGGGAGGGCCTCAAACAACTGGTACAACAACCCACAAGAGACAGGGCTATCCTAGATCTAGTACTGACTAACAGGGAAGGGATCATAGCTCTCCAGGTAGAAGGTCACCTGGGGGCCAGTGACCATCACATGGTATGGTTCAATTTGGCTACTACATCTAAATCATCCCATTCCAAGGCAAAATATGGGGCTTCAGAGGCTGACTTTGATAAGATGGCCAACAGAGTTAAGCTAACCCTGGCAAAAAAGAAACATAGGTGAGGGGTACAGGCAAAGTGGGCAAGCATTAAGGATGCAATACTTGAAGCAACATCCCATTGTGTTAGACAGAAAAGGAAGTGCAAAAGAAGAAGGAAACCACTTTGGTTCTCAAATACAGTAGCAGAAAAGGTCAGAGCCAAAAGCCTGGCCTTCAGGAAATATAAGGGAACACAGCGGGATGAAGATAGGGAGGCATACCAAACTGCCCTAAGGGAAGCAGGGAAGGCAGTAAGGCAGGCAAAGTCCCAAACTGAGGAAACACTAGTACGAACAGTAAAGAAGGTGACAAGACTTTCTATAGCTACATTAGTGAAAGGAGAAAGTCCAGAGGGGTATTGCTAGCTTAATGGAGAAAAGGGAGCATGTGAGGAGGAGGACCATGTAAAAGCATCTATCCTAAATAGATACTTTTGCTCAGTATTTACTGAAGAAAAGGTAGGGCAGGGCCCACAGCTCAGCACCATGGACACAGGGGAGGGAGGTGAGCACTACTCCCTTCACAAAAGAAAGGGTCCTACAAGAGCTTGCTAAGCTCAGGGTGGACAAGGCAATGGGACCTGATGGCATACATCCCAGGGTACATAAGGAGCTAAAGGTGGAACTAGCAGAGCCATTAGCAGAACTGTTTAGTGAGTCTCTGAGCACAGGAGAGGTCCCAGAAGACTGGAGAAGGGCTCATGTGATCCCGCTCCACAAGAGTGGTAGCAGGGAGGAGGCAGGGAACTCAGACCAGTCAGTCTTACCTCAGTAGTGGGCAAGATTATGGAGGCACTCCTTAAGGAAAGGATAGTGCAACACCTGGAATCCATAGGGGTACAGGATCCAAGACAGCATGGGTTTACAAAGGAAGGTCCTGTCAAACTAATCTCATAGATTTCTTTGACTGGGTAACCAGAGTGGTGGACCAAGGGGAGCAGCTACGCCGCTACCTTGACTTCAGCAAAGCTTTTGACACTGTTCCACATAGAAGATTGATAATAAGCTGGGTAGGCTCGGGGTGGTCAGGTTGGTCAACTGGGTGGCAAACTGGTTGACGGGCAGAAAACAGAGAGTGGTAAATGGTATACAGTCAGAAAAGATGCAAGTCACAAGTGGGGTAACTCAGGGATCAGTCCTGGGGTCAGTCCTCTTCAATATCTTCATTAGTGACCTTGCAGATGGACTAGAGGGTAAGGCTTGTCTGTTTGCAGATGACACCAAGATCTGCAACAGAGTAGATGATCCAGATAGGGTGGGCAGAATGAGAAGAGATCTGATAAACTAGCAAAATGGTCAGAAGAGTGGCAACTGGGATTTAATGCAAAGAAGTGCAAGATCATGCACATAGGAAGAGAAACCTGAAGCCACCTATAGGCTGGGAGGAGTGCTACAGCATCACAAAGGAAGAAAGAGACTTGGGCATCATCATCACTGATGACCTGAAATCCCAAGCAGACCTCTAAAGCGGTAGGTAAGGCTAGGGGGGTGTTAGGGTGTATTAGTAGGGGTATCACAAGTCGTAAGAGGGAGGTAATAATTCCTCTTTACAAGACACTGGTTAGGCCCCATCTGGAGTACTGCGTGCAGTATTGGAGGCCACACCTTCACAAGGACATTAACCAAATTGAGGCAGTCCAGAGAAGGGCAGCCAAAATGGTGCAGGGACTGCATCAGAAGACATATGAAGACAGAGTAACAGAGCTCAATATGTATACCCTTGAGCAAAGGAGGGAGAGAGGTGACATGATCGAGGCATTCAAACACCTTAAGGGCATTAACAAGGTGAAAGAGTCTAACATGTTTAAATATAAGAAAAATAGCAGGACAAGAGGACACAACATGAGATTAGAGGGGGCTGATTAAGGGGGAATGTGAGGAAATTCTTTTTCACAGAAAGGGTGGTGGATGTATGGAATGGCCTACCTCAAGAAGTGGTGGCTATGAATACAGTGCAGGGCTTCAAACAGGCATGGATAGGCATAAGGAGCAATACAAATGAGTATGAATAGATAGGCCACTGACAGAGCAAAGGCAGATGACACATTTATAAGGTAGAAAAAGAAATGGGCAGACTGGATGGGCCTTGTGGTCCTTATCTGCCGTCAACTTCTATATTTCTATGAAATGTTAGGGCTCCTCTGTCACAGCAAAAGCCACATTAACCTCAGCACCAGAAAACTGCTTCAAAATAATCATTCTTACCAATGCTGGAAGATGAGTCAGCAGACTCAACAAGAGTATTGGACTTTAGGAGGGCTGACTTTGGGGAAAATGGGGAAGTGCCTCACAAAAGCCCTAGCAAACGGGCAAGAAAGAGGAGTGGAGGAACAATGGGGAAAAATCAAAACAGCCATCACAGAGGCAACAAGCCTTTGTGTGAAGCAAATCAACAAAGCAAAATGAAGGAAAAAAACACTATGGTTCTCAAAAGAGGTGGCAGGGAAGGTTTGGGAGAAAAAGGTAGCATTCAGGAAGTATAAGAAGAAACAGAAGGAGCAGGACAGAGAACTGTATCAGTTAAAGCAGAAGGAACCGGGGAAGGCAGTCAGAATAGCAAAAGCCCAAACTGAGGAAAAGATAGCCAACTCAGTTAAGGGGGGATAAAACCTTTTATAGGTACATTAGGGAGCAAAGAAAGACCAAGGGAGGGATAATGAGGATTAATAAAGGGAAGGGAGGGTGGGCAGAGGGGACAGTGAAAAAGCAGGGATACTGAACGAATACTTCTGCTCAGTATTCACAAAAGAAAAGGAGGGGGAGGTACCTAAATCAAAGAATAAAAGTACTCTGGATAGGGAGGTAGATACCAGTCCATTCACAGAAGAAAGGGTTCTGAAAGAACTCTTAAAACTGAAGGTGGACAAAGCAATGGGGCCTGACGGTATTCACCCAAGAATTCTAAAAGAACTACGGGTAGAACTAGTGACACCACTGACTACCCTTTTTAACAAATCATGGGAGGATGGTGTGGTACCTGAGGACTGGAGGAGGGCGGATGTGATTTCCCCTTCACAAAAGTGGGAGCAAAGACAGAGGCAGGAAACTACAGACCTGTTAGTTTGACTTCAGTGGTAGGGAAAATGATGGAATCACTTCTGAAAGAAAGAGTTATTGAATTACTAGAGGCCAGTGGGGCACAGGACCCAAGGCAGCATGGATTCACAGCAGGAAGGTCGTGTCGGACAAATCTAATAGAATTCTTTGACTGGGTGACCAAAGTAGTAGACCAGGGAAAGGCTGTGGACATGGCCTACCTAGACTTTAGCATGGCATTTGATACAGTCCCACACACACAAGATTAATATACAAGTTACTGTAGCTAGCCTTGGAGTGGTCCCAAAGTGCTAGCCTTGGTAAAAAATTGGCTGGACAGCAGGATGCAGAGGGTAATAGTAAACGGAGTTCACTCTGAAGAAAGGAGGGTTACCAGCGGGGTACCGCAGGGTTCAGTATTGGGGTACCGCAGGGTTCAGTATTGGGACTGGGCCTCTTTAATGTCTTTATAAATTATATTTTTCCTTCTAGTCCCTCTGCAATATGTCTCTTTGCAGATGCAAAGATCTGCAACAGGATTGATACAGAAGGTGGGGTGGAAAGGATGCAAAGGTACTTGGCAAGGTTGGAGGAATGGTCAAATGTATGGCAGCTTAGATTCAGTGCAAAGAAGTGCAAAGTAATGCACCTGGAAAACAAAACCCAGGGAAGAGTACACAATGGGGTGAGATACTAACAACAACAAAAATGGAAAGGGACCTGGGGTAGTCATATCAGATGACCTTAAGGTGGGCAAGCAATGTGAGAAGGCAGTAAGGAGGGCTAGCGGGATACTGGGATGCATAGGGAGAGGCATCACCAATAGAAAACAGGAAGTTGTTATCCCTTTGTACAGACAGTTGGTGAGACCCCATCTGGAGTACTGCGTGCAGTTCTGGAGACCCCATCTCTGCAAGGACGTAGATAGAATGGAGGCTGTCCAGAGGAGTGCAACTAAAATGGTGCAGGGTCTGCATCAGAAGACATATGAAGAGAGAGATTAAAGGAGCTTAATCTGCATACTCTTAAGGAGAGGGGGGACATGATAGAAACTTTCAAGTACCTCAAAGGAATCAACAAAGTCCAAGAGGGTAGCATCTTTCAGGAAAAAGATGTACAAGAACAAAGGGGCACAATTTGAAGATGGAGGGGGGCAGCTCAGAGGTAATGTGAGAAAGTATTTTTTCACGGAGAGGGTTGCGGATACATGGAACAGCCAGCCTTTCTGAGGTGGTAGTGGAGTCAAAAACAGTGGGGGAACTCAAGAATGCATGAGACAGACATAAGGCAATTCTAGTCGGGGGTAAGAGGAAGTAGGCTGTTGGTTAACTGGGATATGCAGCTTATCCATTAGGTAGGGGAAATGGGCAGACTAGGTGGGCCAAGCAGTCCTTATCTGCCGTCAAATTCTATGTTTCTGTGTTTTCTGTGTTTGTGTTACCTGCTGATGCCACAGCTGTTCGCAGATTTTTTGTTGCTTACTGTAGCATGTGCAAGAGTATTTGCATTAGGCTGTGACAAAAGAACACACCACTTCTCTCGTTTGGCAACTTATGACTTCTTTCCTCTGAAAAAGGCAAGGAGCTCAAATACAGAGATACAGTACATAGATGGAATAGTACAGAAAAAGTCTAAAAGTCTGTGTCTGTCGTGCTGTTTCCACTAGGATAGAATTCCTCAGTACTTTTTGGGCTTTGAGAGCCCCTGCCCTACCTTTTTGCTTCTAGTACTCTTTTGTAGGTATCTGGTTGGGTTTTGAACCCTGAAATGTGTTCCAGCATTAATCACATTACTGTGTAGATTGTTCCATCTATTCATCACCCTTCATTATAAACTCTAAGTTACTTTCCTCTTTAAATACTCTTCTGTGACTCCATTAGTGCCACTGCTCTTCCATTTTCCCAAACGGGCAACTGTTTTACAAACTTGTGAAATCCATTTTTTTCTGTTTCTCCCGCAGATTGAGTGCAAATCTGTTTTGCACTGAAGACTTGATCAAAATGGGGGTGTTGCACAAATTTTGTTTTGTGTGGTGCAAATAGCTTTTTATAGGACAGATTGATTCTAAGCATTTTTTAAAATGGTAAATTCCGCTTTTAATCCCGCTTTTCCCATTTTCGCAGAAAAAGAGGGGGCCCTAATCTTTTGATGGTATAGTTCGTCTAAGGATTTTTTTTCTTTTTATTGCCAGTGTACATCACTTTATATGTTTATGGTTGAATTTTCCCTGCCATATTCTGCAGCTGTTCTGCATCACTTTTCATACTGTTAATATCCTTCTCATTGTCTACGCTCACAGTGGTCAAAATTAAGTTTTGCAGCCACTTGCCAGCAGAGCTACTGACTGAGAAAATCCACAAGCTCCACAGACTTTTCTACTGGCCCTGCTGGTGCACCTATTTATTTATTTTTTTTTTTTTTTCAGATTTGTGGCTCTGACCACCACCTACTCCTGCCATTGGGCCCCCTGCCAGTCCTCAACCTCATCTGCTGCTCCCCCCTGCCCTCTTAGCCAGTGGTGATCTGCATGGTGTGCGGCCTGAGGTCCATGGGGGCTGTCGCACTTGGCGGCTGTGCACATATAATTTTTGGTTTTTTTTTCTCCAGTGGTCCCCACCTGCCACCCCAGACATCTGGCATAGTCTTTGGCAGCCTTGTAAACAGTAGTGCACACTGGGCATATCAGGCTCACCACAGCAGCTACAGGTCTGTATGCCCCTTAGCTGGCTCGTGGCTCCCAACGGGAGCACCCCAGCCTAGCTGCCTGATCAGTGCAGACCCAGCCTCGCTCCTTAACCCAGGTGGCCTGTGTGGATGCGCAGAGCAATACTACTGAGCCATCTGTTCAATAGAATTAGTAAGATTACTAGACTTGTTCCTGTGGGTAAGCTCGGAAATAATGTGATTTACGTTTACTGTACTTAAATTGTTCAGACATTTGTAGCCCAAGCCTACTGCCCAATTAACGTTGAAGTCACCCAGTATCAATAGTTAACAGTTTAAGGTTTGCCAGATAGTTAGGTCAGTTACATCAAGCTTAGTTGCAGAGGGAGGGTGTACACAGCCCAGGTTGTAACTTAATACTGTACATTGTCGGGGGGGATTTTGCAGAAAAGGCAGCAGAGAGCTTCTTAGCCTGGAAGACTTCTAGCCTGTAACACTCCTCCTCTTGTTTTATACCAGCTCAGTCTTTTCTGAATACAGAATACTTGAGTGATACAAGGCAGCCATGATTCAGAGAACTCTGTCTTGGCCCTGATTGAAAATCACTAAGCCTGTTCTGTTCCTTAACCAGTCACCTGCTTCACAGACACTAACGACACAGACCAAACTAGATTAAAATTGTTGGTTAACGGTAGTAATACACTGATTTATTTCAAGAGTTTCAAATCCCGTAATACACAGGGGATTGTACACATACGTGCATTATCATTTGTGTATTATGGAATTTGCTGCACACTCAGTAATAAAATACACCTTTCCTCATGTTAATTTCCTCGCATTTGCCCTTCTGTAACAATCTCCAGCATAGCTGGAGAGCAGTTTGAAGAAGACTTCTCGCAATCTTACCAGCACCATAAGCCACTCTAGTATAAGGGTATTGTTTTATTAGCAGGTCTCCGATTTTTCCTCTTGTCATAGTGCCTTCAGGTAAGTACCTGTCTTGGTATTGTTTTTAGGGCTTTGATTTAGGGCGTTCCCTGTATCTCCTTTCTGTTTAGTTGTGCATCGGTCCCCCCCCACCCCCAAGACTGTATGGTGACTGTTGTGTGATGTGTGTGCTTGCCAGACGTTTTTTGTGTGATCGCTGTTGAGGGGTTATTCTTCTTTATTGTTCAGTTTGGTTTGTTCTTTATATTAAAAAAAAAAAAAAAAAAAAAGACCCCTTGGACTCTGAGAGGATTCAGAGTCTTTCATGCAGTTTTCGGGGGAGGGGTATGTGGCTGTTGTCAGATTGTGTGGCTGTGGTAGTTCTCAATGGCTCCCTTGAGCTGTGCGGCTTCCAACCGTTTTTTTGGAGCCCTGCCATTGGGCTGGTGCTGTTCTTTCACAAGAGGCTTTCTCCAAGCCTCAGCACTTCTTTCCAGCGTACCTGCGTTTAGGCATACATCCTTCCCGGCGTGCTGACATCACATGCAGCATCCTGATGCCATGCGCACATTTTCATTATAGCGCAGGGCACGCCTGCACTTTCTCAAGTGCTAGATGTGGCGGCTGTGTTTTCGTGCCAACTCAACATTGCTGGCTGATCGTGATCGCTCCTTCTACACCCTTTAGAGTTTCTAGGCTGGTAGGAATGCTTTCTACTTGTGTTTTGTTCCCCACAGAGGGAGGTGGGGTGTGGCATCGTCCCACCATTCATTTATATTGAAACTCCAGATACTTCTTTTGTTTTCCTTTTGGGCATCTGTGTGACTAGTGTTTTGGCACCATGGCTTGTCGGAGACTGCTAATGGTCAAATGATGTAAGACCTGCAAAAGGGTAATGCAGCTCTCCCCATTGGGTTCCTGTTGTCCCATTGTATTACTTAAGCTAATATGTCTTTTACAGTCCCCCCCAGTTGGAACTCCTGAGCTGGGGGATGCATCTGGTATACCAGCTAGCAGTGGCAAAGCAGAATTGCATAAATCTTTGTGTTTGCTCCTAGGAGAGCTTTTGAGCCCCGATTGTTCTGTGGGGCTTCCCTTTAGATACACCCGACCCCAAGCTGGGCCCGTCAGGTCAGAGATGCCAACATAGGCACATCAGGAGCAGGACAAGTCTGCTAAAATGGATCTGCAGCAGACCCTGACT
Source organism: Neoceratodus forsteri (assembly GCA_016271365.2). Taxonomy (NCBI): domain Eukaryota; kingdom Metazoa; phylum Chordata; order Ceratodontiformes; family Ceratodontidae; genus Neoceratodus; species Neoceratodus forsteri. Next base: position 350,205,103 of record CM057456.1, read on the forward strand.
TTGATCATACAGAGGGTCAGGAAGAGGATGTTGGGGATCTTGGCGAGAATCCTAACCTAAAACAGTTGCTGGATGATGATGCTAACGAATCTTCTGAGGAGGAGGAAGGGGAGTGGATGGAGCCAAAGAGGGGAGTTCCTATCCCGCCCCTGTTTGATATCAAATCTTTGTCCTATCTGATAACTGAGGCTTGTAGGACTTTACAGCTGAAGGTGGTATAGTCCATGGAGGCCTTAGATGTTAATCCTATCCTGCAGCGTCCTCCACTCCAAAGCGTTTTCCAAACTGTATTCACTGTGATCGGATTATTGAACAAGAATGGGCGGGTGCTGACCAGCAGAAATATCTGTCAAAACCTAGGTTACGGTGGTTTCCCCGGTATGGAAGAAAATACCCACAAGTGGGAAACCCCGCCCCGGCTGATAAGGCTGTGCATAACTGTGTAAGGCACATGACTATTCCAGTTGAAGGGTCTCTGGCCTTAGCGGATACGCCCGATAAGCGAGTGGATGCTGCTTGCAGATGAACCTTCGCCTTCAAGGGTGCAAACCTCCGCAGCTTCTATGCTTCCCTTATTGTTGCCAGAGCTTTAAACTTGTGGGTTACCATGTGGGTCAGCTACACCCCCCCATTTCTGTGGGGACAAGCATTTTGCAATAAGTATCCATATCTTCCACCTTTCTGGGGGATGCCACAGTGGATAATCCGCTTACCATATTGTGTCCATCATGTGAGGGTTGTGGCTTTGGCATTGGGTCACTGACTAGGAGTCGAAGACCAAGTTGTTTAACTTAGCTTTTGAGAGAGGCTTACTGTTTCGTTCAGGCCTGGATGACATTTTGAAGGATATCCAGGATAAAAAGGGCCAGCAAAACAACAGCAAAAAGCTGTCTCAACCTCAAAAGGCCAAGGAGGCGGCCATCAGACGCAGTATCGGTTGGGGGGTCATCCCTTTCGAAACATCAGCAACGAGAGGAGTAAAAGATCCTGTTCTGGATTCAAGAGCAACAGTGACAGAGGAGCCCATGCCCGCAGATGCAATGGAGGCCTGGGGTGAAGGGGTGGCTCCTCTCAACGAGGGTATGCGGGCCCATCTCTGCCTCCCTTCCCTTGGTGGAAGACTGCACAAATTTTACACAAGATGGGCCCAGGTAACATCAGATGCTTGGGTTCTGGAGACTCTGGCATTAGGTTATGCAATAGAGTTTTCTCCTGTTCCCGGTACCAAAAGACCCTGTAAAGAAACAAGCAGTGTCGCACACATTGGATCGCCTCTCACAGATCGGGGTGATTGTCCTGTTGCCACCCGCTGAACAAGGCCAGGAATTCTACTCAGTTTATTTTGTGATTCCCAAGAAGTCGGGGGTTTCAGACCTATTGTGTATCTGAAATACCCAACAAGTTTGTTTGCCATGTGACCTTCAAGATGGAGTCCTTATGATCGATCATCTGGGCTGTCCAGCTGGGACTTACCTAGCATCCATAGACCTGAGGGATGCTTATCTCCACATTACCATCCGGTAGTCTCATAAGAGGTTCCTCAGGTTCATGATCTGGGGTAACACTTCCAGTACAGGGTGCTCACATTTGGGCTAGCAACGGGCCCCCCAGAGTGTTCTTGAAGGTGCTCATAGTCCTGGTGGCTCAACTCTGACAGGAGGGATATCATGTCTATCCATAACTGGACGACTTGCTCATTTGAGCACCATCTACTCCGCTAGCGAGGAAGTCTGTAACTAGGACTTTGGAGTCTCATGGCTGGGTGGTAAATAAGGAGAAAAGCTCTCTCGAACCGTTGCAGACCCTGGAGCACCTGGGAGCGGTGTTCAAGATGGATGAAGGGAAGGTCTTCCTCTCACCAGCTAGGAAGGAGACCTTGTTGAGAAAGGTTCAGTGGCTGAGGAGTCCGTCATGGGCATCAGCTCACAGCCTTTTGCAGATTCTGGGTTTCATGACAGCGACAGTAGAACTGGTTCCGAGGGTTTTTCTTCACATGTGGCCCCTCTAGATTGAGTTGCTGTTGGCCTGGGATCCGACCTCGGAGGATTATCAGGCCAGGGTTCCAGTTTCCTCACTCCGGCAGCAGTCCCTGAGTTGGTGGGTGATTCTAGAGAATCTGAGCAAATGGTCTCCCTTGAAAGCCCCTCCAGAGTTGGTTCTGGTGACCTATGCCAGCCTATCTGGCTGGGGGGTGGTGCTGGACCACAGTCCAATTCAGGGGACTTGGTTTGCACAGGAACAACTCCTTCACATCAATGTCCTCAAGATGAGGGTTGTACGCCTCGCTCTCCTTCACTTTCAAAATCAGTTGCAGTCAAGAGCGGTGATAGTATGGTCAGACAACACTGCACGGTGGCGTATATGAACAATCGGGGGCACAAAGAGCAGAAAGATGCTAAAAGAAGCAAGCAATCTTCTTTTGTGGGCAAAGGAGAATCTTCTTTCACTGTCAGCGGTTCACTTGATTGGGGAGTTGGAAGTTCAAGCCGATTGTCTAAGCTGCGAGAATGTCCACCCAGGGGAGTGGATGCTGAACCCGGAGATGTTCGGCCCTGTGTGCAAAAGATTCGGTTGTCCACAGATCAGCCTGTTCCCCTCCAGTCAATGCGCTCATGTGCAGCGGTTCTTCAGCCACTACCATTGTCCTACGAAACAACCCACCGGCGGGAACAGTGGATCTAAAGACAATGCAGGCCTTCAAGGTAAGCCTGGATAAATGACTGCTTACCAAAGGAATCACAGGGTACCCTGAGTAGTAGGGTGGGTGGGGAAATGGTTGAGAAATCCCGGTTAATTACATTTGTACAGCATACTTGTTGATCCCTGCATATAATGTGGGGTGTAGACCTGATGGACCTGTAGTCCCAGAGATCCCAGCATACCCATGGAATTTAGGTACATTTAGTAAAAACGGTGCTGGGCACGTGAAAAATATATATTTTTACTTCCATACATAAGGATACAGCCGCGTCATTATCTCGCGGGACTATCGGCGAAATCCCGTTGTTTCCCAAGCATGCCATGTTCAAAATGCTGGCTCCACCGGAGCTTATTCACAATTTTACGAGAAGTGAGGTAAATAAATTAATGATTTTATCTGGCGTTTGCAGGGGGGGGATCAGAGAGGTGAAGTCCTGATCTGTGCAACAGTCGGGGCTTCACTGCTCCTCGTAGTAATCCTTTTAATTTAAATAAATAAATGAGTTAAATCTCATTTTATCTAGTTTTATAAAACAAATTGTAGCAAATGTTTGGAAAATATTTTTGGTAGTCCGTTAGGTAGTTTCAGTGGTCACTGCACCCGGCTTTAGAAACAAATCTGGCATTGCCGTGGGGTGGGGGGGGTGGGTGAAGGCTAGACCACAGCACAGAGTTCAGACTTATTTAATCTTTCCATCATTAGCATGCATTCTATCTCCAGGGCAGCACACTCTTGCGGTATGCAGTGACAACGCTAGGGGTTTTAAAACATGGGTCAAATTAGACCCACTGGTGTGTTTAAAAAATAAATAAATAAATAAATATGGGTCAACATGAGAAACAGCTGGGTCAAAACCTAATCACAAGTACAAATTTCACCAGTACAGAACCTTAAATATGTCAAGTGAAAATACTTTTCTCTTGTTTACGTCTCCATTTTTCGGCTATTGTTACAAACAGGCGCACCACTTTGGACCCGCTGTCATGTGGAAAGTGAGTAATTTCTGGGCAAACTGCAACTTTTTCCCTTTTGACCCTATCTAGCGCTGTCCCTGGTGGAATGATGCCTTTTTGTATTAGCTCATTAACGGGTCCCGGAGAAGAAACTACATTACTACAGTGAGTACTTTTGTTCTTAAAAACTGTATACATGCGCCTTATTTTCCCTTTCCCTAAAGCTCTAAACCAGCTACCATTAGCGCCAGCCAATTCATGTTGTTGCAGACTTGTAAATATACAGGGTATATACTGAAGCACAACTTTTATTTTTGGCTTCAGGATTCCTAAGAATCTCATTTTGAGACTTCACTAGAGTATTAATGCGAGCCCTGTGGTTTTTTGTTTTTTTTTTTCAATATGGATTTGTGTACTTTGCATGTGGATCAATAAATAAAGTGATTACCCGATTAAGAAATGCAATTGTGACATACTTATGTGTGATGATGTGATGCCACACCTTTTGCCAGTGGAGTTGGGGGCACAATTACATTTCTCCAACAGTAAGGGCCCTCTTAAAATAGCCCCCTAGCTGCTGTGCTTGGTTACAGGAATGCATTACTCTACCATGAAGGAGACCTGGGTTCGTGTCCTAACTCTGACACCCAGACATGGACAGAGGGCTCTGGGAGCACTGCAGAGGCAGTGGTGTCCCACCGGGGGTTCTGGGCTAATTGCCCATCTAGTATGGGGAAGAGAGGGATCGAGAGTAGCATTAACATAACCAGTGACCAGGTTATGAGTGCTCCCCCCGCCAGTATATCGTGCAGCTAAAAGTAACCTGGGAGGTGGATAGACGTAAAGGGGGAAATGACTGGTGCCTTGGATAAATTATGTGAGTGGGGGCCACATCCATCGTGGGCCTCCGCCTTGCACCACCCCTGACTCTCCAGTCCCTAGTCCCCATTTGCATGAACAGGTATTTATGGGAGCAGGCTGTTCTGCAGATGTTGGAGTCAGACCTTGCTGCTAGGGGAGGGGGAAATCCTGCAGCTAGGGTGCATTGTGGGAGCAGAGGTCTGGGCAGGGGAACATGGTTAGTGCCCTGATGGGGAGTTTCCTGAAAGATGGCCTAAAATGAGGTACAGGTGGGATGGAGACCAGTGCCTGAAACGTTCCTCTGGGAGGGGTGGGGAATAAAACAGCCCTCCAGATGCAGACTGATATTTTTGGCCAGAATTGCAACTTGTGAAGCTGTCATCTAAATCTAGCTCTCGGTACAACCTGTTTTTTTTTTTCTTTTCTTTTCTTTTAAGTATGCTTTTGCCTACAGCACACCAAAGGCTCAGCCCCCGCTCTCCCTAAACCCCCTTCTCACCACCAGGACTTACCTCTGCTTGGTGATCTGACTATCTTAGTGGAATTGGAAGGGTGTCTGAACAGTAAAATTTATTGTCACTATAAACTGCAATAATACCCTGGCCCTCTGAGCATACAGTAAGGGACAGGATTATGGAGAAGCACATGGGCAGAATGGCCCATCACTTTAATCCCACTATCCCTCACACCATGCAGAGCGGGAGATCTAGTTCAGTGGTAGGCGGGCCATCCATCGCTGAGCCAGCCCCGCACTGCTATGCAGGTGGGGACGGCACCAGAGATGTGTGGCTGTGCGTCATGCGTAGCGCGTGTTTTACGCTGCACAACCGGTGCTGGCTTTAGTGGCCCTGGTACACTCATCTGGAGCGTACCTGCTCCACAATCATGAATATCGTCCATAGTAAGGACAGAGAAAATAAGTCCATCAGGTCTGCCCTGATCTCTATTTTTTATGTAGTTAACATTTTTGGTTTCTAGGATAGCCTCAGGAGCTGTAACATCCCATTTTCATAGGAGTTCTTACACTTTGTTGTTAAATATCAAATAGACATAAAAACATGTATACAGCAATAAATTACAAATCAAGTCAAACTTTATTTTATACAGTGCCTAATCCATGGGGCTCTAGGCAGTTTACATGGAGGTGAACAGTGGCAGCAATTAAACAATTTAAATTCAGTTTGTCAAACAATACATTATATATAATTCTACCCATAAATATAAAACTTGTTATAAATAATTAAAATTAGGGGATGTCAAACGCCAGATTAAAAAGATGGGCTTTCAGGCCCTGCTTAAACGCCTCCACAGAGGACGCCTCCCTCAGAACTTTTGGTAATGAGTTCCATAGAACTGGTCCAGCCATTTCAAAGGCGCGGTCCCCAGATGTTTGCAACCATGCCCCTGGGACCACCAGGAGGCCCTCCATGGATGACCAGAGTGAGTGCACCGGGCAGGCAGGTGTTAGGAGGTCAGACAGGCAGCCTAGACCCGAGCCATATAGGGCCTTGTAGGTGAGCAAGCCCACATTGAAGGCAATCCTCCACCTGACTGGCAGTCAGTGCAGTTTGCGCAATACCAGGGTTATATGAGCAGACCTCAGAAAGCTCGTCGGTAAGCTAGCTACAGCGTTCTGCACCAGCTGCAGCCGACTGAGGTTTCCTCCACTGACCCCAAAGTAAAGAGCGTTACAGTAATTGAGTCTGGATGTAACTAAAGCATACACCAATGATGGCAGGTACTCCAGAGGGATTAACGGTTTAATCTATCTAAAAATACCACCAACAGCTTAATCTGGTTCAAGGTCAGTTGGCATTCATCTGTATTCGGTCATGCCTGAAAATTGGCAGAATTTGTCTAGTGTACTTACCGGTCAACAAAAATAAATAAAATAAAAATAAAAAAATAAAACTCTGGGTGACATTTCTTAAGTGGTAAAAACCACTCTTGATGACAGCAGACACCTGATGTTCTAGTGTCAAACTGTCATCAAAAATGACGCCCAGATTGTGCACCTTAGTGACCGCCTCCAAAGAGGTGGTACCCAGGAATAACCCTGTTCCTGCTCTGGAGGCAGTCTCATCCTGCCGACGACGCAGTTCAGTCATTAATACCTCCGTCTTATCCGAGTTGAGTCTCAGCCAGTTAGAGGACATCCAAGTCTGGATCTCAGATAAGCAGTTGTTAAGCATCTCCACAGCATCCAATGTTCTGGGGGCAAAGGACATATACAGCTGGGTATCGTCTGCATAGCAGTGAAAACCCAGACCATAATGCCTAATGATATCCCCTGGGGTAACAAGTATACCGCAAACAACATGAGTGACAAGATCGACCCTTGAGGCACTCCACAGGTCAGGGACTTCGGGGCAAGAGGAGAAGTTTCCCAATACTACCTTTTGCTTTCTGCCTGTCAGAAAGGACTCAAACCAGCTGATGACCATGCCAGCGAGTCCACAGCGCTCTCTCAGGTGGTCCAGCAGCACCACGTGGTCTACAGTATCAAACACTGAGGAGAGATCTAGGAGAACGAGAATTGACCACTCTCTTCTATCTCTCGCACTAAGGAGATCATGCTGCACCCTAACACTGTTTCATTGCTGTGCTTTGTCCTAAATCCAGACTGAAGTGGCTCGTAGATGTCAGAGGCCATCAGGTGGGCCTCAAGCTGCAGTGCTACCACTTTCTCCAGTACCTTCCCCAAGAATGGAAGATTTGAGACAGGTCTGTAATTTGCCAAGATGTCCGGGTCGAGTGATGGTTTCTTCAGAAGGGACCTCACCAAGACGTTCTTCAAGGCATCAGGGAAAATACCCCCTGACAGTGAGTACGTGACAATCTCAGCGAACACTGGGCCAACGGACTCCACACACCCCACTAGGAGATGCGTTGGGCCTGGGTCCAGTTCACAAATGGTGGGCTGTAGCTTTGAAATCACCTTGATGACCTCAGACACCCCCACTAGCCAAAACTCACCCCAGACAGATGGAGTGCTTCTGTCATCACCAGGCTCAACACTGCAGTACAGATCTTGCTCCACTGGCAAGATCCCGGACCTAATGGAGGACACCCTGTCAGAAAAGAATTGAGCAAACTCTTTGCACTGAATTGCTGTTTTCGGCTGCAGGCAGGCTGGATGGAGAAGCATGTCTACAGTCCAAACAATGACACCAAGAACTGCAACAGAGTAAATGATCCAGATGGGATGGGCAGAATGAGAAGAGATCTGGATAAACTGGCAAAATGGTTGGAAGAGTGGCAACTGGGGTTTAATGCAAAGAAGTGCAAGATCATGCACATAGGGAAGAGAAACCCTGAAGTCACCTATAGGTTGGGAGGGGAGCTGCTGGCAATCACAAGGGAAGAGAGAGACTTGGGCATCATCATCATCATCACAAGATGACCTGAAATCATCCAAGCAGACCACTAAAGCAGTAGGTAAGGCCAGAGGGATGTTGGGGTGTATTACTAGGGGTATCACAAGTCGTAAGAGGGAGGTGATAATCCCTCTTTACAAGACACTGGTTGGGCTGCATCTGGAGTACTGCGTGCAGTACTGGAGGCTGCACTTGCACAAGGACATTAACAAAATGGAGGCAGTCCAGAGAAGGGCAACCAAAATGGTGCAGGGACTGCATCAGAAAACATATGAGGACAGATTAACGGAGCTCAATATGTATACCCTAGAGCAAAGGAGGGAGAGAGAGGTGATATGATCGAAACATTCAAACAGCCTAGAGTCACCTACACTGGGATCCCAATACTCCAGTGCCAGTAAACAATCCCTTGAGTTAGTTCGTTTAGGAATTGCACCACAGTTAGTTTTCATTTCTTTTTTTGTCACCAGGTGTTCAAAATCATAAATAGCTCGTGATAAAAGATCATTAGCGAGCCTCGAACAAAGATTTTAGAAGCTTATAACACTATTTTTGGACCAATTTTGGATGAAATCAAAGGCATGGCTCGATAGATTGGAGCCCCTTGAGTAAAACCCATCCAACTTTTACTTCAGGAGTGACCCCTGAGCTGAGATATTTGTGTTTTTCTGATCGGAAAACTAAAAACAAGATGGCAAACCTCTCGATCAAAGAATTTTAAAAATTCTTGGGGACAAAGATTCTTGAACCGCGAGGCTGCAAATTCATTGCTCGCCAGGCGGGGCCAGATGGCCAGAACCCCATTCTTTGTTCGCAAGGGGGGAGGCACTGATAAGCAGCAGGAAAATCCCAGCCTCTCCCTACAAAACAGGGTACTAAATGAGAAAAGACCGAGGTAGAAAGGTCAGTGGGGTATGCTGCAACAGAAGGTAAAGCCATCAAGAAATGAAAGCAATGAGTACCAATGCCCGTAGTCTGAGTAACAAGCTTCCTGAATTAGTGGCCTTGATGGAGGAGGAACATCTGGATATGGAAGTCACAGAAACATGGTTCACACAAAACCATGACTGGGACGTAAACATACTAGGATACACTATCTACAGGAGGGACAGAGAGGGTAAAGAGGAGGAGGAGTAGCTCTTTATAAGGGAAGGAATCAAAGCAACAGAACAAAAGGGAAAACAGGGAGGAGAAGAAGCACTGTGGGTAAATTTGGAGATCAGCACTGGCACCACAATCCGCACAGGGGTTGTATACAGACCCCCTTCTCAGGGGGAGGAAATGGACAAGGAAATGATAGAAAGTATACTTAGTATGGCAGAAAAAGGGGAGATATTGCTGATGGGCGATCTGAATATGCCAGATGTTCACTGGAGTGCAGTTGCAGCAGCCACTCCGAAGAGTGGGGTTATTCTAGATGCCCTACAGGGGCATGCTCTTAGACAACTAGTATTGGAGCCCACTCGAGAAGGAGCAATCTTAGACCTGGTTCTCTCAAATGGAGATGAAGAGAGGATCACAGATGTAGAAGTGGGTAGCCATCTGGGAACTAGCGACCATTGAACAGTAAGGTTCACAATAAACACAGCAGTAGAGTCAAGCCATACAAAGGCAAAGGTACTGGACTTTAGGAGGGCTGACTTTGCCAAAATGGGTGAGTGCCTAAGGAATGCACTAGCAAATGGGCAGGAAGGAGGGGTGGAAGAACAATGGGGAATAATAAAAACTGCCATCACAGAGTTGACAAGCCTCTATGTGAAGCAAATAAACAAAACTAAACGATGTAAGAAACCACTATGGTTCTCAAAGGAAGTGGCAGTAAAGGTTCAAGAGAAAAAGAAAGCTTTCAGGAAGTACAAGGAATCACAGAAGGAGCAAGACAGAGAACTGTATCAGTTAAAGCAAAAGGAAGCTGGGAAGGCAGTCAGAACAGCAAAGGCCCAAATCGAGGAAAAGATAGCCAACTCAGTTAAGAAGGGGATAAAACCTTTATAGGTACACATACAAGGAGCTAAAGATCAAGGAGGGATAGTGAGGCTTAATAAAGGGGGAGGTGTTTACAAAAGAAGAGGGGAGGTACCTAAAACAAACAGTAGAAACACTCTGGATACAGAAGTTGATACCAGCCCATTTACAGAAGAAAGGGTCTCGAAGAACTCTTAAAACTGAAGGTGGACAAAGCAATGGGGCCTGATGGGATTCATCCCAGAATTCTAAAAGAACTAAGGGTAGAATTAGTGACACCACTGACTACCCTGTTTAACAAATCATGGGAGGATGGGGTGGTACCCGAGGACTGGAGGAGGGCAGATGTGATTCCCCTTCACAAAAGTGGGAGCAAGGCAGAAGCAGGAAACTACAGACCTGTTAGTTTAACCTCAGTGGTAGGGAAAATGATGGAATCACTTCTGAAGGAAAGAATTGTTCGAGTATCTAGAGGCCAGAGGGGCACAGGACCCAAGGCAGCATGGATTCACAGCAGGAAGGTCATGCCAGACAAATCTGATAGATTTCTTTGACTGGGTGACCAAAGTAGTAGATCAGGGAGGGGCTGTGGACATGGCCGACCTAGACTTTAGCAAGGCATTTGACACAGTCCCACACAAAAGATTAATATACAAGTTAGCTAGCCTGGGAGTGGGTCCTAAGATGATAGCCTGGGTAAAAATTGGCTGGAGAATAGGACACAGAGAGTAATAGTAAATAGAGTCCACTCTGAAGAAAGGGGGGTTACTAGTGGGGTACCGCAGGGTTCAGTATTAGGACTGGTCTCTCTCAATGTCTTTATAGTTTACATTGCAGGGGACTGGAAGGAAAAGTATGTCCCTTTGCAGATGACACAAAGATCTGCAACAGAGTTGATGCACAAGGTGGGGTGGAAAGGATGAAAAGGACTGGCAAGGTTAGAGGAATGGTCAAATGTATGGCAGCTTAGATTCAATGCTAAGAAGTGCAAGGTAATGCACCTGGGAAACAAAAACCCAGGGAAGAGTACACAATGGGGGTGAGATACTAACAACAACAAAAATAGAAAGGACCTTGGGGTAGTCATATCAGATGACCTAAAGGAGGGCAAGGAGGGCTGGGGGATACTGGGATGCATAGGGAGAGGCATCACCAGTAGAAAACAGGAAGTTATTATCCCTCTGTACAGACAGTTGGTCAGACCCCATCTGGAGTACTGCGTGCAGTTCTGGAGACCCAGTCTTCGCAAAGACATAGACAGGATGGAGGCTGTCCAGAGGGGCAACTAAAATGGTGCAGGGTCTGCGGAGAGACATTTGAAGAGAGACTTAAGGAGCTTAATATGTATAGCCTCGAGGAAAGGAGGGAGGGGGACATGATAGAAACTTTCAAGCACCTCAAGGGAATCAACAAAGTCCAAGAGGGTAGCATCTTCAAAAAGAGGTGTGCAGGAACAAGGGGACACAATTTGAAGAGTGGGGGGCGGCTCAGAGGTAATTTAAGGAAGTATTTTTCACAGAGAGGTTGTGGATGCATGGAACGGCCTGAGGAGGTTGTGGAGTCAAAAACAGTGGTGGAATTCAAGCATGCATGGGACAGTCATAAGGCAATTCTAGGGGGTGGGGGTAGGAAGAAGTAGGCTGCTGGTTAACTAGGATCTGCAGCTTATCCAGTAGGCAGGGAAATGGGCAGACTGGGTGGGCCAAGCAGTCCTTATTTGCCGTCAAATTCTATGTTTCTATGTTTCAAAACATACATATGAATTTTCCCATTGATTTATAATGGGAACTTAAAAGTTGCATAACTTTTGAATGCCTTAATATTTTTTCACCAAACTAAAAGCGACATGTTCGGCCACCAAAGCTCTTTCAAACGACCCATCTCGCAGAGCTGCACGCCACACAACGGCCACGCAGGGTCACGTCCAAAATCCCAAAAGCTGCCTCCAAAAACGGATAATTTTGCATTTTTCAGCATTTTCGTATGCAGAGACCGTAAGTCCAACCTAAACAAAATGTGGCAAATCAAGAGATCTACCATGCCCCACCGCGCATACCAAAGTTCAGGCAAATCCGTCGAATGGGTCCAAAGTTATTAATGCACAACATTTTGACTTTAACATAGAAGTGACATCTGAACCCTAACTATAGTGGCGCGACTGCGCCAGTATAATATATCTACATCTATGCAAAAAACTTTAATGCATCAGTTAGGGTTCTTCTACAGCAACAAAAGCGAGGAAATTCGATTTTAGGGTTCCCACCCCTTGCCCCCCCCACCAACAGGCATCTGGGTGTGCGCTGGGGTCATGGGGGGGCGCGCACTAGACTACCAGGGATAAGGGAGAACATTATTTTTGTTTACAGATTGGGGGGAACGCTAGACTACCAGGATACAGAAAAAATATTTAATACACATTGTGGAGGCCGGTAGACTACCAGGGATATGCAGAACATTGTTTTTATACAGATCGGGGGGCTAGATTACCAGGGGTATTTAAAACATTATTTATTTTATATAGATCGGGCAGAACGAGGTCCCCTGAGCAAAATCCACCCTCATTTGTCTTCCTAGGACATCCCTGGGCTGAGGAAATTGATTTTTTTAATCTGGCCATCTCGTCCCTTGCTCGTGATGCACGATCGCGGTCAAAGAATCTCGTGATCAAAGAATTTGCAGGCTCGCTAACAAATCGCATTTTCGCGACCAAAGAATAAAAAATAGTGAAACCTGATTTTTTTTTTTTGACCGATTTTAAACTGAACCAATGGCATGCCTCAATAGAACGAAGCCCCCTGATCAAAACCCACCCTCGTTTGTGTCCGTAGCCCACCCCTAAGCCGAGATATTTGTATATTTAGCTCGCGATGCGTGCTCACGATCAAAGATCATTAGCGAGCCAAGAACAAAGATTTTAAAAGCTTATAACTCTGTTTTTTGACTGATTTTGGATGAAACCAAAGGCATGGCTCGATAGATCTGAGCCCCTGAGTAAAACTCATCCAAGTTTTATTTCAAGAGTGACCCTTGAGCTGAGATATTTGTTTTTCCGATTGGAAAACAAAAAACAAGATGGCGGACCTCGCGATCAAAGAATTTTGAAAATTCTTGGGGACAAAGATTCTTGAACCACGAAGCTGCAGATTCTTTGATCGCCAGGTGGGACCACATGGCCAGAACCCCATTCTTTGTTCGCAAAACATACATATACATTTTCCCATTGACTTATAATGGGAACTTAAAACTGCTATAACATTTGAATGTCTCAGTATTTTCACCAAATGAAAAGCGCCATGTTCGGCCAGCAAAGCTCTTTCAAACAAGCCATCTCACAGAGCAGCATGCCACACAACGGCCGTGCAGGGCCACGTCCAAAATATGCCTCCAAAAACGGATAATTTTGCATTTTTCAGCATTTTCGTACGCAAAGACCGTAAGTCTGATTGAAACGAAATTTGGCAAATCAAGAGATCTACCATGCCCACTGCGATACACCAAATTTCAGGCAAATCCGTTGAACGGGTCCAAAGTTAACGCGCAAACCTTTGAGTTTAACATAGAAGTGACAACTGAACCCTAACTATAGTGGTGCGACCGTGCCACTATAATAAATATATATAGTTATTTCAAATTCAGCATATTGCTGTAGTCCCAAAATATGTCCAAATGAAGCCACAGGTCAGTGCTCATACCGCTGACAGATCTTTATAACACCCAGTCCAGAGTGGAGGAAATGATGAGTGCAATGCTTATGATCATGGAAGCACTACTGAAGGAGAGACTGGTGGAACATCTGGTTGTCCATGGACTACAGGACCCAAGGCAGCATGGTTTCACCAGGGGGAGGTCACGTCAGACCAACCTCGTTGAATTTTTTGACTGGGTGACTAGGGAGGTGGATCAGGGGAGGGCAGTGGACATGGCCTATCTGAACTTCAGCAAGGCCTTTGACACTGTGCCACATAGAAGACTATTACACAAACTGGGGAATATGGGTGTGGGCAGGTCAGTAGTGTGGTGGATAGGTAACTGGCTGGGCGGCAGGACACAGAGGGTGATGGTAAATGGCTGTCACTCCACAGAGAAAGAGTGACCAGTGGGTACCACAGGGATCAGTGCTGGGACCGGTCCCTGTTAACATCTTCATCAGTGACATGCGTGGGGCCTAGAAGGCAGAATTTCACTGTTCGCTGATGACACAAAGCTCTGTAACAGAGTAGACACACCAGAGGGTGTAGACAGAATGAGAACGGACCTGCAGAAACTTGAAGAATGGTCAGGGGTTTGGCAGTTGAACTTCAGTGCAAAGAAGTGCAAGATAATGCATATGGGGCACAAAAACCTTGGCACAATAAATCAGTTGGGCGGTGAGGATATAGCATGCACCAAGCAGGAAAGGGATCTTGGGGTTATCATCTCTGACCTCAAGGTAGGGAAACAGTGTGACAAGGCAGCAGGTAAAGCAAATACGATGCTGGGATGCATAGGCAGGGGCATCACCAGCAGGAAAAGGGAGGTCATAATTCCACTATACAAGACACTAATGAGGCCCCACCTGGAGTACAGTGTACAGTTTTGGAAACCTTACCTACGTAAGGACATAGACAGGGTAGAGAAGGTTCAGAGGAGGGCAACAAAGATGGTACATGGATTGCATCACAAGTCCTATGAGGACAGGTTGAAGGATCTGAATATGTACTCCCTGGAGGAGAGGAGGGAGAGAGGGGATATGATAGAGACATACAAGTATCTTACAGGGAGGAACAGGGTGCAGGAATACACTATTTTTAAGCGAAAAAGATGTTCCAGGACTAGAGGGCATGGGATGAAGTTGGAGGGAGGACGATTCAGAGGAACGTGAGGAAGAATTTCTTCACAGAATGGGTGGTGGACAAGTGGAACACCCTGCCAGAGGAAGTGGTGGGGCTGAAACAATCACGGGATTTAAGAATGCATGGGATAGACATAAAGGAATTCTGGAGGTCAGGGGTAAGGGGCAACAGACTTCTAGGAAAACATAAACTGAACTTACAAGCTCAAATGGGCAGACTGGGTGGGCCATAGGCCCTTATCTGCCGACACTGTCTATGTATGCTCTCTCACTGTAGTACCAAAACCCAGCAGGCGCCTCGCTGGCTACTCTTTTCCTCCGCAAAGAGACAAAAGTACTTAGTTTTCCCGTTCAGTCACAGAAGTGGGCTTTACCACCCACAGCAGAAGTTGTCACATTTTGCTCTGTTGTCCAGCACACCTGTCCGATTCCCCGAACAGGAAAAGGAGGTACTTGCAGCCTGCAGAGCCCTTCTGTGTGCAAGGTCAGCACCCTGCTCAACTTCTTCGCTCCCTCAGTCCACCAGTTTGATAGTCCGATGTCCCGGCAGCAGTTTCCACCTCTGGCACTCGTGGCAGCTTTCAGGATGAACTTGCTCCATGGACACTAAATTTCCTAGCGCCTGGAGCAGGCTCACTCCACCGCCACCCACCTCAGTGCTGTACGCTATAGTTCCGTTCTTTCACACTACTATGGATGACCATGAGCGTTCCTGTTATTGTCAAATCCTTCCATCTTCACCTTTTCCTACAAGCTGGCTTGTCTTCCACAGACTCCAAAAAGCTCACCTCCAGGAACCGTCCCGCTGACTACTACACCCTTCATCAGTGTAAGTAGGCTTCTCACACCACCTGTGCTTTCACTGTAACTTTTTGTTCAAGATAAAGTCTGGCTCCCCTGCTGGGCACACAACAGGATCTCCTCACTTAAAATAATAAAACTAGCTCTTCAGCTAACTCACTATATTATGCCTTGCTATAGCTAGATTTTACTTCGAGAGGGCTCTTGCAGTAGGTATTCACATATAGGACTAATCCGCCAGACGTCAGGACCTCATGGAAAAATTTCTAGCTAGCAGTCCTTGGTGGGGGGCCGCCCCATGTCAGGTGACCGGCAGTCACTGACGCCTGTATAAAGGGCGGTCCCCACTGCCTTTCCAGTCCTTTCCACTGTCTGCTTGTGAAAGTTCCTCGTGGTAGAACAGCGCTCGTCAGTTGTTCATTGGTCTTAAAGTTTTACAACTTTTTTGACCTTTTTTCTGTGTTTTCAACATTTTGTCTACATTTGCTGTGTATGTTGTCCCCGATGCCCTCCGAAACACATAAGAACAAGTGCGAGTCGTGTGGTTCCCAACTTTTTACATAAGGACGGCCACTCCTTGTGCCTCTTCTGTCTAGACCCAGACTACCCCTTGGAGAAGTGCCAGCACTGCCAGAGGTTCAACTTGGCTACCCACAAGAGAAGGCGTCGGTCCTTGGAAGCCCATCTCCTCAAGAAGAAACTGGCCTCCGTGGAAAAGAGTTAAAAAAAAAAAAAAAAAAAGCTTAGGCAGGTGTCAGTTCCCTAGAAGGCCACAAAAAGAAGCGTGACAAGGAAGCACTGGGGCTTGAGGTTGTCTTCCACAGCAGCAGCTTGGGCTGGAGTCGTAGCCTCATGATAACATCCGTCTGGGGGATCACTCTTAGATGGCCGTCTTGGAGGTCGAGAGTCATCTCACGATGTCTGTCCTTACACCGGACCCCCTATGTCGGAGACAGGAGACCCCTCCCCCTTGCCCGACAGCAGAGGAGAACCCTCTGGCACCCGAGGCAGGGAGGATACGCCCCCCAGGGAACTTCCCAGAGGGTTCGTCCCACCCCCCCCCTCAGGAGGAGTCTTCTTCCTCCTCTTCAGAAACTTCTGACTGTAACATGGAGTCCGGCCACTCTGACCACGGAGACGAGCCCCATACTCGCGACCGCCCCAGGCCGAGGGTCCTTCCAAAGTCACCTCCAGAGGACCCTTCCTTTCTGGAGTTATTAAGGAAAATCCAGGAAATGCATCAGTGGCAATCAGTGGAGCCAGACCCACAGTGTAAAAAAAATTCATCGCCCATCTGGATCTGCCCAATACCGCTCCTACGCTGATTCCACCCTGGATAGAGCCTCATGCAGATCTTGTTTCCACCATCTGGAAACAATCTTCCACGCTAGCCCCCCTTCCGAGGAAGGTGGATAGGCTTTACCAGTCTAAGGGTGTAGACTTTCTCAGTCTTCACCCCAAGGCGGATTCAGTTGTCATCAGCACAGCCCACGGCCGCTCTGCCAGTCCTAAACATTTAAGCTTGTCTCCGCCTGATAAGGAATCCCGGCTTCTGCACCAGTATGGGAAGAAGATCTATTCTTCTTCTACCCTAAGCATCAAGGCCTTCAATTATGTTGCCCATATGGGGGATTTCCAGAAGTCCATTCTTAGCCAGGTGGAATCTAAGTTGGACTCCCTTCCTGAGTCACAGACTAAGCAGGAAGTGGGTGAACTTGTCCATTCTGCTCGATCGGCCTGTAGGCACATGCTCAGTGCCACCTACGATACGGTGGACACAGCTGGAAGGAGCTCGGCTTTCGCTGTAGGCCTACGGCATCATGCCTGGCTCCACATGTCAGGATTGGTCTCTGAGGTACAGTCTGCTATACAGGATGCTTTCTTCAGGGGTTCAGTGCTGTTTGGGGGTGATGTCAAGGGCATCATAACCGAACTGCAGGAAAAGGGTACTGCACTCAAGTCAGTCCAGACTATGCATAGACCCCCTCAAGGGCAGCGGTGTCCTTTTCGTCTCCAAACCCGACAACGACAAAAGCTCCAAGGAAAGCATGCCAACAAGCGTTGGGCGCTCCAGCAACCAAGACTCCCCAAGCAAAAACCGCGGGCCTGGCTCCTGTGCGCCCCACACCACCTGACTCCTGCCTCTCCTTTGCCTCTGAACATTCCATAGGAACCAGTAAGAGGGAGATTCTCCTCCCATTTGCAAGGTTGGGAGAGGATAACATCAGACGCTTGGGTTCTCCAGCTAATATCTGCACGACACTCAATAGAGTTTCTGCAGAAACTGCCCCGAAACCCACCCCCTCAGTCATCTTACTCCTCACAACATCTTCCTCTGGTTTTAGAGGAAACCCTCTCCTTTCTCTCGAAGGCATGATAAAGCCAGTTCCCACTCATCTTTGGGGGACAGGTTACTATTCCCATTTCTTCCTAGTTCCAAAGAAAATGAGAGATCTGAGGCCGATCCTAGACCTCAGCTCCCTAAACATGTTTGTGGAGTACAAACACTTCAGAATGCCCTCCTTGCAGAGCCTTCTACCGTTACTTCAGCTGGGACAATGGCTGTGCGCTCTGGACATGTAGGATGCTTACCTGCATATCCCCATATGCTCTTCCCATCGCAGATACCTCCGTTTTTGTTTTCAGGGGGACCACTACCAGTTCAAGGCCCTCCCATTTGGTCTTTCCTCGACTCCCCGAATGTTTACCAAATGCCTGTCTGTGGTAGCGGCCCAGCTGCGTACCAAGGGCGTACAACTATTCCCGTACCTGGACGATTGGCTCTTGGTGGCCTCATCCAGGGATGAACTCCTGCACTCCCTTTCCCTTACCCTGCAGGTTTTTCCAGCCTGGGTATCGCCATCAACCAGGCCAAGTCCCACTTCCCTTGCCAATGCCTCCAATTTATAGGGGCGACTCTGGACACGACCCCAGGCAAAGCCTTCTTGCCTTCAGACAGGGTCGAGACCCTTCAGAATCAGGCTCATCTTCTGTCCAGTCGCAGGAAGGTTGGAGCCAGGTCAGTCCTCCGCCTCCTCAGGCTAATGGCGCCTGCCATTCTGACAGTCCCATTCGCTCAGCTCCATGTGAGGGTCTCTCAGTGGACGCTTCCGTCGCAGTGGGACCAGATCAGAGACAATCTAGACCAAGAGGTACTAGTATCGGATCTCATGATCAGGGACTTGCAGTGGTGGATGGTTCAGGAGAACCTGTGTCTGGGAGTTCAGTTCTGTATCGATCCTCCTTCCCAGACATTGACGACAGATGCATCGGGAGAAGGCTGGGGTGCCCACCTAGGGTGTCTCAGGACTCTGGGCAGCTGGTCCCAGTTCGAGCAAAAGCTACACATAAATGTGCTCAAACTGAGGGCAGTCCTTTATGCCCTCCAAGCTCTTCTTCCCTTCATTCTCCCTGGTCATTTCCTCATCCAATCAGACAACATGTGCGTAGTCTGGTACCTCAACAAACAGGGAGGAACATGTTCCACCCCCTGTGCCGGGAGGCGATGAGAGTCTGGTTTTGGGCAGCCCAGCACCACCTTCACTTGACTGCAGTTCACATTCTGGGAGTGGAAAACACACTGGCAGATGAACTCAGTTGATCCTCAGCCAGGTCCCACGAATAGGAGTTAGATCAGCAGGTCATAAACAACATCTTTCGGCGATGGGGAACACCTCAGATAGACCCCTTCACCTATCCCCAAAACGCAAAACTTCCCGTCTTTTGCTCGCTCGCTCCAGGGCGAGACGCTTTCTGGCGGGACGCTCTGTCTCTCTGAGGGACAGATTTGCTTATGCCTTCCCTTCCATTCCTTTAATTCTGAGGGTCCTGAACAAACTCAGATTGGAAGGGGCTCGAATGATTCTCATTGCTCCCTTCTGGCCCAGGCAAGTTTGGTTCTCTCTTCTGCAACAGTTTTCAAAGGAACCACCTCTTCCTCTGTCGCAGCAGTTGTTGACCCCGGATCAGGGGACCCTTGTCCATCCATGTCTTAAATCCCTTCATCTCCATGCGTGGCTCCTGCAGACACAGCTGAAGCCCGTTTCGGAGTCTCTCCTTTAGTGGCAGACATTTTGGTGGAGGCGAGGAAGCCTTCCACCAGATCCACCTACGCTATGAGTGGATACGGTTCTCTGTCTGGGCAAATTTGAAAGACTTTGAGCCTTTCTTGTGCCCTGTTAACAAAGTCCTGGATTATATGCATCACCTCTTCAATCTGGATCTCGGCCATTCCTCGTTAAAGGTCCACATGGCAGCTATTTCAGGCTACCATATTCCATTTAGAGACGGGATGTTTGCTCAGTTAGAAGTCTCTAAGACTTTTCTTAGAGGGGTTCTCCATTTGAGATCCTCATTTGCATTCATGTCCCTCCATGGGTCCTGAATTTTATCCTAGAGAAGTTCACACTGCCTCCCTTTGAGCCCGCAGCGCAAGCTGATTTAAAGCTCCTTTCTTGGAAGACTCTCTTCCTAGTGGCCATTACTTCTGCTCGGCGCATTTCCGAGCTTCAGGCCTTGATGTGTAAAATCCCGTATTTGATTTTCCACAAGGAATGTGTGGCTCTATGCACCAACCCTAAGTTTCTTGCTAAGGTGGTGGCTGAATCTACGCTAAATCAATCTGTTGAGCTACCTGCTTTCTTTACACAGCACTCCAATCAAGGGGAGTACCTCTTGCATACTTTGGATGTTCACAGAGTACTGAGATACTGTACTACACCAATCTGACTAAGGATCTCAGGAAGACTGATCAGCTCTTTGTCTCTTTTGCTCACAAAAGAGAAGGCAATGCTGTGTCTAAGCAATGCCTGTCAAAATGGTTGGTGAATTGTATCACTTCCTGTTATGACAAGTACAAGAAGACCCTGCTGGGTCAAGTCAGAGGTCACTCCACCTGAGGAGTAGCTGCTTCTGTGGCTTGTTTCAAGAATGTGTCAGCGACAGACATCTATGCAGCCACAACTTGGACTTCTGTCCATACCTTCACAAAACACTACAGTTTAGACATTGCCTCTCGCCGTAGAGCAGGCTTCGGGTTGGCTGTCCTACAAGGTCGTCTTTCATGAGACACGTTCAGCCCTGAGGTTCTGTGTTATGGATGACAGTCCTCCTCCTGAGTGTTTTTCCTTGTTCCAAACAGCTTGGGACTCAGTCCTATATATGAATACCTACTGCAAGAGCCCTCTCTAAGTAAGATAGTACAGTTACGTAAGAACTTACCATAACAGTAGATCTTCGAGAGAGACTCTTGCAGTAGGTATTGCCTTCCCGCCCTTCGTTCCCTTAAGTTTCTTTGCTTCATTTCCATGGGGGGAAATATCCTCTTCTCTCTCATCTTGCCTCTTTTGGCCTTTGACGGGGAAAAAACTGGAAGGTGGGCGTGGGGGACCACCCCTTTATACCGGCATCGCATGATGCCGGTCACCTGATGTGGGGGTGGTCCCCTTCCAGAGACCGCTAACTATAAATTTTTCCATGGGGTCCTGACACCTGGTGGCCCGGACCTGGCATCCACTGGGTAGCCCCCCCACAACACACTGGTGCCCCGGCCACGATACTTTAGACCTCCCCCAACACATATGCTCCCTGTCCCCGTTGGGGTGCAGGAACCCCTGACAAATCTACTCCACATCCCCATCAGGGTGCAGCCCCCCCCCACACACATGCACATCTGGTCGCTGACCCTGTTACTACAGATAACCACACCTGGAACACATGACTGCCCCGTCCCCCCACACACACCAGTGCTCCATCCCCGCATAGGTGACTGCACACTCCCCGCCCAGTACAGCACGACCTGACCACTGCTGCCACCACCCCCACCCCTCATTCTAACCTCAGTAATGCTCGGGTATTCATAACTTCAGCAGTGACCCTTTAACATAGAACTGCCTGGAGAGAATGGAACACATGCAAATGATGGAACCCGTTGCACGTGACAGCTTTTCAAATGCTGCCTTGAACTAACTGCCTTAATTCTAAACCTCTCAGATTTCATGCTCCGCCTGTCAAGTCTAGACGCACGGAGTTCCTCTCCTCAACTGCTACCTGTGACGTGAAGAAACTTATAAAGTCATATAAGTATCTTTTTTTTTTCATTTGCTGCCTTTTACTTATACTTATACTTATTGTAATTTAGCTAAACCTTCGTTTTAGTGTTAATTTGGGTATTTTTATTGGTTCCTCCCAGTTCGGTATAACCGGTGGTGAACAGAGTTATTTTAGTTTATATCCGAGGTTTCTGACTAAAAAACTCCTCCTTTATTTTTATTTTAGAACCTTTATTTCTGTAACCGCTTTATTGGTTACTGAACCGATAATCTCGGTAAATTTTTTCTGCGGTTCCCATCGGTTCTGGAACAGACTGCAGCTGCTAAATAGTACTTAAAACTTAAAAAAATTGAAACCTCTAAATAATTTTATCGGGTCCCGATAAAATGTCTGAAAATCCTAAGCAGAAAACCAGTGAACCTGGTTTTAAAAACTGCTCTGATTGTGGGGAAGTATGTGCTAAGGCAGATAAGCACAGTTTGCGTGTTGCTTGCCTTGGCTATGATCATCTAAAAGAAGACTGTGAAATCTGTAAAACTTTCCCAGAGAAAACTGTGGAGAAATGCCTGAAATGGCTAAAGAAAAAACTTCCACCACCTAAGGGTCCCTCAGGCTCTGACCAGCCGACACCCTCTTCTGCTGTGGGTGAAACCACTGCAGTGTTACATTCAACCCCTGAGACGGGTGATAAAATGACTAAGAGGCCTGCTGAATCGGCTGACTCCCCAGTTCCCTCAAAAAAGGCTAAAAAATGAAAGCACGCAGAACCCCCTACTAGACAAAAAAAGGGGATTTCTGTGGATGCTCTGGCTGTCCCTTTTCCTCAGGAGATAGCACAGGCTTTCAAGGTGGTACAAGTCTTGCAGAAACTTTTTTCTACTGGCCAGCAGCCATCTGGGCAGACCCCAGCCCATACAGGCTGCCATTTCAGCCAAATCCTCATTTATTGAAGAGGTGAAGAGGAGGATTATGGTGAGTGTGAGGAGGAGGAGGGCGACGAGGGGGACCCAGTGAACCTAAGGTTTCTCCCGAGCAGGACTTTTGTTCTCTCCCAGAACCACTGAAGATTATTCCTCACACTTCACTTTTGCTGGAAGAATGACTGATGCCTTGGACATCACCACAAGTGAGGAAATTGAAGATGAGGAGGTAGAATACCTCGAGATGATGGGGTTAACCTCCACTAAAAAGCTCCTCCTACCAGTGAATAAATTCTTCAAAAGGATGCTTTGAAGATTTTACAAACCCCTAACTCTGTCTCCCCTCTTGACAAGAAATACCAGCCGGACAGGGAGGGTGCAGAATTTCTGTTTTCACACCCTGACCACCAGGGGGTGGTTCAGGCGGCAGCCTGTGACAAGGCTAAGGTGCCCCTGGTTTCTCACCCACCAGAAAAGGAGTCCAGAAAAATTGATAGTATGGCCAAGAAGGGATATTTGTCAGCTTCCTTGGCTATCAGGCAGGCTGATAGTATCAGAAGTCATTGTGGCAGTCTGCCCTGGCTATGGCAGATAAGGCCACATCACCCTTGTCAGCTGACCTTGCAGAAACTGTTAGGTTTGGCTTGGAGGAAGCCAAGTATCAGTTTCAGATGGCTGCTGATACTAATGATAAAGCAGCTTGGTAGATGGCCAATACTGTTGCCCAAAGGAGATTTGCCTGGCTAAGAGCCACAAATCTTACACAGGACACACAAACAAAAGGCTATGGATTTCCCTCTGGAGGGTAATTCCCTTTTTGGAGACAGAACAGTGGCTTATATGAAGAAGGTGGACGAATACAAAGCCACCTTCAAAAGCTATTCAGGTAAAGAGAAGGCCTCTCCATCCTTCAGGCCCTATGAGAGGGGAGGCAGGGGCAGGTCCTTTCACAACAGGCCCTTTTTCCAGGCAATGGCTGCACCCCAATACCAACAGTATCCTCAGCAAGGGTACTTCAGAGGTAAGGGCTCCAGGCAGGGATCTCAACCCCAGTCTCCGCCCCAGAGTAAGCAAACATCCTGACGTGTTTTCACTGGCCACCTCCTCTCTACCTGTTGGAGGCAGGCTGGCTCATTAACTCCAGGCTTGGCAAGAAATCACCACAGACAAGTGGGTCCTGGAGGTAGTGAGTCAGGGACTGTCTCTGAGTTTCAAATCCCTTCCTATGCTAAGAACCAGAGTATTCAGACCATCCTCCCTCACAGAAAAGAAGCTGTTGGAGGAAGAGGTTTGAAACCTGCTGCTGTCAAAGGCAGTGAAGCCTGTCCCAGCTCAGCAGACAGAAAGGGGGTGTTTTACTCAAGGTATTTCCTTACCACAAAGAAAAATGGGGAGTGGCGGCTTATCTTGGACCTCAAGGTACTAAACAAGCATTTGACAAAGCCAAAGTTCAAAATGGTAACATTGGCATTGATTCTGCCAACACTCCAAAAACGAGACTGGTTGGCATCACTGGACCTAAAAGATGCTTATTTCCACATCCTCATAAGGGAGTCTCACAGAAAATACCTGAGGTTCAGACTCCCATTAGATCATTACCAGTTCTCAACCCTGCCATTCGGTCTCACTTCAGCTCCAAGAGTGCTCACAAAATGCTTGGCAGTGATTGTGGCACACCTTCGAAGACAAGGTGTCACAGTTTTCCCATATTTGGACGACTGTCTGGCAGCAAAATCACCACATCAAGTCAGACAGTACCTGCAGATCACCCAGAGGCTTCTGGAATCCTTGGGGTTCCTGATAAACCACAAAAAATCTATCCTACCTGCACAGGTGCTGCAGTTAATAGGGGCAGAGATCAACACCCTGCAGGGCAGGGCCTACCTACCTTTGGACAGGGTAAGAAGTATCCAGCTGATTGCAGACTCATTCAGCCTGCACAAGCCAAAAAACTATGAGGCAGTTTCTACAGCTCTTGGGCCACATGGCTGTGGCCACAGGCACAGTCCTAGGTTCCAGGTTCCAAATGAGACATCCAGTTCCATCTAAGGGCACACTGGTGCCAAAGAAGAGGCCCTCTCTTAAAACTGTTCCCAGTAACAAAAATCTTGTTACAGGCACTTCAATGGTGGAAAGAGGAATCCAATCTAAGGTAAGAGGTTCCCTTTCAACAAGAGCCCCCATCAGTAGTTCTCACCACAGATCCATCTCTACTGGGGTGGGGTGTCCATTTGGGGGAGCCACACAACCCAGGGCACTTGGTCAAGTGCAGAGTCACTCCAGCACATAAACCTGCTGGAACTCAGAGTGGTGTTTCTGGCACTAAAAGCCTTCACAACACTAGTACAGGGAAAGGTGGTACAGGTCAGAACAGACAATACCACCACAATGTACTACGCAAACAAGGAGAGAGGTACTAAGTCGGGTCCTCTCTGCACAGAAGCCATTAACATCTGGAGCCTGGCATACTCCTTGGGAGTTTCGCTACAGGCAATCCATCTGCCAGGGAAGGACAGTACTCTCGCAGATGATTTGAGTCGAATCAGTCAGGCCCATCACAAATGGACCCTGAACAGGCAAGTGGTGGAAGTGATTTTCAGGAGGTGGGGCACTCCTGAGGTAGACTTATTCGCATCCCAGCAGAACCACCACCTGCCACAATACTGTTGCAGACCACCAGATCGGGGAACAGTCCCCCTCGATGCTCTAGCCCTGAATTGGTCAGGGAAGCATTTGTATGCTTTTCCTCCCCTCCCTCTGGTGTACAGGGTATTGCTCAAGCTCAGGTCCCAGTCAGCATCAATGATCTTGATAGCATCAGACTGGGCTAGGCAGCCGTGGTACTCTCTGCTGCTCTCCATGTCTGTGGTCGAGCTAATATACCTTCCTCAGAGGCACAGTCTGTTAACCTCCAACCAGGGGAGGCTCCTGTATCCAAACCACATGTCACTCAGGCTCAAGGCTTGACTCTTGAGGACCTAGAATATGCAGGTTTGTATCTTTCTGGAAGTGTTTAGGACATTTTAAGGGGTTACAGGAAGCCCTTCACTAAGAAAACCTATGCCTCAAAATGGAAAAGGTTTTCTATTTGGTGTTCAACCAGGAAACTGGTACTAGCACAGGCTGGGATCCCAGCTGTACTTGGTTACCTCACTTATTTACATTCACTGGGCTTGCAGTCCAGTGCCCTCGAGGTCCATCTGGCTGCAGTATCTGCTTACATATCAGCTGAACAGAATGTCAGTGGCTTCAGATCCTACCTTCAAGAGGTTCTTTAAGGGCTTGGCCCATTTGCACCCCCCCAATAGGGAACTGGTGCCAGCATGGGACATGAATGTATGCATAGCTAAGCTCATGGGGTCTCCCTTTAAGCCCATGTCTTCTGCTTATTTGAAATATGTCACATGGAAAGCAGTTTTCCTAGTGGCAATAACTTCTGCAAGAAGAATCAGTGAGCTCCAGCCTCTCTGCATTGAACAGGACTACATCTCATTCCACAGGGATAAGGTGGTCCTGAGAATGAACAGGAAATTTCTCCCTAAGGTGTTCTCTGATTTCCACCTGAACCAAACCATTACCCTACATGTCTTTTTCACTGAGCACTCTACCGCTGGTGAAAGGAGACTCCACAGTCTGGATGTCAACAGAGCTCTTAGCTACTGTATGACAGCCAATAAGGACCGTAGGCAAGACAGAAAACAGCTGTTCCTGACTTATGGGGATGTGGGAAAGGGTAACCCAGCATCGAAAAGGTCCATTTCTCGATGGATAGTACAGTGTATCCAGTTTTGTTACACTAAGGCTGGAAAGGAACCCCCAACAGGATTGAGGGCCCATTCCACAAGAGGCACGGCTACTACCTTAGCAGCTGCCAGTGATGTTCCATTAGTGAACATCTGTAAAGCAGCTACCTGGAAAACAGTATACACCTTTACAAAGCATTACAATCTGGACATCCAGTCCATGGGTGATGCTAGGTTTGGCACAGCAATCCTGCAGAGTCTGCTTCCAAAATAAAGTTGTGTGCCATCCTCCAAAGGCACTGCTTCGTAGTCTGCAGAAGTTATAAATACCTGAGTATTACTGGGGTTAGAAGAAAAAAATTACTTACCATAGTAATGTTGTTTCTTCCCAGTGATACTCGGGTATTCAGAACTTCCCACCCTGCCTCCCCTTCTAGAACCAGTAGCCTCTGCACTTCTGAATACTGTGCGGTCAGGGGTATAAGTGCCACTATCTGGCACTGTTTTTTTCTAACCATATTCATAGTGTCCCCCCCCCTTCAGGTGATTCTGACATTTTGGGGGGTACCTTTTAAGGTTTTACCCTCCAGTTGGGGGGGTTTATGGGATTAATTATCATTATTATTGTGGTGGTGGTGGTGGTTGTTAATTAATTTACATAGTCCTTGGGGGTCTGCCTTTCCAGGCGTCCAGGAAATCTGAGAGGTTTAGAACTAAGGCAGTTAGTTCAAGGCAGCATTTGAAAAGTTGTCACATGCAAAGGGTTCCATCATTTGCATGTGTTCCATTCTCTCCGCACAGTTCTGTCTTAAAGGATCACTGCAGAAGTTCTGAATAACTGAGTATCACTGGGAAGAAACCACATTACTATGGTAAGTAATTTGTTCTTGGCGTTCAGTGGACCCCCACCCCTGCAGGACTTGACAGCACCACCTCCCTCCTGGTCCCCATACCTGACGGTCAGTACTGTAGCCCCAAACGACCAGCAGCACTGCTGTCCTCACACCTCCTTGGCCACTGGCCATCCATCTGACGCTGGGATCATGCTGCTTATATATAGCAGCGTGCTCCCAATGTCACTTGGATGGCTGGCGGCTGAGGAGGTGTGTGGAGGGCTGTGCCGCTGGTTGTCCGTAGCCGCAGCACCGACCGTCTGGTACAGGGACATGGGTGGTGGTGGTGCTGACAGTGCCATGGGTGGGGGGAGCAACCACCCTCCAACATTGCTGTGTGAGTACTGGGTTTGGGTATGTGTGGATGAGGCACTGGGGTGTATGCTGGGTGGTGGTGGTGGTGGTATGTGCAATACGGGGGACGAGGCACAGATGTATCGGGAGCGGGTTTTGTCAATACCGAGCGGGCTACTGATGTGTCCAGGGCAGGGGATGCACGTGCTACACTGGGCGAGGCTCCTCCTGTGTGTGGGGGATTACACATACCTGAGGGGCACACACGGGGGGAGGTCCACGGCTATTATGGGGACAGGGCAGCACTGTGTGTGGTGGGGTATGCATACCAGCCATCTGGGACGGGGCATACCTGTATGGGTTGGGGGCTGCTATGGCAGGACTGGCTATACCTGTGTGTGTGTGTAGGGGGTGGTATGTGTGGCTCACTGGGTCTGGGTGGATGGGTGCACTGCCAGGTGCAGATCCACCACAACAGGACCCATGTGGCGAGTGAATGGGCACTCGCTCAATCAGCTGCCCCAGCCCTCCCATACCACCTAGTGGTCCGGAGCAGCCCGGAGGCTCGTTGCCAGGTCCTGCTGCGGTTGGCTGGTGCTGTCCATGGGGAGCTGCATGGTAGCAGGCCCCCGCCATAACCTGCAGACACTCCACGCCTCCTGCGCCTGCACTATGCACCTTTGTAAATGACACACAGTGCAGGCATGCCCCTGCCCGCCTACTGATGCATTGCTGTTCGCGTGACCTGTGGATTGGCGCGAACCCGCCTTGCGCATGGTTAATGTCTGCCACTTGGGGTCCTATGCGCAGACTCCCAGCTTAGGGTTGCCTACGCTCTTCAAGTAGGTACCCTTTTTTTTCCGTGCAAAGGGCCAACAAGGAATAAAAATAGGTACACACGTGCATAAAATAAAATATCCTTATATGTAGATGATATTTTATTATATATAGCAAACCCATAACAATCATATGCACAATTTCTATCTCTATTTGGTAATTTTGGAAAAATATCAGGATTTAAAATTAATTGGGAGAAAAGTGAAGCTTATTTTTAAAAGATGACCTTGAGATCCCAGAAAATCATCCCCCAATAACGTCAGAAAAGTAATCACTTTAATATTTTAGGAGTCCATTTAAATACAAATTTGGAACTTAAATACAAATTAAATTTCCTTCCATTTTTGGAAAACATAATAACAGATCTGGAAGGATGGCAACTACTACCCCTAGTCTTACTAGGGAGAATCAGTGTGTTAAAAATTAATATCCTCCCCAGACTATTATTTTGATTTCTGGCTTTGCGTTTAATTATCCCCAAATCTTTATTTTTAGAATTGGGGAAACTAACCAGAAAGTTTCTTTGTCAAAATCATCAACCAAGAATTGCCCTGAAAAAAGTATATCTGCCTGAGGAAAAGGGTGGATTAGCGACTCCGAACTACTGGTGGTATTATTTGGCAGCTCAGTTGGAATACACTAGCAACTGGCTTAAGGAAGATGACCCAAATGTTTCTTGTTTTCAATTAGAATTATTTAAATCATTACTTTCTTCTTTAAAACATACATTGATAGTAAATTAGAATAATTCTAAATATTGTCTTTTATCTACCAAGACTACAAATTCTGCTTGGTACATGGTACAAAAATATCAGGTAACCATAATACAATCTCAGGATATACTCCAATTATAAATAATAATTCAAACAACATGAAATCTTGCTGTATTCTGACTTATTGCAGTTAGCCCCAGCACTTGAACTGCTCTGGAGAGGAAAGAGTTAAATTCTATGCAGAGCATAGAACGTTGAGCTCGAGCTCGATTCAGACCTCTGTCTACTGCACTTGGAAGAGTAACCGTCAGATTCTTTACTCCGCCTAACTGAACAGTCGCTCCGGAGATTTCTCCTTCGCTTTCGGTTCACCGATATTTTCGCATTTGTTTTTCAGTTCAGATCCCTCTCTGTGGTACAGTAAGTGCGTAGGTAGTGGACTAGGTTGGAAAAAAATGTGTGGAAATTGTAAAGTGAATTGTGTGACTGGTTCGGCTGAACCAGTTCTGGTTCAGTGATGGTTTTTTCTCTTACAGGAAATTTAGTGTGAGTTACCGGTCCTTATCGGTTTTAAAAATGTGTTTTCATATTTTTTTTTTCAAATACTCGTAACACGGTTAGAAACTGATAAGGGTGTCTTGCCTGGCGGTTGCCATAAAAAGGGTAAGGGTTTAGTTTTGGCTTTGTCTGAGAAACCCAAGAAAAAAAACCAGGCCCACTGGGTTTCAGCACTGCAGCGAGTGTGGGGAGGCCTTTGCTAAGGCCGACCCCCACACCAGTTGTGTTTATTGTCTGGGTTTTAGTCACCTAGAGTTAGACTGCCAAATTTATAAGAATTTCCCTAAAGCCACCCTGGACAAAAGGTTGGGCAGGCTTAGGGAAAAGGAGGCCGAGAAGTCCGCTGACCCGGATGGCCAGCCTGGTTCGGTTCTGACTGAACCAGAAGGAGTGCCCTCTGACCAGGGCAAGACTCCTTTGGGCAAAAGGAGAGCTGATTCTGAGGGATCGGGTCCATCAAAAAGAAAAGACAAATCGGCCGGTTCGGATCCAGAACTGCATCATCTGACCACCGAGGAAATTGCCCGAGCGATTCGCATAGTGGAATTGGTTAGTTCGGTTTTGACTGATCCGGCACCTTCTGGCAGGCATTCGACCTGGTCGGTTCCTTCGGTTCAAGATTATACCCCTGAAGATTTTTATGAACCGGACTTGGAGGGGGATGATGATTATGATGATGAAGAATGTGGTGGTGGTGGTGGTGGTGGTGATGATGATGATGATGATGATGATGATGATGATGATGATGATGATGATGATGATGATGATGATGATAGAATTGAAGGTCTGGATGAGCCTATCGAACCGGACATCTCCCCAGACAGGCCTTCTGGTGTTTCCCCTCCCAGGCTTTCTGAGTCCCCTTACCACTTTATGTTCTACAGGAAATTGGCAGAAACCCTCCAGCTTCCTATGGAAGAAGCTGTTGAGGAACAAGAGGAGCCTGACTTTGTGGAGATGATGGACATCCCAGAGTCTAAAAGGTTGTCTATTCCCCATCACAAGTCTTTTGGGAAACTGACACAAAAGCTGTTGAAAACTCCAAATTCATTACCTCCCATGGACAGACGGTTGGACAAGAGGTACATGCTGTCAGGCTCAGGTACGGAGTACTTGTACCAGCAGTGCAGCCATGTTGTGGTCATGCAGGCTGCTGCCTGTGATGAGGCTTACATTCCCTTAGCTTGACACCCCCCAGATAAAGACTCCAGGTAATTGGATGCCATGGCAAAAAAAGCAGTAGTTGGCATCCTCTTTGGGACGTAGGCAGGCTAATTACATGGCCTATACAGACAGGTACCAGAAGTCCAGGTGGCACACTGTACTGGCACTGGCTAAGGAGGCCCCTCCCCAGCTTGCCAAGGAGCTGGAGAAGATGGCTGCTGATGGGATTGAGGCATCAAAGATTCAATTTCATACTGCTGTGGACTCCAGTGATGTTTCATCCAGAGTCATGGCTACATCTTTGTCTCTTCGGAGACTGGCTTGGCTCAGGTGTACTAGCCTTTCTCAGGATACCTAGGCTAAGACTATGGATTGTCCTGTGGCTAATAAATTCTCTGTTTGGGGAGCAGACAGAGAACTATATGAAAAAAATGGACAAATACAGGACCACCTACAGGAGTGCACAGGCCAAGGAAAGGCAGGCAACTCCTCAAAGGCAGCAAGCTAGGGGCAGGGGCAGGCCTTTTCATAGGCCTTTCTACCAAGCACAGGCCTCCTCTCCCTTTTCTCAGAGGAGGTTCTTCAGAGGAAGAGGCAGAAAGGGGACGAGCAGGGCTGCATCCACCTCTCAGCCTAAGGCTCCTGCCAGGCAGACACCCTGAGGTGTCAGCCCGCGGGTCGACTCCCCCATTCCTGTAGGAGGCAGGCTGGCCTACTACTTCCAGGACTGGAAGTCTGTTACCTCAGACAAGTGGGTCCTGGAGGTAGTAGAAGCTTCAAAAAATTCCCAAAGCTGAGAGCCAGTTCCTTTCCACCTGCAAACACCTCCAAAACCATTGCCCTAGAGGCAGAGGTTTCATCTCTTCTGGTCTTAAGGGCCATAGAGAGAGTTCCTACAATACACAGGGAAAATGGTCTGTACTCCAGGTACTTCCTTACCCTGAAAAAAACAGGGGAGTGGCGGCCCATCCTAGACTTAAGATACCTAAACAAACATTTGTTAAAGCCAAAGTTCAAAATGGTGACTCTGGGAATAATTCTTCCCTCTCTAAGGCCAGGGGATTGGCTAGCCTCCCTGGACCTAAAGGATGCCTACTTTTCATATTCCCATCAGGTGCTCCCACAGAAAGTACCTCAGGTTCGAATTACCTTCAGGCCATTACCAGTTCAAAGCAATGCCTTTCGGCCTAACGTCAGCTCCAAGGGTGTTCACAAAATGCCTAGCAGTAGTAGTGGCTTTCCTAAGGAGAAAATATATCTACATATTCCCGTACCTGGATGACTGGCTCATAGTGGGTCAGTCTCCAAACCAAGTCAGATCTAAAGGTGACCCAGCAAGTGCTCACTTCTCTAGGTTTCCTTCTCAATCTTCCCAAGTCAGTTCTCGAGCCAGTACAACTGTTGACTTTCATAGGGGTAGAACTAGACACTGTCAAAGCAAGGGCATTTCTCCCCTTGGTAAGGGCGAAGGCCATCATGGAGCTGGCTTCTTCCTTCCACCTTCTGGTTTCTCAACTAGCAAGACACTTTCTTCAGCTTGTGGGCCACATGGCAGCTTCTACTGCAGTGGTCCAGGGGGCCAGATTTCAGATGAGAAACATTCAGTTTCATCTGAGGGCCTTGGTCTCAGAAAAAAGATCCTCTGACCAAACTGATTCCAGTGACTCAGACTCTGATCCAGGCTCTTCAATGGTGGCAGGATCAGGACAATCTCAGGCAAGGGGTCCCATTCATTAGTCAGTCTCATTCTGTGGTTCTAACCACAGACGTGCCTCTCCTGGGTTGGGGAGCTCACTTGGGGACTCTCACAGCCCAGGGAGTGTGGTCCACTCAGGAGTCTTTTCTCCACATCAACCTTCTGGAGCTCAGGACAGTTTACCTGGCCCTGCATGCCTTCTCACAATCAGTACAGAACAAGGTGGTTCAGGTCAGGACAGACACCACCACCACCATGTGGTATATCAACAAGCAGGGAGGCACTCTGTCTACGGCCTTGTGCACGGAATATGGTCTCTGGCTTATTCCCTACAGACCTGTCTGGTAGCAGGCCATCTCCCAGGAAAGGACAATGTGCTAGCAGGTGCATTGAGCAGAATTTCCCAGGGCATCACAAATGGTCCCTGGATCCCCTAGTGTTAAAAGTGATTTTTTTCAAGATGGGGCACTCCAGAGATAGATCTCTTTGCAGCCCCAGACAATCACCATCTTCCTCTCTTCTGTTGCAGACCCCCAGTCTTGGGCTCAGTCCCTCTGGATGCTCTGATTCTGAATTGGGAAGGGACATTTCTGTATGCCTTTCCTCTGTTGTTCAAGGTCCTGGTCAAGATAAGGTCACAATCTTGCAGAGTGATCCTGATTGCTCCAGATTGGGCCAGGCAGCCTTTGTATCCCCTGTTGCTGTCCCTAGCAGTCCATCTTCCCCTATCTCTTCCCAGGAATCACAATCTGTTAACCTCCTCTTGGGGGAGGATCTGGTATCCCACACAACCTGCGGTCTCTCAATCTCAAGGCATGGCTCTTGAAGAGTTAGAGTATGCAAATTTGCATTGGCTCAAAGGGTTCTGGACAGTCTCAAAGCCTTTCGAAAACCTGCCACCAGAAAAATGTATAACTCCAAATGGAAAAGATTCAGCATTTGGTGTTCCAAGAAACATGTATCTCCAGATAACTGCTGACTTGTCTACAGTTCTGGATTACATGGTTCATCTTTCTGGCCTAGACCTCAAACCAGCTACCCTCAAAGTGCATTCGTCTGCTGTTTCTGCTTTTCTGTTGGTAGGAAAGCCTTCCTCACTGGCATCTCATCCTGTTTTCTGTAAATTTTTCAAGGGATTGCTTCATACCAATCCTCCATTTAGGGATCCTACCCCTGCTTAGGACCTTAATGTTTGCATTGCCCAGCTTATGCAACCCCTTTTTGAGCCTTTGTCTTCAGCAGAGCTTAAGTACTTGACTTGGAAAACTGTGTTCTGGTAGCTATTACCCCTACCAGATGTATCCGTGAATTACAAGCTCTGTCAGTGGAGCCTGATTTTATCTCATTCCATAGAGATAAGGTGGTCCTTAGAACCAGTAGGAGGTTCTTACATAAAGTGGTTTCAGATTTTCGTTTGAACCAATCCGTGTCTCTTACTGTACGCTTTACTGATCATTCTTCTTCAGGAGAGAGAATATTACACAGTTTGGATGTTAAAAGGGCCCTTAGTTACTACATTGAATGTACTAAGGCACACAGGTTTGACTCCCTCCAGTTCCTCACGTATGGGGAAATGGGTAAGGGCAAACCTGCCACTAAGAGAACTATTGCCAGGTGGATTGTCTCTTGTATACAATTCTGCTATGAGAAGCTAGGCAAAATACCACGCTCAGGCCTGAGGGCTCATTTGACTACAGGTACAGCTGCTTCCCTGGCTGTTGCCAGGGATATTCCTTTACTAGAGATATGCAAAGCAGCCACCTGGAAAACAGTCCATACATTCACCAAGCATTACTCTCTGGATATTCAGGCTAGGAGTGATGCTCAGTTTGGTACAGCAGTACTGCAGAGCCTATTCCCAAAATAGGTTTGAATCCCTCCTCCATGGGGGTACTGCTTGGTAGTCTCCAATAAGTCCGAATACTGCAAGACTTCATGTTGTTTGAAGCAAAAATTACTCACCTTAGTAATTGTGTTTCTTCTAATGGAGCCTTGCTGTATTCTGACCTCCTTCCCTCCCTGCCTCCCCTCTCAGAACCTGGTTTTTGGGAAGTGGGCTGGCAGGTGCAGTGTTGCACCCAAGGGGTGCATTTGGGCACTCCCTCTTTTAAGAAGAGGGGGAGTGGGTTATGTTTCTTTATTTTAATAATCATAAGTTGTTCACTACCTGGTTTTGATTTTGGATTTCTCGACTTTGAGTCTTTTGGGGGATCCAAAATATTGGTTGCCATTTGGCTAGTAGAATTTTACAATTTCCACATAGTAGGGTTAGTTAGTATTCGCTTGTAAGAATCTGACGGTTACACTTAGAGTGCAGCAGACAGAGGTTTGAACCGAGCTCGAGCTCAGTGTTCTATGCCCTGCATAGAATTTAACTCTTTCCTCTCTGGAGCAGTTCAAGTGCTGGGGCTAACTGCAAAAAGTCAGAATACAGCAAGACTCCATTAGAAGAAACGCAATTACTAAGGTGAGTAATTTTTTTCTTTTCCCACTTCTTGCAATGACAAAACATACATTCAGAGGTTTGCACAGAAAGGAATATATCAAATAATGGATTTCTTCAATGAAAACATGTTTATCATTTGAAGACGTGCAAGAAAAATATGACCTTACAGAAATAATATTTCAATATATGCAAGTTAAAAATTATTTTTTTATAAAAAAAAAAAAATTTAGAACTGCCTCCTTTGCCACTATTGGAACAAACTATTCTAAACCATAATTCAGAAGAGCATTGTATAACATTGTTTTGTACACTTCTTAGCAACGCAAATAACATTACATTAATGGAATTAAAAAAATCATGGGGAAAAAGAAGCAAATAAAAAAAAAAAAAAAAAAACAGACTCCAGCTGGGATAAAATCATAAACCACACATTAATACATACAACAAATAATAGATTAAAACAAGTATATATAAATGTAATACATAGAACATATTTGACGCTGGTAAGACTTGGCAAAATGGGGGCTATACCAACTGATCGCTGTCAAATGTCAAGTGGAGGAAGGAACAGTATGGCATATGTTAACTACTAGTACAGCTCTAAAAGACTTCTGGAATATAATCTTTGCTATTTTGGGGAAAGTAAGAGTAGGTACTGGCATTCCGTTAGGTAGAACTGGCAGTTAGTGCTGATTTTGCTCTGTGACATGATTTTCAAATTTTTTATTTTTTTTGCAAATGTGAAGTATTTTGTATAAAGTATTTATTTCTTATTAAAAATAAGTGTGTGTGTGTGTGTGTGTTATTTAATTAGATTGGCGAATACAATAGAAAACAAGTGTTTTATCATTTGAAAAATTGTGATGCACTGCTTTTGTAGTGCAGTGAACCATCATGAAATTGAATCAAGTGTGTAGCAGAAATAGTCACTGTCAGTTTGGCATCCTGTTGCTTTCATGTCATACCACACACAGGAGTGAAACTGACCAAACTATTTTGCAGTTTCTAGGTTGCAGATTCATACCATGCACTTCATGTATTTGTTCAGTAAAAATGTGTGAAATAACTGTTTTAAAGCAAATTATTTTACATAAGACGCAAATTCCTAATAAACTATTTGAAATATCAGCAATCTGCATATTAAATTAAAGCTTAGAATGTTGTTTTTTTTAACTCGCCTTTATTGAAAAGATTGAGATCATACAGCCTTTTATACAATTTCATTTACAAGAATAATTACCAGTTTATTTATATGGTTAATAGAGAGTCAAAATGTAAAAGTCTGTGTTGTGAGTTACTGGTAAAGTCTCTTGTTCAATTGTTGAATGATAACAGCCTTTGATAGGTAGATGGCCATAGGATAGATTTGTCCAGGATCTAGTTTCCAACTTGAGACTCGTCATAGCCAAGTTACATTAACAATAAATTCTGGAAACTCTGGGACTGAAGTACCCCAGATATACAAGGGAACAAGTTAATCAACCAACAAAATAAAATCAAAATGAAGATTAGATTTTCTTCAGTCGCAGCGCAGCCTTTAGGTATATCCCTCCCCCCTCTCCTGACCCCTGACCCCAAAATCAATGTAAGCTATAGTTCTGACCTGCTACCCCATGTACTGTATTATTATCTGGTCAGTGAATTCCTAGACACAAGCCATCCTTCCCGTGCTCTCCATCTCTGTTCATGTGACTCATAACTGAGGCGTAACTTGGTAAGGGCCTCCATTGATATAACCCCCTTCATCCGAACTATCCACTCATCTAAAGTAGGGGGGTTGGGCTTCAGCCAGTTGGTGGTGATGCACTTAAGAACCACAGTTATAGAAGTTAACAAAACTTTTCTAGTGTCGCCCCTGGAGTGAATTGCTCCTGGAAATTCCAGTACCCGCTTCTCAAACTGTAAGGGAAGAAGGACCCTGGACACACCTTGTATAGCCTGCTGAATTAGCTGCCAGAAGGGGACAAGGGAGGGGCATCCCCAGAAGATGCGCCATTGGCTTCCAGTGTTACCACAGCCTCTTCAGCACATATTGGAGTGTGCAGTGCTATAATGTCACGTGATTGTTGGCGTTTGGAAAAAACGCGCCCAAATCTTCCAAAACAAATTTGTGCAGTAGGGGGGCTGATGTGACCTTCTACCCTATCTTCAGTCTGCATCCCCAAATGGAAGTATCTATTTGGACGGCCGCCTCCTGCTCCCAAACTTTCCTTGGTGAATCCAGTGAAGTCTCCACTGGGATCCCCAAGAGTTTATATATGCTAGAGATATAATGGTGGGGGCCCTTTACTGTGACCGCTCCATAGAGAAAGTCTTCCCATCCTGTATATTGTCTGGTGAGATGGTAAATATTATTATCTGAGTTGATGAAGTATTGTATATGCATATACCTAAGAAACTCCCTGTTAGACAAGCCAAACTTCTCCTTTGCACGTTGGAAAGATATGCACCCTCCAGTCTCTATGAACTGTGTGAAGCGAAAGGGTCTCTGTCTTCCCCACTCTGCATATCCAGCATCTAGTGTTGGAGGGAGAAAGCTTGTCTCATGCCTTATTAGGGAGAGAGGGCCCAGGCCCTCAGGAGTATTAGTATTTTTTATAATCTTCTGAAGAATCTGAAGGCTGTGTCTGACCCAGAGAAAGCTAGGATGTATAGGGGTTTAAAGCCCACATCTGCATCCTCTATTAGGTACCAGAGGGATAAAGTACGTTTTCGTGCCCAGGTTACCACCGCCGCTCCAAGAGCAGCCAGGTAGTATTAAGAAAGATTCGGTAATGATAACTCACCTGATTCCCTTGGGAGTTGTAAAGTTGCCCTGGCTATTCTTGGCCTCTTGCCATTCCAAAGAAAAGTCATTATATGCCCAATTATCTTGTTCCAGTAGGTGTTTGGTATTCTAATCGGGAGAGAAGAGAACAGAAAGAGAAACCTGGGGAGTATGTTCATCTGGATCGTGGCTACCCTGCCTGCTAGACCCAGGGGCAGGAGTTTCCACCTAGCCAGATCTTTCATCATGGCAGACCAGAGGGGCTCATAATTTACTGTAAATAGTTTTGTCAGGTCCACCACTATCTGGATGCCCAGGTACCGGACTTTGTTTCTAGGGGCCCACTTAAAGGGGAAATTTGCTCTGAAACTTGGAGGGCAGGTACCACTCAGCTGGAGGGCCTCAGATTTTGAAAATTGATTTTGTAATCGGAGATCTTTCCGAATGCACCCTGAAGGTTAACTGGGGGGGGGGGGCAGAGATTTTTCTGGAGAGGAGTGGAAAAACAGGAAGTCGTTTGCATACAGGGAAATTTTTTGCTCCATCCCTCCGGCCATCACCTACCTAATTCTCTTGTCTTCACGCACTCAAACTGCAAGTGGTTCAAGGTTTAGGGCAAAGAAGAGGGGGGGAAGGGAGCACCCCTGCCGTGTCCCCCTTGTTATAGGGATGGGGCATGAACTGATCCTGTTGGCTATTACCAGTGCCACTGGTCCAGCATATAATCTGGAAATAACTGCAAAGAATTTAGGGCCAAAATTCATACAATCCATGGTTGCTTTTAGAACTTGCCAGTTAACCCTATCAAATGCCTTTTCTGCATCCATGGATATGGTTATTTGGAAGTTAGGGGATGATTTTTGGGAGGTGATAATATTCAGGAGCCTCCAAATGTTATCTGGAAGGTATCTTCCCATTATAAAACCCGTCTGGTCTTCATGCACCAACGAGGGGATCACTGTCTGTAGCCTGCCTGCTAACAGGCCTGTAAATAATTTTAAATCTACATTCAGGAGGGAAATGGGTTGGTATGACCCACACTCCATAGGGTCCTTTCCCTCTTTGAGTAAAATTGAAATGTGTGCTTCCCTCCATGATTCTGGTATTCTTCCTCCCTCCAAAATCTCCTGAAACACTGGCACTAGAAAAGGGACCAGTTGAGCCTCAAAGGCCTTGTAGAATTCGGCTAAAAAGCCATCTAGGCGGGGGGGGGGGCTTTCCATTCTTAAGCTTCTTAATTTGTGCCTGTATGTCTGCCCCTG
Source organism: Neoceratodus forsteri (assembly GCA_016271365.2). Taxonomy (NCBI): domain Eukaryota; kingdom Metazoa; phylum Chordata; order Ceratodontiformes; family Ceratodontidae; genus Neoceratodus; species Neoceratodus forsteri. The sequence continues at coordinate 350,243,936 of CM057456.1, forward strand.
TAATGTTTGCCTCAAGGGAGTCCCTCGCTTCCTGAGTGAGAGTCCTGATATGGGCCTGCTGGAAAAAAAACTCCCTGTGACCTCCTCGAAATCCTAATGTTCTCCAGGGAGTACAAGGCTGTGTAATATGAGGCAAATCCTTGGGTTATTTCTTCTGGTTTACTGGTTAGGGCTTCCCCTTTGTTCAGATCCTTAATTCAAAGTATTAACCTACTCGACTATTCCTCTGTGTCTGGCTGCCAGTAATTTCCCTGCCCTGTCTCCCCCATCGCAATATCCCTGTTTTATTCTCCTGTATTGTCCCTCCAGCTGGGTTTGTAATTCAGTTTCCAGAACTGAATGACGCTCCTCTAATTGGCGTTTAGTGACTGCATTTAGGGTAATCTTGTGTTGAAATTCGAGTTCCCTCACCTTGTCTTTTAGATCTCTCACTTTGCTCTCCCATCTTCTCTTCTGCTCTGAGGCAGACTTTATATATACCCCTCGTAGGACCGCCTTCAGGGCATCCCATCTCACAGTGTGTGAAGTCTCCTCTCTTGCATTATGGCTATCTTACATTTTGATAGTGTCACCAATCAGCTCTTTAAAGCCGGGGGAGTTCAGCAGGCCATTTAATCTCAAATGTGAGTTACGTGCAATAGGAGCCAGAGCAAGCCCCAGGGTTACTGGTGCGTGGTCAGAAAGGGAACGGGCGAAAATCTCACGGGACTGCGCACTGTGAAGCCAGGTTTCTGACAAGAACAGCATGTCTGTCCTGGTGTAGCAGTAGTGCCTGTCAGAATAATGAGTATAGTCTCTTGCTTGGCCATGTAGATCTCGCCATACGTCCCGAAGGCCTGCTAACTGGATACATCTAGCCAACATTGAACCAGCCTGGCTTCTTCTATTCCCTCCTGTGCCCCGGTCTAATGATGGCACGAGACAGTGTTAAAATCACCTCCTAGGATGCAGAGCCTACTCTCAGATCCACCAGCTCTCCCAGGGTATTCTTTAGGAACTGAGCAGCCTCCTTATCTTCATTTGGAACATACAAATTAACTATTAGGCAGGGAACATCCCAATAGACAGCCCATAATTTCACAAATTGACCCTCAGGATCTGTCTCCACTGTTTCTATCTTAAGAGGGCAGTCTTTATGTACCAAAATAGCTGTGCCCCTTCTATGAGGGTAGGCAGCATAAGTGGAGGCATACACAGAACCCACCCAGCTTTTACGTAATTTCAGATGTTCAGCAGCTGTGAGGTGGGTTTCTTGTAAAAGGGCCACCTGAATATTCACCTTTATAGGTTCTCTGAGGATTCAGGTGTGTTTAACAGGATTACCAAGCCCCTGAACGTTATATGTGGCAATTCTTAGTTTATCCATGGGAGATAGCTGTAGGATCTGTGTCCGTTAGGCTGTTAAAATTGGAATCTGCCCTTACATACCATGTATGGTACGTGTGCAAGGTGGGATATGGGTACACCCGGCCGAGCAGTAAGAAGAAATCAAAAAATCTTAAACATAACTTGGTAAACATGAGAAACAACTGTGACAACTCCATAAAACCCTGCTTGTCGCCCCTATCTTAACAAAACATATTGAACAGTCCCTGTTAAATCCCAAGATGTCACTTGAAGCCTGTCATACTTTTCATTTCCTATGATGGTGGGTGGTGCTGGAACATGCCCTGTACCTCGCTGCTCTGTCCCAAACCTACTACTGCAGAGCAACCTCAGTGAGTGCGCCAAAGCTGTAAACATTAATTTTCCCTCTCCTCCCCCAACATAGCTGTATGGGTAGGGCTACTCATCCCCTTTCCCCATCTATGCAACTGCAGTTCCTCCCCCAGTAGGATTTGATCAGAAGATATTTATTCCCAAATCGTGTAAGGCACCCCAAATTAAGAATTGCTATATCTCAGGCCTTCACAATTTGTAAAGTATCCATTGATTTCCCTCTCCCCTATCGTCAAGCATTTGGCATCCCCTCAACCATTTTAAGATAATACCCAGCTTAACTAAACACATGAGTAAAGCAAGCACTTCCCAGTAGTCCCAGTGAGGCTCCTGCCTCTCTGATATCTTACAACAGAAAAGTTCCTGCAAGGGTCTTCACTCGCCGTCCATAGCTCCATTATGTTCTTCAGGATCGCCTGCTGCCTTGCTTCGTTTACAGGGGAATCGTTTGGTTGAACGAATCCTAGACCAGGTTCCGACTCCTCCATTTTCCGTTTGCTTGCCAGCTTGAGGACATGGATTCAGCCCTCCCACCAGTTGCCTCTGATGCTTCTGTAGGCCTCTGATCGCCCCTGGGTCGATGTAGTCATCCAGTTGAATTTCCAGGGAGACTAGGTATTTTTTTGGCATCTTGGGGGCTATCGAAGATCTTAGAACCTGCATCAAAGGTGATTCTCAGTTTAGCAGGGAAGTCCACCCACGCTTTTAACCCTTTAGTGCCTAGCGCTTTGTCGACTGGGAACCATAGCTTCCATTTTGCTATAGTAGTTAGTGCGTAGTCAGGCTGTACAGATAATTTTGTGTCCCCAAATATTATCTTCTTGGCCCAGGCCATGTGCAGTACCCTCTTTTTCATATGATAATCAAGGAAGGCCATTACCACTGAACGTGGCCTAGCTTTGGGATCCTTCAGTGGTGCTGCCAGGGCCCGGTGCGCTCTAATAATATTTAAAGGGATGTCCTTGTCTAGGTTTAATAGCTCTTTTAATAACCCCTCCATATATTCGGCCGTATCTGCTGTTTCAGTTCGTTCTGGAGGCCATGAAGTCGCAGATTAACTCTGCGCGAGTGGTTTTCTAGATCCTCCAATTTCTCCAGTAATAGCTGGGAATGATCATGGAGTTGTATCAAAACCCCATTGTGCAGATCCAGGGCTTCAGCATGTTCGGTGAGATGAGTCTCCATCTCCTGTAACTGCTGGTCATGTTGCTGTATTTTTTGTTTATTCTCCTTCACCTCAGAGCTGATGCTGTCCATGTTTTAGTCAGGCATTAGAGTTCCCCGGCATAGCTGCTGGGATTTAATCATAAAATCCTTCCCTTCTTCTTCAGAGTCACTTGAGAAGTCAGGCTCATGGTGTGCTTGCAGCCTGTTAGGCACCTCTTCCTTTGCGGCGGGCGGGGTATCAGATTTAATTTTTGCTGTTTAAGAGCAGATCCCTGCATCACCCAATTTGTAAAATGAGCCACCATTAAGACAATGAGTCGCTGAACACGAATTTACCACTGGAACCTAGTGGGGTAAGGTTTTAAGATAAAATGTTGAGGGAATTGGCGGGAGAAGATCGACCCTGCGTCTGTATCGCTTGGCGTCCCAACCGGAAGTCAAGCTTAGAATGTTTTTAATTAAAATCGAGAAAAAAATACTGCAAAATCGTGCATGGTGCATTTGCTATCATCAAAATATGTTATAAAATTGATATTGTTTTTCCAATAAAAAAATAAAAATTACCCTACTTGCAAACCATAGTTTTTAAAATATAGCGATCTAATGACCAAATTTCATGTTTTTTTTTTTTTTTTTTAAACCAGATTTCACACTTTGGATAGGTATGTTTTAAAAACCTGTAAGGACTTCAGCTTAGTGACTACCCTCATTGGAAAGGTCTTTTTGTTGTGAACAACTTTGCTGCTGATTGTTTTTGTGTAGCTTGTATAATTTAAAGATATTAAGATTTGTTTGGCATGTGAGTAGGGAAATGGGCAGACTAGGTGGGCCGTATGGTCCTTATCTGGCAACAGTTTCTGTGTGTGCAAATGTGTTTACAAACAGCAGATGCTTTTTTTTTCTCTCTGAGTGAACACTCTAGTAGACATGCCAAACAAATGTAAATATCTTGAAAACCACGCAAGTTACACATACACAACCAGTATCACAATTATTCAGGACAAACAGGCCTTTACAATGAGGGTAGTCTCCAAGCTGAAATCTGTATAGTTTTTAAAATATAGCCATCCGAACTCAGAAATTTGCCAGAAACAGGCTTACTGTATAGCATATATAAAGTTATGCAAATTGGAAGCGCTTAATGGTTTTTCATAGGAAAATTAAGCCACTCAACCATGTTTGATGCTTAATATCTCTAACATTAATCAAAATGTAAACTTTTAAAAAATTGGGACATTTGGGTTTTGTTGCTAAAGCAAATTATTAAGGAAGTAAAGTTTACAGATCAACATGTTCGCTATTATATTAAATCAAAGATGGTAAATTGGCAAATTACTACATTTTCAAATTTTAACTTTTTTATGAAAAATGCCATTTTTAGAGCTAAGTATCTGTAATGTCTTATCTTTAACTATTTATCAAACTGTATTAAATCTGTGACTATTATTAGACATAAATAAGCAATAACAGGTTCTCCAGCAATGATATGTATTTGGTAACAGGCTGCCAAACTACACACATCAGAGAAATTGGTAATTTATTGCCAACATTGCAATGCGGTATTAACAGAAACACCCATAACTCAAACAATATAACAAACATTGTCAAAAGAAAAGCATCATTTTAAAATAATTAAGCACATTTATTATTAAGAAAACTTTTAAAACAGTTTTTGACTGTTTCTACAAAATGGGTGCTGGTGCCTAGTAAGAGGTAAAGATTTTCCCCTTGATCCAGGTACAGTTATATTTAGATTTTGGGGGGGGGGGAACGATACAGAGATAAATATACCACTGATACCACTGATAAACATGGATATATATTAGCAGCAAAAAGAGTGACACTTCAACAATAGAAAGATAGGAAAGCTCCAGAAGTTATAGTTTGGTTACAGATAGTGTTTGATTTATATAAAATAGAGAGGGTGTTTTACATGCTGGAAAACAATCTAGAAAAATTTGAGGAACGTTGGCAACCATTTATAAACACCTTTTAATTTGGTTAGGTAATTGGGACGGAATTAGAGTTCAGAAGGACACATTGGCAAGGATGAAAGCAAGATGTCATGAGAAGTAACGATGATTGAAACACCTGTGCTCTTAGCCAAAAAAAAAAAAAAAAAATACGGATGAATCACATATGAAATTACTTTGTTGAAGGAGTTCCAAAGGAATTGGTCCAACAAGTCCCTGGATTCTATATATATATGTAAATAAATAAAAAAGGAAGGAGTCTGCTGTCAGAAATGCAAAATAGAATTAAAGAACAGGAGACACTGGGCAAACTCGTCCCCTCTAAAATAAATGTTATGAAATGGGTGGTTTAACACACTTAGCAATTCAAGAAACATTGTTGGTCTAAACACATCATCTGACTGTTCATTAATTTGTAGGGAATGCATGGTTTATTACAAAACTCACAGAGTCTACTTAGTAGCAGCCTTGTGTTTTTTTTTTTTTTCATAATTTATTCATAAGTCATTTCTCACCCCAGGAATTCTTCAGCATCTATTGACAGATGCAGTATGCCAGATGGGTTCAGCTGCCCCGGAGAGGAGGAGTCAGTGCAAATGAGGAAGGCATTGGCCAATCAGGATACAGTTAGAGTGCTGCCTGCAGTCAGCCTGAGGGACCTCAGAACTTTTTCTCCGCTGAACTGGCAACACTGCCCTGGAGCTCTCCTCTTCAGAGATCTTCCTGTGCCATTTTCTTTCTTTTTTGAGTGCTGCTTTTAAGGTATTTTGTATATTTTCTTCATTTTATCTATTTTTATCGCATCTACGCTGGGTTCCATACAGTTGCTGGATTTGTTCATATTTCCCGCTTCGGCATTTTTTCTGAAGTAAAATTCATCTGCGTGCGCGATAAATTGCGTTGTTTTTATCTAATTTGTTACTTTTGGTATTTATCTGTGTTTTTAAGCGTTTGCGCTAAAATCATTGATTTTTTTTTCGTGTACATAAGCATTTTTCCATTCTTTGCTGTATAATTCTTGGAATTCCTTTTTCTCTATTTAAATTAAAATGATTGATATTTGAAGGGTAATCCCGCTCTTTTGGGGTGAGACTCTCTTGTTTGCTGTGCAGTGGGCTGTGTTGACAAGAGGTGTGGAGGTGGTTCTGTTTTTTCATCTTTGTGAAAAAAAAAATCTCTTAAAGTTGATCTTGATTTGTTTAAGCTTTGGCCTAACCATTATTATCTGGGCTTTTAGTCTACCTCCACCTTCTCTAAAAGCGCTGAGGAGGGTACCTCAAGTTAACACAAAAGAAATGACAAGTCCTCTTGGGACTTCTATTATTACAAGTCTGGTTCTCTAGTAGTTGTTTCTCTGTCCAAGCCTTTAATTTGAAAATAGGCAAGGTGTCCTCTTCCCTTCACAAAGATAGAGATTAATCTCCTCTGCCCCTCGCTTCTGAAGGACTTAGGGAGTCATCAGGGGTTGATAAAATTATGCCCTCTGCAACTAAATTTCTGAGAGCTTGGCAATTATCCCAGACTTTATTTTTCTGGGCATGTTCTTGGCTTCTTCGGGTCTGAGTATTCCTCTCCTTGTTAATTCTTACACCCAAGGATGATATTATTAGTAATTTAGGAGAGGATTTTCCTTCATGAACTCCTCTCGGGGCCCACTAATTCCAGTCGGTCACCCTGAGGTTGATTCAGGTTATGGTATAATGAGGCATATATATTCAACCGGTGGACTCCCTGGACTTTCCTCCTCCAGGATAATACCGATAAAGAGGTGGAGGATGACGATTTTGTAGATCTGGTGGTTGCTCTCCTCCAAAGAAGTTGACAACTCTCTGAAGACACCTACAGGTAGGTTCTGGAAACCCCTTCTTCTCTTTCGGGGTTAACAGAAGCATTCAGAGGAATTACCAGCTCAGTAAGTGTTCTGCTGTTTTTATCTGTACACTTTCAGATTAAAGAGAGTTAGTGCAAACAGCGGCCTGCTTCTCAGTCTCGTGCCACTGTTTGCTTTCCTTCCAGAGATAGACTCTAGATAATCATATACCATGTGTAAGAAATTTTACGTAATGCCTCCTACATTTGTAGCATACGCTATTATACATTAAGAGTGTTTGGATGTATACTGTCCTTGCCATAGTGCGATGGCTTTGGAGCACTATTCACAAGGAGGTTTGCTGGAATACCCAAGTGGCATATAGTAGCACTATGCTCTCATAGTAAGTCATAATGTTACAGCTTCTAGAATCTTGGCATAGGTCATTTCCCTCAGGCTTGCCTGTCTGAAAAGTTCTAGCCTTTTGGGTTATGCTTTGGTGTAAATTTTGGTTTGTCTTAATGGCAAACTAAAGCTGACAGGCACATATGGACGAGTTTAACTCTCCTAGTACTCAGTTAAGGATAAGCGTTCCTTCCCCAGAAGTCTCAATGGGAGGCTTCGGGTAGGAATTATTCTACCTTTCAACCTTTTTTCCCTATACCAACACATTAGGAAATTTCCAAATGTGAAGTTTTCCAGGTGTTTAGGCAGGAATATTCTTTTCATTCCTGATAACCCCTTTTTTCTTCTTCAGTTACTTTTCTTCTTGGTTCAGGTTTTTACCCTTCTTTGGTTGGTGTTAAAAAAAAAAAAAAAATAAAGGGAGATAGATGTATGCAGATATTGACATAAATATATATACAGTATATCTATGTACATGATAAATATCTAAAGTTTACCTCCAAGTGCTGCATTCTCTGTTCTTCAGTAGCATGTCAACAGTGGTAACTTGAGCACTAGAACCTCGTGAGGATCAAAGTCGTGAAAGGGTTCCCTCCTCCTTGGGAGTTGGACCGTTTTCTCAGGCTATTACCTGAATTTTAAAGGAAAATAAGGAACAGCAAATCATTATCAATTTTCACAACCTGAGGTCAGGATGCTTCCTTGACTCGGGTCTTTATTTGCAAACGTATGGGATTTTTCTTGTCTCCCTCGATACATTCTATGCTCTCAGTTCCTTATCACGGGGTTTTTCTCAGGCAGTTTCCTTCCATGCTGTTTAGACTGCCTTCAGAGTGTTCTCAGATACGGAGTAAAAATCTGGCTGTTCTCCAGGTATCTGGGTAGGTTGGCGGTTCTCTCCTGAAGACAGGTAATCTCTGGTTTCCCTTATCAGAGGGTTGGCCGACCTTAGCCGATTCTCCTTGACTTTGGTTTTCAAGCCCTAAGTCTGACATGTTATTTCCTACAGTCTTGGGGGTTCTTTGTACCTACTAGTCAAAAGTTCCCTAACTGTTTAAATCTTGGCAACTCTTAGGGGGCAATGCTCATTTTTTGTCAGGGGAAGTTCGTTCCCTGTATATGGTGCATAATTTTGTCACTAGAGTCCCATGGGCTAGGCCTCTAAGTTAGATTCCAAATAAGGGAATTTTTCGTGAAGCCTGAACCCTGTTACAAGCTGGACTGGGTAAGAGCAGTGACATCACACCTCCCCTTCAGATCTTCGATACAGAGGCTTCCTTCTGGTGGGCGCTTCCCTTCGGTGGGGTTCCATCATTGGATCTTGGTTTCTGAGAAAGTCCTTCTTTCATCAGTCCCTGGGATCTCAGAGCATCTCTGTCAGGCCTGCATTTTTTCAGTGCAGAGGTCATTTAGTTCAGAGAGGACCGGACAATATCCCTGTCCTGTATCACACTAACAAACATTTGGGACACAGGGCTTCCAGTCTCTCCTCAATAGCTACGAGTTGTGATCTCTAGCTGGCTTTTTTGGAGGTGTCTTAGTCACTCATCCATCTGTCGGGCAAGGACAACACTTTGGCATAGTCAGGGCCACCACAAGTGGGCCCTTGGCAGATCCTCTAAGCTGCAGTAGTCCGGGACAGCGCAAGCGAGTCTTCAGCACATAAGTCCTAGCCACATCATTCAGGGGTTAAGGTCAGGTCCAGATCTGAATTTTCGCCTCCAGCCCAAACCACCTGTTTTTTCCTTTTTCCTGTTGCAGGCCCCAGCTTGGGGTTCCATCCAACAGATTTTCTTATCTCAAGACTGGCCTGAGAAGTTTTCACTCTCCATATATCCCTTGTTTCCTAAGTACCTCTCTAGTTACGGAATCTGGCACCAAGATCCCGGTGGCTCTGGACAACCTTGGTACTTTCTGATAAAAGAATGTTTCAGTTAAACAGCCTTCTGGTTGCTTTTGTTTCCACGAGCTACTTCCTTTCTTGCACAGGAGTAGTGTTTTTTTCTCAGCTCCCAGTCTTTTCTTCTCAAGGCCTGGTTCCTGAGAGGCTAGATCTCCTAGAGTCCCTGTATCCAAACAAGGCCTGGAACGTCTATGTAAAAAAAAAAAAAAAAAGGTTTTAGTACCACGAAAACCTTAGTTTTCCTAGTGGAAGCGGCTTTTCCCCTTCATACAAGGACAAGAGCCTAGAGTTTTTCAATCCTCTTTCCTCTCATGACTGGATTATTTAGTTCATATCCAGGCATTAATGTCTTGTACTTGGAACTTGTTTGGTCTTTGTGACTTGTTTCCTGTAAAATATAAAGGTTTTTATTTTCCTTCCTACAGTGGGACAGTAGGCCTCTTTTTTTGGGAGTACACCCAACGGTTACTCGGATTCTTTTTCCATCAGGCAAGAGAAATCTGTCATTTCTCAGACCATTTCAGAGAATTCTGCAAGGGGCCATTTCTCTTCCAGACCCTTCTAGGAACCGGAGTTTTTTCCCATGGAACATAAACTTCTGTACGTTCAAGTTCATGGGGTGTCCCTTTGAACCTGTGAAAATTCTGTTCTGAAGTGAGTAACATCGAAGACGACCTTTCTGCTTGTCTTTCCTCTGTCAGACGTGTTTCAGAGTTTCAGGTTGTTTTCTTAGACCTTAGCCTCTCAGTGCCTTTAAGAACAATTTAGTCTTCTGCACGGATAGGAAATCCCTTTCCCAAGTGTTCTACCATTTCCACCTTTATCAACCCTTTTTCTCTGCCCGTACTGCTCTCAGGCAAGTCCTGTATAGGCTATTTCAAGCTGCTCGGATGGGGCATGAATTAGTACTGCCGGTCTGTGTCAGCAGTCCTAGCAGTTCAGGTACTGGCATTTTTGCAGAAAAGGAGAAATCGGTGACCAAGAGTATTTTCTCACGGGACTGTTTTCCTGTATTTCGGGTCTAGTACAGTAAGGCTGACATTCAGCCCTTCTTGTGCTTAGGGACGACTTCCTGGAGACCAGCTGACTCCTGGGCAGTGTTCAAGGCTATATCCTCACTAGAAGTGTGCAGACCACTTATTTGAAATTTGCTTCTTACATTCAATAAGATCTTTTCTTGGATGTGTAGTCTGATAGGATGACAATTTTGGCAGGATGGTACTTCAGAGCCTCTTCTTAAAATAGGTTTCTGTGCCCTCCTCCCAACTACACTGCTTCGAAGTCTGTATCTGTCAGTAGATACTAAAGAATTCCTGGGGTGAGAAGAAACAATTACTCACCAAAGTAATATTACTTCTTCCAGGGTATTCTTTAGCATTATTGACACTCCCACCTTTCCTCCCCTGGAAACCTTGTCTAAAGGCTCTGCTAGGGGATTTAGCCAAATTTGATGACTGTCATTCATTCGTGTGGTTTTAACAAAAGGAAAAAGAAAAAATATTTTTCATAATAGTGGGTTAGAATATATGGTGGGTTATGCTAACAGTTTGTTTGCCCCTAGCGGGCACAGTTTTTGCTCTTTTTCAGCTCTGAAATGCGTCCTGAGGTCCCTCAGGCTGACTGCAGGTAGCACTCTAACTGTATCCTGATTGGCCAATGCCTTCCTCATTTGCATCAACCCCTCCTCTCCGGGGCAGCTGAACCCAGCTGGCATACTGCATCTGTCAGTAATGCTAAAGAATACCCTGGAAGAAGTAATATTACTTCGGTGAGTAATTGTTTCTTATTTCCTTTTCATAAGCGCAGTAACCCACTCTAGGGCATGGTTTAGTCTGGGGTAATCAGAACCTGAGTTGGCAGAACACTTTGGTTGAGCATAAAGTTGCTCATCCTGTATTTTGTGTAGTGTATTGTGCCCTGTAATTATTGTTTACGCACGTCACTGAGCTTGGAGAAAACCACCACAGCCATCTTTGAAGGGAGGTTTCTGTTAGGCTTTGATGTGCACGTGGCAGTTCTCTCAGCTGGGTTCAAATCACTGTCTCTCGTGTGCTTTCTAAATCAGCTGGAATGCTGTTGTACCACAGAAGGGTACAGTCACATTCCATGACCTTTGCAGTGTGGTACAACAGCATTTCAGCTGATCTGCAAATCGATGTAGAATTAAGCAGTATACCACAACAGGGTGTGGGTTATGCAGGGACTTACCCATGCCTGGTGTGGTGTTTGGTCTCGAAGCCGCAGGCCGAGTGAGTAAAAAAACACCAGGCGTGGGTAAATACCAGCATGACCCACACCTGGAGTGGGATATTGCGATTATATAATGTCCCGCTTTTTTGTAGGACATAGAAAAAAATAAACAAAAAGGTTTTTGGGGGTATTTATTTTTATTGTATTTGTTAGTGCGCCACATAAAATAGTGCTGGGTTGCTATGGACCGTGTCCTGTGCTGATCCCACTGCAGCTTCATAAGCAAAGTGTTGTATTTTGTGATGTGTTTTTGCAGTCAGTACGGTCAGCACAGAGTAAGGTACTGACTTGGGGGCCATTTCTTTTTCATGTTGGAGACAGAGAGAGGGAGGGAGAGCGGGACTGTATCCGAGAAAGATATCAAGCAGAGAGCAAACGAGCTACTGGGAGTAAAGAGGAGGAAATGAAAGAGATAGTGTGACTGGGAACATTTTTTTTTTTTCCATATTTGTTTCATTATCGGTAGGCTGTATGGTTAACGGAGGGCATCTGGGCATTTAAAATTCCACGTTGTGAGGAGGTTACATATTTGATCTTGTGGGGACAGAAGTTGTGAATGGAGGCAGTACTGAAAAAAAATGTTCACACTGGTGAGGTGGGTGCAGGCATCACAGAATTTTTTATTTTTTGGTAACTGGGTAAGACCCACTAGGCACAGGTGCCTGTTTTCAGGGGCGACCTGGGAGCACTGGGGAGGTTAAGTGACTTGCTCAGTCAGGCAGTATGCAATTGAAGGTTGTGAGAATCAAACCCAGGTCTGTCTGCTGGATGTACCAAGCTCATTCACAGCTCATTACTCTAACCTCTAGGCTATACTGCCAGCCCCAAGAAGAGTTAAGACGACGTTGTGTGTTTGGTATCTGTTTGTGAAGCTGAGGTAGAGTTTTTTTTTTTCCTTTGTCTTGGAAGTGCCACAGTTTATAATATGGTGGACATCAGGAAGGAGTGGAACGGCACTTGTGCTCTGAGTGAGCGTGTGGGGTCGTAGAAGACTGGAGTGTGGGCAGGGGTTTGGTGATAGAGATACATATTATGGAGGAACTGTAGAGAAATTGGTTTTCAAACAAAGACGAGGGCCAAAACTTGTAAAAGTTACAGATGAAAAGCCGAGCCTTGATGATTGCATGTGCTATTGCATATGCATAAGTCAGACGATATGCATAGCCGTAAGTGCAGTATCACGGTTCCGCTTTTTAACTGTGAGTTGTAGAACTTTTAGCCCTCGTTTTTTTGGGGTGTTTGAAATTTTTATTAAAGGTTTTTGCATGTACCAACATTGACACAACATTCGTTCTACATAAACACACAACTAACAACTATTTACAAAGGTCCAAATACATTTTACAGTCCATTTACCTGACCAATTCATATACTTTATTCCTTATATTCCCAGATATTTCATCCCCCCTCCGCCCTCTTACCGTCCAATCTCATTACTCCTTTGGTATCTAGTGCATCTCTCATTAGTCTTCCCTGGGGCCCATGGGTCCTATCCTCGTTGTCTTAATTTTAATTTAATTTAAATGTCATCCCCCAATCTGCATCAGCGTTGTCTCTTCCAAACTTAATGTTGCTAGAAAGGCATTCCAGGTGTTGAGAAAGAGATCCAACTTATTATTTATTCAGGAGGATCTCCCTCTCCATCACCAGAGCCCCAACAGTTAAAGCTCTCCATTACCCGATAGTGGGGTCTTCTGCTGAAACTCAGGTGTTCAGTATAGCTTGCCTAGCTTGTAGCAACAAGACTCTAACCCATTTCCCATGTGGGCTCCACTCCTCCTCTCCCTCTGCGTCTATGCCAAACAGTAGTGCAAGTGGACTCATAGGTATTTCTTGTCCCATCATACCACTCATGCTCCGGGCAACTGCTCTTCAGAACTTCTGCACCTTGGGGCATTCCCAAAAGCAATGGAAATAGGTGCCCCTCCGGTCTTTACATCTGCCACAGCTTTCTGTCACCTCCGGTTTGTACCTGTGAATCACTGCCGGAGGACAGTAAAGCCTATGCAGAAATTAATAGGCCGATTCCTTATATCTATTGGCGTGAAGGAGGCCCATATGCATTCTCAGAATAATATCCCAATTATAGTCAGAAATTGTCACTCCCAGATCCCTTTTCCACAATCCTCTAGTAGTATGGGTCATGTCCCGAATACTGTCCCGTAGGATATGGGCCATATTCCTGACCATACCCCTATCCTCCCATCTAGAATTACATATCAGGGTCTCTGCCTTCTCCGGTTGCGCAGATCTGTTCCCCTGTTTCTTTATCCAATTACAATAATCCCTAACCTGGAAGAACCGAACAGATGATTACCTGGTGTCCCTCTCATTTCCTTTAACTCCTGAAAGGAACATAACTCCTGCCCCCCTAATCAGGTCCCTTACACATTGTATTCCTTTATTTTCCCATTCCTGGAATCCCTGGTCCTCCAGTCCCGGCCTTAAAAAAGGGTTTTTAGCAATAGGTAAGAGCATTGTTTCCCCTTCCCCGAGCACCTTTTTGATCTGTCTCCAGCTATCTAATAACCATGAGCACCATTGGGTTGGGACTGCCTTGCGAAATATATGTTCTCCGTCCCTCCCTACCCAGGTATGCAGACAGCCTGCTCTGGGCATCTGTTTCCTCCAGGCTTATCCATCCCGTCGCTTCAGGTCTCGCAATCCAATCTCTTATATACCTTATTTGAGCCGCCATATGATGCCTCTCTACATCTGGGAAGTGTAATCCCCCCCATTGTTACTTGCCTTTAGTCTACTCAGACTAATTCTGGCACGCTTTCCCTGCCATAGAAATTCAGAGAATCCCTTCTCCAATCGCTTGATATCCCTCTTGGTAGGCCCCATCAGAAGCATCTGAAGCAAATATAAAATCCTCGGTAAAGTGGACATCTTAATCAGATTCATCCTCCCTATCCAGGAAAGAGGGAGTGCCCTCATTTGCCTCAGCTCATCTAACAAGTTTTTTATTAGGGAAGTATAGTTTAAAGCATATAACCCGGCTATACTTTTCCCTATTCTTATCCCCAGATATTTGAAGGAGGTATGAACTTTCTTCAAGCCCCACTCGTTTCCCCTGGTCCTTATTCCTTTCCCAAGCCACATCACCTCTGACTTATCCAGGTTTATCTTGTACCCCGAGAATTCAGCAAAGTTCTCTACGAGTTCCAGCAAAGCCTGCATCGAATGGGCTACATCCCTCAGGTACAAGATCATATCATCCGCGTAAAGTGACAGCTTATGCTGTCTCCCACCTGCCCCCTCCACTCCCCTAATATAGAGACTCTGTCTTATTGCTATGGCCAAGGGTTCAATTGCCAAATCAAAGAGTAGGGGGGACAGCGGGCATCCCTGTCTTGTTCTCCTGAATAGAGGAAACCCTTCCGATAATACCCCATTCACCAATATCCCTGCCCGGGGCGACTCATATAATGCCTTCACCATCCCAATAAACTCCCTTCCCAATCCATATCTTCCCAGCACCTCAAACAGGTATTCCCATTCAATGCGGTCAAATGCCTTCTTGGCACCCAATGATAGAATTGCTGTTACTTCTAGACGCTGAGAAGAGCTGTGCGCCACATTCAAGGCCTTCCTCACATTATGATAGGAGTGCCTCCCTTTGATAAAGCCTGTTTGATCTGAATGCACCACTGTTGGAAGGATCCATTCCAGCCGAGCAGCAAGTACCCTTGCATATATTTTGGCATCTACATTCACCAGGGATATAGGTCTATATGATGCACAGTCCTTAGGATCTCTGCCAGCCTTCGGAATTACACAGACCATAGCATTTCCCATAGTGGCTGGAAGTGGTTTCCCTACATGCACTTCTTGGAATATTTCCCATAGCCGATCAATAACTCCCTGTCCTATCCCTCTATAAAATTCAGCTGGTAGTCTGTCTGGCCCACATGCCTTTCCTACTTTCATATGTCCTATAGCCCTTCTTATTTCCTCTTTTGAGATCTGTTTATTCAGTTCTCTCTGTTGCACCTCCTTAATCTCTGGTATCACGACCCTGTCCAGGAAGCCCATCGCTTCTTCCATTTTATCCTTGCATTCTGACCTGTACAGGGCCTGATAAAACTGCCTGAACCTTTCCCCTATAGCTTTGGACTCATGAACTAAACGTCCACCCTTCCCTCGTATTTCTTGTATTCTCATACTTCCTTTCCTTCCCTTTAAAAGATTCACTAACAGAGGGCCCGGTTTGTTTCCCCATTCATAAAACTTGTGTTTTAGCAAAAGCAGATGCGTTCTTGCTTGCTCTGCCAGCACAGTATTCAAGGCCTCCCTGGCTGCTGCTAACAGTTGCAAGTTCTCTTCCCCTCCTTCTCTAGTAGTTCTGCGCTCCAATTCCCTAACCCTTAGGTGAAGCTCTTCTTCTTTCTTCCTTAGCTGCCTCTTAAAGCCTGCTACATACCCAGTGATAACCCCTCTCAGGTATGCCTTCCCCACATCCCATAATATCTGTTTAGATGAGGCTGTATCCTTATTTAACTCACAGTATTCTTCTAATTGCTCTTTTTGGAACGTCTTGAATTCCTCAGATCCCGTTAAGTATAGTGAGAATTGCCATGATGAGTTTCTTGACTCCTGCGTTGCAAGCTCCATTTCTAAAATTACCATGGCGTGGTCTGATATATGTATGGGCCCATGCTTTATCTGTATCATTTTATTGTACAGTTTCCCCTCTATATAAATATGGTCAATTCTCGACCATGTTTTATGTGGGTTGGAAAAAAAGGTAAACTCTCTAGTCACGGGGTTGGCCATCCTCCAGACGCCCATCATGTCCAAATCTACCAATCCTCCCTCCCTCCCTCCATTTCCTCATACATCCTTTCCTCTTCCCTTTCTCCTCCGAATGATCCAGTTTTGGGTCCGGGGTGCAGTTGAAGTCTCCACCCATAATTAACCCTTGGAACTGTTCTTTAACTAGAAGGTCCATAATGGTTTGGTAGAATGAAGGGTCAAACACTGCAGGAGAATATACACTGCCAAATGTAGTCCTCGACCCATGCAGTGTCCCCTCCACAAACAAATATCTCCCTTCAGTTTTATCTTGTACTACTCTTGTCACCTTAAAGGGGAGGTGTTTGTGTATAAGCACCGCCACTCCTCTCTTATGCGAAGAGTAGGAAGAGGCATAGCATTTCCCCACCCATCTCTGCACCAGTTTCTGGTGTTCTATAGGGGTGAGGTGTGTCTCTATGAAGTAAGGCGACGTGTGTTCGTACCCTTCTAAGTGCTGTCAGCAAACTAGTACGTTTGATTGGGGAGGAGACCCCTCTTACATTCCTCGAGACCACATTTATCCTTTCCCCTTTAGCCATATCAACCCATTTAGTTTCACATTGCTTTCCTCTAGCAAATCAGTCTTCCTGGCTATCTTATTCATGTCAGGCAGTCCATCTTCTTTTGGTTCAGGTTGCATTGCGGACCAAACTTTTGATAACTTGTAACAAACCATATAACATTCGAACAAAACATTTACCTCCAACTCTATATACAGTTTCCCCTCTTCACCCCCAACAGCATACAATATTCCCCCGAATTAGTATGTGCTCTCCCAGAAAATATTGTAATGAGGGTCTGATTCTTTTAAGAACAAAAAGCAATCAGTCTCTGCCCCCTCCTCCCCGGGATCATATTTATGTCCAATTTCCAGTTTTACCCCTGAATCCTCTCCTGTAACATTTATTTCGTCCCCCGTCCAACAGATTTAATGCATTGATTTATTGACTGACTCCCCTCCAATCCCCATCCGACTTTTCCTTTGTTTAATTATCCCCAGCTCTTCCCTATCCCTTTATCTCATCAAGTCTTTGCGCCCCTCGCCCCACACCCTCATCTGTCCAAATTAACCCTTTCCTTCCCTCCCCTGGTCCACTGGGCATCTCATATTCGCCCTTCTCCCCATATATAATCAAGTCCATATTCAGCTACATACCTGGTGTCCCGTGAGGCTAGGCCGCACGAATCATATACCACGTGCAGGCCCTCCCCGCAGGCCAGCCCTTCATCCTCTCAGCCGTTTGCATCAATTCTGTTCTTTTCCTGGTTGGGGGGGGGTAGCGATAGGCACTGTTACCATCCTGGTCTTCTCCAGTCTCATTACTCCATGGCTCTCAAAGTCCATAGTCCATCTTTTCCCCTCCTAGCACTGGTCCCCCAGTCTGTACTTTGTCTGGGGTTTCCATCTCAACCTCCTCGAAACAGCTTCTCACAAATCAGCTAATGCATCGTCGTCTAGTGTCCCCATCCCGTGCTATAGTCTGGCTTAATTGCCCCAGCTCACACTTTGTGAGCCTCGCAGAAATAACGGTCGGTCAAAAGATAGAAGCGAAGAAGAAGGAAAAAAAAAAAAGGCCCATGCCCTTACACTCTCTCACCACAGTCTAAAATCTGTCTGTCTTTCTTTCCATGGGCTCAGTCTATCTTCTTTTTCAGCTCTCCAACAAATGTGGCGGCTTTATCAGCTTCCCAAAAGCCATATGTAGCTCCCTTGTGTTGTATCTTGATTGTAGCTGGGAAGACCATAAACCATTCCAATTTTAGGCGCTGGCATTCCAAAATCACCTGGTTGAACTCCCGCCTTTTCTTCCCAATTCTCAGGGAATTATCCTGCACAAGATACAGCCTTATGCGCTCGAATTTTATTTCGTTGGCATTTTGATACGCCTTCCACATCTTCTGCCCGTCTTGGAAATTGTGAAAGCGAAATATGACTTGTCTTGGTGGCTGGCCCTCCTTTGGACACGGCTGCACCGCTCTATGTGCCCATTCTAATTTGTATCGGCCGCCTTTGGGAGTCAAACCCAACAAAGCAGGGAGTTGTCTGGCGCAGAAGTCCAAGATATCAGCACTTTCCCTGCCCTCAGGGAAGCCCCGTAAACGCAGATTGGATCTGCGATGATAGTTCTCTTGTTAGTCCAGGGCCTCCCTGAGATCCTGCACCTCCCTCTCCAGCGCAGTGAGCCTCTGTGGAATTGGGGCCAGGGTGTCCTCCACAGTCGAGACTCGGCCCTCCAGTTCCTCTACACGATCCTGGTTTGGGCCAATCTGAGCTTCCATCTCAGCCAGTTTGCGATCTATCTTCCCCTCCAGTCTCTCAAATTGAGGGGTTAGAGCATCTAACAACTGATCTTTCAGTTGTCAGCCTATTGCCGCCATCTCTGCGGCCGAAAGTGATATGGGGCCTGTGGCTGCATTCAGACCCGCTGTCGGAGGTTTCAGATTCGTTTTTGTCCCCGACCGCTGTGACTTACCACCTGTGAGTACGATATACTCATCAGGGTGTAGACTATTGATTACTGTTGGTCTTTGCTTCTAGGCTCGGAGGATTTCAGAGGTATTTTAAAAAATTCTTGACCCAGGGAGCGGAGCTTAGCAGCGACATGTCTTCACGCCATGCGGCGGTCATGTGACCCCCACAATCAGCCCTAGTTTTTAATTAAAAACTACTTTAGAATTTCTTCATCTGTTAAGATATAACTTTACCTAAACTGATATGGTGGGAGATGTGCATGGACTGCTGTTGCTCTGGGCAAAAAGAAAAAAAACTTCTAAAAGTAACAGACTGGTTTGGACAGTGGGGGAAAAAAAAAGTTTACAGGTGAGCCGGGTTAAGTGATTATGGGGGGGAGAGAAGTGAAATGTAATTTTTTTGGGCCCGATTTCTGTTTTATGCCCATCCTGTGTGGTTATTTCACTGTTGTGGTTTAATGGTTGTGGCTGTCAGGAGACTACTATTTAGTGGCAAAGAAGATGGCAGCTAATCATTTGATATGAGGGGGTCAGAGGGGTATACTTCAGGTGGGCACCAGATAAGGCTCACTGGCACCTTTTCCCGTTGGGTGATGCTAGGATTTACAACGGGCAAAAGATGCCAGTCTGCCAATCAGATTGCTGCATATTTTAAGCCCTTGTATAATAAGCACTCACCATACATCGTTAACATTTTATTTAATGTTAGTGAGTTTTATCAGTGTCTTGTGTGCTGAAGGCATTAATGGGTACGTATAGATGTGAGTAAATTTTTTTTTTGCTTTGTAACTGTAAATCCTGGAAAGATGTTTTATTGGGTTGGGGATACAGCGTTGTACTAACATCTAGCATGATTTGGCGATGCATGTGCATACACATCCAGTACAGAGGCAATAACCTCTATAATAAAATCACCAGTATCAGAATGGAGGTGGAATTCTTTCTACAGTGCTCCCTTTTCACCTTTGTTGAAGAGAAGGATGTATTGTAGTCCCATATGGTTGAGGAACTTGTGCTCCCGCTACAACCCCCCCAAAAATGAAACAAACTTGGCTCATCACTGAACTTGAACCACTGCGTACTAGTGGAGCCAGATGCACAGTAAAGGAGCACCCTCTGCCCCATCAGACCAGCAAACAGTATCCGTTTAGGCCTAATCTGTGATTTTAAAATGAGCATTTTGGATCATAAGTGGTACTTCCTTTGTAAAATTTCTACTCCCTTAAAAATCTGTGTGATATTCTTATCAAACTCATATCATCCACTGGGACTGTAATGGAGGATGGAGCATGGTGCTGATTTGCTCCTTCCAGTGCCTTTTAGAAGTAGCAGAGGGATATGTTTCACTCCATGTTTTAACCCGATGCACTTTTCTGATTCTGAGCATAGTTTGAACTTGAACTCCAACCTGAGTGACTAAAAATGGAATGGGTCTGAGGACTGTGTAAGGTTACCAGTGCACTGCTGAACTCCTTGGCTTAGCTCTTAGTGGTGACAAAAAATTGCACACCATAAGCCTACCTTGTATGAACAAGGTGTATTCTAATCATACGTAAGTACGAGTCAGTGGCAGACAACTGCATGAAAGGAGGAAGTAAGGAGATGCTGTAGCAGCTTTCATACATGCTGCATCCCAGAGTGCTTTGCAAGCCATGAAGAGTGGCAGGGGTCATTAGGCAAGTACATGGATGACAGTGAAGGAGATTAAAGAAAGGTGAAGGAGGGCCAGCCCATTGGCATAGTGGCAGGACTGCTGCTCGTAACCCTAGTGATCTAGGTTCGGGAATGAGCCCAGGATGTCAGGCCATCTGGGGAGAGGAGGATCGCACATCCCAGAGGACACACCTCCAGGAAGGGACGACAGCTGCTCTGCTGTGAAATTGCCACTTTGGTGATCACAGGTGGCAGTACAGTTGGATCTGCCTGGGGGGTGAGAGGATGCCAGGTGGTGCAGTGCAGAGCCATGCTGTGCATGCGCACTTCGCACTCTTGCCATTGGCACCTTGAGGGTTGGGAATGAAGAACAAGTCAGAAGAACCACAGACATGAGCATGATGATGCCTAGCACTTTTGTACCTCGGCCTTGCTCCTGGCTGCTCATCTCTTCAGTCTAGGGGGGAGGGTGGCAGCTAAATGGAGACCCCCCCCCAGTGAGCCACCAGATGGCAGAGAATATGGAGGTGAGGTGGGTGCCGGGGAGGGATGGGGCTGAAGGCCTGGGCTGAAAATAGGGTTACCACCTTTCAAGAAGCCCAAAGTGGGACATTTCTTACTGAAACATGATTTTTCGCGCGGGACAATATGTAATCTTGACCAATGCAACAGACTTGTTTTCACTAAATAATCAGAATTAAGACTAAGTGTTGCAGTTTTTTGGCTGTTTCTAGTGTTTCTTATCATTGTAAGGTATTTTAATTAAGGTATTGTATTGTTTTGCAGCATTTAAAGGAAAGTCAGAAAATATTATTTTGTACTATAATGTCAGGACATGTATTTTTCATGTTTTTTTGCAGGACACAGCTGCCCAAATCAGGACTGTCCTGCGAAAATAGGGACAGGTGGTAACCCTAGCTGAAAAGAAAAGAAAGGTAGAGGAGGTTAAGCACATAGGGAGATGGAGACAGAGGAGTTCAGGCACAAGGAGGTTATGGGACTTGCTCAAGATCACACAGTGATTGGGGGCAATGGGATACAAACCTGGGTCTACAGGTTCACAGCTCTACTTTCTAACCACTAGACTACACTTCCTCCCACACATAACTCTTGCTTGGACTGATTAAAGTGGGAGGCAGTATTGCAGTGGTTTAAGGCTCTGAGCTGCAAACCTGGACACCTGGGTTTGAATCCTACAGCTCCCACTTGCATACTGTGTGACCCTGAGCAAGTCATTTAACTTCTTTGTGCTCCCAGATCGTACCTGTAAACAAGCTTTCAGCTTAGTGTGTCTCTCCTCAAAAAAATAATCAGAATGTCCTGCAGATGGTGAAACAAGTGCTGCAATTAAACAAAATAAGGGTTACATTTAAAGAGACACTGTCAGCTCACCTTACCCAAATAGACATGTTGACATTGTAGTTTTACCGCCTATATACGTATCTTCTCCACCACCACCACCATTATCTGGGTGGTGGCGTCCTTGCCTTTACTGCCACTAACCAGCCACCTCCTATGCAGCTGGGTCCATAGAAGAGGACCTGAGAGTGCTGCACCATCATGTGGATGGCAGGGATTTTATCCCCTATTTTCTGTCATTACCCTTCCTCCTCTCTCTGGTGTTCTGCTGTCAACATACAGTGTCCCTGGGGACAGAAGCAAGCCTCCATGGCTTAGTGCAGGGGTCGCTGGTGTAGTGCTGCCATCGACTACACTCCCTGAATGGCCTTCCCTATATGCTGCCAACTGGGTTCACTCCCAGACCTGGGGTTACCTGCTTGGAAGTGAGATGTGCTACCGCTGGGCCATGGGTTGGCCCTTCAGATCAATATTTTTAACCAAAACAGGAATTTGCAATCTTCTTGAAGACAGGATGCTTTTCGTTTATTGATTTCCTAATGTGATTGTTTTCATGCTGGGATTTACAGAGGGGAAAACTGTAGTCCACTATTTTTGCAGGCTGCCTTTAAAATGCAAGAGAGTGATAGTGCATTATTTTGTTTTTTAGCTTTATATATCCCCAAGGATGTCTCTCCCCCCCCCCAGCCCAAGCAGCAGAACTCTGGCTTATTCATTCCTGTGGCACTGGGCCCATGAGTATTGGCAGCTGCCATTCAGATGGCTGTGGAACAGGTTTTGCCCCCTGGCTCTTTCACTCTGTCCTGATGTAGGACTCAGTCACATCAACAACCCTGCTGGCAAGCAGCTGCCCTTGCAGGAGAGACTAGCTACCTGGTTTAAAAGTTAAGGAAGGGCTGCCACTGGCTGCACTACTCAACCATGGCCACCAGTTGTTGTAAACCTGGAGGAGGAGGCAGTATAGTGCAGTGGTTTAAGGCTCTGAGCTGCAAACCTTGAGACCTGGATTTGAATCCCACAACCCCACTTGCATACTGTGACCCTGAGCAAGTCACTTAACTTCCTTGTGCTCCCAGGTCGCACCTGTAAATAAGCTTTCAGCTTAGTGTGTGACTCCTGGTTAAAAAACAAAACAAAAAAACCTGGGCCCCCTGTCAAATCCAGATTGCCAGCGTCATAGAGTAATGCATTATTGTTGGGCCTTTGGGTGGCCTCAGCATTATTTTCTCAGTCTCGTTATTTGAAACAGCTTCTCTGAGTGGAAAAGCCAGAAGTACTTGTTACATTTAGGGTTTGTTCATACCTCTAATTTGTTTGGTACAGGGCTTTGTAGTCCTAATGGTGTGGACCATGTCTTTTATTGATCTAGGTATTTATGCTTCCGGGCCGG
Organism: Neoceratodus forsteri; assembly: GCA_016271365.2. NCBI lineage: Eukaryota > Metazoa > Chordata > Ceratodontiformes > Ceratodontidae > Neoceratodus > Neoceratodus forsteri. Next base: position 350,266,837 of record CM057456.1, read on the forward strand.
ACACCTGGCTTTCTTTGGCTACTTCTCAGCCCAGATGACTATTTACCTGGCTCCTAGGATCCTTTTCACACATGGTGGGATCAGTAGGGACTTGTTCTCCCCCAAACCAGACACAATCTGGCTTGGGAGCAGGCCGTGAACGCTGGGCCCTGGGTGTGCCTCTACCATCATCCTGTCAGCTGCCGTTTTCCACAAGATTGCCTTCTGACCCTTGCCCTCTCACTGATGATATGCGCACACACACCTAATGGAGAGCTCTAGTGCACTCAGATGGCCCCATGCATGAAAGCAGGCTCCCTGTCCCAATGTAGGGGGTTACTGAAGTGGCACCCACCCTCCCTATCTGTCACATAGTGAGCAGGAGACTTCTCAGGGAAATTGTTTACCTAGGTTAAATTCAGGGTCAATATTAAAGTTTGTAGCTGCTAGCCAACAGAGCTAGCGACTGGGAAAATCCAGTGGCTCCACAGATGTTCAGTAGCCCAACTAGTGTACTTACTGAAATGCTACCTTTTCCAATACAGGCCAGTAGGGCTAGATGAAGGAAAATTTTACTAGCCCAATACAGAATTCTCCAGCATTTGGCTAGTGCCAGTTTGGACAAAAAATTATACAGTTTTCATTGCCTGCTATACAATATTTATTTTAATATAGCAGTCACTTAAGCTAGATCTGATTTCACCCATTTGCAGACATTTTAACACGACTCTACGTAACTATCATTTAGCAACTAAAACAACTGCCTTAGGTTGAAGAGGCTCCTGAAAACTTTTTTTAAGTATTGTATTGGTTCGGCACCTAAACAAAACAGACTAGTGTCCATATTTCTTCACTTGAGAGCCAGTGTCTTCCAGCTATACAAATTAGCTTAAGCTGGCTGGGTAGCACAAGAATAGTGCTGCTGCTCGCTACAGTTGTGACTCAGGTTTGGGAACAGAATCGGGGCTGGCTGGGGTAGGAAGAATTGAGTGCCCCTGGGGCAGCTCTTCTCCCTCAGAAACAGTAGCAAGGCAAGAAGACAGTAAGTGTCATCTCCCCAGGGTTCAGGGCACTGTACAGAACACATCAATAAATATAATTATAGAACATGATATGAAAATATTACGTATTAAAACAGCATACAACAGTAAATGATGAATAAATTAGACTCTGCCATTTGCTTTTACAAACAAATGATATTTTATTCCCTTCTCCACTGGCGGGGGGGGGGGGACTCCTAAGGTAGAACAGAAGGCTTTGAGATAGGAGGACACTGCGTCCTGCTACGTGACTACCACTTGGTGGAGGCCAGGTGCTAGTGTAGCAGGCACGCATCACAGGGAAAGGGAGTGCCACTGGGCACGAGCATACATATGTGCCTCTGTGCACATGCACGAACGTCATTGCACGCTGGCCCTTTCAGGAGAAAGCATGGAGGAAAGCCCCCTTCTGCCCAGAGTTGATGACAGTACCATTCGCAGGCTCACGCATGGCTGTTGTGATTGACCACCCACCGTCACAGTGGTCTTTGGTCCACAATGGGGGTGGTGGGGTGGTGGGAGGGGTGCTGTTTTAAGGGGAGTGAACCGGGGCTGAGGAGCAGAAGTATGATGAAAAACAAGATTAGTGCCCAGACTTGTGAATAGAATTTTGACTGTACATTGCTGATGGAGAACACAAGCTAGGATTCCTAAATGTAGTTTGCAGCAGCGTCAGATTTCTGCAGTACTCATCCAAATACCTGCTATGGCTATTTAAGTTTGTCAAATCACATGGTGTTTGTCCTTTTCTTTAAGGTGACTGGTGGTTCTAGTGGCATTGGAAAATGCATTGCTATCGAGTGCTACAAGCAAGGTGCTTTTATAACCTTGGTTGCCCGAAATGAGGTAAGTTTATTTTTTTTTATTGTTAGTAGTAGTAGTAGTTATTATATAAATCTGTTTTTGTGTTACCAGGGGAAAAATTTGCTACCCCCAAAAAGTCAATTTCAGTTCAGAATCCAGAATTTTCTGTGTGTATACAGTGTACTGAAAACCTTTCATTTGAGGCACTTGGTACACAAAGTTTGCTTCATCTTTGGCAGTTTTTTTCACTTTAGTAGTAAGTAATTGTCCTTTCCATTCAGTTTTTCATATAATAATGGTATTGTGTACAGGACCGTTGAACCGAGGCTTATGTCCAGTGGCATCCTAGATTATAGTATAAAAATATATGTTTATAACTCATATAGTATACAATATAATTTCACTTAATAACATACTAAAAAGATCAAAGCCATAGAATGCAGTATAGGGAAGGCAAAGCTATTTTACTGCTGCTAGATATCTCAGCTGTAAAATGAATACCCTTACAGAGGCATGAAAAGGTACAGTTTGGAGACCGTTTTAGAATGTTGCATTTAATTTTTCATGCTTCCTGAGATCTGATCTGCATGTTTACCTTGGTGAGCTTATTGTCCCCAGATTCTTAACTTTTTAATATTGCTAGAGGGAATAAAAACTTACATTGTCACTCAATTCACAAAATACAGTAGTAGGCATAATTGGAACACTGACTCAGGGGAGTAACCAGCCTTTAAAAATGTGTTTGCACAGGGCTCAAACATTAGAATTATAGGCCAAGGGTCTGGGGGTCACCTATCCCCTAGAAATTTTTTTTTTTTTTTTGAACTTGGTGCATTTTGAAACAGAATTTGCTATCCTGCTGCCCCATTCCCCATGCTCGGTACATTGCAGTTTAGCCCCCTCCCAAGAGTCCCCACAGTCCAGTATGCTGCCCAAACAAGTCTCCCCGTAGCCCAGCCTCCTGCTCCAGTACAAGGTCCCTGGCCCACCCCGAGCCCAGCAAGTTGCACCATGGCTCCCCTCCCTAGAATCCCCAGCCTTCCCCCCAAGCACAGCAAGTTGCATCCTAGCCTCTTCCCTAGAGTATCCAGCCCCTTCAGCACAGTAAAGTATTTTGCCCTTTCCCCAAACCCAACGTGTTGCCACCAAGCATTTGGAAAGGAATAGAGATGTGGAGCAGACACCAAGGAGTGGTCACAAGAGAACAAGGAGTGGCTACTAAACTGACTAGTCTTTACCTTGGCTTGTTGCTACAGTATGTAGGGCCCCAGCTCAGCTGTTGGTTGCAGCCTGGTCCAGCTCCCTCACAAACAGCATAGGCTACAGCCAACAGCAACAGAGTTGTCCACCACAATAACTCGAACACCGCATGCTGACCCCGCCAAACCAAATACGCTGCACTGCACAAGTACAGCAGGGCACTGACTAGGTGAGCCATATGAAATGCCAGAAGGCTGGCTGACTACATGGGCAGTACAGTCCATGTCCATCACAGACCACCCGAGCAATTGCCACTCAGCAGACTCCCTTATCCTCTAAGTTCAAAACTTGATTCACTTCTGTGGGGTTTAAAAACATAGCCAGGTCTTTCAATAAAAAATACATGTATATTCTATATTCTTTAAAAGGCACATTATTATGTAGACCTTTTCTAAGTAGGTCTGAAAAATTATAGTAACCAATAGGAAAGAGAAACATTATCACAGCTTCATCAAATAAGCCTACAGGGTACAGAAACTTTACAATAAAACTGTTACTACTGAATTGCATGTATAAGGTGGTTAAATAATTTTGCCTTTCAATCCTGTGTCTGGTTTAGGGAAATTATATGAACAGTATAGACACATTTAAAGAGAAAACTAAACCAAATCAAACTGAAGTTCTTCTAGGCAAAAGTTTTTTTGTTGTTTTTTTATGTTGAAGCAAAAAAGTTCAGTGGGTCCCAAATTTTGGAAGACAGAATTGCTGAGAGGGCCAGTTTTCAGAAGTTTTATAAAAAATATTTCTGGTAAAATACTCAAGCCAGGGGGTGGAGCAAGTGAGCTCAAAAGCTCCCACAGACGGAAACAACTCCGGCTGTAACAGCGTTTTCACACAGCGTTTCCAGCTTGCTGTGATTTCCATCACTCTGCCAGGACTGCTGAAACAGGTACAAACTGTTCCCTGTGTACCTTGTATTTGAACGAGGGGGTTCTGAACTGAGCTGCTAACCAGTCGGCTGCCAGAGGGGAGGAGCAAGTGAGCTCAAAAGCTCCCGTGGACAGAATGCGTGAACACGAGTGGCTGCACCACTCGGTAGAAATATTAACAAACCAGCCTTTCAGCAAGGTGAGCAGGAAACAGTTTGTGAACTAGGTATTAATACATGAAAATGTTTCACAAAACTCAGTTATGCACAGTAATCTGCATTTTATTCGGCTTTTTGTTGTTGGATGAAAGCACCATCGTTTTAACTAAGGGTACAGTCCATCCTTTTAAATGGGGACATTTGGAAAGGAATTTTACTTATTTACACATGCTGTTAAACTACAGTAACAATGTGTTTGCAAAAACTAATTGTTTAAGAATTTTAAATAAGAAGGCATCTATTGACTTGGGGGATCTATTGCATCACAGTCTAAGCCCACAGTCTCTGTGAAAACAACAACATTGCTTATATGGTTTGCACTTTTATTAGCAGGATATATAGAATTGAATCCAGGCCCAGCGGACTCTGAACAACCCGAGGTCACCAACATATGGGGTAAAGCAGGCTTATGATTAGCCCACCTAAATGTTCATAGCCTCCTCCCAAAATGACAAGAAATAGAGGCTTGGGTGGCAAACTATGACCCCGACTTGCTCAGTTTAATGGAAACATGGCTTAAACCAGCAATACCAACAAATGTACTTACTCTAGATGGCTATACAATATTAAGAAATGACAGGGTAGGAAAAGAGAGGGGGGGAGGAGGTGTATTGCTATAGTATAAAACAACCTTGACAGTGACTGAAGTAATGGACACACGTTTCCACAACTGATTGTGAATGGTTATTGGCAGAGGTAAAACAAAGGGGGAGGTTATAAACTCAAGTACTGTACAGTTTACAACCCACCTAGCCAGCCCCACACAGGATTAATTGACTTTTTGGGATTTGTTGCAAATTTCCAAATACGGGGTGACTTCTTGGCTCAAGGAGACCCTAGCCAGCCCCACAAAGGATTAATTGACTTTTGGGGATTTGTTGCAGATTCCTAAATAGGGGGTGACTTATTGGCTCAAGGAGACTTTAACATCAATTGGGATCCTATAAATGACCGCCAAATTGATTCCCGATTACTAAGTGGGGGCTTGAAGCAACTAGTTACAGCCTTTACGTGTATGGACTTAAGAAGTAATAATCACACTATCCTGGACTGGATTTTGACAAACAATCAGGACAAGGTAAAATATAGTGGGGTGTTGCCAGATGCAGTGAGTGACAATCTGGCCACTCATTGCACCTGGAAATGCAAACGCATTAAACCTCCTCCAAGGTTAATAAATTATAGAAAATTTCCAGAAGAATTAAGTGAGGAAGTAATTGAGGACCTTAATGGAATTGACTGGTCTTTCATAAATTCAATACCACATGTGGATCAGGCAGTGGACTTTTTTACAAATACCTTGTTAAATATACAAAATAAACTTTTTCCTAAACAAATAAGAATGGTTGGGTGAGACTAGGAAAATGGATTTTACCCGCTTGTTTTAAATTGAGGAAATTAAGAGAATGAGCATGGAAACAATTTAAATTAACACAGGAAATTGAAGAGCTACATAAATATCGAAACTTAAGAAGTAACTGTAAATCGCAACTCAAATTAAGTAAATAGAAGTATTATTCAAAGCAGCAGAAATCTAACCTAAAAAAACCCAAAAGTTTCTGGACTTCAATAAATTCTCTGATAAATCCAAAAACAAAGGATCTACCGAATGAATTTAAGGACAACGAAAAAAACCTAAGGAAAGTTCAGGAGATAAGCAATGCTTTTCTCCTTATATTTCTGGACATTAGTAAATATAATCAACTTAACCCCCAGCAAGATCCAGGTGGTTTCAAAACCTTTGCTCCCAAACCTGATAGTAATTTTTATTTTAGAGCAATAAAACTAACCCAGGTATATAAGTTGTTTATATAAAAAAAAAAAAAGTCCAATCAAAAAACTATAAAATTGATGATCTACAGTCTAAATTTTTGAAACTTGTAGCTTCCAAAATAACGGCCCCTTTAACAACAATTTTTTTGTTTTGTTTTATATTTTTGAGTTTTTCCAAAATACAGTACATTTACTTATCTTGTGATTGTTTTAACAGCATAATGTGTTCTGTGTCCTTATCCATACAGGGTCACATATCTTTGCTTAAAGTTACATTTGAGCTCTCACAACCACCTATTCAATTTAAGGCCCTCTAAGAACAAATAAATTAAAGAATAATAATAAAATAACGTTGTAATAGATGTTGGAGTACAACGATAAATTGATTAATAAAGAATAAACTGTGAACTATGCTTTGGCTTGGATTCAAGTTCATTTGTGAACTTACTTATAGCATGTGTTGTTTCATTAGCGGATTGATTAGACCGATTATTATGCCTATGACCTTTATATTTTCTGGGCACTGCTTCCCTCTGTCCCCTAACCAGTTGTTCAGAAATGTCGTCCACATATCTAGAACTTTCTCTTCTTTTCCCTTTAATACAAACATCAGTCTGTCCACTGACAGTGCCCACAGGGCAAGGGTTTTCCACTGGTCTACTGTAAGAACATTCTTTGTTGTCCAGACATTATGTATACCCTGTCGGGCAACTACCAGAGGGAACCTGAGCTGTCTGGGGTGCAACTCCCAGTCATCATTATCCTGTTCTACTATACCCAGCAAAATTGAGCATGGAAGAATTGTATGGGTCCTCCCTCCATTTTATTGAGTTCTGAGACCACCCCTTTCCAGTATGCCTGTATTCCCGGGCATTCCCAGTAGTAATGCATTAGAGTTCCTCTGGCTCCATTGCATTTCCCGCACATAGGTAACACTTTGGGGTAAAATTTATGAACAGCACTTGGGGGATAGTATAGTCTGTGCAGAAACTTACATTGCATTTCCTTGAATTTATTACATAATAACAAACTCATGTGTGAGTTCAGTATTAACTCCCAATTTGTGTATTCTGTTGTTATATTAAGGTGTTTTTCCCACCACCATTTTACTCTGTGGATTTCCCCTTGGAAATGAACCCTGTCGAGCTTTGCTGCTCTGCCTGTCAAGCCCTTTTCTTGGTTCCTTGCCCCCAAGATTTCTTTCTCGACCTCTACTAGAGTGGACTGATCTGTTGCATTCCTATTTAGGCTCTTCCAATAATTCCCGATTTTGAAGAAATCTAAAGAGGTGTGAGGGTGGTATACCCGTCCCTGTCTGAATGTCTTGAAACGTGTGTGTCCCCATGGTGGTGATCAGGTCTCGCAAACACCTTATTCCTCTTTCCTGCCATAATCTGAATCCCTCATCCTCCCACCCTGGCAGGAATTCTGGATTATCTGCCACCGGTACCAGGAAAGTGTTTTCCCATCTGCCTCCCCTTCTTCTTTTATCGATTCTCAGCCAGATATGACCAGGGGGTTGGGATTTCTCAGTCATTTGTATGCTCATAACCCATTTTCCCCCAAGTAGGCTGAAACTCGTCCTGGGCATTCTCCCTCTTCTAATTCTAACCAGTTAGCTGCCTCCCCTCTATTGATCCAGTTGTGTGTATACCTGTATTGAGTAGCTAGATAGTATCCCTTTATGTTCAGGAACCTAAGGCCTCCTTTTTCATTGGGTGCCTTTAACCTTTTTAGACTAACCCTTGTTTTTTTTGCCCTGCCAAATAAAATCCACAAACCCCTCTACAAGTTTAGGATTTCTTTATTCCTGAGTCCCATTGGCATCATTTGGAGAACACACAATATTCTGGGGAGTACATTCATCTTTAGTACATTGATTCTCCCTATCCAGGATATTGGGAGTGCTCTCCATCTCTGTAAGTCCTATAAGATTGTATCCATTAAGGGTGAGTAATTTAAGTCATACATTCCTCCCAGATCCTTTCCCACCTTAATCCCTAGGTATGTAAACGCCCTCTGCACTAGTTAAAGTCCCCATGTGTTCATTTCACCCTCTGCCCTCCCCCTGTACAGGAACATTATCTCTGATTTACCTAAATTCAGTTTTTAACCTGAGAATGTAACAAAAGAATCCACTATACCTAACAAGGTAGGCACCGATCGTTCAGGGTGTGTGAGGAAGAGCAGTATATCATCTGCATAAAGAGTGATAGTATGTTGTTTTCCTCTAGCTGCTGAGATTCCCTGGATCTGTGCGTCTTGGCGAATTTTGATTGCTAGAGGCTCTGTGGCTATAGCAAATAGTAGGGGGGGAGAGGGGGCACCCTTGTCTTGTGTCCCTCCCAAGACTAAACTCCTCTGAAGGTAAACCATTAATTAATATTCTTGCTGTTGGGGTTTTCTAAAATGCGTCTACTAATTGTATGTATTTCTCCCCCTAGGCCAAATTTTTCCAGAATCTTTATCAGATATCCCAACTCTATCCTATCGACTGCTGTTTCAGCATCCATAGAGAGGACACAAACTTGCCCCGGATTTTTAGTTCCCCCATCATATCACATTCAGTAAATGTCTCATATTGTGATAGGACATTCTGCCCTGTATAAAGCCAGTTTGATCAGGGTGTATTATTGTGGGTAATAATTTCTCCAGTCTTGGCACCAATACCTTTGTCATAAACTTACAATCATAGTTTAATAGTGATATGGGCCTGTATGAGGAGCAGTCGGCTTGGGAAGGACACGTATGTTTGCTGCATAGCATGATTTGGGTAGACCCCTCTCCCCCCCCCCCCACCGCCTCCTCAAACACATTTCTTTTTTTTTTTTTGTTTGAGATTCTATTTCTCCCCCTTTTCCTGGCTCTGGATCTTGCCACTCCTTCAGGCATCCCTAGGTTCTCCGCACCCCTCAACCTCCCCAGGCACCCTTTTCACCTCAAATCGCAGCCTTACCTTGAGGTAGCTCGGCGTTGCCCTTCCCCGAGTGGGTCCCCCTCCTTCGAGTGAGGTCGGTCCAGCACACTATTTTTCCTATCGGCCTCTTGGTGCTGCTGAGGCGAGGGCTGACCCCGCAGGAAGTCTTTGGACTTGACTTGAACCGGGTGCCGTCATCTGGCCAATCCGGAGTGGTTTTTCCTGTGTTCTGGTGTTATTGTCCCTCCTGCGCCGCTACATGTAGTGCCTCTAGTCTCCACTGGGGGCCACTACTGGAGCGAGGCGATCCACCCAACCCACCCAAGGAGTGGAGAGCAGTCCTCCAGACGCTCGATCCTCTCCTTCCCCTGCCAGCCCCCAGCGTCCCAAGTCCGTTCCCGAACCCGGGTCGCCGGCGTGGTTCGAGGTGTGACATCCAGTGCCTCAGCCCTCTGCGCCACCGGGCCGGCCCTCAAACACATTTCTAATGGGTTCGGCTACCTCTTGGTTGAGTTCTTTGTAGTATTTGGCACCGAAAGCCATCCGGGCCTGCAGCCTTTCCCCGTTTAAGCAATCCTATAGTTTTTACTACCTCTATTATTGTCACTTTATTGCCTAGAAAAGCTCTTTGCTCTTCCTTAAGTGTCGGTGTGGGAAGCCCCTCTAGAAATCTGTCAGCCAAATGATCTGTCCCTTTACATTCTGCTGTATACAGTGTTTCATATGTAACCCCCTTGTTACCCGGGGTTACTAGAATCCCAGTAAGACCTAGTGGTAGGCCGGGAAGGCAGCTTGTGAAACTCCAGTTAAATGAGTTTCATACTGTCTCACTCTGTTGTCAGTCTCAGCTGAGACTGAGGGATGACATCGCCAATAGAACTATCGCAGCTGCATGAGCCACAATGGAATCTGCAACAAGGGAGTTTGGAGTTGATGTTGGGAGGTTTGAACAGATTCAGTGAGTCAGTTGGTGTTGGGAGCTTGCTGTGAAAGCAGCACAGCAGCTCAGTGTAGGCTCTAGGAGCCTCAGCCCTGACAGAGGGTTACTTTTAGGTGAAAAGGGTGTGTGCCTCCACCAAAAGAGAGAGACAGAAGATAATTGAAGTGGTGGAGACCGCTGCTTTCGGGTCTCGGTGCCCCTTCCCTCAGGGCATGGGGGGCAGGAAAGGGTTCCCTGCAAATTCCTGGGACAACCCCCTAGTTCTGCTAGTAATGGAGAAGCTGCCTATTTGTTCCAGAGTTTTTTTGGGGGAACAAGGAGATTTGTGAGTCACCTATGGGGCACATGCAACCGGAGGGTGAGTGTCTGCTCTTCCTGAAAGGGCCTATGTTTTTTCATCCTGGGACTTGTGTGACAATGTGGGGATTGAACTGCTGAAATAGTGGGAGGTCTAGAGTAATAGGCTTAGCCAAGAAGTAAAAGTAGGTTCAAGTCCAGTGCTTATTGGGATCAAAATGATATGTAGAGATGTGACATACGTCTACCCAGGAATCTACATTTGTAAGTTTTCAGTAAAGGAATTGTTTAGTTTCCAGAGAAATGGCCGGGTATGGGCTGTGGGAGCTGGAGGTGGGAGATCCCCCATCTTTAGTGACCAGGTCCACCTCTACGGATTTGCTCTGTGGATTTCTACTTTGCCTCAGGCACTTGGCCAGTGATGAGGGAAGTACCCAGACGTGGGATTGGAAGGAAAATTCCCTCTAGGAGTCGAAGGATCTAGTGAGGTTTGGGGAGCCACAACAGGGTAATTGGTTCATTTCCCAGAATGGAGCGCGGATCAAGTGGCCGGCAGGGGAGCCGGGCCAGTGGGGAAAACCCAAGTAGTGTACAAGTCGGACTGTGTACCCAAAGCTGCGTGCAAGTCCGGGCTGTGTGCCTGGTGGGTTCAGAGCCTGAGGGCTGGAAACAGTGATAAAGTGTTCTGTTATCTCTAATCTGCATTACCAGGAATGTAGCCCCGTGGGGGTCCGTCTGTGCGTTGTTTGTTCAGCTTGGATGTGAATAAAAGCCACACTGTAGAATCCCATTCCTGGCTCTGGACATTACAGTTATTGCTTCCTGTGTTCGGATTTACTTGGGTGCCCTTGTACAGAGTAGCCAAACCTAGGCCCCCTGTGCCGAGTAACTTCATCCTCCCTGAACCCAGTCACCACCAGGTACTGTTGTCAGCTTCAACAGCATGCCACCTGTCATTTACCAAAAAGGCAGGGGTGAGGGGTTACACATAGAACTCCCTGAAGCGTTTTTTGATTTGTACCTCATCCTATACTATTGTTCCCTTTTTATCTTTTATAGCTATTATTCTTGTGGTCTTCTTCCCTTCTTTCATAAGATTTACTAAAAGTGGGCCAGGTTTGTTGCCCCACTCATAAATTCTTTGACTTGCATACATTTGTCTAGCTCTAGCCTCTTTTGTAAGATATAGGTTCAAGGCTTCCTAGCTATTTGAAGCTCTCTGAGATTGATTACCCCCGTTGTGATTACTACTTTTTCCAGTGTTCTTATTTTGTCTTCTAGTTCCTCTTGTTTCTGCCTTCTTTCTTTCTTTAACGTCACTGTGTACCTTATTGCCCTCTTCATGTATGCCTTACTAGCCTCCCAGCATGTCCCCTCCTCCTCCACTGTGCCCTTGTTCGTGCTCATGTATTCTTTCAAGAATTCCCTGAAATCTTTCTTCACCAACAAGTAAGTGGGGAAGCGCCAGCCCCCCATATGCCTCTCCGCCTGTCCCAACACAATTCTGAGCTGAACCATGGCATGGTCCCAAAGGAAGATAGGACTGTGCTCTGTTTTAGTTACATTTGGGTAACATTCCTTTGTGTGTGTGTGTGTGTATATGTATATATGTGTGTGTATATATGTATGTATATATATATATATATATATATATATATATATATACATATATATATATACACATACATATACAATGTAGTCAAGCCTGGACCATGTGATGTGAGGGTGAGAATAAAAGGTGTATTCTTGGGCCCCAGGATTAGACATCCTCCAGACATCTACCAGTTCCAACTCCGTTAATCCCAATTGCCGTTGTTTTACTGCTGCACCTTCCCTTGTTCTTGTTCCTGAATAGTGTAACCTGGGGTCCACCACACAATTAAAATCACCCCCCATTAATAGGTTTGGGAATTGTTCCCTCACTATTATATTTGGTAGAAGGCTGGATCCAGTACTGAGGGAGCATAAATATTTCCAGGGGTTATAATTTTGCCCTTTACCTCTCCCACGAAGATGTATCTACCTTCAGTAGGGTCTTTAACCGTGCAGTGGGGCACAAATGGGAAATTTTTGTGTAGCAGTATTGCTACTCCCCTCTTATGTGAGCTGTACAAGGAGGTATGGCAGGCACTGACCCAGCCACCAACCAGTTTATCATGCTGTCTGGGTGTCAAGTGGGTCTCCTGCAACATGGCTATGTCAGCTTCTTTTCTTTTCAATGCAGCTAATACCTTTGATCTTTTGGCCAGAGTGGAGAACCCCTTGACATTCCAGGATATAATGGTACTGTGGTGGCCCCTAGCCATGATCCCCTTCCCCGGAACTGCCCTTTTCCCCCATCTTTCCTTCTCAAACATCTAGTTCTGCATAGGCATCTCTGCTTGGAGCATCCTTTGGCAAAGCATGTAGAATAATAAACATTTATGCACTTAAACACGTGCATTGAACAATAACATATTGTATGAATGAGTTGATCAAACAAAACATTAATATCCCCACCTTCTGTGGTACATATTTCTCAAAACTGCTTCCTACAACATTCTGTTATTTGTCATTCTTTAGCTACTTGCCTCGAAATGATTGTTGTTATTATCTCTCCTGTCCGATCTCTACGCCCCCTCCCTCCACACCACCTTTTAAACTTATATTATTTCCTTGTTGTTTTTGACTTATTAATTATTTCCTTCTCTTCCATTCCAATTCTAGCCTCTTGTCGCCATTTAGCAAATATAAAGTCCCTGTTTTCTACCTTCTGGATCACCAAGTTTTCCCTTTATTCCTTGCTCTCTTCTATAAAATAACTTCTCCTTCAGTTAACTCTACCCCTCTCCTGTCTCATGACTTCATCCCACAAGGCTGAGAGCAGGTTGGTCGTGCCCTCCCTATCTGGGCTATAAGCCAATCTGCCTGAGGTCTCCCCCACCTCCTAGGGTTTACTCTCTGTTGTGCAGTCCGTAGTTGAATACCCTGTCTTGTCTTATGTCCCCCTTCCTTGTATCCAACCTTATTTATCCCCTATATCCCTAAGTTTGGTAGCTTGTCTTGTACTAGCCTTTCCATATAATACTTCAGATTGCGTTCTTTGTAAAATCCTGAGAGGCAAGCAAGTCATCAAGAATATTCGCATTTATTCACATCCCCCTCTTCCCATAGTACATCGATCGCCACCACCCCTTCTGCCCATATAGCACATCATGTTCTGCATTTAAACATTTAAATTCAGCCCCCAGTGTTGGTTTCCTCAGTTCATCATTGTCCCCCTGCAGTTTCTCCTTGTTAGTTTTCTTGGCCCTGCTTGTGCACTTTAGCTGATTTTCGTCGTGACTCCACGTGTTAGTCTCCACGAATGTCTCTAGGAACCAAGACTTTATAGTGGCTCCGATTGCTCTGGTAATGGCAATGCAAGTAGTGAATAAGCTCAAATGGCGAACCGCAAGCACCTGATTAATATATAAACCTGGGTAGTTCTTTCTCCTTTTTGCAAGTTTTTAGCTTGTTTGTTGGGGACCTGTAGCCTCCCAAATGGGTAACCGAACACCGAAGTCCACCCTCCCTATTCCCGCGTACTCCTCCCTTACTTTACTTTGTCCTCAGGAAAGCCACGAGGCAGTTTATTGCTTTTAAAATGATGAGTCCATGTTACTTACAATTATGTTCAACCTTTATTATTTTTTCTGTCCCATTTCTGTATATAGGTTTGCAGTTTGGCAGGCTCCCAGAACGAAAACGTCGCTCCTTCCTGTCGAACCTTTACCACAGCAGGGTACTCCAAAAAGAATTCCAGGCCTCGTTCCCTCAGCTGATCCATCTGATTGTTGAATTGTTGTCTTTTTTCTGAATTCTGGTTGATAAATCCTGATGCAGCGTTAACTTGTGCCCTTCAAAGATCAGCTCTCTTTGGTTTTGGTAGGCCACTAGTATGGCCTGCCTATCTGGATAATGATGCAGCCAAAATATTACTTGTCGTGGCGGTTGGTCTCTGGACAGCCTTGGGGCAAGTGCTCTGTGTGCCCTTTCAGCTTTTTCTCTGCCTGTTTTGGTCGTTACATTCAGGATCTTGGGCAGCGTCACAGAGCAGAATTCGATCAGGTTCCCCTTCTCTGCTCCTTCTGGAAGACATCTGATGCATAAGTTTTCCTCCTGCTATAGTTTTCCTGGTAATCTAAAGTGTGTCTTAGCTCCTCCACCTCGCGCTCTAATTTGGCTGTCTTGTCGGGGACTCCCCGTGTGGCATCTTCTAAATGTGAAATCCTCTGCTTTGCCTCTTGTATTCTCCCCGATTGCTGTTTCATCTCTGTAGCCAGGCCTGAGATAGATTTTTCAACTTTGTCCCATCTCGGCGTTAGGTGACCAGGATCTGTTCCGACACTGCTTTGCTGAGCATTGCCAGCTCTGTGGGCGAAAAGGAGATTGTGCCTATCCCTCCAGTTGCCGTGTTGTTTTGGGTGGCTGATTTTTCCGTATTTTGACCTCCTTGCCTCGATGATTTCTCTGGAGTCAGGTACTCGTCCATTGTAGTTGGCGTTTAGGCACCAGTAGGTTTAGGAAAAATAGCTTTTTGTTGCAGAAAAACAAGTTTATTTAGTGTTGTGGTGTGGAGCTCCAGAGAGTTGCAACTGTTCCTCTTAGCTGCTCATTAGGACCTCCCAACAAAAATGTTTAATTTATCCTTGATAACTGGTTGCTTTCCAACTTATTGGAAGCACATGTTAGTCATGCCAATATTTAAAGGAGGTGACTCTGGGGAAATGGGAAATTATCACCCAATATCACTACTACATCCCTTAGGGAAAATTTTGGAAAAATTGGTAAACGATCAATTGACTCTGTATTTTCAGGAATCCAGGTTAAGTGCTCCCGAGCAGCTTGGGTTTAGAAAGTCCCATAGTACAGGGACTGCCTTGGCCAGGTTCATGAATCACATCAGTGAGGCAATGTATAATGGAGAACTCACTGGTGCTGTTTTCGTGGACCTGTCCACGGCATTCGACCTGTTAAATCACCGTTTGCTGCTCGGGAGCCTTGCAGAAAGGGGTTTATCCACTCTCCCCTGGACTGGGTTAAAAGTTATTTATCTGACAGAGATCTGCGGGTGTACTATGGTGGTACTATGTCTGATACCATAATATTAACACAAGGAGTCCTGCACTGGTCGTTATTGGGGCCCCTTCTGTTTTTCAATTTATATTGATAATATCCCTCAAATTCTGACAAACACCCACAAACTACTTTATGCAGACGATATCATCTTATACACAAGTTCTAGTTTAGTTGATAACATTGCTCAAAAAGTAGTGATTTTATAAAATTAGAAAATGGTTAAGTCCAAATTATCATTAAAGAGTACTAAAACAAAAAGCATGTTATTTGGGTCAAAACAAAGATTAGAAAAGTCTGGGAAACTTAAAATAGAGAGTGAGAGTAAGGGTACAAACTTAGAACAAGTAGAACAAATCAAATATTTGGGAGTATATCTGGACACTCAACTGACATTTTCATATTGTATAGGAACATTAACTAGAAAAATAAATAAAAAACTGGGGGTGTTATTCAAATTACAGAATTCTCTGACCCTACAAGCCAGAAAAGCAATTGCTCAAAGTATATTACTGTCTCAATTGAACTATAATTCCTTCTTATTTACAGCAATATGAAAACAAGCAATGTTAAACCTAATAACAACTTTGCACAGCATCTGCAGATTTACTTATAAATTATCCTACAGTACTCATCACTGTAAACTTTATCAAATAACCCGATGGCTCCCCCCAAATCTGAGTGGTAATTACTTTCTATATAGTCTAACTGATATTTTACAACAAAATGAAAAATCACCACTTTTTCCACTGCTAAAAAGTAGGACAATAAACCGAGACTTAAGATCAACTAATGGCTTAATAATAAACAAAACAAAGACTAAGATGGGTGACCGAGCATTTTCCATCCAGGCCCCCAAACATTGGAATGCCCTGCCTTCTGATTTAAAAACAGGTATAAGTCATCTGTTCAAAACTAATTTGAAATACCATCTTTTTAATCAGTTACAATGTTCTTGTTATCTTAACGGATATATGTATCTTACTTCGAGAGGGCTCTTGCAGTAGGTAATTACATATAGGACTGACGTTGGCAGGTGGCAGGACCCCACGGAAAAATTTCTAGCTAGCAGTCCCTGGCGAGGGACCGCCCCCACATCAGGTGACCAGCGTCAGACGACGTCGGTATAAAGGGGTGGTCCCGGATGCCCGCCTTCCAGTTCTTTCCCGCCGTCAGCTCGCGCAGCGCCTCACGGTGAAGTTAGGTGCTCAGCCCTGTTGCCCGTCCAGTTTTTACCGAAAGTTATCAGTATTTTGCTACTTTTTGTCAGGTGAATGTCGGTTTATGTCGTCCCTTCAAAAATAAGTGCGACTTGTGCGGCAACTGCCTCTGAGGCGGTCACTCCTCTGCCTTTGCTTAGGCCCCGACCACGTGGTAGAAGAGTGCCCGCATTGCCAGCATTTCAACGCGGCCACCCGCAGACGACGCCAGCAGTCCTTGGAAGCTTATCTCCTTAAAAAGAAGATGTCTGCAATGGAGAAGGAGTTGAAGAAGCTTAGGCAGGCGTCGACCTCCCCAGAAGGACACAAGAAGCGGGACAAAGAAAGGCACTGGGAGAAGGCCTCCTCCTCCGCGACTCCATCTGGAGCCGCGGCTCAGGTAACGTCCCCTCCGGGGGATCGCCCGACAGCAGCCTCCAAGGCTTTGGAGGAGGCGTCGGCCTGCCTGTTGGGCTCGCGTTTGGGCCCTTCGGGCACCTCCGGGCAAAAGGAGGCTTCTTCCCCCAGTACTGCCGCAGGCTTGCGGCCCACTGGCGTGAGGCGCTTCCCATAAGCAGACGTCGGCTCCTCCGGCGCTTGCCGGGGAAGGCTGCTAAGACGCCGACCCGCCCGGGCGCCGGCAATCCCCTCGGACTGGGCCGCTTCCACCCTCGGCCCGCCTCCGACGAGGGACTCCTTAAGTCTGACACCGGCTCCTCTGGCGTCCGCCGGGATCCAGCCCCTAAGTCGCACATTGGCTCCTCCGACGTGCGCCGGGCATCGGAGCCTACGACAGACCCTCCATCGTCTGTCGTCCCAGGTTCCCCGCAGCCTTCGCTGCAGTCTGGGGAGCCCGAGTCCCCCCTGCCTGACCCCGGGGACTTTTCTCCTCTGTCCCCGGGTGATGCTCGGGATGCTTTTCCGCTGTCAGACCCTCCTCCCACTGAACCGGATCTGACGCTGGCCCCCCCCCGGACTCCGGCCCCGACGCCGGCTCCGACGCCGGCCCCTCCGACGCCGGCGGGGGATATTCCTCTTCCATCAGGCCCTCCCCCTCATGGGCCTATCACTGTTGATCCGCCCGTGGAGCTCCCAACTGGGTCGTCTGCTCCGGCAGCTCCACCGGTACCTGGGTATCCGCCGTCGTATCCGACGCCGGCTTACCCGGGTCCGCAGTATCCTGCGCCCGCAGTACCGCCGCGGCTCCTCCGCCCACAGTACCCGACGCTGCAATACCCGGCTCCGGTATTCCGCAGCTGGGTTACGGATACTCGCCTTACGGATATAATTCGTATAACTATCCCCCTCCTCCTCCTCCACTGCCCCCTAGGCTGCCGGTGGATCTTCAGGAGACTCTGGCCTTCTGGTGGGCTGTGGCCAAGGCTCAGCTCACCAAGGAAGTCGAGAGCCGCCTTATGGCGATGGTGCCATCCCCGGCCCCTGTACGCCCCAGACGGCACAATCTGCCTCTGGATTCCCAAGCTCTTCCCTCTGGATCCAGAGAGGGGCAGGACACGCGTCCAGGGATTCCCCCTAAGGAACCCGTTCCTCTCCCTAAACGAGTCAGGGAGTCTTACTCTTCTTCTTCCTCTTCCTCTTCCTCTTCCTCTTCCTCTTCCTCTTCTTCTTCTTCTTCTTCTTCTTCTTCTTCTTCTTCTTCTTCTTCTTCTTCTTCTTCTTCTTCTCTCGGATTCCTCCGACGGATGCTCCGAGAAAGACGACGAGCCTCGCTCTCCGTCCAAGCCCCGGCCGAGGACTCCTCCGAAGTCTCCTCCAGAGGATCCTTCCTTCACGGAGTTGCTCAGTAAGATCCAGGAAGTACATCAGTGGCATTCCTTACAGCCGGGTCCTCAGCGGGTTAAACTCGCCGAACATCTGGACTTGCCCCTTACGCCCCTACTCTAGTGCCACCCTGGATCGAGCCTCATGCCCACCTTGTTTCCACTATTTGGAAACAACCGTCGGCTTTAGCCCCACTTCCTCGGAAGTCCAAAGGCTATACCAGGCTCCGGAGGGTGTAGACTTTTTAGATTCTCACCCCTGTGCAGACTCTGTTGTGATTAGCGCCGCTCACGGCCGGTCGGCACACCCTAAACATCTGAGCTCGTCTCCTCCAGATAAGGAATCTCGCCTGCTGGATCAGTATGGAAGGAAGATCTACGCTTCTTCCACACTGGGGATCAGGGCCCTAAATTATGTAGCACATATGGGGGATTACCAGAAGGCTGTCCTTACCCAGGCAGAATCTAAGATTGACTCCTTACCTAACTCCCAAGTCAAGCAGGAGTTAGCTGACCTGGTCCGCTGTGCTCGTTCGGCCAGTCGTCACATTCTGAGGACGACCTACGATGCAGTGGACACCGCAGGGTGGAGCTCCGCGTTCGCCGTAAGTCTTCGGCGTCACGCCTTGCTCCGAGTGTCAGGTTTGGTCCCGGAGGTGCAGTCAGCAATTCAGGAAGCACCTTTCAGGGGTTCGGTGCTTTTCGGTGGTGATGTCAAGGACATCATTACTGACTTGCAGGAGAAGGGGACGGCCCTGAAATCTGTGGATTCCATGTGCCGTCCCCATCCCCCACAGCGCCGTCCTTTTCGCAGACGCAGCCGGCCTCAAGCGAAATCCCAAGGAAGGTGGGCCACCAAACGCCGGGCCCCCACAGCTGCCAGGCCCCTGTCACCCAAAAAAGCAGCGGGTGCACCAGCTGCGGCGCTGCCCCACACCGCCTGACTCCTTCCCTCTCCCACCGCCTCCGGACTCCCCGGAGGAACCGGTAGGAGGGAGGTTCTCCCTCCACCTTCCGGGTTGGGAGAGGATAACATCGGATTCATGGGTGCTTCAGATTATCACAGAGGGGCACTCCATAGAGTTTCTACAGAAACCTCCACGCCACCCCCCTCTGAAGTCCTCTTACTCAAGGGACTGTCTTCCTTTGGTCAGGGAAGAAATATCTGCTGTCCTCTCGAAGCAGGCCATAGAACCTGTCCCTCCTCACCTCCATGGGACGGGTTACTATTCCCATTTCTTCCTTGTACCAAAGAAGACGGGAGATCTCAGACCCATTCTCGATCTCAGCTCCCTGAACTGCTGTGTAGAATACAAGAAGTTCAGGATGCTCTCCCTTCAAACCCTTCTGCCTCTTCTTCGGCCGGGCCAATAGCTTTGTGCACTGGATATGCAGGATGCTTACCTGCACATCCCCATTCGTCCCTTGCACCGAAAGTACCTCTGGTTTGCTTTCAAGGGGGACCATTACCAATTCTGGGCACTCCCTTTTGGTCTTTCCTTGGCTCCCCGAGTTTTTACCAAATGCCTGGCGGTGGTAGCGGCCCACCTGTGTACCTTGGGAGTTCAGGTGTTTCCCTACCTGGACGATTGGCTCCTGGCGGCCTTGTCCAGGGAGGAACTCCTGCATTTTCTCTCCCTCACCCAGCAGGTTTTCACTTGTCTGGGTATCGCCATCAACCATTCCAAGTCTCATCTGGACCCTTCCCAGAGACTCCAGTTCATTGGGCAATCCTCGATATGACAGTGTGCAAGGCCTTCCTGCCTTCGGACAGGGGGGCCTCCCTCCAGTCACAGATTTCCCTACTTTCGGAACGCAGGAAGGTTCCGGCGAGGTCGGTGCTCCGTCTTTTGGGGCTTATGGCGGCCACCATCCCGACGGTTCCGCGCGCGCGCCTCCACATGAGGATCTCTCAGTGGACTCTCCGCTCTCAGTGGGATCAACTTGTAGATGACCTAGATCATCTGGTGCTGATCTCCTCGCCGATGACAAGAGACTTGCAATGGTGGATGGTTCGAGAGAACCTGTTCTGGGTGGTCCCCTTCTTTCATCCTCCCCCTTCCCAGACTCTGACCACGGACGCATCAGGCGAAGGTTGGGGAGCCCATCTGGGTCCTCACCGAACCCAGGGTTTATGGTCCAGATTGGAATTAGCTCTTCACATCAGTCGGCTCAAGCTACGAGCAGCTCTGTATGCTCTCCAAGCCCTTCACCAATACATCCTTCCCGGTCACCTAGCTGTCCAAACGGACAACATGTGCATGGTGTGGTACATCAACAAGCAGGGAGGGACTCGATCCTACCCGCTTTGCAGGGGAAGCGATGAGGGTTTGGGAATGGGCAACACTTCACAACCTTCACCTCACGGCATTCCATGTTCCAGGAGTCGACAATATCCTGGCAGACAAGCTAAGTCGTTCCTCGGCTCTGCCACACGAGTGGAAACTGGACCAAAAGGTTCTAAACGGCATCTTCCAGCTTTGGGGACTCTACAGGTAGACCTGTTCGCCTCCCAAAACGCAAAACTTCCTAATTTTGCTCGCCGCTCCAGAGCGAGGCGCTTTCTGGAGCGACGCTCTGTCTCTAAGCTGGAAGGACAGATTCATCTATGCTTTTCCCCCAATTCCTCTGGTCCCTCGCGTGCTGCAGAAACTTGCATTGGAAGGCGCGAGAATGATTCTGATCGCTCCTTTCTGGCCCAGGCAAATCTGGTTCTCTCTTCAACAATAATACTCAGAGGTTCCTCCTCTTCCTCTATCTCGAGGATTGCTGACCCAGGATCAGGGGACCCTGGTCCATCTGGGACTCAAGTCTCTCCAACTTCATGCATGGCTCCTGCAGACCTAGCCCAATCTTGTTTTGGCATCTCTCCTAAGGTGGCTGAGATTCTAGTGGAGGCTAGAAAACCCTCCACTAGGTCCACCTACGCTATGAAATGGAAGCGATTTTCCATTTGGGCTGCCTCCAGGAATGTGGAGCCTTTCTCCTGTCCTGTGGCCGTTCTGCTCGATTATTTGCGTCATCTTTTCGACCTGGGTCTCAGTCACTCCTCTTTGAAGGTTCACATGGCTGCTGTTTGAGCCTACCAAGTTCCATTTGCTGATAAAGCCTTTGCCCAATTAGAGGTATTCAAGACCTTTCTCAGAGGGGTCCTTCATCTCAGGCCCCCTATTCGGACTCCTGCTCCCCCTTGGGATTTGAACTTTGTTCTCGAGAAACTTACCTTCTCCTTTTGAGCCTGTGGCTTCTGCAGACCTGAAGTTTTTATCATGGAAGACACTCTTCTTGGTGGCCATTACTTCTGCTCAAAGAATTTCCGAGCCCCAGGCCCTTATGTGTAAAGTCCCCTATCTGATTTTTCACAAAGAAAGAGTAGCTCTTCTCACGAACCCTAAGTTTCTTCCAAAAGTGGTAGCGGAGTCTACCTTAAATCAGTCTATTGAGTTACCTGCCTTTTTCACGCAGTACTCCAATCAGGGAGAATACTTGCTCCATACCATGGATGTCCACAGGATTCTGAGATACTACACCAATAGGACGAAGGATCTCAGAAAGACTGATCAGTTGTTCGCCTCTTTTGCTCACAAAAGGGAAGGCAATGCTGTCTCTAAGCAATGCCTGTCAAAATGGTTGGCTCATTGCATCACTTTCTGTTATGACAAGTACAACAAGACCCTACCGGGTCAAGTCAGAGGTCACTCCATTCGTGGAGTAGCAGCCTCTGCGGCTTGTTTCAAGAATGTGTCTGCGGCAGACATCTGTGCTGCTGCCACCTGGACTTCCGTCCATACCTTTACGAAACATTACAGTTTGGACATTGCCTCTTGCCATAGAGCAGGCTTCGGGTCAGCTGTCTTGCAGGGCCTCCTATCTTGAGGTTTGCAAGGTTGTTTCCTATTTCTTGGAGTAGTTCCTCCTCCCGGTGCCTTTGATTTGTTCCAGACTGCTTGGGATTCTGTCCTGTATGTAATTACCTACTGCAAGAGCCCTCTCGAAGTAAGATAGTACAGTTACATAAGAACTTACCGTAACAGTAGATCTTCGAGAGAGGCTCTTGCAGTAGGTAATACCTTCCCGCCCTCCATCCCCCTAGGCCTTTTCAGCTCCTTTTCCATTGAGGGAAATATCTGCTTCTCTCTCATCCGGGCCTGTGGCAGGAAAGAACTGGAAGGCGTCCAGGACCGCCCCTTTATACCGACGTCGTCTGACGCCGGTCACCTGACGTGGGGGCGGTCCCTCGCCAGGGACTGCTAGCTAGAAATTTTTCCGTGGAGCCCTGCCACTTGCTGACGTCAGTCCTATATGTAATTACCTACTGTAAGAGCCTCTCTCGAAGACCTATTGTTACGGTAAGTTCTTACATAACTGTACTTTATACATTGCTTTGCTATGTTTTGTTTGTATTGTAACATGTCTGTCAATCTATCCTAAACTTTTATAACATTTTGTAACATGTTTGATCTTAATTGTGCATATTTACTATCTTGACTGTAAAAGAAACGGTCTCTGGTCGCATATGAAAAAGGGCCTTGGGCCTATATGTTTACCTGATAAACAAAAGTTAAAATAAATAAAATAAAAATTCTTTCATGTCTGCAAAATTGGAAGCAACCCATATTTCTTCTTTCTTTTACAAGAAATTTCCTCCCCTTTATTTTACAAGTTTTTTAACATATTTATAGAAGTCAAAAGTTTCCAAAATGGAGTTAATTGAAGCCTTAGTTCTAGACATAAACGTACAGGAAACCTGAGTTGCCAAAAAAAAAACAAATGTTTTGTGGCAACTGGATCAGAAACATTTTTATTTTATGATTTAGACCAGCTGAGCATTTTTGATTCAAAAAAGATGAGTGGCAAAGAAAAGAAAAGGAAGCAGGTGGTGCTATGGGATGTTCAGGTGCTGATCTTGGTGAATTTTATAGTACTTAAACTAGAGCCTCTCTAGTTGAAAAGAAACATTTCCTTTATTGCTATGGGACCTTTAAAATGTGCATATGCTTCTGTTAGTGCTGCTGTCAATTATATGCTAATGACATGGTTGTTTCTATTTGGCTGACACACTCCCTCTGCTTGTTTCCTTCTACTTTCAATAATGTTACTTAATTTAAGAAATGTTGATCCCTTCTGCAGTTTGTGAACTTTAACTGCATAATTTTTATTTTCTTTTTTTGATTCATTTGCCATTACGATATGCTGTTAGCATGTATGATTAAAGAGTCATAATCATTAAATGTACGTGTTAGTGAGAATGGTAAAAAATCGAAAAAATGGTAAACCTAAAAAAAAGCTCTGTTTTTAAGTATACTGAACACATTCTGCCTTATTTTCAGTATTATAAGGCGGCGTGAACAATAAAGGACTCATAATTAACTCATAGGGAACTCCACTCAGAACATCACTCCAGTGAGTAGTGACCCTCCACCTCTACTCTCATTTCTACCTGTCAGCCAACTCGCTAGCTACTTCCTGTACACTTTAAGGACTCTATGTTGCCCTAATTTCTGCATGACTTTTTCATGTGGCATGGGGTTAAAGGTCTTGCTGGTGTCTTAAAAAAACTGCAACCACCGCACAGCCCTTATCAACCTCCCTAGTTACCTCCTCGAAGAAGGCAATCAGTTTTTTTTTTATGGCTAACACTCTGCCAAGTGCTGCAGTAAGACTCACATGTCTGAAGTTAGCTGGGTCCCACCTTGCCCCCTTCTTGATTAGGGGTTTAATACTGACCATTTTTCTGCAATCCATCTCTATCCCTCTCTATAAGGAGTCCTGAAACATCAGCAAGGGGTCCAACCAGAAACCCTGATAACTCCACTATTATTTATGGGTGGATACTGTCAGAATCCTGGATTTTTGGGATTTACATCCTCAAGATTTTTAACCACTAATTCTTGTATGCTCAGCACTGCCATTCAGCCTGCAACTCTCCTAAAACTTCCTACCCTAGCTACTATAGTATTGCTCCTTGAATTCCTGACTACTATCCCACTTGCCTCACTCAATAATAGTTCCTCTCCCTCGCCCTCTGATCACAGTCACACTGTTATCCCTTACTCTCCTTTTGTACCCTGTGTTTTGACAAAATTCAGTTGGTTATATCTTTGTATATGATTATTTTTTTTTATACTTTTTTATTTATTTTCCAGTGACATATCATTGAGCAAGCATAGAGCAAACAGACCACAATAGCATTTTCATTTGGGAACAAGTTCCTTAATAAAAGTAAAAATGTGCATTTGCCATACTGAGTTACCACATAAGGGGTGTTGCTATAATTAATACAGAACTAAAAGATTTACCATCCTGTATTATTGCTGTGTAAGGGAGCCCAAGAGCAGCATGGCATTTGCTAAAAAAGTAGGAATGTCCAGCATTAGTCCCAAAAGACCACGCTCAAAAAGAGCTTATGGTGCCATGCATTATACCTAAATTAACTAGAAAAATAAAATTTTCTTACCATGTATTTGGAGCAATAAACCTTTAGGAGGGATAATATAATTAGCCCATCTACCAAACTAATCCACCTCCCATAATACCATATTACAAAACATTGACTTAACAGCCTAATAACTGTCTTCAGAGATTGTTCAGTCAATGAACAGGGAAACATTCAGAGCAGGTCCCCACAGTCCCTTCAAGTGTCCACATTAGGATCTTCAGGGGTACTCACAGACCTCACGACCAATCTTGTAGCCCATTTTCCAGCCTCCACAGGATCCCCAAATAAATAGACCTTTCCCTCATAGACTATGCGAAGGCGAGCTGGGAAAACGATAGTGTGTACAATACCAGCCTCTCTCAGAATTTGCCTGATCGCGTCAAACTTCTTGCGGCGTTGCCGCGTTGCAAAACTTAGATCTGGGAAGAGGTAAATTGGATGGTCCTCCGTCATCAACGGACCTGCCCTGCGAGCCAGTGCCATTATTCCGTCTCTCACACCAGTCCCAGAGGTGACAATCATCAGGGTTCGAGGCCTTTCCGTCTGTTGTCGGCCATGGGTGGTAACTCTGTAAATTTTTTGTATGCCGGTAATTGGAGCTTGACCCGCAGCCAGCAGCTTTTTGGTAAGAAATTCCTGGATTGCCATGAGTGGATGGTCCCCTTCAGAGCCTTTGGGCAAGCCTAATACACGTATGTTAGCACTCCTGATTTGGTTCTCCATGGTCTCAAGCCTTATGCGGACATGTTGTAGTTCCTTAGTCATCAATACGGTAACTCCGTTGGCAGAATCGGCCCTTTTAGCTACCTCTGCAAAATCCGACTTTAGACCCTCCACCGAAGATTCTAATATTACCACCCAGCTATTGAAGGAATCCACCTTCTGAGAAAGGTTAGCCACAGAGTTAATTAGGGTTTGCATTTTTAGCCCCAACATTGTGAGAGACTCGTCGGTACCAGAGGGAGTCATAGCTGAATCTTCTGGGCTAGACTGCGAGGTCTGGACCCTGCCAGCACCTTTTCCTTGTTCCGGACCTCCTGCAGCTTTATTACGCCTAGGATTCCTCATATCATCTAATTCAATGGTCAGGAATCCGCTCTGATGGTCCAGTTTAATCGAAACGGCATCTAAAATGCAGAGTTTACTGTTCTTAAGTGGAAAATTTGCAGAGATGTAATTTCTTGCTTCCACCAGGCTCGGTCTCAACAGCGCCCCCGTATATGATTATTTTTTAAGCCCCCGATCATCTGTAACAACTTGATGTGCTGGGCCAGTATTGTTTATTGTTTATTTGTTACTGTGTTTGTTTGGCATCCGTATATAGTTGTTCACTATGTATGTTGTCATCACGCATATGGTGTTGCTGTAACATTTTTAAAACGTTAATAGAGATGATGTTTAGAATTGTTTTTAAATAATGAAATATAGAGAATGCTCTTGACTGGTGAAGTAACAGTTGCATAAATCATTGCACTGTACCTCTTCCTCATAACTGCACAGCACTTGGTGGACCCTAGGTATTAGTGCAGTGGCATAACTATACATATTTCCCTTATGCATAAGCGTGCAACAAATTGTTACCTTGCCTTGACCCAGAGCAGCCAGCCAAAAGCCTCTACTGGCATTAAAACAAAAATGACAGTCTTTTTTTTTTTTTTTTCATGTTTTCCCTGCCAAGACTAAAGGTGGCACTGACTTGGGATGGGTGGGTCAAGCAGAGAGTGGAGGTGTTAGCGCACAAGAGTCAACACTTGCAGTCTGGCACTAGTCTGGCTAAAAGCGCCATTTTTTTTTTCTTGACTATGGACTAGTACTGAAAACTGTGTGGCTATGAGGAAGTCGGGCCCTACTGTCAGTGCTTCACTGAAAGAGAAGGGGCAGAGACAGAGTAGTGTTTGCGGGGGGGAGGGGGCATCATTCGTTTTGCTGTACTATATTACAGGCAGGAAAAAATTTCTGTCATTCTAATTAACTCCAGCCCAGGGACGACACTTTATCTGGACAGGAAGGGACCAGTGCCAGGATAAGGGATTTACGAATGAAAGTGGCATCTGCACTTTTTTTTCTTTCTCAAGAGTTTTCCGCGTTATATTGGATTTTTACAGTACATAGTGAACAGTGCAGTTCCTGTTCGGTGTGCAACTCTTTCAGTAGCGGGATTTCATGCAATTATGCTCAATTTGATTTTGCCACACTCATCTAAGTTCACACAGTCTGTGACTTTAAAGCTGCGGGACAGTCTCGTCTCCTGGTCAGTCAAGCTGATTGCACAGTATGAGCAGAGGCTTGCTCAGCCTTCATCTGCAAATATCATGGTTTGTTGGACTAGGTTTCACATGGAACATCTAGCTTAAGTTAAGTTAGAACTACAGGATGCCACAGGTGATGCCTGGGCAAAGGATGTATAAGGAGAAAATGTAAAATATGCTGTTTAACAGTATCCATTGTTGGCCTCTTAGCAATGAAAAACGAGAACAGTGGTACTGTGTCCAGCCGCCTTTGACAACAGAATTCTGAGATGTGTAAACAGCTGATTTATATTTGCCATCTGGAAGGTATGGGGCATATCACCCTAATACTAGGCTCCCAGTGCCCTGTTATTGGTTTCGGAATACGTTTATATAGTTTATGTAATGAAGATCCACTACTAGAGGCCTTGAAATGTTGTCTCTGAAATGTTACTCTAATAACAGTATCATATCCATTTAACAGAATTATTTGTTTTTCTTGTAGTTTTGATTTGGTTTACAAGATGCACCCTGATCTTTCATCTGGAATATGTTTGTAGTTCTTTCAGTGGTAAGCGGTGATCATTCAATTTACACTCGACACCATCCCCTTATCCACAGTACAAACATGGGTTCGATTTTTGAAGATACTGTGAAACTGCTCACCTATTTTCAGCACTGCAGTCTACTGTAAAAACAATAGTCCTTGAAGTAATCCTTTCCCAGAGTCCACAAGGGCATGACCCAGGCTGAGAGATCTGAGGCATTTCCATATACTAGGGCCATGTTTCTCTATAAAGGGGAGCCACTGGGGCAAGATTGGTCACAGGCGTAGGTCTGGGGCCTATCATTTCAAGGGGCAGCTCCTTCGTGGAGGAGGGAGGGATGTTGCAGACTGTGGTGGCGCTTGGGGTGCGTAGCGTCCCACAGCAAAGGGTGAAAAAACCCCTCTAGAGCCGGGAAAATGGAGTGCAGAGCCGGATCCTGTTGTTCCAGTGCCTGCCTACAGTCCTGGACCCTGACAAGGACCACAAGATTCGGGGGTTGGACCCTACCCTGACCCTGTCCGGGGGGTTTCCGAGGCAGGATGGAGGGACCAGGGGTTGTCAAGTAAGGCACTAGGCAGGGACAGGCTTAATTGGGGTCTCCCGATGATGCTGCTCTGAGGGAAGTAGGAGGGGAAAAATAGAATTAAAAAAAAAAAAAAATTATTTGACAGTGCATTCAGTGTGAGATTTTTTATCTGGTACATCTGTAAGTACAATTATCTAATTTCCCCCCAGAGGCTATTCTGTGATTTTAACTTGATATTGTAATACAACCTTTGATGATGTCTTTATGTATATGTGTCTGTATCTTTAAGTAATCATTTGAAATAGGGAGCAGGTGTTAGCCTTTTTAAGTCTTGAGAAAGAACAGGGTGCTGTTCGAAAGTACTTGGTTGCTTGGGGAGTGCTGACAACTTGAACCTGTTTTAATAAATACTTTGGAACCAAAGAACCAGCGTGGTTCATTTATGTGTGAAGCCTTAGCATGGATGTTCTGTATGTGTTTGGTGGGGGACCACTAGAGCCAGAGAATGGTTTTCAGTGGGGTTGTCTAATAGGTTAAATGCTGTGCTGTTGAAACTGTATAGGACAATGAAAGGTACACAGCTAAAGCAGTTCATTCAAACTACCTTTTTTTTTTTTTATAAACTAATTAGTCACTGTTTGAGTGTGTGTGAAGCTAAGGAGTTGACTCTGTGCACTGTCAGTGTAGTGCATGCGTGTTTGTTCTTATTTGTTACTATTCACTTTACATCTTTGCTTATAGCATTTTCCCTTCCTGCACCAAACCTTTAAAAAGTCGAAATAGTGAAGCATTCTGATCTTGTGTTCCGAGTGTTTGTTTTTTTTGGAATTTAATTCCTTTTTATGTCGTGGTTCTAGTACACTTATCCAGCTGCTGCACTTTTTATGAAAATTTCATTTATTGATGAATTATATACATATAGGTTTATACATTTCATCACACTGCATGTGTATATATACAGTTGATACATTTCCATGACCAGATAACAGTAAAAAGTACAAATTATGCATTATCCTGTTGTAATATATGGATCATGAAAATACTATCGAAAACTGTGCAAAAAAATCCTTGTAATAGATACCATTTCCCCATAATAGTACACTTCACTCCCAATAATACTATCGTTCAGACTTTAGAGCGATAGTATTATCAATCCTACCTAGTAACATAAGCGCACACCCTACCTCGCGCTCAGCGCGAGCAAACTCTTCAGTAGTCAGGACGAATAATTTAAAAAAACGTCTCCACAGCAAACAAGCGACACAAAACTGTCCGGTGGCATTTTCTAGTACAAAAGGCAACAATAAAATCTCTGTCAAAGATACAGTTAGTTACTGAAAACAGGCTACAGTTCGTGTCTGACCTGGAAAATCAAAATACCTTAAAAAAACAGCCTTTAGCTGTTACTCTTACAACGAACTGTTTCCTGCACTTTCCTGATGACCTCTTCAAACAACTTCCTGATTCCTTATTCAAGCCACGCCTCAGCCTGCACAACACTCCAACAGGTAAGACCTCACCAGCTTCTCACATCCATATATTACATAGAGAATACTGGCTGAGCAGTCGTGCTAAACCAATGTGTTCAGCAACAGAGGTGTTTATTATTCCATGCGACTTCGAGAGCGAAGCGCGAGAGGTCCAATGGAATTATAAACCCTGAGGTGGCTGAAAACACACTGCTTCAGCGAGATTGAGAAGTCAGTATTTTTTATAGTGTATGGTAAGATTTTTAACGAGAACCACGTATGGTTCGCGGCAGTTCCTTGTGTCGCACGGCTTACTTTCAAGATAGTCTCTCATTCCAAATGAATGGGACGCTGTTCTGCACATACAGTCAGTACAGCGTTCCATTCATTTTTGACTCTGTGGATGAACAGCGTTTCGGTATGGTTGGACGTTTAACAAGAACAACGTTCCACCATACACTATAAAAAATAAAAAATAGGTTACAGTGAATTACTTGGCTGAAAGTCCATCTTGAGGTTCTTGGGGCATAGAAACCTCTCAAGCTGCACTGTGGAGGTTATATATGTCCCCAGAACCTCTCGATGGAATTGCAGCCTTGTAATTCACTGTAACCTATCTATTATTCTATTTATATTTGTTGTTTAGTGGTTATAAACCACTGCCGAGTACACAACAACTCCATAAACCACATATGTGGTTTACGGAGCTCCATGAACCATAGGCACACAAAAAGCAAAGCAGCGACTTAAGCCACTGGATAAGCCGTCCTCGCGCCGCGTATCCAGTAGCACTAGATTTTTCAAACAGTTGGCGCAAGGCACAAGTTTCTCGACAGCTCCGCAGTACCTCGTGAAGCAATTTTTTAAACTTAATCGAATCAAAAACTTAATAAAATCAAAAAGTGGTACCATGCTGGTAGAACCAGGAAATATAAAATAAAACATGGGTAAGTGTGTTTAAATGGTGATTTTATGCACACCCTCAGTGTGTGATGCCCATATAAACCCCTCTGGCTTCGCCCTTGGGGTTTATGGGGCATCGCACACGCGGGTGTGCAGAAAATCCCCATAAACCACACTTACCCATGCATTGTTCTATATGTATGCTACATTCATGTCACCCACATATTTCTGTATTTTTGGTCGACCCTTTTTGTATCTGTTGGAACAGCACAACAATAAAATTAAACACATTTTTAACCAAGTATTTTTTGTCTGTCTGATATTTCAGTTGGCCATAGTCCATATAAAGTTATTATATTGTTTGGTAATTAGATAAATACCTTTGGCCCCAGTGCCTTCATCACTGGGAGGGTATGGTTTGTTGAGTCCATTTTCCACATTTTTCCAGCAACCTATCTCTCTTTGGAGCCAAAGATCATAGAGTAGGTTGTTTTCTCCATACTAAAGACTTGCTGTTCCCTAGCTTTCCATTCAGTAATAGTGGGGAATGTTTCTGTAAGTGTGTAAGCCAGTAGGAAGTGTTGCATTTTATGGCTACAAGACACAGGCTGTATTACACAGGTTCCTCTGTGGAGGATGAGTGATTCATAGGATAGGGAGACTCAAGATCAAGTAGGGGAAACCAAATGGAATTTGTTGGCCCCAGATAGTAACCATCTCAGAGTGGATTTGCTGCCAATGCTCTTGGATGGACTGACAGTTCAAAAAAAATATGCTAGTGTGGCCTTTGAGTATGGCAGCCCCTCCAATAGTGATCTGAACCCCTGCAAAGAAGTGAGATGTGATGGTAGGTGCACATAAATATTGCATTCGAATTTTCCATTAGTATTCCCTTGTAACTTGGCAATAAAATTACCTTTCTCATGTTCTTGTTGGAACTGCACAAAAAGAAGAGACAACAGACAAGTGATATCTGAGTAATAAATGTAATTTATTACTGGTAAATAATAATAATACAGGCTTAC
Organism: Neoceratodus forsteri; assembly: GCA_016271365.2. NCBI lineage: Eukaryota > Metazoa > Chordata > Ceratodontiformes > Ceratodontidae > Neoceratodus > Neoceratodus forsteri. The sequence goes on from CM057456.1 coordinate 350,298,149, forward strand.
AACCAACAGTGTAATCACTGGGAGAGTATCCAGTTTCCTTACCTACAGGGTGCAGTCTCTAGTCTAGTCTCAGAGAAGCTACGTGCTGTAAAAGGTCTTATACCCTGATAATTACTATAGAAACAGCTAAAGAAGATACATAAAATGTGTGTAATTGGCCAAAAACAGGTGGCCTGAGTAACTGTCCTAAATAACATAAGAAGTTGCTTAGCTAGCAGAAATAGCTGAATACAACGAGCTTCTGTATAAGTGTACAAGGCCACTTGCAGTTACAGTGATGCACAAGCAGTAAAGATGGCACTGTTGCCTAACTTATGCTTATACAGTAAAAAATATAATGGAAAGCATCTCCCAGGACTAAGATACATTTGTAAAGCATAATGAAGGATGATATGCCTTGGTAAAATACAGTAGGACATAGATCCTGGCACTAATGCTTATACAATAAGTGTCTCTGCCCTAAGCTAGTACACATACCTACATATGAGTTGCTGTCTCTGAGGTGGGGGGTACAATCGGGTGCTGGACCATGGATAACATTCCCCCCCTTGTTGCCTCAGAAGGGGCAACAATCCCAGTTAGATTAGGATGGAGCTAAAAAGGCATTTACAAGCCCAATGCACGAGCCTTATAAAGGAATTCGACTTGTTCTCGGTGTTGTCTTCGAGTACGTCGCAGACAGTAGAGGGTTAGTATAAGAAAAATAATCAAAAATATTTGGATAATAACAAAAGCTTTAAAAGTCCGTTCTAACTAAGTATTGGATAGAGCAGTACTTAAATCACTATCATGAATAAGATCATTAAGAGCATCACCAGCCTTAGAAATATTGTTGTTAATATAGATTAAATGCGAATCCTTTCCGGCTAAAAGAGGTTTGAAAGAAAGAGTCAAAAGGTCAATGTTCACATTAAACATGGGCAAATATTGAGACAAGGCAAGCAAGTATTGCGGATCGGTATCAGTAACATGTGGTTCAGGGAGAAGAACAGGAGTGATCACTGTGTGTACAATAACTGTTTTCTGCTGTGGAGTAAAACAAAAGTTAGGTGCTGAAATAACATAAGATTTTTGACCATAAGGAAAGGATTTATGATTTGTCACAACACAGTACTGTCCATCAGAATTGTAAGTCACTCTTACAGTTGGAACCCTCCATCGCTGTAAATGTATAAGGCAAGAGAAAGACTGGTTGGTGAGTCGTGAAGTGAAGCGATGTACCTCTTCCAGGTTGCTTCGGAATGTAGCTGTTCTGGTGGCAGACGCGGAAGATGCAGCTTGCAGAGATTTGGATTCGTCATCCTCATCAACATCAGTTAGTTTAGATGGCAGATTTTCACCCAAGGAAAGAGACCAGTCGAGATGTTCTGGGGAGTATCCACAGACAGGTTTCACAATATCAAAAATGTTACAGCGGCACAGGTAATAGTATCCTTTCATAGGTTCATAGGTGTAATACGAGTTCAAAGGACATGCCCATATAAAACTCCGTTGCCTAGAGGCAATAATTAAATTTCTTATGCTCCATGTAGCAATCTAATCTCAGTTTGTTCTACCAGTCTCTTGCTTGTGACTACATCCAGTGGTAAAGCATTCCATATAGTTGATACCCGCTGAGTAAAGTGATTATTTCTTTTAGTCATTTTATTGATCATGGTTTTTAACCTGAAGTTATGTGATCTGGTGATCAGAATTTGTACATTTCTTTCCAGGCAAATAGCCTCACACAGGGCTCGATCTTGGAATTCTCCATATACCAAGCAAAGGTCACCCCTCAGTGATCTATATTCCAGAGAATACAGACCTAAACTTTGTAGTCTACTTCTATAGTCAATATTTGATAAGTCTGTAATCTTCTTTGTAAATCTTCTCTGCACCTTTTCCAAACTGCTCTAACATCCAGAAGTGGCGGGGAAGCAGAAAGGGGGGTGCAATAGTCAATATGCGGCCTGACCAGACTAGTATATAGAGGAAGCAACACCTCTGATTCCCTACTCTTTATATGTTTCAATATGCAGGAGAGAGTACCGTGACATTTTTTTTACAATGTCATTTATATGAGTTGTAAACTTCAGATCGTTTGTGATTGTAATTCCTAAGTCCTTTTCATTTTTTATAGTTTGTAATACATTACTTCCTAACTTGGGGGGTTGCTAACCTGTTATTCTTTCCCAGGTGAATTACCTTACACTTGGTAACATTAAAGGACATTTTATTTATTGTCAACCACTCAGCAAGCTTATCTAGATTAGTTTATAAAGAATTAACAGCTTCGTAATTATTAACAGTACAACCAATTTTACAATCATCGGCATATTTATGTGTCCGGGCACCATTATTTACCTGCAAGCTAGTAATTAATATGTTAAACAACAATGGTCCCAGGACAGAGCCCTGAGGGACACCACTAGTAATTGTTCCCCAATCAGACATGTGTCCCTTAATGCTTACTCTCTGCATCCTATTACTCAGCCAGGAGTCGACCCATTTAATAATATTGATATGAAAACCATACCCCATTAATTCATTATTTAGAATTCCATGAGGAACGGAATTGAAAGCTTTCTGAAAATCTAAAAAAATAACATCTGTAGGTAAAGCCTGGTCCAAAGCCTTGCTAACAGGTTCAAAGAAATTTATCAAGTTTTGTTGACATGATCTACCCTTTACAAAACCATATTGGGAAATGTCTATAACGTTCATGTTTTGTAGGTGGTCTACCATTTTTTGTTGTTGTATCCTTTCCATTAATTTGCATAAGCATGAGGTGAGACTAATCGGTCTGTAATTACTGACATGTTTACTACCTCCTTTATGAATAGGCACTACAGTAGCTAATTTCCATTCAGATATGACAGTTCCTTCTTCAAGAGATGCATTAAATAACAATGCAAGGATCTTTTAAGAGTTCTGTTGACAATTCTATAATGGATTTTGATGGAATTCCATCTGGGCCAGGAGAGGAATAAACTTTAGTAGCTTGTGTAGCTGATTTAACTTCCTCTTTAATTTATTATAGGGCAAGAGAGATTGGATGATATCTTATCCAGACTTGCATTAACCTTGGTTTTATATACACTCAAGAAGTAATTGTTAAATTCCTTGACCATATCAAGTTCTCTGAATATAGGCACGTTGTCTTTAAGTAAGGGACCAACAGATGGTTGTTTCCCTTTTAGTGAGCCGATGTAATTGAAAAATTGTTTATTATCCTTTCTAATAGTAGCACGTTTCAATTCTTGAATCTTTTTTGCATTTTTATTGCTGCTTTACACTGTTTGGCCCTGTCTTTAAATTTGGTCCATGTATGTGCAGTTTTATGCTTTTTGTACTTGTTAAATGCCCTTTTTTTTTTTTTTTAATCAATCTTTTTATGTTACCATTTAACCAAGGTGGATCTCTCTCTCTATTATCATATTTTTTTATTTTCGGGGACCCATGTCTTAATCCAGTAGTCAGTTTTGGTTCGTATTGCGGACCATATTTGTTCACTGTTTAGATTGTTTAATTCAGTTTTCCAGTTCCAAGCCCTCATAAATTTTCGAATAGCTTCATAATTAGCCTTATATAAATTTTTGTTCAAACAACATGAAGTCTTGCTGTATTCTGACTATTGCAGTTGGGTCCTGCCTTTCAACTGCCCCGGAGAACAAAGACTTAAACTTTCCATGGCCAGCATGGATTGTTCACCTCAAGCTCGGTTGAAGCCCCTGTCTGCTGTTGTTTAAACTCCAACCGTCAGATTCTTTACTCCGCCTCACTGAACAGTCGCTCCAGAGATTTCTCCTTTGCTGTGTTCAAAAAAGTCGGTTAAAGTGTCATTTTTCGCTCGGTTTCTACCGAATTTCTGCTACCAAATTTGTTGGTTTAAGTCTCTGTCTGTGGTACCGTGAGTACTAGATAGGTTTTGCATTTAGTTTCTGTGTGGAACTTGTAAATATTGGATCGGTTCGGCTGAACCGATCAGTTTAGGTAAAAAAAAGTTTGTGAATTTACTTAGAGTGTGGTAACCGGTCCGTATCGGTTCTAAAAGCGGATTTTGTTACCGTTTTTTCCAAGACCCGTAACACAGTCAGGAACCAACGAGGGAGTTTTGCCTGGCGGATTGCGAAAAAAGGGTAAGTTTTGGATAGGATTGGCCATGTCTGAAACCCAAGAAAAAAAGCGGGCCCACTGGGTTTCAACACTGCAGTGTGTGTGGGAAGCCTTTGCTAGGCTGATCCCACACCACCCTGTGTTTTATTGTCTGGGTTTGACCACCTTGATTCAGACTGCCAAATTTGTAGAATTTTCCCAAAGCTACCCTGGATAAGAGAGTAGGTAGACTGAGGAAAGGAGGCCAAGAAGTCCGCTGACCGGATGGCCAGCCGGTTCGGTTCTGACCGAACCAGAAGGAGCCCTCTGACCAGGGCGATACTTTTTCGGCAAGAGGAGAGCCAATTCTGAGAGTCAGTTCGGTTAAAAGAAAAAGAAAAGATAAATCGTCCGGTTCGGATTCAGAAATTCATACTCCGACCGCTGATGAGATAGCCAAGGCGATAAGAATAGTGCAATCGCTTACCTCGGTTCTGGCCGAACCGGCACCATCTGGCAGGGGTTCGGTTCAGTCGGTTCCCCCTGTTCCGGATTACATTTCAGAAGAATTTTATGAACCGGATGAGGATGAGGGGAAGAGTATGAGGATGATGATGGTGATTATGAAAGTCTGGATGTGCCTATTGACCCGGACATCTCCCCAGACAGACCTTCAGGTGTTTCTCCTTCTAGGCTTTCTGAGTCCCCTTCCCACTTTATGTTTCACAGAAAAGTGGCTGAAACCCTCCAGCTTCCAATGGAAGAAGCAGTAGAGGATCAGGAGGAGCCTGATTTTGTTGAAATGATGGTCATCCCAGAGTCCAGGAGACTGTCTATTCCCCTCCATAAATCTTTTGGGAAACAGACAAATAGAATTCTTAAGACTCCTAACTCCATACCTCCTGTGGACAGACAGATGGACAAGAGGTACACTCTTTCAGGCTCAGACATGGAGTTCCTTTCTCAGCAATGCAGCCATGTTAGGGTAATGCAGGCTGCTGCCTGTGATAAGACAAATATCCCCCTTGGCATCACACCCCCCAGATAAGGACTCCAGGAGGATTGATGCCATGGCAAAGAAACGGTACATGGCAGCATCTTTGGGACTCAGGCAGGCTAACTATATGGCCTACACAGCTAGATAGCAGAAGTCCAGATGGGACACTGTGCTGGCTCTGGCTAAACAGGCCCCCTGACCAGCTTGCCAAGGAGCTGGAGCAGGTGGCTGCAGATGGTATTGAGGCATCCAAGGTGCAATTTCATGCTGCTGTGGACTCCAGTGATGTTTCATCAAGAGTCATGGCTACATCTGTGGCCCTTCGGAGGATGGCTTGGCTCAGATGTACTAGCCTATCACAGGATACCTAGGCTAAGGCCATGGATTTCCCTGTTATTGGTAATTCTCTGTTTGGGGAGCAGACAGAGAACTACATGAAAAAGATGGACGAGTACAGGACCACCTACAGGAGTGCTCAGGCCAAAGAAAGGCAAGCCACTCCTCAAAGGCAGCAGTGCAGGGGCAGGCCTTTTTCAAAGGCCTTTTTACCAAGCCCAGGCCTCTTCTTCTTATGCTCAGAGGGGGTTCTTCAAAGGGAGAGGCAGACGGGGAATGAGCGGGCCTGCATCCACCCCTCAGCCTAAAGCCCCTGCCAAGCAGACACCCTAATGGGTCTGCCCCGGGCCGATTCTCCAGTACCTGTAGGAGGCAGGCTGGCTTACTTTGTCCAGGACTGGAAGTCTCTGACATCAGACAAGTGGGTCCTGGAAGTAGTAAGCCAGGTACTGGTTCTCAGCCTCAAAAAATTTCCCAAGATGAGAACCAGATCCTTTCCACGTGCAAATCCATCAGAGACCCTTGCCCTAGAGGCAGAGGTTTCTTCCCTCCTGGCTCTCAGAGCCATAGAGAGGTTTCCCACCCTACACAAGGGCAAAGGATTGTACTCCAGGTACTTCCTGACCCCAAAAGACAGGAGAATGGCGGCCCATCCTGGACCTGAGATATCTGAACAAGCACCTTTTAAAACCAAAGTTCAAAATGGTGACTCTGGGAATAATCCTTCCCTCTCTAAGGCCAGGGGACTGGCTAGCCTCCCTGGACCTCAAAGATGCCTATTTTCACATTCCTATCAGGTGCTCCACAGAAAGTACCTCAGGTTGAGTTGCCCTCAGGCCACTATCAATTCAGAGCAATGCCCTTTGGCTAACATCAGCCCCAAGGTTTTCACAAAGTGCCTCCGCAGTAGTAGTTGCTTTCCTAAGGAAAAAAGATCTCCGTCTTTCCATACTTGGACGACTGGCTCATAGTGGGTCAGTCTCCAGACCAAGTCAAGTCACATTTGCAAATAACTCAGCAAGTGCTCGCTTCCTTAGGATTCCTCCTCAACCTTCCAAAGTCAGATCTCGAGCCAGTACAGCTCCTCACCTTCATAGGGGCGGAACTGGATACAGTAAGGGCAAGAGCCTTCCTTCCCCTGGACAGGGCAGGGACCCTTATGGAACTGGCCTCTTCATTCACCCTACAGGTGTCTCGACCAGCAAGGCATTTCCTTCAGCTTCTGGACCACATGGCAACCTCCACAGCAGTGGTCCAGGGAGCAAGATTCCAGATGAGGGACATTCAGTTCCACTTAAGAGCCTTCTGGTCCCAAAGAAAGGATTCCCTTACCAAATAGTCCCAGTGACTCGAACCCTGATCCAGGCTTTGCAATGGTGGCAGGATCAGGACAATTTGAGACAAGGAGTTCCTTTTGTCACTCAGTCTCATTCAGTGATACTTACCATAGATGCCTCCCTGCTGGGCTGGGGAGCCCACCTGGGGGATCTTACCACCCAAGGGCTGTGGTCACCTCAAGAATCTCTGCTTCACATCACTCTCTTGGAACTCGGAGCAGTGTTTCTGGCACTGCAAGCCTTTTCCAAATCTGTACAGAACAAGGTGGTCCAGATCAGAACAGACAGCACCATCTCAATGTGGTACATCAGCAAGCAAGGAGGCACTCGGTCTACGGCCTTGTGCACAGAAGCAATGAAGTTGTTGTCCCTGGCCTATTCCCTGCAAACCTCTCTGATAGCAGTTCACCTCCCAGGTAAGGACAATGTCCTAGCAGATGCTGTCAGTAGGTTATCTGAGGGCCATCGCGAATGGACCATAGATCCCCTGGTTTTGAAAGTGATTTTCTCAAGATGGGGCACTCCACAGATAGATCTTTTTGCAACCCCAGACAATCACCAACTTCCTCTCTTTTGTTGCAGAGCCCCAGTCTTGGGCTCAGTCCCCCTGGATGCTCTGATTCTGAACTGGGAAGGGAAATTTCTGTATGCTTCCCCCCCCTTCCCTCTCCTGTTCAAGGTGTTAGTTAAAGGAGAAGACTACTGTATATTTCTGATTTGGATATGCCTGATGTATTTATTATACATTACATCAGTTACTGTACATATGTCAAAAAGAGATCAGTCATTTCTACTGTTGCAACATATATCTAGAGTTTGAGGCTCTGACACAAGGTAGAAAAATGTCAAGCAAGCCTCCATTTACATGCAAATGGGTCACTTGTAGTACAGCCCCTCCCATTCCCTGATGTCACTGCAGCAACAGTGCAGAAGCAAAACAAAATGGTTATATTAAATGCACGCTGAAAATAGAAAATAGAGTTAAAAATCTACGTTTCGACCTTAGGTCTTCTTCAGGAAATATCTAAAAGAGAAAAAAAACAAGTTAGTGTAGAGGAGAGGTAAAATGAGAGAGATATATATGTGGAGAAAGAAGAAGGGGGAGTCAAAGGGAGAAGAAGTGATAAATGATAAGATTAAGAGAGAATCTGTGAAACAAAAAGGTGATGATGGGAAAGATAAAACATAATGGGAGAGAAAGAGCTGGGGAAGATCCCAGGTAGAGACTAATTAACAGGGCCTTGTAAGAAGGCTGAAAGGTGACAAATGTGTGAGAAGGAGACAGAAATGGAGACATGGTGAAAATGAAAAATAAATCAGTACTCGGGAGAGTGCTCTGTCCACTGTGCTTTTAGGGTATCCCCTGTTGATAAAAAAACTATGCATTATTTGGGTCTGCTCAGCAAAATCATCCTCTTCACTGCATAACCTACGAAGTCTAAGAAACTGTGAATAAGGCAGGCCATTCTTGACATGTTTAGGATGGAAGGAGCTATGGAGGAGGAAACTGTGAGAGTCGGTGGGTTTGTAATAGACTGATGTCTTCAGACCAGTTTCCCAAAGGATCACACAAGACTGAATTCCTCCTTTTCACAAATTATACACCCCTTCCCCCTTTCAGCAGCTTGAAAGTGGAGAGCTAGGTCACTTACTTTATAAAGTGTATTGTTTTACATTTCAAATGCTCCTTACATCTGGGTTTCTGACTGGAAATACCAAGACAGAATGCATATGACATGGGAAAATGAGCTAAGCAAATATAGAGCACTACAAACACTTAGACTGATTAGTTTCTTTACCTACAACAGCTGTAGTGTAGCATCTGATTTGTGAGGGACATCCTACTTCAAATGCTGGCATTACAAGGGGGGACTGCCACAGCTTGTTTTCAGTACCTTCATAGTGAAGTGCTGTAGCTCCCACATTACTGCTAATGATTTATAATGGGAATGGGGGCACTTTTAAAGTCATGGACCTGAGGGGCCATTACAGTTCTCAAGGAGGTTAGGGGAACTTGTTAAGGGTTAGAGAGTAAGGGACTTTAGTAGGGTTTGAACCAGAGTTTCCTAGTTCTTGTGCCTGTGATTTAACCACTAGATTACCCTTCTTCCATATGCTGCAACTGATGTCCTGGCAACCTATTCCTTGTTATAGCTGAACTCTTTATTGCCTTACATCAGCCATCCAATCACTGACTGCCTAGTTACAAAGGGAAAGGGGCACTTTTGCAAGATTGTGTCTTACTACTGGTGTCCATCACAACAGAGAATGTTAACACACACAGAACATAATACAACAGCTATATAATACCACTTAAGACTCTTGTTGTACCCAGAGTCATTTATTGGGTAAACTGTTTTTGCTAACAGAAACATTAACACAACACATACAGGCACTTCCTTATAGGCATACTGTCTATACATGTCAAATCAGTGCTGCATCACACTCATATGGTCCTAGTCTCTATTAGACCTGCACTTCAGGATGTGCACAACACTTAAAGGGTTCCTCCATTGCTCAAGTGGGGAACCAAACATTGTAGGTTCTGTTTACTGATGGAACAGCATTTAGTGCAGCACCATTATCTGTTGCTCTGATGACATCATCCTCCAGCAGCATTGATGGTAAAATGGAGGACAAACACATTGATAACTTCTGGGGCTGTATATTTTTATTTATAATCTAGATTTGGACAGCAATAGGACTGCTGGCAACTGGAGGAGCACACAACAGTTACACATAAGGAGTTGGGAAAATATGGGTGTGAAACTATGGGAGACTTCCTTTAAGATAAGGTCACAACCATGCAAAGTGATTCTGGTTGCTCCAGACTGGGCCAGACAGCCCTAGTACCCCTGTTGCTGTCCTTAGCAGTCCACCTTCCCCTGTCTCTTCCCAGGAATTACAACCTGTTAACATCTTCTCAGGGGAGGATTTGGTACCTGAACCTCAGGTCTCTCAATCTCAAGGCATGGCTCTTGAAGAGTTAGAGTTTGCTGATCTGCATCTTTCTCAAGGGGTTCTGGATATCCTTAAGGCTTTTCAAAAGCCTTCCACTAGAAAGACTTACAATTCCAAATGGAAAAGGTTCACTATTTGGTGTTCTAATAGGGATATTTCTCCAGAATCTGCTGGGTTGCCTACGGTTCTGGACTATATGGTCCATCTCAATGGCCTAGGCCTTAGGCCAGCTACACTTAAAGTGCATTTGGCAGCTGTTTCTGCCTTCTTGTCAGCAGGCAAGCCCTCTCCTCTGTCAGCCCATCCTGTGTTTTGTAAGTTCTTCAAGGAATTGCTGCACACCAATCCCCCCTTTAGGGACCCTGCTCCTGCTTGGGACCTTAATGTTTGTATTGCTCAGCTTATGCAACCTCCCTTTGAGCCTTTGTCCTCTGCAGAGCTTAAGTACTTGGCTTGGAAAACTGTGTTTTTGGTAGCCATTACCTCTGCCAGGTGTATCAGTGAATTGCAAGCCCTGTCAGTGGAGCCTGATTTCACCTCTTTCCATAGAGATAAAGTGGTCCTAAGAACTAACAGGAAGTTTTTGCCTAAGGTGGTTTCAGATTTCCACCTTAACCAGTTTGTCTCTCCCTGTTTTCTTCACTGACTATTCTTCCTCTGGAGAGAGAGGAGGCTGCACAGCTTGGATTTTAAAAGGGCCCTCAGCTACTACATAGAGCGCACCAAGGGTCACAGGTTTGAGTCCCTCCAATTGTTCCTCACATAGGGAGAGGTTGGTAAGGGCAAATCTGCCACTAAGAGATCTATTGCCAGGTAGATTGTCTCTTGTATACAATTCTGTTATGAAAAACTGGGTTGAACTCCACCCTCAGGCCTGAGGGCTCACTCTACTAGAGGTACAGCTGCTTCCCTGGCTGCTGCCAGGGAGATATTCCTATCTTAGAAATTTGTCAAGCAGCCACCTGGAAAACGCTCCATACATTCACCAAGCATTACTCTCTGGATATCCAGGCTAGGAGTGATGCTCGGTTTACACAGCAGCAGTACTCAGAGCCTGTTTCCAAGTAGGTTCTGTCCCTTCTCCATGGAGGTACTGCTTGGTAGTCTGCAATAGTCAGAATACAGCAAGACTTCATGTTGTTTGAAGAAAAAACTACTCACCTTAGTAATGTTGTTTCTTCTAATGGAATCTTGCTGTATTCTGACCTCCCCGCCTCCCCTCTCAGAACCTGGTTTTTGGGATGTGGGTGGGCAGGAGCAGTGTTGGCACCCTAGGGGTGTCCCTTTTTCACCCTCCTTTATTTTGGGTGAGTGTTGTGTTTTGGTTTTTGGGTTTCCTGACTTAAGTCTTTGCTTTGAAACCAAAAAACCCTTTTATATAAATTTAGTTGCCAGTTGGCTAGTGTGAGTCTTACAGTTTCCACACACAACTTCTAGTGAGTATTGCTTGTAAAGATCTGACGGTTGGAGTTTAAACAGCAGCAGACAGGGACTTCAACCGAGCTCGCGGTGAACATTCCATGCTGGCCATGGAAAGTTAACTATTTGTTCTCCGGGGTAGTTGAAATGCAGGACCTAACTGCAATAGTCAGAATACAGCAAGACTCCATTAGAAGAAACAACATTACTAAGGTGAGTAATTTTTTCTTCTTGTAACACCATGATTTTTTATAGAATAATATTTAATGCCCCATAGAACCATATTATGGTCACTATCCACCAAAGGTGTTATGACTTTTGGTAGTTCACCTATATCTTTAACATTAGTTAAGATGAAGTCCAAGATATTATCCTTCCTAGTAGGTTCCTTAACTAATTGTTCCAAATCATGCAGTAATGTAAGTTCAATAGATCTTTTCCAGTAGGGTGTTTCCGGATAATGTTCGCCAACAAATAGTCGGGAAATTAAAATCTCCCATTGATATTAAATCTTGATAATTCTCCAAATTCTCAAGAACTTGCATAAATGAATTACTTCCAGAAGTGTCTAAATTTGGTGAGCGATAATACAGTGCTAGTGTGATATTTCTTTCACTCTGTATTTTGGCCAAAATTATTTCGGTGTCGGTGTCTGTGAATGTAACAATTGGGATTTCAAAACTGTTTAAGTTTTTGTTTACATACAAAGCAATCCCACCTCCTTTAGACTTCTGCCAGTTCTTAATAATAACTGAATAGCCAGGGATCTCTGTTCCCCAGCTGGTATCTGTAAACCATGTTTCTGTGACTCCACATATATCAATTTTATCATTTTGTAAGATACATTTCAACTCATTTAATTTATTGTTTAAACTTCTGGCACTGACTAAAAAAATATTTAATTTTTGACAACGTTCATTAGAAATATTGTTTATTAATAAGGGGCTAGAATGCAGAACACTGGGCTTATTTATAATCTCATCCATGATGATCTGAAGATGAGCATGTGTTGTACCCACCCCCTTTTTACTAATTTAAACAAGTAGAAATAAAATCATTTATGTGATTTCCCAACAAGGTAGAACCAATTTTATTCAGATGTAGACCATCCCTGCAAACATATTCATACTTATATACAAAGTCTTCCCAGTGTGTAATACACACTATATTTTGTTTTAGGCACCATTGTCATAACCAGTTGTTTAGTAATTTAATTTTATTATTAATGTGCCAGCTTGCTCTTGGAACCGGAAGGATTCAGAAAAGGCAATATGGCAGTCCCGTTCTGTCAGTAAATTGTACATCCCTGCAAACTCTTCCTTAATATTTTGCATGTCTTAATTAAAAACGTTATTTACTCCTGCATGAATTATCACAACTGGATTTTTCCCACTCTCCTTAAGGATGTTACTAGTCATTTTAGACATGTCTTGGCGCAACAGTTTGTGTGGGGCGCCACCCAGGCTTGGAGCACAGAATGATACACCAACAAGTAGGGTAAGTCGGTTCTTTCATGATAGATGTTGTCATTAAGGTGTCCGATGGAATGAATTTCAGAAAGTTTATCGAAGACTGAAGTTTGTGGGTCAAAACATGGTAATGATACGGTGAAGGTTATAAACATGTTTTCATGAATGGAACAAGTCTTGGTAAAATAGCAAAGTGCTTGATTTGGATAACGTGAGACATATCCAAGATCCCTAGCTGTTAACATAGAAATGTTAACAGATTTTGCTAAACAAATATCAGTGCATTTAATAGATTTGCAGTGAGGACAGTACCATTTACTCAGTCGTTTATCATGGATGAGATCTGGAATGCGTCCTGTTTCCAAGTCCCTGAAGAGATTAACAGTGGCTATTACATAAGAACCGTAAGTAGAGCATAAAAGTTCACAGGCAATATATTGCTTGTCTGACTCCTTGTTGTTTTGAAAAATCAGTTCTTTAATCTTATTTCTAGTATCATTGAACCCTTTGGCAATTGCCTGCATGTTATACACTGTAAAACGTTCTTCCTTCCTTAAGCCGTCTACACCATGTAACAGTGGGGTAGGATATCATTCTTAATAACAGCTTGTTGAAAATTAAGAGATTGTGCTTTAATAGCAGCTATATCTGCTCTATTCCAAATAGACATGCCTGAGCCAAAAAGGCCAGAAATGGTACCTACTGCACCGGTAACATCTGCAGTGTCACGCCTAGTCCATGGTCTAGCTTTAGCATTAGGTGCTGGTCTAAAGACACCTACATGATCGGTTGTATGAGGGCTACTAACTAGATCATTAGTGCGGGTTTGGTAAGCAGCTGCAATATCTGTTAGCATTATACTGAAAAATTTAGAAATATTTGTTGTGTGACAGAGACCAATCTCAGCCATATTCTAATGTGTAAGATTGAAAATAACTGGAACTTGCATAAATTGTACATTATTAATCAGGGCTCCTGGAAAGGAAGTGGCAGTCAAACCACTAGGAGGACCTTCCTCCTGGGGAGGGCAGTCAGTCATTTCTTCTTTAGTGGGTGGGACTACAGAAAGAAAAACAGCTTCAGTAGCTACATAGTTGTGAAGACGGAAAGCACGTGACTCCTCAGAGGTGAGGCGGTCACACCAAGCAGGATCTATGAGAGCAGTGAGGTTATAATGACCAGTATGTCTGGGGGAAGTCTGTTGAATAGAGAGAGTACCATTTTGTGAGATGTCTGTATTAGGCCATCCATGGAATGTACCTTTGGATAGGCGAGCTGCAGGGAGTGTGTAGCCGTTGAGATCAGTTTCCTATTGTATAGAAAGTGAGGATTTGTCTGGAGCAACTACCACGGCATTAAGATAGGTGTCTGAGCCTTCCTTAACAGTAATCATTTTGTTGGGCACATTAATATGAACTCCCACTGGGGCTGAATTTTCAAGTTTGCTGAGAAAGTGTTCTGTATGTTGTTTATGTGCAGTCGATAGGGGTTTGTTCTGAGAATTTGTCGGGAGATAGTAGTAGTAGTCCCACCAAGATGAGGAGGTGCAAGATGGCCATCTTGTCAGTGTACCTGTAAGCAAACAAAAGGATTAAATGTGGGGTACTATTCCGCCCTAATTGGTTAGGAAAAGTAAGTTTGTACAACTTACGCTGATTAGCATGGAACCACTTGTCGGTGGTCTTCTTTTACTGTTGAACTCGGACCTGATAGACAGCAGGGCAGAGTTCTAACCCCAGGAATCCACTAATATTATTACTTCTTGCAGTGTCCCTTTCAGACAGCACTGCCCTGGAGCCAAATGGAATGTTATGCTAATAATGGAATCTTTAGCTCATGCATGCAATTCAAAAGCTGTTCAGTTCAACTGCCTACATTCTGACCCTCAGATTTCTTCTCTCCATTGCAAAGACTAGACACCCTGGAGATTTTCTCTCTCACAAGTCGTTCCTGAAGTGACATTTGATCAAAAAACCTTAAGTATTTTTTTTTTCATAGCTACCTAGTTTTAGTGTTTATTTTATTTTACCTCAGTAAGTGAATTTTAGTGTGTTTTGCAGTTCCTCTCGGTTTCTGTGAACCAGGGGGGTAAGCAACTGTTGTTTACCTTAGATCAGAACTTTTAAGTTGAGTTCCAGTCATTTTTATTGTATTTTTATTTAAAACTAAGAAGAAAACAGGACCTTTCTAGTTTAAAAATTGTTTAAAAGTTATTTAAAATGTTTAAAAGTGTTGCCAAGACAGACAAGCATGATTTATGCTTAGTCTGTCTTGAACAACACTACTTCTCTGTTGATTTAAACAAGCATTTGTCAATGCCGAATGTTGCTTGCTTGTATGTGCTGTTTAGGTATTTGGAAGTGACAGTTTCATGCCTTCCTCCCAAGACATCCACTGTGTCTTTCCATTCAGTATTCACAGAAGAGTGGGAGGGGCAAGGGCCACAGCAGTACAGCAGTTGCCAAGGGGGTGAAGAGGTGGACAAAAGAGTCCGGCAGGAGCTCACTAAATTGAAGGTAGACAAAGCGATGGAACCAGATGGCATACGCCAAGGATATTAACAGAACTGCGAAGGAGATAGCAGTACCTCTGGCAGCCATGTTCACTGGGTCATTCAACATGAGTGAATTGGAGGAGGGCACATGTGGCCCCTCTACACAAGTCCGGCAGCAGGGAGGAGGAGGAACAATAGGCCATTCAGCCTCACCTCAGTAGTGGGGAAGATCATGGAGACATTGCTTAAAGAAAGGATAGTGGGGCATCTAGATGCCGCCGAACAGGACCATAGACAACATGGATTCACAGTGGGGACATCATGTCGGATAAATCTGGTTGATTTATTTGACTGGGTGACAAAGAAGTGAATCAGGGTGGGGCAGCGGACAACGCTTGCCTTGATTTCAACAAAGCCTTTGACACCATCCCATATGGGAGGCTGATAAACTAGCTGGGTAGGCTGGACATGGGGGAAGGGTGGCAAACTGGGTTAGAAACTGGCTAACAGACAGGAGGCAGAGAGTGGTGGTAAATAGTGCAGTCTAGGAGAGGGGCGACCAGTGGGGTGCTGCAGGATCGGTCCTGGGGCCAGTTCTGTTCAATGTCTCCATTAGTAATATTGCAGAACATCTGAAGGAATTTTTCACCAAATTTTCAACATAGCCATTTTAAGACCTCTGCTCATGAACAGTGTCACTGTGATTTTCTTAATTATCCTGTACATTGATTTACACACCGACTCGCCATTGTCGTTACATAGGAAACATGTTTTAGGTGAGATGTGAAAAATTACAGCTATACTGTTTATAAGAAGGTAGCAAAATGGCAATGTTGAAATCTGGAGTAATATTGAAAATTCAGCGAACTTCTGACGTGCATAGGAACATACAATGCTAATTCGTAAAACATTCATTATTTGGAATTTTGGCACAGATTTTCAACATGGGGTTTTAGGACCCCTTCTCATGAATAGCGTCACTGTCTGGCGATATTCGAGGCCGAAGGGTGATTTTATGAGTCACTGCGAAATCACCCTTGAATCAATCTTGATCATGACAGTGACATCATCAGGAAGGAATCTAAAACTATTTAAATGATGCAAAATCCAAAAACCTGAGATATGCAACAAAGTTGAAACCCCTATCTAGCCCATTATACAGCTTATCAGCATTTCCTCAGTTCGCGGTCGGCTTTGAAGGTGCAGGCGTGTTCCCAGTCCACGAAGATCGTCGCGCCGAGGTCGGAGTAAGTATGGGGTGGGGTGTGGGAGGCTGAGTGCGCAGTGGGTGAGTGCGGGTTGTGGGGTGGGAGACTACTTGCGCAGGACCCGTTTCGTTTTACAGATTTAAAAAAAAAATGACTACATGGGACGTTTGCCCACGCTGGGTGGGCTCCCAGCGTGTACAAGAAACGAGGCGTTCACTCAGCGGGAGTTGGACACCCCCATCGGCCAGGGACCGCTACCACGCTAGAGTGGGCTTCAGCGTGGCACCTACTACTAGGGGGGACACAGCTCAGCCCGATGGGGATTGGGCACTTGTCGGCTATACGAACTCGTCTTGAGGCCGCACTCCTGTGTGTCTGTTGGGGGGGGCTGTGCGTGAGCAGCGGTATCTTATCGGTGCTCACTGGGCGTAGCTCCCCTTTCAACTGTATGCCACTGCATTTTGGAGCGTGTCATAGACGGCTCCAAAATGCAGCCAGCTCAGGGGGGCCGCGCCTGCCAGCACACTGACTGAATTGGAGGAGGAGGTGACACACCTCCGAAATCTCCGATGATGGCACTATGTTTCTTGCACATGCGTGCAAGCAACATAAAAATTGCAAGTCTTTCGCTCCTAAGATGTATGAAAAACGTTGGGAAAGACTGCAGAGAAAGTCTGAAGAGGGGTCCATGGGCTCTAACCAGTCCACCCTCTCTAAATATTTGGCCGAACCTTCCAGGGCCACAAAAACCACCCCGGATACAGGTGAGGGCCCTGGCAAGAGAGGCATTGAACCAGCTGAATCCCCGGTGCCTGCCAAGAAACTGTAAAAGACTAAGCTCACTGAGACCCAGGCTGGAATGCCACAAAGGGCTCCTCAAGTGCCTGCTACTGTACCTTTGCCTGCTTACCTAACACAGGCTTTGAACATCATGCAAATGCTGCAGGGCTTTGTACCCCCTCAGCCACCTGCTCGAGTCCAAGTAGGGCTAACATCTGCCTCTGTTCCCCCTCCACTCCTGGAACAATTGGAGTATGAGGAACTAGAAGAAGAGTATGAGGCAGAGGAGGGAATCAAACCTTTAGTATCTTCTGAACAGGAGCTTGGTCTCCCAAAAAAAAAAATGACCTACTGAGGATCATTCCTCATAATTTTCCCTTGTAAGGAAAATGGTCTAGGATAGAGATGCAAGATAAGGAGGAAGCTCAGTACATGGAGCTAAGGGGATTAACACCCACTAGACAGCTCGTGCTTCCTATTTACAAGTTCTTTTAAAAAAAAAAAAAAAAAAAAAAAGACATTATAGAAAGTCTCAAAGCACCCAACACTGTCACAAACGTGTGATAGGAAGTAGCAAGGTCAGCACTGAATCTGACCTCCAGGGAATAGGGCAGGAGGCTGCCTGTGAAAGGGTTAAAATGCCTCTGTTCTCTCATCCTCCTGATAAGGATTCCAGAAAAATTGACACATGCAACCACCCCTGATATGGGTGAGGGCCCTGGCAAGAGAGGCATTGAACCGACTGACTCCCCAGTGCCTGCCAAGAAACTATAAAAGACTAAGTACACTGAGACGTCGTCTAGAATGCCACAAGGGGCTCCTCAGGTGCCTGCTGACCTGGCACAGGCTTTGAAAATCATGCAAATGGGCAGGGCTTTATACTTCAGGCATGCCAGTTTCCATGCCTATGCAGCACTGTACCAAAAGGTTCTGTGGCAGTCTGTGCTTGAGACTGCAGAATTTAGTCATTCCATGCCAGTATCAGAATTATTAGATACTGCTAGGCTAAGTATGGAAGCCTCTAAATACCTATTTCAAATGCCAGCAGACACCAATGATACAGCTGCCAGGTGTGTGGCAGCTGCTGTGGCTACGAGGAGGTTTGCCTGCTTTAGGGTTACTAACCTCACTCAGGATACCCAGAGCTAGGCATGGATTTTTTCCAGTCAAAAATAATTCACTTTCGGGTGAACAGATGGAGGCCTACATAAAAAAGGTGGATGAATACAAGCCCACCGATTGCAGTAATACCGCCTTCACCCTCTTCTCGACATATGGAAGGGGTGACGGGTAGGGCTTCTTTTAAAAGACCCTTCTACCAAGTATAAGCAGTGACATAGCAGCAGTATAAGCCACAGCACAGTGGTTTCATTAGAGCTAGAGGCAGAAGGGAATCCAGGCGTGGCTCCCAATTTGCCCAACCTCAGCAACAGGCAAAACAAAATCCCTAACCTTCTCTTCAGGCAGCCTCCCCAGTTCCTCTGGGGGGGGCAGACTGACTCACTACTTTCAGGAATGGTTAAAGAGCACCACAGATAAGTGGTTCTAGAAGTTGTGAGTTAGGTGTTTGTCCCTAAGTTTCAAATCCCTTTCTCCTTTAAGAACAAGACTGTTCAGGGCAGTTCCTTTTACAGAAAGAAAGCTGTAGTAACAGGCGGTTCAGACTCTGCTCTTATCAAGGGCAGTGGAGCCTGTTCCTTCCAGATAAAAAGGACAAGGGTTTTATTCAAGGTATTTTCTGACAACAAAGAAAACTGGGGAGTGGCGGCCAATACTAGACCTCAGACTGCTTAACAAATACCTGGTAAAGCCCAGGTTCAAGACGGTCACACTGGCCACAGTTCTGCTAATACTACAGAAAAGAGTCTGGCTAGCCTTCTTAGGCCTAAAGGATGTGTTCTTCCATATTTCTATAAGGGAGTCGCACAGAAAAGATCTAAGGTCAGACTCCCTTCAGGCTACTACCAGTTCTCAACACTACCCTTTGGTCTCACTTCAGTACCAGAGTGTTTACCAAGTGCCTGGCAGTGGTGGTGCACACCTAAAAAGACTAGGTGTTTTAGTTTTTTTCCCTTATATGGACTAGTGGCTAATCATGGGAAAGTCTCACCAACAGGTGAGAGAGCATCTACAGGTAACCCAGGACCTGTTGCAGTCCTTGGGGTTCCTCATCAACATCAAAAAGTCAGTCCTAACCCCTGTACAGGTGTTATAGATCTTATTTCCAGAGGGCTCTTGCAGTAGGTAATTACATATAGGACTGACGTCGGCAGGCGGCAGGACCCCACGGAAAAATTTCTAGCTAGCAGTCTCTGGCGAGGGACCGCCCCCATGTCAGGTGACCGAGGCGTCAGGAGGCGTCGGTATAAAGGCGGTCCCTGGCGCTTCTATTCAGTTCTTTCCGCCCGTTGGCTTTCGTACGGCACCTTCTGGAAAAGTTCGTTAGCCGTCAGCCCAATCTTCATCGGTTTTGCAAAATAATTTGTTTTTGACTAACGTCCGGTTCCATCGTTGGTGTATGTCATCCCCTACACCCTCCGAGCACAAAAATAGGTGTGACTCGTGCGGCACCCAGCTACCGCACAAGGACGGCCATTCCCTGTACCTGTTCTGCCTAGGCCCCGCTCACCCGGTCGAGAAGTGCCAGCACTGCCTCAGCTTCAACGCGGCTACCCGGAAAAGGCGGCAGCAATCCCTGGAAGCCCATATTATGAAGAAAAAGATGAGTTCAATGGAGAAGGAGCTCAAAATACTGAGGCAGGCGTCCACTTCCCGCGAAGGCCATCGGAAGAAGAAGGATAAGGAGAGGCACCGGGACAAGGGCTCCTCTACCGCATCTCCCTCAGGAGCCGCCGGGACACAGGTAACGTCCTCAGGAGACCGCTCCTCGGCCGCCTCGGAGGTTTCAGCGTCGGCCCGCCTGTCTGGCTCGCGCTCGGGCCTTTCGGGCGCCTCCGGGCAATTGGAGGCCTCCGCCGCCGGTTCGGCCGCAGGCTCGCGGCCTACTGGCGTGGGTGACTCCGGTAAGTCGGGCGTTGGCTCCCCCGACGTCCGCGCGGAGAAGGTTGGTAAGATGCACAACCCTTCGGGGCGGCGTGCGGCTTCCATTCCATCGGCCCAGGCTGATCCTTCTCCTCAGCCTGCCTCTGGTGAAGGCTCCCATAAGCTGGGCCTGGCTACTCCGGCGCCCGCCGGGCGCGCCGTAAAAAGCCGCACATCAACTCGCCTGGCGTCCGGTTGGTGGCCAGAAGCGGCGACAGACCCCCTCCGTCCATCGTTACCTCGTTCTCCGCAGCCTTCGCTGCCGTCCGAGACAGAGTCCCCAGCCCGACCGCAGGTATTTTCCCCCTCCATCCCAGGCGACTCTGGGGACCTTCCTTCATCAGACTGTCCCCGGCTGGCGCCGGATCTGGCGTCGGCTCCCGGATGCTTGCCTCGACGCCGGTACCTCCGACGCCAGGGCCTCGGACGCTGGCCCCGACGCCGGTTCTACCACCTCCGGGAGACATCCGCTTCCAGATGTCCCCCCTCCGCCGGGCCCTCCGCCCTCCGGGCCCTCCAATGTGAACCCGCCCGTGAGGCCGCTGGCTGGGCTGTCTGCTCCGACAGTTCCCCCGGCTCCCAGGTACCCTCCGTCCTATCCGACACCGATGTACCCGGGACCACAGTATCCAGTGCCACAGTACCGAACGCCGGTTTTTCCGACACCGGGCTTTCCGTATCCTTATCCCCCGCCTCCTCCTCCTCCACTGCCCCCACAGCTGCCAGTGTACCTGCAGGAGACTCTGGCGTCCTGGTGGGCTAAGGCCAAGGCTCAGCTCACCAGGGAGGTTGAGAGCCACCTTCCGACGACGGTGCCTTCTCAGGTTCCCATACGTCCGAGGCGGCACACTCCTTCACCACCTCCGGACTCCAGGGCTCTTCCGTCTGGGTCCAGAGAGGGGCAGGACATGCTTCCCCGGGGGCTTCCCAAGGGGTCCGTTCCTCCCCCTGGTCGGGAAAGGGAGTCTTTTTCCTCTTCCTCCTCCTCCTCTTCACCCTCGGACTCCTTGGATTCTTCCGACGGTTGCTCCGAGGGGGACAACGAGCCACGCTCTCCGTCGAAGCCCAGGCCAAGGACTCCTCGGAAGTCTCCTCCAGAAGATCTTTCTTTTACGGAGTTGCTAAGGAAAATCCAGGAGGTTCATCAGTGGCACTCCCTGGAACCAGATCCTCAGCGTCTGAAACTCGCTGAACATCTGGATCTGCCCATGACAGCTCCTACCTTGGTGCCACCCTGGATAGAGCCTCATGCCGACCTAGTCACCACCATATGGAAACAGCCCTTGGCTTTAGCCCCACTTCCAAGGAAGTTGAATAGGCTATATCAGGCTCCAGAGGGTGTTGATTTCCTGGATTCTCACTCTCGTGCCGACTCGGTTGTGATTAGCGTCGCTCACGGCTGGTCGGCCAACCCAAAACACCTCAGCTCGTCGCCACCTGACAAGGAATCCCACCTTCTGGACCAGTATGGGAAGAAGATATTTGCTTCCTCCACGCCGGGGATCAGGGTCCTGAATTATGTTGGCCATATGGGGGATTACCAGAAGGCCATTCTGACTCAGGTGGAAGCCAAATTGGACTCCCTGCCGGACTCCCATGTCAAGCAGGAGTTGGCTGATCTTGTCTGCTCTGCTCGTTCAGCCAGTCGACACATGCTTTGTGCGACATACGATGCAGTGGACACTGCTGGACGGAGCTCAGCTTTCGCCGTAGGTCTACGGTGTCATGCTTGGCTCTGCGTGTCAGGGTTGGTCCCGGAGGTGCAATCCGCTATACAGGAAGCGCTTTTCGGAGGTGATGTCAAGGACATCATCACCGATTTGCAAGAGAGGGGGACGGCACTGAAGTCTGTCAATTCCATGTACCGTCCCATCAGCAGCAGCGCCGTCCGCGCCCAGGCGGAGACCATTGGCGAAACCCGGGAAAGCGGGCCACAAGCGCCCGAGGCCCTCACAGCTGCTAAGCCCCGGCCCAAAAAAGCAGCGGGTGCTTCAGCTGCAGCGCTGTCCCACACCACCTGACTTCTTCCCTCTCCCACAGCCTCCGGACTCCCCGGAGGAACCGGTAGGAGGGAGGGTTTCCCCTCCACCTTCCGGGCTGGGAGAGGATAACAACAGATTCTTGGGTGCTCCAGCTTATCGCAGAAGGACACTCGATAGTTTCTTCAGAAACCACCTCGCCACCCCCCTCTGAAGTCGTATCCAAGGGAACATCTTCTCTTGGTCCAGGAGGAAATTTCAGCTCTACTGCTGAAACATGCAATGGAACCCGTCCCCCTTCATCTGCAAGAGACAGGTTACTATTCCTATTTCTTCCTGGTCCCAAAGAAGACAGGAGATCTCAGACCAATTCTGGATCTCAGTTCCCTGAATCTTTTCATGGAATACAAAAGGTTCAGGATGCTCTCTTTGCAGAGCCTTCTGCCCCTCCTCTGGCCGGGTCAATGGCTGTGTGCTCTGGATATACAGGATGCTTACCTGCACATTTCCATTCGCCCGTCGCACCGCAAATACTTTCGTTTTGCATTCCAGGGGGACCACTACCAATTCAAGGCGCTTCCGTTTGGTCTTTCCGTGGCACCCCGAGTATTTACCAAATGCCTGGCAGTGGTGGCAGCCACCTGCGTGCAGAGGGGGGGTGCAGGTTTTCCCGTAACTGGACGATTAGCTCCTGGCGGCCTCGTCCAGGGAGGAACTCTTGCGCTGCCTCTCCCTTACCCACAGATTTTTGCCTGCCTGGGTATTACCATCAACCATTCCAAGTCTCACCTGATACCATCCCAGAGACTACAGTTTATTGGGGTGATTCTCGTACGACCATGGGCAGGGCCTTCCTGCCACCGGACAGGCGTCCACCCTCCAGACTCAAATAAGTCTGCTATCCGGCTGCAGGCGGTCTCTGCAAGGTCAGTTCTTCACCTTCTGGGGCTCATGGCGGCTGCTATCCCGACAGTTCCTCGCGCTCGACTCCACATGAGAATTTCTCAGTGGACTCTACGCTCCCAGTGGGATCAGTTAGTGGATGACCTAGATCTCTCAGTTCTGGTCTCCTCACCGATGCCTCGAGACTTGCAGTGGTGGATGGTGCGAGAGAACCTGTTTCGGGGAGTTCCCTTCTTTCGTCCTCCCCCCTCCCAGACTCTCACCACAGATGCCTCGGGCGAAGGTTGGGGAGCCCATCTAGGCCCTCATCGGACCCAGGGCTCCTGGTCCAAGCTCGAACAAGCTCTCCACATCAATGTGCTCGAGCTTGGGGCAGTGTTGTACGCTCTCCAAGCCCTTCACCAATACATCCTTCCCGGCCACCTAGCCGTCCAGACGGACAACATGTGCATGGTTTGGTACATCAACAAACAGGGAGGGACT
This sequence comes from Neoceratodus forsteri, assembly GCA_016271365.2. Lineage (NCBI taxonomy): Eukaryota > Metazoa > Chordata > Ceratodontiformes > Ceratodontidae > Neoceratodus > Neoceratodus forsteri. The sequence goes on from CM057456.1 coordinate 350,321,631, forward strand.
CGGTCCTACCCTCTTTGCAGGGAGGCAATGAGGGTTTGGGATTGGGCAACACAACACGACCTTCACCTTATGGCAGTTCACGTTCCGAGAGTCGACAACACCCTGGCAGACAAGCTAAGTCGCTCTTCTGCTCTGACTCACGAGTGGGAACTGGACCAAGGGTCTAGACAATATCTTACGACTTTGGGGAACACCACAGGTCAACCTGTTAGCATCCCTCTAAGCGCAAAGCTTCCGTCTTCTGCTCTTTCGTTCCAGGCGAGGCACTTTCTGGAGGCGCTCTGTCTCTAGACTGGAAGGACAGATTAGTCTATGCCTTTCCCCAGTTCCACTTATCCCAGAGTCTTGCAGAAACTAGCTTCAGAAGGAGCACGAATGATTCTGATTGCTTCTTTCTGGCCCAGGCAAGTTTGGTTCTCTCTTCTACAGCAATACTCAGAGGATCATCCTTTTCCTCTTCCTCTATCTCGAGGTTTACTGACCCAGGATCAGGGGACCCTGGTCCATCCAGGCCTCAGATCCCTTCAGCTGCACGCATGGCTCCTGCAGACCTAGCTCAGTCTCATTTTGGGGTGTCTCCCCAAGTGGCGGAGATTTTGGTGGTGGCTAGAAAACCCTCCACTAGATCCACTTATGCTTTGAAGTGGAAAAGATTCACTATTTGGGCCGCTTCCAAGAACGCGGAACCTTTCCCCTGTTCAGCGGGGCTTCTGCTGGAGTATCTACATCATCTGTTTGACCTGGGTCTCAGTCATTCTTCTCTGAAGGTACACATGGTGGCCATCATGTCCCCTTTGCAGACAAAACTTTCACTCAATTGGAGGTCTCTAAGACCTTTCTCAGAGGGGTCCTCCATCTGAGACCCCCTATCCGTACTCCTGCTCCCCTTGGGACTTGAACTTTGTTCTTGAGAAACTTACTCTGCCTCCCTTGAACCGGCAGCTTCTGCGGTTTGAAGTTCCTTTACGTGGAAGACTCTCTTCCTAGTGGCCATTACTTCCGCTCGGGAGAATTTCCGAGCTCCAGGCTGATGTGCAAAATCCATACTTGATTTTTCACAAGGACGTGTTGCTTTTCGCATGAATCTAAGTTTCTCCCTAAAGTAGTAGCAGAGTCTACTCTAAATCAGTCCATAGAGTTACCGCCTTTTCACGCGGTACTCTAATCAAGGAGTATTTACTCCATACTATGGATGTTCACGGTTCTGAGATACTACACCAACAGGATGAAGGATCTCAGAAAGACTGATCAATTATTCGTCTCTTTTGCCCATAAAGGAAACAGCGCTGTTTCTAAGCAATGCCTATCTAAGTGGTTGGCTCATTGCATCACTTTCTGTTATGACAAATACAACAAGACCCTCCGGGTCAGGTGAAACCACTCCACCAGAGGAGTAGCTGCCTCAGCGGCCTGTTTCAAAAATGTGTCTGCTGCAGACATCTGCGCTGCCGCCACCTGGACTTCCGTTCATACCTTCACTAAACACTACAGTTTGGACGTTGCCTCTCGCCGCAGAGCAGGCTTCGGGCTGGCTGTTCTGCAAAGCCTCTTATCTTGAGGCTTACACAGCTAGAACTGCTTCTTGGAGTAGTTTTCCTCATCCTGGTGCCTCTATTTGTTCCAGACTGCTTGGGATTCAGTCCTATATGTAATTACCTACTGCAAGAGCCCTCTCGAGTAAGATGGTACAGTTACGTAGAACTTACGTAACAGTAGATCTTGAGAGAGGCTCTTCTGATAAATACTACTTCCGCCCTCCATCCCCCTAGGCTTTTTCAGCTCCTTTTCCAGTGATGGAAATATCCGCTTCTCTCTCGTCCGGACCTTTCTGGCCTGTGGCGGGAAAGAACTGGAAGGCGTGCGTCAGGGACCGCCCCTTTATACCGACATCTCCTGACGCCGGTCACCTGACGTGGGGGCGGTCCCTCGCCAGGGACTGCTAGCTAGAAATTTTTCCGTGGGGTCCTGCCACCTGCCGACGTCAGTCCTATATGTAATTACCTACTGCAAGAGCCTCTCTCGAAGATCTACTGTTACAGTAAGTTCTTGCGTAACTGTACTTTCATAGGCGTGGAACTGAACACCATTGTGGGAAGAGCATTTCTCCCTCGAGAGAGGGCAGACAACATTCTGCACTTGCCAAGCTTGTTTGTTCTGAATGAGCCAAAGCCAGCAAGACAGGTTCTGCAATTGTTAGGCCACGTGGCCTCAGCAACAGACACAGTCCTGGGTGCCAGATTTAAAATGAGAGATGTTCAATTCCATCTCAGCACACTGGGGCCAGAGGTGGGACTCTCTCAAAACCCATCCCAGTAACAAAGGAGTTACTGCAGGCACTGCAGTGGTGGAGGGAACCCACCACCCACGGTACATGGAAAAGTGCAGAATCACTCCAGCATATAAACCTGCTAGAGCTGAGAGCAGTTTATCTGGCCCTTCAGGCCTTCTCTCATTTGCTCCAAGGAATGGTGGTACAAGTCAGAACAGACAGTACCACAGCAATGTACTACATCAACAAGCAGGGAGGGACAAGGTCCATTCCTCTCTGCACAGAGGCAATGAGAATCTAGAGTCTAGCTTACTCTCTCAATGCCTCCTCACAAGCAATTCTTCTGCTTGGCAAGGACAACAAGTTGGCAGATTCCTTGAGCAGAAGAAACCAGGCCCATCACGAATGAATACTGAACAAGCAGGTGGTGGGCATTCTGTTCAGGAGGTGGGGCATCCCAGAGATAGCCCTGTTCGCATCTCACCAGAACCACTGCCTACCTCTGTACTGCTGCAGGGCCCCTGCCAAGGGAACAGTTCCCATGAATGCCCTAATGCTGGATTGGACAGGGAGGCATCTCTATGTTTCCCCCCCCTTCCTCTGCTACTCAGGGTGCTCATCAAGCTCAGATCACAGCCAGCCTCAGTGATCTTGATTGCCCAAGACTGGGCCAGACAGCCTTGGTACTCCCTCCTGCTGTCTATGTCTGTGGCCAAACCGGTTAACCTTCCTCAGAGGCAGAACCTACTAACCTCCTTCCAAGGGAGGGTCATGTACTCCAACCTCAGGACCCTTAGACTCAAGGCATGGCTCTTGAGGACTTAAGAGTATGCAGGTTTGCAACTCTCTGAAGGTGTCGTGGAGGTCCTTAGAGGGTATGGAAAACCCTCCACCAAGAAAACCTATGCCTCAAAGTGGAAAAGGTTTTCCATGTGGTGTGTGGATAATAGTATAGTTCCAGCTCAAGCTTGTACCAACCTTTCTGGACTATTTAACACATCTGTATTCCCAGGGTCTGCAACATTCAACACTAAGAGTGCATGTGGTCTCAGTATCAGCATTCATTTCGGCAGGGAAGGATGCCTCCTTGGCATCAAATCCCATCTTCAAGATATTTTTCAAAGGGTTGGCCCATCTGTTACCCCCTCACAGGGAACGAGTACCAGTTTGGGACCTAAGCATTTGTATTGTTCAGCTTATGCTTCCCCCCCTTTAAGTCCATGGTCCCTGAAGACCTCAAGTTTGTTACTTGGAAAGCAGTTTTCCTTTTGGCCATCACTTCTGCCAGAAGGATAAGTGAGCTCCAGGCCCTGTGTATTGAAAAGGATTATATCTCTTTTTTCGCAGGGACAAGGCAGTGCTGAGAACAAATTGGAAGTTCCTTCCTAAAGTGGTCTCAGACTTTCATCTGAACCAGTCTTATCACCTTGCCAGTCTTTTTCACTGAGCATTCTAGCTCAGGGGAATGTAGGCCCCACAGTCTAGATGTAAAAAGGGCTTTGAGTTATTACATGACTCGCACCAGAGACCATAGACAGGATAAGCAACAACTTTTCCTCACCTGTGGAGAGGTAGGTAAAGGGAAACCTGCCACTAGAAGAACCATCTCTCCATGGATAGTTCGGTGTATCCAGTTTTGCTACTCAAAAGTGGGCAAGAAAGCCCCAACCGGACTCAGAGCTCATTTCACAAGAGGTACAGCTGCCACCATTGCAGCTGCCAGGGAGGTTCCCCTGCTGGAGATCTGTAAAGCAGCTACCTGGAGGTCAGTTCACATATTTACAAAGCATTACAGCCTGGGCATCCAGTCCAGAAGTGATGCCATGTTCGGCACAGCAGTCTTGCAGAGTCTTTTTCCTAAGTAGGTTCTATGCCAACTTCAAAGGTACTGCTTCGTAGTCTGCAAGAAGTAATAATATTAGTGGATTCCTGGGGTTAGAAGAAAAAATTACTCACCTGTAGTAATCTTGTTTCTTCCAACGGGATCTACTAATATTATTACTTTCCCACCCTTACCTCCCATGCTAGATCCAAAAAGGCCTCTTCCTGTTGGCACCCTCTTTATTTTAAATGTTTTGATAGCCATGTAGTTTTGTTTCCCCTTCTCAGGCGAATCTGACCTTAAAAGGTTTTTTTTTTCTATGTACTGATAGTTGGTTGCTCCAGCTGGGGCCATTTTTTATATTAGTTCTAATTTAATATTAATAGGGTCTCTTTGCAGTCTCCAAAGAAATCTGAGGGTTAGAATGTAGGCAATTGAACTGGGCAGCTTTTGAATTGAATGCTTGAGCTAAATATTCCTTCATTAGGATAACATTCCATTTGGCTCCAGGGAAGTGCTGTTTGAAAGGAGCACTGCAAGAAGTAATAATATTAGTGGATCCCGTTGGAAGAAACAAGATTACTACAGGTGAGTAATTTTTTCTTTGTTGACAATGTGGTATGGGCCTTCACATTTGCTGGCAAATGAATGAGTTGATTGTCTGTATTGGAGAAGAATAACTTGGTCTCCAACTTGCCAGTCGACTTCTTTGACGTGCTTATCAAAATTAGCTTTACCCATGTGATTGGCAGTGAACAGGTATGTCTTTATGATGTCATCAGACAAGTCTTGACTTTTTGGAGTAGGCTGGAAAGTTTTTCTATACTGCTGAGAACACAGTCATACTCATTTTTCAGAACTGGGAGCCTGGAAAGGCATAATATTGATAGGGACCTGTGAGCATACCTCTCAACTGTCCCGATTTGCCTGGGACATCCCATATTTATAGCGTTTTTCCGCTTCTGCCCCGCCATCCCGGATTCGCTGTGCGTTGCCCCGAAATTCTTGTTCTTTTGGCCGAAAGTACATGCCACGTGGTCCACCGTCACGCCGAGTCACCGAGCCGACTAGTTCTCTCTCTGATCTCTCTCTGAGTTGCCTAGTAGCTGTAGTGTTTCGCCGAGCGCGGCGCACTGGCGTCACTGCCTGTGGAGCTTCAGCCAATCAGGCTATACTGCTAAGTCCGTTCGATTTTCGCACCTCCACCCCTGCGGACCTGAACTTTTGATTCCCCACTCAGGTCCGCAACCTCTGGATAAAAGCAGCCTCTCCGGTGCTCTTGGATCCGTTCAGCCGAGAAGAGTTCCAGAGCACCGGAGAGAAAATCTGAAGTGAAGCCGCAGGTTTGTTTGGACCACGGAGAGAGAAAGCGCGCGCGTTAGTGTTACTGACTGCAGCCAGTGCCTGATCCTGTCTTGTTCTGCATTGATTCTCCGACTAACCCTGAGTGCTGACTCTGAGCAGTGAGCAGAGCTTTTTCAGTAAAAGCAGCTGTAAATTATTTATTTATTTATTTTTTTAAGACTTTCGGGTTTTTTGGGTGGCAGATTAGAGAATCAGCCAGTGAGACAGTGAGCAGCCTGCCTGCCAGACGATTCGAACCCTGCACACTTTAGAAGCAGAAGCCTGAACCAACAGAAGTGAAGTACACCAACGGAGACTCCAGGTAAATTAATCAGTGGTGTCTTTACCAGTAGTGTGTGTTTCATGATCTAAAGATGGGGTTTGATTGACTTATAACATAAGCCCTACCAACAACAAAATGTATATTATAACTATGTTTCTTTTTCTTATATTAATAATATACATAATGCATTATGATTCTAAATTACAGGAGGACTGAGTTTGCTGCCTTGCTGGTGTCAATAATGTATGTGCTGTTGTCAACAATAATTGATGTAAGAATAAGAAACATAGTCTTATAATATACATTTTTAATGAAAAATTGTAATCATTGAGTCTTCTACTGCAAAGCCCAGCAGCACCTTATTCAGCCTTGAGTTTGCATGAACTCTTAACATTTACATCCTAGCATTTAGTTCAACACTTACTGTTCTGTTTTAAAGCCCAGTTATTTCCCCATTATGCTAGAAATGTTCCACACTTCAGCTTTCAAGTTGAAAAATTATTATTTGGGACTTCAGAGTTCATAGTGTAACTGCATTCCTTTGCTTTAAGTCAAGCTCTACCACCATGCATTTTTGTGAAAATGCTGCTTCCCTAAATACTGTATATGATTTGAAAATTCAAAAAGAGTTGTACATTTGTCCCCCCTTATTGGCTGTATCATTCTGGGAAAGTAGAACTCCTACAGCATATGAGTGTTTTTTTTAGTATCTGAGGGTAGAATTGACTGTACAGAAACACAAACAGTAAAGCTTCATAACCCAGAATTGTTTTAACAGTTTCACCACAAGTCCTCTGACCTGTGTGTCCCAAGTTTCATCAAGTGAAATGCTGCTGCCACTGGTCATGACTGCCACCGAGCCGGGGGTGACCTTCTAAGCAACAGCTACGATCAATACGATGCGTTGCTTTTATAATGATTGTTACTGCAGATTTGAGAATTCAGAAAGTAGGAGTTATACATTGTTCCCCACTTCTGCTCAGTATTTACTGAAAGTAGGGCAGGCCCACAGCTCAGCACCATAGACACGGGGGGCTAGTCCCGCCTTCACAAAAGAACGGGTCATACAAGAGCTCACTAAGCTCAGGGTGGACAAGACAATGGGACCTGATGGCATACATCTCAGGGTACTAAAGGAGCGAAAAGGTCGGAACTAGCAGAGCCATTATCAGAACTGTTTGACTGTCTGAGCACAGCAGCGGTCCCAGAAGACTGGAGAAGGGCTCATGTGATCCCATGCCACATGAGTGGTAGCAGATAGGGGGAGGCAGGGAACTCAGTAGTGGGCACAATTATGGAGACACCCCTAAAGGAAAGGATAGTGCAACACCTGGTATCCATAGGAGTGCAGGATCCAAGACAGCATAGGTTTACAACAGGAAGGTCCTGTCAAACTAGTAGCTGGGTAGGATCAGGGTGAGTCAGAAGATGGTCAACTGGGTGGCAAACTGGTTGATGGGCAGAAAACAGACTGCCAGAGAAGTAATTGAGTAGATAAATGAATAAAACATAATTCCATGAAAACAATACCTTGATACAAGTATAAGAAAGTTATTTTATATGCAACTATAATCCCTGTTAAGCCTGGCACAGTATCTGTTATGTGGTTGCCATCCAATTTAAAAAGCGCTGCAGATCACCAAGCTGCATAATGCAAGGTAGGTAGTTAATAATGTACAATTATAAGCCTCTCTACAGTAAACTGTGTGCATCACCATAACTGTGATAACTGTGTGCAATTGCACACAGGTGATGACAGGTCTGCAAACTCTGCATCTATTTGTAAACAAATGGGGGCAGGGCTTGTTGTAGTTGCGTACATAAGCTTTTTTGGCCCCGACATGCTGTTTTATTCATTTGTGGCCATTCACTCACTTCTCCAGTTGCCTGTTTTTGCTGCCCATTATCATTGACCCCATATAAACATGTCTAGCAGACTAATACATGGTGCCGGAGAAGTGAATGACTAAATGAATAAAACAGCATGCAAAACTAGGTTTCAGGCTGCTGACCAAGTAAGATGTGGACCTTACAGACTACAGTTTGGCTTCTAGTTCTTGGTGGCTAAATTGTCTATTTCCTTTTCTGTCTCTTTTAATATGTCTAATTCTTTAACCTTATCCATACTACTCTACGAGTCTGATTAGCAGTGTACTACATGGCTGGGAACAGGAAATAAAATAACTTAACATTAAAGCTCTTAAGGGGTTTGGGTCACTGAGCTGCTAGCTTATTCAGTTCTCCCACAGTCACCAGCCCCTCAAGCCCCAACCACTGCTTTAATGTTAGTAATAGAATTTTATTTGATTACTTAGCAAGCCAGAAATTGACCATGATGGATAGATGTTAAGTTTTTTTTGTTTGTTTGTTTTTTTTTGGGGGGGGGGGTCTTATTAAAGCCAACAGTGTACTGTGCAAACCATTTTGTGTGACTAAGCGTATGTGGCATCGGGTAGGTTGTGTCAGTGCTAGGATTCTGTGCCTTGATTAAGTATCATTTCCTTGAGTACATCAAAGCATTGAGTGCCTATTGTTCGGGTTCTACAGAGTAGTATATGCCCACATAATACCTAACCCATCTGACTTGTCACTGTGATGCTGGCACTTGCTTGTCACATTGGTTGCATGGTTACAATAATCTTCCAGCTGACCAAGGATATTTGTATCTGGATCATGTATTGAATTGTGTTGACTGGGTAGGCCTAGTGAGACTAGTGGTCCCTCTTTCAGGGATGACGAAGGGTTAATCAACATCCTACCCTCCACTAGAATTGCCTCATGTCTGTCCCATGCATTCTTGCATTCTCTCACTGTTTGACCCCACAACCTCCTCAGGAAGGCTGTTCCATGCATTTACCACCCTCTCTGTGACAAATATGCTTCCTCACATTACCTAGGCCCCCCAATCTACAAATTGTGCACCTTGGTCTTGCACATATCTTTCTGAAAGAGGCTACACTCTTGGACTTGTTGACTCCTCGAGGTACTTGAAAGTTTCAGGTTACTATAAACACTGTTGTATATGCACTCCTGTATAAAACTGGAAATACATTTTCCTTCATCACTGTGACTTTAAGATGAGTAATTCCAGACACTGAGGCTCAGGTGAGCAAGTCTAGCCAAGACACATTAGCAGATGCTGATAATTTAACAGGCTGCAGTTAGCACTTCACATGATGGCAGTCAGGGTCAGTTGAACACTACTATTGCACCAACTGTGCTGTAACTACCTGATACTTGTTAGCCACATTGTCGGTGGTTGCAGCACCAGTTAATCTATGTTGATCAACTGACTCGGCAACTACCATGTGAGGTGATAATTACATACCTACATGGAATATTATCAAACCTGAACTGAATTCTAAGGGCCTGGCTTGGGCTTCACTTCATGCAGTGAGTTCTTGTTTATTATTCTATGGTGATTTTGAATGGGATAAGAAATTAATACAAGCCATGCAAATGTTGTTGAAAATTGTTTTTATTTATACATGGATTTACAGATGTATCTTGTAAAAACACAAGTGACACACATGCACATACATTTTGAGATCTAACCAGTTTGTGGATACTGTGCGTACCCTTCGTCCGCCATCCTTGGGAAGCTGAGTGGATTGGACAGGTAACTAGCATCCAACCTTCTGATGGCTCATATGTGATGACGTTATGTGATTCTGGAAAGAGTATCTAAGTGGTGAAAGTACTCCTCCATCCTGGGACTCCTGACTTGAGTTGGATTGGACAGGTGAGGGTCAGCTTCTACTGCAAATGAGATGAAATTTACTATATTAATGTTTCTGCCACCTTTACTAATTTTCTGTTCCATACATCTCATTTTATTCCACGAGCAGGCAGAATCCAGAATCACTGAAGATAGCAATGGCCCAGTTCAGAACCAGGAAAAGACTGTAGCACCAGCACCAGTTCTTCTAGGCAAGCGTCCAGCAGTAACTGAGAAGGGTAAGTTGACAGTTTTCTATGCTTAACCATATATTCACTCCTGAACACTGCTATGGGTCCACAACCTGTGAAAGAAATGAAATGGTCAAAACCTAGTAAGCAGTACATGATGTTGGCCAATTTCCTTTATATGTTGCTCACCCCTCCCTCAGGTACATGCTGTGCACTTAAGAAATGTACACCAACCAGTGCCTATTTTAACATGGTGCTTGTCCTGCATTACAAAACTAGTAGAGTATACAGTGAGGGTTGTAAAATAAGATGGAATCCTACCAGAAAAAGTGTTGGCTTTTGCTTCAGCTGGTATGAGTCTGGATTTACTGAGGTGCAGTGACAGGCCAAGGAGATGAAGTTAAACTTTGGGGGGTGTAGTCTGTGGAACAACTAGCATTCTAGAGTGTAGCTAAGAATATGTCAAGTGTGTTTCTGTCTAAACACAAACTAAGTACTTTGTCTTTTCTTTCCACAGATGGAACACCAGAGAGAAAAAAGAATGGCATCCTTTCAAAGCAGTTGTAAAGTGTCCTTGACTGGGTGATGGAGAGCAAAGCGTGGCCCAGGATTTGCCTTCTGCAAAGTCTGTGCTCGAACCTCAGTGTTAGCCATGGAGGTGCAATGATCTACAAAGGCACATGGATTCAGAAAAGCACAAACAGAGTGTCAAGCATGCTGCAGAAGAAAAGTCACTGAAATGTTTGCCTCACAGCTAGGAAACACAAAGGTTGTTGAGGCTGAAGTAGCCTTTGTGTCACTACTGGCCGAACACAACTTGCCATTCACGCTGGGGATCATCTGCTGAAGTATATGAAGAAATATTGCCGGATGCAGAGGTGGTAAAAGATGACCTGTGGGGCTACAAAGGCTGCCTGCATTGCCCGTGATGTTTGGGGCCAAAATACCAAGAGGATGTGGCAGGAATGTGCGCACTTTGCCATTCTGTTTATACCTCGATCAGAGCACTGATATGGGGATGACAAACTACTAAATCATTCTGATTGGTTTCTTTGACCAGAGCTTGGGCAGAAATATTGTCGCGATTCTTGGATATGCCTTTGTGTAGCTGGAACTGGACAAGCAATATTTGACTGTGTTAAGTGAAACACTGCAGAAATTCAACATTCCTGAGAGCAATATGGTTGCATATTCATCTGACAATGCTGCTTCCATGATTGGCAAAGAAATTCTGTTTTATCCGCCTGAAAGAACTGAATCCCAGTCTTATTCATATGGGCTGCTTATGCCATTTGGCAGATCTCTGCATGAAATCTGGTGTAAAAGCAATGGCACTGCCCATTGAGGACTTAATATCAGACATCTACTGTCATTTTTCCAGCAGTGCACAGCGCCAGCAGAAGTTAAAGGAGTTTGCTCTTTTTGTCGAAATAGAGCCATTAAAAATCATAAAGCATGCACCAACTCAATGGCTGAGCCTGAGCAAGGTCATTAAGGTCAAAATTTCTTTTTCCAATAGTTGGCGCATGCGCAGTAGGGTCCTGTACTAGCCCGCTGCATACTAATGGGATTCCTTTGTTTGTCCTCCCTATATAGGCCCTGAAGCAGCCCGCTCCCCTCAGAACTCGGCCCAGCAGCAGAGACTGAAATCGGGGATTGCCAGAGCCTGTAAGAGGTAAAGTGTCCTGCACTACAGCCTGACTGTTGTGGGGCACTTCCCACCCAGGGTCGTCACTCCATATATTGCTGCTGGCAGGTCACGTGTCACCTCACGTGACCTACCGTCCTTTTGACTAAGTGCCCACTTTCCCATTTGCAGGTTATAGGCACCAACCACTAGGGGTCACTTCACTTTCCACTCTAGCTCCTCTGTCCTCTCTATACCCCTCCTAGCTACTACCTCACAGCTGTCCCACTAGAGGTCACTGCAGTTCCCTTGGATTCCTTCTACTACCTACTTTCTGCACTCATCTTTCAGCCTATCTCTAAGCAACTGCTAGTATCAAACCTGGTACCCTTCTCTCTAAATTCTACTGACTATCCTCTAAGTCACTGAACCAGGCCAACAACTTCCTCTATTTTATGCTCTTAACCATACCTCACTCCCTCCTGCCCAGATTTAAAATATTGGCCCTGTCTACCTCTGTCCCTGAGCTGTGTCAAACCCAGTACCCTTGCAGTCAGAGTCAGCTGCTCTACCCCTCGCCACAGTGCCTACCTACTTTATTACTACTTTCTAAGCCTCTTAATCACTTCCCTACCCAATCTGCCAAAATATAAGTTTACCTCTTCTTCCTGCTGCCTTGCAGGATTTGAACCCTACACCCTTGTTTCCAAGGTCCACAGTTCCACCACTCACCTAGAACACCTGCATATTTTTACTGCAGGATTTCATAACTATAAAGACGCACTAACCCTGTGACACAACTAAAGTGTTATCTAAGTGCTTCTACAAACCTGAACCAACTCCCTGCTGCTACAGCCACCAGTCTAGCTCTCTCCTATTACCTGATCAAGACTTGAACCTGGTACTTTATGCACTTCAGGCACATACACTACCACCACACCATAGCAGCACTAGACTCAGAGGTGATCTCTCACTACTATCTCCCTCTTTCATCCTAGTCCCCATTCTTTCCTCCTTCAGCTCCACCAGCCTTCCCAACTATGCATATGCATCCCCTGCTGTCAGTCTATCTCTTCTCCTCCTCCTCCTCCTTTGCCTTCCCATACCTAGTGTCCTATTAACCCTCAGCCTCACTCTCCAGTGTTTCTACCTACCCTCCTGTCCTCCCCTCCTCCTTTACCACTGCTCTACCCCTCCTCCTCCTCCACACATCCCATATGCTCCTCTCCCTCACCCCCCTTCCAGACATCACCTGTCCTCCCCTACAGCCCCTTGCACTTCTGATCCTCAGGCCTTCTCTGCCTGTGCTACCCTACCGACCCTTGTGCAACAACCCCATTCCTTATTCTCGCTCCCGGTAAACTCTCCATCTGCCTCCCCTCTGACAGAGCACTTCTCCTCCTTCTGCTCTAACAGGGAACATACACCCCAACCCAGGCCCTGCCCCTCCCATCCACCACTCAGCCCACTGGTCTTGAGTAGCCTCCATGAACATATGCAGCCTGCTGAAGAAATTTGGCGCCCTACAGTGCTGGGCCATGGCTCACCAACCAGACATCATAGCCTGGTTGAAACCTGGCTGTCCAAATCAACTCCTGACTCATTTGTCTCCTCCCAGGCTATACCTTGTGCGGGAGGACCGGAGTAAACAAGCGAGGGAGGCTGTGCATCTACACCAGGGACACAATAACTGGACATGCACTCCCCACCCCTACCCTCATAAATGGGGCCCAGGCCCTTACCCTCAGACTCACCCCAGACCCCTCTAGGAGCCCTCTCTATCTCACCACAGCCTACGTTCCCCCAAAGAACCAGCACCCAGCCCTGATATCTTTAATGGACTACCTAGCCACCCTCCACCATAAGGCAGAACAAGTCCTAGTGGGGGACCTTAATGTAAATTGGCTCAGCACCTCCTCATCCACCACCAGAGACTCATTTGCCGCCCAAGATCTGACACAACTCGTCACCCAGCCCACGAGACTTAACCCTAAGAGTGGTACCAGCACCCTGCTTGATGTTATTATAACTAACCGACCCATAAAATCCAAAACATCCAGGTCCTCCCGGACTCCTTGGTGACCACTCCCTATCCTATTCCACTGGGTAGCCCCAATCCCAAGCCCAAAGCCCAGACCACCCTCCATGGCGCCTCCGCCCTGGTGGGCTGAAGAAACTTAGGCACTCCTCACCCAGATAGACTGGTCCCCCATTCAGCAGGCAACCAACATTGATACTGCCCTCACCTTTTCACCCACACCTTCAACATGGCCTGTGATCTCTGTGCCCCTTACAAAACCCGGTCCAAAAACAGAAGCGCACCCTGGGTTGGCCCGGCCCTCCTACAATTACTTAGAAACCGGATAACCTCTGGCACCTTGCCACTGAAAACAGGTTGTCTGTCTGATAGGCAAGCATACAATGCAGCCCTAAATAAATGCTCATGGGCCATCAGGAAAGCCAAGGCAGACCATTACCAGGCCTCCTTACCTCCTCCTGGGGCTCAGCCGGACCTTCTGGGATAATATTAAGCAACTCAGTGGTAAAGCTTGCTCCCCTGCCCCATCCCAGCTCACTAGAAATGGCACAACCTCCACGAGCCTGCCACCATAGCTAACTGGTTCAACACCACTCACTGACCTTAGCTCAGTCCTCCTAATAATTTCTTTGACCCTCCCCAGGCAAACTCCCTGTCCTCCAGCACCCCAGCTTCCTCCTCGAAAGATTTCCACCGGGAAGCCAGACCCATCCTAATCAAAGCTCTCAATGGCAACAATCCCGGCAGTGACTCACTGGACCCCAGCATCCTCAGGCTGGTGCTAGATGAAGTCCTTGCACCTCTCACTAGCCTAATTAACCAGTCACTCTGCCTGGGACAATTCCCCACGACGGAAAAGCAGCCATTATCACACCTATTCATAAAGGAGGCGACAGGTCATCGAGCCAACAACTACCGGCCAATCTCCATCCTCCCTCCCTCTCTAAAGCCCTGGAGAAAGTGGTGGCCATTCAAATCACTGATTATCTGGCTAAGCATAACATCTTATGCCCAGAGCAACATAGGCTTCCGTGCGGGTCACAGTACCAGCACTGCCCTTATTGAATTCTCCAACTTCCTACACTCCTCCTTGGATACCAGCTCCTAGCTGGTGCAGTGTTCATTGACCTCTCAAGGCTTTCGACACTGTCTCCCATCCACTGCTGCTGAATGCACTCTGCCTCACTGGTCTCTCGGCTGGCCCCTGGCATGGTGTGCTAGCTATCTTGACACTCGAGATCAGTGTGTCAAGATTAATAGCACACTCTCCGACTACCAGTCCCATTCTCTCTGGGGTCCCCAAGGCTCCATCCTGGGCCCCTTCTCTTCTAGCTGTATCTGAACACCCTGCCCAGTGCATGCTCTGGCAAAATACTGCTGTATGCAGGCAGCGCTGTCCTTTTGCCACCCACGTAATCCCATCTCCCTACAGGACTCCCTACAGCAGTCTTTCAACAGTGCCAAGGCTTGGTTTAAGGGCGCAGACTCGTCATCAATCTTAAGAAAACCAAAACTATGCTCTTTTCACCCCCAAAACAAAGCTAGCAACCACCCACTCTATATCCTTCAAGCACCAACCAACCACTGGAACAAGTCTGCTCCTACAAATACCTTGGGGTTACCTTCGATTCAGCCCTCACATTTCACAACCACATCGACGCCCTAACATCCGCCACCAACACACGGCTTGGCATCCTATTCCGCCATAAAACCTGCCTTCCACCAAATGCTCTCCGGCTAGCTGTTACATCGTCCGTTCTGTCCCTTATAGACTATGGTCTACCAGTATACGGTGCTGCCGACACCACTGCACTCAACAAAATTCACCTAACCTGAATAAAGCGTGCAGATTAATTACTGGTGCCCCAGGCTCACACACACCTGTCAGCTATATGTCAATGCTAACCTGCTTACCCTGGATGAACGGCTCCAATACCAGACCTGTCTCCTCACCAAAAACCCTACTCGGGCTCTCCCCTGAGGTAACAGCATCCATCCACCAGAGCCCTCCACCATTGCAACACGGTCTTCCTACAAGACCACTCTAAAGGTCCCCAGAGCGAGAACCAGCTGTGGCCAGAGGTCCTTCAGCTATAGAGCTAACCTGGTTTAACTCTCCCTGCCACCATCACCAATGCCATCACCATCTTCACATTCAAAACCGCGCCTGAACCACATCTTCAGCACTGCAACTGCTCCTGTCTCTGAACATAGCCTCCACCTCTTTCTCTTGACAATGCCCCCAGGCAGCTCTCCACCCTACCATCCCTCCACCACTTCCCTGTACACCATGCCTAGGTTTAACCTGGCCAGTGCCAGCTGTTTTCAATGTTTATCTACCAGAATGCTCACTTGATACCGACTTGTGTAATACCTGTTATCAATTACATGTACCCTGTACCCAATTGTATTTGTCTGACCACTATGTGACATGGCACCTCTGGTGAATGCCTATTGATTCTTTGCAAATCTTTGCTATGTAACCGAAACGCAATGTATGTCTTTATGTGACGAAGTACCTTTGGAAACGAGCCTCTGGCTCAAAGGTTGTAAACTGATTCTTAAATAAATAATAAATAAATTAAAAGAAGGCTGGACATGTGGCCTGCTCTGAAGTCTTATTTTATGACCTTCGAACAGCGAACAGCTAAAGTTAAGCTCATTGCTGACAGACTGCAAAGTCATGAGGTGAAGCTGGGATTCCTTTTTTTACAGTATGCAGTGGAACCTCTGCATAAATTCAATGTACAAATGCAGAGCAGGGACAGTCAGCAGATAAACCTGAACAATGACATCGTGAAAACCATGCAGACATATGCTAGCAGATTATTGAAGCCACCTGCTGCCAGAGAATTTCTGCAATCTGTGTCTGCCAGTAATTCTTTGCTGGAAGATGAAGAAAATATACTGCCAGACACCGAAATCCGTATGGGCCCAGATGCAGAGATCTACATCGATGAAAATGCAGATGACATCATTGGGTCAACAGCAGAAAGAAATTTCATAAAAAAGTCAAAAGATTTTTATGCAGCAGTGCTAGTTAAAATGAAGAAAAACTTCCCATCACATGACCCTCTACTTAAGAATGTTGGCACTTTGTTAGATCCTACATGCAAGCTGCAGCTATCTTCCACAATTATAGCAGACATTGGTACCCGCCTGGGACTCTGCAACTCCAGGCAAGAACGCAGTCAGCTCCTGGATGAATTTTCAGTATACAAGCTGACTGAATGGCAGCAGAATTCTAACACAGGCAATACAGTGCCCTCTTTCCTGAACTACTGGTCTACCATTCTTTCCAGTATTGAGTGCGAGACCTGCCAGCATTTGCCAAACTAATGCTGACAGTTCTATGCCATTCCGCATTCAAACAGTGAACCAGGCGAGCCTTCAGCATAGTACGGAAAGTAAAACTGAGTTGAGGCAATCTATGACCGTGAAAACATTAAATGCTTCTTGCTATAAAATGAATGAAGAGAATGACTGTTTTGCTGTGCGGCACCAAAGAAGTCATTGAGGCAGCAAGAAAGGCCACAGCAGCATATAATAAAGAACATCCTGCAAAACAGGCAGCAGCAACAGACTCTTAATGGCCATTGAAGTGGCACAGAGACACTATAGACTTGAATATAACATTTGTGTAATGTGGTGCTTTTGGTGATGGTGTGCAGTCATTTTCTGTTAACACATTTTCATGTAATCATTTTTTAACTATTTATGAAACACTTTGAGGGCATTTGTGGTGGTAATGGTGATGGGGTTCAGTCAATTTCTGTTGAACACATTTTGATGCAATAATACCCTTTAAATTTTACACCTTTGTTTTCTTGGTTAATAAAATAACATCTTAAGTAATAAATACTATTGCCACTGGTCTTTAATGTTCTATGTAGTTAACAAAACATGTCCTGGCAAAGAAATAAAGAACAATACTTTCCAAATGCTTCATGTGAGGAGACTCTAAATAGCTGGCAACGTGTGGAATGAAACCCACTTTGGGACGCGGCTATGCAAATTTTATGCTAATGAAGTGTCCCTGATTTGGTCATCTGGAGGTTGAGAGGTATGCCTGTGAGGAAGGTTTGAAACACAGTTTTACTGATACGTTCATTTTTGCTTATTTGAATTAAGAAGAGGCTTGCAGGATTCAATTTCAGGAGTGTTAATTTTATAAGCAGAGGGAGTGAAATACTACTGAATTTGCTTTTCACTGTGCTTGATCACTGGAGTAGAGACATAGTATTTATAAGGATATTTTTGCACCTTTTAGAATTGTACTTGGCTGAGGTTTGATTTAATTATTATTATTTCTGGGGTCAGTGGAGGGATTGTGTATTCAACCCAGACAGAGCAGACTGTCTTCATAAAAAGGCCTGCTTACATCACAGGTGTGACACTAGTCAGTCAAGTGTTTCTGGGTGGAGTTTTCAGTACTGCTTTGGAGATTGGGAGTTTAAACCCAGAGGGATTGAAATAACTGTTTACTGTTTCTTTCTTGGTGCACAGCTGACTTGTTTAGGGGCTGACTGCTTTCAGAGCACAAATCACCAGGCTGTATTGGGGCTGGGGAGGTTTACCTGTGTTTGACTCAGCTGTTTCATTTTTTGCTGTTTGTTTAGCAGGGTAATTTCTCTGTTAAATTGTTGTGTAGGTTGTCTTGCTGTCAGCAAGGTCAACACTCATCGTAGTGGTGGGTCAGAGCTTTTAGCTGATTGTTTCACGAGGGCACAGTTTGTGCCCAAATCCCCTCCTTCCCCTCACCCTGCCCACACTTGGTACCATTTCCTTTATACC
The DNA here is from genome assembly GCA_016271365.2 of Neoceratodus forsteri. Classification (NCBI taxonomy): domain Eukaryota; kingdom Metazoa; phylum Chordata; order Ceratodontiformes; family Ceratodontidae; genus Neoceratodus; species Neoceratodus forsteri. The sequence continues at coordinate 350,339,717 of CM057456.1, forward strand.
AGGGGTTCTGACATCATTTCCTTAAAAGGGCAAGGTGCATACCACTGCAATATCCTTTCCAGCGCACTGCACTGACAATATAAGCGTACACATTATATAATATATATAACAAAACAATAACTGAGAGGAGGGACAAAAAAATAAAAATAAAACTTGCACAGCATAAACAGGAAGACAGTCATGTGGGGAGTAGTGCAATGTACTGGCTGTGGGGCAGCAGTCATCTGTGTCAGTCTTCACCATTCATCACCTTTGGGTATAGTGCCGGAGGTCACGACCCCGTGGAGGTCTTTTTTTTTTTTTGGATGGGCAGAGTCGACGCACCATTGGCGCTGCCCTTGAGGCCAATGCACTGCGTGGTGCTCGCAGGTTGGCCGTTTGGTGTCATCGACCCCGTTCTCCCGCCAGTTCTTCATCTCCCACCGTAGAGGTTGCACCTCTTGGAAGCTCTACTCACAAGAGGCCTGCTGTTACATCGAAGCCTTCGGCTCCGTTTTTTCTCGACGCCGAGTCCGTCGACTCCGTATATCAAATATTTCCTGCCAGTTCTGCTGTCCACCACCACTCGACGTCGCCTGGTAAAACTGTTCCTTTTCTTTTATTAGCGATGTCGAGTCTTGTTTTACTTATTTTGTCCATAGGTCATGTGTTGGTCGGGAGGCAAGAAAACTTCCTAAGATGGGATGGCCCCCTATGTGTCGGTGCCCGTGTGGCTGTAAACAGTGCCGTCAGACTAGTATGACCATTGCCTCATGTGCCTTGGCCGCTACACAACATGGTTGTCGTGCTGCTTCTCCATAGATCGTGGTGTCATCGAACAGCAGCGTGAAATTTGGGCGAGCTCCGCTGACTTTCGAGGCGGAGCGCGCCTCTTTGGACCAAGCCACGGTCTCTCAGCCTTTCCTCCGTCACCTCCCGGTTCTATATGGACTGCGGAGGAGGGGCTTCTGCTCCTGGTAGCCTTGCCATTGCAGAAGCCCCTTCACAGTGCAGGAGGTCAGTCCATTCCCCGCTGGCGTGGTAGGAGTCATCGCTGTGGCAGTCGCCCTTTGGGGTGGCTCCCTCGTTGTCGCTTCCTCAGCTCAGAAGGCCTAGGTCGGCACCGTCCTCGATGCCATCTGTCGGCGCCGTCTTGGGCCTCGCAGCTGTTTGTGGCGCCGTGGGCCCTGATGGCACTGTTGTCAGCGCAGTCTCTGCTGTCGGCGATGTTGACGGCGCCGATGGTGCTGACAGCACCGTGGGAGGCTTTACAGTGCCATCCTTCACTATTTCTCGCCATGGCGCTGTTCGCGGCGCCGTGGTTGAGCATGGTGCCGTGTCCAGCTCTGGTGCCACTTGTGGCGTCAAGCGAGGACACGGCACTGTGGGGGTTTCTGATCTCGGCACCGAGAGCATGGTCGGGACAGTCGTTGGCACCGTCTCTGGCCTTGGCGCCACTTGCGGAGCTGTGGGTCGGGACGGCACCATGACAGGCCCCGGCCCCGATACTGCTGCCGTCCTCGGCGTCATGTCTTCTTCACGTGCCGTTCGCGGTGCAGTTGAGGTCCTCAGCGCCAAGTGTGGTGCAGTCACTCAATTGGGTGCCTCATTCAGTCAGGATGGCAGCGGGCATCCATGTATGGTCTGGCACAGGACTTCAGTGTCCACCTCCTCGGAGGCAGAATTGGACTCTGGGTCAGATAGGCAGTCTGACTCTTTGGAATTGGCTGCTCATGTGGACACCTTGGTAGTATCCTCGACAGACCAGAGCCAGCCCCCCTCTGAGAAGCGGACAGTTGCTCCTGGGTCTGGGGTCAGGGGTGCTGACCAGCAGGCAGTGGTGCAGGCCACCATTGCTCTGCAGCCTGGCCTTGGAGGGTTTTTTGACCCCTCAGTGGTGGTACCCCTTCAGGTGGTGTGCCTGGATTGCCCAACTTTAGGGCCGATTAGAGCACCCACATGAGGGAAGGGTGCTGCTCCCTGGATAGCCCCTTCAGAGGCTGACCAGGGTTGCCAGCTGCCTAGGCTGGCTTTTTCGAGGAGAAGGGCTCTTTTGGACTCTGAAGGGTCGAGGGGTAGGGGTTCGACGCAGCGACCCTTTTCTGGGACCCATCTGGGTTCTGGAAGGAGTCGTAGTGTGGATCTCTGCCCTTCCTTTTCAGTTTCCTCGAGAGGGCCCCATTCTTTGGATGTAGGGGACCGTCCTTTTGGACTTTCATGGCCCCGGTCACCTTACGGGGGGATTCTTCAGGGCATAGCCTAGGCAGTTCCAGTATGGTTGACCAGCTGTTGGCTGTTGAGTTTTCCAGAGCTCCCTCTTCCCTTGGGGCTCCAGGTGTGCTCTCTAGCCCAGGCGGAGGGCAGACAATTCCTGTTGTCGGTTTGCCCCCTCTCCTCTGCCACCTTCTCCTTCTCTCCCAGGTATTATTGGTCCGAGCGGCCCTCTCTCCTGGGAGCAGTTCAGAGCTGTGGCTGCTCGATTTCCCTCTTATGTTAGGGCCATGGACAGACAGGTTTTTCAATCTCCCCCTGAGCAGCCAGCCTCTGAACATTTGAGGTCCTCAGACTCCTCATCCTTCTCTTCAGGAGGTAAGGAAACATCTGTCTACATCTCCCCAGCTGCTGATCTCGCTGAGTATCAGCGTTTTCTCGTGAGGATGTTGGAGGACCTGCATATCACCCCACCCACTCAGCACATTCCAGAGCATCAGACGCATGCTTTTTTGGGTGATTTCAGTGCGGACATTCTTGTAGTGCACCCCTGGCCTGCTCCCTTTCGGGAGGCGTCGAAGCACTTCTGGCAGAGACTCTTTTCCGGAGTCCAGCCCCTAGGGATCTCCGCCAGAGGTATTGTGCCCCCCCCCGGAGTCTCCAGGTAGTCTGCCTCATCCTAGCTCAGGATTGACGCAACTGGATACTCCTGATGGGCATCGCGCCCTTCACCGTGTCCGGCCCCCAGATGCAGACTCCATGGATTTTGACTTCTGCGGTAGGAGGATTTTCTACTTGGCATGATTGCTTCTCTCTTTATCTGCTCATCAGGCCCACTACGCTACTTATGATGGGTTCCTGTGGTCCAGGCTAGGTCATCTCCTAGCCTCGATGCCTGACACGGAGGAAACCAGACAAGCCATTGCACTCTCTGCACATGGCCTGGAGCTAGCAAGGCATCAAGTAAGGACATCTTACGACTCAATGAGGTAGCTTCCAGGGTCGTAGGGACAGCGATCTGCACTAGGCGGACGGCACGGCTGCGTCTCTTCCGGTTATCACCAATGGCCCAGCATAGGGTGATTACCTCTGCTTACCAGAGAACCCATCTTTTCTCCCGTAGGATGAGATGACGACTGTTGGGGCAACTTCCTACTGCCTCCGGGGGGTCCCCGTCTCACTTTTCCCACTCTCGGGCCTCTCCAAACCCGTGAAGGTTCTCTCTCTCTCTTGGTGTGCCACCCACTGAGAGCTAAGGGACTTAGTCCCTTAGGGTTAAGGCCCCCTTCGGGGGGGGGCTCGGCACTCACCCAAAGGTGATGAATGGTGAAGATTGACACACATAAGATATGAAAATTGCGTACCAACCGTAATTCTGATCTTTCTGTGTATCTTCACCATTAATCAGAATCCCACCCTCCATCTCCCTGGGGCCTCAGTCTCTGGGTCCCCTTCCCTCTCTGTGCCCTCTCCTCCACCCCTCTCCTTTCTGTTGGTCAGGAGTGGGGTGACCTTGGGCACATAGGGAGGTGTTTTTCTCTAGGGGGATAGTGGTCAGGATGGGGGGGCACTCCTTCCTCAGTGCCTCGGCTCCACCCCCGTGTGGGGGGGTGGTAGTTGCCCTTTTTTTCTGTTCTCTCTCCCCTACTCCCTGTCAGCTTTACTTTGATTTCCTTGTCCTTTGGACACAACCTAAATTTAATTTAAGAAACTAATTTTCTCATACCAAAAATTTGATTTTTGGAGGGGGGGTGGTATTCCCTGTATCCTGCCTTTTCTTCCAGAATAGCCGATTCTGCTTATGTTGGAGTTATTGCCAGTGATTCTGTGCCTTGAATTCTGGCAGTTTAGCCTTCTGGCTACTCCTTGGCAGTTCCTATACAATCTGGAGACAGGTCAAGGTTCCAGGGTATGTTCCTTATCTCCCCCACATCCTTACTTCTAAATTCTTTAACCTCCCTCCCTCCCTCCTCCACTTCCAGAGATTGGGGCCCCTTCCCTTTCCAGCTTATTCTGTCCTCTCAGTCGTTTATTTCTCCTTTTAGTTTGTATATCTTTTCCTTTGTCTGTTCCTTGGACTTCCTTGTCCCTCCTCCCAACCCTTTCTTACTCTCGGGCGACTCAGAACTGGCGGGAGGCGGGTCGATGACACCTAATGACCAACCTCGAGCGCCCGCAATGCGTGAACCTCGGTGAGCGCCCGATGGTGCATCGACCACCATCCCAAAAAAAAAGGCTCCTGCGGGGTCGTGACCTCCAGCGCTATACCCAAAGGTGATGAACAGTGAAGATACACAGAAAGATCAGAATTACGGTAGGTACGTAATTTTTATTTCCGGGAGTCTTTCTGGAGGCTCAGATGCTGCCCTATTTGCAGGCAACTCTCTGCCCTGAGGGAGGAGGTTGCCGGTCTTCAGGCCACACTGGACAGTAGAAAGGGAACTTCCCCCACCCAGGAAGCACTAGGGCCACCACCACTACCTCAGAGATTGCCAAGAAAGTGCAGCTGCTGGACCACAGTGGGCTCAGGGAGGGTGAGGGTGGTAGAACAGAGGCACATCCAGTCAGTTGTACTAATCCACAATCCATACACCATTCTGGTGGAGCATAGTTCCCCTATGGATGCACCCACAGAGGAGACTAAGGAGGTTGCTGACTACTGTTGCAAGGGAGGCCCTCAAGAAGGAGGCAGAGGACACCACAGGGAAAGGAAGCAGCTCCTGGTGGGGGACAGAACTGGGGGAAGCAGGGAAAACTGAAGTAAGGTGCCTGCCTGGCGCCATGACTTGGAGGGACAGGAAGCACATCCTCAGGATCACGAAAACAGCTACACGGGAGACTGAGCTGGACGTCATTGTACATCTAGGAATGAATGACTTGGCTCAACATGAGATTAGAGCAGTGCAGGAGGAGTTTGTGGAGTTGGGGAGGGGTCTAAGACAAGTAGCACACACAGTATCCTTCTTAGAAGTGCTGCCTGTCTATGGCATGTGTGAGGCAAGGGTACTTCGCACCATGCGATTCAAAGAATGGTTGAAAACATGATGTGGAGCACAGGGGTTTGGCTTCATTGGGGATTGGGGTTCCACCTGGAAGGATACCAGCCTATACTGGCAGTATGGTCTGCATCTGTCCAGGAAGGGAACATGTCTTCTGGGCGATCGGTTTAGATGCTTCATTGGCAAGCTTTTAAACTAGTCAAGGGGGAGGCACTGATAAGCAGCAGGAAATTCCCAGCCTCCCCCTACAAAACTGGGTACTAAATGAGGAAAAGACCAAGGTAGAAAGGTCAGTGGGGAGCAGGACAGGGGTAAATGGAGAAAGCAAAGTCAGTGAGGACAGGGATGTTGCTACAAGAGGTAAAGCCATCAAAAAATGGAGAGCAATGAGTACCAATGCCCGTAGTCTGGGTAACAAGCTCCCTGAATTAGTGGCCTTGATGTAGGAGGAACATCTGGGTATCGTGGCAGTCACAGAAACATGGTACACCCAGAACCATGACTGGGACCTAAACATACCAGGATACACTATCTACAGGATGGACAGGGAGGGTAAAAGAGGAGGAGTAGCTCTCTACATAAGGGAAGGAATCAAAGCAACAGAACAAAAGGGTGAACAGGGAGGAGAGGAAGTACTGTGGGTCAATTTGGAGACAGGCAATGGCACCACAATCCGCACAGGGGTTGTATACAGGCCCCCATCTCGGGGAGGAAATGATAGAAAGTATCCTTAGAATGGCAGAAAAAGGGGAGATATTGCTGATGGGGGATCTGAATATGCCTGATGTTAACTGGAGTGCAGTTGCAGCAGCCACTTCTAAGAGTGGGGTTATTCTAGATGCCCTATGGGGGCATGCCTTAGACAACTAGTATTGGAACCCACTCGAGAGGGAGCAGTCTTAGACCTGGTACTGTCAAATGGAGAGGGAGAGAAGATCACAGATGTAGAAGTGGGTAGCCATCTGAGAACTAGCGACCATCAAACAGTATGGTTCATGATAAACACAGCAGTAGAGGTCAAACCATGCAAGGTACTGGACTTTAGGAGGGCTGACTTTGCCAAAATGGGCGAGTGCCTAAGGAATGCACTAGCAAATGGGCAGGAAGGAGGGTGGAAGAACAATGGGGAATAATCAAAACTGCCATCACAGAGACAACAAGCCTTTGTGTGACACAAATAAACAAATCAAAACGATGTAAGAAACCACTGTGGTTCTCAAAGGAGGTGGCAGAGAAGGTTCTAGAGAAAAAGAAAGCATTCAGGAAGTACAAGGAATCACAGAAGGAGCAGGACTGAGAATTGTATCAGTTAAAGCAAAAGGAAGCTGGGAAGGCAGTCAGAACAGCAAAGGCCCAAACCGAAGAAAAGATAGCCAACTGAATTAAGAGGGATACAACCTTTTATAGGTACTTCAGGGAGCGAAGGAAGATCAAGGGAGGGATGGTGAGGCTTAATAAAGGGGAGGGGGTGGGCAGAGGGTGACTGTGAAAAGGCAGAGATACTAAACAAATATTTTAGCTCAGTATTCACAAATTAAGAGGGGGAGGTACCTAAACCAAACAATAGAAACACACTGCATACAGGAGTAGATACCAGCTCATTCACAGAAGAAAGGGTTCTGAAAGAACTCTTAAAACCGAAGGTGGACAAAGCAATGGGGCCTGATGGAATTCATCCCAGAATTCTAAAAGAACTAAGGGTAGAACTAGTGACACCACTGACTACCCTCTTTAACAAATCATGGGAAGATGGGGTGGTACCTGAGGACTGGAGGAGGGCAGATGTTATTCCACTTCACAAAAGTGGGAGCAGGGCAGGTCCCCCCCTGTACCGGGACCCATAAAAAAGCACCCAGAGCAGGTGCTGGTGGTAGTTCCCCCACCAGCTCAGCCTGACTCGTACCTAGACCCACCCCCACCTCCACAAATGCCTCCAGGGGTGGTTGTAGGGGGGGGGACTCTCCCTGCCTCTGGAACAGTGCAGGGAGATTACAGCAGGTGAGTGGGTTCTGGAGATAATTGCAAGGGGGGGCATGCGCTAGAGCTAACCTACACTCGTCCAGATCATCCTCTGCCTCCTTCCTCTTGTCGTCCGGGACATCTGTTCCTTTTGAAGGAAGAAGTACAGTCATTACTACAAAAATGTGCTGTAGAACTAGTTCTTCCATGGCAGAGGAACAAAGGGTTCTAGTCTAGATACGTCCTAGTTCCAAAGTGGACAGGGGATCTGCGACGTGTGCTAGATCTCGGGGACCTCTGCTTCTACACAGAATACAAGAAGTTTCAAATGATATTCTTGGAAGCTCTCATTCCCCTTCCTCAACAAGGTGACTGGCTTTATTCTCTGGAAATGAAAGATGATTACCTTCATATAAAGATCAGGAAAGCTCACAGGAAAGGCCTCTGCTTTGTTCTGGAGGGGGAGCATTACCAGTTCAAAGTATTGCCCTTTGGCTTGTCCTTTGTGCCACTGGTCTTTACCAAATGCTTTGGAATAGTGGCAGCAGTCGTTTGCAGGGAAAACTTGTATATATTCCTCTATCTGGATGACTGGCTGCCGAAAGCCATATCCAGGCGAGTCCTACAGCATGCCCTGTCTGGGACATGTCAGTTGTTCAACAACATGGGGATCACAGTAAATGTGCCAAAGTCAGTGTTGAATTCTTACCAGAGACTGCAATACGTAGGAGCAGTCTTAGACACAGAGAATGGATGTGCTTTCCTGCCTCAGGACAGAGCAGAAAACCTGATTGCTCAAGCATAGTTGATATATGGGAGCCACTGTGCTTCTTCGAGAACAGTGTTATGTCTTCTAGGGCTTATGACTGCGGCCATTGTGATAGTGCCACTGGCCTGCTTACATATAAGAATTCCCTAGTGGACCCTCGGTCCAGTGGGAACAGCTGACAGATGAGCTGGAACAAATGGCTTTTGTCATGTTCCCACTTCGCAGAGCACCGTTGTGGTGGATGGATCATGAAAACCTGTTAAAGGGCATTTCATTCCTTGTACCAGCTTCTGTACAGATCCTCACCACGGATACCTCAGACTCTGGCTGGGGAGCTCATCTTGGCCCTTACCAGACTCTTGGGGGGGTGGGGTTATGGACCAAGGTAGAGACCAAGTTACACATAAATATCCTGGAGATGAGAGCTGACCTGTACAGTCTCCAGGCCTTTCAGGAGCATCTGTGCCCCTGTCCTCTGTTGATACAGATGGACAATGCCAGTGTGATGCATTACATCAACAAACAAGGGGGAGTTCATTCCTACCTATTATGCAGGGAAGCAATGATGATATGGTAGCTGTGCATCTCCAGGGCTCCAAAATGTCTTGGCAGACAGGCTAAACAGGTCACAGTCCAAAATGCATGAGTGGTAACTGCTGACCTCTGTGGTTGTCGATCTCTTTGCAAGATGGGGTCATCCAGAATTTTTCACTCTATCCAGGGCCTGGAGTTTTCTGGGGAGATACGTTGTCCCACTCTTGGAAAGGGAAATTCCTATATGCATTTCCTCCACTTCCGCTAATACAGTGGGTGCTAATCAAACTGTGAATGGAGAGTGCCACCCTCTTCCTCATTGCTCCCATTTTGGCCCCACCAGATATGGTTTCCACTTCTACAGTAGAGGATAGTGGAACCTCCAGTACTGTGTCGAGGTTTGTTGTCACAGGACAAGGGATCCCTAGCCTGTCCGGACCTGAAGTCCCTTCATCTATATGGATGCGGTGCATTTGGCCACTGTATCAGCTTTCTGTGCCCCTGTTTATGGCCGTACTTTTGCACAACTGGAAGTGTCCCGTACTTTCTTGAGTTATTCTTCATATGAAACCTCCTATCTGCAATCCAGTCCTGCCTTAGGACTTGAATTATGTCTTTGAGAAACTGACATTGGCTCCCTTTGAGCTTGTGAGCTTTGAGCATGAGTTGTGGCCTACATTTCCTGCCATGGAAAACATTAGTTTTTGTTGCCTTCACTTCTGTTCAAAGGATTTAGGAGCTGCAGGCTCTAATGTGTGAGCCTCAGTATTTGAGTTTTTACAAAGACAGTTTCTTTTCATACAGGTCCTGAGTTTTTACTGAAGGTGGTATCTGAGTTTACATTGAATCAAATGATGCACCTTCTTGTTTATTACCATAAGCATGTCATGGTGAGGCTGTGCTCCATACTTTGGATGTACATAGGACACTAAAATACTGTGTGAATCGCACGGGGGACTGCAGAAAGTCGTCTCAGCTTTTTGTTTTGTTTGCCCCTGGGAAAGCAGGCTCACCAGTGTCTGAACAGTGGCTGGCACATTGTATCAAGTTTTGTTATAGGAAGTACAGTAAGGAACTTCCTGGTGCGGTTCATGGTCACTCCACAAGGGGAATAGCCACTTCTGTTGCTTGTTTCAGAAATGTTTCGGATGCTGACATTTGTGCTTCAGCCACATGGAGCACTGTCCACACCTTAACTAAACATTACAGTCTGGATATAGTCTCTCGTATATATGCTGGATTTGGGCTTGCTGTGCTGCAAGGCCTGCTGTCTTGAATATCTCAGACTGTACCAGCCTCCTTCTTATGTTTTGGGACTGCTTTGGAATCATTACAAAGGTATAGCCTAATTGAAGAGAGATTCTCGATGAAGATAGAACCGTTGGGTGTGTACTACAACAGTAGGTCTTCGAGAGAATCTCTTCCATTAGGCCATGCCATTCCTCCCTCCATCCCCCTTCTGATTCAGTGAGGGTTACATCAGATATTGTGCCTGATCCTAATCCATGCATCATACACGTATACTGTACCCAGTGCTGTGCCTCACCTTGTATACCTGGGCTGGTCTTATCTCATGGGTATCCCATGGGTGGAGGTCCTCTGAGTCTAATCTCCGGGGAGGGGGCCGAGGAGAAATGGGGCCCTCCATGTTATATAGACACTGATGCATGACGTCATCGTGGGTGGCCCTTGGCTAGCAAAAGTTTCCATGTGGTCCTAGCACTGGCATGGGTATAGTTCCAAAGGTGAGGCCTAATGGAAGAGATTTCTTAAAGATCTACTGTTGCGGTAAGTATTTAACTGTTCTTTTCTTCTTAAAGGATCCCTCACTGTGTTTACACCACCTACCCAGCCTCCTTTGCAGAACCAGAAATAGGTTCACAAAAGAATGTTGTTGCTGTTGTTGTTGTTTTTTTTAAATCAAGGTTGCTTGAGCATTACTATTGCAGTTCCTAAAGTTTGTGCTTATTGTTGATATGATAAATTTTCACAGGTCTGCTTTAATTTGTTTGGTGTTCTTTTTAAAAAAAAAATTATTCTGAAATTTTTGGTTGCTTTTTTAGGTTGTTTTTTAAATTGCTGCTCCACTATGGCTTGGAAACCAATCTGTAGAGCAAATCCAAGGAATGTGGGTTCCCTCCCAATGTCTTTAGTTTTCAGTTGGGGCCTGGTGGGTGGATGATAAGGCATACAAGGGAAAATCATGCCAGCCACGCCTTAATAGTTTCAAAAGTTTTTCATTTTATTCTTTCTTTTTTGTCTCATAAGATCCAATTTCAATTCAAATTTATTGTTCGACTTATGAAAAAGTCATTACAAATTGTGCAAAAAAAAAAAAAAAAAATCAGTTCCACAATATATCTTGTACACTATAAAAATAAACACAAACATTAATACAATAATATATAAAAATTAATTAAATATAAGATTCAGCCGGAACTGTATAACTCTGCTATTGCACTTTAATCTTATTATAAGTCCTCTAAAAATCTAGTACAGATTGACTGTCTTGGACATTATAGATGTGCCAACTGTGGGCAGCACCAATTTATATTATAGTCTCTTCTCTTTCCTTCCTTTATTTTATTGTTGACAAATTAACATTTGTCATCACAATTATTACAAGAAAATCTTAAATGTCATAAGATCCCAATTACCCAACGTTTCACCTTGTTAGGCTTCCTCAGGGATGGGATCTATACATAAACATATTACAAATTTAGTATAATATTTATTTTCACATCTTGTAATTATTTTTTATACAAAAAAAAAAAACATTTTTTGGTAATAGTTGATTCATGCCACTAGAGGGAGAACACCATCGGTTTCTAGCTGTTAAGTTAAAACACATTTTTTCTGAATGGTGAGGCTGTTCTAAACATCATATATAGATAGATATATATATATATATATATATATATATATATATATATATATATGTAGATATATATAAGCACCCTTTGCAAACTGTGTGAGAGGCCTTTCGGCACCATGCAATTCTGCTTAAAGTTGGACCAGCATACTATTCTGTGGTGATTTGCATATGCAGCCTATGATGCTTGCATTGCGGGGGCATGTGTGATTTTGTATTTTCTTGAAACTTGGCTTCCCAGCCAAATGCCCTTTGGGGTAACCCTTGCCTCAGTGTTTGCGCACAGAGGTTCTTTGTCTTTTAAATAGTTTATATATGTATATATACATACATACGTAGTGGTTCATATAATAACTAATGCTTAGACTGGCAACAATGTAGACCTGAAGTCACCCTCGGACTGTCCTGTTCACCAGTTTTCACCATGCTACTCACTTAACATGTTAACTTTTTACTTGTAGGTTCACGTAATCTTATTCAGAGCTTAGTTTACCTGTTGTTAATACTCTAAAATCATATTGCAGGTCTGTAATGTAGTACCACATATCTGTACAGTTTATCAGCATATGCTACTGAATTGTTAGCCGTTTAAAGAAAAATTAAACTTAATTCAAAGTACATACCTGAATTACAGGTATAAGACATGAACAGATTGCTTTAAGATAGATTTAGATCACTCAGTAGTGCCCTGTCTGTGTACTATAGGTACAAAATTTAAAAAAGGGGGGATTAGTCATACATTTCAGTAATGATTTACTTAATTACAGGTTAATAATAATTTCATTCAGTGCATATGACTGACCTGGAAACTCCAGGTTTATACCACACTCCTCCATTATTATATTCGTTCTATCAGTATCCTTTCTGTGGATAGTATCAAGAAAAGGTTTAGAATTAGCAAGTAATAAGACTTTTCTCTTTTAAATTGAGTGCCAATCTCTAATTAGTATCTCCTAACCTTTGTTTGTTTTAACTCCTGGTTAGCTGCTTACAACAGGACACAGGTGGCGCTAGTCTAAAGGTGATGAGAGACTGGTTGGTTTTGTAGTTCGCAACAGTTCAAATTACAACAGTATTCAGTGTTAACCTCCAAAGACTACAGCTTATTTAGTATTGCTCACAGCTTACTTAGTAATGCTTGCAGCTATGTGGTAACACAGTATTCTTACCCCAGGAATCCACTAATATTATTACTTCTTGCAGTGCTCCGTTAAGCCAGCACTGCCCTGGAGTCAAATAGAATGCTGTGCTAATGATGGAATCTTTAGCTCGTGCATCCAGTTCAAAAACTGCCCAGTGTAACTGCCTACATTCTAACCTCAAATTTCTTCTCTCTGCTGCAAAGTTTAGACACCCTGGAGATCTTCCCTCTATCAAGAGTGATTCCTGAAGTGCATTGAACAAAGTATTTTTGTTTAATTTTTTCATTTACTGCCTAGTGTAATTGTATTGTAGTTTTTTTTACCTCATTGCTTAAATTTAGCATTATATTTCCGGTTCCTGTGAACCGAGAGGCAACCGATTCTTTTCTCTCCTGAATCGGAACCTTTTTTAAAGGGTTCCGATTATATTTTCTGTGTTTTTCTGTAACATTTATTGTTTTGAACCGATCTTTCTCGGTTCCCTGAGCTGTTTCAAACAACATGAAGTCTTGCTATATTATAGACATTAGCAGTTTGATCCAGCTCTAGAACTGCCCCGGAGTGAAATGGTTAAAACCATTCCAAAATAGAATTTTGGCACGAGAGCAGCTCTATCTGTGTCATTTCAAACTTGAACTGTCAGATTCTTTACTCCGCCTCAGTGAACAGTCGCTCCGGAGATTTCTCCTTCTGCTAGGTTCATTTCTCGGTTTAAAAAGTGTTTTCTCGGTTGGATTTAACCGAGAATAGTTTTATTTTAACCGCAAAACCGTTCGGTTCAAGCTCTATCTGTAGTAACCGTAAGTAAATGAAGGTTTTGTCTGTGTGGAACTTGTAAGTTATCGGTTCGGTTTTGAACCGATCAGTGGATTTAAAACTAAAAGTTACTATTTTAGAAGTGCAGTTCGGTTCTTAGTAGTTTTCTAAAAAGCAGTTTGATACATTTTTTCAATACCTGTGACACGGTTAGGAACCGATAAGGTGTCTTACCTGGCACTGCCGTTAAAGGGAGCAAGTTTTGGTTAGGCTGGCATTATGTCTGAGAAACCCAAAGAAAAACCGGGCCACTGGGTTTCAACACTGTGATGTTTGTGGGAAGTCTTTGCCAAGGCTGACCCACACCACATGTGTTTATTGTCTAGGGTTTGACCACCTCCAGTCAGACTGCCAGGTATGTAAAATTTCCCTGCAGCCACCCTGGAAAAAAGATTGGGCAGGCTCAGGGCGAGGAGGCCAAAGCGTCCGCTGACCGGATGGCCAGCCGGTTCGGTGTAACCCGAACCAGAGGAGTGCCCTCTGACCAGGGCCAGACTTCCTCAGGCAAAAGAAAAGCTGGTTCTGAGGAACCAATTCCAGTAAAGAAAACAAGAAAATCTGCAGGTCTGGGTCAAAATTCCTTCTCCAACTGCTGCAGAGATAGCAAAAAGCCATACAAATTGTCCAGTCACTGTCTCAGGGTCCGTCTGAACCACCACTATCTGGTAAAAGGTCGGTTCGTCCGGTCCCAGTGGTTCAGGATTATGATATTGAGGAATTTTATGAACCAGAGAGGGGAGGAGGATTATGATCAGTATGAATGTGGCTGGGAAGGTCTGGGTGTGCCCATTGAACCGGACATCTCCCAGACAGACCTTTAGAATCTCCCCCTATGCTGTCTGAGTCCCCATCTCATTTTATGTTTTATAAAAAAGTTGCTGAAACCCTCCAGCTTCCTTTAGAAGAGGCTGTGGATGAGCAAGAGGAGCCTGATTTTGTAGAAATGATGGATATTCCAGAGTCTAGGAGATTGTCTATTCCTTTACATAAGTCTTTTAGGAAACAAAGAATTAAAATTTTAAAAGCTCCTAATTCTGTGCCTCCTGTAGATAAAAAGATGGACAGAAGGTATACATTGTCAGGCCCTGATACAGAATTCCTTTCTCAGCAATGCAGTCATGTTGGGGTAGTTCAGGCTGCTGCCTGTGATAAAGCTAATATTCTCTTGGCTTCCATCCTCCTGACAAGTATCCAGGAAGATTGATGCCATGGCAAAAAAACAGTATGTGGCAGCCTCTCTGGGACTCAGGCAAGCAAATTATGTATGGCTTATGTAGCTAGGTATCAGAAATCTAGATGGGATACTGTTATGCAATTGGCCAAGCAGGCCCATGGCCAGCTGGCTAGTGAACTAGAACAGGTAGCTGCTGATGGCATTGAAGCCTCTAAGGTTCAGTTTCATGCTGCTGTGGATGTTAATGATGTTTCCTCTGGGGTCACGGCCACATCTGTAGCTTTTCAGTAGGTTGGCCTGGCTCAGGTGTACTAGTTTGTCACAGGATACCCAGACTAAGGCTATGGATTTTCCTGTGGTGGGAAATTCTCTGTTTGGAGAGCAGACAGAGAACTACATGAAGAAGATGGATGAATATGGGACTACTTACAAGAGTGCCCAGGCTAAGGAGGCGGCAAGCCACTCCTCAAAGGCATGCCCCAGGAGTAGGGGTAGGCCTTTCACGAGCCCTTCTACAGACTCAGGCCTCCTCTGCCTATGCTCAGAGGGCTTCTTCAGAGGCAGGGGCAGGCGAGGGTGGGCAGACCTGCTCCCACCCCAGCCTAAAGCTCCTGTGAGCAGGCACCTGATGGGTGCCAGGGCCATTCTCCTGTACCAGTGGGGGCAGGCTGGCACTTCAGTCAGAATTGGGCTTCTTTAACCTCAGACAAGTGGGTTCTGAGTAGTAAGCCAGGGTCTGGTTCTCAGCTTCAAAATGTTTCCCAAGTTGAGAAGCAGACTTTTCTCTAAGTACTTCAGAGACCCTCGCTCTGGAAACAGAGGTCTCATCCCTGTTAGCTCTCAGAGCAGTAGAAAGGTTCCTCCCTGCATCAGGGCAGGGGTCTGTATTCAGATACTTCCTTACCCCAAAAAGACAGGAGAGTGGTGGCCCATTTTAGATCTCAGATATCTGAACAAGCATCTTTTGAAACCAAAGTTCAAAATGGTAACTCTGGCAATGATTTTACCTTCCCTAAGGCCAGGGGACTGGCTAGCCTCCCTGGACCTCAAGGATGCCTATTTCCATGTCCTAATCAGAAGATCCCATCGAAGTACCTCAGATCAGACTGCCCTCAGGTCATTACCAGTTCAGAGCAATGCCCTTCGGCCTTACCTCTGCTCCAAGGGTATTCACAAAGTGTCTAGCAGTGGCCCACTTAAGGAGGCAGAGGATTGCTGTTTTTCCCTATCTGGATGACTGGCTCATTGTAGGCCAGTCCCAGAACAGGTAAAATCTCACCTGCAGGTCACCCAGCAGCTTCTCACCTCCCTGGGTTTTCTGCTAAACCTACAAAGTCGGTTCTGGAACCAGTCCAGGTACTCACCTTTATAGGGGCAGAATTGGACACAAAGCTAGCCAGAGCCTTTTCCCCCAGAAAGGGTAAGAATTTAGTGGCCCTGGCATCTTCCTTCACTCTGCAGGTCTCTCGACCAGCAAGACACTTTCTGCAGCTCCTGGGGCACATGGCTGCATCCACAGCTGTTGTGCAGGAGCCAGATTTCAGATGAGAGACCTTCAGTTTCACTTGAGAACCTTTTGGTCTCAGAGAAGAGACCCCTTTCCAAGTTGGTCCCAGTGACTCAGACCTTGATCCTAGCTCTCCAGTGGTGGCAGGATCAGAGCAATTTAGGCGGGGTCCCTTCATTTCCCTTCTCACGACTTGACTCTCACTACAGATGCTTCCCTTCTGGGTTGGGGAGCCCACATGGCGACCTTTCCACTCAGGAGTTTGGTCCCCCAGGAATCTCTGCTCCACATCAATTTGCTGGAACTCAGAGCTGTCTTTTAGCTCTTCAAGCTTTTTCTGCATCTGTCCACGACAAGGTGATACAAGTCAGAACAGACAACACCACAACAATGTGGTACATCAACAAACAGGGGGCACTCGGTCTTTGGCCTTGTGCACGAGGCAATAAGTTGTGGTCTCTGGCCTATTCCTGAACACTTCCCTCATAGCAGTTCATCTTCCAGGGAAGGACAGTGTCCTAGCGGATGCCCTCAGCAGGATTTCCCAGGGCCATCACGAATGGTCCCTGGATCCTCAAGTGCTGGGGATAGTTTTTGCCAGGTGGGGCATCCCTCAGATAGATCTTTTTGCAGCCCCAGACAATCACAAACTTCTCTGTTCTGTTGCAGGCTTCCAGTGCTGGGCCCAGTTCCCTGGATGCCCTTCTTCTGGATTGGGAGGAAGTTCCTCTATCTTCCCCTTTCCTCTCCTATTCAAAGTACTAGTCAAAATCAGATCTCAGCCTTGCAGGGTGATTCTGATTGCCGGATAGGCCAGGCAGCCCTGGTACCACTCCTTCTGTCTCTGACGGTCCATCTTCCCTGTGCCTCCCAGGAATCACAATCTGTTGACTTGTGCCCAGGGAAGGTTTGGTATCCGGACCTCAAATCCCTCAACCTCAAGGCCTGGCTCTTGAGGAGTTAAAAGTTTGCTGATTTACACCTCTCTCCAGGGTGTTCTTGAGATCTAAAGGCTTCCAGAAAGCCTTCCACTAGGCTACTTATAGTTCTAAATGGAAAAGGTTTTCCATTTGGTGTGCTGGGAAAAATATTTCTCCAGAATCTGCTGAATTGCCCATTTTGTTAGATTACATGGTACATCTTAATTCCTTGGGTCTCAGACCAGCTACCCTGAGAGTTCATTTGGCAGCTGTGTCTGCTTTTGTGTCAACAGGAAAGTCATCCCTCTTTCCTCTCATTCTGTGTTTTCCAAGTTTTTAAGGGATTACTCATACTAATCCTCCCTTTCGAGAACCGGCCTGCTTGGGACCTTAATGTTTGCATTGCCCAGTTAATGCAACCCCTTCTGAACCTCTGTCTTCTGCAGAGCTTAAGTACCTAACTTGGAAAACTGTTTTTCTAGTGGCTATCACTTCTCCAGGCATAAGTGAATTGCAAGCCTTGTCAGTGGAGACTGACTTTATTTCTTTCCACAGGGATAAGGTAGTTCTTAGGACTAATAGGAAGTTTTTGCCTAAGATGGTTTCAGATTTCCATCTTAATCAATCTATCTCCTTCAGTATTTTCACTGATCACTCCTCTTGGGTGAGAGGAGGTTGCACAACCTGGATGTTAAAGAGCTCTTAGTTATTATATAGAGCGTACCAAAGGTCACAGGTTCGAATCCTCCAACTTTCCTTACCTATGGTGAAGTTGGAAAGGCAAACCTGCCACTAAGAGATCAATAGCCAGGTGGATTGTCTCTTGTATCAATTTTGTTATCAGAAAGTGGGCAGAGCCTTCCCCTCGGTTTGAGGGCTCATTCTACCAGGGGGTACAGCTGCCTCTAGCTGCTGCCAGAGATATCCCTTTATTAGAGATTTGCCAGGCTGCTACTTGGAAAGCGGTACACACTTTTACAAGCATTACTCCCTGGATGTCCAGGCCAGGAGAGATGCTCGGTTTAGCACAGCTGTTCTTCAGGAGCCTATTCCTAAGTAGGTTCTGCCCTCCTCCATGGAGGTACTGCTGTGTATTCTGCTAATGTCTATAATATAGCAAGACTTCATGTTGTTTGAAGAAAAATTACTCACCTTAGTAATGTTGTTTCTTCTAATGGAGTCTTGCTATATTATGAACCTCCCCAACCTGCCCCTCTCAGAACCTCTACTTGGTGGGGTGCGGGCAACTAGTGTGGGCACTACTTATGTCCTGTTAGCATTTTGTCCCTTTGGGACTTTGGGATGTGTGTGTGTGCGTGTGTGTGTGTTTTATTATACTTATGTTCCATTTTCATATTATTAGAATGGTGTTAGTATTTCTGGTCCCCTGACTTGAGTCTTGGGTGTTGGGACCATCAATGGTTCTTATTATTTAGGTAGCCATTTGGCTAGTGTAGGTTACAGCTTCCACACAGACCCTAGTGAGTTTGGCTCATAAAGATCTGACAGTTCAAGTTTGAAATGACACAGATAGAGCTGCTCTCGTGCCAAAATTCCATTTTGGAATGGTTTTAACCATTTTACTCCGGGGCAGTTCTAGAGCTGGATCAAACTGCTAATGTCTATAATATAGCAAGACTCCATTAGAAGAAACAACATTACTAAGGTGAGTAATTTTTTCTTCTCGGTTCCGTATCCAATCGGAACCAAGAGATTTGGGTTTTTTCTTGGTTGTTGAACCGACCGCAGATATTTAACCTGACTTTATTTTTGTCTGTTCCCGTTCCTGTTTTCTTTAAAATGTCAGATAAACCTAAAATGAAAACAGGACCTTCTGGGTTTAAAAATTGTTTGAAGTGCTTTGAAGTGTTCTCTAAGGCAGACAAACATGATTTATGTTTGCTTTGCCTTGGTCAACAGCATTTTTCTGCTGACTGTGAGATATGCAAGTCTTTCCCTGAAAAAACAGTGGAAAAATGTAAGAAAAGGCTAAAAAGAAAATTGGAAGAAGGGTCCATGGGCTCTAACCAGTCCACCCCTTCTAAGTCCTTGGCTGTTCCTTCCAGAGCCTCAAAAACCACCCCTGAGACGGGTGAGGGCTCTGGCAAGAGAGGCAGTGAACCGGCTGACTCTCCGGTGCCTGCCAAAAAAACTCGAGAAGACAAAGCACACTGAAACCCAGCTAAAATGCCTCAAGGGGCTCCTCAGGTGCCCGTACCTGCTCCTTCACCTGCTGAGCTAACCCAGGCTCTGGCCTTTCTACAAGTGCTGCAGGGCTTACTACCCCCTAAGCAGCCTGTGACTACTCCTGTTGAAAAAAAAAAAATCTATTCTTGTACCTCTTTTATGTGCTAACACGGTGAAATTTGAGGAGGGTATTGAACTTGAGGTCTCGCCAGAACAGGACTTTGGCTTTCCTCCTAGACCCACAGAGGACTTTTCCTCCCATTTTTCCTTTGTCAGGAAGATGGTGGAAACCCTGGATCTGCAAACTGCAGAGGAGATCCAGGATGAGGAAGAAGCCCAATATATGGAGCTTATGGGGCTGACACCCACTAGAAGGCTGCTTGTGTATAAGTTTCTTAAGAAAGATGTCCTGGAAATTCTTAAGACTCCAAACACTGTCACACCCCCTAATAAAAAGTGTGATTAAAAATACCAGCTTGAGAGGTCAGGGGATGAGTTTTTATTTACTCACCCTGACCACCAAGGGATTGTACAGCAGGCTGCCTATGAAAAAGCAAAAACTACCTTGTCTTCTCATCCCCCTGAGAAGGACTTGAGAAAAATAGAGAGCATGGCTTTTGGCTTCCCTGGCAGTTTGCCAAGCCAGCTACCAAGCTTATGCAGTCCATCTTGGGTACTGCAGAGGCTAACCCCTCTCTAACAGTTTCGGAGTGATTGGACACTGCAAGACTGGGCTTGGAGGCTTCCAAGTACCAGTTCCAAATGTCAGCTGATATGAATGACACAGCTGCTCGATGGATGGCAGGTACTATAGTCTTGAGAAGATTTGCCTGGCTGAGAGCTACTAATCTCACCCAGGACACCCAGAGTAAGGCTGTGGACTTCCCAGACAAGGGCCACTCACTTTTTGGTGCCCAGACTGAGGCATACATGAAGAAAGTAGATGAGTAGAAGGCTACTTTCCGCAGTAATTCTACCAAAGTAAGAGCTTCTCCCTCTACTTCATCATATGGAAGGGGAGACAGGGGTAGGTCCTCATTTAGGAGGCCCTTCTTTCAAGTGCAGGCTGTGCCCCAACAGCAGTACCAACCACAGCAGTGTGGCTTTTATAGAGCCTGGGGCAGACGGGGTTCCAGGTGAGGATCCCAATCTGCACAACTCCAGCAACAAACAAAACAAAATCCCTAACATTTCCCACTAGGCTGCCTCTCCATCTCCTGTAGGGGGCAGACAGACTCATTATTTTCAGAAATGGCTGAAAATCACCACAGACAGGTGGGTTCTGGAAATAATGAGTCAGGGTCTGTCCCTTTGTTTCAGATCCCTTCCTTCTCCAAGATCAAAGCAGTTCACACCAGCTCCTTTCACAGAAAGAAAACTGCTGGAACAGGAGGTGCAGACCTTACTTCTAGCAAGGGCAGTAGAGCCTGTTCTCCCCAGCCAAAAAGGGCAAGGGTTTTATTCAAGATATTTCCTAACCACCAAAAAGAATGGGAAGTGGCGGCCTATACTAGACCTCAGACTGCTAAACAGGTAGCTGTTAAAACCCAGGTTCAAGATGGTCACATTGGCCATGATTCTGCCAACTCTGCAAAAAGGAGACTGGCTAGCCTCCTTAGACCTAAAAGACGCATATTTCCATATTCCCATGAGGGAGTCGCACAGAAAATATCTGAGATTCAGACTTCCCTCAGGCCAATATTAGTTCTCAACACTTCCCTTCAGGCTCACCTCTGCACCAAGGGTCTTTACCAAGTGCATGGCAGTAGTGGTGGCACACCTAAGAAGACTAGGTGTTATAGTTTTTCCCTATCTGGACAATTGGCTTATCGTGGGAAAATCTCACCAGCAGGTGACCGAGCACCTTCAGGTAACCCAGAATCTGTTGCACTCTCTGGGATTCCTTCTCAGCATCAAAAAGTCAGTTTTGACCCCTGTGCAGGTACTGCAGTGTATAGGTGCAGAACTAAACACCATACTGGGAAGGGCTTACCTCCATCTGGAGTGGGCAGAAAGCATTCGGCTTTTGGCAGGCTTGTTTGTCTTGGGCAAGCCAAAGCCAGCAAGACAGTTTCTACAACTGTTAGGGCACATGGGTTCAGCAACAAGCACAGTCATAGGTGCCAGGTTTCAGATGAGAGATGTCCAGTTCCAACCTCAGGGCACTCTGGTGCCAAAGGTGGGACTCCCTATCAAAACCAATACCAGTAACAAGGGTGTTACTACAGGCACTCCAGTGGTGGATGGAGCTGGAAAACTTGAGAGAAGGGGTTCCATTCCTGCAGGAGCCCCCCCTCTTCATTGGTTCTCACAACAGATGCTTCCCTGTTAGGATGGGGTGCTCACTTGGGAGAGCACACCATTCACGGCACCTGGGAGAGTGCACACTCCCTCCAGCATATAAACCTGCTGGAACTAAGGGCTGTTTACCTAGCCCTTCAGGCTTTCTCACGTTAATACAGGGAAAGGTGGTATAAGCCAGAACAGACAATACCACAGCAATGTACTACTGTACATCAGCAAACAGGGAGGGACAAGGTCTACCCCACTTTGTACAGAGGCAATGAAGATATGCCCTTAGAATACACAGGAGCCTTGCTTACTTTCAACGCCTCCCTACAGTCGATCCATCTGCCTGGCAAGGACAACACCCTGGCAGATGCCTTGAGCAGGATAAACCAGGCCCATCATGAATGGACACTGAACAAGCAAGTGGTGAATGTTCTATTCAGGAGGTGGGGCACCCCAGAGGTAGATCTTTTGCATCCCACCAAAATCACCACTTTCCTCTGTATTGTTGCAGGGCCCCTGCCAAGGGAACAGTTCCCTTGGAAACCTTTATTCTGGATTGAACAGGGAGGCATCTTTATGCCTTCTCCCCTTTTTCCCCTGATACCCGGGGTGCTCATCAAGCTCAGATCACAGCCAGCTTCAGTGATACTGGTAGCCCCAGACTGGGCCAGACAGCTTTGGTACTCCCTCCTGCTCTCTATGTTGGTGACCAGACTGATTCACCTCCCACAAAGGTACAACCTACTGACCTCCTTTTAGGGGAGGGTCATGTACCCTAGTCTAGGTTCTCTCAGGCTCAAGGCATGGCTCTTGAGGATTTAGAATACTCAGGTTGGCAGTTCTCTGAGGGCGTCCTGGAGGTCCTCAGAGGGTATAGGAAACCTTCTACTAAGAAAACCTATGCCTTGAAATGGAAAAGGTTCTCTATATGGTGTAAGGATAAGGGTGTGGCCCCAGCTCAAGCTGGCATACCAAACTTGCTGGACTATCTGACTCATCTACATTCCCAAGGATTTACAGCATCCAACCCTGACAGTGCGCCTGGCTTTGGTGTCAGCATACATTTCAGCTGGAAGGGACACTGCCTTAGCATCAAATCCTATCTTTAAGAGTTTTTTTAAGGGACTGTCTCACCTGTTTCTCTTTCATAGGGAACCAGTGTCAGCTTGGGATTTGAACATTTGCATTGCTCAGCTTATGCTTCCTCCCTTTGAGCCCATGGCCTCTGCAGATCTGAAGTTTCTTACTTGGAAGGTAGTTTTCTTGGTGGCAATCACTTCTGCCAGGAGGATAAGTGAGCTGCAGGCCCTTTGTGTGGAAAGAGAATGTCTCCTTCCACAGGGATGAGGTAGTGTTGAGAACTAATAGGAAGTTCTTCCCCAAGGTGGTCTCGGACTTTCACTTGAACCAGTCTGTTACCTTGCCAGTTTTCTTCACTGAGCAGTCTAGCTCAGGGTAGCGTTGACTTCACAGCCTTGATGTAAAAAGGGCTTTAAGCCACTACGTGACTCATACCAAAGGCCATAGGCAGGCAGACAACAGCTGTTCCTCACCTAGGAAAGGTAGGTAGGGGGACACCTGCCTCAAAAAGAACCATCTCTCGATGGATAGTTCAGTGTATCCAGTTTTGCTACTCAAAAGCAGGTAAGGTGCCCCCTGTTGGGCTAAGGGCTTATTCTACAAGGGGCACAGCTGCTACTATTGCAGCTACCCGAGAGGTGCCTTTGGTGGAAATCTGTAAAGCAGCTACCTGGAGGTCAGTCCACACCTTCACTAAGCATTATAGCCTGGACACCCAGTCCAGGAGTGATGCCAGGTTTGGCACAGCAATCCTGCAGATTCTTTTTCCTAAGTAGATTCTTTGCCCACCTCCTTGAGGTACTGTTGCATTGTCTACAAGAAGTAATAGTATTAGTGGATTCCTGGGGTTAGAAGAAAAAATTACTCACCTGTAGTAATCTTGTTTCTTCCAATGGGATCCACTAATAATATTACTTCTCACCCTGTCTCCTCGGGTAGAATCAGTAAAAAAAATCTCCAGTGCTGATTGTATGTATAGTTGAAGTGGTATGCCATCTGCTGGCACGTCTTAGTAATGTTTTACAGCTTGTAGGTCATTTTCC
Source organism: Neoceratodus forsteri (assembly GCA_016271365.2). Lineage (NCBI taxonomy): Eukaryota > Metazoa > Chordata > Ceratodontiformes > Ceratodontidae > Neoceratodus > Neoceratodus forsteri. Next base: position 350,363,201 of record CM057456.1, read on the forward strand.
TTAGGTGAACCTGACATTAAGAAAAAGGGAAATTTTTCTCTTTTATTCCGGTGATTTAATGTTTACTAGTTGCCCCAGTTGGGGCCCCCTTTTTTCTATTTCTATTCTAATTATATGTTACTATGGCCTCTTTGCAGGCTCCTAAGAAATCTGAGGTTAGACTGTAGGCAGTTACACGGGGCAGTTTTTGAATTGGACACACGAGCTAAAGATTCCATCATTAGCTTAGCATTCCATTTGGCTCCGGGGCAGTGCTGGCTTAAAGGAGCACTGCAAGAAGTAATAATATTAGTGGATCCCGTTGGAAGAAACAAGATTACTACAGGTGAGTAATTTTTTTCTTCTACTCTTTACTGTTTTTAGTAATTGCGTCGCCATAAGCCGAAAACAGATCTGATTAATGGCAAGAGTGGAGCACAGCTGCAGAGTTTGAACCTGCATTCCAAATTTTAAAAACTGCGTAGGTTCTAAGATGACTGCATGAAGTGTAAATATAGTGAGAGATCCGTTAAAGTTGACGTGACAAGTTTGTTGATCAAAATGATCTGAGATTCACACTAAATGAACAGACAACTTGTTATTGACTAACAAGGACATACTGTCATTCTTTAGGATTGATCTTTTCTTAAGCTAGAGCTATGTTTTTAAATTCAGGAGAACGTAGTGTGCTTGTTCAGTAACAGTGGTCAGCATGATCGTGCTGCTACTAACATTGATGTCGCAACCTCTGTAGTTTGCGGCATCCTTACTGACTATGCTCATTCTCCAAAGCACCGCCAAAAGTTGTCATCATTTATTCAGTAGGGACCTCATTGGTAAAGCGTGCTTATATAAACAGGACTTTCTTGTAAACTGGGCCTTTGGCTTAAAGATTTGTTTCCTGTATAAAAATAAATGTTACTACTACTGGTACATTACAGTTATGTTATGAATATTCATTATAATTGTGAACAGATAAAATTTGCAATGTATTCTTGTTCACCCGAAAAGAGCGAGTCTGAGTTATTTTTCCACTTTTCTTATCCATGTGTAAAGTATGCATAGTGAACATCCATCTTTAAAACAAAAAATAAAAATTAATTGCATTTAGCATGCTTGTGAAATTTATGTTGTTTAATTTTTCGGATATTGGACTGATCGTGGGAATTGATATCTGTAGTCACAAAATAGATTAGCTATTTGACCTCTGTCAGCCAGTGCTGAGAATTACATTTTCTGCCTTGATTGGTACTGTTGTACAGTATGTCTAGCCCATTCAATCAATAATCTTACAGGCTATAATATTTATTGAAAAATGCATGATTTTTGTCCTTAAGTTTGTATATTATAACGCATCCCTGTGATACAAGAACTTATAATGCTTTGCTTCCATGCTCAGTCATGATCGTACACGAGTTTAAAAATAAAAAGTACAAATAAAAGCTTAATCATACTCGTCCAAACAGTAAATGCAAACAGTACTCTCAGCTGAGACCGGTGGTGGCCATGTAAGCACTGGATTAACTAAATTCCTGAAATGCTTTGTGCATTCATAATTTTTGTATGCACGTAATGGTTTTTCAATAGTTGGCAGATGTCACAATGATATTCAGTTTATATCAGTATGCATTGTTACATCAACCACATTATGTTATTTGACTTAGTAGTGCCATTTTCACATCTATCAACTCAAATAGAAAAAAAGGAACTACTATTTTAAAACAAAAAAAAATCCTGCATGAACCTTACTTTTTTCTTTTTCTTTCTTTCTGTTTATGCCCCCACACCCTGCACTCTACTTCCTGGGGTGTCCCTTGCTCTCTCTTACCTGGAGCCCGCAGTAGCACCTCCCCCCATGTAGCCTTGGTTTGCCCCCAAGTGGGACCTGTACACCCCGAACATCACCCTTTGTCGGAGCACTGGTTTGGGGACAGATGGGGGAGCTGTGGACCTGCGCCTTGGTGCTCTGTCTCTCCAGAGTGCAGGGAGCCATTTTCCTTGTTCTAGGCATGATGTGCGCCCTGATTTCAAGGTGTGACCGCCAACGTCGGTCACATCTCCCCCTCTCTACGTGGCTGAGCACGTGCTGTAACCCAGGCCTCCGCCTGCGAGCCAGATCAAGCACTGAGCTCAACCCCCTCTCCGGAGAGGCAGGCAGTCCCTGGGTGATCAGCCTCCTCCCCAGCCGGCCCTCCGACTCCCGGGCCCGTTCCCGAACCCGGGTCACTGGCATCGCAAGTGGTAGCGCTATTGCTGTGCCGGCAGGCTGACCAGTACAGTAACTCCTTTATATTGTATCCCCACTAAGAGGGTATATGTCAAACTAAAGCAAGAGTCAGCATAAAATGATTAGCTGCTCATGTTACTACTGCCTAAGTCTCCGTGCTCTATCAGACTTCTTACATTGTGCTGTTCAATTACACACTGACTGTCAGATTTAAGAGCCTTGAGGGTGGCACAGGCAGCAAATAGAGGGACTGACATAATACAGTGTCAAAGCTGTAAACCTTCAATCAGAAGTGCCTAGTGATCGTTGTTTCTGCCAGGCAAAACTCAATGATAAAACATAATGAAATACAACAGTGGTTATTCAGCTTTACAATACAAAGTTAGCTCTTTATCCATACATATGATGATTCAAAAAAGGTTTAGACTGTGTGAAATTACACATTTAAAAGCAACAGACAAGACATGTCACACAAGAAATATTTCAAATAATTTTTATTACATTTCACCTTTAAGATGAAAGAACACTACGGTAATTTTTTTTTCATGGGGATCCTCAGGGAATGCTGCAAGGGTAGGGATAGTGGCCAGGGAGTAAAGGTACAGGAAAGCTAATCCAGAGAGTTAATGGCTGGAGGAGTCCTGGTAGAGTTTGAACATCTGACATGTTTTTCCTTTCTGTTTCCACCATCCAGGTATCCCTCCTTGGAAAGGAGGTCGTAGCTATGGGACCGTGCCACTTGGCTTATCTCCTACACGCAAACTTCTGCAATGCCAGGTGACTGTGAAATAAAACAGCAGTGCGGAGGGATTTTGTATCTCCAATCCCTCAGCTGACTTGGTGTGTATCGCGGGGACCTGGCTCGTAGATTATTCTGTCCTTGTGCTGAAGTCCTCTGTTCCCGATAGGTGTTCCATGGTGCATCATTTGAGGTGGGAGCACTGGGGGAGGCGTGGGGGGGGGGCAGGACCGTAATCTGTTTTAGATCTGAACTGATGTTCAGTACCTCCCCAGTGGCAGAGGCCTGGTCATCTCAATATGGGGCAGTTCAGGGCACGGAGTGCAAAATGCTTCTTGTCTACCAGATCCTGAAAAGTGAGGGTGAATTGTGCAGGAATTTGTGCATTTCATCATAGGACGGGTGTTGGTCTTCCAGCCTTTTGGTTTGGGGGGATTTCAGTGCCTAGGTCGACAGTGGGGTTTTGCAGCCCACTTCCACGTTCCTCCAGGTGATATCAGCTGTGGATCTCAAGCAAGCTGTTTCCTTAGTGACCCACAAACATGGCAATACATTGAATCTGGTCTTCATGTTGGGACTCGACATTATGAATATAAAAGCTAATCTGATAATTTGGTTGGGTCATTTTGCAGTGAAATTCCTGTTCTAGGGCACCTCTTGTGTCTCCCCCACCCCCCTCCTCAATCAGATGGTTCAGTTCCACCCTCAACAGAACTTGACTTCAAACAAGTTCCTGGTGGTACTGGACAGCTCAAGTACATTGGTCGCTGTACTGAAGGGGTTGATGTGGACAAACGGGGGCTATAACATGGCTCTTTTGCCTGCGGTCATCATCCTCATGCCTCTCCATACCTGTGCATTTGTCTCCCACGGAAGCTTGCTGTGATACAACGATGAGTTAAAGTGGTTGGTTTTTGGACGGAAATTGGAGCATACCTTGTTGAGACAGTGTTCAGTCGAGGACCTACTATTGGTTATATTGGAGTGCAGTCACCCAGAAGTCAATTCCTGTCAGGGTTGATTGTGATGGGAAAGGATAAACCATTCCAGCTCTTTCACAATGTAGACAGACTTTTACACCCTGTCTGTCTACAGTCCAAAGTGGTTGTTTCCACAGATAAGTGCAAGGAATTCAGTTCTTTGTTCCTGTCCAACATCAGAATGGCAGTTTCTGGAGGGGATGGTACCCGGCAGAAGGGGGTGGGGTTTCATTCAAAGGCACGGCACCACAGTACTCTGGACCAGTTTTTAGCCAGTTCTGGATCAGTGGAGCTCTCCGGTCATGTGTTTTATGCGACTCAGCTGATTGTTGGTGGAGTTGCGGGAGGCTCTGCTTCATGTGGTGGCTGAGACTGTACGGGGTTCCCTTGGGGGGGATATTTTCCTACTACATTGAAGAATGCAGTGGGTGTCCTTCTCCTCAAGAAACCAAATCTGAACCTGGAGGTCTTTACCAATTATAGACCCATCTTAAACTATCCTTTTTTGGAGATAGTAATTGAGAAGGTGGTTGAGCCGCAGCTGGAAGTGCACCTGGTGCAGTGTGATATCTAAGAGCCATTCCAGTTGAGTTTCATATCTTGACATGGCACATAGACTGCCCTGGTGAAGATGCTGAATGATCTCTTCCTCACTAGGGATCGAGGGGAATACCCTATTGTGATTCTTTAAAAAAAAAAAAAAAAAAAAAAATGTAATTTTGTTTTTATTGAGAGACTTTACTGTTACATCAATACATTATTTAAATGGTCATTGTTACTTTCATAGGAATTGGAGAGCTGTCTCTTGGGAACAGATACATACAAGTAAAATAAACTAATTCCTTAGGTCCATTTTTGTTAATCTTTGTGAATAGATATTTCCACAAAATAATTACGTACTGGGTAAATAGGAAAGTCAGTATAAGCGCAGAAATCCATCGTGTGTTCCTCCAGTATCACCATCCATCCTAACAGGAGTGGTCCTCTCCCCCGAAAACATCCTACCACCCCTCATGGTACAAATTATCTACATTAACCATGTGCCATACTCATGGTTGCCATCATGTAGTGAAAGTCGGACTGTGTCCGATAGGCCTGCAGCTAGCCTCTCAAGCTGATATATAGAGAGTGCGATCTGACGTCACTCGGACACCGTGAGGATGACCAGCCTCCTCCATCTTTTTGTAACAGCTTTCTTTGCTGCCAGTAACAAAACTGGCAATAATGTTTTGTACCATGGAGGGGAATGCTGGGATAAGATAATTAATAGGACCATATCCTCAGTAAGTTTGATGGTGTCAGCCAAGCATTCACTTACCTCTGTCTGTACTAAACACCAGAATAGGGTAAGCTGGGGGCAGGACCAAAATACATATGACAGATCAGCATATCTACACCCACATTTCCTCTAGCAGATCGTGATTCTTTTTGATCTCTCTTTGGTGTTTGACACTGTGGACCATTAATGGGTCTTGACCAATTGCCTGAAGTAGTAACAGAGGACTCGCTGGCAATGTGTGCTGCTGGTTTGAATCTTTTCTTGCAAGGTACAGTACATCAGGTAAAACTGGATAATTTACCTCAAGGGAGATTGCAGTGTCCTGCGGCGTTCCTCAAGGCTCAGTCTTGCCCCCAATGTTTTTGCAATGTACATTCTGCATTTAGAGGTGATCCTGAGATTGTACAATCTGGGATTAACTGCTGCGTAGATGATACCCAGTTGTATCTCTTCTTCGCACCAGACTGAGGGGACTCTGTTGCTGTGATAAATCAGTGATTATCTGAACTAAGCGATTGGATAGCTGCCAACTGACTGAGCTTCAGTCTAGGCAAGATAGAGCTGTTACTCATAGAACCAGGCTCTCAGAAGTCAGCAGTGAAGAGGAAATGGGATCATTTTGCCATCCTTGGGTGGCACCACCCTTCAAGTTGTGTTGAAGGCTAAAATCTGGGGGGGTCATAGTTGATGACAAACTGTCACCAGAATTCCATGTGGAAGCTGCCGTTCTCTTTTCGGGTTTTTTCATTTGAAAAATATTACCCTGCTGAAGCTGTGTTTTCAGCATGATGACCTGGTGACTAGTTCACATCTTTATGACATCCCATCTCAGCTACAATACAGTGCAGTCTCAGTCTAATGAACCCCCCATTATATGGACATTCCTATCTAATGGACTCATAGTATGTCTCCCAAGTGAATACTCTCTGACCATTTTAATCCCAGTTTTATGGACTCCCTATTATCTGAACTAATTTCATGTCTCCCAATCAGTCTGGATAACTGAGATTGTACTGTATATACGACTTATCTCTGAAGCACTTCTGTGACAAAAAGATGTTTCCCAGCTGAGACCGCTGCCTTGTGGCGGTGCCTCCCCAGACCCCCAGGACCACCCGGATGACTTGTAAATCTGCTTCTGAAGCCAGGTCACCACTGTGGGAGCACAACGTGCTACCCACTGGACATGCAGGCGGGCCTTGGGCCAGTATTTTTTAGTATGTATATAAGCAACATCTGGGTGAAATGTCATGGTAAAGTGAGTCCGTTCCCAGATGACACAAACTCTGTGGAAGAGTGGATAATGACAAGAGAATTAGTAGTATAAAAAGCAGTCATCCACAACAGAGTGTGCAGTACAGGATTTTAATGCATGCCCCAAGGGTGAAGTAAGGCAAAAGGCCGAAGACTGACTGTCCTTACGCCCTGGGAAGTGCATTAAAATCCTGTAGTATACACCATGAAGTGGCTTATTTTGGGATGGAGATTACCTACGGTACCTGACCATGCAGTACTAGGAATTAAATGCATGGTTAGGTGACGTGTCTCAACTGATGAAGTTCCTATATTTTTTCTTTTCATAAAAGGAATATAGAAAAACTGGAGCTGTGGTCCAGCCGTTGGCAGATACAGTTCAATGTCAAGAAATTTAAATGATGCTTACTGGAAATACAAATCTGCAGATGAAATATTGCATCAATATGGGTCACAGAAGAGCACTGAAAAGAGGAAAGGGATGTAGGTGTGAAACAATACTGTAGAACTAGAATTAATCACTGTAAATTAATAATCACTATAATCACACTTTGCATCTGATGTGCGATACTATGTTTACAGCGTTACAATATAGCGTTATATCTACACAACCATTTATTTATTTTTTTTTAACTAACATTCAAAACGGCGGACTATCATGGTACTGTATTGCTGTACCTTCCAAACTGTACCTTCTGCCACTATGGCCCTGCTAGCCACTGCTGTTAAATCATTTTGAATGAAAAAAGAAGTCATAGCAATCTGGCGTACCACGTGGTGTTGGTTGCGTGGTTACCGAGCGAGCAAGTACTCAAACAACAAAAACGGAAGTTGAAAACTTTTTATAATGCTTGTGCAACAAACTTTTTATTATAGAATGTGTCTCAAGTTAATACAGAACTACAGTATAACTGTAACTAGTAAATTAATCCGCTTCATCATGTACAACACAGCTTCTTAGGACTCTAAGGTGAGCTACTGGTATTTTCCGTTGCAAGCGTCTGTTTTCGAATGAGCAACCAGCTTCTGGCTCGTGCACTAATGCGGGCAATGTCGCTTGTTCAGGTATTGGTTCTGGTACTAGTTCTCTCTCTCTCTTGTGTGTGTATTGGATCTGCTGGTACAGGTACTGGTTCATGTGTTACTTCAGCATCTAAGAAAACAAACAAACCGCAATCAGTAATTTGGTACTATACTTATCGAGTAGTTTTTTTCTGAATCGGAGCATGCCTTCAACAGCTTTATCTTGTTCATGTTCTCTCGGTTGTTCAGGCTCTGTCTATAAAATAAAATAAAGAGAACACAAAATCAGCAATTGGTTATTGCACTAAGCAGATTACTAAAATTACCTTAAAAAAACTACCTTCAAGGCAGTGAGTGTGTGTGTTGTATCCCAGCTTGCCGAAACCCCTGAATACACTCCTCTGTTCTTGTTGACAGCTTTGCAAAGCTGTTAACCTGCCATTTTACATGTCTGCCTTTCAGAGATGCAGATCGACTGAAATCTCGGCACTGGTATTGCCACAGTTTAGTTATTTAGAGATCTGCTGAGCATACCACTCAGTAAATTGAATCTTAACTTTGTCTTTGAATAGCTTATTAATTGAAATGTCCAGTGGCTGCAGCAGATCAGTGCATGAAGCTGGCACAAAAATAGGAGTGATGTGGTGTTGCTCAGAGTTCTGAATCACATCTTGTGTAGTGTGCCCCTTGAACAAATCCAGCACTAAGATGGAACGCTGTACATCAAGGAGGCCCATACTTTGTTTGACTCTGTTTATGCATGGTACAATGACTGTGTCTGTATACTGGATTGTGGTGTTGGAGTTAGCCCAGTGGTTATCTGTGTGGGTAATACACCAGTCGGAAGGGAAAGTAAATGAGGGATGACACTGATCAGTCTTGCCTTGGTAAATGACCGGTGGTGGCAGGTAGTACGCAGATAAAGAACAGCACAAAACAACTGTAACCTGTCGCTTGTCTCCGAGTCCAGAGACCCCTGTCTGCTTTTTGCTTACTGCATCCATGGTCCATTGAGAACAGGGTATCAGATTTACCCCTGTTTCATCAAGATTTAACAGCAGCTCGGGGGGCAATTCCTGCATTGATGCTATCTTTATGCACTGCAAAAACTGCTCCTTTAAGTGGGGGAAATCAACTGGTGTTTTCTGTGCAGCTTTAGCCCCCTTCCAGCAGGAACATCTGCCAGAACTAGACTCATAGTGGATTCCCTGCAGGGGGAGGGCCTCAAACAACTGGTACAGCAACCCACAAGAGACAGGGCTATCCTAGATCTAGTACTGACTAACAAAGAAGGGATCACAGATCTCCAGGTAGAAGGTCACCTGGGGGCCAGTGACCATCACATGGTATGGTTCAGTTTGGCTACTACATCTAAATCATCCCATTCCAAGGCAAAATATGGGACTTCAGAGGAGCTGACTTTGATAAGATGGCCAACAGAGTTAAGCTAGCCCTGGCAAAAAGAAACACAGGTGAGGAGGTACAGGCAAAGTGGGCAAGCATTAAGGATACAATACTTGAAGCAACATCCCATTGTGTTAGACAGAAAAGGAAGTGCAAAAGAAGAAGGAAACCACTTTGGTTCTCAAATACAGTAGCAGAAAAGGTCAGAGCCAAAAGGCTGGCCTTCAGGAAATATAAGGGAACACAGCGGGATGAAGATAGGGAGGCATACCAAACTGCCCTAAGGGAAGCAGGGAAGGCAGTAAGGCAGGCAAAGTCCCAAACTGAGGAAACACTAGCACGAACAGTAAAAGAAGGTGACAAGACTTTCTATAGATACATTAGTGAAAGGAGAAAGTCCAGAGGGGGTATTGCTAAGCTTAATGGAGAAAAGGGAGCATGTGAGGAGGAGGACCCTGTAAAGGCATCTATCCTAAATAGATACTTTTTGCTCAGTATTTACTGAAGAGAAGGTAGGGCAGGGCCACAGCTCAGCATCATGGACACAGGGGAGGGAGGTGAGCACTACTCCCTTCACAAAAGAAAGGGTCCTACAAGAGCTTGCTAAGCTCAGGTGGATAAGGCAATGGGACCTGATGGCATACATCCCAGGGTACTTAAGGAGCTAAAGGAGGAACTAGCAGAGCCATTAGCAGAATTGTTTAGTGAGTCTCTGAGCACAGGAGAGGTCCCAGAAGACTGGAGAAGGGCTCATGTGATCCCGCCCACAAGAGTGGTAGCAGGAGGAGGCAGGGAACTACAGGCCAGTCAGTCTTACCTCAGTAGTGGGCAAGATTATAGAGGCACTCCTTAAGGAAAGGATAGTGCAACACCTGGAATCCATAGGGGCACAGGATCCAAGACAGCATGGGTTTACAAAGGAAGGTCCTGTCAAACTAATCTCATAGATTTCTTTGACTGGGTAACCAGAGTGGTGGACCAAGGGGAGCAGTTGATGTCGCCTACCTTGACTTCAGCAAAAGCTTTTGACACTGTTCCACATAGAAGATTGATAAATAAGCTAGGTAGGCTCGGGTGGGTCAGAAGTTGGTCAACTGGGTGGCAAACTGGTTGACTGGCAGAAACAGAGAGTGGTGGTAAATGGTATACAGTCAGAAGAGATGCAAGTCACAAGTGGGTACCTCAGGGATCAGTCCTGGGGCCAGTCCTATTCAACATCTTCATTAGTGACCTCAGAGATGGACTAGAGGGTAAGGCTTGTCTGTTTGCAGATGACACCAAGATCTGCAACAGAGTAGATGATCCAGATGGGGTGGGCAGAATGAGAAGAGATCTGGATAAACTAGCAAAATGGTCAGAAGAGTGGCAACTGGGATTTAATGCAAAGAAGTGCAAAATCATGCACATAGGGAAGAGAAACCCTGAAGCCACTTATAGGCTGGGAGGAGTTGCTAGCAGTCACAAAGGAAGAAAGAGACTTGGGCATCATCATCACTGATGACCTAAAATCATCAAGCAGACCTCCTAAAGCAGTAGGTAAGGCTAGGGGGGTGTTAGGGTGTAGTAGTAGGGCATCACAAGTCGTGAGGGAGGTAATAATCCCTCTGTACAAGACATTGGTTAGGCCCATCTGGAGTACTGCGGCAGTATTGGAGGCCACACCTTCACAAGGACATTAACCAAATTGAGGCAGTCCAGAGAAGGGCAACCAAAATGGTGCAGGGACTGCATCAGAAGACATCTAGAGGACAGATTAACGGAGCTCAATATGTATACCCTTGAGCAAAGGAGGAGAGAGGTGATATGATCGAGACATTTAAACACCTTAAGGGCATAAACAAGGTGAAAGAGTCTTAACATGTTTAAATATAAGAAAAATAGCAGGACAAGAGGACACAGCATGAGATTAGAGGAGGCCGATTAAGGGGAATGTGAGGAAATTCTTTTCACAGAAAGGAGTGGTAGATGCATGGAATGGCTTACCACAAGAAGTGGGGGCTATGAATACAGTGCAGGGCTTCAAACAGGCATGGGATAGGCATAAGAGAGCAATACAAATGACTATGAATAGATAGGTCACTGACAGAGCAAAGGCCGATGGCACATTTATAAGGTAGAAAAAGAAATGGGCAGACTGGATGGGCCTTACGGTCCTTATCTGCCGTCAACTTCTATGTTTCTATGTTTCCTCTTACAGTACCCCATTCTGTTTAAAAAAAGCCAAGACCACTGCCTGGAGAATGCTAGCGTACCACCATTCTCTGCAAGCATGTGTCAGTGACTGGTCTTCACAATACCTGTTGCAGTAGCTGCCAGAACTCATCCATTTACTACCGCACCATCTGCCCTCAAAGAACGGATAATGTTCTTTAATTCTGCCTCCACATCAGACATCAGTAGTGGGGGACAAGCTGTAGGTTTTATCGGCAATGTTTTCTGCAGTTTGTCGGGGTCTGGAGTGTCTAAGTTTTAACAGGCAGTCCCGTTTGAAGGTACGTACTGTACTTTAATTTATTTTATTTTTTGTGTTTCCCCTCATAAAAGCGAACAGAGTTTATCACACTGTGTTGGCAAGCAAATTCGCCGATTTCAAACCTCACCTCTGAAGCATACACAGTGTGGGTGATGCGTCGCTTCTTGGGTGATGTCACTTCTTGGATGGGAAGGATGCAGTTTTCAGCTGTGCAGTTACATTTTCAGCCATAAGCCGCGAAACACCGGCAGTGACAGAAGAAATTTCGTCATCTAGCTCAGCTGTTTGCAAAGCCGAGAAGTCCCACTTTAAAGGCTTTTTCTCCGGTGTGTTGAGGCATTTCAACAAATACATCATGCACTGATACTAACACTGATACTAACACACTCAGACACACAGTAAGAAACTGACATACAGTGCAGCAGTCTACCACTATATTTAAATACTGTATGACAGCTGACCGATGTAAGCCAGTGGCAGTGCGCGGTGGTTAATTGGCGCGTTAATTAAAGTAAAGGTGAACCTATGATTGAAAGTTTATGCAGAAATATATAGTTCTACAGTAATTTGAAAGCCTTTCCCATATGCAGTATGGCATATGGGAAAGCCAACAGGATGCTTAAATGAATCAGGCAGGGTTTCCTCACTTGCAAGAAAGAGGTGTCATTGCCAGTGTACAGATCATTAGTTAGCCTGCACCTGGAATATTTTGGACAGTTTTGGAACCCACATCTGAAGAAGGACAGGGAGAAGTTGAAGACTATCCAGAGGAGGGCTACAAAACATGATCCTGGGGCAGCAGGGTAAGAGACCTATGAGGAAAGATTAATTGGTCTTAACATGCACTTTTTTGTTGATAGGAGGGAAAAGGGTGATATGATAGAAACATACAAATACATGTCACGCAGCAGTATAATAGGGTAGACTCCACGGAACAATTTATGTTAAGGAACAGTGCGCCCACTGGGGAATACAACCTCAAACTGAAAGGGGGAGGGGCCAAAAAGGATGTGAAATCTTTTTTTTTTTCACAGAGTGGGTGGTGGATAGCTAGAACAGTCTAGCCAGTAATTTGATCAATGCTAGAAGTATCTCTGGGGGTTCCGTACCCAATGGGACATTTTCAAGGGGGTAATAGGAGTAAAAGGGAAGCAGGGGGTTGGCAGAGCTCTGAAAGAGCAGACTAAAACAACTTAAGAATAACAGGACAGACTCAATGAACTTGTAGGTTTTTTCTGTCAACCATAGATGTATCTTTATTTATTTATTGAAAAGTTTCACCAGGAAGGGCACACTGAACAATTTTGTTTGTGTCTCTTCCCCATGTGAAACCATTTGAAAAGTAATTTAAAACTGCAGTATTTAAAGGGTTCTGGTCGGACATTTAAGTTCCTGTCTGTAACATGGGGAAGAAAAAAGGGTTGCACCTGTCTGGAGAAACTGCATGCTGAACAAGCTGAATTTTTGTTTTTAATACTGTGAGTGCAACGGTGAACAGTGATTGATTTACGTGATCAGCATTTCAGAATATGTGCTCATTTTGGCTGACTTACCTTTGTGAACTGTGGAATCATCTCCGTTTTTCTGCTGTGTTTGCTGGTTGGGATTTGGCTGCTTTGAATTATGGGAAATGCATAAATTTAAGTGCAGAGAAGATTTGAGATCTGGTAGTTGTTGCTGCAGTTCCCTTGGCCGGTCAACAGATGGTACACTGAGGCTTACATCCTTTTTATCTGTGAATTTTACAGCCAGCTTTGCACATTAATAACTTGCCCCCTTCAACTGATTTACATGAAATGTAGAAAGCACAACCTCTGTGTCAGAAACTCTTGATCCTGTAAATTCCATTTAGATTGGTTCAGGGGAGGCAGAGTTACAGAGCTGCAAACAAATGCAAAAGTCTCAGTTTTTAAAAACATTGACTTTTTTTGCCACCCGATAACTAAAAAAATAGGATACTTTGAAACCTGAAACTTTCAGGTTTGATAGAGATTGGTCCAAGGTGTGTGCTTTTGTGTTTTTTAGGTCCCACTGTTAAAGTAGTTTTTCAAAATATTTAATAAAAGATATGGAGGCAACCTGGAAAATCCTATGTGGCATACATTACTGTGTAGTTACTGAAAGGGTATGTGTGTATGAGCCAGTATACCAAGTTAAAAAGGAAAAACCACATTACAAAGTCATACAGAAGTTTTCAAGCTACTTATGATGGGGAATGGATATGGTGGGCATTCTATTGTAAAATGGGGAATGCATGTGGTGAGCACTGTACCATAGAGTAATTGAGGAGGAACCGGTATGTACAGATCTAGAGCAGATTCTAGGTGGAGGGTGGTGTCTCCAAATGCGCAGAGTCTTGAAAACAAGATGGACGACCTGCAGCCACTATTAGCAGACAGTAGGGTGGACATAGCTGCAGTATCCGAGACTTGGGCAACATCACACTATGACTGGGATCTTGCGATCCCTGGATATAGACTATACAGGAGAGACAGGGTAGTCGGGAAGGGGGGGAGGGGTGGCAGTGTATGTCAGGAAGGGAATAACTTGCACGAGGGAGGAGTCTGAGGAAGGGGAGGTGGAGGCATTATGGGGTCAATTAAGGTCCAATAGAGGGAGAAAGGTGAGGTTGGAGGTGGTTTACAGGCCATCCAGTCAGGATGAGGAGAGGTACAGGAAACTTAACTCATAAATATTGGAAGCTGTGGGGACAGGAGAGGTTGTAATTGTGGGGGGACTTCAGCCTGCCCAAGGTGGACTGGAGCATACCATCCACAACATGTGCTAGGAGTCAGGTGATCCTGGAAGGACTGCAGAGTGGGTTCCTGACTCAGGGCGTCACTGAACCAAAAAGAGCTGAGGCAATTCTTGATCTGGTGCTTACAAATGGGGAGCATGTACAGGAAATAATGGTCAGGGAATCACTGGGTGGAAGTGACCATTGCACAGTGTGGTTCCAGTTGGATATGGGCTGGAAAAGCATCCCGACTAAGACCAAAATCTTGGATTTCAGGAGGGCGGACTTCAGGAAAATGGATAAAGTGCTAAGGCGCCATCTGATAGGCATCAGAGCAGATATGGGGGTGGACCAAATGTGGTCCATCATTAAGGAAGGAATACTGGTTGCCACAGGTGAGTGTGCTAGGCTCAGGGGGAAGAACACAAGGGCCAAAGCGCCCAGCTGGTTCAGTTCTGGGGTTGCTCAGGCAGTAAGGGAAAAGAGGTTGGCCTATAGAAGTCAGGAAGACCAAGAGAGAGAGAGGTAGAAAGGGAAAATTACCTAAGGTTGGTTAATGAGGCAAGTAAAGAAGTCTGGTGAGCAAAGGCACAGAAGGAGCTGCAGATAGCTGAAGGAATTAAGAAAGGGGAGAAGAAAGGGCACACTGAACAATTTCACTATGTAAGTGAGAAAAGGGACAAGAAGGAGACTTAAGAACGGGGTGGAGTAGGTGGAGGATAATGGGGGGAAAGCAGATACACTAAATGACTACTTCTGGTCCGTCTTCACCAGGAAGAAGGATAGATCAGTGCCTTCAGGAGGGAAAAGAGGAGCGGGGGGAGGGGAACACAGATGTGATAGAGGAGGACAGAGTGAGGGAGGGGCTGCTGGCATTGAAGGTGGACAAATCACCAGGCCTGGACAGAGTACATCCAAGGGTTCTAAAGGAACTGGCTGAGGAGCTGGTAGGGCCACTGGCGAACCTATTTAACAGTTCACTAGAGTCAGGCGTGGTACTGCAGGACTGGAGAACAGCACATGTAGTGCCCCTCCACAAAGCGGTCCCAAGGATGACCCAGGGAATTACAGACCAGTCAGTCTGACCTCCATTGTGGGCAAGCTCATAGAGACCATACTAAAAGAAAGGTTGGCGGAATATCTAGAGGAGCATGGTCTCCAGGATGCGAGGCAGCATTGGTTCATGGGGGGAGGGGGCGATCGTGTCAAACAAATATAACTGACTTCTTTGACTGTGTCACTAAGACAGTAGACAGGGGCCAAGCAGTAGACATCCTCTGTCTTGAGTTCAGCAAGGCCTTTGACCCTGTGCCCCACAAAAGGTTGATCAGGAAGTTGGTTGATCTCGGGGTTGGGGCAAAGATGACCAGATGGTTAGAAAATTGGCTGAGGGACAGAACCCAGAGGGTGGTTGTGGGGGGAGAGTTATCGGCACCAGAGAGTTAACCAGTGGTGTCCCGCAGGGCTTGATGCTGGGTCCCGTGTTGTTCACTGTCTTCATCAGTGACATTGGGGATGGCATTATGGGCACAATGTGCCTATTGGTGGATAACACCAAGCTCTGTGGGAGAGTGGACACAGCTGAAGGGATACAGGACCTACAGGAAGATCTGGAAAAGCTGGGGAAGTGGTCCAGGATGGCAGCGTGGCTTCAATGCCAAGAAATACAAAGTTATGCATATTGGAGCCAAGAATCCTAGGACAGAGTACTACCTGGGTGGAGTCCAAGTATCTGCATCAGAGGAGGAGAAGGACCTGGGAGTTATGACCACTAGTGACCTGAAGCACTCCACGCAGTGCAAGAAAGCAGCAACAAAGGCAAATAAGATGCTGGGATGCATATCTAGGGGGATCGGTAGTAGGAGAGAGGAGGTTATACTGCCCTTGTACAGGTCACTGGTAAGGCCGTGTTTAGAGTATGGAGTTCAGTACTGGTGCCCACACCTCAAAAAGGACATTAACCTGCTAGAGAAGGTCCAAAGGAGGGCTACAAAGATGATAGCCGGTCAGCAGGGTAAGGCATATGCGGAGAGGTTGAGGGCACTGAACATGTACTCCCTGGAAGACAGGAGAAAGAGAGGGGACCTGACTAGGACCTTCAAGTACTTGAAAGGGATAAATAAGGTTGATAAGGAGAGTCTCTTTAAGCTGAGTGGCAACCATAACATGAGGGGGCACAGTCTTAAGCTGGAGGGTGGGAAGTTTAGGAGGGAGGTCAGGAAGTGCTTATTCACAGAGAGGGTGGTGGACACTTGGAATGCGCTGCTGGAAGAGGTCATCTTGTTGAAGACAGTGGGCAGCTTTAAGAGAGGCTGGGATAGGCATGGGGGAATGTAAAGATCATGGGTAGGAAGGATGGGAGGAGTGGGGAGGGAAGGAGGACAGGGACAGTAGCTCAAGCTGTGGACCCTGCAATATGAGCAGACTTGATAGACCAAATAGCCTTCTTCTGCTGGCTTCTTCGCCTGTTCATATATACAGGAAACTAAAATGGGGAAGAGATATGGTGAGTAGTGTACCATGGATTAATTGAGAATCAATGGCCACCTGAAGCAGTTTCTCCAATCAGGCACAACCCTTTTTGTTCCCCATGTTACAAGTATATAATACATAATTTGCAGAGAGAGATAAACATAAGGTTTTGGTGCCCCAGAGGTAAGAGGTATCATATATACACAATGCAGACCTATTAGATACAATACAGATGTAGAAGTGCAAATAACACATTATGGTCCCATCACACGTTAAGTGCTAGGCAGGTAAGTGGAGAGAGAGGGAGGGAGGGAGAAGGCAAAGGGGAAATTAGGAGCAGTTGCAGGTTGGGGAGAGGAAGTTGAAGAAGGAGGAAGAGATGGACCACGGGGAGGAGCACTGCCTGATTTGATGAGGCATTGAGTTGCAAAGTTTTGGGAACCTATAGGAGAACGATGATTGGCCTATAGAGGTGGTATGCCATGGGATGGCTAGGGTGCGGGAGTTGCTGGATCTGAAGGAGAGAGGGGCGGGAGGACAGTGAGGAGGCAAGGTAGAGGGAAGTGTATCAAACCAGAATTTAGAGACAAATTTAATGTAGTGAGCTAGACGGCGGTTTTCCAGGGAAGGAAGCGCTAGAGAGCGACACAAATCTCAGTGGTGGGTGAAGGGAGGGGCATCCAGAGCGAAACAGAAAACATTGAAAAGGGTGTCCAGTCTGGTTAGGGATGACTTCGGTGTGGCACTGTAGACTGTGTCACAGTAGTCAAAGATGTATAGTATCATTTTCTGGAGAAGCTGCTGCCTGGCCTGAAGTGGTAGGCAACTCCGGTTCCTGTAAAGGGCGCCTACTTTGGGGCGCAGCTTTTTCAGGATGGAGTCTGTGTGTCCAGTGAAGCTGAGGTACTGGTCTAGCCAGACCCTGAGATACCTAAAGGAGGAGGTGTCCTCAAGAGTGGAGCCATCAAGGGTGTGGAAGGCAGGCAATTTAGGTAGCCTAGAGAGTCTCTGCGTAGTCCCGAAGGTCATGGAGACTGTTTTCTTGGCATTGAGGAAAAGCTGATGGGAGCTTAGCCAGAGCTGAACTTTCTTGAAGACATGCCGGAGTGTGGAAGCAATATCACCTGGTGATTGGCCAGAGCAGAAGAGGACCGTGTCGTCAGCATGCATTTGGATAGAGGAGGAGGTGCACACTGACGGGAGATCATTAAGGAAAATGGAGAATAGGAGGGGCCAAGCACTGAGCTTTAATTTTACTCTAGGACTGGTAAAAATTACTAAAAAAAAAAAAACTTTAAAAATACCCCCCATAGACTTGTATGGGGCTCGCCCCTGCGCTCTCCCTGGCCACACGTCACAGTTTCAGAGAGCGCGGGGGTGGAGTTGAGGTGGAGCAGGGGCACCAGGAAGCTGGAAGGGATCGGCTGGCCGAGGGTTTGGCGCCAGTTATGATCCCTTCCCCTGCTAAAATTACGAACTTTTAAACTAACATTTTTGCAGGGGTGAGCTCAGGACGATATAAGGTATTGGGCTATGAAGCCCAATACCTTATATCGGAAACTTCCTTTAAACCTTATTTAAGATGATGGAATACTATAAATCTTCCCTTAATACATCGTATTGAATGTATTCATATGAATATTCTCCCACAGAGTTTCTGTTTTGCTCAGACTTTACCCTGCCCTTTACAGCCCTCGCAAGCCCGGGTTTGGAATAAAATGATTTCCCAGTTTATTTATTTAGGCAGGATCTCGCTCCAGAACAAAACTTTCAAAATTTAAGGAAAGGCTTAGCCCTTCCCCACCTGGCAGGCCACTACAACTGCTGCCCAACTTTGCACAGTCCTGTATTTGCTGTGTCCAAATTATCATGTCCTTTGGAAAGATTTAGAGTTGCTTGAGGAAGACCTCTACCCACTCACTGGTGGGGTGTTGTAACCTCGTACTCCTGCCCAGATTTCCTGTTTGGAGAATCCTTTCACAGTTGCTTCCCTCACAGCCTGGAATACAACGATGGCATGCCCAGCATTCTTGCCCTTCTGATATTTGGTAACACCAGTGGCCCAGAATTCCTTGTTTCCACCAGCCAAGATGGATAATTTTTCCTTCGCATGGAACGCATAGGTTTTTCCTCCCTGCCCATGCCATGCAGGGTTCTGAAGTTATGGATTTTCCAACCCTTATTACCAAATACCACTGGAGACCTATGGATTACATCTGTTATGTACAAGTCCGCAGTTTCCTTTTTAAAACAACGAGCTATGCACCCTCCCAATACATCCATACACTGATTATTTCTCTAGTGCTTAATACCATAGCAGGAGCCTCTTTAGATTCATTTATATCACATTTATGTCAAGCATTAATGAAGCTTACAGGCTTCTCTGCGTAGTATATTCGCCTTTGGTGGCAGACATTGGTTTTGCAATAGATAGTTCATGGGACAAATATCATTCATGCATTCATAGACCTACTTCTTCCTACATTTGGAAGGAGTATTCCTGGAAGTTGGTTACTAGATTTTTCTATACTCCAGCACAGCAGGCGAAATTTAATCCCTTCATCACATCCTCATGTTGGAGAAAATGTGCACCTAGAGCAAGCCTTGTGCGTGCGTGTGTGTATGTATGTGTATGTGTATGTATGTGTGTATATGTATATATATATATATATATATATATATATATATATATTCTGGTTTCGCCCAAAAGTTCAAATATTCTGGGACACGTTTCAAGTACAGTTACAGGATATTTTTAGTCCTATGTTCCAACTTACCCCATCTCTGTTTTTGGTTCGATATGCTGGATGGACATCACCAACCACAGACACAAAAACTACTATCTGTATACTGTTGGTTAAAAAAATTATCACCACAATGTGGCTGAAGGAGGATTCACTTTCAGTACAACTTTGGCATCAATTAATGATTGACATGTATAAGATGGAAAAATTTACGGCAGGACTCCAACATCAGACAGAAAAATTTGAATAACTCTGGCACAGATGAGTTCTTTACATGTTAATCATTAATGCAGAATTTGTTTCATGACTAGGCCATATTTTTATACATTATCACCTTAATTGTTTTTAATTTTACTTTTATACCCAGTCAAATATGTATTTTACTATTTATCTATTGACCCTGCAGCTTATTTGTTTGTTCCTTCTGTCATAAACAAAAAAAATAGACATATATTATAAAAAAAAAAAAAAAGTATGTAAGATTTACTGAGTAGTTCTCCTTTAAATATTGCTTAGCACTGAAAACAAGAATAAGGAATCTACTGACAAACTACTGAGGACGAGATAATCTCATTTTTGTCAGGTTTCCTTGGACATTTTTAAGATTACTCCGATACTTTATTGCAGCTTGCGAGATCTGTTTTTCCTATCATGCCATGACATTATCCTTATTATAATTACTGGTGACCCCCTTTAATACACAGTCTGGATCTGTTTTTTACACTCCGTAATACTCTGGTCACTTGGTTATTACAGCGTTTGCTTGAACTCTCCCATCAGTCAAAATCATCACGCTACATCATTGGCCCCTATTCTGTGAGTGGGCAGGGCGAACAGTTCCAGAAACATGATGTCTTCATTTCTGCTTTGCGACAAACTGCTAAAGCAATGGAGAGTTTCCATTATTGTAAGTCTCTACAAATTTATTTATTATTTATTCTTAGAATTTATATGGTTGATACTGCCTTTTGAATTACTAAAATGTATCTGGTTGATCATGCTGTGCATTGGGTTTGGGAAACTGAGAGTCCGACCCAGCACTATCACCAGAGGGACTGTGCCTGACTACTGATTTGCGACTTAACTGCGGTTCAACACTCACATTTTTTTTAAAGAAAAAAAAAAAAAAAACAATGCCCTTACTGGACAGGGAGTGAGTGTATGTTTCAGAACTCCCTGCCCCAGTAATTATAAAAAATAAAGGATAGGGCAGCTGTGTTTTAATGGATTTTTTTTACACACCCTCTGTGTGATGACCTCATAAACCTCTCAAACTTTGCTCTTGAGGTTTAGGGGTCTGTGACGGGGAGCTCCTGCCACTTTTGAGGACTGACCTTTTCTTAAATATGTTGCATATGTTCTTTTATTTCTTAATCTAACCTAGTCTTTACAATTTCTAGTCTATAAGGTTGGCCACCTGTGGGCATCCCCTTACCTTCCCTTTCTTGACTATGCTATAGTGTACTTTTAATTTTCCTTTTCCCTCTCAGGTCCTCATACAGGGAGGTTATTGTGGCGACCTCCGAGCTTATGTAAAACAGGCTGTGTTTATCATTGTTGGATTTAGTATGTAAAAGCACTGTGCCATAAAATACTTTAATGTGTATACCTTACCTGTATGAAACTTGTAAATGTTGGAAATACCATGACACTAGGCGTTCCTGATAAAGGTAAAAAGTACTAGTTGACTATTATAAAAATTAGGTTAGTTGTGCTATATAAAATGCATGTAAAGTGCTGAGACAATCTGAAATGTCGTTGATTTGCATATACCCCATGATGCTTTGCATTAGGGTAGAAAGAAATAGGCTGTTGGTTAAATAGGATCTGCAGCTTATCCAGTAGGTAGGGAAATGGGAAGACTAGGTGGGCCCAAGCGGTCCTTCTCTGCCGTCAAAGTCCATGTTTCTATTATGGAAGTATGTGTGATGTTGTGTTTCTTTGAAACTTGGCTTATTGTCAAGGCCCTTTGGGGTAACCCTCGTTTCAGTGCTTCTGTTTTTAGCTTTTTTTTTTTTTTTATTTGAGCCCCCACTACCCAAGCAAACAGGGCCTGCACAGGGGTGGAGGCTGAATCTCAACTGCTAAGTTAGATCACAGATGAGATGGGAGGATGGGGTGGTACCTGAGGACTGGAGGAGGACAGATTTTATTCCACTTCACAAAAGTGGGAGCAGGGCAGAGGCAGGAAATTGCAGACCTGTTAGCTTGACCTCAGTGACAAGGAAAATGATGGAATCACTTCTGAAGGAAAAATTGTTGAGTACCTAGAGGCCAGAGGGGCACAGGACCCAAGGCAGCAGGGATTCACAGTGGGAAGGTCATGTCAGACGAATCTAATAGATTTCTTTGACGGGGTGACCAAAGTAGTAGATCAGGGAGGGGCTGTGGACATGGCCTACTTAGACTTTAGCAAGGCATTTGACACAGTCCCACACAAAAGATTAATATACAGGTTAGCCAGCCATGGAGTGGGTCTCAAGATGGTAGCCTGGGTAGAAAACTGTCTGGAGAACAGGACACAGAGGGTAATAGTAAACGGGGTCCACTCTGAGGAAAGGGGGGTTATTAGTGGGGTACTGCAGGGTTCAGTACTAGGACCGGTCTTCTTCGATGTCTTTATAAGTGACATTGCAGAGGGACTAGAAGGAAAAGTATGTCTCTATGCAGACGACACAAAGATCTGCAACAAGGTTGATACACAAGGTGGGGTGGAAAGGATGAGAAGGGACTTGGCAAGGTTAGAGGAATGGTCAAATGTATGGCAGCTTAGATTCAATGCTAAGAAGTGCAAAGTAATGCACCTGGGTAACAAAAACCCAGGGGAAGAGTACACAATGGGGGGTGAGATACTAACAACAACAAAAATGGAAAGGGACCTGGGGGTAGTCATATCAGATGACCTAAAGGTGGGCAAGCAATGTGAGAGGGCAGTAAGGAGGGCTGGGGGGATACGGGATGCATAGGGAGAGGCATCACCAGTAGAAAACAGGAAGTTGTTATCCTTCTGTACAGACAGCTGGTGAGACCCCATCTGGAGTACTGCGTGCAGTTCTTGAGACCCAATCTCTGCAAGGACATAGACAGGATGGAGACAGTCCAGAGGAGGGCAACTAAAATGGTGCAGGGTCTGCAACAGAAGACATATGAAGAGAGACTTAAGGAGCTCAATATGTATACCCTCGAGGAAGGGGGGGGGAGAGACACGATAGAAACTTTCAAGTGCCTCAAGGGAATCAAAGTCCAAGAGGGTAGCATCTTTCAGAAAAAGAGGTGGGCAAGAACAAGGGGGCACAATTTGAAGATAGAGGGGGGACGGCTCACAGGTAATGTGAGGAAGTATTTTTTTCACGGAGATGGTTGTGGATGCATGGAACGGCCTTCCTTAGGAGGTTGTGGAGTCAAAAACAATGGGGGAATTCAAGAATGTGTGGGACAGACATGAGGCAATTCTAGGGGTTGGGGGTAGGAGAAAGTAGGCTGTTGGTTAACTAGGATCTGCAGCTTATCCATTAGGTAGGGAAATGGACAGACTGGGTGGGGCCTAGCGGTCCTTATCTGCCGTCAAATTCTATGTTAAGTAGGTGCTGGCTAAGTGTAGAGAAAGGACATACGTAGTCTGTTGCTGCAAACTGATATACTGAAGAAGGGATATGCCATTGCTGAAGGTTATCCTTTGTATTTTGAATAAACACCACACAGAGATTGTATGTTGAACTTGAAGTTTGGCGTCTGGTTCATCTGTTATCAGACAACCCCTCCACAGGGTCATCACACACCTCAGGTGTGTTTAAAAAAAAAAAAAAAAAAAACAAACATAAAATCCATAACACAGTTCCCTATCCATTATTCTCTATATTATGTCCATGTTAGTAGTTACACCTTAACTTTAAATATTGCATAATGACATATTAACAAATATCAGCCTTTTAAATACAGTAGTTAGACCCCTCAAACATGCACATGTACACACACACACACACACACACCTTTCCTTCTTTTAGCATCCCAGGTGTGCAAAAGACAAATTGAACATCTTTGCTCAGATAACTTAGTAGAGGAGCATGCATGCTGTAGAGCAATGATGGCTATTGTATATTGTGGCCAGTGATTTAAGTATCTAGAGGTTTGAACTCTGAGGCAGGTAGATACATTAGCACATGTGATGGATGTTAAAGCAAGATCATCACATTGGGATCCTCTTTCTGTTTCTCAAAAGTGTTCTCATGTTTCTTGCCCCCTTTCTGCTGAAGCATCACACAGAAAGGGGGCTTGCCTGGTAACCTCATGCCTCTGTAATGTAAGGGGGCATGCCTCATTCCTGTGGGCCCACCAATGAGTGAGAGAGAGAGAGAGAGAGAGCACACATGCCGCCTCATATGCAAGGGGAGCCAGGTTTCATTGTGCTGCAGGCGGTTGAGTTACTTACTGTTCCACAGTTATTCCATCAATGTGAGATTTACCAGAGATGTATGTTTGTACCCTGGTTAAACAGAAACTTCAGCAATCCTGCACAGATCTGTATGCATTGTGGCTCCTGTCTCTTCGCAGTCCTTCTTCACTGAAACTGCCTTGAAATGATGGGGAAGTTCTCCAGTAAATATGCTTTTTTTTTTTTTTTTTGCCCCCACACGGCATAGCCAGAAATGATCTGATTGGTGTGCAGCCTTATTGTTTTCCATTTTAATTAATTCTAATCCCAGGAATCAATCAGTATAGCTTTACAGTAGCAGTTGGTCCACTGGATTGAGTTGCTTGGAGATGGAAATTAGTGCTAATTTTGCAATCTGAGAATTAGAACTATGTTAAAATGCTGCACTGTGGCCGCACTCCCACAACAGTTAGGTTTGTTTCTCTATTTGAAGAGAGCAGTTGCCCCAAAGTACAGCTCCACTGTCCTGGTCTCTAGAACTGTTTAGTGTTTCAGTTTGTTTTAAAAATATTATTTGTAGTTATTACTTCGCTACTTTGCAGTAGGTTGTTTTTGTGTTATTTATTTGTGCTTTCTGCAATTTCTCAGATTCCCGTTTGGTTCCTAGAAACCAGAGAATGCTACGAGTTAACACTGTTCCCACCTTTGGTGGAATGGCTTTCTTGTAGTAAAAACTATAATTACTATAACTGCTACTTTTTTTTTCTTGTTTTACCTAGCAGTTTTCATTATTTGAGTCACGGTTCCTTCCAGAGAGACCCGAACTGCTCTGATAACTTTTTGAAATTGACATATAAATCTCATGTTAATTATTAAAAACTATAAGTGTGAGGTAAAAATTACCACGGTTCCAGTTTTTCCGGGAACTGGCCTGGCAAATTCTTTCTTAGAGCCTTTTTTTATACCATTTGGGTTCTGCAAAAATATATTTGACTGTATTTGGGAACTGATATAAATATTCATGGTCTATCAGTGTTTAGCATGGCTGACAGACCAAAGAAGAAATAAACAGGACCTACATGTTTTAAAAAAGTGTACCAATAGTTTCTTGCTCCTGGCAGGGGCAGACTGCCATGAGCTGTGTCTTAGGTACCTGGGTCCGGACCATGATTTTATAAATTGTGAACTCTGTAAAAGGTTTTGTCCTACTGCACAAAAGAAAAGGCCAAAAAAAAGGGAAGACTTTATGGCTTTTAGTCTGCCTCCATGTTGCTAAAACACAGTAAAGGCTCAGATGAAGTTCTTCCAATCAGAAACCGCAGCAGTCCCTGTCAGAAGGGACAGATCAAAAAGATAAAGCTACGCAACCATCAGAAAAGCATGATAAAGATGGTTCAGATCCCAGGGTGTCCAAAAGAAGGAATCCTGAGTCTAGTGATTGCAAAAGTAAAAGCGCCTCAGAACAGGCACCGGAAACAGTCGGGGTCGACAAATTTCAAAATTACATGTTAGTCCAAGGACAAGTGGCCTAGCCAAAAATAGTAGTCCCAGTGCTGCGAGTGGTAGTCCATGGTTAGAAGGCTAGAATTTAAGGAAAACTTAGAAAAACGTACATAGGAACAAAATACATGGTTTAGAGGTGGTATTATGAATACTATGTAGCTGTAGCTACTAAAAAACAGGAAATAATTATGCATTTTCTGTTAAATTACAGCAGGTGGATGTGGGAGTGTGAGTCAAGTGCCAGTCCCAGAACAAAGTTCCACAAAGTAACATAAGTACTAGTACATCAGGAAAATAATTTAGAACTATGTACGTATTTATTTATTTATTGATTGTTTTGTGATGCTAATAAAATCTGTTCCGTAAAGCCTCTGTGTAGTGTGTGTATTTTCTGGTGGTACATGTAATCTAGAATGGGAGAGAAAGGGAACTACCAGACACTAATAAAAAATTGTCTTTAAGTAAAAGGCTGCTACACTAAGCAAGACAGGAGGCAGAGTAGAACGGGATATGGGTGAAAAAAATGGCAACTCCAAACGATTTGTCTGCAGGATGGTGTTGCTTGCTTTGATGTTTACTTTTTTAATTCTATTTTTTTTACTTTTTTTCCCTTCCCCTGGGCTCTGCTTATACATTGTCCAATGCCAGCCTCACACCCTCACCTGACACACTCCAGAGGTAGACATTACCTTCCGGTTCCTAGCACACCCCAACCACAACAACAAACATTCCTTTATTTTATTGTTTGATCCTTATCCTGAAGCAGCTTATCACACTCTGTCTTTACTTTTGTCAGGGCAACAAAACCCAACTCTCACTCTCTTCTTCCTTGGCTTTACTGCTTGATCTGGTCTTTTACTTTAGGCAGCTGTCGCCCAATTTTAGGTTACATTACTTTCTGCCCTTCACTTTCTCATCAGGGCAACATGAAGCCCAAAACTCAACCCTTGCACTCTGTGAATCTCCTCTGACTCCCAGTCCTTAGATTTTTTGGGGGCCAAATTTACTCAGTCAGTTACTGTATGTTTGTAACAGTTAAAGCTGTTACCTTGTTCTGCAGTTCAGATTACTTAGTTTGCAAATCCCAACCCTTTCTCTTCCCGACCCATTCTTTAATAGTTCTGGAGTGTCTGGATTTACCCTGGCTCTATCTGTTCTCCTTCTCGCTCCTCCTTTACTGCTGCTCTGCGTCCCTGTCCTCTATATCTGTTCCGATGGTTCCGGCCTTTGCCCGATCCAAAACCAACAAACGTTCTTCCCTTTTTTGTCAGTTCTTTAGTTTACCTTTTTTGAGGGGGGCAGATTTCTTTAAAGGAACACTGTCAACCTGTTTTTCATCATATTATTTCTAGTTAAAAATCTACATTTTATGATTGTTTACCTTCTCTAAAATTCAGTGATGCTGCTGCTTGTTTTGTCTGTCTCCTTGTTTAGTGGAACTGAAATGCATGGTAATGTACATTTATAAACAACCTTGTTTTGTTTATAGTCCTGGATCCGTTTTTACTGCATACTTCCTGAGCATTAGAAACACCTCCAGACAGTACAGTCACTCATGATGCAATAGCCTCTTAAACTCCCACTGCATCATGAGGGGCTAGACTGTGTTGTGGGTGTTCCCAAGTCCAGGAAACATGCGGTAGGAGCTGATCAAGGAATGTAAACCCATTTTTGTGTGATAACACCAGTATGGTGAGCAGTCTGTTTTTCACTTTTTTAAAGAAAAAAATAATCATAATCAAACTACCAGCTACATCAGCTGTCTTCACAGAATGCTGGCAATCATAAAATGTGTTTTGTAAACTAAGGACACTTTGAGACCTAAGGGGGTTGACAATGTCCCTTTAAGGTAATAATTCTTAAAGGCAGCCTGAGTCTGCACAGTGCGCTCTGCATTAGGCTGGCAGACCGATCTTATTGCACCTTGTGGCTCCCGCCCTTTCCCTCCCCCGGCTCACTACCAGTATTTCAGGCATCCTCAGGCTTCCTGTCAATATCCCCCACCCCAACACAGCTCAGTCTCCCGTGCACAAAAGTACCATTCCCTGGTACAAAATGGGCAACATAATGAAGTGTTATTTTTGCTTTTCGGCTTACCATGGTCCGCATTGAAGCACACAATCTTTTCCGCATCCTCTCCGTAGTTAAATTAAAAGAAAGTGCGCCTCCGATTACCCCACCCCCACCCAGTCTGTGCCGCAGCCAGTAGTTCTCACCCCAGGCTGATGATATTGGCGGTACGAACTGCCATTCTGACTGCTGTGTTCCTCCCTGTTCAGTGCTGGCTGATCCGATGACTGTGGCTCTTCCGTTTGCCAGCTACTTCCCGTATTCCCTGCTCGCTCTCACTCATCTTGTCGGCACACTCTTCTGCGCACTCATCACTGTGGATCAGCTCCCACGCAACCCGTCAACGTACCCTGCTGGAAAACCTAAGGAACTGCTAGAAAAAATGTTTTTTTGGGGGGGGGTTTAAAACCCTACTTGTCCACGGACAGGTAGCTCTCATCAAAGTGCTTGTCCCTGAGTTTAAAATTATAGCCCGGGACGTCGAGCTATAAGATTTGTCAAGCCTTGGAAACAGTGTCTGCAAGGAAAAAAAAAAACAGATTTCTGTCACTCCTTCTGAAAAAGGAAGGGATCAGGTAGTGGACACAAAACAAATGCCCTCAGCAGAGATCAGACAAGGGCATGGTGATCTTTCCAGGCCATGGGAAATGTTATGATATGCATGACCCTCCTCCCAGGCTCCGGTTCCACACCAGCTGTCTGGGGAGGAGGAAGAAATGTACTGTGAATATGATGAGGAGGGTAAACCCTTGGAACCAGGCAGTTAATCTGAGCAAGAATTTGGTTCTCCTTATAGGTCTTCAGAGGATTACACAACCCATTATTCCTTTTTTAGATAAAAATGGTAAACTTCCTCAGCATCCCTTCCCATGACGCTGAGGAGGATGAAGAGGTGGTGGAATTTATGGACACGATGGGTTGGCTCCCCACACACAGGTTGCTGCTCACCATCCACAAATCCCTCCAAAAAGCCACTGACAAAATCATGTCACCTGCTGGCATTGATGAGAAGTGGCAGGTGGACAGGCAGGGGGTTGAGTACCTGTAAGCCCACGCTGGTCATGAGGGAGTGGTCCAAGCTGCTGTATGTGAGAAGGCCGAGGTGCCTTTCTCTGCCCAGCCTCCAGAGAAGGATTCCATAAAACTGGATACCACAGCCAAAAAAATGTACACAACAGCTTCCTTGCTCCTCCGGCAAACAGCTTACATGGCATACATAGCTCAGTACCGGAAGGCATTATGGAATTCAGTCCTGGCACTGAATGAGAAAGCAAACAGTGAATTGGCACAGGACTTGGCTGACAGCCAGATCAGCACAAGATGCCACTAAGTACTAGTTCCACATGGCCGTGGATACAACGACTGCTTCAAGGGTCCTGGCCTATGCAATATCTCTAAAGAGATTTGCCTTGCTTGGCTACCATCCTGTACCAGGACACACAGACTAAGTTCATGGATTTCTCTTTTGAGAGACACTCTCTGTTTGGTGACAAGTCGGAGAGATATATATGGAACAAGTGGGTGAGTACAAAACCACTTTTAGAAACAAAACTGAAAAAGAAAAGGCCTCCACTTCCTACAGTCCTTATGGAACGGGAAGCAGGGGTAGGGATCACGGGATTTAAGAATGCATGGGATATACATAAGGGAATTCTGGAGGTCATGGGTAAGGGGCAACAGACTTCTAGAAAAACATAAAGTGAACTTACAAGCTCAAATGGGCAGACAGGATGAGTCATAGGCCCTTATCTGCCGACAGTGTCTATGTATCTATGTCAGGGTTACTACCAAAGGCTTTGTGCCCCTTATGAGCATCGACCCCAAAGAGGTTACTGTAGGGCCAGTAGCAGAAGGGGCACTAGGTGTGCAGTTCAGCACATCTCTTAAGCCACAACAAAAACAACCCCCCTGACAATTCTGCCCAGCCATTGCCAGTGTGGCCAGTGTTGGAATGAAACTTTATGAGCATTGGGAGCTGGGGGGCCCATAGAGGTGATATCTTTAAACTGAGTCCCCCTTCCCATTATAAGTCAACGGCAGTGATTTGTGAGCTACCGGGGCTCTCTTTAGAGCCCTGGGGGGCCAAGTCCTGGCAAGCCCTCCTGTAAGTCCAACACTGAGTGGGGACAAGACTGGCTTACTACTTCCAGGAATGGTCAAAAATCACCATCGACAAGTGGGTCCTGGAAGTAGTGAGCCAAGGTTTGTCACTTGTGGAACTGGAACCAGTGACTAACTGCTCTATGCAGATGACATATTTATGTACTCTAGCAGCAAACCCCCCACTTCTGTTTCCGAAGCTTTGACCACAAACTTTATACATATATACATGTGTGTGTATGTATGTGTGTGTGTGTGTGTGTGTGTATGTATGTATGTATATATATATATATATATATATATTTTTTAACCAGGTAAGCACGCTAGACCAAGGGCCTATTTCTAGTGCGATTCGGAAAGTTATAAAATACAAACACACCAACATACATAAACATGCAGCATATGGGGAAGGTTGGTATACAGAATATATAAAACTAAAACAAAAAAAAATGAAAACCAATAACTAAAAAGACCTTTATACAATCCTGGTGGTTCTATTCTAAACAAATACAAAATGTTTGGATTGCTAAATGATCTTTCAGTGTTTCCTTAAAGAGCTGTTGACGCCTCAAAAAAACTTTGAAAAACATAATATTTAGGTACAATTCAGCTTGCATTCCACATATATTATATGGATTTCCCTTCTGCATTATTTATTACCGAGGAAAGTTGCATAAATACATAATCTTTATCCCTTAGAGTTCATATGTCTCTTCAGCTTGCTCCCTACTGTTTCCATGGGAGTGACTGTGACATCACAAGCAGTGCATTCTGACTTCGGACAAGGAGAAAGTAACAGCAATAGATGAACTCTTGAAGAGCAAAGATCCTGTTTTTATGCAGATTACATCAGTAATAAATAATAAGGAGGAATACAGAACTAATGTGAAATACAAGACAAACTGTGTCTAAATATTGTGTTTTGTCAAAATTCTCCCAAAGGTGTCAGCTGCTCTTCAAACTGATACTTGGTTCTTGACCTTCTGTATATCTCTAAATGGCTATCCTGTAACCAACTATTCTAATCGCCAAGAAACCTAAGATCATATGTTTTTTAGACACAAATGTAGAAAAATTAAACTTGGTCTGATTCCTGTCTCATTTTTCGTGACCCTGATGGTACCCTCCCCCCCTTCTTGATCACTCGGTGTTTGATGACCATATTATTTTTGTCTGTAAAAAAGGTACATTAGAAATTGGGTGCAGTGTACAGACAGAAACAGTTTCTTACTTTTACTAACATACAAAATTGCCAGCAGAAACAGGCCTCACGGTCTATTGAGGCTGCTTGAGTGTACAGCCAGCACCTCATTTCGCAGCTGCCCCTCCTGGCCCCCTCTTCCCCGTATCCCTTTCCTTGCCCAGTGTCTTACAGGACACTGTCTCATCTGGTAAGGTGTTCCATTTGTCCACCACTCTTTCAGTGAAAAAATGTCTCCTCATCTCCCTCCAGAATCTTCTCCTCCCCTCCAATCTCAGTCCATGCCCTCTCATATCCCTCCCCTTTTTCATCTGGAAAATGCCTTCTGTGTTGGTCTTGTTTATCCCCCTTAGATACTTAAAGGTCTCGATAATATCCCCCCATCCCTCCTCTCCTCCAGTGAATACATATTCAACTCTCCCAGCCTGTCCTCTTGGGGCTTGCTCTCTAATCCCTGGATTATCTATGTGACTCTTCGCTGCACTCCCTCCAGCAATCTGATGTCCTCCTTCAGGAAGGGGTGCCAGTACTGCACTCAGTACCCCAGGTGGGGCCTGACAAATGACCTGTACAGGGGCAGGATAAACCTCCCTCCTTCTGGAGGAGATCCTCTTGCAATACACCCTAGCATTTTGTTGGCTTTTGCTGCCACTTTCCTGCACTGAGCAGAGTTGTTCATGCTCCCCGTAATAATCACTTAGTCCTAGGTCCTTCTCCTCTGTGGAGTTCCCCCAACTGTACCCCATTCAAGTGATAATCCCTCCCCTGGTTCCTGGCTCTGAAGTGCAGAACCTTGCACTTCTTGGCATTGAACCCCAACTACCTTGTTTCTACCCACTCCTGCAGCTTAGTCAGGTCCTCCTGCAACCCCTTCCAGCCCTCTGCATCATCAACCACAGCTCCCATCTTGGTATCGTCTGCGAACAGACTGATCTTGCTCCAGATCCCGAGTGAGATATCTGTAATAAAAATCCCAAACAGCACCAGTCCCAGTATCGATCCCTGTGGTACCCTGCTGGTCCCCGCTCTCGGTGACGAGAGGTCCCCCCACCACCACCCTTTGCTGCCTTCTCTTTAGCCAGTTTGTGATCTATTTCACCATTTTTGGTCCTGCCCCCACATATTCCAGTTCTCTTCCCCCCCCCCAACCTGCCATGCGGCACTGAAACAAACAGCAGCTGCTCTAGCCACAAATTGTTACCAGGGCACAGCTGGGGCACAACAGATGGCAGCCAGGGCACTGATATATTGTTACTATGGGGGAAGCTCTGCACCATAAGGGGCACCAACTGGGGCACAGCATTTTTTTTACCAGGGCACGTGCCCTGGTGGGCCCTGGTGTAGAGCCGCCACTGGAAACAAAGGCCTTGCTGAAGTCTAAATACAGGACATCCACTGCATGGCTCTTGTCCAGTTCCCCCATCACTCAGTCATAGTACTTTACAAGGTTTGTCTGGTAGGATCTGCCTGCTACAAACCCATGCTGTTGACCATCCAGGAGACCTTTTCCTCCAAGAAGCTCACTAGCCTCTCTTTTAGGATGGTGTCAATGAGCTTCTCCACGATCGATGTGAGGCTCACTGGCCTATAGTTTCCTGGTTCATCCTTTGGCCCACTTTTGTGGATGGGCACCACATGGGCCATTCTCCAGTCCTATGGTACACATCTTGTGTCCAGGGAGGTATTGAACAGATCGGCCAGTGGCCCCGCCAGGACCTCTGCCAACTCCTTTAGTACCCTAGGGTGAATGCCATCAAGTCCAGGTGCTTTGTCCACCCTTAATGCCCTCAACCCATCTAGTACCCTGCTCTTTGTAATCCCTACAGCTGTCGTCTCCTCCCCCCATCCCTCCCTTCGCCTGCGTGACTACAGAGTAGAAGTATTCGTTCAGTGCCTCTGCCTGCTCCACCCCTTTCTCCACCCACCCTCTGTCCTTCTTGATCCTCACCAGCTGGTCCATGCTCCTTCTTCTTCTCTCTCCGATGTAACAGAAGAAGTCTTTTTCTCTACTTTTGATTCCCTGTGCCAGTCCCAGCTCCCTGAGACTCTTGATGCTCTTTTGACAATTGCTAAAAGCTTCCACTTTATGACTTTGGGTCCTTTATTTACCAAGGAGGTATTGCAAAGAATCCAGCACATATAACTACTGTATAGAATAACATCTGCTATTTTGTGTTATTTCTCCCATTTCTTATCTACCTCTGTAATCTTTATTCTGTACTTGGAAGGTGTTCTATGGAAGCAAGGAATAAACTCCCCCTCTTTTAATTGAGAAGGCCCTCCATACAAATGACTCCTGTCCCTCAGTGCAGTTCCTTCATCCTGAGAAGTGGCATAGGTCTCTGAGGTCCTGAAACCAAAATCTTCTGACTGCCACTCTTAACCTCTGATGTGTGTCAAAGGGCCTTCTCGTTCTCAGCTCATCTCTTGTGGAACAACCTTCCCTGTAATCTGCAGGCAATTGTGTCTCACCGTTGGTTTACCTTGTTAGCTCATAACTGCTTCTTTGGCTGTTCAGTGTGCACTTGCTAATAACAAAATGTATGATTTACTCAGCCATGTACCTACACTGTGAATTGTAATCTTGTCCATACATTTCTTCTGCCTTTAGACATGAACTGGGCCACAAAAGGGCCATGGCCCAGCATACCTACCTGGTAAATGAATGAATAAAAAACCCTGCATTCTAGGACCAACTATTGTTGGCACCAGCCAACTCTTGTCTGCCTTGGTGTGCTTATTAGATTTCTCTGTGCACTGAATTAGAGGGTGGTCAACTGGGGGTCATCACTGTTGAAGTGGTCATAAATTTACTTGGATCCAAAACAGTCACTTTTGTACTCTGAGCATCTTTGATAAACTCTTGTTCCAGAATAATTGAATTTCTTCAGATTACTGTTAATGCATAAACCTTTATACAGCAGAGTGCTGATTACATTTTTGCATATCACAGAAACATAGAAACTGATGACAGATAAGGGCTACTGGGCCCATCCAGTCTGCCCATTTTTACTGTGATTGCTTATGCTATAGACCCTGCTATGTCTATGACGCTCTCTCTTCTACCCCCTTCCTTTCCTCTATGATTCCCTTGTGCCTGTCTCAGGCTTTTTAGAATCCCACCACTGTGTTTGCCCTCACTGCCTCCACTAGAAGGCTGTCTCAGGCATCCATCACCCTTTCTGTGAAGAAGTATTTCCTCACATCCCTCCTGAACCTACCCCCCTTCAACGTCAAATCATGACCACTTGTTCTAGAGCACCCTTTTCTCTGAAAAATACCTCCCACCTGTACCTTATTCACCCCCGTGAGGTATTTAAAGGTCTTGATCGTATCAACCCGCTCCCTCCTTTCCTCCAGGGTGTACATATGGAGCTCCTTTTGCCTATGGCTCATAGGGCTTTTGATGCAGACCCTGCACCATCTTGGTAGTCCTCCTGTGGACTGCCTCCACTCTGTGTCCTTCCTGAGATGTGGTCTCCAGAACTGGACACAGTGCTCCAGGTGGGGTCTTACCAGTGACCTATATAGGGGCAGCAATATTTCCCTCTTCCTGCTGGTCATACCTCTAACTCTGCACCCCAGCATCCCACTAGCTCTGTCAATTGCCTTGTCACATTGTCTGGCCACCTTTAGGTCCTCCAGTATGATTACCCCGAGGTCCCTTTTCTGCTTGGTCGTTGCAAGTATCTTTCCCCCCATTTTGTACTCCACCCCCCGGGTTTCTGTGGCCCAAGTGAATTTTCATGCAATAAACCATAGCTGCCAAATCTTTGACTACTCCTCCGGCCATTTTAAATGTCTTACCATCTCCCCTACCCCCGTGTCAAAGATTTGGGACTAGTGGCCATCATTGATAAACTGTTGTTACATGCATTTCCCAAAATGACAGAACTGAATCACCTCCTAGTGGGCCCCTAATGGCTGCTGTAATTGTCCCATTTTTGTACATCTCTGTGTCTTGCATTGTGTATGAAAGACTTTATAGATCGTCAAAGTCATGTTCTTTCCTTTGCCTTTTTCTGAACCATTAACCTTTTTGTGTGCTGAATACATTTTGGGGCCATTGAGAAATGGGTCAGTAAACCATGTGCACCAGAGGATGCTTGTGTTTTTGTTCCAAAGATTGATTGCTGTTTTAGCTCATTTTCGAAGCCTACATCAGTTCTGTATTTGCCTTTTAAAGTTTATTTAGCTGGCAAAGATTAAAGAACAGGGAAACGTTTAAGTGAGCAGTACAAAAGAAAGGACTGAGAGACTAAACTATTATGCATTCCATCGCAAGCTGTGGGTTGCTGTGGAGGCAGAACTGCATCTCAGTAATTTCTTCTCATGTTTGTCTTACTGTATCTTAAGATATTGTACAGG
Source organism: Neoceratodus forsteri (assembly GCA_016271365.2). Lineage (NCBI taxonomy): Eukaryota > Metazoa > Chordata > Ceratodontiformes > Ceratodontidae > Neoceratodus > Neoceratodus forsteri. The sequence continues at coordinate 350,398,126 of CM057456.1, forward strand.
GGAGTGGAGCATGTTTTGTGTCCTTATGGCTCCCCAAGGCAAGGGGCACTCCCATCCCTTTAAGCCCACCAGTGAGTGTGTGAGCGAGAGAGGGGAAGAGAACAGCAACACACCAGTTCAAGAAATCTTCAGGAGTAGGCCAGTAAAGTGAAGTCAGTAGGCAGTTAAGTTTCAACTTATGTTTTGTCTCTTAACACTGTTATTAGTATGCTGGTGCACCTTTGAAACAATGATACGACAGAATATTGAATTAGACAGCCGTAGTTGCATTAAAGTTATCAGGAGGAAGATTTTAATCCTCGGACTCTGCAGGTGAAACAAGTTTGAATGATCTGGAGGACAACACTGATCATACATTCAGTGTGTTTACGTGTACTTCGCATTCGGAATACTGCAATATTCAGAATACTGAGTGCCACAAACCCACACAGCAGGTCAGCCCTCTACTCCCAAAGTGCCAGCTTCTGAGTGTAGAATTGTGAACGGTTTAACAGAACAAGGTAACCCTCTTGTCTGTTTTGTGGGTTCGAGTCACTTTAGTCCCAAGTTCTGGAAGGATTCAAACTGGTAACCTCTTGTTAGTGTACCCAATTGTCAGGCTCAGATAATTCTGTCTTTGGGAGGCCAGATATCTTTGCCTACGGGCACCTAAGCAGGTATTTCAAAATGAACCCTTAGAACTGTATGCAAGACCTAGAGAACTCTGACCTGTTTCCCAGTTTGGTACCACAATAAGCCCAAGCACAGTGTCAACTATAACCATCTAAGCTTCACTTATATAAAAAGAAGTTTCAAGGCACACCAGGCATTTCTGTTTTTAAAATAATATCTTTACTTTAAAATAGGTAAAATAGGACAACAGTAAAATACAGAACAAGATATCCCAACACATACAGCCTTAAAAACAAAACAGGTTTAAAAGTGCAAATTCCTACAACACATACACTCAGACTGTTCTTAGCTAAGGTCCTTACTTTCTTAATCTTTCAGTGCTTCGATGTTCCTCTTTTCTCGGTCAGAAAATGAATGTCCTTGTGTAAGGTCTGCTCAGTATTTTTAAAAGCAGTCTTGAGCCGGCCTTCTCTCTGAGGTCACCTGACTCCACCTTGGTGTATTAAAATTTATATTTTATAACACAGGATGCCCTACTAAGATATTTAAAAAAATAATAGGTGACATAAATGTGACTTGCCAAAACCAGTCTGGGGTCTGCTTCACATAGACATCAAAGCCTCTTTGATGTAATTACTGGCTGTCTTGGGAGACACCCCGACACATGCATTTTGTCCTTCCTTCATGACACCTAGTGCAAATCAAAGGAATTTCCCTGAGGATGTCATGAATGGATATTTTATTTCCGGGGCTTCAAAGAAAACTTAAAGTAATTGCATTTCTGATATCTGTAGTTTAAGCTACCTCCTGTCCTTTGAACTTATCCCTGGGGGGGTTTGATGTGTCAATTTCAGCAAGACAGTATTTTCTCGTGACAGACATTCCCTTACATATTTTATTTTGCAGAAAAAATATCATATTGAAATCAGAACCAGCTGTCCATGTGCCACAGTCCTCCCCACCTAGACTGAATTTGGGGGGTCTATCCCTGCATGGGATGAGCTTCCCAAATCAGTTCACTCCTCATACACACGAGACAGTCCATCTGAGTTCTGATTGGTCGCTCCAGCCCTGTGTAGAATGGTCATGTCATATCCTTGCAAAGCAAGACTCCATCGTAGCAGTCGACCATTGTTTTTCCCCATCTGTGTCAGCCAAACCAGGGGGGTTGTGGTCAGTCTGCACCACAAAATGCTGTCTATACAAGTATGGCTCCAATTTCTTTAGGGCCCACACTATGGCAATACTCTCCTTTTCCACCGTGGAGTATGACTGTTCCCTGGGAAGTAACTTTTTACTCAGGTAGGCTATTGGGTGATCCCTTCCCTGGCTGGATGTCTGACTCAGTACTGCCCCAATACCCATGTCTGAGGCGTCAGTTTGAACTATAAAAGGTTTGCTATAGTCAGGACTGGTCAACACAGGAGTACTGCACAGTGCCTCCTTTAGTTTGGAAAAGGCTTCCTCACAGGCTGGGCCCCAGGTAATTTTCTTGGGCATCCTTTTCTTTGTCAGGTGAGATAGGGGAGCAGCCAGGGCACTGTAATTGGGTACAAATTTTCTATAGTACCCTGCTGTCCCGAGAAAACTCCTGACCTGCTTCTGAGTTTCTGGTCTGGGCCATGCCTGGATTACCTCTATTTTTATTTGGTTAGGACGGAGCTGTCCCTGGCCTACCACATGCCCGAGGTATGCCACTTCTCCCATGGCCACCTGGCCCTTCTCGGCTTTGACAGTGAGCCCGGCCCTCTGTATCCTGCCCAGCACTTCCCTAAGGTGGGATAGGTGTTCCTCCCAAGTGGTACTAAAGGTGGCAGTGTCATCCAGGTACGCCACAGCATACTCCTCAGCACCATTTAACACCTGGTTCACCAACCATTGGAAAGTGGCTGGGGCATTCTTCATTCGGAAAGGCATTACTTTAAACTCAGATAAGCCTATCGGAGTGATGAAGGCCGACCTCTCCCTAGCTCTGTCCGTCAACTCTACTACCAGTACCTCTTTGTCAGGTTAATAGTCGTAAGGTAGGTCGCTCCTCCCAACTTGTCCAGGAGTTCATCCGTCCGGGACATCGGGTGGGCATCTGACTTCGTTACTGCATTCAGTCCACGATAGTCTACACAGAAATGAGTCGAGCAATCTGGCTTGGCTACAAGGACTGCGGGTGAGGCCCAGGGACTGTGGTATCTCTGGATTACCCCTAAATCCAGCATCTCCTCCACTTCCCTCCTAATATCCTTTTGGACAGCATCTGACACCCGATATGCTGTCCGCCGTATGGGTGTCTGTGTCTCTGTCTCCACATTGTGTCGCTAAGGGGGTTGGTCCAGACTTGGTGCTAAACAAGGGATCAAAGTCTGCTAAAACCTCCCTCACTTTCTGGATCTGGCCCAGGGTCAGCTGGGGAGACAGTTTTACTGCCTGCACAGATGACTCCCGTTTATTGTCTTTCAGCAAGTCCAGAAGGGGGTCTACTTCGTCCGTCCCCTCCCCATGACTACACACTGCAGACACCATATCAGCCCTATTGGCATATGGCTTCATCATGTTGACATGGTACATCCTTTCTGTCTGTCTTTGGTCAGGTAACTCCACAATGTAGTTCACGTCATTTACCTTCCTAACCACTTTGTACGGTCCTGCTCACTCAGCCTGCAGCTGATCTTTCTGGACCGGAATAAGGACCATGACTTCCTGACCCACCATGTACGAGCGAGCTCTGGCTCTGCGGCGTACCACACTTTTAGTTTCTGTTGGGCAGCTGCCAGGTTGCTCTGGGCTGTCCCCATAAGCTCCTTCAGCCTTTCCCTAAACCTAAGGACGTAATCCACAATGGGAGTTCCCTGGGTGGCGTGCTTGCCTTCCCAGTCCTCCCGGATCAAGTCTAGGGGCCATGTACTAGGCGCCCATATAAGAGTTCGAAGGGGGAAAATCCTGTCGACTCTTGGGGCACCTCCCTGTATGCAAACAACAGGTGGGGAAGGTATTTCTCCCAGTCCCTCCCATGCTGTTCAGCAGATGCCCGGAGCATTGGCTTTAGGGTACCATTGAATCGTTCCACAAGCCCATTGACTTGTGGGTGATACGGTGTCGTGCATCTCTGCACCACCCCAGACTTCTCCCATAAACATTTCATCAGGTCCAGCATGAAGAAACCCCCTCGATCGGTGATTACCTCCTGCGGAAACCCAACATGGGAGAAGATCCCAAGTAAGGCATCTGCCACTTTGTCTGTCCTCAGAGTGGATAGAGTGACTGCCTCTGGGTACCGGGTGGCATAATCCACCACAGTCAGGATGAATCTCTTACCTGAGGAGCTGGGGGTATTTAAAGGCCCCACAGTATCCATTCCCACCCTCTGGAATGGCTCCTCCACTGTGGGCAGTGGAATCAAGGCGGCTTGGGTTTTCTTGTCCGCCTTCCCTATTTCTTGGCACCGGTGACAAGACCTGCAATACTCCTTCACCTGCTGGGTGAAGTTAGGCCAGTAGAAATTCTGGGCCAAACGCTGCATTGTGCGCACGATTCCCAGATGACCAGACAAGGGAATATCATGTGCAATCTTGAGCAACTGCTCATGATACCCTGGGAACGACAAGCTGCCTGCCTAGCATCCCTCCCTCTGTCTGTACTGCCTGAGTATAAGTACGTTCATTTTCCCAATAAACCTTATGTCTGCCGTCACCTCCCTGTGCTCCGTCAGAGTATGCCCAAGCCCTCAGCTTATCTAAACTAGGGTCACTTCTCTGAGCAGCTGCAAACCCCTCACACAGTCCCAAGGCATGGGACAGGTCCCCTTCAGTCGCTAAACTAGAGTCCCTAGCACTAGTGTCAGGGTCCTCAGGATCACTGTCAATCCCAACCCTCTGACGAAGGGTTACCTCTCCCTCTTCGGAGTAACCCTCGGTAGCTGTTTGGTTACTGCCTACTGGGGAAATTTCTACCCCCTTTTTATTAGTCTCCCCATCTGGAGACACAGGCGGGGGAACCAGCCTCTCGGTGGTTTCCACACTGGTTTCTGTGGGGTTCAGGGAACTACTATTTTCCCTTGCCGCATGGCTACGGGTAACTGCACATACCATCCCCTGCTGGAGACTGTTACCCAGGATCACATCCACTGCTAATGTTTTGGCTACAGCCACCTGTTGCACAGTTCCCCCCTGTTTCACCCCAGTCCAGGAGAACACTGCCCAGTGGCAATGTTTTCTCTTCAGCAGTGAACTCTTGGACAGTGATGTATTTATTGGGTATAAGCTGACCAGGTTGTACCAGATCCCCTTTTACCAATGTCAGGGATGCCCCTGTATCTCTTAACCCCTGCGTCTGTGCACCATTCACCATGACTGGGTGCATGTGTTCCTCATGTTCACTGGCATGCTTCCAGGGACACACAAACAATCCACTTCTTTTCTAGCACCCGGTTATGTATTATGGCTCGCCTTTTTGGGACACAGTCTGGCAATATGCCCAGTTTCCTTACACAACTAACATTCAGTTCTGCTCTCAGAGAAATCTTTTCTCTGAAACCTGGGGCTAACTGATTTCGGTGGAGGCAGTTAGGGTTTTTAGCTGCCCTCAAGGCGCGCTTTTCCCTTTCTGCGCTGCCACGCCTGCCCCATTTGCTCTCAGAGCAGGTCTGCTCTTGGCATAGCGGTCTGAGAGTTCAGCAGCCTCTTGCACTGTTTTGGGATCTTGGTCCTCTAGCCAGGTTTTTAGCTCTGCTGGGTATGCCCAATAAAACTGTTCTAATAAAATCACATTTTCAATTTTATCAACCGAGTTTGCCTCAATTCCTTCCCACCGTTTTAAAAACTGACGTCGTTTCGTGGCTAGATCCTCGTAGGTCATATCAGGGCTTCTCCTGAGCTTACGGAATTTAGCTCTGTATGATTCAGCAGTTAATTCAAACTTTTTTAACAGTACAGCTTTTAGCTTGCTGTAATCATTGCTGCCCTCATTGTCCATTTGACCCAGTGCATCCCGAGCTTTCCCAGTAAGTAGCGGGGATAGCTGGAAGCTCCAGGACTCTCTAGGAATTTTAGCCTGAATACAAACTTTTTCAAAAGAATTTAAAAAGGCATCCATATCCTCCCCTCTTTAAATTTGGCTATTAATTTGGAGTTCAATTTGTAATCCAGTCCTGCAGTCCCAGTTAAACCCAAGCCACTTACCTGCTCTGGTGCTGCTGGTTGGAGTTGTAGCTTCTCCAGTTCGTGTTGCCACTGGCTCTCCTCTCTCTTCTCCTCTGCAGCTCGCTGGCACTCACTCTCCTCACGGGCTGCCTCCCTCTGTTGTCGCTCTGCCTCTCGCTGTTCCCGCTCTGCCTCTCGGTTCTCTCGCTCCCTCTTCTCCTCTGCCTTCCTTTGTTCATGGTCCCTCTCTCTCTCTGGAACTCCATCTCCATCCTGCGCAACTCAGTTTGCAGCCTGAGTACCTCTGGATTTGGGATACTGGTTACCATCCCCTGCTGCTGTGGCCCTTCACTGACAGTGGCCCTGCTGTCCTTTTCAGTCACGGTCAGTGACTCACTGCTCTGGGTATCTGCTACCATCAGGGCATCTATGAGGTTCTCTTTTGGCTGTACATAAAGCTGGGATTCCTCTGTCACGCTGGCTCTTTTAAGTGATTCTACAGTGTGCCTGCTGTTGTTGGAAGCCATCTTTCCTGACTACTGCTACTCTGACTGGCACTTAAGAAAAAAAAAAAACAGGTACGAACTTGACTGTAAGCCAAGGGATTTAGTTCTGTTTCCTTTTTTAAATAAAACACTGTCTTTCTTTTTTCCAACTGAGCTGAACAGTCTCAAGCTGACACACTGAACAATAAAGCTTATACCACCAAACTTTTTCACACCACTGCCAACCAATCTGTCACAAACCCACTCAGCAGGTCAGTCCTCTACTCCCAAAGTGCCAACCTCTGAGAGTAGAATTGTGAACAGTTTAACAGAACAAGGCAACCCTCTTGTCTGTTTTGTGTGTTCGAGTCACCTTAGTCCCAAGTTCTGGAGGGATTCAAACTGATGACCTCTTGTTAACGTACCCAGTTGTCAGGCTGAGATAATTCTGTCTTCGGGGGGCCAGATATCTTTGCCTATGGGCACCTAAGCAGGTATTTCAAAATGAACCCTTGGAACTCTATGCAAGACCTAGAGAACTCTGACCTGTTTCCCAGTTTGGTACCACAATAAGCCCAAGCACAGTGTCAACTATAACCATCTAAGCTTCACTTATATAAAAAGAAGTTTCAAGGCACACCAGGCAGTTTCTGTTTTTAAAATATATATCCTTACTTTAAAATAGGTAAAATAGGAAAACAGTAAAATACAGAACAAGATATCCCAACACATACAGCCTTAAAAACAAAACAGGTTTAAAAGTGCAAATTCCTACAACACATACACTCAGACTGGTCTTAGCTAAGGTCCTTACTTTCTTAATCTTTCAGTGCTTGGATGTTCCTCTTTTCTCAGTCAGAAAATGAATGTCCTTGTATAAGGTCTGCTCAGTATTTTTAAAAGCAGTCTTGAACCGGTTTTCTCTTTGAGGTCACCTAACTCCGGCTTGGTGTATTAAAATTTATATTTTATAACACAGGATGTCCTACTAAGATATTTAAAAAAATAATAGGTGACATAAATGTGACTTGCCAAAACCGGTCGGGGGTCTGCTTCACATAGACAACAAAGCTAGACAACAGGACGCAAAGGGTAGTAGTAAACGGAGTCCACAGTGAAGAAAGGAGGGTTACTAGCGGGGTACCGCAAGGTTCAGTACTGGGACTGGTCCTTTTTAATGTCTTTATAAGTGACATTGTAGAGGAACTGGAAGGAAAAGTATGTCTCTTTGCAGACGACACAAAGATCTGCAACAGGGTTGATACACAAGATGGAGTGGAAAGGGTGAGAAGGGGCTTGGCAAGGTTGGAGGAGTGGTCAAATGTATGGCAGCTCAGATTCAATGAAAAGAAGTGGAAGGTAATGTACCTGGGAAACAAAAACCATGGGGAAGAGTACACAGTGGGGGTGAGATACTGACAACAGTAAAATTGGAATGGGACCTGTGGGTAATTATATCAGATGACCTAAAGGTGGGCAAGCAATGTGAGAAGGCAGTAAGGAAGGCTGGGGGGATACTGGGATGCATAGTGAGAGGCATCAATAGTAGAAAACAGGAAGTTGTTATCCCTCTGTACAGACAGTTGGTGAGACCCCATCTGGAGTACTGTGTGCAGTTCTGGAGACCCCCATCTCCGCAAAGACATAGACAGAGTGGAGGCTGTCCAGAGGAGGGCAACCAAAATGGTACAGTGTCTGCACCAGAACACATACGAAGAAAGACTAAAGGAGCTTAATATGTATATGCTTGAGGAAAGAAGGGAGAGAGGGGACATGATAGAAACTTTCAAGTACCTCAAGGGAATCAACAAGGTCCAAGAGGGTAGCATCTTTCAGAAAAAGAGATGTGCAGGAAGAAGGGGGTACAATTTGAAGATAGAGGGGGGGATGGCTCAGAGGTAATGTGAGGAAGTATTTTTTCACAGAGATGGTTGTGGAAGCATGGAACAGCCTCCCTGAGGAGGTCGTGGAGTGAAGAACAGTGGGGAAATTCAAGAATGCATGGGACAGACATACGGCAGTCCTAGTGTGGGGTAGAAGGAAGTAAGCTGCTGGTTAACTAGGATCTGCAGCTTATCTGTTAGGTAGGAAAATGGGCAGACTGGGTGGGCCAAGCGGTCCTTATCTGCCGTCAAATTCTATGTTTCTATGTAAAGCCTCTTTGATGTAATTTTGGCTTCCTTTGTCGACACCCTCCAACACATGCATATTGGACTTCTTGAACCAGTCTGCGATTTGTTTCACCCAGACGTCAAAAGTCTGTTTGATGTAATTACTGGCTATCTTGGGAGACACCCCAACACATGCATTTTCTCCTTCCTTCATGACACCTAGTGCAAATCAAAGGATTTCTCTGAGGACGTCATGAATAGATATTTTATTTCCGGGGCTTCAAAGAAAAATTAACAAAGTAATTGCATTTCCGATATCTGCAGTTTAAGCTACCTCCTGTCTTTTGAACGTATCCTTGGGGGGTTTGATGTGTCAATTTCAACCAGACAGTATTTCCTCCTGAAAGACATTCCCTTACATATTTTATTTTGCAGAAAAAATATCATATTGAAATCAGAACCAGCTGTCCATGTGCCACACTTAAGTACTCTTAAAAAGTATTCTGAATGGTGTGTTTACATGGACTTGGACTATAGATCTTATGGTTGTATTCGTTGTTTACATGCAGTGTGCAGTGTTTGGAAGAAGCCCCACTTTAAAGATCAGCTGACGCCTTTGGGAACACTTTAAAAAAACATAATATTTAGACACAGTTCAGCTGTAGTTTCATATATTTTCTACAGATTTCTATAGATTTTTCCTCTCCATTATTTATACTAACATACTAAGTTGCCAGCAGAGTAGGCCTAAATGTCTATCGCGTCTACTCAAAAATCAGTTCCCGGTCAGGACACCATTGCTGCCCTCCCTACCTCCCCTGTAAATCCGCCTGTCCCCATCCCCCAACAGAGGTGCACCACCAGATTGGCATTTCTCAGTTTTACCTTCCTCTTGTATCTGTCCCAGTCCCTGTTGAATCCCTCCACTGTATCCACAACCACTAGCTCCGCAGGTGGTATGTTCCATGGGTCCACCACCTTCTTGGTAAAGTAGCGTCTCCTAGTGTCCCCCTGGGTCTCCCACCAACCAGCCTCATGGAATGCCCCCTGGTGGCCCCCTCCTTCCTCATCTGGAACATCCTATTAAGGCTGATCCTGTTCACCCCCTTTAGATACTTAAAGACCTCAATCATATCCCCTCTGTCCCTCCTCTCCTCCAGGGAGTACAGATTTAGCTCCTCAAGTCTCTTCTTATAGGATCTCTTCCCCCAGGCCCTGCATCATCCTGGTCACTCTCCTCTGGACTCTCTCCAGAAGTGCAATGTTCTTTTTAAGTATGGACTCCAAAACTGCACATAGCACTCTAGGTGCGGTCTAACCAGGCAGTTATACAGATGGAGAAGTACCTCCAGTCTCCTTGAGGTTATCTCCCTGGCAGTGCACCCAAGCATTTTATTAGCTTTAGCCTCAGCCCACCTACACTGCTCAGAGGTATTCATTTTGGCATCCACTACCACCCCAGATTCACCCCGAAACAGCAGTTTCTCCCCACCCAAAAGATATTCATGATCCGGGTTTCTAAACCCCAAGTAGAGAACCCTACACTTCTTGGCATTGAGCCTCAATTTCCAAGTGCATGACCACCTCTCCAGAGTCTCCAGGTTCCCCTGTAGGGATTTTTTACCCTCCTCCCTGTCCACCACCGCCCCCAGCTTCGAGTCATCAGCAAAGAGGCTCATCTCACTCCTGATATCATTTCTAATGTCTGAGATGTAAATATTAAACAGGAGTGGGCCCAACACTGATCCTTGTGGGACCCTGCTATTGACCCTCCTTGGAGATACCTCCCCCCCCGACCACCACCCTCTGGAACCATCCAGTTAGCTAGTTCCCTATCCACCTCACCATCCCTTTCCTAACCCCCAATTCCTCAAGCTTGTCCAGTAACCCTGGGTGTGGCACTGAGTCAAATGGCTTGCTGAAGTCTAGAAAGACGACATCCACTGGTCTTCCCTGGTCCAGCTCCTTTGTCACCCAGTCATAGAATTCCACAAGATTAGTCTGACATGATCTGCCCTGAACGTAGCCATGTGGTGATCATCCAGATAACCCTGTGTCTCCAGGAACTCCTCCAGCCTCTCTTTCAAGATGGCCTCCATCATCTTGCCCACCATCGACATCAGACTGACAGACCTGTAGTTACCCGGCTCCTCCCATGAGCCACTTTTGTGGATAGGCACAATATGTGCTATCCTCCAATCCTGAGGCACCCATTCCATCTGTAGGGAGGAGTTAAAAAGGTCCGCCAGAGGTGCAGCAAGGACATCTGCCATCTCCTTCAGCACCCTGGGATGAAGGCCATCCGGACTCATTGCCTTATCCGTTCTCGGGTACTTAAGGGCCTCCCTCACCCTACCAATGGGAATTTCAGTGTCAGAGAGCTCCCCCCTTCCTCATTCCTAGCCCACCTCCCCCCTTCTGGTGATGTCCTCCATCGTCTCTTCTGAAGAAATTCCCACAAAAACAAGAGCTGTATCTCTTACAGTTCATCTGCTGCTATAGCTTATTCCCTACTTGGAATTATAATGATTTGTTGTGACATCACAACCTGTTACCATGGGAATAACTGTGATGTCACAAGCAGAATACTATGACATCAGGTTGGGAAGAAGCAATAGAAGCTGTTGAACCCTCAAGGCAGGGACAGCACTGGGGGTTTAAAACATGGGTCGAATTGGACCCCCAGTGTAATAAATGTGGGTCTAAAGAGGAACTTACTGGGTCAAAACATAATCAGTGGCAGATTTTGAACAGTTCATGTTTCCTTCCTTTAGATATTGTTATAGAGTAGGTGCATCAATTTACACCCACTGGCAGAGGAAAGAGGGGTCAATTTTGGAAAGGATGCAACTTTTGCCCTTTGGTGCATGTTAGCACTGTCACTGCCTCAAGGAACAACTATCCTGTTTTCATGCATATGGCCTCAGTAATAAATAATGAGGATAAGAAACACAAAATAATGAGAAACATAACCTGTTTTGTATCCAAATACTATGTTTTTTCAAAGTTCTTCTTGAGGCATTGGTGGCTCATTAATCATGTTCAGAATACTGCCTAGTGTTTTAAGTGGTACCCTGAGGAGAATGTGTCAGAGGTCATGCACATGCTCAGTGCATTTTGTGCTGAGGTATATCGTGAATACTGAGCATTCTGCTTTTATATGGTACCGTATTCCACTAGTATTCGGAATGCAACCAGGATATCCTCACTGTGTTATTCTGAATACTCCGTATTCAGAATACTGTCATTTACTTGACCAGCATATGTATTCAGAATACTGAGTATTCAGAACAACTTTAGAATACTCACTGCCATGTAAGCGCACTAATGGAATGGTATTCTTCAGTTTTCCCTGAGGTGTCATTGGGTCCTTAACACAGTATTGAAGTGAAATAAAATCCTTTTGCCAGCTCCGCCATGTATCGCGTAAACCGAGACAGAAGTGAAGCAGTTTGTTAGGTACACCTCAGAACTTTTAACACTTGAACTTTTCAGAATCCTATTAATGAAGCGTCAACAGATTTGCATTTCTGACTACTTAGATTCAGTTTATTATCCAAACTTAAGCAGTCTTCCACTGAGTATATAGTTCCAGCGGGTGGATTACCAGGGTTCTTGGTACTTCCGTCTGATGGAGTACTAGTGGCAGATGCTGTGCTGTGCTTGTCCAATGCAGGGGGCATGTTAGATGCTGCCAGACAGGGAGTCGGGTGCACTTGGGCTCTTGAGCCAGGAGTTCTACATGGCTGCTCCTCTGGGTGTTAACTAGGACAGCTATGCACTGCCCATGGCCTGACAAAGTCATAAGCTCTCTTTTGTTTTCTTTCAGTCCTGTGTTTATGCTTTTCAAACAACATGAAGTCTTGCTGTATTCTGACAAATTGCAGTTAGCTCCAGCCTTTAAACTGCCCCAGAGAACATAGGGTTAAATTTCTATGCAGTGAGTAGAACGTTGAGCTCAAGCTCAGTTGAGGTCTCTGTCTGCAGCCCTTTGAAACCCAGCGTCAGATTCTTTACTCTGCCTCACTGAACAGTCGCTCTGGAGATTTCTCCTTCGGCTCGGTTCAAAAGTCAGCTAAAGTGTCGGTTTTAAACCAAAATTATTCCGAATTTATTCCGCATCGTCGGTTCAGGCTCTGTCTGCGGTACCGTGGGTACTAGATACTGGTTTCTGATTATTGTGTGGAAATTGTAACTTTGTTCGATCGGTTTGACTGAACCGATCCTTTATATTGATTTCTTGTACTTTACTTTAGAGTGTGGTTACTGGTCCTTATCGGTTCTAAAAAAAAAAAAAAAAAGTATTTTGAATGTTTTTTTCCAATACCCGTGACACGGTTAGGAACCGATAAGGGAGTCTTGCCTGGTGGTTGCCGAACAAAGGGTAAGTTTGGGTGGGTTGGCCATGTCTGAGAAACCCAAGAAAAAAAAACGGGCCCACTGGGTTTCAACACTGCAGTGAGTGTGGGGAAGTCTTTGCTAAGGCCGATCCCCACACCCCCTGTGTTTATTGTTTGGGGTTTGAACACCTCGATACAGACTGCCAAATTTGCAAAATTTTCCTAAGTCTACCCTAGAAGAGATTAGGTAGACTTAGGAGAAAGGAGGCCGAAGATCCGCTGACCGGATGGCCAGCGGTTCGGTTCCAACCGAACCAGAAGGAGTGCCCTCTGACCAGGGCGATACTTCTTCGGGCAAGAGTAGAGCCGATCCTGAGGGATCGGTTCCTACAGAAAAGAAAAGACAAATCAGCTGGTTCGGATCCAGAGGTTCATGTTCCGACCGCTGATGAGATTGCCCGAGCGATTCGGATTGTTGAATCGCTTCGCCCGGTTCCGTCCAGTCCGGCTTCGTTGGCTAGGGGCTCAGTTCGTTTGGTTCCACCGGTTCAGGAATATGCCCCTGAAGATTTTTATGAACTGGAATTTGAGGAGGAGGGGCATTTTGAACATGATGATGACTATGATGGAGCAGAAAGTCTGGATGTGCCCATTGAACCGGACATCTCCCCAGACAGACCTTCTGGTGTTTCCCCTCCTAGGCTCTCTGAGTCCCTTCCCCACTATTTGTTTTACAGGAAAGTGGCTGAAACTCTTCAGCTTCCTATGGAGGAAGCTACAGAGGATCAAGAGAAACCTGATTTTGTAGAGATGATGGACATCCCAGAGTCCAAGAGGCTGTCTATTCCCTTGCACAAATCTTTTGGGACACAGACTCAAAAATTTTTAAAGTCATCTAATTCTGTACCTCCTGTTGATAGAAGAATGGATAAGAGGTACACCTTATCAGGCTCAAACACGGAGTTTTTCTACCAACAATGCAGCCATGTTGGGGTAGTACAGGCTGCAGCCTGTGACAGGGCTAATGTCCCCTTGGCTTCACACCCCCCCAGATAAAGACTCCAGGAGGATGGATGCCTTGGCAAAGAAGCAATACATTGCATCCTCTTTTGGACTCAGGCAGGCTAATTATAAGGCCTATACAGCCAGGTACCAGAAGTCCAGGTGGGACACTGTACTGGCACTGGCTAAGCAGGCCTCCCCTCAGCTGGCCAGGAGCTGGAGGAGGTGGCTGCAGATGGGATTGAGGAATCTAAGGTACAGTTCCATGCTGCTGTGGGCTCCAATGATGTGTCATCAAGAGTCATGGCTACATCTGTGGCTCTTCAGAGAATGGCTTGGCTCAGATGTACTAGCCTCTCACAGGACACTCAGGCTAAGGCCATGGATTTCCCTGTGGAAGGTAATTCTCTGTTTGGGGAGCAGACAGAGAATTACATGAAGAAGATGGAGGAGTATAGGACCACTTATAGGAGTGCACAGGCCAAGGAGAGGCAGGCAACTCCTCAAAGGCAGTATTCTAGAGGCAGGGGCAGGCCTTTTCATAGGCCTTTCTACCAAGCACAGGCCTCTTCTCCCTTTTCACAGAGGGGGTTCTTCAGAGGGAGAGGCAGAAGGGGGATGAGCAGGGCTGCATCCACTCCTCAGCCTAAGGCCCCTGCCAAGCAGACACTCTGATGGGTCTGCCCAGGTCGACTCTTCTATCCTTGTAGGGGGCAGGCTGGCTTACTTCATCCTGTTCAAAGTTCAAGTCAAGATAAGGTCACAACCTTGCAAAGTGATTCTGATTGCTCCAGACTGGGCCAGACAGCCTTGGTATCCTCTTTTGCTGTCTCTAGCAGTCCATCTTCCCCTGTCTCTTCCCAGGAATTACAACCTGTTAACCTCCTCTCAGGGGAGGATTTGGTACCCCAATCTTCGGTCTCTCAATCTCAAGGCATGGCTCTTGAAGAGTTAGAGTATGCAGATTTGCATCTGTCTCAGGGGGTTCTGGATATTCTCAAAGCTTCTCGAAAGCCCTCCACCAGAAAGACTTATAACTCCAAATGGAAAAGATTCAGCATTTGGTGTTCCAAGAAGCATATTTCTCCAGACACTGCTGAATTGCCTACAGTTTGGGATTATATGGTCCATCTTAATGGCCTAGGCCTCAGACCAGCTACTCTCAAAGTACACTTGTCAGCTGTTTCTGCTTTTCTGTCAGTGGGGAAATCTTCCTCACTATCTTATCATCCTGTCTTCTGTAAATTTTTTAAAGGATTGCTTCATACTAATCCTCCCTTAAGGATCCTGCCCCTGCCTGGGACTTAAATGTTTGCATTGCTCAACTTATGCAACCTCCTTTTGAGCCTTTGTCCTCTGCAGAGCATAAGTACTTGACTTGGAAAACTGTGTTTTTGGTAGCCATTACCTCTGCCAGACATATCGGTGAACTTCAAGCCTTGTCAGTGGAACCTGATTTTATCTCTTTACACAGGGATAAAGTGGTCCTTAGAACCAATAGGAGATTCTTACCCAAAGTGGTCTCAGACTTCCACTTGAATCAGTCTGTGTCTCTTCCTGTCTTCTTCATTGATCATTCCTCCTCAGGAGAGAGGAGACTACACAGTTTAGATGTTAAAAGAGACCTTAGCTACTACATAGAGCGTACCAAGGGTCACAGGTTTGATTCCCTCCAGTTGTTCCTCACTTATGGGGAAGTGGGAAAGGGCAAACTTGCCACCAAGAAAACTATTGGCAGGTGGATTGTGTCTTAAATTTTTTTTGAATATTCTGTTTGGCGGTTTTAAGTTTACAGACAAACATTTAAAAACACACAAGTAACAGTACAAACAGATCGATGCAATCGTGTGTGTTATTTGATGTTACCATAAAAATTCATGTTTCAACTTCATTCCACAATTTCCATAGATCATGTAGGTTATAAACATAGCCCCATACTAAGCATCACATTCTCAGACATGCTTAGGGAAGCTAAAAAAGGCGACCACTCCCTCGCAAAGAGATCCTCCCTATCCCTGACAGCCTGTGTCAGCCTTTCCAGTGCAAGAGAGCGCAGGGTCAGCCGCCTCCAAAGCGACACTGTAGTTCTAGTCCCTGAAACCCAAGTATTTTGGATACAGTGACGGGCTAACACAAACAAAACCCTGATCCATCTGGGAAGCAGTAACCACTCCTCCTCTCCTTCTAGCACCTCAACTCCAAACAAATGTATCAGAGGGTCTCGTTCCAGCTGTCTTCCAGCTATCCGGTTTACCTCAGACACGACCTCCCCCCAAAATTTAACCAAGACTGGGCAAGACCAGAAACAGTGGATAGAAGTACCCACATCCCTGTTGCACCTCCGACACTGTGGGGATATCGCAGGATGTGCCCTGTGCACCACAGCAGGGGGCCAGTACAGTCCATGCAGAAACTTAAAGAAAGCTTCTTTGAACTTATTACAGACCATTATGCCCTCCGGCATATGTAAGGCCATTTTCCAGTTCGACTCAGAGATTCGTTGCCCTAAGTCCCTTTCCCATAAAGCTTTAGTATTCCCAGTCAAATCTGGTAGTCTTTATCTACTCTGCTTAGTGGCCTTCCCCATAAAACCTTTTGGGTCCTTTTTGGCATAATACACCAATTGTTCAATCAGATTCGGTTGCAGCCCTTCCCTGCCGCTTTTATTCAACCACCCCACAAAAGCTCTTAATTGTAGATACCTGTACAGGTGAGATGTCCCCAACCCCAGGTTTTGCCTGGCCTTCTCAGATCTACAGAGCTCCCCTTTCTCCAGCACATTACCCACACTGACAACCCCTCTCCTTTCCCATTCTTGGAAACCACCATCCTCCATCCCTGGCAGGAAAAAGGGGTTCCTCACTATCGGTAACAGTATAGTCTCCCCTTGCCCCAATCCTGTCTTCCTTCAGAGGTGTTCCCATGCTTCAAGCGTCTCCCTCACCAAAGGGTTGCCATTCCCCAGCTCTCTATGTACTCTGAGTCCCCTACTATGCAAAAATGCAGTGAGTCTTCCTGAGTTCCCCCGCTGTTCTAACTCCACCCAGCTTGCTACTGGTGGCCGATGTACCCAATTAGCGATCCCCCCTCAGTTGTGCCGCCAAATAGTAAATACCCAAATCCTGGAAATTAAGCCCCCCATTAATCCTAACCGCCTTGAATCACTTTAGACTAATTTGAGGCTTCCTTCCCTGCCATATAAATTCCGAGAACCCCTTCTCTATTATTTTTACATCTCCCGTAGTTAATCTCAACTGCAACATTTGCATAGGATACAAGATTGAGCAGAATGTTCATTTTATCAAGTTGATCCTCTAACTAGAGATGAGTTACATCCATCTTTTAAGATATGCAAGGGTCCTCTTAATCATGAGGAGGATAGTTCAACTTATATAAATCCCCCCCACCTCCGACCTATTCTTATTCCTAAATACTTAAAGTCCGACTGAACCAGTTTAAGTCCCAACTGTTGTAGTTCCCTACCAGCATCCGGAAAACACATCATTTCAGATTTCCCAACATTAATCTTATACCCAGAAAAACTTGCAAATTCGATAATGACGGACAGCAGAGGTCTCATGGATCTTTGTGGATTTTCCACAAATAACATATTGTCGGCATACAGTGCCACTTTATGCTCCATTCCCCCCGGCCCCACCTATCTCCTCCACCCCGATGCTGTTGTATCGCCACCGCCAGTGGTTCAATTGCCAAGGCGAACAGAAGGGGAGACTGGGCATCCCTGCCTCATACCTCTCCCTAACCTAAATCTTTCCGACAGGCATCCATTAACCCTAACTCGCGCACTTGGCCTAAGATACATAGCTCTCACCCAACCTACAAAAGGGACACCCAGACCAAACCGGGCCATCACCTCGAACAGGTAATCCCACTCCACCCTGTCAAGCGCTTTTTCAGCGTCCAAAGAAACCACCCTCACCTTCTCCTGCATCTGGCCTGCCCTCCATATCACATTTATTTATTTATTTGCTTTTGATAACCGGGTGGGTGCACTAGGCATGACAATGCCTATTTTCAGGCACGACCCGGGAGAGAACAGTTTGAAACAAAAAACTAATACATACATAGGGGTGCATGGGACGCAGCAGATGCAGAAACAGAGCGACAAACAGGGTAAATAAGTTTAACCGGTAATACAGCAACAATACTATATATACAGGTAAGGCATTTCAAACACTTTGAGATATACAGGTAATTCAAAATAGTTTGAGAAAATGCAGGCAGTGCTAAATTGATGGTGTACATTAAACAAGACAGTAAAGGCAAGTCTGAAACAGTAAAACAGTTTAAGTGCCTGGTTGAGATTGGTGAAAAGAGCACAAGGAGAAGCAGAAGGAGAGTGGTGGGAAGCCTGGAGAAAAGGATTAAGAAACTATACTGAGCTGAAACCAGAAAAGAGAGAGGACATGTGGAAAAAAAAAAAAAGGGGTGGGTTTAGGATAGGTGGGAAAGGTGTATGAGAAGTGTATCGACTTGGTGACTGGTCTACGGTGGATTGAAGCAGGTACAGGGGCTGGCTACTCGCAGATGTTGACGGTGCAGTTGTTTGAAACTGGCATGGGAGGTTGCTTGATGGATTGAGTAGGGTAGGGAGTTCCAGTATGTTGGGACCACGTGAGAGAAAGCTCGTGCACCCACATTTGTTTTACATCTAGGGATGTGAAGAGGAGCTTTATCAGTAGATCGTAGTCCATAGGAGAGAGGTTGTGCATGTAGCAGGGAGGCAAGGGATAGGGGGAGACCTGATCTGGTGATGCAGTCAATTTGAGCGCCAGTAGACTGAAGTCGGTGGGTAGAGGGACCAGGCCATTTGAGGTCAGCATAGAGCTGGCAGTGGTGTTTGTAACGTGGGGATGCAGAGGCGTAGCGGCATATGTTGTTATATGTGGTGTCCCATTTATGAAGGGAGGATTTTGAGGCAGTTTGGAAGATGACTGAGCCATAGGCCAGAGCTGGGAGCAGGAAACCTTGCGCCACTGCTGGTCTGGCCGAGGGGGTGAGGGCATAGCTAGTTCTGTAGGCACTACCTAGCTTGGCATTCACAGACTTACAGACAGTAGTTATATGCAGGTCAAAGTCAAGAGATTCATCCAATGTGACTCCTAGATATTTAAAGGATGTGGTGTTGACCAGAGGGGAGCCGTCCGCAGTTCGGATATCTAGGGCAGGGTGGTTCATTTTAAGCTTGGCAGGTGAGCCAAAGAGCATGGAGTGTGTTTTTGGAGTGTGGAGAACAAGTTTGTTCTTTGTTAGCCAGGATTGGATGTCTGAAAGTCCCGAGTCGAGAGAGGGTTATGTCATCAGTATTCCTAGCACTGTGGTAAATAACTAGGTCATCGGTAAAGCAGAGCAGGCAGTTTGGTGCTAGGAGGTAAGTCATTATGAAAATTGAGAAAAGCAAGGGGCCAAGTATGGAGCCTTAGGGTACTCAACTTGTATAGGAAGAGATCTGATATGGCTGAGTTAAAAACTACAGCCTGTTTCCTGTCAGATAAGTTGCTCTTGAACCAGGCTACTACGTCAGGGAGAATCGCGGAGCAAAGTTTATCAAGAAGAAGGCATGGTTTACCAGGTAGAGCGTCTTTGTTAGATCAATGAAAATGGCACCAGTCAAGAGGCCTGAGTCCATGGAGGTATAGATGTCATTTGTAAATTTCAGAAGGGCGGTAGAGGTGCTGTGGCCTTTTCGGAAACCATGCTGTGAGCCAGATAGAAGGTTATATTTCTGAAGATATTCAGTTGATTGGGTGGCCGCTAGCTTTTCCAGAAATTTACTGAGCATTGAGAGAATAGCAATAGGGCGGTAGTTCTTGATTTCCTTGGGGTCACTTTTTTTGGGAATTGGAGTGACTTTGGCTATTTCCAGATGTCAGGAACTGTGCCATGACATAGGAAAGGTTGAAAATTTTGGCTGGGGAGAGGCAATGAGCGGGCAGCTGCTTTCAGAAGCCTAGGTTCTAGACCGTCAGACCCTAAGCTGGTATTTTCGGAAGCGGAGAGCAGTAGATTTAGTACTTCTGCCCTGGTGATACTCCGAAACCTAAATAGGGGGTGCTTAACTAGAGGTTCAGTTTGGGGTGAGGTGGTACTTATTGTCTGGCAGAATGTCAGGTAGCTAGTGAGATCCAAAAAATGCTGATTGAAGGAGTTTGCTATGGTCTCCGGGTTATTGCAGTGAATACCATTTAGAAGCATGTCACTGGTATGGCCCTGGAATTGGCACCAAGGAGTGTTTTATGGTAGACCAGAACTTTTAGCGTTGCCAGCAGCCTTTGTTACAGGTCTCGCAGAAAATGCTCTTTGCTAGGCGAATATTTCTTTTACATATGTTTCTCTGAGATCGATACTGGTAGTAGTCGTTTGGTAACCCTGTTGTTTTGAAAGCGTCGCCATGGTTTGCCTCTGGCTCTTAGTTGCGTAAGCAGATCTTTTGTTAGCCTTTTAGTCTGTCTTCCGCGAATCCGACGAATGACACGGGGGGCATGGGTGTCTTGAAGCAGGCTGAAGTGAGCCAGGAAGTAGTCATGTGCCGCCTGGGCGTTTGTAGAGGAGTAGATGGGGGTCCAGTCAATCAAGGAGAGATCATGAGTAAACTGGGTGAGGTTGAAATGGGCCATGTTGCGGAAAGTAATTAGTTTGTGAGGAGGTGACGGTTTATTTGTAGCATGCCAGATGCAGAAAATAGGGGAATGATCACTTATGGCATCTGCAAGGGTGCCTGCACTTACTATGCTGTCAGGGCGATTTGTAAGGACCCAGTCAATGAGGGTGCTTGTCTGAGGGGGAGTCATGACCCTTGTAGGGTCAGTGATAAGCTGGTGAAGGTTGTTACCTTGCATCATTGTATGTGAGGATAGGTTGATTTACTAGCCCAGTTTAGGTTGAAATCCCCAGAATAAGGACTTCATTATGGCCGATGGTGCTGTTAACTTGGGAGAGAGTTACGTCAGACCTCTGCAACCACCAGCGGGAGGTTATAGGCACAGACCGATGTGTAGTTTCTTTGAGCCTAGTTGTAAGGTTGCATGGATTGCTTTGCAAGTTAGTAGTGTTGGCAACACATTGAGGGATAGCACCAAATGTGGTTTGTAAAAAAAATGGCTACACCACCTCCACGCTTTGCTGATGGCCTATCCTGTCTGAGGATATTGTAGTTGGGTAGATTACAGAGGGTATCAGTGGTGAAGGGTTTTAACCAGGTTTCGGATAGGCAGAGTATATCCGGACGATAAAGTGCAACCCATGCCTCAAGTTCTGTTTTATTGCGGAGAAGGCTCCTAATGTTCATGTGTACAATGTGGAGGCCCTTTGAATTGCTCCAGGTTGCATCAAGGCAAGATAGATTACTTTGAGGTCCCAGGTTTAGCTCTATATCCCCGGCTAATATTAAGGCTAAGAGTGCCAGGTACCGTAACTTACGGTGGATGAAGGGTGGAGGCAGTATGAGGTGCAACGTGAATTTACGTAGAGTGTAGGATAGATGATAGATGAAATTATGGGGGATGAGTAGAGGGGAGGAGTAATGGAGCCAGCATGCTGGGGTGCGCAAAGCACAGAGCGACAAGTCATCAGGGTGGGTGAATTGATGGTATGTGGTTGGAGGGAAGTAAAATATAGGTAGCCAAACAAGGCAGGGGAAAATAATAATGACCAGCAGAAGTGTAGTGCTGGGTCTTTTAGCCATGCTTAAATTATTTAAGAGGATCATTTGGGGTGGGGGTAGGGGGAGAGTGTTAGGGAGAGTGGTAGAGTTTGTGAAAGAGTTTGCAGGGAAGTTGGAGTATTCAGCCAGAGAAACAGAGATTTTCCAAGACGCCCTATAGCTACCAACAATGATAACCTGCAAATGGTGAAGTGAGGAGATAGTTAATTTTGCCACTAAGGCATGTTACGGGCGTGGTTAGAGTCTTACTGCCCTATATAGCTAGAGCCGGACAAGGGTGGGTGTAAGTAACCTACGCATATTGTGATATGACTGTCGACCTTTGATGAACCCGGTCTGGTCTGGGTGAACCAAGTCCAGGAGAACAGCCTCCAGCCTGTTAGCCAGAACCTTAGCTAAAATTTTCAGATCCTCATTAAGTAATGAGATGGGTCGGTAAGCAGCACAATCAAGCCCATCCTGTCCGGGCTTGGGTATCGGGCAGATAGTTGCATCATAGCAAGAATCCGGCAATTCCGAGATCCCTGTTTCCCCCTCTGCCTTAAACACCTCACACAACACCCCGGCTAGATGGCCACCTAGAATCCTATAATACTCAATAGGGAATCCGTCTGGGCCACTAGCCTTCCCCTGTTGCATCTTTGGATGGCCGCTAAAATTTCTTACCTTGAAATAGGCTGCCCCAGCAGCTCCCTCTGCATAGCCGTAGCAGTCGGTAGGTTAAGCCCATCCAGAAATCCCCGTATGTGAGCTTCCATTCCTTTACGTTCAGCCTATACAATGACTCATAACATTTCCTAAAACATTCCCCTATATCCTCTGGCTTGGTACACATCCTCCCTTCCCCATTTCGCACTCTTAATATACGTGTTGGATGCCTACCCCCTTTCATCAATCTCACCAACATAGGTCCTGGCTTATTACCCAATTCGAAAATCTTCCTCAGGCAATAAAACCATGATTTCCCTGCCTCTTCTCTCAGTAATGTATTAAGACACTCCATAGCTGTAAGCAGTAACCTGGGGGTTTCCCCCCATTCTCCCCCCAAAACCCGCTTCTCAAGCTCCTTCACTTGCCTCTCCAGTATCTCCCACTTACATCGATTTTGTTTTTTAATTTTTGCCACGTAGGCTATAATAGCCCCCCTCATAAAAGCCTTACCAGCCTCCCAAAAAATAGTTCCGGAGACATCCTACGTGGAGTTTGTACCCTCATATAGTTGCCACTGCTCCACTAGGTACTCTCTAAAGGCCTGGTTTTTAGTCAAGTACATGGGGAATTTCCAAATCGGGGGTGTCCCTCCATATGCCCTACCCCCCAACTTCAATTTCACCATGGCGTGATCTGAGATATAGATGGGGCTGTGAGATATCTCCCGTACCCTACCCACCCAACTTCTAGGAATATAGATATAATCTAAGCGAGACCATGCTTTATGTGGGTTAGAGTAAAATGTATATTCCCTCCCCTCTGGATTAACCGACCGCCAGCCGTCCACTAGGTCCAAATCTGCCACCCCAATCTGCCACTGATTCATGACCTCTGATATTTGCCCCTTCCCCTCAGAATGATCCATGCATGCGTCCATAGTCCAGTTAAAATCTCCTCCCATAATGAGCCCCGGAAATTGTTCCCTAACCAGGAAGCCCAGCAAAGGGAATAGATTGGCTCATACACACTGCAGGTAAATGCACCCAAATGTAAGCTCTCCCTGAAACACACCCAGAATGAAAATGTACCTGCCTCTCTAGGGTCACGCACTCACTCTCTTGACCTCAAAATGGAGGTTCTTATGTAGAAATATGTAACCCCCCTCTTATGGGAAGAGAAGGAGGCCGATAACACTTTCCCCTCAATTCCGCTCCAACTGCATGTTCCAAATCTGTCAAGTGGTTTCCGCAGCAAGGTCACCTGGAGCCCCCCGCCTTTCAGTGCGGCCAGAAGTGTTGTCCCTACCTGCTTACTATACCTTTACATTCCATGAGATTACATTTAAATTTGAGACATCAGCCATGTTTCTGAGATAGTCCTTCCAGAACTGACCCTCATTTCTTAACTCATTTCTTTTCCCCTTCCCATGCAAATGGCAGTACAGTAAACCACATTGCAACATATCAACACGATTCACATCATCGATTGCATCTATAAACAAAACAACAACACTAACAGTAGTAACAGTACTAACAGGTCGACTTTAGCGGTGGCCCGAGGTCACCAAAAATCAAATCGGGCCATTGGGTAATTGTTGGCTGCTGGCTCGATTGGCCAGCAAACATCTCAAGTTGCTTGGATGATTTTCGGTATTGTACCTTTAAGACTGGAAATCGGAAGGTGCGTGCATGTGCGTGTAGAGCGTCCGCTCGTGCACACCACAAGGAATGGACTCTGGAGCATGGCGGAGCGTGTACCATGTAAGTGGGAGCCCTGCAGGCCTTGACATACAAAACCACATGATGGTTTAAGGGCTCGCACTTACAGATCACCTGATGACAAGCTGGGACGGTGGCAACAGTTGAGGTGGGAACAGCAGGAGCCAATTGATGGGCACAGTTCTGATGGGCATGGTGGGACAGCCAATGGAGGCGATTGAATGCAGCATGTAAGTACTGTCCCTTTCCCGCACCAGCTCAAATGTGCCATTGTTTTTGATAGGAGAGGTCGAGGTTGCGATCGGAAAGCCGTTGAAATACTTCTCGGTCCATCTGTCCGACCAATAAAAAAAAAAAAAAAAAAAAATTGTGTACACTGTTGTCTGTTTACTGAACCAGACACAATTTAATTGCAACAGAGCAGTTGGAGCAGACGTCGTGGGGGGAGTGAAACTTTACTCAGACTAGTGCTTCTAATCCTAAATCCCTTGCTGTTCTGTTGATACCTAAAAGCCAAGCAGGGTGTAAAATATTTCTGTGTGAGGGGAAAATAAAATGGCAGTTTGAACTAAGGGTAGAAGCTACTGCATTTTGCTGTCAACAAAAGTGGCAAGTCCTGGCACTAAAGAAATAAGTCTGTGGTAAACTGTGGCAGTGGCAAATTACTGCTTTAGCTGTGTCTGTCCATCCATGTAAAACAAAAAAAAAAGCTTTTCCATTCATTATCTAATTTAAATTGAAGAGGAAAGGAGCATCTGTAGTTAAACTGGGTGCAGGGGCGATCAATCTACTTTGTGCAGCAGCCAGTCTGATCTTTTTTGTGAAGAAAAACAACAAATACAAGTTTCCTTCCTTTCCTAAGTAGCTAGTCTGAGTTGCATTCTGTGGTGCTCATGCCGGGATCAGGGGCTTGCACAAAATGAGCTTTTACAGTGAGCTATTTTTGGACCTGGTGAAATAACAGTAAAAAAGCATACTCATTACAAGACCCTTCATATTTGAAAGTCCTAATACTGCCGTACTCTCTGTCAGTGTCTAGCAGGCAGGGGCTGGTACACAGCTCAGGGGGCTTTGCAGACAGCTGTGTAACCCTTGTGAAAAAAAAAAAAAAAATCAGTCCTTAATTTCTACTGTCATACTGTCTGGAGTGTAGCAGTCTGTGGTCAAAGTTGGGGACTGGCACACACGTTTAAGGACCTTGCAGCTATCCAAATTTGTGGAAAAAAATCTGTGTTTTCTAATTTCTACTGTCGTACTCTCTGGTCACTACTAGTGTAGCAGTCTGTGGTTGAAGTCGGGGACTGGCACACATATTTAGGGACCTTGCAGCTATCCAACCTTTGTGAAAAAAAAAGTCTGTATTTACTAATTTCTACTGTCGTACCTGCTGGTCACTAGTGTAGCAGTCTGTGGTCGAAGTCGGGGACTGGCACACATATTTAGGGACCTTGCAGCTATCCAACCTTTGTGAAAAAAAAAGTCTCTATTTACTAATTTCTACTGTCGTACCTGCTGGTCACTAGTGTAGCAGTCTGTGGTCAAAGTCGGGGACTGGCACACACGTTTAAGGACCTTGCAGCTATCCAAATTTGTGGAAAAAAAATCTGTGTTTTCTAATTTCTACTGTCGTACTCTCTGGTCACTACTAGTGTAGCAGTCTGTGGTCAAAGTCGGGGACTGGCACACATATTTAGGGACCTTGCAGCTATCCACATTTGTAAAAAAAATAAAATAAAAACATCGACATTGAAAATAAAACACAGAGCCAGTTTGCTTTGAAAAAGGTTTTATTGCACACCGCGGAATACATCATGTGGCATTTTCTTTCACATGTTGAGCCCCCTCCTGCAAAAAAAAATAAAACAAATGAAGAGAAGTTGGAAAGTGATCGAGCTTATGAAAAAAAATGTCAGGTGCAGGACATTTAAGACTGCTTGGCAAACTAACTTTCCATGAGTTAGGTATGATACAGAGAAAAACCTTAGGTTCTGTACAATGTGTCAAGGGTGTGATGCAGATAAAGATTCCCCTTTTTGTACACGGTTGTGGAACATTTAAAGTGTACTCTTTAAAGTCGCACCATACAAGCTGGGGGCATGAGAGAGCTGCAAGCAAACTTAAAGCTGCAGCTACTGATCCCTCCGGTAGTGAGTCTGGTAGAGCACTACAGAGTTTAAACAATGCTCAGATTAACAGGCTTACTATTCTAATGAGGAACAGTCATGCAATTGCCAAGCAGTCTCGTCCATTCACAGATTTTGTCTGGATGAGTAAACTGGACCAAATGAAGGGTCTGGAGACAGGAAGCACCTTTGTCAATGACAAGTACTGCAGGAGATTTTGTGCTGCCATTGCAGAATATGAACGACTTAAAATTATGAATGAAGCCAAGAATTCCTCATTCTGTTCTGTTCTATGTGATAAAGCAACTGATACCTCCATTGCAGAACAACTTATAATTTATATCCGTCATGCATACAAAGGTGTTATAAAAACAGCCTAATTATGGTTAGACTTGAGAAGCCAAATGCCGAAAATATATATGAAAGTCTTGTAAGTGAGTGCTCTGCAGTACTTGAAATAACTCGTGAAGAGTTTCTAACAAAACTAGTTGGCTTTACAGCAGACGGGGCAGCGGTTCTGCAGGGCAGCAGAACAGGAGTCACAGCATGTCTTCGTGAAGTATAGCCTTTGATAGTAGTTTAAAAAAAGCTGTAAAATCAATGCCCTGTTACAGTAAGGTAGAGGACGAGATGCTGCAGATTTACTTATTCTACCACAACAGCCCTCTGAACAGAACAGAACTCAGGAATTCTTGCCAGGCAACAGGGGTCCGATGTTTAGTCCCAGCTAGGGTAGGAGGTACCAGATGGGTCCCGCATCTAAGACGTGCCTTTGAAAATTTTGGGGAGATTTATCCTGCAGTTATTTCACATCTTGAAAATACTGTTGCATCACGAAACTCAATGGTCAGTGCTAGAGCTCAGGGATTTTTGAAAAAGCTCACATCAGAACACTTT
The DNA here is from genome assembly GCA_016271365.2 of Neoceratodus forsteri. Taxonomy (NCBI): domain Eukaryota; kingdom Metazoa; phylum Chordata; order Ceratodontiformes; family Ceratodontidae; genus Neoceratodus; species Neoceratodus forsteri. The sequence continues at coordinate 350,424,881 of CM057456.1, forward strand.
GTAAAGAGTGCCTTGGAGCTTAATGACGTTATTGTTGTAATAGCAAGACTTTCCCTGTTGTTGCAGGAAGAACAGGTCAATATTAGCAAAGCGGTGGAGGGATTGACAGTTGTTCGTAACAGCCTTGAAAAGCTGAAAACTAAATCGGGACCAATGGCCTGAATGTTCACAAAGGAGACATTTAAGGGAATTCCCTTAAAGGAAATAACCAGAGAAAAAAAGGATAACTCCTTTACAAGATTTATAGAAACTCTTTTGACAGAGGTTAACAGCAGGTTTCCAGACAATGACCTGTCTGTTGTAAGGAAAGCTGGTGTAACACTTTTAAACCCCAAAATGTGGCCCAATTTGACAAACAGCACTGATTTTGGTGATAGTGAAATTGAAGAACTTATTAATGAATATCGAGATGTACTTCACAAAAATGGTGTAAAACTGGAAGAAGTGTAGATTGAATGGGCCTCTCTAATAAATTCCCCGAGTTCTTGTACCTCTAGTGTCACTACATGGGAAGAGATAAATAAAAGGTTTTCAGATGGACACCAGAATATTTCGTCCCTTGTCGACTTCCTCTTATCTTTGCCAAGCACTTCAGTGGAGCGTGAACGTGGATTTTCACATACGAAATCTGTGAAGTCACACTGGAGGAGTAAACTCAGAAGTGATACACTAACTGATCTATTACGAATTAAACTTCACTCACCGGCCATTGAGGATTTTGATGCAACAGGTGGTGTCAATTTGTGGCTAGCCTTTGGGCAGCAAGTCAGAAGACCATGCAGTGGCTCTCACAGGAGAACAACAGATGCAGTTCCTACTGAAACTGTAGACAGCTCTGATTCAAGCATGGACTCCGATGACAGTGTGACAGCCCTTGAGGATGTTGAAATGTGCCAAAACACTGATTCTGATGACTGACCAGAAATGTGTCACCCTGACCCCACTCTGCTCTGATTTGATTTTGTACTTAAGCACAACTCTCTGCAGTGTCCCTCCAACCAGCTTCTCGCCCATCTACCGGTGTCTTTCTTGCTATTTTGAATAAATGAGCAATATTCACCACTTGCGTGATGCCGACCACTTGTGTCCCACTTTAAATTTTCAAAATAAGTTGTGTGCCACCATTAAGTACTACAGGCCACCAAATTATTGGAAGTCTGTGGCCCGATGGCCAGTAGTTTTTTTTCCCCCTTAAAGTCGACCCCTGTACTAACAATCAAAACACTTTTAACCCCCCACCCTCCTCTCCCTTCGTCAGATGCCTCCCTCTCCCCCTTACCCCAAACATACGCTTCTCCCAAAATCGTACCCACCTAGTTCCCTCTCTCATGAGTTTGAAGGTCTATACCTCTCTACCGCTACTTTAATCTAGCCTCCCAAAACCTCAACCTGTCTTCTCAAAACCCTACCTCCTCTCCACTATTTCTCTACCGACACCAATTGCTAATATAGCACAAGTGTCCTGAAAAAAAAAAGCAAAAACCCCTCCTCAACTGAAATGCGTGTCCCGTCGCACCCCCTCACAGCCACCCCCTACATTCTTAACCCCTGTAAGTAGATCAAATCATTAATACTTATCCTGGTGCAGATCTCTCATATGCTACTAGCTCCCAGGCACATCCCTTCATATCTACTCAAACCCCATATACATTCTTTATCCTAGGCAACTCCTCCTTGTGCCCATCACTCCTTCCTCTCATCCTCTAAAAGTTTTACCTTAACCCGGGCAGCAAGAACAAATGCCTTCCCACTATGCCCATCGTTCCACCCTACCACTTCAGCCATTACGCTGCTACCAAAGCTGAGAATAAATTCCAACAGCATGGCTTCCCAAATCATCTTTCCAGCCACTCTTCCCTCCTCTGTTCAATTCCCCTTCCCCCCATTTCTCATCTGCTATGAAAGCTAATATTCAAACTACTCACCCTCCCTACAACATTCTTTATTTTGTAGATGCTCCCCCCAATTGAATAGCCTTGGCACCCCTCCATATAACAGAATAAGAAAGATAAACTAAAATAAAAATAGATATAAAAAATAATAGGTGCGAGAGCCAGGCCGCACCTTCAAATACATGCGCTAAGCCCGCTCCCCACCAGCCTCCGACGAGACTAGTGCCAGTGCTCAAGGCTCGCTGCCCAGTAATGTTTCCTTTAGCGGGGGTGTCCCTGAGCGAAAGTGTCTCCAACATTATGTCCTAAGATGGGTGAATACCAGTCCGAGAGGGAGAGTAGGATAAAATAAAATGAAATAAAAATAGGGCATCATGCCAACCCATCTTACTCTCTTAAGAAGTCACCCCAGTTAATTAACATACAGAAAAGAAAAGGATCTCCTCGTGGCCTGCTCGCCATTTCTCCAAAAATACTCTTCCCTCATGTCTCTCACCCCACTTTCTTTTTCAGGGCCTTCATGAACTCTTCCGCCTCTTCCAGCTCCCAGAATGAGAAGGTCGCCCCCTCATGCCTAATTTTCAACGTAGCGGGGTACACTAAGAAATTCTTGATCTTCATGCCTCTCAGTTGTGCCATAAGCCCATTAAACGCTTTCCTCTTTTTCAGTAGCCTTGCAGAATAATCCTGGTAGATGAATAGCCGGCTCCCCTCATAACTTAGTGTGCCCTTCTCTCTATAGGCCTTCAAGGTCGCCTCCCGGTCCTGGAAATTATGGAACCTCATAATTATTTGATGAGACGGTTGGTCTGCAAGTGGACGTGGGATCACAGCACGATGAGCTTGCTCCAGTTTCATCCTTCCATGTTTAATATGCAGGCCCAGCAACTCCGGTAAAACCCTGCTGCAGAAATCCAAGGCATCCCCACCTTCTTGCCCCTGCGGCAGCCTTCTCAGGCGCAGATTTAACCGCCTATGGTAGTTTTCTTGATAATCATAGGCTTCCTTAGACTCCTTCAACTCTTTTTGGAGTGCCCTAACCTGCCCAGGCATTGTTAGGACTTTATCCTCCAACCACGATATCCGCTCCTCCGCCTCTGCCAGTCTGGAGCCTTGCTGCGTCTGTTGCTCCAGTACTTCTTGCAGCCGACTGTCTAATTTATCCTCAAGCTTTATTAGTCGTGGCTCGAGCGCCGCAATTACATGGCCAGTCAGCTCCCTTCCCAGCACGGTGACCTCCGCAGCAGAGAGAGAGAGAGAGACACCAGGCCCGAGTTTTCGCCCGTGGGGACCGCTGTACTCTTCTTCCTGACTTTTCCCATGGCTCGTTGACTTCTTGCGGGGTTGGGGATCAGAAACTCATCCATACTAGTTTCCTGCACCAAAGTATACAGTCGCTTGTCTGCACAGAGGTAATTTTAATTTATTTTACTATTAATTAGTAGCTGCTTGAGCGGAGTGACCGGGAAACACGACTGTTCAGCTAGCTGCTCATCAGTGCCCTCGGATTGTGCCTTGTATACAATTCTGCTATGAGAAACTGGGAAAGATTCCACCCTCAGGCCTGAGGGCTCACTCTACTAGAGGTACAGCTGCTTCCCTGGCTGCTGCCAGGGATATTCCTCTCTTAGAAATTTGTAAGCAGCCACCTGGAAAACAGTCCATACGTTTACCAAGCATTACTCTCTGGATATCCAGGCTAGGAGTGATGCTCGGTTTGGTACAGCAGTACTTCAGAGACTATTCCCAAAGTAGGTTCTCTCTCTCCTCCATGGAGGTACTGCTTGGTAGTCTGCAGTTTGTCAGAATACAGGAAGATTTCATGCTGTTTGAAGAAAAAATTACTCACCTTAGTAATTGTGTTTCTTCTAATGGAGTCTTGCTGTATTCTGACCTCCCTCCCTGCCTCCCCTCTCAGAACTTGTTTTTGGGAAGGGTAGGCAGGTGCAATGCTAAAATCCCAGAGGTGCTTCTTGCATAATCTTCCTTCTTATTTGGGCGCTTTGTTGTATTGTTATCCTTATTTTGGATTGGTTTTGGTTTTGGGTTTCTGACTTGAGTCTTCCTTGGGAATCAAAACTCTCTTCAGTTGGCTAGTTTAAAATTTTACAATTTCCACATAGTATAGTTAGTGAGTTTTTGCTCGTAAGAATCTGACGGTTGGGTTTCAAAGGGCTGCAGACAGAGACCTCAACCGAGCTTGAGCTCAACGTTCTATGCACCGCATAGAAATTTAACCCTATGTTCTCCGGTGCAGTTTAAAGGCTGGAGCTCACTGCAGTTTGTCAGAATACAGCAAGACTCCATTAGAATAAACACAATTACTAAGGTGAGTAATTTTTTCTTCTCTGCCCCCCATCAGGCCAGCCACACAGCTCCATCACCCCCTTCCTCAGGTACTTAGCCCCACCTCCTCGTTCCCTAATGGCATCCCCCCCCCCATTGTGGGGTCCCCGTGGAGCGCAATTGCCCTGACAGAATAGGGATCCAGTATGGAGTCAGTTGCCTAGTTGGTGATGCAGGGCCTGTTTGTCATATGTTGTTTGTTTGTTTTTTTGCCACCATGCAGTACCACAGACACATGTGCATGATATCAGTGTCCGGCAGTGGCCCATCCTCAATGTGTGCCTTTGTTGCCCTACCACCTGGCTTCTGTCAGCAGTCAGGTAAATAACTGAGGATGGCATTCCCTTCCCCTAAGGAGTAGAGGTGTCCAGTGGAACATTTATCTCTTCTTTCCCCAGCCAGACCCCAGCAACCCAAGTCCCTTCCCAAACCCTGGTCACTGGAGTATCTAGTGGAATTGCTATCATTGTGCTACCTAGCCAGCTTGCCATGAGGTCTTTGAGTGACTCACTTACTTGACTGAACTACATTTTCAGGATCACCAACAGGATCTCGTGGAGGTCAAGAATCTGAGCCATGTTGTGGCTAGACATTAACTGGGGGGCCCCCACTGGATTACTCACATAGTAGTGGCAGCAGTCCCCATGCGGTGCCATGCCTAGCTGTGGCTTCCCACTTCTTGCATGCAGTTCAGCGCAGGGTAGTGGATCTCCCCATTAGTGACTGATCTGTGTGGCCTGCAGGTGGATGAGTACGTCACAAGCATTGAGAGGGCCTCTATCCTTGTGGATGTGGTACCTTAAGTCACTAATCCCAGGCTACAACTGCAGCCACGACTTTTGGGAACTGTGGTCTTGTCATGGCTCCCATGTGGGAGCCGAGGGTCTGCAGTAGCATGGGTGGCGTCCGAGGCGCAGTAATGGGAGATGAGGTCCTAGCCTCTTCCTGTCCCTACTTTAGCTCTCAGTCAGGGGCTACCTCTTCACTCTGTCCCACAGAGCCTGCTTCTTAGGCAAGTGGGATTTGGGAGCGGCAGCTTGTTCCAGGCCATCAAGGCTCCATTCCCTTGTTGGTCCTATGCACCAGGGATAGCAATGCTCCCACTGTAGTCTGTTCCTGTGCTTCAAACAACATGAAGTCTTGCTGTATTCTGACTATATGCAGTTAGCCCCAGCACTTGAACTGCCCCAGAGAGTAAAGGGTTAACTCTATGCAAAGGCATAGAACGTTGAGTTCGCGCTCGGTTTTCAAACCTCTGTCTGTGGTACTCTGAAGTGTAACCGTCAGATTCTTACGAGCACAAAACTAACTAACTCAAAGGAAGAAATTGTTTCCAAAATGTTTTGCCAAATGGCAAAACAAGGCTTTAGGGTCAGAAGACTCAAGTCGAGAACACCCAAAAAGAACACAACAGGTAGTGGTTTACCAAAATGCTTAATGACAAACAAAAGAAACCCCCTAAGAAATGGAGGCATGACCAGTACACCTCTGGGGTGCAGCACTGTGCCTGCCCCACCACATCCCAAAACTACTAGGTTCCAGGAGACGAGGCAGGGAGGGAGGTCAGAATACAGCAAGACTTCATTAGAAGAAACAGCATTACTATGGTGAGTAATTTTTCTTCAAACAACATGAAGTCTTGCTGTATTCTGACTATATGCAGACTACTAAGCAGTACCCCCTTGGAGGAGGGAGTTAGAGAACCTATTTTGGGAACGGACTCTGCAGCACAGCCATGCCAAGCCTAGCATCACTTTGTGACAGAATGTCCAAAGAGTAATGCTTGGTAAAGGTGTGAACAGATTTCCAGGTAGCTGTTTTATATATCTCCACTAATGGGTATATCTCTAGCTGCTGTGATAGAAGCAGCTGTACCTCTGGTAGAGTGAGCCCTCAGGCCTGAGGGAGGCTCCTTCCCAAATTTAGAATAGCAGAATTGAATGCAAAAGTCAATCCACCTGGCAATAGACCTCTTGGTAGCAGGCTTGCCCTTTCCCACCTCACCATAAGTGAGAAATAATTGAGAACAATGCTTCCTATGGGCTTTAGTATGCTCAGTATAGTAACTGAGAGCCTTTTTCACATCTAGACTCTGTAGCCTCCTCTCTCCAGAGGAAGAATGATCAGTGAAAAAGACAGGCAGGGACATAGACTGGTTCAAATGAAAGTTTGATACCACCTTGGGAAGGAACTTTCTATTAGTACAAAGGACCACCTTATTCCTATGAAAGGAAATGAAATCAGGTTCCACTGATAAGGCCTGTAGTTCACTGATCCTCCTAGCTGAGGTAATGGCTACCAGAAATACAGTTTTCCAAGTCAAACATTTCAGCTCAGCTGAAGATAAAGGTTCAAAAGGGGGCTGTATAAGCTGTGCAATACAGATGTTCAGATCCCAAGAAGGGAGGATTGACTTGAACCAAGCCTTTGAAGAACTTTTTGAACACTGGATGAGAAGCTAGGGAAGAGGCCTTACCAGCCAAAAGAAATGCAGACACAGCTGCCAAGTGTACTTTAAGAGTAGTAGGCCGGAGGCCTAAACTGTTAAGATGCACCAAATAGTCCAGAACAGTGGCAGTATCAGCCAGCTCTGGCTTAATATGCCTACTGGAACACCAGAAACCAAACCTCTTCCATTTGGAGTTGTATGTCTTCCTAGTGGCAGGTTTCCTGCTAACTTTTAAAATATCCAAGACTGATTGGGACAGATGCAAACTTACATGTTCTAGCTCTTCAAGAGCCAGGCCTTGAGCCTGGGAGTCTGAAGGTTAGGGTACAGAATCCTCACCTGAGAGGAGGTGAGGAGATTGTACTGCCTGGGAAGACACAAGGGCAGTGTTACTGACAGTGACAACAGAAGAGGATACCAAGGCTGTGTGGCCCAGTCTCGAGCCACCAGGATCACCTTGCAAGGCTGAGACCTGATCTTTAACAGGACCCTGAATATCAGAGGAAAAGGAAGAAATGCATACAGAAACTTGTTCGTTCAAGCTAGTAGAGGAGCATCCTGAGGAACAGAACCCAGAAGGGGTGGTCTGTAGCAATACAGAGGGAGTTGATGATTGCCTGGAGCTGCAAAGAGATCTATCTCTGGGGTGCCCCATCTCCTGAAAATGACTTGAAGAATGACAGGATTCAGGTCCCATTCGTGGTGACCCTGAGAAATCCTGCTGGGAGCATCTACTAGAATGTTGTCCTTCCCTGGGAGGTGCACAGCCATCAAGAAAACCTGCAGGGAATAAGCTAGAGACAAAATTTTCATGGTCTCTGTGCACAAGGCCGAGGACCGAGTGCCTCCCTGTTTGTTGATGTACCACATGGTTGTGGTATTGTCCGTTCTGATCTGCACCACTTTCCCTTGGACAACTGTTGAAAATGTCTGAAGTGCTAGAAAGACAGCTCTTAACTCGAGAAGATTTATATGCAGAAGGGACTCCTGGTGTGACCAAGTTCCCTAAGCTGTGAGATGATCTAGGTGGGCCCGCAACCCCAAGAGAGAGGACTCTGTAGTGAGAATCACGGAAGGGACCTGACTTATGAAGGGGACCCTTTGTCGAAGATTGTCCACGTCCAACCACCACTGAAGGTCCTGGACCAGGGTTTTGGAGACTGGAACCAATTTGGAGACAGGGTCCTTTTTCTGAGACCAGAAAGATCTGAGATGAAACTGAATATCCCTCATTTGAAATCTTGCTCCCTGAACTACTGCTGTGGAAGCTGCCATGTGTCCCAGCAGCTGTAGAAAGTGTCTGGCTGGACGAGACACCAGAGGACGAAAAGAGGAAGCCAGAATGACCAGAGACTGAACCCTTGAGAGAGGAATAAATGCTCTTGCTTGAACTGTATCTGTTTACACTCCTACAAAGGTGAGAAGCTGGGCTGGCTCTAGAACAGACTTCTCTAAGTCCAGAATGAAGCCCAAGGATTCTAGAAGTCTTTGGGTGACCTCTAAGGCTGACTTGACTTGGTCTGAGGACTGGCCCACTAGAAGCCAGTTGTCCAGATATGGGAACAGAAGGATGCCCTGCCTCCTGAGGAATGCCACCACCACTGCGAGATACTTGGTGAACACCCTTGGAGCAGATGTTAGGCCAAAAGGCATGGCCCTGAATTGGTAATGGCCTGAGGGCAACTCGAACCTGAGGTACTTTCTGTGGGAATCTCTGATAGGAATGTGGAAGTCGGCATCTTTGAGATCCAGGGAAGCTAGCCAGTCTCCTGGTCTCAGAGAGGGAAGAATTACTCCTAGAGTCATCATTTTGAACTTTGGTTTTGTCAAATGTTTGTTCAGGTACCTTAAATCCAATATGGGTTGACACTCTCCTGTCTTTTTGGGGGTAAGGAAGTATCTTGAATACAGTCCTTTTCCCCTGTGACAGAGGTACTTTCTCTACTGCTTGCAGAAGCAGAAGAGAGGAGACTTCTGCTTCTATGGCCTTTATCTCCAAGGGAGAGGGAGGACTGAAGGACTTTGCTCTCATTTTTGGGAACCTTTTGAAACTGAGAACAAGTCCCTGGCTCACTACTTCCAGGACCCATTTGTCTGAAGTAATAGACTCCCAGGCCTGGGAGTAGTGAGCCAGCCTGCCCCCTACTGGGATTAGGGAGGCGACCATGACTGACACCTCAGGGTGTCTGCTTGGCAGGGGGCTTGAACTGAGTAGCTGATGGAGTCCTGGTCACCCCACGTCTACCTCTTCCCCTAAAGAACCCCCTCTGCTGGAAAGATGAGGAGGCCTGAGCTTGGTAAAAAGGCCTGCCCCTGCCCCTAAACTGCTGCCTCTGAGGAGTGGTCTGCTTCTCTTTGGCTGCAGCACTCCTATAGGTGGTCCTGTACTTGTCCATTTTCTTAATGTAGTTCTCTGTTTGCTCCCTAAACAGAGAATTACTAGTTACAGGAAAGTCCATGGCCTTAGCCTGGGTATCCTGAGAGAGGTTGGTACACCTAAGCCAAGCAAATCTCCTCATGGAGATAAATGTGGCCATGACCCTGGAATGATCATCATTGGAATCAACAGCAGCGTGGAATTGCACCTTAGATGCCTCTATACCATTTGCAGCCACCTGCTCCAGCTCCTTGGCCAGCAGGGGAGGGGCACCCTTAGCCAGTGTTTTCCCAGAGTGGCTTTGGAAAAGTTCTTACATATTTGGCAGTCTTCCTTGAGGTGGTCAAACCCCAGACAGTGCACACATACGAGGTGAGGGTCGGCCTTAGCAAAGGCCTCCTTACACTCGGTACAGTGCTGAAACCCAGTGGGTCCAGTTTTCTTTTTGGGTTTCTCAGATATGCCTTCCAATATAAAGTCACCCCAAACAGCGGTTAAGCCAGGCGACTGCAAACTTATCGGTTCCAACCATGTCACAGGTCGGTTAAAAAAAATCCTAAAACTGGATTTTTTTTAAGGAACCGATAAGTACTGGAAAACACCACACAGTCAAACACAAAATATATAAACAGAATAGGTTTCGATTCCAAACCAGACCCACTGGCAAAGAACCAAAAAATAAAACAATTTCTTTAAGAAAACTACCACTACCTACAACTACCACTTACTTGTGCTGAGACAGAGGCAAGAATACCGATATTCTAATGAAGCGGGTTGAAAGAACCGACCGATTCAAACTTTTACCGAACCAAAGTGCAGGATGGATTTCCGGAGCGACTTCACAGTTAGGCGGAGTAAGAAATCTGACTGTTACACTTCAGAGTACCACAGACAGAGAGAGGTTTGAAAACCCAGCTCGAGCTCAAAGTTCTATGCCTTTGCATAGAGTTAACCCTTTACTCTCCGGGGCAGTTCAAGTGCTGGGGCTAACTGCATATAGTCAGAATACAGCAAGAGTCTGCTAGAAGAAACAACATTACTATGGTGAGCAATATTTTTTTCAGCACGGGAATTCCCAGTTCTTAATGTGGCCGACTAGGGGACTGGGGGTGGATTCTACTTTCTGACTCTCCAGTGTGTGTTCTTCCACATCCCCGTCAGGCCATACCACCCACAATTCCTCTGCCTCAGGAATGCAGACAGTCTCTCCCTATTTGGAACCAGACCATTTGGCTTTTCATTGGCACCCTAAGGGATTTGCCGACTGCCTGTAGATTATTGCTGTCTTTCTCCCGAACCACTGAATGAAGGAGTTTTCCTGCCAGTGGACAGGGTGGAGCGCTTGATAGAGCAGGCCCATCTTGTCTCCTCCAGTCAACAGATCCTGGCCAGAATGTTCCTCTGCTTGTTGGGGCACATGGCGGTGGCCATAGCTACAGTCCCTCTGGCCCGCCTGCACATGAGGGTTCCCCAGTGGACCCTTCGGATTCAGTGAGACCAGCGCACGGACGACCTGGATCATGGTCTCCGATCCGGCAAGGAGGACCTTGGAGTGCTGGCAGAACCCTTCCAGTCCCCTGCGAGTGGTCGCCTTTCAGGTCGTGCCCCCAGAGCAGATCCTCACAACGGATGCCTTGGGTCTCAGCTGGGGTGCTCACTTGGCCAACTGTCAGACTCAGGGGACCTGGTTTGAGGTAGAGCAGACTTTCCACATCAGTGTACTGGAGATGCGGGCAGTTCTTTACACCCTGCAGGCCTTCCAGACCCACATTCTTCCCGGCCCGTTCTGGTGCAGATAGACAACATGTCCGTAGTGTACCACATCAACAAGTGGGGGGCACTTACTCATACCCCCTTTCTTGGGAAGCAATGAGAGTCTGGTACTGGGCCATCGAGCATGGCCTGGTGCTCTTGGCCATTCATGTTCCAGGCGCCCAAAATGTCTTGGCCGACCATCTCGGACAATCCAGGTTGAGGGCTCATGAGTGGGAAATTCTGCTGTCAGTGGTTAAACATCTATTGGACAGGTGGGGCCGTTCTGAGTTGGAACTTTTTGCATCCCCACTCTACACAAAACTGTCGCTTTGTTGCTCGCTTGATCCAGAGCCTGGAGTTTTCTGGCACAACGCGTTCCTCTCCTCAAAGGGGAGGTTAGTGTATGCCATTCCTCCCTTTCTGGTCCTTCAGAGGGTCCTACTGAAGCTTCAGGCAGAGGGGCAGAGATGATCATTAAAGCCCCCTACTGGCTGAGTCAGATTTGGTTTCCCCCCTGCTGCAGCAGCTGGCAGTGGAACCTCCAGTACCCTTACCCCTGTGCACCAGCTTGCCTTCCCAGAAGCAGAGCACCCTGGTCCACCCAGACCTCAAGTCCCTGCATCTACATGCATAGTTCCTGCCGACCTAGCTATCGCCCACTTTGGGGTTTCTTCTGGGGTTGCTGATGTGCTGTTGGCTACTAGAAAGCCTTCCACTAGAGCCACCTACGCCTTTAATTGGAAGCTATTCTCCCTGTGGGCTGCTGCTGATCACCTGGATTCCTTCACCTGTCCGGTGAAGCTGATTTTGGAGTACCTGCTCTCACTTTCAGACTCTGGCTTGGGAGTACTCCTCCCTTAAGGTGCAACTTTCTGCCATCTCTGCGTACCATGCACCTATTGAGGGCAAATCTGTTGCCCAGCTGGAGGTGTCACGCCCATTCTTGCAGGGTATCCTGCATTTGAAGCTTCCCATCTGGGACCCTGTCCCTCCATGGGACCTCCTTTTCATGCAGGAAAAGCTCACTCTGCATCCCTTTGAGCTGGCCATGAGTTGTGAGCTGCGTTTTCTGTTGTAGAAAGCGCTCTTTTTGGTTGCCATTACTTCAGCTCCAAGGATTTCAGAGCTTCAGGCTTTGATGTGTAAATGATCGTATTTGGTTTTTCACAAAGGCAGAGTGTTTTTGCACACTAATCCTAAGTTTTTAGCTAAGGTGGTGTCTGAATTTACTTTAAATCAATCCATCTACCTGTCAGTTTATTTCCCAGAGTATTCCAATCAGGGGGAGGCCTTACTCCATACTTTGGATGTTCATCAGGTGCAGAGGTATTACATCCATCGCACCCAGTCTGTTCGAAAAACTGACCAGTTTGTTTCGTTTTGCTCCCAAGAGAGAGGAAGCACCTGTTTTGAAAGCGTTTGTCTAAGTGGTTGGCTAATTGCATTGTTTATTGCTACCGCAAGTACAACAAGCCGTTGCCTGGTGCTGTTAAAGGCCACTCCACCAGAGGTATGGCTTCTTCCACAGCTTGTTTTAAAAATGTCTGCTGTGGACAACTACGTGGCTGCCATCTGGAGTTCTGTCCACACTTTCATCAGGCACTACAGTCTGGACATTGCTTCTAGATGCAGGGCGAATTTCGGCCTTGCAGTCCTTCCGGGCCTTCTTTCCTGAGCCTTCTGCTGATGCCTCCTCCCGCTGCCTTTCCGGTCAGTTCCAGTACTGGTTGGGACTCAGTCCTACCGGTGTTGCCTGCTGCAAGAGCCCTCTTGAAGTAAGATAGTACAGTCATGTAAGAACTTACCGCAACAGTAGATCTTCGAGAGGAGCTCTTGCCGCAGTGCTGCTTTCCCTCCCTCCTTCCCCCTGTTAAAGTTTCTTCTCCTTGGTACATCTTCTGCTTATACCTTTTCCTCGGCTCTCCATTTCACCACCTGTTTGGGGTCTCCGGCAGGAGAACTGAGGTAGGTGTGGGGGGCCGCCCCCTTTATAGGATAGGTGAACGTCAGCGTGCCGACGTCAGCAGAGTGGTACCCCATGATAGACTGCTGGCTGGAAGTTTTCCGTGCAGTCCTAGTGCCTGGCTGCTTCAGTCCTACCGGTGTTGCCTGCTGCAAGAGCTCCTCTTGAAGATCTACTGTTACGATAAGTTCTTATGTAACTGTACTGTCTGAGTGCAAAGGGGGGCATAGCTGGAGGACAGTATGATTGGGTGATGGTAGTAGTAAAGCTTGAACACTGTTTTGATGATTTAGCATGTTCAGATGGTGACTGCCTATGTGTTGATGTCAACTGAATACTAGTAGCGGAACTGTGGTAACTTGACCTCTATTTACTGCATGCTTGCACACATTATATTTTTGTTCAGTTATACCCATGTAGAAAAGCATTTGCTGTCCTTGACATTCACTGACTTTGACCTTTGCTCTGTTCCACCCACTGATATATTTTCTCTGTCCTACCTTAACTCCTCTTTAGTCTCAGACATTCACTTTCCCGGCCGACCTGATGGTGATGAGCGTTGAGGGGCTGGACGCCACACCTCGCGGCACACCGGCAATCTGGGTTCGGGAACAGGTCTGGGACGTCGGGTCAGCGGGCGTGTGTGTGGGGGGGAGGCTGGGACATGGATTGAGCGGCCGTAGGCAGGTCTCCTTTCCTGGGTAGGGGACCCAGTCGTGCCCGCTTCAAGGCTGCCCACAGGTGGAGGCCCGAGGGTAATGCAGACAGGAGTGGCTTGCATAGGGAGGGTGCTGCGGATTGCTGCGTGTGTGTGCTTTCACACGTGCACAAACAACTGCGGCAAGGAGAGGGGCAGAAAAGTGGAAAATGGGTCTGGCAGACTCCATGATGGCCCCATAGCACCTGCACGGCCCCCCAGAGTCTGGATGTTGGTCTTTGAGGGAGGGGGGGAAAGTCGACACCCTTAGCCCTCGCCCCTGTCACAGGGGTGTAACCCTTTGGGGATGGTCGGGTGTGGGAAAGTTGGGGACTGGAGAGTGAGCCCCTCCAAGGGAGGAGCTGGAGTGCTCCTGCCAGCTCTGTGGGGAGCATAAAATGTGTATAGGGAAAAAAAAAATTAACTTTCCCCAAAGAAGTTTAGTGTGTATTTACTGCAGATCCTGCATTTTTTACTTCCAGAACTAGGGTTGTAAGTATCTACAAAATGTAATTCTTACTACTATCAGTTTCACTCTGTGCTTCTCCAAGGACGGCACAGTATTATCTTTCAAAGTTTCTACGTTCCTAACCCTGACATCAAGCATTTTTTTTCTGTTTTGCTGTTTGCTTCCCCATTGCCACCTCACCTTACTTGGCAGTAGAGAGACATTGTTTTGTATTTTCACCCTCTAGTTCCTGGGACCACAAATCGTGGCTACCTTTGCATGTAGAGATGCGCATGCGTACTGCGGCTCCGGTGACTGCCCCTTCTGCCCTCCCAGCATAATGCCAGGTTCCCCCCGGCTTGGTGCTGCCACCTAGCCTCCACTGGGTGGCAACCAAGAGCCGGGGAAACCCCACGTCCCTCCCGGACGTTAGAGCTGCCTTTGGCTGCTCAGTCCGACTCCCCACCCGGCTGACCTCTGGTGGCCCAAGGTCGCTCCTGAACCTGGGTCACTGGTGTGGCGCGAGATGTGTATCCAGTGCCTCAACCCTCCATGCCGCCGGGCCGGTGACATCAAGCATTTTATACTGGAGAAGACATGGAGTGGATTTACTAAAAGTTTTTTAGAAATGCAACAGATTAGCTATTCAGGACTTCACATCTGAGATGAGCTAACATCACAAGATGAGCTGTGTGGTGATAGTCTACAAATTGTATTATGAAGATGGTCACTTGCCTGTATGGATCTGCACATCTGTAGCCTCTTTAAAATTGGAAGTTTCCGATAACAGTGACTGGCTAGACTCCGAGTCATTTTTAAAAGTAACTTAGATGACTAAGTGAAAAGCTGGGCAGACACTGGCTGACTTTGGAGTCGATCATCAAAACAAAAGCTATTGCATTTATGTATTTATGTTGGTTTTAGGACAAGCTTCTGCAAGCAAAGAAGGAAGTTGAAAAGCACTGTATTAACGATAAACAGGTAAGATTTATTTTAGTACAAGAATTACACAAAAACTGAAACTTGGATTGCTGTTTAGTAAATCTTCAACTGGTAATGTATTGTTGGCTTCTTTTTTTAGTGGATTCATTGTGTTTTAACTGTTTTCTTTTGTTAGGTAGTGCTCTGTATATCTGTTGATGTGTCCAAAGATTATGCACAAGTGGAAAATGTCATAAAACAAGTATGTATTTTCAACTGTTATTACATTTTTTGTAATGGCTATCTAAAATGTTAATAAAACTTAAAATGTGTATTTTGAGTTTATGTGTGATGTTATCCCAGACGAGTAAAGAAAAAGTTAATACTGCCTCCAGAGCTAGAGTCTGGGCATGAAGTTTAGGCCTCCAGTAGAAAACCAAGCTGCTTTGCAGAGTGGGAGGGCACTGACCATCTCGAACAAGAGCTCCTCATACATGGTGACAAACGGTGCAGAGCGGCTGACTGCTGAGGAGGTGCCCATCAGGTGAGAAGTTAAGTGCAGTCAGTGGTGGTTGATATTATGAGGATGGGTGGGGAAAAAAAAACACAAGTGTGGATAAGCACAAAAGATATACTGGTTCAGCACATGGAAGAGATCTTTAGCACAGACCATTCCTTCACAGAAGGCAGATCCTGCCAAACCAACCTGATTATGTTCTAGGATGAGGTAACCAGAGAAGTTGAGAGGGACAGTATGATGGGTGTAGTCTGTCTGAGCATCAGTAAGGCCTTTTACACCACATTGCATGGAAAGCTCATGAAGAAAGTAGCCCAATATGGGGTACATTAAATTTGCCAACTACCTGCTGTATATTTTTTCACAGGAAAGAGTGTGGTAATGGATGATCACCATTCAGCATGGACGGAGGTACTGAGTGAACTGTATCACAGGGCTTAGTACTAGGTCATAGTTGTTTGCTAATTTGCTAATTACATTTGTTACAACAGTAAACACAGCATGGGAGGGTAAATGCTCTAAAGAGCAAACTGTTTTGTCCATTTGTGATGTTCGAGTATGACTGACCATTAGTAGACATCTGTTTTGGTCAGATTGCTAGTTTTAAGTTGTAGCGTGACACCCAGCATTTTTTTCTATCATCCGTTTTCTCTGTAAAATAAGTAAGCAGGTTTGGGTTGTAGGGGCAGAATTAAAAATTGCTGTGGTACCAGGCTTAGGGGCATTCAGCTAGAAGAGCTTCTGTGTGAACATTCCTGTGTCCTCAAAGAGGTTAAACAGACTGTGTGTGGATAGCTGAACTCTTTTGATGTAAAAGACTGTTTTGGGTAGCAACAAATGACTGAGTCCCTTTGAGCTAAAAGTGGCTAGTTGGGTACCATAAACAATTGGCTGGGCCAGTCATATGGCACCCTGCCAGGCCGTGACCTGGAAAAACAGTAGAGAGTTCCCTAATCCACACAACCAATTCGGACTGGTTCTGTCTTGTTGGTAGGCTGAAAGATCAAAGAACTGTCCAAGGTATGATGTAAGAGTCGGGGCAGATGATGCAGGCAAAGGGGCTGACCCAATGTTTTTTTCTGTCCTTATATTTCTGTTATGAAAGTCAGTCTTATCTTTAGATTTGGGAAGCCTGCAATCTAGTCTACTAAGACTTATTAGATCCTAGTTGGGGCAATCTTAACTATCCACCTGGAAGATCTTGAGTTATTCTGTGCGATTTCTATCTTTTCAAATGTTTTGTTTTCCATTTCTGTAGTGTTGTGTATTCCCCTAGTCTTTAGAGTGTATAATTCTGTACCATGTGTAAATATTGTAGAGTATTAAATGTTCATTTTTTGATAATTTATGCTCTCTGTGGTAGTGTTTTTAAGAGTACAGATAACCTGGGGTAATTTGCAAGTTCATGATCATTCCCAGAGTGCAGGCTACCAAACTGTCCAGAGCAAAGTGTCCTCAGCTGTGATTAAAGGGGTTGGTCATTTGCCCTTTGAGAAAGGTCACTCTACTGTGTTAGCAGTGACTGTGGTGGGATTCAGACCTAAAGATACCTAAAATAGCATCAGGCTGGGTGGTGGTACCGTATCAAGGTGACCATTCGGGCATCTGAAGGGTTGTGAAAACTGGTAACGCAGTGCTGAGTGAGTTCTGGGAGAACATGTCTGTGACATACAGCTGTATTTAAAACAAAAAAAAAAATGCTTTGTTCTAGTGCTGGCTTTTGGTTATTACCACAGAAGCTATGGAGCAGGGTGTTCATTAAAGATAGCCTGTGGGAGTAAGCCAATCGGAGTTGTGGCATTTTAATTGTATTACACTGTCCACTGCATTGGTTACACTTTGGTGAGTGGGGTTAGTATTTGCAGCATCGGGGGGACTGCTACAGACACAGCCTTTTGCTTAGGAAAAGGAAAAAGATTTGTGCTTGAACACTAATTTGTTGTGTTTAAGGTAAAAATGTATAGAAGTTTGGGTGTGATTTAATATCTACAGTAAGATGGGGAAAGGAATTTGAAATTAACAAAAAGGGAGCAAGATTTGTGCTGTATAAGACTCGGGCCCCCTAAAGAGAATTTTTAGGGCTGCTTTTCGAGGGCAGCCAGTCGGATTGACGAACCAGGG
Source organism: Neoceratodus forsteri (assembly GCA_016271365.2). Classification (NCBI taxonomy): domain Eukaryota; kingdom Metazoa; phylum Chordata; order Ceratodontiformes; family Ceratodontidae; genus Neoceratodus; species Neoceratodus forsteri. The sequence goes on from CM057456.1 coordinate 350,442,367, forward strand.
CTGAAATGTATGTGTTCAAAATGGAGACTGGGAGGAGTGAAACAGCTTTACTGTGATTGATAGCAACTCATTGTACTTTCTTTTAATCTGCGAAACCAACAAAACATTACGTGTTCTACTTTGCCTTCATAATCTCATTTCTGTACACTTTGTTTCATACTAAAAATGTGTAGAACTACCGAAGAAACATAGACCACTGTGAAGAAATTAAAAATAAAAATGTGGAGGATATGTATGAAGTAGTCATAAAATAGATCAGGGCATACAACATAACATGCCATATAGAAAGAAATATAATAAAGGGCCAAGAACTCCAATCTGGTTTAATCAGAAAATTTAAACTGGTATCAAAACTAAAAACAAATTATACAAATCTTTAAGAGATAGCAGAACTGGGGAAGGATGGATGACATTCCAAAAACTTCAAAATGCAGTTAAAAAAGGTATTAAAAAGGCAAACGTCGAGTATAAAATTAAAGTAGCCTCAAAAACAAAAGATAATTATAAATTATTCTACTCCTCCATAAACAAAAGGAAAAAAGGGTTCAAACAATGTAGGGCCTTTGGCTAACCCAGACGGGACATTAGCATCATCGAACAAGGAGATGGCAGAGGTCCAAAATAATTTCTGCACAGTGTTCAGCCAAAAAAATACCAAAGAATTTAGCGAAGGGAAACCAATAATATCCCAGAACCCAATACGAATTGACCCTAAGGAGATCAAGGAGCAGCTGATCTCGCTTAATCAGAACAAATCACCAGGGCCAGATGGATTCCATCCGAGAGTATTGAAGGAGCTGGCAGAAGAATTGGCACCGCCAATTAGTTACATCTTTCAGCAAACACTCCTTAGGGGGGAAGTACCAGAGGCATGGAGACAAGCAACTGTTATACGCCTACATTTAGTAAGAAGGGAGATAAAAAGAATACTTCTAATTATAGGCCAATTAGCCTAACAAGTGCATTGGGCAAAATTCTGGAGAGTTTTATTAAGGATTATATTAATGAACACATACAGGAGAACTGTTTGGGAAATGAAACACAACACGGTTTCACTAAAGGCAGATCTTCCCTTGTCAGTCTTCACCATTCATTACTTCCTGGGTGTAAGCCGGAGGCGCGCACCCGTCTCGGGAGTTTTTTTTTATTTTTTTTTTTATTTAAGTTTGCTCTAACAGCCCGCCTCGAGTGGCGTCATGCGCGGGCGGCCGTTAGCGCGACCGACTCCTCCTCCAACTCAGTTCTGTTTCTCCGCCATCGAGGCAGCACCTGTTTCGGCGTGGAGCGTCATTTCAACTGCGTAGTAAGACCGACTCCGATTTTCTCACACTCGACGCCATACTCGGTAAGACTGTTCCTTTTTCTTTTGTATGGCGCCGGGTGTTTTCTTACTGTGTTTTGACCTTGTTTGTTTCGCGTTATGTCTGGTTCTGGAGCGAAGCGTTTCTCGAAGACTGGCCGAGCCCCTATGCGTCGGTGCTCCTGCGGCCGGCATTTCTCCGTCTCGGACCGGCATGACGTTTGTCTTCGTTGCCTGGGACCCAGCCATGACATGGATTCGTGCGACGCCTGTTTCTCGATGGACCGCTGTGTCCTCGAAGTCCGCGGGTTCAAGCTCGGCAAAACCCCGCCAACCTTCGGGGGACGACGCCGTTCTCGGGATTCCCAGGTAAGGTCTCTTGGCCCTTCCCTCGGGTCCCCTCCCGGGCCTATACGGTCCGAGGAGGAGGGGGTCTCCTCATCTTTTCTTGCCGAGGAGGAGGCCCTTTCCGCGGTGTCGGGGGAGCGTCGTAGTCCCTTCCGGGGCCGTGACGCCGACACCGCCTCGGCAGTCACCTCTTCGGAGGTGCAGGCTCCCCCCGTGGCGAGGGCCTCGTCTTGTGGGCCTAGCTCGGGTGAGCCCTGATCGCCTTTCGGGCGCTGTTTCGGATCGGTGCCGTTCGTGGTGCCGGTGATCGGCGGCGCCGTTCAGTGCCGTTTGGATCCCAGCGCCGTTCACGGCGCTGGTAATCAAAGCGGTGCCATTGGCGGTCGCCGCTTGCGGCCTCGGCGCCGTTCGCGGCACCGATGCTCGATGGCCGGCGCCGACAGCGGCGCTTCTGCCTCGAGCGCCACTAAGCGGCGCCGTGGGCCTAATCTTGCCTCCTCGCGGCGCGGGTCGGTTTCGGCACGGGGCGGTGCCGTTTGTCCTCGGCGCCGTAGAGGTTGGGAGTCGGGCCTGGCTGCTGCCAGCGTTGAGGTGGCGGCGCCGCCATTGGTACCGGGGGCGTTCGCGGCGCCGTGGCCTCTGGGACCCTGGGTGGCCAGCATTGAGGTCCAGCTGGTCTCGTCTTCCTCGGAGGACGATGACTCAGACGGGACCCATCCTGGCACCCCACTCTTCGGGTCTGGGTCCCTGTGGCTAGAGGTACCAGGCGGCGTAGCGGGCCCTCCCCTCTGTCCCCTTCCGTCGTTTCCTGAGGGCTCTGCTGGGGGTGGCTAGGGGTCCCAGGGGGCAGGGGCGCGACGGAGGGGAGGCTCTCTCTGAGGGCGCTGACAGCTACCCCGGTGCTGTTGCCCTCTGGGACGGGGAACTGCTGCCGAGGAGGAGGGCCTCTCTGAGTCCGGGGGTTGAGGGCAGAGGTCTGGCTCTCGGGCTCCTTGGCCACCTCGGGGTGGCCAGGAGCGAGTGCGGAACCCGCCTCTCCTCCAGGGCTCTAGGATGCCCTCCGGCGCTTCATGGACTGCCCTTCTGGATCCATGCAGTCCCAAGGCCACTAGGGAGGTTCTCCCTGGGCTCTTCCAGGCTCCGCCCCCAGAGTTCCGTTCTGCAGCCTGGTCTGTTGTCCGGGATCCCTCCAGCTAGGGCTCCGTTCCCCGGATTCCAGAGCCCTGGCAGAGAGCTGTTGCCTCCTCGGAGGTGCCCCTCTCCTATCTCTCTGCCTTCACCACCCCCGCTCCCAGGCCATGTCGGTCCTACTGGTCCGTTATCCTGGGAACAGTTCAGGGGTTCTGCGGCGGCCTTCCCCTCATATGTTAGATACATGCATGAGCGGGTCTTTCGACTCTCCCCACCGCCGCAAGAGTCCTCTGGACATTCCAGCTCCCCATCATCCTCGTCTCCCTCCTCGGAGGGAGAGGAACCCCCTGCTCATCTTTCCTCCGATGCTGATTTCACGGAATATCAGCATTTCCTTTCGAGGATGGTGAGGGATCTTCGGATTTCCTATGTTCGGAGAGACAATACCGAACGGGAGACGCGAATTCCTTGGTGAATTCAGTGCCCAGCATTTGGTGGTACCTTCCTGGCCTATCCCCTTCCAGGAGGCGTCTATCCGGTCCTGGCAGTCCCCAGCCGCTTCTTCTCCAGCCCTGGCTGACTGTCAGCGTAGGTATTGTGCACCCTCAGAGTCTCTAGGTACCCTTCCCAACCCCCCCTCTGGTTTGGTCTACCTAGACACTCCTTCAAACACCATGAAGTCTTGCTATATTATAACAATAGCAGCAGTCAGCCACTGCAGCTGAACTGCCCCGGAGAGGAAGGAGTTAACTCCAGAAGATCTGGAGTTCTACAGCGCGAGGGCGCTGTGACCAAAGCTCTATCTGGCAGTTTCAAATGAAACTGTCAGATTCTTTACTCCGCTTCACTGAACAGTCGCTCCGGAGATCAGCTCCTTCAGCTCGGTTCATTCTCGGTTCAAGAGAGTAGTTTTCGGTTCATTTGAACCGGCAAAAGTCATTATTTTTACCGCATTTCGGTTCTAAAGCTCTATCTGGTAACCGTAAGTACAAAAATTCAAGTCTGTGTGGAAAATTAATTATCGGTTCGGTTTTGAACCGATCGCTTGTTTTTTCTGCCTTTTAAAACTGTACTGTGGGTTTTAGAGTGCGGTTCCCGGTTCTTATCGGTTCTAAAAAAAACGAAATTATTACGTTTTTTTCAAATACCCGTGACACGGTTAGGAACCGATAAGGGTGTCTTGCCTGGCACTGCCATCAAAAGGGCAAGTTTTTGGTTAGGCTGGCATTATGTCTGAGAAACCCAAAAGAAAAACCGGGCCCACTGGGTTTCAACACTGTGATGTCTGTGGGGACGCCTTTGCCAAGGCTGACCCACACACCACTTGTGTCTATTGTCTGGGGGCTGACCACCTCCTGTCAGACTGCCAGGTGTGTAAAAATTTCCCTGCAGCCACCCTGGAGAAGAGATTGGGCCGGCTCAGGGAACGAGAGGCCAAAAGTCCACTGACCCGATGGCCAGCCCGGTTCAGTACCCACTGGACCAGAGGAGTGCCCTCTGACCAGGGCGAGACTTCTGGCAAAGGAAGACTGGTTCAGAGGAACCAGTCCCAAGTAAAAAGACAAAGAAATCAGGAGGTTTGGAGTCCAGAATTGTGTCTCCAACTGCTGCAGAGATAGCTAAAGCCATTCAGATTGTCCAGTCACTGTCTCAGGGATCTGTAGAACCACCAACAGTTGGTAAAGGTTGGTTCGTTCAGTCCCAGTGGTTCAGGATTTTGAATTTGAGGATTTTATGAACCACAGGAGGGGAGGAGGAATTTGATCAATATATGTGTGGCTGGGAGGGTCTGACGTGCCATTGAACCGGCATTTCTCCAGACAGACCTTTAGAATCTCCCCTATTCTGTCTGAGTCCCCTTCTTTCTTTATTTTTTACAAAAAGGTTGCAGAAACCCTCCAGCTTCCTTTAGAGGAGGCTGTGGATGAGCAAGAGGAGCCTGATTATGTGGAAATGATGGATATTCCAGAGTCTAGGAGGTTGTCTATTCCTTTGCATAAGTCATTTAGGAAGCAAACAACAAAGATTTTAAAAAATCCTCATTCTGTCCCTCCTGTAGATAAAAAAATGGACAGAAGGTATACTTTGTCAGGCTCGGATACAGACTTCCTTATTGAGCAGTGTAGTCATGTAGGTGTGGTACAAGCTGCAGCCTGTGACAAGGCTAATATTCCTCTGGCCTCACATCCTCCTGACAAGGATTCTAGGAAGATTGATGCCATGGCGAAGAAACAGTATATGGCAGCTTCTTTGGGACTCAGGCAGGCAAATTATATGGCTTATGTGGCTAGATATCAGAAATCTAGGTGGGACACAGTATTGCAGTTAGCCAAGCAGGCCCAGCCAGCTGGCTAGTGAGTTGGAACAGGTGGCTGCTGATGGCATTGAAGCCTCTAAAGTTCAATTTCATACTGCTGTTGATGTTAATGATGTTTCCTCCAGGGTCATGGCCACTTCTGTAGCTTTCCGTAGGTTGGCATGGCTCAGATGCACTAATCTGTCCCAAGATACTCAGTCAAAGGCTATGGATTTTCCTGTAGTGGGAAATTCTGTTTGGGGAGCAAACAGAAAATTATATGAAAAAGATGGATGAATACAGAACTACCTACAAAAGTGCCCAGGCTAAGGAGAAGCATGCCATGCCACAAAGGCATGCTCCCAGAGGTAGGGGCAGACCATTTTCAGGCCTTTTACCAATTTCAAGCCTCCTCTGCTGTCTCGCAGAGGGTTTCTTCAGAGGCAGGGGTAGACGGGCCAAGCAGACCGCCTCCTCCCTCAGCCTAAGGCTGTTGCTAAGCAGGCACCCTGATGGGGTGCCCAGGGCCGATTCTCCTGTACCAGTGGGGGGCAGGTTGGCCTATTTCAGCCAGAGCTGGCTGTCCCTAACTTCGGACAGATGGGTTCTGGAGGTAATAGGCCAGGGTCTGGTTCTCAGCTTCAAATATTTTCCAAAGATGAGAGCCAGGCATTTCCCACAAATCCTTCAGAAGCCCTTGCTTTGGAAGCAGAGGTTTCTTCTCTTCTGGTCTGCAAAGCAGTGGAAAGGGTTCCTCCTTGCCATCAGGGCAAGGGCTTTATTCAAGATACTTTCTTACCCCAAAAAGACAGGAGAATGGCGCCCATTCTGGATTTAAGATACTTGAACAAGCATCTGTTGAAACCAAAGTTCAAAATGTTAACTCTGGCAATGATATTGCCTTCCCTAAGGCCAGGGACTGGCTAGCTTCCCTGGACCTCAAGGATGCCTATTTTCATGTTCTGATCAGGCCTTCTCACCGAAAGTACCTCAGGTTCGAACTGCCCTCAGGCCACTACCAGTTCAGGGCAATGCCCTTCGCCTTACCTCTGCGCCAAGGGTATTCACAAAATGTCTCGCTGTAGTAGTGGCTCATTTAAGAAGGCAAGGTTGTTGTGTTTCCTCTACCTGGACGACTGGCTCATTGTGGTCAGTCTCCAGGTCAGGTGAAATCCCACTTGCAAGTCACCAGCAGCTTCTCACTTCTCTGGGATTCCTGCAACTTACCAAAGTCAGTTCTGGAACCAGTTCAGGCCCTAACTTTCATAGGCGAGAATTGAACACAAGGTTAGCCAGGCCTTCTTCCGGAAAGGGTGGACAGACTCATCGCCTGGCATCCTCCTTTACCCCTGCGGGTCTCGACCAGCAAGGCATTTTCTGCAACTCCTCGGGCACATGGCTGCTTCCACAGCTGTTGTGCAGGGAGCAAGATTCCAGATGAGGGACATTCAGTTCCATTTGAGGGCCTATTGGTCTCAGAGGAAGGACCCCTTACCAAATTGGTCCCAGTTACTCAAACCCTGATCCTGGCCTTACACTGGTGGCAGGATCAAAGCAATCTGAAACAAGGGTTCCTTCATTCCATTTCTCCCTCCCTCACCCTCACCACGGATGCCTCCCTGTTAGGGTGGGGGCTCACCATGCACCTTACCACTCAGGGAGTGTGGTCTCCTCAGGAATCTCTGCCCACATCAATCTTCTGGAACTCAGAGCTGTCTTTTTAGCTCTTCGGTTTTTCAGATTCTGTCCAGAACAAAGTGGTTCAAGTCAGGACAGACAATACCACCACAATGTGGTACATCAACAAGCAAGGGGCACTCGGTCTTCAGCCTTGTGCACCGAGCAATGAAGTTGTGGTCTCTGGCTTATTCCTGAACACCTCCCTGATAGCGGTTCATCTCCCAGGGAAGGACAATGTGCTGGCGGACGCCCTCAGCAGAATTTCTCAGGGCCATCACGAATGGGCTCTGAATCCACAAGTACTGGGGTCTGTCTTTGCCAGTTGGGGCACTCCTCAGATAGATCTTTCGCGGCCCCAGACAACCACCAACTTCCTCTTTTTGCTGCAGGCCTCCAGTACTGGGCTCAGTCCTCTGGATGCCTTTCTGTTGGATTGGAAAGGAAGTTCCTGTATGCCTTCTTTCCTCTCCTTTTCAGGGTACTTGTGAAAATCAGATCTCAACCTTGCAGAGTGATTCTGATTGCCCCAGATTGGGCCAGACAGCCCTGGTACCCTCTGCTCCTGTCCCTGGCAGTCCACCCTGCCCTGAGCCTGCCCAGAGTTCACGACTTACTGGCCTGTGCACAGGGGAGAGTGTGGTATCCGGACCTCAAGTCCCTCCACCTCAAGGCTTGGCTCTTGAGGAGCTAGAATTTGCTGATTTACACCTTTCTCAAGGTGTTATGGATATTTTAAAGGCTTCAAGGAAGCCTTCCACTAGGGCCACTTATAATTCTAAGTGGAAGAGGTTTTCCATCTGGTGCTCTGAGAGGCAGATTACCCAGAATGTGCTGATCTTCCCATTCTACTGGACTATTTGGTCCATCTGAATTCCATGGGCCTTAGACCAGCTACCCTGAAGGTTCATCTGGCAGCTGTCTCTGCTTTTGTGTCAGCAGGGAAGCCTGCCTCCCTTTCTTCTCACCCTGTGTTCTCCAAGTTTTTAAAGGGTTACTTCACACTAACCTCCTTTCGGGAACCAGCTCCGCCTGGGACCTGAATATTTGCATTGCTCAGTTAATGCAACCCCTTTGAGCCTCTGTCTTCAGCAGAACTCAAGTATTTAACTTGGAAAACCGCTTTTAGTAGCTATCACCTCTGCCAGACGATAAGTGAGTTACAGGCCCTGTCAGTGGAAGAAGATTTTATCTCTTTCCACAGAGATAAGGTAGTCCTTAGGACTAATAGAAAGTTTTGCCTAAAGTGGTATCTGATTTCCACCTGAATCAATCTATCTCCCTCCCAGTATTTTTCACTGAGCATTCTTCCTCAGGTGAGAGGAGACTGCACAGCTTGGATGTCAAAAGGGCATTAAGTTACTATCTAGAGCGCACCAGAGGTTCGAATCCCTCCAACTGTTTCTTACCTATGGCGAGGTTGGCAAAGGGAAACCTGCCACTAAGAGAACAATTGCAAGGTGGATTGTCTCTTGTATCCAATTTTGTTATCAGAAACTGGGTAGAGTACCCCCTCAGGATTGAGGGCCACTCCACCAGGGGTATAGCTAGCGCCCCGCCTGCTAGAGACATTCCTATTCTGAGATTTGTCATGCTGCTACCTGGAAGACAGTTCACACCTTTACTAACATTATTCCTGGATGTCCAGTCCAGGAGAGATGCTCGGTTTGGCACAGCTGTGCTTCAGAGCCTATTTCCTAAGTAGGTTCTGACCCTCCTCCATGGAGGTACTGCTGTGTAATCTGCTATTGTTATAATATAGCAAGACTTCATGGTGTTTGAAGAAAAAATTACTCACCTTAGTAATTGCTTTTCTTCTCATGGAGTCTTGCTATATTATAACCACCCTCCCTCCTGCCCCTCTCAGAACTCCTACTTGGGTAGAGGTGGCAAATTGGTGCAAGCACTGTGTCATGCCATTTTAGTTTTCCCCTAACCCTGTTTTCCTTTGGGTTAGGGATCTAGATTGTTCATTTAGGTTATTTTTTATTGCCCCCTTCTTGGACTTGAGTCTTGGGGGGAGGGGGTTCATATGGGCTTGTCAAGGGTGAGTAAACGAACCATAATACCATCAATCTTTGTTATTATGGTTCTGGGTGTTTTTTGTTGTTTATATTGTTGTTATTACTACTAGTAGGTAGCCATAGGCTAGTGTAGTTTTTCCAACAGACTTTTTCCGCCTTTTGATGTTGGTTTTCAGAAGATCTGACAGTTTCATTTGAAACTGCCAGATAGAGCTTTGTCACAGCGCCCTCGCGCTGTAGAACTCCAGATCTTCTGGAGTTAACTCCTTCCTCTCCGGGGCAGTTCAGCTGCAGTGGCTGACTGCTATTGTTATAATATAGCAAGACTCCATGAGAAGAAAAGCAATTACTAAGGTGAGTAATTTTTTCTTCCCTGCTACCAGCTGTTAAGCCCTAGAATCTCAACCCCCCCCCCCCCTTTTATTCTTGCCTTGCAGAGCAGAGGAACGGGTATGACTATTTTTTCTTTAAAAAAAAAAAAGAAAAACTGAGGGAACTCTCTCCGACTGCTATAAGGCAATCTCTAATTTAAGGTCATGCTCCTAAGCCGACAGGCTATGCTCCGTAAAAAAAAAAAAAAAAAAAATGGAAAAACAAGGGCGAAGAAAATCCTTCTTGTAATATTTTGATGATTCATTTTTCCCTTCTAGTGTCCTCCTGGACAGTTTTACAGAGAAGCAGTGCTGACCATGACCAACCTTCAAGCAGCCTAAGCCTCTGGCCTGCCTTGGCAAGTCCGGCTCGTTCCATTTCTATACCTATAAACCGCCTGAAACGCCTAGATTTTCCATTTCTAAACCCTTGAGCAGCTCTCACATGCTGCCTGGGATTTATCCTTCCCTCCTCGGGCGCCCTCCAGTTAAAGGCCTTTCCTCGGCCAGGGCCGAGTGGGGATCAAGACCATGGCATGTTGAAGATGAGGACTATGCCCTCCTGAGTCTGTCTAGCGGTTCGTGAACCTTCTCTTCAGCTCTATCACTGGGATTCTGCTTCCCGTTAATCGAGCCTTAGCTGTCAGCTAACTGTGCTCGATAGGCATTCTGGTCCCTTCAACATCCCAGCTTTCTTCTCTTCTTCTTCTTTCTTCCTTATTATCTTCCTTCTCTCTCCTTCTAGAGTCGCCCAGGTAAGGAGGCTCTCGGTCCCTAGGTTAGGATACTCTTATCTCCTCTGTCCTTCCTCCATCGGCTTATTCCTTTTCAGTTCATTCTTCCTTACTTTGCTATCCCTTGGCTATCTTGCCTCGCTATCTCTATCTCTATGCTTTCACTTTTGCCCTCCGGCTCACAGAACTGAGTTGGAGGAGGTCGGTCGCTGAGCTGCGCCCCGCATGACGATGATGCCACTCCCGAGGGCGGGGCTCAGTAGAGCAAACTTTTTTAAAAAAAAAAGCTCCCGTGATGGTTGCGCGCCTCCGGCTTACACCCAGTAAGTAATGAATGGTGAAGATACAAGAGAAGATCAAGAATTACGGTAGGTACGTAATTTTCATATCTCATGCCAGACAAATTTTCTGGAGTTTAATAATAGGGTCAGCAAATCTCTCTAATCCACCGCCTTATGCCTAATACTACCTGGTTTCTGTAATAATGCTTGTATTGCCTGTATCAATCACTGTCCCTGCCATCCTTGTGAGGTTGGGCACCACCTGTATGCTTAATCCCATCACCATCTCTGCGTGGGTATCTGCAGTAAGCACTTTGAAACTGTTCGTCTTCAACTGTCCTTCCCACTCAGGTGAGGATGATTACTATATGTTAACTTTCCCTGAAGATCTCAGTGAAAATATCTGTGTTAATCAATTAATATCTGTTTGTACTCCTCTGCTGTTTTACTATTTAATCTGTAATATGTACCCTCCCAGGTCATGCTCGAAAATGGGCAGGATTTTGCCTAATGTACCTACCCGGTAAACAAAAGCAAATAAATAAACTGGTGGATGTTAAATTCTTGTACTTCACCAAAGCATTTGATAAATTGCCCCATCATGAAATAATTAAAACATAGATCACCTTGGGAGTACACGACAATGTAGTGGCCTGGATCCACGCATGGCTAAGCGATAGAAGACAAAGGGTTAGTATCAGGAGGACTTACTCCAGTTGGTCTGAGATAACAAGTAGAGTACCCCAGGGATCTGTGCTGGGGCCAAGCCTCTTTAACATTTATGTCTCTCAACTAAAGTGCAAACAGTCTAGGGTGTGGATGACCAAGTTTGCTAAGTGTAGGCTAGGTGTGGAACCGGGACACAGTTCATCTTATTTAGGCATACAGTCAGCCCTTGACTATTTTGAATCATGATGCAAATCATATAAACTGCCACTCAACCCGGATAAATGCACAGTTATGCATTTAGGTGCACACAACCCCAAAATGTCATACAAGTTAGGAAAAAATAAATTGCAAACAGTTATGAAGGAAAAAGATCTAGGCCTAACCATCACTCATGACTACCAGTTTAAACCCACTGTAACAAAATAATCAGAAGTGTTAAATTGCATTTTGAGGCATATCGCCAGCAGGGACAGGAAGGTTTTGATGCTGCTGTTTAGTGCATTGGTTAGACCTATTTCAGAGTATGGGGCACAGGTTAGGTCTCCATACCATAGATATGAGATTGATGGTATAGAGAGAAGACAAAGAAGAGTGACGAGATCTGTTAAAGGTATGGAGAACAAGGAATACAACCAGAGGCTTGGTGAATTGGGTTTGTTCACCTTGGAGTACAGAAGATGGAGGGGGGACATGTGTATGGTTTTCAGAGCACTTATTGATCAAGATCTTTGGGAGAGACTAGGTTTAGAACTACGTGACCAACATTATTCCACTAGGGCACAGTCACTGCAATTAAAAAGTGAGAATTGCAGAACAAGGAGGAGAAAAATGTGGTACAATCAAAGGGTGGTGTCATCCTGGAACGAGCTACTCCTGGAGGTGGTAGGATGCTCCAGTACGGAAAGTTTCAAATTGAAGCTTGACACTTTTAAGAATCAGAGCCCAGTTTAAGTAAACGGCGAGCACCATGGACACAAGTCTTCTTTGCTCAGTATTTTACCTATGATGATATATTGTCTAAACCTCATTTTCTTTCATAATGAATTTGTTATGTGTAATTTCTTTGTACTCTTTGTAACAGATGCTGTAGCTATCTCCTGGCACCCTCGAGTAAACGAGATGCTGCATCTTGAGGGGTTTATCTTGAGGAACAGAAAGGCAATAAATAAAATAAACCTTATTCAAACATTTTAGTCACTAGTAGCACTGGAGAAATCTGCACTGTCACCTCCAGTACTGTGGATGAGTAAATGCCATGAAGATACATTGCTAATCTTCAGCCTTCTCTTCCTAAACGTTCTACACCTAGTTACTTTGGTTCTGATTAACTGGCCAACATTTTGGGTTTTATAACTTGTCTTCTAGGCGCAGGAGAAGCTGGGTCCTGTTGACATGCTTGTAAACTGTGCAGGGATGTCAGTCGCAGCAAGGTTTGAAGAGGTGGAGGTGGACAGTTTCAGAGTAAGTAACCTGCACCCAAAAGATAACATGAAACATCTTTTGCTGATCATTTACATGTGAGACACAACGTTCTATGGCCTAGATGGGTAGGAGCACTGAAATTAATGAGAATTGTTTATTGCAGTAAAAGTTCAAATGAGTTTAGTTTTGTTTTTATAAAGTGTAGTCAGTTATGGGTTTATACCAAGATGCTAGCTTACAGTATATGGCGGTAGTTTGTTGGCATCATATATGTGTTCATGACCTTTGAAATCCTTTTCTTCCCAACATTTTATCTTTTAACCCCTCCATCGCAGCAGTCCCCGGGTTATTTGTTCCTGCACACTGGGACCCACAATAACATGCAGTGGTGGGCTCAGATTTATTGGTCTTATACACCAGACAATTCATAACAAAGGACTGATAAATAGATAATAGGCATTGAAAACTGCTGTATCCTGACATGGGCAAGCTTTGTACTCCTACTCAGCCCATCAATGCTGTGTGCTGCAGTCAACTAGAGTGAGTTTGGAAGTTTATATAGTTGCTTTTATAGGACCTAAATGACTGTGCTGTGCTGTAGATAAAATGACTAGTGTAGCTGGATATATCTTTAGTGATACACTGTAGTTCACTTTTATTAGTAATATGCAGAACACTGTACACAAAATAGAGAATAATGGATAGGCAAGTGTGTGTTATGGAATTTTTTTACACACCCAAGATGTATGATGACCCATAAACCTCGAGAGGTTTATGAAGTCATCACATACCGAGGGTGTGTAAAAATATTCCTTATACACACACCTGACTATCCTTTATTTTTTATAATTGCTGATGCTGGTATTTTTGCTTTCTGACAGAAGAGTGAGAGAGAGTCAGAGACACACAGGAAAGCTCGCTGAGAGAAACACACACACACACACCTGCTATCTCTCTCTCTCATTTTTAAGCATTTTTTTTAATTTGTTTACATAGTTTGTTTTTTTTTAAATCCCAGTATGGAAGCTCCTGGTGAACTGCAATTTGTCATTGTCTGCAGTCTCGTACCGATAAGGGTCATGGTCTCTCGAAGCCACGACTGAAGGAAAACAGCAGCAGGATCAACTAGATAATTTGAAAAGGAAAAAAAAAACCAATACCTTAGTTCTGAGGAGGGTGAGTGGCAAACTCGTAAGTGGGGACGATGAGCGAGGGTCCTTGGAAATGTAGCCGCCATTTTTTTAATGTGTACGGGCCACCCACAGAGACAGACTGGGACCCAGTTGCGTGGTGCTATAGAAATAAGTGACACTGGAAGTCACTAGAAGTTGAGAATGCTGTAATAACACATTTTCGAGTTATTATGGCATTTTACAGAAGCTTGTGATCGGGTTGATAAAGGGAGTCATCAGCAATTATTGTTGGTTAACAAAGACAACAATTAAAAGGCTTAAGAAAACAAATAAGTTTTCATTAATCGTTTAAAAGGACTCATTAGGTTGGCCCATGGCACAGTGACATAGATGTTGCTTGCCATGTCAGTGACACTGGTTTTCATCCTCCCGAGCCTAGATTGCTGCAGTGGGCTGGCATGGGAAGGTTGGGCATCCCCAAGGGAGGTTTGACTCCTCTGGATTAGGGTGAGTTAGTTACACCACCCTACATCATCATAATTTATTGATCGGCTGTCGCCATTTCTTGTTCACAGGTAATACAGTACAGAAATGTAAAAAAAAAGTATAAAACATAATACACAGTACAGAATACAAGTAAAAATGTAGAGAGCATTTCTTAAGCATAAAAGGTGAAAATACAATATATAACACCTTTTTGTAGGTTGCATTCATAAAATAAAAGAAATGTGCTTTTAATCGATATTTATATTAACTTTCAATTTTCAAGTATTCAGTTTAAATATTTTTACAGATGTTTGTCGCGTCTTCATTTACACAATCAAGTACAGACATAAGTCGGAGCAAGGTCCCATGTTTTAATCTGGGGCGAGCATTCCCAGTTTTTTTTCCTGAATCTTACCAATGGCAGTTAAAGTGCCAAATATGTGAGAATTTCAACATTTTCTGCATTGAATAGCAAGTCTAATAAATACCTGTCAGGGATATTGTAGGTCTTTAAATGTTTATTAAGAAGTTTTATCCTTGGTTTATCATACCACAGACAATGCAGAGTTACATACTTCAGATCCTCCGTTTCAAGGAGGAGACAGTTGCACAACACAGAAATTGCTTGATTTTTGTTGTATCTAGCCATGAGTACATTGCTTGCAAAAACTTCAAATCTGTGCCTCATAAGGATTTCTCTGTGATCCTTATTTGTAACAGTTAAGATGTGGTTTTAAATTATATTTTACTGTGTTGTTTACCAACTATGGAGAGATTTTTATGTTTTCAACTCTTGTAGGTCTGTTTAGAGAGCTCACATATTTTTTTTTATGTATGTTGTGTATTTTTTTACTAATTATTATATTTTGTTTGTACCGGTTTTTAAGGTATGCTAGTCCATTGAAGTCTAACAAAGTTTCAGTTTTACAACATCCTACTCTCACCCCTTGGCAACTCAGGAAGTGGGGAAAAAGCTAAAGCCAGTGACCAGACAGGGTCACTGGCCACTTCATCAGGTAGCATAAACGGGCAGACTGGATGGGCCTGGTGACCCTTATCTGCTGATGGTATCTGTGTATCTATGTAAGTCCTGGGGCTGACCCTTAATATTGGGAAGGTGAGGAGAGTGTGGGAGGGAAGGATCTCTAAAATATGGATTGGACCAGGCAGTTTATTTTATTTCAGATTTTTGGGTTGGGAAAGGGGCACTGAGTTGAAACTCATGTTTGGGTGCAACACAGGAGTACAGGGAGTTAGGGGATTTGCTCAGGAAGGGTCACACAGTAAGCAGTTGACAATTGTGGGTTTCAAACTCTGATCTACTGATCTTCAGGTTCGCAGCTTGGTGCTGTATCACCATGCATATAAGGGCTACTCTGGCCTTTGCATCCCACTGTTGGCCCTGAGAAGCATATACATTTGTACCCTGTCTCTTTGGGGAGGAGTTCACTCAGCCTAGTGCTGGGAGACAGTAAGTATCCTGAGGAGTTTCCAGTTAGGGAACTTGTCTGTCTTACTTTACAGTAAGAAATGTGTGAGTAAGCCTGCGTTAGCCAGGGTTCCTTGATAAATGTGAGCAAGTTAGGGTCAGGTGCAGTGGAGCTGTAGCAGCCACCTGGATAGTTTCTCCCATGAGCAGCAGGTAAGTGGCAGGTCTTGGAGTTAGGACACTGTGGAATATTAAAAAAAAAAAAAAAAGTTTGGAGGGAGCAGTAGTCATCTGGCTAGTGGGGAACATGCCCTAACTGTTGATCTTCATAAAGGATAACTGTCACTGGGCCACACATTTGAAACTGTGAGCCGCCAGTGTCAGGACCACTCAGAAACTTTTGCTAGCTGAGGGCCGCCCATGTCAGGACCACTCAGAAACGTTTGCAGGGTTTTAAATAATTGATTAGCAGTTTTTTTCCTTCGGATGATACTAACTGTACAGAAAGTATTTATATAGATTTTCTAGAAGTGCTGTGTTTGTTAAACACAGTGAGGCAAGAACTATGCATTTTCACAAAGTTTTAGCACTTTTATGAGCAAAACGCTAATCAATTTTTAGAGTTAAATAAAACCCTGGTTTGCTAACCAAGGGTCACTCACAATGATGTGCACTGTTGGCACCTATATAATCGTGGACAGCCCCATTGCTCCTTAGTTCTTTCTCCCACCGTCGACCGCTTGTTGGACCTGCAGAGAAACAAAACTGTCATTTTCTTCAGCTTTATTATTTTCTAAATTTTAATTTATTGACGTTGCCCTTTTATGCTGCCGCAGAAAGAAATTTTATTTAGGTTTTTTTACCTGCAGTTACAAGATCTACAAGGATGATGCTCACACAGTTTTTGTTAGCTGTTTTGGCCTGTCCCACAACATCTGTGCTTGCAAGATCTGCCAGGGATTCGATTGATGAGGAGGGAGGAGTTTCTCGATGACTGGCTGCAGATATTCTATGCTTTGCTGTGACTGAGATTCTCACTTCTTTAAATGATTCTACTTACCCTATTCTGCCATGTTTTAATCTGTTTTGATAATATGACTTCTCAAAGGAAGTTCAGCAAGGCAGGGAAAAAATGAAGAAAGCTAAAAACTTGCAGGAAACCAGTAAGTTTGTCTTGCTGCTGACAGTGGCAAGCGGCTTGTGGTGGGAAGGGTCAGACTCCAACTCCAGGACCAAGCATCCATATCATGGAGCAGAGTTACAGCATATAATCCGCGTCTGTCTTAAAACTGCTGCTTTTGCCTCAAAAACGGATGAACCATTATTATCTGCTTTATTAACTTTGATGGCCAAATCCAGGGATACTACAGAAAATAACCTGCAAAACCTACAGAAAGAAAAAAAAGCATTCCTTTGCTGAGTTAAACAGCAGGTTTGACTCGATGGCAAAAAATTTTGGACATGGTGCAAAAGGTGGATACCAATACTGAAAAAATAATTTTGCTTAAAAAAGACTTGTTAAATAACTGCAGTGCTGTTACCTCATTGAATGCAGCCCTAAGGGAACAGGTTAGCGTAACCCGCAAAATAGAAAGGATCAAATAACATGCTGAGAGAAAATACTGTAATATAAGTGTTCTGGGGCTACCTGTCATCTTTGATACCGACAGTCTTTACTGGACAGGGTTTTCTTCTCTAGTTGATGTTTCTGTGGTCCGCGCTTTTCGTAAACCAGTTCATCCGGCTATTGGTAGACAAGCTGCTGGTGATATTCAGAACGCTGCCACTCAGTAAGACTTACAATAATTGTAACCCTGGCTTCAACTATGGAAAAAGAATTGATATTAAAAGTTGGTAGAGAGAAATGCTCACTTCAATATGAGGACTACAAAGTATTCTGCTGTCCACACTTTTCAAGGGACACCCAAAGGTGTTTCTGCCGTCTGCTGAAATTTCACCTGGTTCTTTTGGAAATGGGAGCTCAGGCCACTGTGTTGCAGCCTTCCAGACTTAGAGTTGTGTTTGATGATAAGACATACTCTTCTACTGATGAAATGTCTGTCCAAGATGTTATTAAAGGTCATGTCTCTTCTTCGGAAGAGAAAGTGCTGCAGTGAGCGTGAAAACGTTTGACTCATTGAGACCCAGTCATTGGGGAGGAGGAAGCCATTTTTGCAGCGTTTTTAACTGTTCATTTGTTGTACTTGGATTCTTTGATTGGTTTTTTTTTTTTTGGATTAATAAAGCCTGGATTATTCACACAACTTGGGATATCTGAACTTGATCCTTGCAACACTTATGGTATGCTGTGGCTTTTCCGACTCCTGCCTAGCAAGTACTTTGTTGTTCTTCCTGTTGGTAACTGTCACAAACCCACTTAGCAGGTCAGCCTTCTACTCCCAAAGTGCCAGCCTCCGAGTGCAGTCTTGTGAACAGTTAACAGAAAACAGGGTAACCCTCCTGTCTGTTTTGTGGGTTCGAATCAACCTTTGGTCTCAAGTCTTGGAGGGATTCAAACTGTGAACCTCTTGCTAGCGTACCCAATGCACAGGCTCAGATAATTCTGTCTTCGGGGGGCCAGATATCTTTGCCTACGAGCACCTAACCAGGTGTACAAAAATGAACCCTTAAAAACTCTAATAAAACACCTCAGATTAAACTCTTACCTTTTTCCAGTTTGGTATCACCATTCAAGCATATGCACAGTGTCTGCTTTAACTATATATACTCCACTTGTTAAAGAAAAGAAATTCAAAGACAGACCAAGTAAGCTCTAAAAATAGAGTTTTACTAAAATACATAAAAAATATGTAAAACATAAAATACAGAACTATATATATCACAAGAACCATACAATCCTTTAAAAGAACAAGGTTTTAACAGTGCAGTTCCTACTACGGTACTTAGATTTGTCTCTCTCTCTCTAAATACCTGCTTAAAGTGCTCAAAGATGTTTCTTTGTCAGAGCGTAGAGATAAAAGTGTCTCTGAAGGAAAAAGCAAGACTGTTTAAAAAAAACTCTTTGACAACCCCTTTGTGTGAGGTCACCTAGCTCCTCCTCTGTTTATTAAAAATCACACACCCAGGAAGTTTTATCATTTTAGAAGGAAAATTAATTAAGGTTACATCAGCAGAAACTCCTTTCCCCATGTGACTTCCCCAATCAAGTTTGTAAATTCCCTTTCATCGATGAGCAGTGTCCCCTCTCACACAGACATCAAAGCATTTATGATCTCTCACCAGTGTGCTAAACCTGGTTTCCTCCTCAAAACGTCATAAAAGGGATACTGATTTCCCTCTTAGCAGTTAAAGCTATATTTAACTTAGGAAAAACAGGAGATTCTTGATTAAGGCCTGTTCTAGTCTGTAATTAGCTTCTGGCCTTCCAGGTAACACCTTATAGTGTATGGTGGAATGCTGTTCTCACTCAAAATTCCACCATACAAAAATGCTGTTCATCCACACACAAAAGAATGAGTGGAATGCTGTACTGACCGTACGTGTAGAAGAGCATTCCATTATTTAGACTGCAAAGCTTGAGCTTTTTTTTTTAAAGCTGAAACTGAAAACCGCCACACGCCAAGATTTCTCACTCGCATCAAAAATGGATGTGGCGGTTTGTCAGACAAGGGATCATTGAATTACTAAAAATCTGAAAAGCAGAATCAACCATTTTTAATCTGCAAAAAGCTTTTTACTCACAAATTTCGAAAAACAGAGTTTTTTTTCTCTCGCTAAGCGAGATGTCTGGCCATCGTGTTTTTTTTTTTTTGTAAATCTCCCCCACACAAGAATGGCAACCAATGGGAATGTGCACTGCTAATGTAGGTACACCCAGTCCCTAGCAACCACACAACTCACCATGTTATCAAGCGGGAGACAAACAAAAATGCAGTTTAAAAGCCGAAAAAAATACTTTTTAAATATTTTGAGGGGCACCATACACTATAAAAAAAATACAGGATGGTTAACCCAATGCAGAACTGTGTGTTCAAACAACATGAAGTCTTGCTGTATTCTGACAATAGCAGTGAGTCCCAACCTTCGAACTGCCCCGGAGATGAAAGAGTTAACTTTCCATGCCAGGCATGGAACGCTGAGCTCGAGCTCGGTTGAGACTCTGTCTGTTGCTGTTTGAACTCAAACCATCAGATTCTTTACTCCGCCTCACTGAACAGTCGCTCCGGAGATTTCTCCTTTGCTCGGTTCAATTTGTCGGTTAAAGTACCGCTTTTCTCGGTTTTCGACCGAATTTAAACCGCAACCTGTCGGTTCAGTCTCTGTCTGTGGTATTCGTGAGTACTAGATAGGTTTATATTGTTTTCTATTCTGTGTGGAACTTGTAAACGGTTCATCGGTTCGGTTTGAACCGATCAAGTTGTGGTAAAAATCTTTATTTCTACTTTAGAGTGTGGTTACCGGTTCTTATCGGTTCTAAAAAAAACGGATTTTATTACGTTTTTTTCCACGACCTGTAACACAGTCAGGAACCGATAAGGCGGTCTTGCCTGGCGGATTGCCATTAAAAGGGTAAGTTTTTTTAGGACTGGCACCATATCTGAGAAACCCAAAAGAAAAACCGGGCCCACTGGGTTTCAACACTGTAGTGTATGTGGGGAAGTCTTTGCTAAGGCTGACCCCCACACCACCTGTGTTTATTGTCTGGGGTTTGACCACCTCAATTCAGACTGCCAGATTTGTAAAAATTTTCCTGCAACTACCCTAGAGAAGAGAGTTGGTAGGCTCAGGGAAAGGGAGGCCAAAAAGTCCGCTGACCTGGATGGCCAGCCCGGTTCGGTTCAAACCGAACCAGAAGGAGTGCCCTCTGACCAGGGCGAAACTTCTTTGGGCAAAAGGAGAACCGATTCCGAGGAGTCTGTTCGGGTAAGAGAACAAGAAAGGAAAAATCAGCTGGTGTGGATCCAAAACTTTCTTCTCCAACCGCTGATGAAATAGCCAAAGCGATAAAAATTGTGCAGTCGCTTTCCCCGGTTCCGACCGAACCGGCACCATCAGGAAAGCGCTCGGTTCGGCTGGTTCCGGATTATGATTTGGAAGAATATTATGAACCGGAGGAGGAGGAAGAAGAGGAAAGTGAATGTGGTTTTGAAAGTCTGGATGTGCCCATTGACCCGGACATCTCCCCAGACAGACCTTCAGGAGTGTCTCTTCCTAGGCTTTCTGAGTCCCCCTCCCATTTCATGTTTTACAAGAAAGTGGCCGAAACCCTTCAGCTTCCTATGGAAGAAGCTGTGGATGACCAGGAAGAGCCTGACTATGTGGAAATGATGGATATCCCAGAGTCTAGGAGGCTGTCTATTCCCTTACACAAATCTTTTGGGAAACAGACATTTAAGATTTTAAAGACTCCTTATACTATACCTCCTGTGGATAAAAGAATGGACAAAGTATACTCTGTCAAGCTCAGATACAGAGTTCCTTACACAACAATGCAGCCATGTTGGGGTAGTGCAGGCTGCAGCCTGTGATAAGGCTAATATACCCTTGGCTTCACACCCCCCAGACAAGGACTCCAGGAGGATTGATGCCATGGCAAAGAAACAGTACATGGCAGCATCCTTGGGACTCAGGCAGGCCAATTATATGGCCCAAATAGCTAGGTATCAGAAATCTAGATGGGACACTGTCATGGCTTTAGCTAAACAGGTCCCTGGCCAGCTTGCCAAGGAGCTGGAGCAGGTGGCTGCCGATGGTATTGAGGCATCCAAGGTGCAATTCCATGCTGCAGTGGACTCCAATGATGTTTCATCTAGAGTCATGGCTACATCTGTGGCACTTCGTAGAATGGCTTGGCTCAGATGTACTAGCCTGTCGCAGGATACCCAGACTAAGGCCATGGATTTTCCTGTTGTGGGTAATTCTCTGTTTGGGGAGCAAACAGAGAATTACATGAAGAAAATGGATGAATACAGGACCACCTATAGGAGTGCTCAGGCCAAGGAAAGGCAAGCCACTCCTCAGAGGCAGCATCCCAGGGGCAGGGGCAGGCCTTTTCATAGGCCTTTCTACCAAGCCCAGGCCTCTTCTTCTGCCTATGCTCAGAGGGGGTTCTTTAGAGGGAGAGGCAGAAGGGGTACAAGCAGACCTGCTTCCACCCCTCAGCCTAAACCCCCTGCCAAACAGGCACCCTGATGGGTTTGCCAGGGCCGATTCTCCACCACCTGTAGGGGGCAGGCTGGCTTACTTTGTCCAGGACTGGAAGTCTTTAACATCAGACAAATGGGTCCTGGAAGTAGTAAGCCAGGGACTGGTTCTCAGCTTCAAAAAATTTCCAAAGCTGAGAACCAGATCCTTCCACCTGCAATCCTCAGAGGCACTTGCCCTAGAGGCAGAGGTCTCTTCCTCCTGGCTCTCAGAGCTGGGAAAGGGTTCCACCCCTACACCAAGGCAAAGGACTGTACTCCAGGTACTTCCTTACCCCCAAAAAGACAGGAGAATGGCGGCCCATCCTGGATCTCAGATACTTAAACAAGCACCTTTTAAAGCCAAAGTTCAAAATGGTGACTCTGGGAATAATTCTACCCTCTCTAAGGCCAGGGGACTGGCTAGTCTCCCTGGACCTCAAGGATGCCTATTTTCATATTCTTATCAGAAGCTTCCATCGAAAGTACCTCAGGTTCGAGCTGCCCTCAGGCCATTACCAATTCAGAGCAATGCCCTTCGGCCTAACCTCTGCTCCAAGGGTGTTCACAAAATGCCTGGCAGTAGTAGTTGCTTCTCTAAGAAGGCAAAGGATTGCCATCTTCCCATACCTGGACGACTGGCTCATAGTAGGCCAGTCCCCAGACCAAGTCAAGTTACATCTAGAGATAACTCAGCAACTGCTCACCTCCGTAGGTTTCCTTCTGAATCTTTCAAAGTCAGTTCTGGAGCCTGTTCAGCTCCTCACCTTCATAGGCGCAGAGCTAGATACAGAAAAAGCCAGAGCCTTCCTTCCCCTGGACAGGACAAGGACCCTTATCACACTGGCCTCTTCATTCACCCTAATGGTGTCTCGACCAGCAAGGTATTTTCTGCAGCTCCTGGGGCACATGGCTGCTTCTGCAGCAGTGGTGCAGGGAGCAAGATTTCAGATGAGGGACATTCAGTTCCACTTGAGAGCCTTTTGGTCTCAGAAAAAGGACCCTCTTACCAAACTGACACCAGTGACTTGAACCCTGATCCGGGCCCTGCAGTGGTGGCAGGATCAGAACAATCTAAGACAGGGAGTCCCTTTGTCACTCCAGTCTCACTCTTTAATCCTTACTACAGATGCCTCCTCTTGGGGTGGGGCTCACTTGGGAGACCTGACCACCCAAGGGTTGTGGTCCCCTCAGGAATCTCTGCTTCACATCAATCTGTTGGAACTCAGAGCAGTGTTTCTAGCACTTCAGGCTTTTTCCAAGTCTGTTCAGAACAAAGTTGTTCAGATCAGAACAGACAATACCACCACAATGTGGTATATCAACAAGCAAGGGGGCACTCAGTCTACAGCCTTGTGCACAGAAGCAATGAAGTTGTGGTCTCTGGCCTATTCCCTGAACACCTCCCTCACAGCAGTACACCTCCCAGGCAAGGACAATGTCCTGGCAGATGCTCTCAGCAGGATATCTCAGGGCCATCACGAATGGTCACTGGATCCCCTGGTTTTGGAGGTGATCTTCTCCAGATGGGGCACCCCACAGATAGATCTTTTTGCAGCCCCAGACAATCACCAACTTCCCCTGTTTTGCTGCAGGCCCCCAGTGTTGGGCTCAGTCCCCCTGGATGCCTTAGTTCTCAGTTGGGAAGGGAAGTTCCTGTATGCTTTTCCCCCCTTACCTCTCCTGTTCAAGGTGCTAGTCAAAATCAGGTCTCAGTCCTGCAGGGTGATCCTGATTGCTCCAGACTGGGCCGGACAGCCCTGGTACTCTCTACTATTGTCCTTAGCAGTCTATCTTCCCCTGTCTCTTCCCAGGAATCACAACCTGTTAACTTGTGCTCAGGGGAGGGTTTGGTACCCGAACCTCAAATCTCAAGGCCTGGCTCTTGAAGAGTTAGAGTTTGCTGATTTACACCTTTCCCAAGGTGTTATGGATATTCTAAAGGCTTCTAGGAAGCTTTCCACCAGAACTACTTACAATTCCAAATGGAAAAGATTTTCCATATGGTGCTTTGGGATGCATACTTCCCCAGAGCCTGCTGACCTGCCCACAGTCCTTGACTATATGGTTCACCTGAATAGCTTGGGACTCAGACCAGCTACACTAAGGGTGCATCTGGCAGCTGTCTCTGCTTTTATTTCAGCAGGTAAGTCCTCTTCTCTTTCAGTTCACCCTGTATTCTCCAAGTTTTTCAAGGGATTGCTTCATACCAATCCACCATTCAGGGACCCTGCCCCTGCTTGGGACCTTAATGTTTGCATTGCTCAGCTCATGCAACCCCCTTCGAGCCTTTGTCCTCAGCAGAGCTTAAGTACTTGACTTGGAAAACTGTGTTCCTGGTGGCCATCACTTCTGCCAGGCGCATAAGTGAGTTACAAGCCCTGTCAGTGGAGCCTGATTTTATCTCTTTCCATAGAGATAAGGTGGTCCTCAGGACTAACAGGAAGTTTTTACCTAAGGTGGTTTCAGACTTCCACCTTAACCAGTCTGTCTCTTCCTGTTTACTTCACTGACCATTCCTCCTCTGGTGAGAGGAGGCTGCACAGTTTAGATGTGAAAAGAGCCCTTAGCTACTACATAGAACGTACCAAGGGTCACAGGTTTGACTCCCTCCAACTGTTCCTCACTTATGGTGAGGTTGGTAAAGGAAAACCTGCCACTAAAAGATCCATTGCCAGGTGGATTGTCTCTTGCATCCAATTTTGCTATGAAAAACTAGGTAAGGTTCCACCCTCAGGCCTGAGGGCTCACTCTACCAGAGGTACAGCTGCTTCCCTGGCTACTGCCAGGGATATTCCTATCTTAGAGATATGTCAAGCAGCTACCTGGAAAACAGTTCACACTTTTACCAAACATTACTCCCTGGATATCCAGGCTAGGAGTGATGCTCGGTTTGGCACAGCTGTGCTTCAGAGCCTATTTCCTAAGTAGGTTCTGTCCCTCCTCCATGGAGGTACTGCCTGGTAGTCTGCTATTATCAGAATACAGCAAGACTTCATGTTGTTTGAAGAAAAAATTACTCACCTTAGTAATGTTATTTCTTCTAATGGAGTCTTGCTGTATTCCTGACCTCCCCCTACCTTCCCCTCTCAGAACCTTTGTTTTGGGATGTGGGTGGGCAGTAGCAGTGTTGGCACTCAGGAGGTGCCCCACCTTTTTTATCATCACCCTCTTTCTTTGGGTGAGTGGGTGTTGTGTTTATTTCATTTTTTGGGTTTCCTGACTTGAGTCTTTGTTTTGGGACCAAAAAATGTGTTTTTATGCTTAGTAGCCAGTTGGCTAGTGTAGGTTTACAGCTTCCACACAGGACCTCAGTGAGTTTAGCTCGTAAAGATCTGACGGTTTGAGTTCAAACAGCAACAGACAGAGTCTCAACTGAGCTCGAGCTCAGCATTCCATGCCTGGCATGGAAAGTTAACTCTTTCATCTCCGGGGCAGTTCGAAGGTTGGGACTCACTGCTATTGTCAGAATACAGCAAGACTCCATTAGAAGAAACAACATTATTAAGGTGAATAATTTTTTCTTCTGCCACCTCGGGGTCTGATTCCCAAGGACCTCTCGAGCTTTGCTGTCAAGGTCACAAGGAATCAGACCCCTCCGTGTCAGAACACACTGGTTCTGCATGGTTACCCATCCTGTATTCTTTATGTATCTAAAACGTGTGTGTGTGTGTGTCATTTTACATTCTGTCTCAGCATCTCTCATGAGAGACAGTCCATAATACATTTTTATATTACAAAAAAAATCATAGTGTACTCAGAACTGGCTGTCCACGTGTCACAGCAACCACTTCTGGCAGCGTTTGAACCACCTGCTCTGTTTTTTCCCTTCTGTGGAATTGGAATGTGGGGATGTGGAAGGAGATACAGAAGGTGACGATTCTGTGCTTTCCAGTAAGACCGACTATGTCCCTGTTACTCCAGCTCTAATTGACTTTTGTTATGATAAAGACATTGTCATAGTTTTATTTTCTTGCTTTGAGGAAAAAGTAAATTATGCTAAAAAAATGCTTAATTAAGAACATAAGAATTTTGAATTACATTCAAGTCTTAAGATCTGTCGATGCTGCAACTCTCATTTCAAATTATCTGTGTCAATCTTCACCATTCATCACCTTTTGGTAATGTGGGAAGTTATGAGCTCTTTTTTTTTTTTTTTTGGATGGGCGGAATCGATGCACCATCGGCACTGCCGTCGAGGCTGACGCACTGCATGGCGCTTGCTGGTTGGCCGTTAGGCGTCATCGACCCCACCCTCCTGCCAGTTCTTCGTCTCCTGCCGTAGAGGTCGCACCTCATGTGAGCTGCTGCGATAGAGGCCTAGTTCAACTGAAAAGCCTTCAATGCTGAAATCCATTCGACACCATCCTTGTATCCTGCTGGTTCCGTTCTCACTGCCACTCGACGCCGCTGGTAAGACTGTTCCTTTTCTTTATTTGTTAGCGACATTGAGTCTTTTGTTTAGCTTGTTTTGCCGTGGGTTATGTCTCGGTTGGGGTAGCAAGAAATCATTAAAGATGGGGCAGCCCCCTATGCGACGGTGCCTGTGCAGCCGCAAGTACTCCATCACCGACCAGCATGACCGTTGCCTCGCGTGTCTTGGCCCGCTTCACGACATGGATTTGTGCAATGCCTGCTTCTCCATGGACCATTGTGTCATCGAGCAACGCATGTGGAAAGTTGGATGAGCTGCACCGACTTTCGGGGGATGGGTACGCACTCGTTGGGCCAAGCCGTGGTCTCTCGGCCTTTGCTGTGGGTCTCCTTCCGGTTCTGTACGGACCGTAGAGGAGGGGGCTTCTGCTCTTAGTAGCCTCGCCATTGCAGAAGCCCCTTCCGCCCCGAAGCGAGGCGGGAGGCACCGCGTGGCAGTCTCCCTCCGGGGTGAAGGCTTCGTGTCGTCTCCTCGGTGCCGTCTTGGGCCTTGGCGCCGCTCACGCGCCTGGCCCTGATGGCACTGTGGTCGCGCTGGTCCGTCACTCGGCACTGTCTCCGCTGTCGACGCCATTCGTGGCACCGATGGTGCTGACGGCGCTGTGAGGGGTTCTACGGCACCATCCTCGACTGTTTATTGCCTCGGCGCTGTTTGTGGCACAGAGGCTGAGCACAGCACCATGTCTAGCTCTGGTGCTGCTTGCGGCGCTGAGCGGGGACACGGCGCTGTGGGGGTATCGCTCTCTGCACTGTTTGCAGCATTGAGGGAGCTGTCGGTGCCGTCATAACACTGTCCCTGACCTCGGCGCCGCTTACGGTGCCGTGGGTCAGGACAGCGTCGTGACAGGTGCCGGCTCTGGTGCTGTTGCTGCTCTCCATGCTGTGTCTTCCTCCTGCATCATTCGTGGTGCAGTTAGGGGCTTTGGCGCCGACTCTGGTGCAGTCATCTGGACTGGTACCCCCTTCGGTCGGGATGGCAGCGGGCGTCCGTGTACTATCTGGCATCGGACTTCGGTCTCCACCTCCTCGGCGGCGGACTCTGAGTCGGACAAGCTGCCTGATTCTTTGGAGTTAGCCGCTCACGTGGATACCCTAGTAGTTTCCTCGACTGACAGGAACCAGCCCCCCTCTGAGGAGCAGGCAGTTACCCCCTTGTCCAGGGTTGGGGTACTGACCAGCAGGCAGTGGTGCAGGCCACTATTGCTCTGCAGCCTGGCCTCGGAGGGTTTTCTGCCCCCTCAGTGGTGGTACCCCCTCAGGTGGTGTGCCTGGATCGCCCAACTTTAGGGCCGATCAGAGCACCTACAGGAGGGAAGGGTGCTACTCCCTAGGTGGTACCTTCGGGGACTGACCAGAGTTGTCAGCTGCCTAGGCTGGCATTTGCGAGGAGGAGGGCTCTTTCAGACTCTAAGGGGTAGGTGTTCGAAGCAGCGAACCTTTTCTGGGACCCACCCAGGTTGGGGAAGGAGTCGTAGTGCGGACCTCCACCCTTCCTTCTCAGTCTCCTCAAGAGGGCCATATTCTTTGGAGGTAGGGAACCGTCCCTTTTGAGTTCCACGGCCCTGGTCATCTCACATGGGGGGATCTTCAGGGCGCAGCCTAGGCAGTTCCAGTATGGTTGATCAGCTGTCGGCTGTTGAGTTTTCCGGAACTCCCTCTTCCCTTGGGGCTCCAGGTGTGCTCATTTGCCCGGACAGAGGACAATCAATTCCTGTTGTCGGCTCTGCCCCCACTCCACTGTCACCTTCTCCTGCTCTCCCAGGCATTCTTGGCCCTAGCAGACCTCTGTCCTGGGAGCAATTCAGGGCTGTGGCTGCTCATTTCCCTTCATGTTACTCTTGCCAACAACTGCTCAGTAAACTGCTCCTGCAGCTAACTCTCCAATCTATTCTACCTCAGACACTCCTATATTTCTTCTCCCAGCAGGCCCAATAGTGCTACTTCGCTAACCACACCCAACTACTGCACTTGATCTCAACTTTTGAGCTACCTAGCTTGCACTTACCCCATCTCATTATATACCACAACCCAATACCTTAGTAGGATTTCCTCATTGTAACTGTTACTCTCGACTATTAGGTTATATGTATTAATCCACACTCATCTATTCCTGTCAAACATATGCAGCTGTATTATCTAATTATATGTTTTCAAGGTATAAAGCAGGACTTCCCCATGTACTTGCTACCATACTATAAGTAAGGGTAAATTGTCATCTACGCCCAACTAATTCTGTCAAATGTTTTCAACTGTATTGTAATTGTATGTATATATGTCAGGACCTGGACTACCCTTGTCCTCTTCCCCACTGTACCCCTCCCCCCAGGTTGCACAGGGAGACGAGTAGTTCTTGCTCAGTGTGCTTTTCCTGGTGAAACAATTTCAACAAATAAATAAGTCAGGTCCATGGACAGGCAGGTGTTCCAACCTCCTCCTGAGCAACCAGCCACTGAATCTACGAGGTCCTCCGCTTCCTCATCCTCCTCTTCGGGAGGAGCGGAGCCCTCTGTCCACATCTCCCCTGCTGCTGATCTCACGGAGTATCAGCGTTTCTTCATGAGGATGTTGGAGGACCTGCATATCACCCCACCCACTCAGCACAATCTGGAGCATTCGACGCGCGCCTTCCTAGGCAATTTCAGTGCGGACACCCTTGTGGTGCCCCCCTGGCCTGCTCCCTTCCAGGAGGCATCATTGCGTTTCTGGCAAAGACCCTTTTCCAGAGTCCCAGCCCCTAGGGATCTGCACCAGCGGTATTGTGCCCCCCCGGAGTCTCCAGGTAGTTTGCCTCATCCTCAGTCAGGACTGACGCAGCTGGACACTCCCGATGTGTTTCGTTCCCTCCATCGTGACCAGCCCCCAGATGCAGATTTCATGGATTTTGACTTCTCGGGGAGGAGGACTTTCTACTCGGCACGGTTGTTTCTTTCAATTTCTGCACATCAGGCCCACTACACTACCTATGACAGGTTCCTGTGGTCCGGGCTAGGTCAACTCCTAGCCTCTGTGCCTGATTCGGAGGTAACCAGACAAGCCATTGCACTCTCTGCATATGTCCTGGAGCTAGCAAGGCATCAAGCGAGGGCATCTTACGATGCCAACAAGGTGGCTTCCAGGGTCGTGGGGACAGCGATCTGCACTAGGGCGGACAGCATGGCGGGCTTCTCCCAGGTTGTCACCCTTGGCCTGGGTTTTAGGGTGATTTCCTCCGCATACCAGAGAACCCATCTTTCTCCCAGAAGGTGAGGTGGCGCCTGTTGGGGCAACCTCCTGCCCCTCCGGGGTCTCCGCTTCACTCTCCCAGCCTCGGGCCTCCAGACCCATGAAGGTTCTCCTCCCAGTGTGCCACCCACTGAGAGCTAAGGGACTTAGTCCTTTAGGGTTCAGGGCCCTCCGGGGCTCAGAGCTTATGATGAATGGTGAAGATTGACACAAATAAGATATGAAAATTACGCATGCTCACTGTAATTCCTGATCTTTCTGTGTATCTTCACCATTCATCACAATCCCACCCTCCATCCCCTTGGGCTTAGTCTGTGTGTCCCCCTCCTGTGTGCCCCCTTCCCCCCTTGCTTTCCACTGGTCAGGGGCGGGGTGACCTTGGGCACATGGGGATTTTTACTTTCTGTCGGGGATCAGGGAGGCACTTCTTTCCTCAGTGCTCGACTGCACCTGTGGGGTGGGGGTTAGTGGTGGCCCTCTTCTTTTCTCTCTCTCTCTCTCTCTTCCGCTATTCTCCCTCGTTCTTGTCCTTAGAGACTCAATCCTCAAATTAAAGAAACTTGTTTCTTACCGCCAAATTTGGTTTTTGGGGGGGGGGGGGGTACAGCCCTGTATCCTGTCTTTTCCTTCGGAAAAGCTTCTTCTGCTTATGTTGGAGTTTGTCAGTGATTCTGTGCCTTGAATTCTGGCTGCTCCTTCGCAGTTCCTATACAATCTGGAGACAGGTCAATCAAGGGATCAGGTATGTCCCCCCAATTCTTGTTTCTAAATTATTCCTCCCTCCTTCCTCTTCTACTTCCAGAGATTGGGGCCCCTTCCCAATCCCTTAGATTTTTAACGCTCTTTCTGTCCTCTGTCGTTTATTTCTCCTTTTAGTTTGTATATCTTTCCTTTATCTGTCCCTTGGACCCCTTGTCCCTCCTCCCAACCCTTTCTTACTGTCTGGCGACTCAGAACTGTCGGGAGGCGGGGTCATGACGCTTAACTGCCAACCGTGAGCGCCATCCACTGTCAAGTCGACCTCGAGGGGTGGCGCCGATGAAGCAACGACTCCACCCATCCAAAAAAAAAAGCTCCGCAGGGTCCGTGACCTCCGCCACATTACCCAAAGGTGATAGATGGTGAAGATGCACAGAAAGATAAGGAATTATGGTAGGTACGTAATTTTCAGTTTTATTTTGCTTGGTGTCAAAATTTGTCGTTTGAGAAGGCATTTCAAGAGCGAGACATTATAAATGTAATTTAGAGGGAGGTTCTTAATGCCAGGATAAATGAGAAAGGCCTAATAGGAAAAGCAGTTACATAGGCTAGGGCTTTTTTTCCCCTAATAATACCCTTAAGGCTAAACAGTGGTGGGAAAGGGACCTGGGTATTGAGATTTCAGATGCCAGTTGGGACCTTCTGGTGGGATCTAATATGGGACTTCTGTGTAATAAGTTTAAGGAAATGCAATATAAATTCAGACATCGATTGTATTATCCTATGAGTGTTATGCATAGACTCTACCTGAGGGTAGCCCGGGAACTGTGGCAGGTTTGGGGCGGACAGAGGAACCTTTTTTCATTACTATTGGGAGTTCCCCCATCTGGACTCATATTGGAAGGGAATTGCTCATGAGTTATCAGGGATGGATAGTCGACCTATAGAAATTTCTCCTTTTTTCGCTTTTATTTGGGGTAGAAGGGACGGAAGAGGGTGAATGGTACTTATACCCTAGATAGATAAGGGTCCTACTAGCTGTAGCCCAACAAGGAATTCAAAACCTATGGATGGTTGGTATTGTTCCAACAGTGGAACAGTGGAAAAGATTGGCGATTCAGGCTCTAGCTGTAGATAACTGACTTATGTTTTGAGAGATAAGGAGGAACAATTCTTTACAGAGTGGGGTACATTTTTGGATTCTCTTACGATTGGAGAAGCAATGATTGTACTTCAAGAGGGCTCTTGCAGTAGGTATTTACATATAGGACTAAGCCGCCAGGCGTCAGGACCCCACAGAAACATTTCTAGCTAGCAGTCTCTGGTGGGGGACCGCCCCCATGTCAGGTGACCTGCATATGACGTCGGTATAAAGGGGCGGCACTTACGCCGCCTTCCAGTTCTTTCCCAATCGCCAGTTTAGAAAGTTCCTCATGTAGAACAGCTGTCAGTCATTTGTTGGTCTTTAAGTTTTCAAACTTTTCAACCTATTTTCTCTAATTTTGATTTTTTCAAACAATCCGCTGTGTATGTAGTCCCGAGCCTTCGAGTACATAAAGCAAGTGTGACTGTGTGGTTCCCAACTTCCACACAAGGACGCCCTCTCCTTGTGCCTCTTCTCTCTGGGCCCAGACCACTCCGTGGAGAAGTGCCAGCAATGCCAGAAGTTCAGCTCCGCTACCCGCAAGAGAAGGCAGCAGTCCCTGGAAGCCCATATCCTAAAGAAGAAAATGGCCTCCATGGAAAAAGTGTTAAAGAAACTTAGGCAGGCATCTACTTCCCCTGAAGGTCATAAGAAAAAGCGCGACAAGGAGAAGCACCGGGAGCGGGAATCGCCTTCCACAGCAGCCACGACTCCAGCCAGAGTCGCAGCACTCAAGGTAACGTCCCCTCCGGGGGATAGCTCTACGACAGACGTCTTGGTGGTTACCAGGAAGGCGTCGCCCCTCCCACCTGGCTCGCGCTCTGGCCCTTCGGAAGCTTCTGGGCAAAGGAGGTCACTCCCGTGAAGTCCGCTTCTTCCATGCGGCCCTCCGGTCAGAGCGGGTCCGGTAAGTCAGATGTCGGTCCCACCAACGCTCGCCCAGACAAGGCTGCTAAGTTGCTTGCCCCTTCAGGGGAGCACCCAGCCAAAACACCTCCCGACAAGACCGCATCTCCTTTGCAGCCTTCCTCGGGCAGGGAGTCCGATAAGTCGGACGCCGGCTCCTCCGACGTCCACCTGGATTCGGCCAATAAGTCAGACGCCAGCTCCACCGACACCCGCCCGTCCAAGAAGCCTGTGCCAGACCCCAGCGAACAGTCTGACGCCCCAGTCTCTCCTCGTCTCACCACGTTGCCTTCTGAGGTCCCCACATCTCCTCGACTGACCCCCGGGGATTATAATCCTCCTTCCCCGGTCGTCACCGAGGATACTGGGACGCTGCCGTCGGGGAACCCTCCTTCTGGGCCGGATCCCCTGACGCCGGATTCTCAGACGTCGGTCCCGACACTGGCCGACCCGACGCTATCCAGCATCCCTTTACCTGGCGATAGGCCTATCCTTCTGTCAGGTCCTTTGAACCCTCTTGAAGGTATACCCACGCCGGGCCTGACGCCTGTGGGGCCAGCATAACCACCGTCTGGCCCGCCAGCAGGTTCTCTGCCATGTCCCTCTGCTCCGTTGAAGCCCCTGGTGCCCGGGTACCCAACACCGCAATACCTGGCTCCTCAGTATATGGCGCCCCAGTACCCGACGTCGGGCTACCCGCCATCAGGTTACAGATACTCCTTTTACGGATACCCTCAATATCCGTATCCTCCACCTCCACTGCCACTCCTCAGCCGCCAGCGGATTTGAAGGAGACCTTGGCCTCCTGGTTGGCTGAGGCCAAGGCTCAGCTTACCAGGGAGATCAAGAGTCGTCTACCGATGCTGGACCCTATACAGGATCCGCTACGACAGAGACGGGAGACTCCTTCCCCCCCTTTCCTGACATTAGAGGAGAGCCCCTGGCGCCGAGGAGGGAGGAATATACGCCCATGGAACTCCCGGGAAGCCGTCCCTCCCCCTCGCAGGGAGGAGTCTTCCTCCTGTTCGTCAGAAACTTCTGATTCGGACTCAGAGCCCGGCCACTCTGACCCCAAAGATGAGCCCCATACTCCGGAATGCACCAGGCCAAGGATTCCTACGAAGTCCCTTCCGGAGGATCCTTCCTTTCTGGAGTTATTGAGGAAAATCCAGGAAGTACATCAGTGGCAATCAGTGGAGCCAGACACATAGCGTAAAGAACTTCTGGATCTGCCTGAGACCGCTCCTATGCTGATTCCACCCTGGATAGAGCCTCACGCAGATCTTGCTTCCACCATTTGGAAACAACCTTCTGCATTAGCCCCACTGCCAGGGAAGGCAGACAGGCTATACCAGACTCCTGAGGGTGTAGACTTTCTTAGCCTTCACCCCAAGGTGGATTCGGTTGTCATCTGTGCCGCTCACGGCCACTCTGCCAATCCCAAACACCTCAGCTCGTCTCCGCTTGATAAGGAATCCTGGCTTCTGGACCAATACTGGAAGAAGATCTATTCCTCTTCTACTGTTGGTATTAGGGCCCTTAACTATGTGGCACATATGGGGGATTTCCAGAAGACCATCCTTAGCCAGGTGGAATCGAAATTGGACTGCCTTCCTGAATTACAGACTAAGCAGGAAGTGGCTGATCTTGTCTGTTCTGCTCGCTTGGTCAGTCGGCACATGCTTCGTGCCACTTATGACGCAGTGGACACAGCTGGAAAGTCGTCCTTTTCGTCGCCAAAACTGACAGACAAAAACCACAGGGCAAACTTGCCAACAAATGTCGGGCCCCCTCCAGCAACCAAGACTACCCCCAGCAAAAAAGCCGTGGGAGATATGGGGGTCCGATGCTGTGGCCCCGCTCTCCGGGGCATAAGCCGGGCGTAACTGGGGAGGAAGCGGCAATGGATGTCAGGTGGAAGTCCTGGGGCCATGACCAGGGCAGAAGATCGACAGAAGGACTCACCAAGGATAAAATAGAAAATAAAAAATTAAAAAAGCAGTGGGAGCCTTAGCTGCTGCGCTGCCCCACACCTCCTGACTCCCTGCCTCTCCCACTGCCTCTGGAGGCTCCAGAGGAACCAGTAGGGGGGAGAATCTCCTCCCATCTGCCAGGTTGGGAGAGGATAACTTCAGACGCTTGGGTGCTCCAGTTGATATCAGCAGGACACTCAATAGAGTTTCTGCAGAAACCACCACGAAGACCACCCTCCCAGTCATCTTACTCTCTGCAACATCGTCCTCTGGTCCTAGAGCAAATCATCTCCCTTCTCTCGAAGGTGGCAATAGAGCCAGTTCCCACCCATCTTTTGTGAACCGGTTACTATTTCCATTTCTTCCTAGTTCCAAGGAAGACAGGAGATTTGAGGCCTATACTAGACCTCGGCTCCCTGAACATGTTTGTGGAGTACAAATGCTTCAGAATGTTCTCTTTGCAGAGCCTTCTAACTCTTCTTCGGCAGGGACAGTGGCTATGCATGCTGAACATGCAGGACGCCTACATGCATATCCCCATATGCCATTCCTACCGCAAATTCCATCGGTTTTGCTTTCAGGGGGACCACTACCAATTCAGGGCCCTCCCATCTGGTGTTTCCTCGGCCCCCCTGAGTGTTTACCAAATGCCTGTCTGTGGTAGCGGCCCACCTGTGTACCCAGGGAGTACAGGCATTCCCGTACCTGGACGACTGGCTCCTGGTGGCTCTGTCCAGAGAGGAACTCCTGCGCTCCCTTACCCTGCAGATTTTCACCAGCCTGGGTGTCACCATCAATCAGGCCAAGTCCCACTTGGTCCCATGCCAGCGCCTCCAGTTTATAGGGGTGATTCTGGACACGACCACAGGCAAAGCCTTCTTGCCTCCAGACAGGGTAGACACCCTTCAGAACCAGGCCCGTCTTCTGTCCGGTCGCAGGAGGGTCGGAGCCAGGTCAGTCCTCCGCCTCCTCGGGCTAATGGCGGCTGCCATTCCGACAGTTCCACTTGCTCGGTTCCATATGAGGATCTCTCAATGGACGTGTCGGGTCTCAATGGGACCAAACTAGGGACAACCTAGACCAGAAAGTTCTAGTATCTGATCCCATGATCAGGGACTTGCAGTGATGGATGGTTCAGGAGAACCTGTGCCTGGGAGTTCATTTCTACATCGATCCACCCTCCCAGACGTTGATGACGGACACGTAAGGAGAAGGTTGGGGTGCCCATTTGGGGTCTCACAGGACTCTGGGCAGCTGGTCCAGGTTCGAACAAAACCGGCACATAAATGTGCTCGAACTGAGAGCAGTCCTTTATGCCCTCCAGGCTCTACTCTCATTCATTCTCCCCGGTCATCTCCTCATACAGTCAGACAACATATGCGTTGTCTGGTACCTCAGCAAGCAGGTAGGGACACGGTCCTACCCTCTGTGCTAGGAAGCGATGAGAGTCTGGCATTGGGCAACCCAGCATCAGCTTCACTTGACCGCGGTTCACGTTCTGGGAGTGGAAAACACACTGGCAGACCAACTCAGTCGGTCCTCAGCCAGGTCCCACGAATGGGAGCTGGATCAAGAAGTCATAAACGACATCTTTCAACAATGGGGAACACCTCAGATAGACCTCTTCACCTCTCTTCAAAACGCAAAACTTCCTGCCTTCTGCTCATTCGCTCCAGGGCAAGATTTTTTTTGCGGGACACTCTGTCTCTCGCTTGGAGGGACAGATTCGTTTATGCCTTCCCTCCTATTCCTTTAATTCTGAGGGTCCTGAACAAACTCGGATCGGAGGGAGCTCGAATGATTCTCATCGGTCCCTTCTGGCCCAGGCAAGTTTGGTTCTCTCTTCTGCTACAGTTTTCAGAGGACCCTCCACTTCCTCTTCCTCTGTCACAACAATTGTTGACCCAGGATCAGGGGACCTTTGTTCATCCAGGTCTCAAACCCCTTCATTTACATGCGTGGCTCCTGTGGAGGTAGCTAAAGCCCACTTTGGAGTTTCTCCTCTCGTAGCAGACATTTTGATAGAAACCAGGAAGCCTTCCACCAGGTCCACCTAGGCCATGAAGTGGAAATGGTTTTCTATTTGGCCAAATTCGAAGGACTTCGAGCCTTTCTCATGCCCAGCCAGTAAAGTCCCGAACTACATGCGTCACCTCTTCGATCTGGGTCTCTGCCATTCCTTGTTAAAAGTCCACATGGTCGCTATCCCAGCCTGCCATATTCCCTTTGGAGATCGGACTTTTGCTCAGTAGGAAGTCTCCAAGACCTTCCTCAGAGGAGTTCTCCATTTGAGACCCCCCATCTGCATTCCTGCCCCTCCTTTGGACTTGAATTTTATTCTGGAGAAGCTTACTCTGCCTCCCTTTGAGCCAGCAGCTACAGCTGATTTAAAGTTCCTTTCTTGGAAGACACTCTTCGTAGTGGCCATTACGTCTGCTCGGCGCATTTCCGAGCTTCAGGCCTTGCTGTGCAAAATCCCGTACTTGATTTTTCACAAGGAACGTATGTCTACGCACCAGCCCTAAGTTTCTCCCTAAGGTGGTAGCTGAATCTATGCTGACTCAATCCATTGAGCTACCCGCTTTCTTTACACAACACTCCAATCAAGGGGAGTACCTCTTGCATACTTTGGATGTTCACAGAATACTGAGATACTACACCAATCGGACTAAGGATCTCAGAAAGACTGATCAGCTTTTTGTCTCTTTTGCGTACAAAAGAGAAGGCAATGCTGTTTCTAAGCAATGCCTATCAAAATGGTTGGCTCATTGTATCACCTTCTGTTACGACAAGTACAAGACCCTTCTGGGTCAAGTCAGAGGTCATTCTACCAGAGGAGTAGAAGGCGGGTGTGGGGGACCACCCCTTTATACCGACGACGTATGACGCCGGTCACCTGACGTGGGGGCAGTCCCCTGCCAGAGACTGCTAGCTAGAAATTTTCATCAGATGTGTGAAGAAGCAGAGGTATAGGAGAATGGGGTGAGAGTTAGGACCGACAACCCCAACGCGCACCCTGGTGCCGGTTGGGGGTGTGGGAGGTGGGGTCCAAGGGGGGCTTTCAACCCTAACACCGAATTTCCTCGCTTTTGTCGCTGTCGAACAACCCTAACTAATGCATTAAACGGAGTTTTTTGCCTCTAATTTCCCTTCTTTTTGAGAATGATAACAATAAATAGTGAATGTAGTGCGGCGGCAGGCCCCACGCTCCCTCCACGTGATGTCTTGCCACATAGTAACATGTTGTCCACAAATGCAAATGGTAATGCGCATAGTGACGCAAAGCGAGACAGAAAGAGAAACAGTACTGTAGACACAAATGGTAAAAATAACACAAACGCAAGCGCAAATGAAAACACAAAGGGTAACGCACATGGTGGCGTGGCGTGAACGTAAGTGAAGCAGTGCGGAACATAAGCGAAATGGTAACGTAACAGTAATGTTAGCGCACAAGCTGGTTTTCCCAAAAGCTGCATAGAGAAAGACAATGAGTACAAAGAATGTATGCATAATAATGGGTCTCGGAGCAGAAAATGAGGAGTTGGAATAGTAAATAGCTTATATCTGAGGAGCCGTACAACGTAGAAAAAATTTAAAAGTCATATGATTTATGACTTCCAGGCTAGTTTTGCACTTCTCGAGAAAGGGACTAAGAAATTTTCCGACGAAAAGTCCGTATCTCGCACCGTTTCGAGATACGGGCCCTGAAAGCGCGACAACGCCGTAATGTTATCCTATGGGAAAAAGTAAAGTTCGAACGCCATAATTTTGCCTCCTGTGATGTTTTTCACCAAACTACTGAAAGGCACATCTGTGGGCTGTTGGCTGTCTTCCCTCAAATTTCAGGAAAAAGACCAAACCGTTATTTTGCAGCAGGGCTCCAAATGATTTCTGTTAAGTGTCGGCGCCGTAATGTTATCCTATGGGAAAAACCGTCCAATTTTGGAGTGCCGTAACTTTGCTGCCATGTGATATTTTTTCACCAAACTACTGAAAGGCACATCTGTGTACTGTTGGCTGTCTTCCCTCCAAATTTCAGGAAAAAAGACCAAACCGTTATTTTGCAGCAGGGTGCCAAAGGATTCCTGTAATGCTTCGGGCACTGTAATGTTATCCTATGGGAAAAACTGTCAACTTTGGAGTGCCATAACTTTGCCGCCGTGTAATATTTTTTCAATACAACACTGAAAGGCACATCTGTGCAATGTCGGCTGCGTTCCCTCCAAATTTCAGCCCAAAGCTCCCAACAGTTATTTTGCAGTGCAGTGCCAAAGAATTGCTGTCATTTTCCCACAGACTAGAAAATTACTGTTGCAATTTGCGAAAGCTTTCGCAAAAATTTGCGACACTTTCGTGAGCACGAAAGTAATTTATGAAGTACTTTTTCCAGAAATTTGAAAACATATTTCTGGGGTGTTTACCACAAAATAAAGACATGGCAAGCATCCTCAGGGCCCGACTAGGTGAATACAAAAAATTGGGTTGCTAGGGTCCCAAATTTAAATGCCAACCATTTTTCTGATCACCAACTGAAAACAAAATGGCCGATTTGCGAAAGTAACAGGCCCATTTTGCGAAGTGTTGAACTTTTGTTAACTTTTCCCATTGACTTATAATGGGAAACTGTTTTTGAATAACTTTTGAACGTTTAATATTTTCTACGAAATCTTGAAAGGCACATCGGGGACCCTGGCTGCATGTTCCCTGAAGATTTTGGGCGATCACATAAACCGTGAGCCTGTGAGACGCGACCACAGAATTCCAGAAAAGCGTGTAGCGGCACAGATCACACTTAATAACTCCGCAGCCGTATATCCGACCAGTACGAAACTTGGCAGATCCCAAGGCCTATGGTTCTTGATCATAAATGCCAAATTTCAGGCAAATCCATCAAATGGTTGCAAAGTTATTAAGGTGCAAAGTTTTGGGGTTTAACATAGAAATGGCTCCTCAACCCTAACTATGGTAGCACTACCCTGCTACCATAATGTATTATGGTAGCACGGTAGTGCTACCATAGTTAGGGTTGAGGAGCTGTTCTAAGGTTAAAGGGTCAAACTTTACACCTTAATAATTTTGCTACCGTTCAATGGATTTGACTGAAGTGAATGCCGCGATCAAGAACCATACCTATGGGATCTGCCGAAGACTAAATATAATCGAATGTACAGCTGCGGAGATTAACCAAAATGTGATCTACAACCGCGTTGCGTATGACTAATTCTTGTGCTGAGTATCTGCTGAATCAAGCGGTTTAATGTCACGACCGAAAACTTCGGGGCGTGTTAACTGAAGGTGCCGATGTGCCTCAAGTTCGTCAAAAAATATTGAGCAGGACACGTTCAAACAAATTCCTGTAAGTCAATGGAAAAGATAACAAAAAGATATAACACTACGCCAAATACTACTGTCACAAATGGACCTGAGTACTTTCGCCAAATCCACCATTTGTTTTCAGTTGGTGATCAGAAAATGCTTAACATTAAAGTAAGACCATCTGGAGACACAATTATTTTTGTGTTCACCTAGTCGAAACCTGAAGATGCTAGCCATGATCTTTATTTTGGGGTTAAACACCCCAGAAATATGTTTTTCAAAGTTCTGGAAAAAGTACTTTCGTGCTCACGACACTTTCGCAAATCTGTGTGAAAGCTTTCGCAAATCATGAAAGTACTTTGCAACACTATGGCCAAAATGACAGGAGTTCTTTGCCACCTTGCTGGAAAAGAACGGCCTGAAATTTGGAGGGAACGCAGCCAACATCTCACAGATGTGCCTTTTGGTGGTGTGGTGAAAAATATTGCATGGCTGCAAATTCACGGTACTCGAGATTGGAGTTTTTCCATAGACTAACTATGTAATTGGCGTGCATCGCAGCTACTTCGAGGCTCGTATCTGAAAATGATGCAAGATACAGATTTTTTTGTTGCGAGTTGCATAGCCCATATGTAATAACAAAATCCTAGCCAGGAAAATCATGATTTTTGTGAAATTTAAATTTGTTTTCTACATCGTGCGGTTGCTGAGATATTAGCAATTACGTACTTCCAATGCTCGTTTTCAGCTTCAGTGCCCTTTACAATGCATACATTCTTTGTACACACTGTGTTTCTCTATGCACCTGTTTGGCAAAAACAGGGTATGCACTTCCATTACTGTTGCAGTTACTGTTTCAACTTGCGTTTCTGTCCCCGTTTGCATTTACGTTCCCGTGTACGCCATCGTGTGCGTTACCCTTTGCATTGTCATTTGCACTTGTGTTTTCATTACTGTTACCATTTGCGTTTACACTACTGTTTCTCTTTGCTTTTGTTTGCGTCACCGTGCGCATTGCCATTTCTGTTTACGGCAGCCCTTTCATTTGCGTTTCCGTTTCTCTTTCGTTTTGTGTCTTCCTTGCTGTTACTGTTACCATTTGCATTTGCAATTCCTTTACTATGCCCATGCACATTATGGTTTGCGTTTCCATATGCACTTGTATTTTCTTTTGCGTTTCTGTTTGCTTTGGTGTTATTGTTACTGTTACCATTACCATTTGCGTTTACAATTGCGGTACTGTGCCTGTGCGCATTTCGGTTTGCGTTTCCGTACGCGCTTCTGTTCCTGTTTCTGTTTCCTTTGGCGTTATTCTTCCTGTTATCTTTACCATTTGCATTTACAATTCCGGTACTGTGCCTGTGCGCGTTACGGTTTGCATTTATGTGTGCACTTGCATTCGCGTTTCTGTTTCTGTTCCCCTTCGCGTTCTTTTTACTGTGACACTTAACATTACCATTCTAAATACCACTGCCATCACTGTTCGCGTTACCAGTTGCATTTTCGTACACGCTTCAATGTCCGTTTGTGTCACTGTTCACTTCAGTGTCACTTTGCGCTTGCATTTCTATTAACGTTACCTTTACCATTTACGTTTGCATTACCATGTACGCCACTGTTGGCGCTTCTGTTTGCGTTGCTGTTCCTGTTACTATGTCACAACACATCACGCTTCCGCTGCTGCATTACATTCGCTATTTCTCGTCATCATTCTAAAAAGAAGGGAAATTAGAGGCAAAAAACTCCGTTTAATGCATCAGTTAGGGTTGTTCCACAGCGACAAAAGTGAGGAAATTTGCTGTTAGGGTTGAAAACCCCCCTTGGACCCCCCCCCACAGCCCACCCCCAACCGGCATCGTGGTGCGCCATGGGGTCGTCGGTACTATCTCCTATGCAAAGCATGAGGCCCGAACCAGATCTAAAGCCCTAGAAGAATTGAGATCCCAGATAGACCAGGTGGAGCAAGCCCATAGACTAAAGCCTGACCAAGCTTTATACAAACACTTGCAGAAGCTGAAATGGTAATACAACTCGGCCTATGGGGCCCGGTTGGAGAGGGCAATACTACTTTCCCGGGCTGGTCAGTATTTTGATGGGGACCGAGTTGCTCTCCTGGCAGCTACGCAGGAAGGAGGGGGAGAGGGCGGTGACTCAGGTACATTCTTCAAGGAGTGACTTGGTGGATAACCCACGGGAGGTAACCCAAGCTTTCGAGGATTTTTACAAACAATTATATACATCTGAGATCTCCCAAACCCCTGTGCAAATACACTTTTTTGGACAAGGCAGCTCTGGGATCCATTTTGGGGACCCAGTCCGAATCACTGGAGGCTCCAATCTTGCTGGAGGAGATCAAGATAGCTGTTAAGAAACTCAAGGGTGGCAAGGCTCTGGGCCAGGTGGTCTTCCCATGGACTTCTATAAGTGCTGCCAGGATATACTTTTAGAGCCATTGGCGGATATGTTGGCGGGGAGCCGTGAAGTGGGCATGTTGCCCCCCCTCCACTCGGTCAGCCGTCATTACGGTGCTCCCAAAACCCTGGAAGGACCCCAGCTGGTGCTCCTCGTATAGGCCTATTTCTCTCCTGAATGCTGATTATAAAATTCTGGCTAAGGTTCTGGCCTCTAGCTTGGATCCTTTAATGCTGGGTATTGTGCACCCCGACCAAGCTGGGTTTGTAAGGGGAAGGTATGGGAAACATAGTGTTAGGAAAACACTGAACATAGCTCACCATTGGGAGAAAACTAAACACAAACATGGGGCGACCATTTTGGCCTTAGACGCAGAGAAGGCCTTTGAACGAGTGGAGTGGAGTGGGGGTATCTGTTTGCCACTTCGACTAAATTGGGGTTTGGGCCGTACTTTATGTCCTGGATTAGGACCCTTTATAAGGACCCTGTGGCCCAAGTACTGGTGAATGGGCACCTGACTTCTAGTTTTTTTCTGGGCAGGGGAACCAGACGGGGTGCCCCCTTTCCCCTTTGTTATATGTATTATCTCTGGAACCTTTGGCTGGGTACATTCGGTCTGATCAGAAGATTCGGGGATTTAGGCTTAAGGACACTGAATATAAATTGGCCATGTATGCTGATGATCTCCTTCTGTACTTACAGACTCCCCATGAAGACCTACATGGGATACACCAGGCCCTATTCGAATATGGCTCAATATCTGGCCATGAAATTAAGTGGACCAAGAACAAGGTCTTGCCCATTGGCAAAATGCATAGACATACCCTATTTCAACATTTGAATGGCCTGCAGATAGTTCCCCACCTCAAGTATCTAGGGATCCTAATTTCTGGGAAAGCTCGTACCTTATATGGGTTAAATTATAGGCCTTTTATGAGAACACTCACCTCGGACTGTGAAAGATGGACGGCACTTCCAGTCTTTTTAATGGGTAGAGTGGGAGTGATTCCCATGATGATACTGCCCAGGCTGTTGTACTTATATCAGTCCCTCCCGATAAGACTTCCGAAATGCCACTTTCAGAGGTTGGATGCTGTTATGTATAGGTTTCTCTGGAGGGGTAAAGCATCCAGGGTAAAGAGATCAATACTATACTTACCCCCTCATTTGGGGGGGCTTGGTCTGCCTAACTTTAGACTTTACCATCAGGCAGCGCAGATAGCTGCTTTACTGGTTGGTTTGGAAGATTTGAATAACAGCTGGTTAGAACTGGAGGCGCTGGGCTCAGAGACACACCTTGGGGGGGGGGGTCTTGGCGGAGGTGTTGTGGTCCGGAGAGCAGCCTGAACACCCCAATCCCTTCACTTCAGCAACTATTGAGGCTTGGACAGATGCCCATCGTCAGATTGGCAGGGCACTTGCCCCTACAAAAATGACCCTTATTTCAGAAGCGGTTCGCCTGAGATTTGCCTCTACTGAGGTAGATTGAGAGATTGGGCCCTTAGGGGATTAAGGTGGGTTCATCATCTCTATGTGGGAGATAGTATGGTGCCCTTCTCCTACCTGAGGGACCAGTGGAATATACAGGGAGGGGATTTCTTTATCTATTTCCGCCTGCGGCACATTTTGGGAACTGAATTGAGCTCAGGTGCTGCTTGAGCCCCTCTTTCTCCTCTGGAGGAGGAATTGTACTTCCCACAACCGGGAGCCGGCTTGTTGGCCATTTATTATTGATGTATTAATGGAGGTGACCTGAAGGCCATAGAAAAAATTGTTGGGAAATGGGAGGCTGATCTGGGAATCCTGTTCAGTGAGCAACTCTGGAAACGTGCATCTAAACCTATGGTAACCTGTTCAAGGAGTAATAAACTCCGGCAGGTGCAGTATTACTTTCTACATCAGGCCTACTACACTCCTGTGAAGCTTAACCTGTTAGATCCTTCCAAATCGGATGCGTTTCCCAAATGCCGGACAGCTGCAGCAGATTTCTTGCACATGGCCCTAGTGTGCCCCAAAATTATCCCCTTTTGGGTAAGTATGCATGATATTGTGGCTAAGGTGTTAGGTTTCTCCCCACCAAACACTCTTGTTGAGTTTATGCTGGGTGCGGACCCCGAACGCCCGGGCAAGTCTGGTCATGAAACTTTGTGGTCATTGGCACTGGTGAACGCATGTAAGGCAATTGCACAAAATTGGCTGGCTCCTAACCCTCCTAGTATACAGCAGTGGGCTAATAATCTGAAGCAGTGTATGTCAATAGAAAGGGCTCAACTAACCGCTTTGGGTCAAATGGAGGTGTTTCACCAGTTATGGGGACCATTATTAGTAGCAGCTGAGGCTGATATTTTTCCATTATAGGATGCATAGCCCTTTATATGTCAAGGATAAATTCAAGAACTATAAATGCCTGGCTACTGTATATATGGGGTATTATGTATGTAGTCCTCTTGTATTTGATATGATGGTAATGAAGATGATGTAACCTTCCCTTTGTCTCAATAAAAATTATGTTGACACAAAAAAAAAAGAATCTAGGAAGCTGGATGTTATGGGCAAAAGAACCTATGCTTCTGCTTCCTTAGGTCTCATAATTGCAAACTACCAGGCATATATGATTCAATTTCAGAATGGAGGGTGGAGCCAGCAGCCCAGCAGGGAACACGCATTTCCATGAGCTCCTGAGTAAACAGCTAGAAAATAAGTTATAAACTTTGTTTTTATGACCCAAGTCAGAAAATATTTAGTAAATATATAGAGAGTCTCAGCAGAACATCAAAAAACTCTGTAGAATTTCCAGGATGGGATGCCCAAAGAGTGCAAAATCTGGTCAGCAGACAGCTGGGGCTGTTCAACCATCAACGGATCAGAGACTACAG
The DNA here is from genome assembly GCA_016271365.2 of Neoceratodus forsteri. Lineage (NCBI taxonomy): Eukaryota > Metazoa > Chordata > Ceratodontiformes > Ceratodontidae > Neoceratodus > Neoceratodus forsteri. The sequence continues at coordinate 350,486,793 of CM057456.1, forward strand.
AAGAGTAATGGTGATTCTCCTGCAGCGCAAGACTTTACAGAGGGCTAGTACTGTGCTTACCAACACAATTCAAAAATTGGATAAGAAACTGGACAAGCAACAAACGAGACTAATCTTGGTGAGAATGCCTGCTATTGCTAGTGCCATGGAGGAGTCTATAAAAATCACTGGTAAAGCACTGGCAGAGGCCACAGCAGAAGCTGAGCAGAGTTTAACCTGGAGCCACCTAGAACAGATGGAAAATCAAGCCCGGTCATTTATGGCTACTGGGCTCACAAGCTCGCGCCAACCAGCTGAACTCTGAAGTGGACAGCCAGCATCTCTACGCCCGCCGACCGCTCGCTGAAGCTCCTCAGAAGGTACTGCTGCTGAAACAGCTACTTCCTGCTGGTGCTGCGCCCCAGCTCCCCACCTACCCCTCTCCCGCCTGCCCTGTCTGGGCTATCTTTTATAGTCTCAGGAGGTCATATGATTTGGTGTTCTTTTTTTTTTTTTTTTTTCTAAGTGCGGACCTTCCCATAGCTCCTTATACAGTATATCCATTTGAGACATCATTTCTACTCGTATCTAGATAGCCACTGAACCATAATTTGTACTGCTGCAAGCTACTACATAAATTTGTCCTGCCTACTTTTTGGCCAACATAATTTAAATTAAAAAATGCTGCTGACTTCAGGTTGCCTCTTGCTTTTATCTCCCCCCCCCTTACTCCTCCATGTCCACGAGCCCCAAATGATACTTTCTCATGCAACCCCATCCCACTCACCCCTGTGCTCTTGCTTGCGAATGCTCCAGCCCCAACCATCCTAATCTGGCACCACTTTCCTCTCCTACCATGTCCCTCTGTAATGGACTTAACTGACACTGTAGCTACCCTCCACCTCTTAGTAATGGCTTCAGCGCTACACTTTGCCACCACCAGCTGCGCTACATCTCACAACAAACGCGATGCATACAAATGCCCCAAGCTTCACTACCTTATAATAGCTCTGCTTCTCCTGGTTGCAGGGGACATAAATCCCAGTCCGGGCCCTAATACTTCATTCAGCCTCGGGAACCCTCTGCCTACCGCCACCCATTTACCTAATGGGCCCTTTGGCCTCCCTAAAGGCCTAAAGAATTTCCACCTAAACGTCTGGAGTCTCGTACCAAAAATAGCATCACTACACGCCATGGTAATCTCCTACTCCCCTGACATACTCATATCTCTGAAACATGGCTGAACAGTTCCATCCCAGACCATGCTGTCTCCATCCCTGGCTACACAGTTGCCCACCAGGATAGAACTGGCAGGGGATGTGGAGTGGCTATATACATCTTCTCTGACTTAAAATTTACTACTACTCTATCCACTTCAAACCCCGCTACCTATGAGGCAATCCTGCTAAATATCTCTCTTCCTTTTACTGCTCCAATTTTTATAGCTGGCTCTTACTGTCACCCTGGACTCCTTCCAGAAATAGCTGCAGACCTCATTACCAAGCTAATCTCACATGCCCACTTGGGTGAATTGTTCATCTTGGGTGATTTTAACCTAAATTGGCTGTCCCCCACAAACAACAAAGCCTGCTTGGAGATAACAGTCCTCAACCTCACCCAGCCAATACAGGAACCAACCCGCCTAAACATTAAAACCAACAACCACTCCCTACTTGACCTGGCCCTCACCTCACATCCTCATAGGATAGTAGAGTCTGGCCTCTCCCTGACGTCTTAAGTGATCACCATCTGATCTACCTAGTGTGTAAGATCCAGCGTCTTAAAGCACCCCATAAAATTTTGCTCACACGTGCTTATAGATCCCTTGACTGACCCCCCCCCCGCTCCACGACCTCTTGAGCATAGACTGGCCACCTCAGCAACTACTGTAGACAAAGCCCTGAGCTCCTTCAAAACAATTTTCTTAACCACTTGGAATCTCTGTGCCCCGATTAAGAAAACCAGGCTAAGAGGAAATCCTCTGCCATGGGTTACCCCGGAACTCCTGGCTTGCCAAAAAGTACGGGACCTAGCCTGGCGGAGACACACATCCACTGATTTCCCCTGCAGCTGCCAACACTACCGTATGCTTCACAACTCGTGTACTAAGGCAGTCTAGACCAATATAAACGACCCTTCTAAGTTCTGGAAGGTGGTAAATGCCCTCTTCTCTCCTACAACTCACTCACCTACTCCAATGATCAAGCAAAATAACCTCCTCCTCAGTGACCACATGGCTATAGCCGAGTGCTTTAACTTGCATTTTACCACCTGTGCCTCTGGCCTCCTTGCCTCCCTCCCCCAAACAGCACTCTGCTTACCTTTTCCTCCTAGCTGCCCACCCTCCGCTTCCTTTTCTTTCTCACCAATAATTCTGACTGACACACTCAACTCTCTCCTTGCAATGAATCCCTCCATGGGCCACTCCCTGACTGCCTTGATCCTAAACTTCTATATCTCTCTGCTCCAGCTATTTCATACCTTCTGTCTGCCCTCATAAACCTGTCATTTGCAACTGCCACTGTCCCTTCAGCCTGGAAGCATGCAGCCGTACTCCCTCTCCCTAAAGGTGGAGATGCTACCTCAACAGGCAACTATCAATCTATTTCCCTACTTCCTACACTAGCAAAACTGCAGGAACACCTGGTCCTGTCTCAGCTCTCCTCCTTTCTTGACCACTCCTCCTTCACTCCTTTCCAGTCTGGGTTTAGGAAAAACCACTCTACCACCATCTAGCTACTGAGGCTTACTGACCCCATCTCCTCTGGTATGGACGGTGGTCAGATTACCTCTGCTATCTTTGTCAACTTAGCCAAAGCTTTTGACATGGCTGTCTCCCACAGACTTCTACTGAACTCCCTTTCCTCTGCTGGCCTCACCTCCTCTGCCATCAATTGGCTCAAGGCCTACCTAACTGACAGATTGCAGTCAGTTCATATTGCAGATGCCATCTCCCCACCTCTCCCCATCAACACTGGAGTCCCACAGGGCTCAGTGCTTGGTCCATTCCTTTTCTCCATCTTTCTGAACGGCCTCCCTAAGGTTCGCACATCTGCATCCATACAAATGTGTGTGGATGACACTGTTACTTCTGGCAGATCCATCACTGACGTGACAACCATACTCCAACTGGCCGTCAATAAGGTCCAGCTCTGGCTTAGATCGCATCACCTTTTTCTCAGTGCCAAAAAGACAGTCTACATGACCGTTGGCACAAAGCAAAGACTCGCAAGGCTCACCGTTATGCCCACCTTCCACACCCTTGATGGGACTCCACTGGAAGACACCTCCTCCTTTCGTTAACTTGGTGTCTGGCTAGACCAACACCTCAGTTTCTCTGTGCATATTGACGCCATTCTGAAGAAACTGTGCCCTAAGTTAGGCGCTCTGTTCAGAAACCAGAGCTGCATCCCGTTACTGGGAAGGTGAGAAATAGTACAAAAGATGATCCTCCCTATACTTGACTGTTGCGATGTAGTCTACAGTGCTGCTCCATTGATCTCCCTAGCCAGACTGAATACCCTTTTTAACTCCTCCTGCCGTTTTGCTCTTGACTCATCTCCCCTAACCCATCACTGCGATCTCTACTGCTCTCTGTCCTTTACCTCGCTTACCAACAGATATATCCTACACTCGGCAAAATTTTTCTTGAAATACTGGCTCGGTTTCCTCCCCACCTACCTAACTGATTCTTTGACCATCCCTCTCCCTTCTCTCTCTCTATACCCTAAGATCTTGTGACAATAGGATCCTAGCCACCCCCGTCGCTGCACAAAAGCTGGGCAAAACGTGTTCTCCTACCGGCTCCCAAGGTTATGGAACTCCCCTTCCCTCCACAGATCCATCACTCATCTACCACTGCTTCTATAACTGCTGCCCTACACAGCTATCTAATAATCAACTGCTCCTGCTGTTGTCCCCCCTCCCTAATGACCAGCTACAGTCTTCCTACTCCCTCATCCCTCTGCTCATGTGTTTTAAATAACCAGAGGAACCTAGTGATTACATGGCTCCGTGACTCTACAAACTACTCTAATCTCTCTACGCTTATCCTTTCACCTAGAGCACTTCTTCTGCCAATCATGCACCTACATGCAACTGTACCTTTTTATTTTTCCATTAATGTATTCTATCATATCTATGTTATCTATGTACAGTGTTTTTCCCAATTGTTACCCCTCCCCCCAGGACGTACCGTGAGACGAGCAACTTGTTGTTCAGTGTACCTTTTTCTGGTGAAACATTTCAATAAATGAAAAATAAAACAAGGTACAGAAGAGGACAATCTTACTTTCTTAGAGCAGTGGCTGCCCAAGGCAGTAGGTCTTCGCTATGCCATACTCATCCTGTAGCTTACTGCTTTAATCCACTTAGATCTGTAACCTCCTCGGAAGGCCCACAAACTATTCTGGCAGTGACCACTTCATCAGCACTGAGGAACTGTGTTCTTCAGGCAGTGAAAAATCATATACCGATTATGCTGGAAGAAGGCCGGGTGTTAATGTTACCCGACTACTCATACACAACTAGAATGAGGCACAAATCCTTTGAAGGTGTCACAAGGGCTGTGAGGGAGCTCAGCATAGCATAACGCCTTGGACTCCTGGCTCGCCTGCAGTTTGTGATTAAAGACAAGCAGTATTAGTTTACCGATCCACAAGCAGCAGGGACTTTTGTAAACAAACTGCACCAAACCAGTGCCCCTCTAGAAGGGCGACATATCCGAAGAGAGAGAGACTTCTTAAACTAGTGCCATGACATACAGTTCTATATTAGGGCTGTGAGTTGTTAAAAAAAAAAAAAAAAAAAGGGCAGTATGCCTACAAATGGGACTCGGTTAAATCATATTGTTTAATTTTAATAGGTGTTGAAGTGTATTGCCGAATGTTAGATTTGGTAGTTGGGCTCACATGTTAGATGGGGCTGTTGGGCAAGATGGTGCTGGTAGTGGTGGCAGGGTACAGCCGACATGATAGTATGTGGAGTTGATGGAGGGGCTTCCCATGCGGAGCTCCGGGGAACTTCGGCGGCTGCGAGGGGTGCTGCTCTACTTGCTGCCCTCACTTCTTCAGATCTACAGCTCACCTCATGGAGGTATGTCTTTGCTTGATCCCCACAAAGTTTGCTCTTGCTCACAGTTCTTACAAATTGGATAAGCCTGGATCTGATTTAATCAAATAAAGTTTTAAGCTCACTGTATTGTTAATATTGCCAAAATATGCTGTTGTTACGCCTAAGGAGCTTGGGGAATCACTTAGCTGTGGTTAGATTCCTTTTTTTTTTTTTTTTTTAATAAAAAGCAGCTTTTAGCTGGGAACACACTATTTTGTACTATTTTAGTGGACTGTAAAATGCACTGGCTGCAAGCATGGCTTCAACTGGTGTTTAATTTGCATTAAATGTTAAAGAGCTAGTGTATAGCCTAAAACTAATATTAGATATTAAAAGCAGCCAGCCATTACCTTTTATATCTGAGGTACTTTTTTTTTTTTCCTCTTTGTTTAATTAGAAGATTGTTTTCCTGATGTTGGTAGGTGTGATGTGTGGAACAGCTCTTTGCCTGGCATCTGACATATCTTGCTGTGCTGCCCCATACTATATCATCAGTATTGTGACCTCACTGCTACTTAGGAACAGCAAGTGAGTGACTGCCTGGTCATTCACCTGTGATGTCACAATCAGTGAGATCATAATACTGATAATGTAGTGTGGGTCAGTAGAGTTAGACATGTCAGCTGCCAGGCTAAGAGCTGTTCCACACAACCTGCACAATATTATTTATCGAAATGTTTCACCAGGAAGGCACACTGAGCAACAAGTTGCTCATCCCCCGGTGCGACCTGTGGGGAAGGGGTACAACTGGAATGAGACATTAAACATTCAAGTTACAAGATCAGATTATCACATAGAAGACGTTCTGATAAGCAGAAGGAAAAAGAAAAATACTTCAGAAATAAAAAGTTACAATTGACTACTGCCTAAAATATTTATTATTTTCCTGTCTGCCTGTTTTGGTTCCACTAGCTCTTGAAACTATGCTTCACCTCAATGTGGTACCATAGGAAAATGAGGCACGATTGTCCCTATATTAATATTTGTGCTGTTGTTAGAGATGTCTTCTGAATGCATTGCTTGCATTATGCAAAAACTGCAATGAAATGTAAGTTTAAAAAAAAAAAAAAAAAAAAATTCAGAATAGCCTGTGGAAATCTGCTGTCTCTACTATTCAGGCTCTGCATGATAGTCCTACCAATGCTGATTTGCTTAAAGCTGCTTCAGCTGGTGCTGATACTGGTAAGCATCTATTACGCTCTGCATATGATGCTTCTGCCAGGACTGCGGCCTCTGGTATATGCCTTTGAAGATATTCCTGGCTTCTTTTGGATGGGTTTGCCATTGATGTACAACAGGCTGTGCTGAATGCCACTTGTAGAGGGCCCAGGCTGTTTCCTAATGATTCTGAAAATGGCCCATATGAGCTTCAGACCTCTAGGATGACTTTATGGTCCCTCAAGTTTCTGACCCCTCAACTTACCAAAGGGTGTGGTAGGGGCTCATTTCTTAAGCCTGCTGCCCATGGTTGCTGTACCACCTGCCAGCAGCCCAGTTTCAGTTATTGAGATCCCCTCCCCATCCGCCCCCCCCAATGCAAAGACCAGCAGAGATATAGGGCAAGGTGGCACCCCTGCCACCCTGGTACCTGCTGACTTGCCACATCCTCTTCCTTTTCCTCTGCTGCCTCTGGGGGTGCAGGTGTGGGGGAGGATCTCCTTTTATCTTCCAAAGTGGGGGGAGATCACAACAGACGAGTGGGCCCTGGAAATATTGGGAAAAGGGCATGCTCTGGAGTTGATGTCTACCCCTCCAGTACATCCTCCACCTCCTTGTCGTTATCTTCCAGGCCATTTGTCCCATCTGCTAGAGGAGGTTCAGTCAGTTATACTCAAGTGGGCTAATGAACCCGTTTCTTTGCAAGAAAGATTGATCTTGGTTCCTAGGTGGACAACAGATCCGTGTCCTGTACTGCGCCTGACGGACTTAAACCTGTATATCAAATCCAAAAAGGTTTCAGATGGCATATCTTCGGTCTTTCATCCCCCTGCTGTAAAAGGAGGAGCGACTCTATGCCCTGGACATGAAGGACATATACCATCATGTCAGAATTTGCAAGTGCTTCATGCTGGTGGGCAGCCGTTATCAGTTCAGAGTCTTGCCTTTTGGCTTATCCTTGGCACCACAGGTATTTACCAGATGCTTAGTTGTGGCAGTGGCCCTCGGGAGAGAAGGGCTTTATGTCTTCCTGTAGCTGGATGACTGGCTCCTGAAAACCCCGTCCAGGGAAGCGATTCTATACACATTTGTCCAGAACAACACAGTTCTTTGAGGAACTGGGTTGCACTGTGATCATACTGAAATCCATACTCATTCCTTCCCAGCGTCTCCAACATATTGCTGCGGTGCTGGACACTGTGGTGGGCAATGCTTTTCTGCCTACATGCAGGGTAGAGCCCCTTGATGCCCTGGCCCAGCTGATAAGCACAAACCACTGAGTGTTAACCCAGACAATGTTATGTCTGCTGGGGCTGACAGCTGCGGCCTTCATCGCGGTTCTCTTTGCTCTTCTCCATATGTGCATACTGCATTGAATGCTCCATGTACAGTGGGACCAGCTGAGGGATGACTTGGGACAAATGGTTCTCGTCACATCCCCTCTTTGCCATGCTCTAGTATGGTGGATAGAAATATAGAAAAATAATTTATTGGTAGAAAAGGACTGCTTGACCCACCCAGTCTGCCCAGATGGTCCCTGCCTAGTCTTTTTCTGCAGGCCCTAACTGATCTTCAGTGACCCTTCTTCCTCCCTGCCTATTGATTAATATTCCCCTATGTCTTTCATATGCATGCTTGAAGCCCCCTACTGTTTTTGCCTCCACCAGGTCTGTTGTCAGTATGTTCCAGGCATCCACCACTCTTTTCCATGAAGTAGTACTTTCTCATATCCTCTCCAGCTTCATCACATGTCCTCTGGTCCTGGTGCTCTTTCTCATTTGAAAGACTCCCCTCCTGCACCCTGTTCTCCCCTATGAGATACTTGTAGGTCTCTGTCATGTCCCCTCTCGCTCTTCTCTCTTCCAGGAAGTACATGCTGAGATCCCTTAGTCTCTCCTTGTAGGGCTTTTGATGCAGCCCTTGCGCCATTTAAGTTGCCCTCCTCTGGACTGCCTCCACCATGTCTTTGTCTTTTCTGGGGTGCAGCCTCCAGAATTGGACTCAGTACTCCAGGTGAGGTCTCACAAGTGAACGATAGAGTGGCAATACCACCTCCCTCTTCCTGCTGAAGATGCCTTTCAAACAACATGAAGTCTTGCTGTATTCTGACATATGCAGTGATCACCAACCTTTGGACTGCCCCGGAGAACAAAGAGTTAACTTTCCATGCAGGGCATGGAACGCTGAGCTTGAGCTCGGTTGAAGCCTCTGTCTGCTGTTGTTTAAACTCCAACCGTCAGATTCTTTACTCCGCCTCACTGAACAGTCGCTCCGGAGATTTCTCCTTCGCTCGGTTCAAAAAAGTCAGTTAAAGTGTTGTTTTTTCGCTCAGTTTTGACCGAATTTCTGCTCCTGAACCTGTTGGTTTAAGTCTCTGTCTGTGGTACCGTGAGTACTAGATAGGTTTTTGTATTAGTTTCTGTGTGGAACTTGTAAACATTGGATCGGTTTGGTTTGAACCGATCAGGTTTGTGTAAAAAAAAAACTTCTGTCTTTATTAGAGTGTGGTAACCGGTCGTGTCGGTTCTAAAAAGCAGTTTCATTACGTTTTTCCAAGACCAGTAAAGACGGTCCAGGAACTGATAGGGGTGTCTTGCCTCTGGATTGCCGAAAAAGTGTAAGTTTTGGTTAGGATTGGCCTTGTTCAAGAAACCCAAGGAAAACGGCCCACTGGGTTTCAACATTGTAGTGTGTGTGGGAAGCCTTTGCTAAGGCTGATCCCACACCACCTGTGTTTATTGTCTGGGGTTTGACCACCTCAGTTCAGACTGCCAAATTTGTAAAAGTTTTCCCAAAGCTACCTTGGATAAGAAAGTAGGTAGACTGAGGAAAAGGGAGGCCGAGAAGTCCGCTGACCCGGATGGCCAGCCCGGTTCGGTTCCGACCGAACCAGAAGGAGTGCCCTCTGACCAGGGCAAAACTTCTTCGGGCAAAAGGAGAACCAATTCTGAGGAGTCTGTTCCGTTAAAAGAAAGAAGGATAAATCATCCGGTTCGGATCCACAAGTTCTTTCTCCGACCGCTGATGAGATAGCCAAAGCGATAGAGATAGTTCAGTCGCTAACTTCGGTTCCGGCCGAACCGGCACCATCTGTCAGGGGCTCGGTTCGGTCGGTTCCCCTGGTTCCGGATTATACTTTAGAAGAATTTTATGAACCGGAGGAGGAGGAGGAGGAGGGAGAGTATGAAAATAATGATGATGATGGTGATTATGAAAGTCTGGATGAGCCTATTGACCTAGACATCTCCCCAGACAGACCTTCAGGTGTTTCTCCTCCTAGGCTTTCTGAGTCTCCTTCCCACTTTATGTTTTACAAGAAAGTGGCTGAAACCCTCCAGCTTCCTATGGAAGAAGCAGTAGAGGATCAGGAGGAGCCTGATTTTGTTGAGATGATGGACATCCCAGAGTCCAGGAGACTGTCTATTCCCCTCCATAAATCTTTTGGGAAACAGACATTTAAAATTTTAAAAACTCCTAATTCCATACCTCCTGTGGACAGAAGAATGGACAAGAGGTATACTCTTTCAGGCTCGGACACAGAGTTCCTTTCCCAGCAATGCAGCCATGTTGGGGTAGTGCAGGCTACTGCCTGTGATAAGGCAAATATTCCCTTGGCTTCACACCCCCCAGATAAGGACTCCAGGAGGATTGATGCCATGGCAAAGAAACAGTACATGGCAGCATCTTTGGGAGTCAGGCAGGCTAACTATATGGCCTACAGAGCTAGATACCAGAAGTCCAGGTGGGACACTGTGCTGGCTCTAGCTAAACAGGCCCCTGACCAGCTGGCCAAGGAGCTGGAGCGGGTGGCTGCGGATGGGATTGAGGCATCCAAGGTGCAATTTCATGCTGCTGTGGACTCCAATGATGTTTCATCTAGAGTCATGGCTACATCTGTGGTCCTTCAGAGGATGGCTTGGCTCAGATGTACTAGCCTATCACAGGATACCCAGGCTAAGGCCATGGATTTTCCTGTCATTAGTAATTCTCTGTTTGGGGAGCAGACAGAGAACTACATGAAGAAGATGAACGAGTACAGGACCACCTACAGGAGTGTTCAGGCCAAAGAAAGGCAAGCCACTCCTCAGAGACAGCATTCCAGGGGAGGGCAGGCCCTTCAAATGCCTTTACCAAGCCTGGGCCTCCTCTTCTGCTTTGCTCAGAGGGTTCTTTAGAGGAGAGGCAGACAGGGTATGAGCAGGCCTGCTTCCACCCCTCAGCCTAAAGCCTCTGCCAAGCAGACACCCTGATGGGTCTGCCTGGGCGATTCCCAATACCTGTAGGGGCAGCCTGGCTTACTTTGTCCAGGACTGGAAGTCTTTAACATCAGACAAGTGGGTCCTAGAAGTGAGTAAGCCAGGGACTGGTTCTCAGCTTCAAAAATTTCCCAAGATGAGAACCAGATCCTTTCCACCTGCAAATCCATCAGAGACCCTTGCCCTAGAGGCAGAGGTTTCTTCCCTCTTGGCTCTCAGAGCCATAGAAAGGGTTCCTACCCTACACAAGGGCAAAGGATTGTACTCCAGGTACTTCCTAACCCCCCAGAAAGACAGGAGAATGGCGGCCCATCCTGGATCTGAGATATCTAAACAAGCACCTTTTAAAGCCAAAATTCAAAATGGTGACTCTGGTAATAATTCTGCCCTCTCTAAGGCCAGGGGACTGGCTAACCTCCCTGGACCTCAAAGATGCCTATTTTCACATTCCCATCAGGTGCTCCCACAGAAAGTACCTGAGGTTCGAGTTGCCCTCAGGCCACTATCAATTCAGAGCAATGCCCTTTGGCCTAACATCAACCCCAAGGGTGTTCACAAAGTGCCTGGCAGTAGTGGTTGCTTTTCTAAGGAGGAAAAAAGATCTCCATCTTTCCATACTTGGACGACTGACTCATAATGGGTCAGTCTCCAGACCAAGTCAAGTCACATCTTCAGATAACTCAGCAACTGCTCACTTCCTTAGGATTCCTCCTAAACCTTCCAAAGTCAGTTCTCGAGCCAGTACAGCTCCTCACCTTTATAGGGGCAGAGCTGGATACAATAAGAGCAAAGGCCTTCCTTTCCCTGGACAGGGCAAGGACACTAATAGAACTGGCCTCTTCTTTCACCCTTCAGGTGTCTCGACCAGCAAGGCACTTCTTGCAGCTCCTGGGCCACATGGCAGCCTCTACAACAGTGGTCCGGGGGCAAGATTCCAGATGAGGGACATTCAGTGCCACTTAAGAGCCTTCTGGTCCCAGAGAAAGGATTCCCTTACCAAACTAGTCCCAGTGACTCGAGCCCTGATCCAGGCTTTGCAATGGTGGCAGGATCAGGACAATTTAAGACAGGGAGTTCCTTTTGTCACTCAGTCTCATTCACTAATCCTCACCACAGACGCCTCCCTCTTGGGCTGGGGAGCCCACTTGGGGGATCTTACCACCCAAGGGCTGTGGTCACCTCAAGAATCTCTGCTTCACATCAATCTCTTGGAACTCAGAACAGTGTTTCTGACACTGCAAGCTTTTTCCAAGTCTGTACAGAACAAGGTAGTCCAGATCAGAACAGACAATACCACCACAATGCGGTACATCAACAAGCAAGGGGGCACTCGGTCTATGGCCTTGTGCACAGAAGCAATGAAGTTGTGGTCTCTGGCCTATTCCCTGCAAACTTCTCTGATAGCAGTTCACCTCCCAGGGAAGGACAATGTCCTAGCAGATGCTCTCAGCAGGATATCTCAGGGCCACCACGAATGCTCCCTAGATCCCCTAATTTTGGAAGTGATTTTCTCCAGATGGGGCACTCCACAGAGATCTTTTTGCAGCCCCAGACAATCACCAACTTCCTCTCTTTTGCTGCAGACCCCCAGTCTTGGGCTCAGTCCCCCTGGATGCTCTGGTTCTGAATTGGGAAGGGAAGTTCCTGTATGCCCCCCTCCTTCCCTCTCCTGTTCAAGGTGCTAGTCAAGATCAGGTCTCAACTGTGCAAAGTGATTCTGATCGCTCCAGACTGGGCCAGACAGCCCTGGTATCCACTATTGCTGTCCTTAGCAGTCCACCTTCCCCTGTCTCTTCCCAGGAATTACAACCTGTTGATATCCTCTCTGGGAAGGATTTGGTATCCGAATCTCAAATCTCTCAATCTCAAGGCCTGGCTCTTGAAGAGTTAGAGTTTGCTGATCTGCACCTCTCTCAAGGTGTTCTGGATATTCTTAAAGCTTCTCGAAAGCCTTCCACGAGAAGACTTACAACACCAAATGGAAAAGGTTCACTATTTGGTGCTCTGGTAAGCATATTTCTCCAGAATCTGCTGGGTTGCCTACAGTCCTGGACTATATGGTTCATCTCAATGGCTTGGGACTCAGACCAGCTACACTTAAAGTACATTTGGCAGCTGTTTCTGCCTTTTCGTCAGTAGGCAAGCCCTCTTCTCTATCAGTCCATCCTGTATTTTGCAAATTCTTCAAGGGATTGCTACACACCAGTCCTTCCTTCAGGCACCCTGCTCCTGCTCCTGGTTGGGACCTTAATGTTTGCATTGCCCAGCTTATGCAACTCCCTTTTGAGCCTTTGTCCTCTGCAGAGCTTAAGTACTTGACTTGGAAAACTGTGTTTTTGGTAGCCATTACCTCTGCCAGGCACATCAGTGAATTGCAAGCCCTGTCAGTGGAGCCTGATTTCATCTCTTTCCATAGAGATAAAGTGGTCCTAAGAACTAACAGGAAGTTTTTGCCTAAGGTGGTTTCAGATTTCCACCTTAATCAGTCTATGTCTCTCCCTGTTTTCTTCACTGACCATTCCTCCTCTGGGGAGAGGAGGTTGCACAGCCTGGATGTAAAAAGAGCCCTTAGCTACTACATAGAGCACACCAAGGGTCACAGGTTTGAGTCCCTCCAGTTGTTCCTCACTTATGGGGAGGTCGGTAAGGGCAAACCTGCCACTAAAAGATCTATTGCCAGGTGGATTGTCTCTTGTATACAATTCTGCTATGAGAAATTGGGTAGAACCCCACCTTCAGGCCTGAGGGCTCACTCTACTAGAGGTACAGCTGCTTTCCTGGCTGCTGCCAGAAATATTCCTATCTTAGAAATCTGTCAAGCAGCCACCTGGAAAACAGTCCATACATTCACCAAGCATTACTCTCTGGATATCCAGGCTAGGAGTGATGCTCGGTTTGGCACAGCAGTACTTCAGAGCTTTTTCTCAAAGTAGGTTCTGTCCCTCCTCCTTGGAGGTACTGCTTGGTAGTCAGCATATGTCAGAATACAGCAAGACTTCATGTTGTTTGAAGAAAAAATTACTCACCTTAGTAATGTTGTTTCTTCTAATGGAGTCTTGCTGTATTCTGATCCCCTCCCTCCCCTCTCAGAACCTGTTTTTGGGATGTGGGTGGGCAGGAGCAGTGTTGGCACCTAGAGGTGCCCCTTTTCTCACCCTCCTTTATTTTGGGAGTGTGTTGTGTTTTGTTTTTTGGGTTTCCTGACTTGAGTCTTTGCTTTGAAACCAAAAAACCCTTTTTAACAAATTTAGTTGCCAGTTGGCTAGTGTGAGTTTACAGTTTCCACACAGAACGCCTAGTGAGTATAGCTCGTAAAGATCTGACGGTTGGAGTTTAAACAACAGCAGACAGAGGCTTCAACCGAGCTCGAGCTCAGCGTTCCATGCCCTGCATGGAAAGTTAACTCTTTGTTCTCCGGGGCAGTTCAAAGGTTGGTGATCACTGTATATGTCAGAATACAGCAAGACTCCATTAGAAGAAACAACATTACTAAGGTGAGTAATTTTTTCTTTCCTATGCATCCCAGCATCTTTCTGGCTTACCCACTACTTTAAACCTGCAGAAACCTGTTACAGGTCATTCCATTCTTCTTCCCAACTCCATTGTATATCCTCGCAATGGATGCGTTTGGAGTCCAGCTGGTATGCTTATCTAAGGTCTTATCAAACCCAAGAGTCCTGGACTGATCTGGAGTCAGAGCTCCATATCAGTGTCCTGGAGTTGCGGGCTGTTGTTTATTTTTAATTTTTTTTTTTAAGTCTTTGGTAACCGGGTAACGCCCACTAGGCACAAGTGCCTGTTTTCAGGGGCGACCTGGGAGCATTGGGCAGTTAAGTGACTTGCTCAGAGTCACACAGTACGCAAGTAGAGGTTGTGAGAATCAAACCCAGGTCTTGTGTGCTGGATCTACCAAGCTCGTTCACGGCTCATTACTCTTAACTTCTAGGCTATACTGCCAGCCTGTTATGCTTGGTCTTCAGACTTTCCAGGAGCATTATTGCCCCAGTCCCTTGCTGATTCAGACAGACCGTGTCAGTGTGATGCACTACATAAACAAGCAAGGGGGCACTCACTCTTATCCCCTGTGCAGGGACCCGATGAGTGTGTTTGTGGAATGTGCAGTATCTTTCAGGCTCTAGCACTCAGCTGTGTTTCTCCCAAGTGTTCAAAAGATCTCCGCTTACAAACTAAGCAGTCCCTGGTCATGAAATGGAGCTGCTGATCTCTGTAGTACATGACCTCTTCGCAAGATGGGGTCATCCAGAGTTGGATCTTTTTGTGTCCCCATACAACGCAAAGCTGACCCGTTTCTGCTCACTCGCTCTAGGGTCTGGAGTTTTTTAGCGAGTCACATTATCCCTTTTCTGGAAAAGGAGGTTCCTGTTGCACCTTTCCCCTGATGCTGGTGGCTCCCTTCTGACCTCGCCAGATTTGGTTTTGACTTCTGCAGCATCTTGTAGTGTAGCCTTCTGTTAAGCTCCCCTTCGGTTGGGGCCTGCTGTCCCAGGCTCAGGGGTCCATGGTACTTCTGAACCTGTAGTCTCTGCATCTGTATGCCTGTCTCCCAAAGTTGTAGCCATTGCCTGTTTTGGGGTTTCACCCAAGGTGGCGATGCCTTGCTTGTGGCTTGAAAGCCTTCTGTGAGATGCACCAACTCTTTTAAGCAGAAGCTCTTTTCCATATGGTGTGCTTCCCATTTAGTGGACCCATTTGCATGTTCTGTGATGGTAGTCAGGTACCACCGTTTGAGAGGGTTGAACCCTGAGGGTTTTCTGGCAGCACTTGACACCTCGTGTATGTGGGCGGCCTGTGCTGTGGATGTGAAGGAAGCGGTGGCAGCCTACAGTGGAGCTGTGACTGTGGCCTTTGACCTGATAGCTCCAGTCCATGTCCATCCTTTGCTTTCGCGTCTTGGCTTACTGTGGTTTGATGGTGAGCTAAGGTCTATGAAGGCTGTGGGACAGAGGTTAGAAAGGCGTTGGAGAAGATTCCGGGCTCAGGAGGACGAACTAACTTTGAATACTCACTGTGGTGAGTATCAAAGGGCAATCTCTCGTAAGAAGGCAGAATTCCTGTCCAGACAGATTTCGGCCGTTATGAATCAAACTGCTCAACTTTTTGAGGCTCTAGACAGGCTTTATACCCGGCCTGTCTGGAGCCCACGAAAGTTGCGTCATTTGCAAAATGCGAGGAGTTTGCTCATTTTTTCTCAGACAGGGTGACCTCCATTAGGGCTGGGATCTCCTGTTCTGGACAGTTATTATTCATCAGTTGGGAAGGGGATGTCGCAGCGGCTGTCGGTAGTCATGGAGTGAGTTTCGGCCAGTGAGGATGGAGGAGGTCATCAGGGTGATCTCGGGGCTGCAACCTTCCTACTGTGAACTGTACCAAGGCTCATCGCCGCTATTAGAAGGCTGTGTAGAGCAGTTGGATCCAGTATTTGCTCGGATCATCCACTGTTTCTTGTCAGAGGGGGTCTTCCTGGGTGAACTAAAAAGCACGCTCGTGAGACTCCTTTGGAAAAAAATGACTTTGGACCTGGATGTCCTAGCGAATGAAAGACCTGTCTCTAACCTGCTTTTCCTAGATAAGGTTATTGAGAAGATGGTTGCATTGCAGCTTGAGACTGACCTGGAGACCATCCTTATTTATGAGCCTCTCCAGTTGGGGTTTTGGTCACGGTTCAGCACTGAGACTACTTTGGTCAGGGTGCACAATGATCTGCTCATGGCGAGGGATAGAGGCGAGAGAGATCAGTTTTCATTGTGCTAGTTCCCTCCTCTGTATTTGACACCGTTGACCATGGGTGCCTATGGACCATCTCAGGAAATACGTGGGACTCAGTCACAATTATTAGCTGGTCTGAGTGCTTCCTTTGGGGCAGGTCTCAAAGGGTGGTAATGGGTCATTTCTCATCTCGCCCAAAGGACCTGCACTGCAGGGTATCCCAAGAATCAGTCCTTTCGCCCATGTTTTCGGTGTATATGTTACCCCTGGGCAAGATCATTAGGCAGTATGGAGTTGAGTTTCACTACTATGCAGATGACACTTAGCTCTGTTTGTCTTTTGCACCCCAAGACCAAGGGGCGGTGGATGTGCTGAGCAAATACCTGCCCATGATCCAGGACTGGATGTCCTCGAGCTGGCTGAGACTCAAGTCCTGATAAGACTGAAGTACTGGTGCTTGTGCCGGATCACAGAGGGGGACTGACAGTGTCAGAGAGGTTACTGAATCTTTGCCTTGGTATCTCTCATCTTGACACTGTCCAGCATGTGAAGAATCTAGGCATCATTCTGGACAAAGAGCTGATATCTGAGGCTCAAATGTTGGCGGTCATCTGGAGTGGTTTCTACCATCTTAGAAATATTAGCCAGATTCATTCCCTTGTCACCCCCTGAGGACCTGCCTTCGCTGGTGCACCCTTTTGTGATGTCTTGTCTTGACCACTGCAACACCCTCTACTTCGGGGTTAGTGGAGGTGTGTTGTGATGCCTGCAGTTGGTGCAGAATGCGGCTGCAAGACTACTGACAGGCCTTCCTAGGTCGAGTCACATTACTCTGGCACTGTGGGAACTGCACTGGCTGCTGGTCAAGTGGCACATCTCTTATAAGTTCAGGTTGTTAACCTATAAGACCCTGCGCAGGCTGGGTCCAGGCTACCTGCGTGATCTCCTACAGTACATCCTGTATTGTCCCGCTTGCTCTCTCCGTTCTTCCGAAGAGGGCCTCTTGGTGGTCCCCAAGAATAGACTTAAAACATCTGGGGACATAGCCTTCAGTGTGGCAGGAGCGGTAATATGCAGTTCACTACCGAGGGCTCAGAGGAGGTCCCTTCAGTTGAAGCATTCAACAAAAGGTCTTAAAATCTACCTGTTTGCATAGGTGTTTGGGTCCACTGTGGATTTTATCTGATCTTAGTTGATTAATTTATTTGTAATTTTGGAGTTTATATTGTCACACTTGCATTGGTCGTTTAGTATTAGTATTGATTGAGTTTACTGATGTGTTACTTTGTAATGGCGCCCTGGGCCTCCGAGGAAGGGCGCCAGAAATAAATAAAACAACTACTAGTACTGTGCTGGATTACTTTCTGTCTCTGACTCTGGTCTCCAGTACTCATCCATTTAGGGGTGCTTGGCTGCTGTTCAGGCTTTCCATGCCCCTATTGATGGGCACACAGTGACACAATTACAACTCTAAAGGGTATTCTACACGTGTCCCTCCGTTTGTACACCAGTTGCACCTTGGGACCTGAATTTCGTTCTAGAGAAATTGATTTTGTCTCTATCTGAGCCTGCTGTGACCTATGAAATACATTTTCTTTCATGGAAAACACTGTTTTGCCATTACTTCTGTCCGTAGGATTTCCGAGCTTCAGGCTCAGATGCATGGGCTTCCTTATTTGATTTTAAGCAGGGTGTCTTTGCAGACCAGTCATTGTTTTCTGCCAAAGGTCTTTGATTTTTTATTGAATTAGACCATACTCCTTCCTGTGCATTGTCCAGAGCATACTAACAAGGGTGAGGCATTGCTCCATACATTTGATGTACATATATATATGTTAGCTTGGCTGATTCCCTGTAAACAGTCTGTATCTGTCTCTGAGTTAATTTGCTGTTATGTCTGTCTGTATATAACCTATGTGACGTGGAACCTTTGTAAATGAGTCTGTGACTCAAAGGTACTTTCCGAATCTGTAATAAATAAATAAATAAAATATAACGCTGTGTTTCGATCTTGATTGCACTAAGGACTGCAGAACGTTTTTGTTTGGTTTGCCCCTGGAAAAGAATGCACCCCTATGACTGTACAGTGCCTGTTCAAATGGCTGGCAAACTGTACTGTTTTTTGGTTATAGGAAGTATAGTAAGTAACTTCCTGGCTCTGTCCGTGGCCATTCTGCACATGGTATGGCCACTTATGTTGCTTGCTTTCAGAATGTTTCTTGACATATGTGCTGCTCTCACCTGGAGCATTGTGCATGCTTTCACTAAGCGCTATAGTCTAGACATCGTCTTTTACATACATGCTGGTCTTGTGGTGTTGCAAGGCCTTCCATCATGATGCCATATCACACTTTGCCATCCTCCCTGAATATCTTGTGTGATGCCTGGGAATTGTTCCAAAGGTGTGGCCCAATGAAGGAGATATCCTCAATGAAGATGGAAGAGTTACTCACCGTAACTGAATTATAGGAGAATCTCCTCCACTGGGCCACAGCGCATCCACCTTTCTTATGCTTACTGAGGTATAAGCTGCCAGGTGTCTATATCTGCCTTATGTATACTATGGTTCCAGTCCCATGCCTCTCCTTTGTGCTTGGTACTGGTTTGGTCTCCTGATTCCTCACAGTAAGAGGCCCTCCTAGCTTATCTGAGGAGCAGTGGGGTCCCCCACCCAAAAAATTATATAGGTGCTGATGTTGCGCATCATTGTGGGCGGCCCCAGCTAGCAAAAGTTTCTGCGTGGCCCTGAAGCCAACAGCTTACAGTTCCAAAGATGTGGTCCAGTGGAGGACATTCTCTCGAAGATGTACTATTACTAGTAACTGTTATTTCAGGATTAATAGATGTAGTACCTACTGTAAGTTGTCCTATGGTTCAGAAGGGCAAACAAGTCCTTTGACTAGAGCCAGTAATTTGTAGCTCATTGCTGTAGTACTGGATTACAGGATTCTGCAATCCCCCCATTACCTGTCAGTTGTGCACCACTGAATTTTTCTACTGTAGAAATGGTAATAATGGCAAAAAAGTAGAATTCCTCATGGCAGCCTCTTAGAAACAAAGTACCAGATGCCCTAAGACCTTCTCCTTTCTTTATATTTTTAGATTATAAAGTCAAATTATTGTGACATGGTTCATTGTAGTTTCCCAGTGGGTATCAAATCTAAGCCTTTGACCCTTATTTCAGTACAGTTGTGTAAGATAACTGGCACAGAAAGGGGGGTACTGAACTTTGTCACCAGTGATGAGAATAGCACACTACTGAACTTTGTCACCAGTGATGAAAGTTGTACAGAGTTTTCTGTGTTACAGCTGTGATAAACACAGTTTAATTAAGTTGCACAAATGGGTTTCAGCTACTACTTTAAAAGTCCAGAGGTATGGTTCCCTCTACAGATTATTGCAGTTTACAGTGGCTTTTTTGATATTTTCATCCTCCATATTGAATTTCTTCAGACAGAACAAATAGCCTGCTTCTGTAACAGGAAAAACAGCACTTAAAAAGCAAACGGAATGGTAAAAACTAATACAAGCACACTCTTTCCCATAGCAAAATGGAGGAGGGAGGCCAGCCTGGTGGTGAAACATAGAAACATAGAATTTGACGGCAGATAAGGACCGCTTGGCCCACCCAGTCTGCCCATTTCCCTACCTAATGGATAAGCTGCAGATCCTAGTTAACCAGCAGCCTACTTCTTTCTGCCCCAACCCCCTAGACTTGCCTTATGACTGTCCCATGCATGCTTGAATTCCACCGTTTTTGACTCCACAACCTCCTCTGGAAGGCCGTTCCATGCATCCACAACCCTCTCTGTGAAAAATACTTTAAATTACCTCTGAGCCGCCTATCTTCAAATTGTGCCCCTTGTTCTTGCACACCTCTTGTTTTGAAAGATGCTACCCTCTTGGACTTTGTTGATTCCCTGAGGTACTTGAAGGTTTCTATCATGTCCCCTCCCTCCTTTCCTCGAGGCTATATATTAAGCTCCTTAAGTCTCTCTTCATATGTCTTCCGGTGCAGACCCTGCACTATTTTAGTTAGATCCTCTGGACAGCTTGCATCCTGTCTATGTCTTTATGAGACTGGGTCTCCAGAACTGCATGCAGTACTCCAGATGGGGTCTGACCAGCTGTCTGTACAGAGGGATAATGACTTCCTGTTTTCTACTGGTGATGCCTCTCCCTATGCATCCCAGTATCCCCCCAGCCCTCCTTGCTGCCCTCTCACATTGCTTGCCCACCTTTAGGTCATCTGATATGACTACCCCCAGGTCCCTTTCCATTTTTGTTGTTGTTAGTATCTCACCCACCCATTGTGTATTCTTCCCCTGGGTTTTGTTTCCAGGTGCATTACCTGCACTTCTTAGCATTGAATCTAAGCTGCCATACATTTGACCATTCTTCTAACCTTGCCAAGTCCCTTCTCATCCTTTCCACCCCACCTTGTGTATCAACTCTGTTGCAGATCTTTGTCTCATCTGCAAGGGAGCATACTTTCCTTCCAGTCCCTCTGCAATGTAAACATAAGAGACATTGAGAGGGGACCGTTCTAATACTGAACCCTGCGGTACCCCACTAGTAACCCCCTTTCTTCAGAGTGGACTCCATTTACTATTACTGTCTGTGTCCTATTCTCCAGCCAATTCTTTACCCAGGCTGTCATCTTGGGACCCACTCCCAGGCTGGCTAACTTGTATATTAATCTTTGTGTGGGACTGTGTCAAATGCCTTGCTAAAGTCTGCAGGTAGGCCATGTCCACAGCCCTCCCTGATCTACTACTTTGGTCACCCAGTCAAAGAAATCTATCAGATTTGTCTGGCATGACCTTCCGCTAGAATCCATGCTGCCTTGGGTCCTGTGCCCCTCTGGCCTCTAGATACTCGACAGTTCTTTCCTTCAGAAGTGATTCCATCATTTTCCCTACCACTGAGGTTAAGCTAACAGGTCTGTAGTTTCCTGCTTCTGCCTTGCTCCCACTTTTGTGAAGGGGAATCACATCTGCCCTCCTCCAGTCCTCGGGTACCACCTCATCCTCCCATGATTTGTTAAAGAGGGTAGTCAATGGTGTCACTAGTTCTACCCTTAGTTCTTTTAGAATTCTGGGATGAATCCCATCAGGCCCCATTGCTTTGTCCACCTTCAGTTTTAAGAGTTCTTTCAGAATCCTTTCTTCTGTAAATGGGCTGGTATCAACTTCTGTATCCAGAGTGTTTCTACTGTTTGTTTTAGGTACCTCCTCTTCCTTTGTAAATACTGAGCAAAAATATTTGTTTAGTATCTCTGCCTTTCACAGTCACCCTCTGCCCACCCTCCCTCCCCTTTATTAAGCCTCACTATCCCTCCTTGGTCTTCCTTTGCTCCTGATGTACCTATAAAAGGTTTTATCCCCTTCTTAACCGAGTTGGCTATCTTTTCCTTGGTTTGGGCCTTTGCTGTTCTGACTGCCTTCCCAGCTTCCTTTTGCTTTAACTGATACAGTTCTCTGTCCTGCTCCTTCTGTGATTCCTTGTACTTCCTGAATGCTTTCTTTTTCTCTTGAACCTTCACTGCCACTTCCTTTGAGAACCATAGTGGTTTCTTACATCGTTTCGTTTTGTTTATTTGCTTCACACAAAGGCTTGTTACCTCTGTGATGGCAGTTTTTTATTATTCCCCATTGTTCTTCCACCCCTCCTTCCTGCGCATTTGCTAGTGCATTCGTTAGACACTCACCCATTTTGGCAAAGTCAGCCTTCCTAAAGTCCAGTACTTTTGCCTTTGTATGACTTGACTCTATTGCTGTGTTTATTGTGAACCATACTGTTCGATGATCGCTAGTTCCCAGATGTCTACCCACTTCTACATCTGTGATCCTCTCTTCATCTCCATTTGAGAGAACCAGGTCTAAGATTGCTCCCTCTCGAGTGGGCTCCAATACTAGTTGTCTAAGGCATGCCCCCTGTAGAGCATCTAGAATAACCCCACTCTTCGAAGTGGCTGCTGCAGCTGCACTCCAGTTAACATCTGGCATATTCAGATCACCCATTAGCAATATCTCCCCTTTTTCTGCCATTCTAAGTATACTTTCTATCATTTCCTTGTCCATTTCCTCCCCCTTAGAAGGGGGTCTGTATACAACCCCTGTGCGGATTGTGTTCCCATTGCCGGTCTCCAAATTTACCCACAGTGCTTCTTCTCCTCCCTGTTTTCCCTTTTGTTCTGTTGCTTTGATTCCTTCCCTTATGTAAAGAGCTACTCCCCCTCCTCTTTTACCCTCCCTGTCCTTCCTGTAGATAGTGTATCCTGGTATGTTTATGTCCCAGTCATGATTTTGTGTGTACCATGTTTCTGTGACTGCCACGATATCCAGATGTTCCTCCTCCATCAAGGCCACTAATTCAGGAAGCTTGTTACTCAGATTACGGGCATTGGTACTCATTGCTCTCAATTTTTGATGGCTTTACCTTCTGTTGCAGCATCCCCCACTGACCTTTCTACTTCAGTCTTTTTCTAATTTAGTACCCTGTTTTGTAGGGAGAGGCTGGGATTTTCCTGCTGCTTATCAGTGCCTCCCCCCTTGACTAGTTTAAAAGCTTGCCAATGAAGCATTTAAACCGATTGCTCAAAAGACTTGTTCCCTTCCTGGACAGATGCAGACCATCCTGCCAGTATAGGCTGGTGTCCCTCCAGGTGGAACCCTAGTCCCCAATGAAGCCAAACCCCTGTTCTCCACACCATTTTTTCAACCACTCATTAAACTGCATGGTGCAAAGTACCCTTGCCTCACTCATGCCATTGACAGGCAGCACCTCTGAGAAGGATACTGTGTGTGCTACTTGTCTTAGGCCCCTCCCCAATTCTACAAAGTCATTTCTGCACTGCTCTAATCTCGTGTTGAGCCAAGTCATTTGTCCCTAGGTGGACAATGACATCCAGCTCAGACTCCCGTACAGCTGTTCTCGTGATCCTGAGGATGCACTTCCTCTCCCTCTAAGCCATGGCACCAGGCAGGCACCTTACTTCAGTTTTCCCTGCTCCCCCCAGTTCTATCCCCCTAATAATTGAGTCCCCCACCAGGAGCTGCTTCCTTTCCTTGTGGTGTCCTCTGTCTCCTTCCTGTGGGCCTCCCTTGTGATAGCTGTCCTCAGCCTCCTTAGTCTCCTCTGTGGGTGCATCCATAGGGGAGCTATGCTCCCCCAGAATTGTGTATGGATTGTGGAGTGGAACAACTGACTGGATGTGCCTCTGTTCTACCATCCTCACCCTCCCTGAGCCCACTGGGCTCCCCCATGGCCCAGCGGGTAGTACACTGCATTCTCACGCTGAGGCACCATGTGTGCCTTACCTTTTCCCACGACAGTGATCCAACTTTGGGAATGGACCTTGGTCGCCGAGGGTTTGCCAGGGCGGGAGAGGATTGAGCATCCGATGGACTGCTCTCTCTTCCTAGGATAGGGAGGCACGTCAGTCCTGCACATGTCTACCACCAGGTGGAGGTCTAGTGTCAGTGCATCGTGAGCCGCAAGAACAGGAGGGTGATGGAGTGTGAAGTCAGCCGTGCACACCTACTCGCATGATGCTCTTACAGCAAGGTGTGGGGAGACAACAGGAAAAATGGAGGCTTGGGCTGTGTGAAGCCCTACCCATGTCTCAGCTGTCTGCCCTACTGCTGCGG
This sequence comes from Neoceratodus forsteri, assembly GCA_016271365.2. Taxonomy (NCBI): domain Eukaryota; kingdom Metazoa; phylum Chordata; order Ceratodontiformes; family Ceratodontidae; genus Neoceratodus; species Neoceratodus forsteri. Next base: position 350,510,677 of record CM057456.1, read on the forward strand.
TCCGTGGCAATGCTGGGTATGTTTGTTTGGGGGAAGGGGGACAAATCTTTGTGGCAAAAAGAAAAATGGGTGGGGATATTTTCCAGAAGTCTCATGTATTCTGCGTTACATAGTGTCCTTGTCTTCATTCTTTCTTTATAAATGGAGGTTAAATAGAGGTTTTTGTGTCCCCTTTATCACTGCAAGACCCCTTTTGACTCACAGCTGACTCCCAGTCCTGGCCCTCACCATCCTGGTGGCTTATCTGCTGGTTGTGGCCCCCACTGATTACCCTTGCGTGGCAGGACCAGGTGTGGAGGGCTGCATCCCCCCCAACACTAGTTGCGCATCCAGATTTTGCCAGCAGAGCCCAGTCAGTGGTGCAGGACCTGTGGGGACAGTGCTGTCCTCACTGGGGTTTTTCCACCTTAGTTTTCACCCCACCCACTTGCCGGATATTGCACACAGCTCCATACTGACTTCGACATGCTCAGTATCCCCTGTATCTCTCAAGCGGCAGAACACAGTGCCATCCCACTATAGGCTGGGAACGCTGCCAAGTGGCAGCACTGTGCTCGGGGCCACTGTGCCAGCTTCCTAAGCTTGCTTCCGAACTTGCATCATCAGCATGAGAATGCAGTGTACTACCCGCTGGGCCATGGGGAAGCCCATAGCTGTCTCAATGTTTTGATTTTATCATGTAGTTTCCATGCACTGTTCTGTGATAGAACTCCCTCTGTAGCCCCTCTCCCAAGACACATCTGGAAACAAGTAGTTATTACAGTATCTCACCCTGCTCAATCTGATGAAAACATTTACATAAATAAATACATAAGTCTTTCTCTTTAATCCTATTCTTTTTCTCTTTGTTTTCATCTGTGTGGTCTGGCAAATGCTGTAGCTGTAACCATATTTGGGATCAGGATTCAGATTTTGGCATGGGAGTATTGCAAAAACTTGGGGCATCCCATGCATAAATGCTTTAGGGGAAACACTGTAGACAGCTACTGTGCAGTTGGTATGGCAACCTGCGCTATGGAACTGAAGTAAGGCTGCCATAACATATTCATTGGGTATTATTATTTTTCTGTGTTTTACCCCAGTTCTTCCTGTCCCTACTCTAATGCTCTTGACTACCTCAGCTGCACCCTTCTTCCTGTGGACAGGAATGCGTTGATCAGCTGCTGTTACAGTAGGTGCCAGTGAAACTCCTCAACTGAGCCAGCAGGGGAAGTAAGAATGTCCAGCAACCTACTTCCTCCTTCTTGGCAGCTAAGCATCACCCTTCTGTGGTGCCTCCGGCCCCAGCCAGCTGTAATGTACAATTCCTCGGCTAACGTGTGAACTCCCGTCTCCCCGGCTGCAGTGTGAGGTTAAGTTAATTTTTCCAAGGACTTGTGCTGCAGCTTTTTCTGGTGTTTCACAAGGATAGCGTAGTATTGCAAACTTGCCCCAAATTCCTGCCAGAGTTTGCATTTGATTTCATGTTAAAGAAGTCTGTTGATTTGTCTTCTCATTTCCTTCTACTCAGAACCTGGGGAAGTGCTTTTGCACTCTTTGAACATCCACAGAATCCTTCAGTACTGTTTGGACCATACAGAAGACTGTACCCATGCTTCCCAGATTTTTGGACAAAGGCTTGCCCCTGGTGCTCGGGGCAAGGGAGGCAAACAGTGCCTTTGCGAGTGAATCTTCTCCTGTATCCTGTGTTACAGGCAGACAGAGAAGTTTCTGTCCAGTATTTTTGCAGGGCATATACCACCAGGTTCATGGTAGCTTCTGTGGCCTGTTTTAGGTTTGTTTTAGCTGCTCTCATTTGCAAAACGTCTGCCTGGTCCAGGATCCATGTTTTTGCTAAGCATTATAGTCTGGGCTGATCTCCCATTGGAGAGTTGGATTAACCTGCAATGCCTACTTTCCTGAAGAGTTGGTCCACTGTTTCAACAGCCACCCAGCTAGAGTTGATACTACTTGGTAGTCATTCAGTATATCATAGCTCTGTGCAGATATCCTCAAAGAAGGTATTAGGTTCATTACTTACCAGTAACAGTAGATTTTCATAGAGGATCTCCATAGAACCATATCTTCTAGGGGCGTGGATATAGTTCACTTATCCATACGTTGGCAGTTCCACTGGAACAATGTTATTGGCCGGAACATCTTTAAGATGAGCTCCTCCCACCACCCAGGTGGTATATCCCCAACTCTGCCCCGTGATGTCAGATCTTACCACTGGAAGAACAGGTCATCTCCTTTGTGCTCCTGCTTAAGATTTTTTCCGCCATAAGCGAACCTTCTTTTCGAATAAAAGTTTATTTCTTTAGCTTAATTGTGCAGTTCTTTCAACTCTGTCTCTGGACCAATGATGGAACATGAGAAACCAGATTCAGATTCTGCATTAAGTGCCAGCAGAAGATGTTGGTCACTGATCTGCATGACACGTGCGTGTACTGCCTAGGCAGGCAATACGATGTAGTTGGGTGTGGCCTGTGCTTGCTGAGACCCTCTAGGACAGGAAGCTCCAGCTCCCACTGGGTTAGCCTTCAAAGAGTGCTCTGAAGGACCACAAGAAGACCTCAACTGTGGCTGGGTCAGCTAAACAACTTGTGGCCCTTGAGACGGAAATGACGACTGCCATCGCTGGCACCACCTTGGTCTCGGCACTGTTCCCTGGGGCCAGTGTCGGAGGGTCTTTAACGGGCCAGTTCCATGATATGTGTCTGTCCCTCCAGATGTTATGGGAGAGCCCTGCTCTCCACAGTTCAAAATCCAAATGCTGCCGGCGCCAGTTGTGTGACCGGGAGCTATCGAGTTCCTCCTGTCCCCTCAACTTTCCCAACCGCTGTAGAGTGCCCTCAGCCAAGTGGTAGGTCGGGCAGGTCTAGGGCTCTTAGCTCAGCTGTCAAGCCAGTTGTCCTCAGCTCCAGTAAAGCAGGCCATTGACATATTTCTTGAGCCTGTCTACCAGTTGTCAGATGAGGCTACGAAGTCTGTCTCGCAGACCTCGGTGCTCCCAGTCCTCAGTCAGGAGGACGTGGACCAGTCTGTGCCCCTGGTCGATCCTTCCAGGGACCACCTCCACCCTGGGTCAGGTCTTTGCCTATGTTCAGTGTCGGTAGGTGCATTATTCACAGTCATTCATGGCCAACCGCAAAAAGACTTTTCTCGCCATCAGCCATCTGGTTGATGTTGATGTTGAGGTCGCGGTCGAAGCACTTGTGTTCTCGATTCCACTCAACTGGGAGGCACCACCATTGGCATTCCTCAACTACCTCATTGTCTGATGAGTAGAGTCACCAATGCAAGATGCGCCAGTGCTGCAAGGAATTCCTCTGCCAGCAGCAGGCCATCATGGGGCAGGGCTCTACTCCAAGAAACTTCTGTCCCCTGGCATCTGCCAGTGACTGCCCCACTGGTCCAAATTCCACAAGTGATTTCCACATCTGCTTCACCATTATTTAGGGTTGAGCCACCACCATGACAGCCACCAGTCAGTACTCTGATCAAGGAGGTCAGCCGTTCAGCCACCAGCTTGTCAGGCTGATTGTTGGTTAGGGTCACCCTAAGTAAGGATTACTGGGAGATCTGTGGCGAACAACGACCGAGGGCCATTTTTGAGGAGCAGTCGAACGACTTGGAACAGGAGTCCATGGCCTCCTCTTGGACTCAGCTCTTCGACCATAATTCGGTTGAGGAGCCTTCCACTGAGCATGGCCTGGTTACCTTTGGTGAGCTGCTCCAGCTTATCTCAGAGTCCACATCCATACCATTTGAGTCAGTCCAGAAAAGGACTAAGTACCCTCTCACAGACACTTTGTACTGGGATTAGTCCTTGGGGGTTGCCTTCCCAGTGGCTGAGGACATCTTGGGACCATCCCTGGAGCTTTGGCAACATCCTGCCCAGCGAACTCGGCCCGCATGGTCCATAAGTACTCAGTTCCTATGGACTCCCTTTCAGGATTTCAGACCATCCCTCGGCTGAAGGTGTGGTCGCAGATTGTGTTCTGTAAATCCAGACACTAGGGGGACATGGATAAGCCTTCAGACAAAGAGTCCTGTAAGATTGACCATGCCACAAAAAAGTGTACACCGCAGCCACTCTAGGTCTCCAACAGGCTAACTGTGCCATAATGATGGCTAACTGTGATCTTTCCTGATGTTAATTTTTGACGCAGTACTCCGTCTCCATCCAGAGCAGTGACTGGCAGTGAGGCTCATCAGAGACTAAGGTCAATCCCTGGCTAAACACCAGCTCCAGAAAGTCTTGGACATGGGTTATTCTTGCGCCCATGTGGTAGCAGCTGCTGTCTCAAGACGTCGCAGGGCCCGGCTGCATTTGTTCACCTTTATGGTGGACACCCAACAGAAGCTGGCTGATGTCCTTTTCTGGGCACCGACCTCTTTGGCCCTAGGGAGGAAGAGCATCTCACCCGGATAGAAAAGTCCAGTGCCACCCTTGACTCTCTGACCTCATCCCAGAAGGAGCAGAAGAAAAAGCGTAAAAAGCAGGCTTTTCATACCAGTCTTTTCAGTCACAGCCTCCCCAGCAGGGGTAATTTTAGGCTTGGTGCTCCAAGCCGAAGTCTGAGGGACCAAGTTTCAAAAAGGGGGGAGGGCAGGGGTAGTGGTGCCCATGCAAAAGCTGCCCAGTGATGGGTTGTGGGATGTCGTCCTTCCACCTGTCCTGTCCCCAACTGCTGTCCCAGTCAGAGCCCGGCTACATCACTTCTTGCCACATTGGTCCACTATTACAAAGGACAAGTGGGTGATGGACATAGTGGGCAGAGGATTCTCTAGACTTCGAGGCTCTCCCGCCATACTGCCTCTGTGCGTCTCGGGAGTCCAAGATGTCTCAGGACAATGTTCTCAACCCTCAGGAAGGATATTGCTCAGCTCCTTGTGAAAGGGCCAAAAACCCATGTGCTGGACATGCTTACCAGTCAGGGTTACATGTCAAGGTACTTCCTGGTCCCAAAACAGACTGGGGGATGGAGCCCCATACTGGATCTGCATGATCTCAACCATTTCATGCAGAAATGCAAGTTCCAGATGGTCACTCTGTACCACATTATTCCATCCCTTGAGCAAAACATGGGATTTTATTCCCTAGTCCTCGGGGATGTGTTCTTCCACATTCTCATCCCTGGGTCCCACTGCCGTTACCTTCAGTTCCAAGCGGAAGTGGTCCTGTACCAATTCCAGGTCATGCCCTTCGGCCTCTCCTATACACTCAGGATCTTCGCCAAATGAATGGCAGTGTTGGCGGTCCACCTGTGGAATCTTGGGGTCAGAGTGTACCCTACACTAGATGACTGGCTGATAACTGGTCCATCCAGGGAGGTCGCGGATAGAGCCACAGACCTGACTCTCCAGACCTGCTGAGACTTGGGCCGGTTGTTCAACCCGGACAAGTATGAACTGGTACCAAAGCAGGTGATCAAGTTCATCAGGGCAAAACTAGACTCCTTGCGGACCAATGACCTCTTCCCGGCAGACTGGGCACTGGGATTACGTCTTTTGCTCGATCATTTCAGGTTGGGCTCTTGTTCCCTGCCCAGGATTTCCTATGGCTGCTGGGGTACATGGCATCCTGCACCAGCGTAGTCTGCTGGGCCTGCTGGCGAATGCGCCACCTTCAGTGGTAGCTGGGCCGTCAGTGATCCCAGTGCCTAAGCCATTTGGACCAGCCTGTCACAGTGACCCAGCTGATGTGGAACACCATCCAGTAGTGACTTGTTGCAGAACATCTGGAGGAAGGAATCCCACTTGTCTGCCCAGAGCCGACTGTCACACTGACAGCTAATGCGTCTGGTAGTGTAGTGAGCACACCTGGGAGACCACATGGTCCACAGGTTCTGGTCACCCAGGAAGTTCCATCACCGCATAAACCTACTGAAGCTCCATGCAGTGTGCTTGGCTCTGATGGAATTGGCTCTGCCAGTTGTGGGTCAGGTCGTTAAGGTCCAGACAGACAACACTTTGACCATATTTTACTTGAACAGACAGGGCGGCACACACTCCCTTCATCTGTGTCAGGAGGCATGCTACACCTGGACCCTCGTGCGCAGCCTGGGTGCTGATCTCTTAGTGATTCATGTCACGGGGGAGAACAGTCAGCTGGCAGACACTCTCAGCCATGTAGGAGAGATGTCGCACAAGTGGTCTCTGTATCAGGAGGTGTTGCTTCACCTGCTCTTCCTGTAAGGTTTACCCTCAGTGGACCTGTTTGCCTCCTGGGAGAATGCCAAACTGAGGCTGTTTTGTGCCCTCCCCCTATAGTCTGGGACACTGATGGGGGATGCCTTTGTGAGGCCTTGGACCCCAGGCCTCGTGTACCCCTTTCCTCCCTTCCTCCTGATCCACAGAGTACTGGTCAAGGTCAGGAAGGACAAGGCACAGATTATCCTGATAGTGGTAGACTGGCCAAGGAATTATTCTGATAGCTCTAGACTGGTCAAGGCAGTTCTGTTACTTGGATCTCTGCAGTGACTGCCTCTCTGCCCAGACCTGCTGACCAAACTTCAAGGGATGGTCCTGCACCTGGACCTTCACTCCCTGCTCCTCACGCCCTAGTTCTTGAGCGGCTAGAGTTCCAGGCCTTGGGTCTCTCTGAGAATGTCCTTCACGTGATGGAGGCTTCCAGGAAAGTTATCTCATAGGTGCCATGCCTTTAAATGGAAGAGATTATCTTACTTTGAGAGGGCTCTTGCAGTAGGTAATTACATATAGGACTGACACCGGCCGGCGGCAGGACCCCCCGGAAAAATTTCTAGCTAGCAGTCCCTGGCGAGGGACCGCCCCCACGTCAGGTGACCGGCGTCATACGACGTCGGTATAAAGGGGTGGTCCCGGACACCTGCCTTCCAGTTCTTTCCGGCCGTTAGCTCGTGCAGCGCCTCATGTTAAAGTTCGTGCTTCGTCAGCCCTATCTTTTGTCGGTTTTACCGAAAAATAGTTATTCCTTTTCTTATAACGTCAGGTCATCGTCGGTGTCTGTGCCCCTACACCCTCCGAGCCCAAAAACAAGTGCGACTCGTCTGGCCAACTGCCACACAAGGCCAAGGACCATTCCCTGTGCCTTTTCTGCCTAGGCTCCCGATCATCCGGTCGAGAAGTCGCCAGCACTGCCTTAATCTCATCGTGGCTACCCAAACGGCGCTAACAGTCCCTGGAAGCCCATCTACTCAAGAAGAAGATGAGTTCCATGGAAAAGGAGCTGTGTTAAGGCAGGTGTCTACTTCCAAGGACATCGGGAGAAGGGACAAGGAGAGGCACTGGAGAAGACCTTCGACTGCGCCTCCGTGGGAGACGAGGACTCAGGTAACATCCCCCATGGGACCGCCTCGACGGCCGCCTCAAGATTTTGAGGCGTTGTCGGCCCGCCTGTCTGGCTCGCGCTGGGCCTTGCGGGCACCTCCGGGCTTTTGAGGCCTCCACATCGGTCCGCCGCGACTTGCGGCCCACCGGGCGTAGCACCCATGAATCGACGCCGGCTCCTCGACGTCCGCATGGAGAGGGTCGGGTAGATGCCCAACCCTTCGGGCGCACGCGGCCACCACCCTCCGGACCGGCCGATCCTTCCTCTTGTCCCCTCTCCGGAGATGGCTTCCGTAGGCGCCACGAGCTCGCCAAACCGCACGCCGGCTGCTCCGACGCCGGCGGCGACGGAACCGACGACGGACCCCCCCACATCCGTTGTACCCGGTTCCCCGCAGCCTTTGCTGTCATCCGGGGGCTCAGAGTCCCCCCAGCCTCACTCCGGGACTTTCTCTCCTCCATCCCCGGATGATGGGGGGGATCTTCCTCCTCCGTCAGACACTCCTCTGTTGGAACCGGATCTGACGTCGGCCCCCCCCGGACACCAGCCCTAACGCCGGTACCTCCGACGCAGACACCAGGAGACATCCCGCTCCCGGATGTCCCCCCTCTGACAGGCCCTCTGCCTTCCGGGCCCTCCAATGTGGACCCGCCCGGGAGGCCGCCGGCCAGGCCGTCTGCCCCGGCAGCACCCCCGGCTCCCGGGTACCCTCCGTCTTATCTGACGCCGTCGTACCCGGGACCACAGTATCCGGCACCGCAGTACCCGACGCTGGTTTTCCCAACGCCGCAGTACCAGACGCCACAATACCTGATGCCGGGTTTCCGCAGCCGGGTTTCGGATACTCTCCTTATGGGTATAACCAGTACCCTTTTTCCCCTCCTCCTCCACCTCCACCCCCACAGCCGCCGGTGGATCTGCAGGAGACTCTGGCCTCCTGGTGGGCTGAGGCCAAGGCTCAGCTCACCAAGGAGGTCGAGAGCTGCCTTACGACGATGGTGCCACCCCAGGTTCCCGTACGTCCCAGGCGGCACACTCCCTCTCCACCTCCGGACTCCAGGGCTCTCCCGTCTGGGTCCAGAGAGGGGCAGGATACGCGTTTACGGGTACCACCCAAGGAAACCGTTCCTCCCCCGAGTCGGATAAGGGAGTCTTATTCTTCTTCCTCTTCACTCTCGGATTCCTCGGACTCCTCCGAAGGGTGTTCCAAGAGAGACGACTAGCCCCGCTCTCCGTCGAAGCCCCGGCCGAGGACTCCTCCGAAATCTCCTCCGGAGGATCCATCTTTTACGGAGTTGCTCAGAAGAATCCAGGAGGTGCATCAGTGGCACTCTTTGGAACCAGATCCTCAGCGACTGAAACTCGCCGAACATCTGGATCTGCCCTTGACAGCTCCTACTTCAGTGCCACCCTGGACAGAGCCTCACGCCGCCCTTGTCACCACGATATGGAAACAACCATCGGCGTTAGCCCCACTTCCAAGGAAGTCGAACAGGCTATACCAGGCTCCTGAGGGTGTTGACTACCTAGACTCTCACCCTCGGGCCGACTCGGTCGTGATCAGCGCCGCTCATGGCCAGTCGGCTCACCCAAAACATCTCTGCCTCCCCTCCTGATAAGGAATCTCCTTCTGGACCAGTATGGACGAAGATTTACGCCCTCCACACTGGGAGTTCGGCCTGAACCACGCCAGCCACATGGGGGTTACCAGAAGGCTGTCCTTACTCAGGTGGAATCTGTTGGACTCCTGCCTGACTCCCAAGTCAAACAGGAGTTAGCCGACCTCGTCCGTTCTGCTCGTTCGGCCAGACGCCACATTCTGCGGGCAACATACGATGCAGTGGACACTGCCGGGTGGAGCTCCGCTTTCGCCGTTGGTCTACGGCGTCATGCCTGGCTCCGCGTGTCAGGGTTGGTCCCGGAAGTGCAATCTGCCATTCAGGAAGCACCTTTCCGGGGGCCGGTGCTTTTCGGAGGTGATGTCAAGGACATCATCACTGATTTGCAGGAGAAGGGGACGGCCCTGAAATCAGTGGATTCCATGTACCGTCCCCAACAACAGCAGCGACGTCCCTTTCGCAGACTGATTCGGCCAAAGGCGAAACCACAGGGAAGGCGGGCCACCAAACGTCGGGCCCCCGCAGCTGCTAAGCCCCGCCCAAAAAAGCAGCGGGTGCTTCAGCTGCCACGCTGCCCCACACCACCTGACTCCTTTCCTCTCCCACCGCCTCTGGACTTTCCAGAGGAACTGGTAGGAGGGAGGTTTTCCCTCCACCTTCCGGGATGGGAGAGGATAACCACGGATTCTTGGGTGCTTCAGCTTATAGCGGAAGGGCACTCAATAGAGTTTCTTCAGAAACCACCCCGCCACCCCCCTCGGAGGTCGTCTTATTCAAGGGAACACCTTCCTTTGGTCCGGGAAGAAATCTCGGCTCTTCTCATGAAGCAGGCGATAGAACCCGTCCCCCTTCATCTTCAAGGGACGGGTTACTATTCCCATTTCTTCCTCGTCCCAAAGAAGGTGGGAGATCTCAGACCTATTCTGGATCTCAGTTCCCTAAATCTTTTTTGTAGAATACAAAAAGTTCAGGATGCTCTCTTTGCAGAGCCTTCTGCCCCTCCTTTGGCCCGGTCAATGGCTTTGTGCACTGGATATGCAGGATGCCTTTCTGCACATTCCCATTCGCCTTTCTCACCGCAAGTATCTTCGCTTTGCGTTTCAGGGGGACCACTGCCAATTCAAGGCGCTCCCTTTTGGTCTGTCCTCGGCCCCCCCGAGTTTTTACCAAATGTCTGGCTGTGGTAGCGCCCACCTGTGTACAATGGGAGTACAGGTACCCCTTACCTGACGACTGGCTCCTGGGCCCTGTCCAGGAGGATCTCCCAGTGCTTTCTCCCTCACCCAGCAGGTTTTCACTTGCCTGGATATCACTATCAACCATTCCAAGTCTCATGTGGATCCTTCCCAGAGGCTACAGTTCATCGGGGCTATCCTCAATACGACCGTGGGCAAGGCCTTCCTACCTCTGGACAGGGCGGCCTCTCTTCAGACCCAGGTTTCTCTGCTATCAGAACGCAGGAGGGTCTCGGCGAGGTCGGTCCTCCATCTTCTGGGACTAATGGCGGCTGCTATTCCGACGGTCCCCCGAGCTCGTCTCCACATGAGAATCTCTCAGTGGACTCTTCGCTCTCAGTGGGATCAACTTGTGGACGACCTAGATCAATTAGTTCTGATCTCATCGCCGATGGTGCGAGACTTGCAATGGTGGATGGTTCGAGAGAACCTGTTTCGGGGGGGTTCCTTTCTTTCATCCTCCCCCCTCCCAGACTCTGACTACAGATGCATCAGGTGAAGGTTGGGGAGCTCATCTAGGCCCTCATCGGACCCAGGGCTCCTGGTCCAGGCTGGAGCAAGCTCTCCACATCAATGTGCTCGAGTTTTGAGCTGTGTTGTACGCTCTCCAAGCCCTTCACCAATACATCCTTCCCGGCCACCTAGCCGTCCAGACGGACAACATGTGCGTAGTGTGGTACATCAACAAACAGGGAGGAACTTGGTCCTACCCTCTATGCAGGGAGGCAGTGAGGGTTTGGGATTGGGCAACACAACACAACCTTCACCTAACGGCGATTCATGTTCCAGGAGTCGACAACACTCTGGCAGACAAGCTAGCCGCCTCTTCTGCCCTGGCACATGAGTGGGAACTGGACCAAGGGTACTGACGATATCTTTCTGCTTTGGGGACTCCAGGTAGACCTGTTCGCCTTCTCCCCAAAACGCAAACTTCCCATCTTTTGCTCGCCTGCTCCAGAGCAAGGTGCTTTCTGGAGCAACGCTCTGTCTCTAGACTGGAAGGACAGATTCGTCTATGCTTTTCCCCCAATTCCTCTGATCCCACGAGTATTGCAGAAACTAGCCTCAGAAGGAGCGAGAATGATTCTGATCGCTCCTTTCTGGCCCAGGCAAATCTGGTTCTCTCTTCTACAACAATATTCAGAGGTTCCTCCTTGGCCTCTTCCTCTTTCTCGAGGTTTGCTGACCCAGGATCTGGGGACCCTGGTTCATCCAGGCCTCAAATCCCTTCAACTACATGCGTGGCTCCTGCAGACCAAGTCCAATCCTGTTTTGGGGTGTCTCCAAAAGTAGCGGAGATTTTAGTGGAGGCTAGAAAGCCCTCCACCAGGTCCACTTATGCCATGAAATGGAAGAGATTCTCTCTATTTGGGCAGCCTCCAAGAGTGTGGAACCTTTCTCCTGTTCAGTGACTTTTCTGCTGGAGTACTTACGTCATTTGTCCGTCCTGGGTCTCAGCCATTCCTCCTTGAAGGTTCACATGGCAGCTATTTCAGCCTACCATGTTCCCTTCGCAAATAAAGCTTTCGCTCAACTGGAAGTCTCTAAGACCTTTCTCCGAGGGGTCCTCCATCTGAGACCCCCCATCCGTACTCCTGCCCCCCCTTGGGACTTGAATTTTGTTCTTGAGAAACTTACTCTTCCTCCTTTCGAACCTGCAGCTTCTGCAGATTTTAAATTTCTTTCGTGGAAGACGCTCTTCTTGGTGGCCATTACTTCGGCTCAAAGAATCTCTGAGCTTCAGGCCCTGATGTGCAAAATCCCCTACTTGATTTTTCACAAAGAAAGAGTGGCTTTTCGCATGAACCCCCAAGTTTCTACCTAAAGTAGTAGCAGAGTCTACCTTAAATCAGTCCATAGAGCTACCTGCCTTTTTTACGCAGCACTCTAACCAAGGGGAATATCGCCTCCATACTATGGATGTTCACTGAATTCTGAGATACTACACCAACAGGACGAAGGATCTCAGAAAGACTGATCAGTTGTTCATCTCTTTTGTCCACAAAAGGGAAGGCAATGCTGTTTCCAAGCAATGCCTGTCTAAGTGGTTGGCTCATTGCATCACTTTCTGTTATGACAAGTACGACAAGACCCTCCCGGGTCAAGTAAGAGGCCACTCCACAAGAGGGGTAGCTGCCTCTGCGGCTTGTTTCAAGAATGTGTCTGCGGCAGACATATGCGCTGCTGCCACCTGGACTTCCGTCCATACCGTTACAAAACACTACAGTTTGGACATTGCCTCTCCCCGTAGAGCAGGCTTCAGGCTGGCTGTTTTGCAAGGCCTCCTGTCTTGAGGCTTGTATGGCTAGTGCTACTTTTTCGAGTAGTTCCTCCCCCCGGTGCCTTTCTTTGTTCCAGACTGGTTTGGATTCTGTCCTATATGTAATTACCTACTGCAAGAGCCCTCTCGAAGTAAGATAGTAGAGTTACGTAAGAACTTACCGTAACAGTAGATCTTCGAGAGAGGCTCTTGCAGTAGGTAATACCTTCCCGCCCTCCATCCCCCTAGGCTTTTTCTGCTCCTTTTCCAGGAATGGAAACATCCGCTTCTCTCTCTTGTCCGGGCCTTCCTGGCCTGTGGCAGGAAAGAACTGGAAGGCAGGCGTCCAGGACGACCCCTTTATACCGACGTCGTATGACGCCGGTCACCTGACGTGGGGGCGGTCCCTCGCCAGGGACTGCTAGCTAGAAATTTTTCCGTGGGGTCCTGCCACCAGCCGGCATCAGTCCTATATGTAATTACCTACTGCAAGAGCCTCTCTCGAAGATCTGCTGTTACGGTAAGTTTTTACGTAACTGTACTTTCCATTTGGTGTCAGGGCAAGGAGCTTGATCCCCTTGTCTGCCCTGTGGCTAGCTCCCTGGACTGCTGCTGGTCCCTTTCCCAACTGAGACTGCAAGTGATGACCCTTAAGGTGCACCAGGCAGCCACCTGTGCTTATCAGGCGGGAGCCAGTTTGCCAAAGGTGGCCCAGGAGAAGGTGGTCAGGTGCTTTTTCAAGAGCCTGTACCACTTGTCCCCTCCAATGCGTGAACCACCTCCACCATGAGACTTACTGCTGTTCTTGGCTATTGCCATGGGCAAGCCTTGTGAGCTGATGCACAGGTGTGAGTTGCCACACCTGTCATGGAAAATAGTCTTCCTGGTGGCCATTACATCTGCCAGAAGGATTGGGGAGCTCCTGGTGCTCTCAGTGGACTCTCCCTATCAGGTATTCGACAGGGACAAAATCGTCCATTGCCCCAACCCGAAGTTCCTCCTGAAGGTGGTATTGGAGTTTCAGCTTAACAGGGTGATTAACTTACCAGTATCTTTACCAGCTCATCTTCAGAAGCTGACTGCAGACGCCATACCCTGGACCTGTGGAGAGTGCTCTCATGCTGTGTATAGTGTACGGCTGGAGTTTGGGGACAGGCTTGCCAGCTGTTTGTTACCTATGTTGTAGCCGTGCCAGGCAGACCAGAAAAGTGGGCGATTGCAAGGTGGATTACATCTTGCTTCAATCTCTGCTATCGGTTGGCTGGTCAGGAGCCTCCCATAGGGATCAGGGCTTATTCCACCAGACTTACCGCTGCCTCGGTGGCTGCTTCCAGGGATGTCCCCATACAGGAGATCTGTAGGGCTTGATATCTGGCATTCAGCACACACCTTCATTTCCTGTTACTGCATCAACTTTGGGTTACGCTGGGATGCAGGTTTTGTGATCTCTGTTCTCTGGTGACTGTTTGCCAAGTAGGGGGTGCGTGCCTTGCCCCTCGTCCCGAAGAATTTCTAAGAGTCTGCCAGAATGTGGATAAGTGAACCATATCCAGTAGAAGAATAGGTTACTCTCCTGTAATCATAGTTCTAGAAGTGATGCATGGTTCCCATGCAAACAACCCACCCGGCCTCCCTTGGCAAGTGGCACCTGACCTAGCTTCCAACGTACAAGATCTTGTGTCACGGGGCGGAATCAGGGATATTTATGTATTTGTTTATTTAAGTTTATCCAGGAAAGACATACTGAGCTGATAAAAGCTCATTTCCAGATGCGTTCTGGGGGAAGGGGAGAGGGGAGAATATCTAAACAATAAAGCTATTAAAAATTAGTCTAAAACAATACGTATTATTATGAGAAACATATCCATAAATGTTAGATGCAAATTAGTACATAAATGCATGAAGAATACACATTTTAATATGCAAAGATGGGGAAAAAGGAAAAAGAGGAAAAGCATAAACAGGGCAACTGTTGAAGGGAATATAAAAGGAAAGGGTCATAGACAGTTGTATGTAGGATAACAAAAGTCATAAAGAAGAGACTTTAAGGAGGAAGGAGAAGAGGCAGATCGAAGTGACGGGAAGGGAGGACCAAAGCTTAGGAAAGCGGTAAGAAAAAGCAGATTGACCAGTAGTAGATTTTCTAGAAGAAAGGGAGAGAATGGGAAACTGTGTTGCGGACAGGATAGGAGGAAGGAGGAGAGGATGGAATGGATTTGAGATAAGAGCGAAGGGTGCCAAACCAAAATTTGGATAAAAATGAGACACAGTGGGAAAGGCACCTAGCATTAAAGGAGGGAAGAGAAAGGGTTGAGTAAAGAGAACAGTGGTCAGTACATGGGGGACAATGTAAAGCAAAAAGAATGAAAAGGGGGGTCCAATCTGACAAGGGAGGATTTGGGGGCCCCACTGTAGACTAAATTACCATAGTCAAAGATAAGGAATATCATTTTCAAAAACGATTTCTCGGCGGGCAGGGAGTGGAATACTCGCTTTATTCCTGTACAATGCTCCAAGCTTAGGGTGAAGCTTACTGTGAATTGCATCAATATGCACTGAGAAATCAAGATGCTGGTTAAAGTATACCCCGAGGTATTTAAAGGAGGGAACACACTCAATCTTAGCATCATCAAGAGTATTAAATAATGGAAGAGAAGTAAGTCTGGTGAGTCTCTGGTGGGTGCAAAAGTCATAGACAGTTCTTTTGGCATTGAGGGACGACTTGAATCAGCATTGAATGTTGTCAAATTCCGACTGTAGCCGGGCGGAAAGGCCATGGGTTGAGGAGCCAGAAGCAAAAAGAACTGTATCATCAGCATACATATGAATGGATGCAGAGGAACAGACAGTCAGGAGACCATTTAAGAACATGGAGAAGAGAAGAGGACCCTGGACAGACCCTTGAGGGACACCTGAGCTAATAGGAAGTGGAGATGAAATGGATTTTCCTATCCAGACAGCTTGAGATCTTCCTTAAATGTAAGTATGACACCAACTGACTGAAGAGTCAGAGGCGTCTGCTGCTTGAAGTTTGCCCAGAAGGAGGGGATACGCCACAGTGTCAAAAGCTTTAACAAGATCCACAAAAATGGCAGAAATAATCAGGCCTTGATCCATACCTGTAAGTGTGGAGTCAGTGAGCCAAAAGAGGGAGGCGGAGGTGGAGTGGGATTTCCTAAAACCAGACTGGAAGGGTGAAAAAAAAGAGAAGTTGTCAAGAAAGGAAGTGAGCTGAGATTGGCCAAATTACAGAAACACATTGTTCTAAGTGGGAAGGAGTGATATAGGACAGAAGTTACCAGGAGAGGTGGGATCACCACCTTTGTGAAGAGGTATAACAATAGCCTGTTTCCAAATATCAGGAACAGAAGCAGAAGGAATGATTAAAGTAGAGTAATGGGCAGAGCAATGGCAGGAGCTTTGTATTCTGCCCGGGTATCCCAGGTGGTGGGAAGAGCATAGTTTAAAGACATTCCGGCCAGTAACATTCAGTGGAACTGCCAGAGTGTGGATGTGAACCATATACCGCTCCTAGAACTACAGTTACAGGTGAATAACCTATTCTTTGTTCTCACCCTCTGTCCCCCAGTTGGAACAGACCTTTTTCGTCAGCTACTTGGTAAGGCACTGCTAATTGAGTCTGTTATTTATATCCATGCCTCCCCTAGCTATGTAGTGAGCAGTTTAGGGTTTATGGAGCCTAGCAAATTGCTGCTTACAGCTAAAGGTCATGGATACTGTTTTCTTGGCATTAAGTGGAAGTTGGTTATAGCGGAGCTAGCACTGGATGTTGTTGAAATACCGCTGTAGAGTTGTTTCCATCTGTGCATTCGAGGTACCTGAGGCCAATGTACATGTTGAGGTACACAGAGACCATCTGAGATTAGGTCATTAAGAAAAATAAAATATGGGATGGGTCCGGGGGTCACCTAAGGTAATGGAGAGAAGAAGGCATCACCTGCTTGGACTGATTTAGTGTAGGTAAGGCATGTAGGAGTGGAACCAGGAAATCGAGTGGTCAGATAGCATCAGCTTGCACCCACAAGCTTGTCAAGTAGGAGGTGATGAAAGATGGTGTTGAATGCCTTAGCAAGGCTGACAGCAGGGATAGTGCTAGACAGGACAGCAAGTTGCAGCCTGCCCAGAAATGACCTACTTGACAGTGGGTGCACAGTGGTGCACTTGGTCTGTAACAATAGCTGAAAGTTGGAAAAATGAACAATAGAAAAGTATTTCTACTTGACAAGTTTTAGTTTCTATACTGGTGAAATTTGTACTTTCAATTTGGTTTTGACCCAGTTGTTTCTCATTCTGACCCACATACCCAGTTGGTCTAATTTGACCCATGTTTTAAAACCCGTAGTGCTGGTCACTGGTTGACAGATATGATGGAAGTGAGCAGCCCCTGATCTGTCCGTTCACTACAGAGTCAGTAAGTCGTAGAAGAAAGTAGAGTTTTTTTTTTTTCCCCTTCAGAAGCAAGTCTGGAAAGGGCAAAGGAAGTAAAGGAGTCAAGACAGGCGAAATGTGGGGGCACTGCTAATCCATCCAGTATGGCTGATGCTTCATCACTCAGTTCCTTCACCAGCACGCCTTAATTAATTCATTTGGTGTGTAAATGTAATTTTAGATGATGGATTTTAAACTTTCTTGCTAGATAGTAATGTCAAGAATATCTAAACCAACAAAATGGTAAACACAACTTACTTTTAAACATGGAATTTCTCCTCTGTGTCGTGGCATCTCCTATCTGAAACCTGTTTACTGTCTCACTCCATGTTGTCAATGGGTAATCTTTACACATGGGTATATATGCGCCCGACTAGGGGTCACTGGTACAGCTATAGCTTTAAGAAGCTGTGCCTAGCAGCTTGGAGCATTGGTGTCCTCAGTGTTCGAAGTCTCCGTTTTCCTCAGTCAGCATATACAAGCTCCTTCAAGAAAGGTACGTATACCCCGAAATGCTGGAGTTTTTGTTTTTGCACTGTTTTGCCAAATAAATTGCACTGCCTACAGCTTTTTGTTTTGCACTGTGTTTTTTGCTGTTTCCTAGCTTGGAACATTGGTGTCCTCAATGTTCTGAGTCTCCATTATCCTTAGTCTTTCTGTACCAGTGACTGGTAGGCATCTTGAGAGAGAGCTCGCCATAGCAAGTATTATCTTTCATTTTTATTATTTTTTAGGTCATTTTGAGTAACTCCAGCAGGCAGGGGCTGCATGGTTTTCAGGCAGCCCCTCTAAATTCAAATTGTGTCCGATTTTTAAACATAAAGGGGAACCTACTAATTGGCAGCCTGCTTTTCTCCATTATATCCTCATTCTAGGGACGTGGATATTACATTGTTCTAGCCACACTTATTGGCAGTGTACTTTCCCTTTAAGATGTGCTGGAAAGTCTTCAAGCTGGCTCCTCCCACCCGGGTGGTATATCCCTTGGCTCAGCCCCATGACGCCCCTCCTTACCGCTCCCGTATTGAGTAGGCCCTAGCGCTTAAATTCTTTGGAATTACTTCTAAACCAACTCTTACAAGTTTTTGTCTTCAACTCAGTCTTTGATCGCAACCGTGATGAATGACAAGTCCATGCCTGGATTTCACCGGTGCCCATGCGGGCAGACGGTGTTGCGCACTGACCCCCATGCCATGTGCATCTACTGCCTGGGCCACGAACATGATACTTAGGACTTCAGCATTTGTTGATCTTTTCACACAGCGGTCCTCGAGGACCACATCGCCCACCATAAGTTGGGCTGCACAGAATAAAGACATCTGATGGTCAAATTCAAAGATGCCAGTTGAGTGGTCTCCACGGCTGTGGGATCCGTCGAGCAGCTGGAACAGCTTGCGGCCTTTGAGGAGGACGCGGTGTCTCGGGCTGCTGCCGCTCAGTCCTCCTCGGCTTCTGCCTTCGTGCCGCTCCAATTGGGCTCCACCTTGTTGGGCTCCTTCAAGGAGTTGTGCCAGTCCCTCCCGACTAAGGGTCAGGGTCACTCTGGTTCTCACAGCTTCCGCTTTCACAAGGAGAAGGAGTCGAAGAAAGACAAGACTCATCATCGATGTTTGTGGGACCAAGAACGTTCTTGGTCTCACAACTCCCAGGTTTCAACGATGGTCGAAACTGCGGCCTTGGCCGCTGGCTTCACGGAGACCCCGTTGGACCAGTTGGTCAAGACACCAACCAGTGATATGGCTGAGATTTTTCTTGACCCAATCAACTGGTTGTCATCTGAAGAGGCAGACAATTCCCTCTTCAGGACTCTGGTCCTGCCTTTGACCTTAGAAGGGGCTACTCAGTCCACTGATCAGAACCCTCCGTTCACCAACACAGACCAGAAGGAGCCGCGGCATTCCTCGGCTTGCTCTAAGATCCCCCATCGGCACCTTCGGTGGCCAAGGTCGAGCAGCTCCCACCATCATTGGCGGTCCCACTCTCGGCACCACGGGAAGTGGTGCCGCCGCTATTCCTTGTCTTTGTCCTCCTCGGGTGAGGAGAGGCTTCAGCGCAAGTTGCGTTGGTGCTACAAAGACCTTATGTGGCAACAGTTGGTGCTGGCTGGTACGAAGCTGACCCCAGTTTCCACACCGGCCATCACTTGGCAGTCACTCGAGAGGCTGATGCCGACTCCCTCTGTGTGGTTGGTTGAGACCATTCCTCTCCCAACGGAGCCGGTCAAGACCATCTTGGTTTGGCTGAAGCCAGCCTCTCCTCCAGTCGTGGTGGAGCCACCGCCTAAGCAGTCGTCAACGAGCGCTCCAACTAAGGCATCTCGGCTGGCCCAGGGGCTTCCCCATCGGCTGTCTGTATCTGTCATACCTGACTGCCCGCGGAGGGTTGAAGGTGACTCAGGAGATTGGCCACTTTATGCAGACTCCTCCGAGTCTGAGGATTCCTCACTGCACTCCTGTCTGGTTGACGAGGAGTCTGTGTTGGATTTCTCGATGGAGGAAGGGCCCACTTCCTTCCTGGGCATCCACCGCCTCATCTCAGAGTCCACGGGGATGAAACCGGAGTCCATCCAGAAGCGGGCTCGCTATCCCCTTAGAGATTCTGGACAAAGGGGACTCTCCAACGAAGGCTTTCCCAGTGGCTGAGGCCATTGTCGGCCCAGCCCTGGAGCTTTGGCAGTGCCCTGCCCTGCGCCCTCTGCCTGGATGGCCTGCAAGTATGCAGTGCCCATCGGTACCCTCTCGAATTTCACGGAGCACATCTTGGCAGAGGGGTTGGTGGCCAACTCCGTGTTTCGGCGCACGGGCAGTATTGGGGATGTCAACAAGTTGCTGAACAAGGAGTACAAGAAATTGGACCATGCGGCTAAAAGTCTATGCTGCCTCCTTGCACAGCCTCTGTCAGGTGAGCTCGGCCATCTTGATGACACATTTCTTCCACGCCCTCTTGGGCTTTTTGGATGAGGTGATACCTCACCTGCCTGCGGACCTCCAGACCACAGTCAAGCAGGTCTGAGATCAGGGCCAGGCTGTGGCTAAACAGCAACTGCAAATGGCTCTGGGCCTGGGAGATTCCTGTGCCCACTCAGGTGGCCACATTAACGGTGCGCCACAGGGCTTGGTTGCAGATCTCGACCTTTACGGCAGACACTCTGCACAAACTGGCGGATATTCCTTTCTTGGGCACAGATCTGTTTGGGTCTGGTGTGGAGGGTCACCTCCAGCACATTGAGAAGTCCAGTGCCACTTTGGACTCTGTAACATCCACACAGAAGACTCCTAAGGGCTCCAGGCAGCAGAAGTGAAAGCCCTTTCGATCCTCCACTCCTGCGGCAAAACCAGCCCAGCATCAAGCTGGCCAGCAGGCTCAGTCCTGGTGACCCAGGCCCAAGTCACTGGCCTCGGTGGTCCGCAAGCCTGGAGGGAAGGCACCCAGTGGCTCCTCAGTTGGGTCCTCCTCCTACAAGCCTGCTCAGTGACAGGATGGGGGGGTGCCACCCTCATACCTGTCACACCTCCCCTTGGTCCTCCTGTGGGGGGCAGGCTCTGCCACTTCCTTTCTGCCTGGTCCGCTGTCACCACGGACAGGTGGGTTATAGAAGTGGTTGGTCAGAGTCTGCCTTGGGAATTTGAGCAGTACCCTCCAAGCTGAGCCCACACCCCACGGGAGGACTTGATATCCACAGACACTCGGTCAGCTCTTCGAGTTGACATAGCCCAGCTCCTCCGCAAGGAGGTCGTGGTCCGAGTAGTGGATCCTCCGGAACACCCAGGGTTTCTCTACAGGTACTTCCTGGTGCCAAAGCGGATGGAGGGCTGGCGCCCCATTCTTGAGCTGCACAACCTGAACAAGTTCCTCCGGTCGCGCACCTTCGGGATGGTAACTCTGTCTCAGATCATACCATCTCTAGAGCAAGACATGTGGTTTTGCTCTCTGGAGCTTCAGGACGCCTTCTTTCACGTCCCAATCCATCCATCCCACTGAAAGTTCCTCCACTTTCGAGCTGAGGGAACCCTCTACGAGTTCTGGCCCATGCCATTCGGCCTCTCCTCAGCCCCCAAGGTCTTCACCAAATGCATTGCAGTGGTGGCAGCTTACCTGAGGTGCCGAGGGGTCTGGGTGCACTCCTGCCTTGACAACTGGCTGATTGCAGGTCCCTCCAGGCAGAATGTGGAGCGGTCCAGGGAGCTGGCCCTCCAAACTTGCACCTCCCTTGACCTCCTAATCAACAAGGCCAAGTCAGAACTCATGCCCTCGCAGGTAATCAACTTTACCGGGGCAGAATTCGACTCTTGCCGAGCCAGAGCCCAGCTCCCGGTGGGCATGGCAGAGGTTCTCTTCTCCTTTGCCTGATCATTTTGTGTTGGGCAGTTGCACCCTGCCCAGGACTTCCTGCATGGTCCGTTGGGCCCATTGGAATATGCGCTCCCTGCAGTGGGAACTGGCCAGCCAGTGGTCATCGCAAAGGTCACTTCAACCAGCTGGTCACTGTGACCCAGAAGATGTGGGATGCCCTCCAGTGGTGGCTGATCCCAGAGCATCTGCAGGAAGGGATCCTGTTTGTCCACTCTGAGCCGACGATTATCCTGATTATCAGCACCTCTCTCACAGGCTGGGGTGCCCGTCTGGGGGAACACAAAGTCCATGGGCTCTGGACCCCTGAGGAGTCCCGATGACACATCAGCCTGCTGGAGCTCTGGGTAGTTCAGCTGGTGCTGACTGCATTCACTCCATATATTCTGGGTCAGGTGGTCCAAGTCCAGATGGACAACACCACGACCATGTACTACCTCAACAAGCAGGGTGGGACGCACTCCCTGCTTTTGTACAAGGAAGCTCTCTGCGTATGGACCCTCGTGCGCAGCCTGGAGGTGGATCTCCTAGCCATCCATGTGGCAGGAGCCTCCAGTCCGCTGGCGGATGCCCTCAGCTGGGCAGGTGAAGCATCTCACGAGTGGTCTGTCCATCCGGAGGTAGTCCACAGTCTATTCTCCCAGTGGGGCACCCCTCAGGTGGACCTGTTTGTCTCCAGGGAGAACTCAAAGCTGAGACTGTTTCGTGCCTGCCCCTCCCCCAGCAGGGGATACCTTCTCGAGGCCTTGGACACCAGGCCTCTTCTATGCCTTCCCTTGATCCACAGGGTGCTGCTTAAGGTCAGGAGGGACAAGGCACAGGTGAGCCTGGTGGCTCCAGACTGGCCACACCAGTTTTGGTACCCTGATCTCCTCAGCAACAGGCTCTCGAGGCATTTTCCACTCTGCCCAGACCTGCTCTCTATCAGTCAGGGCAAGGTACTCCACCCGGACCTTCAATCCCTGCACCTGACAGCCTGGTTCCTGAGTGGCTAGAGTTCCAGGCTTTGAGTTGCTCCGAAGATGTCTTCACAGTGGTGGAGGCATCTAGAAAGGAATTGGCCAGAAAATGCTGTGCCTTCAAATGGAAGAGATTCTCCATTTGGTGTCAGGGCAAGGTGCTGGACCCTTTGTCCTGCCTGGTGGTCAGCATTTTGGACTAGCTGTGGTCCCTCTCTAAAGGGGGGACTTCGCTTAACGACCCTTAAGGTGCACCTGGCAGCCATCTCTGCTTACCAGGCATGGGCTGGTCAGCAGTCAGTGGCACAGGAGAAGGTCTGATGCTTTTTCAAAGGCTTAGCTCACATTTCCCCTCCAGTGCGCGAACCACCACCACCATGGGACTTGTTGCTGGTTTTTGGCAAAGCTCATGGGCAAGCCATTCTAACAGATGTACAGATGTGACATGTCTCACCTGTCGTGGAAGACCTCCTTCCTGGTGGCTATCGCATCAGCCAGAAGGATCCATGAGTTCCAGGCACTTTCGGTGGAGTCTCCTTACCTGGTCTTCCACAGGGACAGGGTTGTACTGCGCCCCAACCCGAACTTCCTCCCGAAGGTTGTGTCAGAGTTTCACCTTAATCAGGTGATAACACTTCTGGTGTTCTTCCCAAATCACACCTCGGAGGCCGAACACAGACTCCATACTCTGGACCTGAGACGAGTGCTCGCTTATTACAAAGAGCGCATGGCTGGAGTTTGGGAAGAGGTTTGCCAGCTGTTTGTCACCTACGCTGAAGCCGCACCTGGCAGACCTGCAGCCAAGCAGACAGTTGGCAGGTGGTTCACTTCCTGCATTGATGTCTGCTATAGGTTGGCGGGTAGGGAGCCTCCCGGAGGGCGAAGGGCTCATTCCACCCGTTGTACCGCTGCATCAGTGGCTGCTTCTAGGGACATTCCCTATCCAGGAAATCTGCAGGGCTGCTACCTGGAAGTCAGCACACACCTTCAGATCTTACTTCGAGTGGGAGCTCTTGCAGTACGCTATCACAATTAGGACTATGGCGCAGGCACTAGGAGCCTTCTGAAACTTCTCAGCCAGCAATACCCAGCAGGGACCGCCCCCAACGTCTGCTCCCCCCGGCGTCAGCTCTGGTATAAAAGGGAGCAGACCCAGCTCCACCCCAGTTCTTTTCCTGCCGCGTCCCGCGCACGTGAACAGTTCCTGCTCGTCTTGGCTTGCCAACCCAGCAAATGTTCTCGCTTTTTTCGGATTGTTTGCATTTCTCCACCAGTTTTCGATGGTCTACCGATGCATGTTTTCGCCGTAATCTGTCTTCTCGGCGGGGCCCCAAGTTAATAAGTGTGGTTGCAGCTGCCAAATCCCATCAAAAGACTGTCATCGGCAGTTAGTTTTCTGCCGCGGGCCTAACCACGACACTGTGGCCTGTTCGGCCTGTCAGAAATTCACAAGCCAAACCTGAATCCGCCGCCTGAAGGCCTTGAGAGCGTTTTCTGCTCAAAAAGAAGATGAAGGTGCACACCTCTGGGGAGAAGCAGAAGAAAAAGGACAAGACTAAACGGTCCCGCGAAAAGGACCGTAGTTGGTCCCGGCACCAGTCCAGGTCCCGGTCTCGCTCCCGCTCACGGCGGCCTTCTCCCAGGACAGCCCATGGATTCAAGGGCTCAGGTAAGCATCCCAAAAAAGATCAGGCTAAGGCTGGGCCTTCGGGGGAGAGGCCAGTGAAGCCCAAGGTGACTCCGCTCAGGGTCACCGTGAAGATCTCGGAGGCGCAAGCTTCGGCCCTGCCTTCCAAGGCACCGGCGCCGCCCATCAAGAGCATGCTGACGGACTCTAAGGACAATCCAGCGCCCCCGGTTGGTTCCCCGTCATCAATCTCCCTACCGACGCCGGGTGATGGGGCGACGGATCCGGCCGCAGCCGACAAAGGAGCTGCGTCATCTTCCCCTAAGTCCTCCCCCCCTCGAGGCTCAGAAGTGGGCTCTCCTGCGAAAGTCGACGTTCCGGATATTCCATTTCCAGGGAAGGTGGCCTCTCTGTTTTCGAAGGACAAGTTCAAGGATCTGTTTTTCTTCTGGTGGGGGCAGGTCCAGAAGCGACCCTTCCCTAAGCCGGCCCGTCATCGTCCTGACCTTCGGTGAACCACAGCCAGGAGGTGCTTCTTCCCTGAGGAAGACCCTCACAGGCCGCCGCCTACCCTCCTCTTAAGGCTCGCTCCGGACACAGTCCGCTAATGGCGACAATGGCACTCTACCAGATCAGGAAGCCTGACTGGTCAGGTCTTACACGAGAGCCATTCTCGCTCTGCTAGACGGACTGCCCTAGACGCCGTCCTCTCTGTCGTCGGTCCCGTGACCATTGTCCCGCTTCGGACCGACATCAGTCGGTGAGCTACCGACACTCGAGTCGGGCTAGCCATAAGGACAGATCTGGCTACTCGTCACCCAGTAGCCGTTCTTCCTCTTCCTCATCATCTTCTACCTCTTCCTTTTCGGGAATTGGGGGTTCCCCAGGAGAGAAGGACCAGCCCCGCTCGCCTCCTGACGATCCCACCTTTATGGATGTCATGAGGCACATCCAGGCCTCCAGTGAGTGGGACACGTAGGACCTGGATCCGAACCGATGTTTGGGTAAATACCTGAGGCAAAAGGAGCCCAAGCCCTTGGTGGTGCCTCCTTAGTGATACTGCCCCCGGACCTCACCAGAGTTACCTGAAGCACCCGCCTTCGGTTCCGGCAGTTCCGAAAAAATCGGATAGGCTGTATAGAGCCCCGAAGGATGAACCATTCTTGGCAGAGCATCCTCAGGCAGACTCTGCAGTTATTACGGCTGCCCACAACAAATCTAAGCAGCCTAAACATCTCAGCTCACAGCCTTCCGACCCAGAATCCCGCTATTTGGACCAGGTGGGCAAGAAGGTGTATTCTGCCTCCACCTGTTCAGTTAGGTCCCTGAATTTCCTCACGCACATGGTCCAGTACCAGAATGCGTTATGGGAGTGGGGACAAGAGCTGGTTAATGCCTTGCCAGACTCCGAGAAGAAAACGGAGATCGTGGACGTTCTCAAGTTGGGCTCAGACGTAGGCACACATGTGTTGCGTGCCTGATACGATACTGCAGACACAGCTGCGAGAGCAGCAGCGTCAGGTGTGTGTCTCAGGCGCCATTCCTGGTTGAGGGTCTCAGGCTTTCATCAGGATCTGCAGTCTGGAATCTGGGACTTACCGTTCCAGGGTTCCGTGTTGTTTGGGCCGGAGATGGAGTCCTTGATCTCTCGCCTCCAAGAGTCGGGTAAATCCATCTGGTCTGTCTGCTAAATGTACCGTGGAGACCAGCGGAGACAGCGAAAGTGGCCATTTCGGAAGCCCTCAGGTGATCAAGTCCGTGGTAACCAACAGGGCCAGAGAGGAAGCTTTTGGAGGAGAGCCGGCAGCCAGCAGCCTGGAGGCGCTTCACCCCGTGGCCCCAGGCCTCTCTGCCCACCCCTGGCTCCACTCAAGGACTCCCTTCCAACTCCCCCCTCCTCCGCCGGAGGTACCAGGGGAGGTGGTAGGGGGTCGCTTCTCCCCTGTATCTTCAGGGATGGAGCTCAATAACTACGGACAAATGGGTCCTGGATGTTATAAGGAGAGGACACACTTTAGAGTTCATGGAGATTCCTCCAGACACTCCACCAAGGTTCTCCCGATATCCTCCTCATATTCCTCTCATAGAAGGAGAGTTACAGGCCCTCTTGCAAAAAACGGCGATAGAACCACTCCCTCTGGGACAGCGGGGAAGAGGGTATTACTCCCACTTCTTTCTGGATCCAAAGAAGACCCAGGACCTTCGTCCCATTCTGGACCTAAGCTCACTAAGTCTTTATACAGAGTACAAAAGGTTTTGGATGGTGACTCTGCCAGGTCTTCTTCCTCTGCTGCACCAAGGGGACTGGCTCTGCTCCTTGGACATGCAAGATGCATATATGCATATCGGGGTCTTTCCCCTTCACAGGAAGTTCCTGAGGTTCCACTTCCAGGGGGAGCATTATCAGTTTCGAGTTCTTCCATTCGGCCTCTCCTCCGCTCCTCGAGTCTTCACGGAGTGCTTGCCAGTCGTGGCTGCGGCTCTAAGGCGTCAGGGACATTATGTCTTCCCTTACCTGGACGATTGGCTGCTAGTGGCCCTGTCAAGGTCTCGCCTGCTTCAAGCTCTCGGAGACACTTGTACACTCTTCCGAGACGTTGGGATCACCCTGAATCTTCCAAAGTCTTCCCCAGAACCCAGCCAAAGACTCGTCTTTATTGGAGCGGTCCTGGATTCTGTCCAGGGCATGGCTTTTCTACCCCCGGAGAGGGGCGATCACCTGCAGGAGATGGCCAGATCGGTTCTAGTAACTCCTCAGGTTTCTGCAAGGACCTTCCTCAGACGTAAGGCATTCCAGTTACTCCTCTGGCCTGCCTTCACATGCGAATCCCACAGTGGATGCTCAGGGTGCAGTGGGATCAGTGCTTAGACGATCTCGACCACTTGGTCAGAATCACAGAGCCTGTAAAGAGAACACTTCATTGGTGGATGGATCCTCTCAATCTGGAAAGAGGGTCCCTTCCATCCGGAGCCCCCAAATCAGACTCTTACGACGGATGCCTCGGATTTAGGATGGGGGCGCACCTAGGGGTCTACCAAACACAAGGCATTTAGACCCCTGAAGAGCGCGACCCCTGCATCAATGTCCTGGAGATGCGAGTGGTCCTCAATGCACTACACACCTTTCAGGAGGACCTAGTGCCAGGCTCTCTTCTAATCCAGATGGACAATATGGCGGTCGTCTTCTACATCAACAAGCAAGGGGGAGCTCATTCTTACCCCCATGCAGGGAGGCGATGAGAGTCTGGTATTGGGCGCTGGAGCGGAACATCACTCTCTCTGCAGTGCACGTTCTGGGCGTCCTCAGTGACCTGGCCGACTGTCTCAGTAGATCTCGGTCCAGGCGCATGAGTGGGAGCTACTGCACTCAGTAGCGGACCAGCTGTTTGATAGATGGGGTCGTCCAGATCAGGACCTGTTTACGTCACCACGCAATGCTAAACTGCTGTTTTTCTGCTTGCGAGAGCCCGCGCCTGGTGTTTTCTGGCCAGACACGTTGTCCCTGTGTTGAGCAGGGAGGTCTCTTTATGCCTTCCCTCTGGTCCAGAGGGTTCTGTTGAAATTGCAAGCTGAGGGGGCTCGAATGATTCTGATCACCCGCCTCAGCAGATTTGGTTCCCACTACTTCAGCGGCTTTCCGTGGAACCTCCTGTTCCACTGCCAATATGCTCACAGTTGCTGTCCCAGGATCAGGGATCGCTGGTTCATCCAGATCTCCGGTCCTTGCACCTTCATGCTTGGCTCCTTCAGACGTAGCAAAGCACAGGTACGGGGTATCACCAGAGGTGGCGGAAGTTCTTGTGTCAGTGAGGAAGCCCTCCACGCACTCCACTTACACTATGAAATGGAAGCGTTTTTGTTTGTGGGCCTCGTCTCACCATCTGGATCCCGTTTCCTGTCCAGTGAACTCAGCTCTTCAGTATCTCCTCTCCTTATACCAACAAGGCTTGAGCTACTCTTCCATTAAGGTGCATATGTGGGCCATTTCGGCTTATCACGCCCTTTCAGGTGACAGAACCTTAGCCCAGTTGGACGTGGCACGCACCTTTTTACAGGGGATTCTCCATATGAGACCTCCCATTCGGGATCCTGTCCCACCCTGGGACCTCCTTTTTGTGTTGGAGAAGCTTACCTTGCCTCCGTTTGAACCTGCAGCGGATCGTGAGCTGCGATACTAGTCCTGGAAGGTTTGTTTTTTGGTTGCCATTACTTCAGCTCGAAGAGTTTCCGAGCTTCAGGCTCTGATGTGTAAAGAGTCGTATTTAATTTTCCACAGGGAACGGGTTTCCCTGAGGACAAACCCTAAGTTTCTTCCAAAAGTGGTCTCGGAGTTGACCCTCAACCAGTCGGTTGACCTTCCAGTTTACTTTCCTTCACCCTCTAACAGAGGGGAGGCTCTCCTTCACACTTTGGACGTTCACAGGACGTTTAGGTATTACCTTAAGCGTATGGCTAATCACCGTAAATCGGAGCAGCTGTTTGTGGCCTTTGCACCACATTTGGGTAGACCGGTGTCCAAACAAATCATTTCTAAATGGATTGTCCACTGTGTCTCCTTCTGCTATGAAAAGCATAATAAGCCCCTTCCGGGTCCGGTTAGGGGTCACTCCACCAGGGGAGTGTCTGCTTCCTTTGCCACGCTGCGGAACGTATCCAGTAAGGATATTTGCGTGGCCGCTACCTGGAATTCAGTGCATACTGAAGCACTGCAGGTTGGACATTGCCTCCAGATGCCGAGCGGGCTACGGTCTGGCAGTCCTTCAGGGACTTCTGTCTTGAGCCTATATGTTCAGCTTTTTCTCCGGGTCGACTACCTCCTTGGCGAGGGACTGCTAAAGATTCAGTCCTAATTGTGATAGCCTGCTGCAAGAGCTCCCACTCGAAATCAGATAGTACAGTTATGTAAGAACTTACTGTAACAGTAGATCTTCGAGAGGAGCTCTTGCAGCAGGCGCTCATTTTCCCAACCCTCTGAGGTGTTTAGATTCCATCTTTGTGCTCGGCCCAATTCTCCTGTCACAACTCGTGCTCGACTCCATGGGGAATTGGGTGAGCTGGGTCCGCCCCCTTTTATAACAGAGCTGACTCCGGGTTGGAGCCAACGTCGGAGGCGGTCCCTGCTGGGTATTGCTGGCTGAGAAGTTTCCGGAGGGTCCTAGTACCTGCGGCATAGTCCTAATTGTGATAGCCTGCTGCAAGAGCTCCTCTTGAAGATCTACTGTTACGGTAAGTTCTTACGTAACTGTACTTTCCCATTACCACATTGACCTCAAGTCATGCTGGGATGCTGGTTTTGGGGCCTCAGTTCTCCAGTCTGTGTTCCCTAAGTAGAGGGTGTGCACCTTGCCTCCCTCCTCCCAGAGAACTGCTAGGAGTCTGGAAACACAGGTTACTCACCTGTAACAGTAGTTCTAGGAGTGGTATATGTTGTTCATCCATATGGACCCACCTGACCTCCCTGGCTCAGGCACACAACCTCTGCTTCCAGTGGGCAACATCTGGCATCATGGGGCGGAGCCGAGGGATATACCACCTGGGTGGGTGGAAGGAGCCAGCTTGAAGACTTTCTGGCACATCTTAAAGGGAAAGGACACTGCCAATAAGTGTGGATGAACAACATATAACACTCCTAGAACTACTGTTACAGGTGAGTAACCTGTGTTTTCTGAGGGCCCCACTGCTGTTTTTTTTTTCCTTGAAAGGGTTTACTGGTTAATTGTTTAAAGCTAAAGGGTCTATCAAGTCTTTGTAGATGCTAATTAGCAAGCATTTTTTCTGTGTGATCTGCCATCTTTTTCTCTCCAGTGTGTGGCCCCAAAGGTAAGTAAGGGTATTCCCTTCCTTTTTTTTTTTTTGCCCCCACCCCTCTCTCATCTTTGATCTGCTTGCCCCCTCCCCACTCCATTTTTAGAGCGGTGTGTTTATCAGTCAGTTAGGCGGAAGTAAGTGGTGCAGTCAGTATTTTTTCCTTTGTGTCTTGTTTCTCCTACTAGGTCTACTATTATATGTCAGCTTACTTCTGAGAGTGCAATGACTCACTCTGTGGCCAGCAGCCTTCCTTTTGGAGCTGTTGTCTGTTTTATTTGTTTTTTTGCTGTTTTTGAAGGGGGGGGAAGTATGTGGCCCTTGGATATTTGTGCTTCCCAGCCCTTAGGACTTCGAGTACCATTTTCCGTTTTTTTCTGAGGGGCTGGGGTGCGAGCTGCACATGCATGTCTTGTCGTTTCTTCACAAGTCATGCACATCCCAGAGAACTAGACCTGTGCGCATCCCACACCGGCTGTGTGAGTGTCATCACACAGCTGTGCTGCACAATCATGTTTCTGAAGATGCTCCAGTACTTGGGCAAGTGTGTGGCCTAACCATCAGAACGCAAGTCAGATGTTTCTCTTGGC
This sequence comes from Neoceratodus forsteri, assembly GCA_016271365.2. Lineage (NCBI taxonomy): Eukaryota > Metazoa > Chordata > Ceratodontiformes > Ceratodontidae > Neoceratodus > Neoceratodus forsteri. The sequence goes on from CM057456.1 coordinate 350,540,868, forward strand.
GAGGTGTGGACTGCAAACAGGACATGCAGAGGCACCTTTAATGTCCCTTTTGGCCTACTGTCCGGTCATCCACCAGAAAGTATAGGCCAGAACTAGAGCTGCTTTTTGGTCCGCTCAGCCCACCCCACCTCTGTGGTAGCAGCAGTGAGAAGGTAATCCTTTAAGTTTCTTTGCTTTTCTCCAAGAGGTCAAAGCAGTTTCACAGGGGGGAGATGAAGCAGAATTCCTTTTTTTCAGGACACAGGTGGTTGACTGGCATCATTGTGTGCAGGGCATTGTGGGGTACAGAAGATAGTAATCAGAGGAGAGTTTTTCTTTCAGAGTTTGGGATAAGGATAGGATTGTGCCCATGATACCACAGGTACCCAGGTTTTCTTCTTTTAGGAGATTCGGGAGTGTTGTTGCATGAGGAATTAGCCAGTCAGCAGTAGCTTGACTATAGACGTTTATAGCCTGGCTAAGAATGCTGTCTCAGGCTACATATCTGTCCTACTACTGTAAACCCCTTGGGTATCATTATAACAAAAACAAATCTGCCACAGGATTTTAAGTCATATCTTCATGGCTCATCTTATTCTATATCTGCAAATAGTAATTTGGTGTATTCATGGCCTCCATTGCCCAGAACTGTGGCTTTGGGGGATTCTAGTACATCTGAGAAATTACAGGCAGGTGTGGCAGAGTTGGAGTTACAGGTCCTTCCTTATTCAGAAGTTCCTGTGTAGTGCTGCCAGTGTAGCAGAACTGCAGTACATTCCTTCAAAGACAACTTTGGACCAGGGAGGTCCTCACAAGCATGTCCAGATGTACCAGGGTATGTTTAGAATCTTCCACGGTAAGTAAAGGTGGCGAAAATATAGAGAATAATGGATGGGGTGTTGTACATTATGACTGAGCTTGTTTTTTTAATAAAAAAAAAAATATCTGAGCTTGTTTGTTTTTTTACACACTCGAGATGTGTAATACCACGTAAACCACGAGTGGTTTCTGATGATATTACACACCTCGGGTGTGTTTTACATTATTGGAGGGTTTCTTTTTGTAACACTCCATATTTAAATATAATTGCTGGTCAGTTTAGTGCTGTGTGGTTGTTTAAAAAAAAAAAAAGCCTGGTGTCCTTTCTGTGGCATTTCGTTGCTGTGAGCACAAGACAACAACAGCTTTCACTTTGACTGGCTGACACCCATACCGTAAAAAACGGGTTCCATTCCATAATAACCAGCTGGTTATTACGGTGTTCAAGGGTGGTGTCAGTCCAGTCTTTAAATGGGCTCACCAGTAATTGTACAACAATAAATGTGTGCGGTTATGGTCCCGTTTCAGCTACCTCCTGAGCTGCTGGACTGCTTTGAATAGTCCCCCGGAAAAATATTATTGGATTTGGAGGATTTTGGGATACAAATGTAACAGAATATGCCACGATGATCCGAGGATTCATGCAATATATCCTATTTTTTTTTGTTTTGTTTTTCCTCACAACATCAGAGGTGAGATAAATGTTGTAATAAAATAATAAACAGTATGGTAGACATGGTCCCATCTTGTCCACCTGCATGAGCAGCCAAACATGACTAGCAACTACCTTTCCTTGCTGGGGCAGGGTCTGCAAGAACTTTATAACCCCACGTTCCCCAGGGTTTGTCATGTCTATGTTTATTTCTGATAAGCTAGAATTCAGGCAGAACTCTGAGGGATACATGGCTGATGACTGTAGATGTAATTCAGATAACGCCCTCCTTCGTCTTCAGCATTAATTGCCAGGGGAATTTTGAAGTTACCTGTCTGGTCTGGTCTGGAGTGAGTTAAGTCAGAATCAAAGCTATAAATAAATCTCAAGCACATTGACGTCTGCTTAAAGTTTGATGCTAGGAAACATGGTTGTTTGTTCGTCCTGCTAACTTAGTGGCTCATCAGGCTTATAACCCCTCTGCTGTTTATCATGGTGACATTGCCTTTGACCATGGAATTGATCACAACTTTACCGTGCCCTAAGGAGTTTGCAGCTCGACTTCAGGGCCCATGCTTTAAAACCCTTGGTTGTAGTCTTATTTCTAATTAAAAGAAGCAAGATGTTAATTAAGATTCAGATTTTGTTGCAGCGTACTTCATTTGAATCAGTATTTTCTGGGTCTCGGTGACTTGGGTACAGAATCCTGACCCTCCTTCTCCCCTTGGAGGGAGGCTGTTAGGTTAACTTGCGGTAATTCGATTGTGGGCAAGTCAGTGTTGATTCTACTGCCCAAGGTTCTTGAATGGAGGTATATTTTATTTAAGAGAGGCAGTTCAGGGACTGGCACCTGTGATGAGAGACACAAATATGTGGCTCCAAAAAATCCCTCGTACTAGTGTTTTCATCCAAAATAGTGCAGTTCTGCAGCGACAGTACAAGGAAGGGCCCTGCCCATTCATGTCAGCCTTTGACAAAGCACAAGCATGCGAAATGCGTCCGGCGACGTCAGTGGCCAGGGCTCTTCCTTGTACTGTTTCTGCAAGTTCTGTACTGGCGTGAACCACGGCCAGTTTGATTTTATTGACATATGGACTTTTGCATCCCGCCACATCTTGTGACTACATTGTGAGCATTTTACGTTTTTTATGCACCTTGCAGTAAAGAAGTGCACTGTTTTGGATGGAAACACTGGTTCGAGGGATTATATGGAGCTACACATCTGTGTTCCTCATCACAGGTGCCAGTCCCTGAACTGCCTCTCTTAAATTTAACATTTTGACTGTGGCACTGTGATTCCCTGGTTGTGGTAATAGACCCTTGCCTACCTAGATGTATTTTATTGCAGAAGCTCCAGAACAGCTGGCAAAGGGGCAGCGTGGGAGCATTTCTCATGCCCTTTTCAGAAAACATGCTCATTTTTAGTTGATTGTGATGGGTCTCTGCAGGTGTCGAGTTGGATTAAGAGCTCTTCTCCAATCTTATTGAAGGTGAGGTGTGTATTTTTTTTTAGTTTTTATATATTTGTACTTCACTGCCTCCCTACCAGGGGGGTAGGAGAAAGATATTTAGTGTCTAGGAAGGTTTTGATTTAGGCCTGATACTCAAGATCAGAAATGTGATCGTGCCAGTGTCTTCCTGAGGCCATCTTTTTGCTAACAGAAGGTGCTTGAAGTGCCCTAGCCAGCTTCCATTGAATTGGCAGTCTCTGGTCAAACTTGTCCAAACAGTTAATGGAGCATTTATGCAGTTTACTTTCTTTTATCAACATCCCTTCTCCAGGTTCTTCTGGGTTTGGTTTCATCCATATTAATCTAGTTTATAGCGGTTTCTGTAAGTATTGGTTCATTTTTCTGGATGATGTCCACACCATATTCTTTGAGAAAATCTTCAAGGTCTTACCTAGTTAGTTCTTTACAGGACTGGCACTCCTTGAGGTATTCCTCCCATAAAGAATTATTCTTCCCGTCCAAGACGTTAGAGCCCTGGAACCAAACTTAGATCCTGTATAGACACCTCTGTCTTCAACTTTTCACTTCTCTCCGAGGAAGGGGGTTTCAGTGGTAAGCCTACATTACTCGAAACTGAAGGTTTTGTGTCCCACCGATTTCCAGATGGGTGTGAACGAAATCCCAACACACTGTTAGTTTTTCACCCTTCCTGTCTCCTGAAGTTTTTTCCTTTTCTGTCATTGTCGTTCAAACACCATGAAGTCTTGCTATATTATAACATTAGCAGTCAGCCACTGCAGCTGAACTGCCCCGGAGAGGAAGGAGTTAACTCCAGAGAATCTGGAGTTCTACAGCGCGAGGGCGCTGTGCCCAAAGCTCTATCTGGCAGTTTCAAATGAAACTGTCAGATTCTTTACTCCGCTTCACTGAACAGTCGCCCGGAGATCAGCTCCTTCAGCTCGGTTCATTCTCGGTTCAAGAGAGTAGTTTTCGGTTCATTTGAACCGCAAAGTCATTATTTTTACCGCATTTGGTTCTAAAGCTCTATCTGGTAACCGTAAGTACAAAAATTCAAGTCTGTGTGGAAAATTAATTATCGGTTCGGTTTTGAACCGATCGCTGGTTTTTTCTGCCTTTTAAAACTGTACTGTGGGTTTTAGAGTGCGGTTTCGTTCTTATCGGTTCTAAAAAACGTAAATTATTACGGTTTTTCAAATACCCGTGACACGTGTTAGGAACCGATATGGGTGTCTTGCCTGGCACTGCCATCAAAAGGGCAAGTTTTTTGGTTAGGCTGGCATTAGTGTCTGAGAAACCCAAAAGAAAAAACCGGCCCACTGGGTTTCAACACTGTGATGTCGGTGGGGACGCCTTTGCCAAGGCTGACCCACACACCACTTGTGTCTATTGTCTGGGGCTGACCACCTCCTGTCAGACTGCCAGGTGTGTAAAATTTCCTGCAGCCACCCTGGAGAAGAGATTGGGCCGCTCAGGGGAACGAGGCCAAAAGTCCGCTTGACCCGATGGCCAGCCCGTTCAGTACCCACTGGACAGAGGGAGTGCCCTCTGACCAGGCGAGACTTCCTCGGCAAAGGAAGACTGGTTCAGAGGAACCAGTCCCAAGTAAAAAGTCAAAGAAATCAGGAGGTTTGGAGTCCAGAATTGCGCCTCCAACTGCTGCAGATAGCTAAAGCCATTCAGATTGTCCAGTCACTGTCTCAGGGATCTGTAGAACCACCAACAGTTAGTAAAAGGTTGGTTCTGCTCAGTCCCAGTGGTTCAGGATTTTGGAAGTTGAGGATTTTTATGAACCACAGGAGGGGAGGAGGAATTTGATCAATATATGTGTGGCTGGGAGGGTCTGACGTGCTCTATTGAACGGGCATTTCTCCAGACAGACCTTTAGAATCTCCCTATTCTGTCTGAGTCCCTTTCTTTCTTTATTTTTACAAAAGGTTGAGAAACCCTCCAGCTTCCTTTAGAGGAGGCTGTGGATGAGCAAGAGGAGCCTGATTATGTGGAAATGATGGATATTCCAGAGTCTAGGAGGTTGTCTATTCCTTTGCATAAGTCATTTAGGAAGCAAACAACAAAGATTTTAAAAATCCTCATTCTGTCCCTCCTGTAGATAAAAAATGGACAGAAGGTATACTTTGTCAGGCTCGGATACAGACTTCTTACTGAACAGTGTAGTCATGTAGGTGTGGTACAAGCTGCAGCCTGTGACAAGGCTAATATTCCTCTGGCCTCACATCCTCCTGATAAGGATTCCAGGAGATTGATGCCATGGCTAAGAAACAGTATATGGCAGCTTCTTTGGGACTCAGGCAGGCAAATTATATGGCTTATGTGGCTAGATATCAGAAATCTAGGTGGGACACAGTATAGTTAGCCAAGCAGGCCCATGGCCAGCTGGCTAGTGAGTTGGAACAGGTGGCTGCTGATGGCATTGAAGCCTCTAAAGTTCAATTTCATACTGCTGTTGATGTTAATGATGTTTCCTCTAGGGTCATGGCCACTTCTGTAGCTTTCCGTGAGTTGGCATGGCTCAGATGCACTAATCTGTCCCAAGATACCCAGTCAAAGGCTATGGATTTTCCTGTAGTGGAAATTCTCTGTTTGGGGAGCAAACAGAAAACTATATAAAAGATGGATGAATACAGAACTACCTACAAAAGTGCCCAGGCTAAGGAGAAGCATGCCATGCCACAAAGGCATGCTCCAGAGGTAGGGGCAGGCCTTTTTCCAGGCCTTTTACCACTTTCAAGCCTCCTCTGCTGTCTCGCAGAGGGGTTTCTTCAGAGGCAGGGGTAGACGAGGCACAAGCAGACCGTCCCCCTCCCCTCAGCCTAAGGCTGCTGCTAAGCAGGCACCCTGATGGGGTGCCCAGGGCCGATTCTCCTGTACCAGTGGGGGGCAGGTTGGCCTATTTCAGCCGGAACTGGCTGTCCCTAACTACGGACAGATGGGTTCTGGAGGTAATAGGCCAGGGTCTGGTTCTCAGCTTCAAACACTTTCCAAAGATGAGAGTCAGACATTTTCCACCTGCAAATCCTTCAGAAGCCCTTGCTTTGGAAGCAGAGGTTTCTTCTCTTCTGGACTGCAAAGCAGTGGAAAGGGTTCCTCCTTGCCATCAGGGCAAGGGGCTTTATTCAAGATACTTTCTTACCCCAAAAAAGACAGGAGAATGGAGGCCCATTCTAGATTTAAGGTACCTGAACAAGCATCTTTGAAACCAAAGTTCAAATGTTGACTTGGCAATGATATTGTTTCCTAAGGCCAGGGGACTGGCTAGCTTCCCTGGACCTCAAGGATGCCTATTTTCATGTTCTGATCAGGCCTTCTCACCGAAAGTACCTCAGGTTCGAACTGCCTCAGGCCACTACCAGTTCAGGGCAATGCCCTTCGCCTGACCTCTGCGCCAAGGGTATTCACAAAATGTCTCGCTGTAGTAGTGGCTCACTTAAGAAGGCAAGGGGTTGCTTGTGTTTCTCCTGGACGACTGGCTCATTAGAGTCAGTCTCCAGGTCAGGTGAAACCCATTTGCAAGTCACCCAGCAGCTTCTCACTTCCTGGGATTCCAAGCAAACTTACCAAAGTCAGTTCTAAACCGTTCAGGTCCTAACTTTCATAGGCGCAGAATTGAACACAAGGTTAGCTAGGGCTTTTCTTCCTCGAAAGGGTGGACAGACCATCGCCTTGGCATCCTCCTTTACCCCACGGGTCTCTCAACCAGCAAGGCATTTTCTGCAGCTCCTTGGCACATGGCTGCTTCCACAGCTGTCGGCAGGAGCAAGATTCCAGATGAGGGACATTCAGTTCCATTTGAGGGCCTATTGGTCTCAAAGGAAGGACCCCCAACCAAGTTGGTTCCAGTTACTCAAACTCTGATCCTAGCCTCCACTGGTGGGTCCAGAGCAATTAAGACAGGGGTTCCCTTCATTCTATTTCTCACTCCCTCACCCTCACCACGGATGCCTCCTGTTAGGGTGGGGGCTCACCTGGCATCTTGCCACCCAGGGGTGTGGTCTCCTCAGGAATCTCTGCTCCACATCAATCTGTTGGAACTCAGAGCTGTCTTTTAGCTCTTCGGTGTTTTCAGATTCTGTCCAGAACAAAGTGGTTCAAGTCAGGACAGACAATACCACCACAATGTGGTACATCAACAAGCAAGGGCACTCGGTCTTCAGCCTTGTGCAGCTAGCAATGAAGTTGTGGTCTCTGGCCTACTCCTGAACACCTCCCTGATAGCGGTTCACCTCCCAGGAAGGACAATGTCCCAGCGGACGCCTCAGCAGAATTCTCAGGCCATCACGAATGGGCTCTGAACCACAAGTGCTGGGGTCCGTTTTGCCAGATGGGGTACCCTCAGATAGATCTTTTCGCAGCCCCAGACAACCATCAACTTCCTTTTCTGTTGCAGGCCTCCAGTACTGGGCTCAGTCCTCTGGACGCTTTCTGTTGGACTGGAAAGGAAGTTCCTGTATGCCTTTCCTCCCTTTCTCTTCTTTTCAGGGTACTAGTAAAAATCAGATCTCAACCTTGCAGAGTGATTCTGATTGCTCCAGATTGGGCCAGACAGCCCTGGTACCTCTGCTTCTGTCCTTGGCAGTCCACCCTGCCCTGAGCCTACCCAGAGTCCACGACTTACTGCCTGTGCACAGGGAGAGTGTGGTATCCGGACCTCAAATCCCTCCACCTCAAGGCTTGGCTCTTGAGGAGCTAGAATTTGTTGACTTACACCTTTCTCAAGGTGTCATGGATATTTTAAAGGCTTCTAGGAAGCCTTCCACTAGGGCCACTTATAATTCTAAGTGGAAGAGGTTTTCCATCTGGTGCTCTGAGAGGCAGATTATCCCAGAATCTGCTGATCTCCCATTCTTCTGGAATATTTGGTCCATCTGAATTCCTAGGCCTTAGACCAGCTACCCTGAAGGTTCATCTGGCAGCTGTCTCTGTTTTTGTGTCAGCAGAAGCTGCCTCCTTCTTCTCACCCTGTGTTCTCCAAGTTTTTAAAGGGTTACTTCATACTAACCCTCCTTTTCGGGAACCAGCTCCCGCCTGGGACCTGAATATTTGCATTGCTCAGTTAATGCAACCCCCCTTTGAGCCTCTGTCTTCAGTAGAGCTCAAGTATTTAACTTGGAAAACCGTTTTCCTAGTAGCTATCACCTCTGCCAGACGCATAAGTGAGTTACAGGCCCTGTCAGTGGAAGAAGATTTTATCTCTTTCCACAGAGATAAGGTAGTCCTTAGGACTAATAGAAAGTTTTTGCCTAAGGTGGTTTCTGATTTCCCCTGAATCAATCTATCTCTCTCCCAGTATTTTTCACTGAGCATTCTTCCTCAGGTGAGAGGAGACTGCACAGCTTGGATGTCAAAAGAGCCTTAAGCTACTATTTAGAGCGCACCAGAGGTCATAGGTTCAATCCTCCAACTGTTTCTTACCTATGGCGAGGTTGGCAAAGGAAAACCTGCCACTAAGAGAACAATTGCAAGGTGGATTGTTTCTTATCCAATTCTGTTATCAGAAACTAGGTAGAGTACCCCCTCAGGATTGAGGCCCACTCCACCAGGGGTACAGCTGCGTCTCCTAGCGGCTGCTAGGGACATTCCCATTCTGGAGATTTGTCAAGCTGCTACCTGGAAGACAGTTCACACCTTTACCAAGCATTATTCCCTGGATGTCCAGTCCAGGAGAGATGCTCGTTTGGCACACTGTGCTTCAGAGCCTATTTCCTAAGTAGGTTCTGACCCTCCTCCATGGAGGTACTGCTGTGTAATCTGCTAATGTTATAATATAGCAAGACTTCATGGTGTTTGAAGAAAAAATTACTCACCTTAGTAATTGCTTTTCTTCTCATGGAGTCTTGCTATATTCTTTCCCTCTCCCTCCTGCCCCTCTCAGAACCTCTACTTGGGTAGGGTGGCGAATTGGTGCAAGTTACTTGCAATGTTATTGTATGGTCCTTTACCTCCTTTCCTTTAAGTTAGGGATCTGGTTGCTTTCATTTAGGTTATTTATATTGCCCCTTCCTGGACTTGAGTCTTGGGGAAGGGGGTTCATAATGTGCTTGTCAAGGGTAAGCAGACCATAATACCATCAATTTTTGTTATTATGGTTCTGGGTGTTTCTTTGTTGTTTATATTGTTGTTACTACTACTAGTAGATAGCCATGGGCTAGTGTAGTTTTTTCCACACAGACTTTCTGTTCTTTGATGTTAGCTTAGTAAAGATCTGACAGTTTCACGCTGTAGAACTCCAGATTCTCTGGAGTTAACTCCTTCCTCTCCGGGGCAGTTCAGCTGCAGTGGCTGACTGCTAATGTTATAATATAGCAAGACTCCATGAGAAGAAAAGCAATTACTAAGGTGAGTAATTTTTTCTTCCGTGATAGAGTCTCAGGAACAGCTAGTAGGATCCTTTTACCATGATGATTATTGCTACACTCTCAAAACTGCTAGCTTGACTTCAGAGCATCTGAAGCAGGAAATTTACATTTATTTAATAATTTTTTCTCTGTGAAGTTGGAATGGTACATTGGGTGCACTACCTATGATAGTCACCCAGACTTTATTTGGTGGTAGTTCTAGTTTCTTTCCATGGTGATTATTTTTCGCTGAGCCAGTCAGAGGGCGTTTGAGATGATGTTTAGATAGGTATGTTATTGACAGTCCCTTGAGAGTGTTTATCAGCTTCTATTTCTGCCTCTCTGCTGTTTCTCTCATAAAGTGCCTAATGGTGCTACTACCTAACTAGCCTACTTTTCATTCTTTTAATATAGGGATCACTCGTTTCTAGGATGACTCCTTTGTTGGCATGAACTTTTCTGGGCCAGCCAGATGAATATCCTCCAATTTTTCTGTTATCTAGTAAGCCCTTGGCAATTATGACAGATGATTGGACCAGGTCGGTGCCTACCTCTTGAGCCAAAGGGAAAGGTATCAAACTCACTAAGGCCTAGGAAACAAAAAAGTTGTGGAGTTATTACAGTATAGAGTAAATAAGGATGCAGTTTTCAGCTATCTCTTTAGACAGGTATTGGCCATAGGGTCAGTCAGGTGTCCCTTGAATGGTAATTTCTTGGCATGCATTCAAATGTTATTAGATTGATGCGAGTAATCAGTCACTAGGAGTCTTTCCTACAGTTCTGTGGCTCCCCCACCGAGATTTGTTGGTTGTGCGCAATTCTCTTGCATACTGCTGTTTGAATATTTATCATCCCTCTACAAGGATATCCTTCTTGCCAGATCCTTTTTAAGATATTTGTTTACTAAGGTGCATCTGTGACTGTTGGGATCTCTCCAGCAAAAGTAGCCCTATCTAAGCTTATATAAGGATAGAGTAGTCTTGAGAACAGCCTCCTCCTAGCTTCCAAAAAGTGTTCATGGTTTCTCAGATACTCCAAGAAGCCAGTCTCATTTTTTTTTTTTTTTTTTGGGTGGGGGCGCTCCTCCAGACAACCCTGGGAAGTTGAGCTGCATGTGCTCAATTTCCAGAGTGGTGAGAAGCTATCTCGAGTGCATTTTGGTAATATGTCAGTTGGGCAATTTCTGGTTCTCCTGGGATGAGAGAAAAAAAAGCAGGCTTTTGAGGTCACCATGTACAGGCTGGATCATATCTTGTATAGCAAGGCTTATGGACAACTAGGTTTGTATTCAGCCAGTTTCTTTTGCTAGTACATTCCATCAGGGTTATGGCAGTGTCATGGGGTAACAGGGCAGAAAGTTTTCTGTGTAGGAACTGGCAAGTCGATCCTTTGATCTTTCCGGCACTCTGTCAGGAAGCACTTCAGACTTGATGCACGAAACAAAACGAAGAAAAAAACACTGTGATTCTCAAAAGAGTTGACGGGGAAGGTTAGGGAGAAAAAGGTAGCATTCAGGAAGTATAAGGAAACACAGAAGGAGCAGGATAGAGAACTGTACCAGTTAAAGCAGAAGGAAGCGGGGAAGGCAGTCAGAATAGCAAAGGTCCAAACTGAGGAAAAGATAGCCTGCCTCAGTTAAGAAGGGGAATAAAACCTTTATAGGTACATTAGGAAAGAAGAAAGACCAAGGAGGGATAGTGAGGATTAATAAAAGGGGGCGGCAGAGGGTGACAGTGAAGAAGGTGGATAGTGAACAAATACTTCTGCTCAGTATTCACAAAAGAGGAGGAGGGGGAGGTACTTAAACCAAAGAATAGAAGCACTCTAGATAGGGGGATCAATACCAGTCCATTCACAGAAGAAATGGTCCTGAAAAAAATCCTAAAACTGAAGGTGGACAAAGCAATGGGGCCTGTCGGGTTTCACCCCAGAATTCTAAAAGAACTAAGGGGAGAACTAGTGACACCACGACTACCCTTTTTAACATATGGGAGGATGGTGTAGTACCTGAGGGCTGGAGGATGGTGGATGTGATTCCCCTTCACAAAAGTGGGAGCAAGACAGAGGCAGGAAACTACAGACCTGTTAGTTTGACATCAGTGGTAGGAAAAATGATGGAATCATTCTGAAGGAATGAACTGTTGAGTACCTAGAGGCCAGTGGGACACAGGACCCAAGGCAGGATGGATTCACAGCGGGAATGTCATGTCAGACAAATCTAATTGATTTCTTTGACTGGGTGACCAAAGTAGTAGATCAGGGAGGGCCTGTGGACATGGCCTGCCTAGACTTAGTAAGTTATTTGACACAGTCCCATACAGAAGATTAATAAACAAGTTAGCCAGCCTGGGAGTGGGTCCCAGGGTTATAGCCTGGATAAAATATTGGCTGGACAACAGGACGCAGAGGGTAATGGTAAATGGAGTCCACTCCGAAGAAAAGGGGGTTAGTAGTGGGGTACTGCAGGGTTCAGTACTGGGACCGGTCCTCTTTAAGGTCTTTATACTGTAGGTGATATTGCAGAGGAATTGGAAGGGAAAGTATGCCTCTTTGCAGGTGACACAAAGATCTGCAACAGGGTTGATACACAAGGGGGGGGGGTGGAAAAGATGAGAAGGGACTTGGCAAGGTTGGAGGAATGGTCAAAAGTATGGCAGCTTAGATTCAATGCAAAGAAGTGCAAAGTAATGCACCTGGGGGAAAAAAACCCGGGGAAGAGTACACAATGTGGGGGGAGGTACTAACAACAACAAAAATGGAAAGGGACCTGGGAGTAATCCTATCAGATGACTTAAAGGTAGGCAAGCAATGTGAGAAGGCAGTAAGGAGGGCTAGGGGATACTGGGATGCATAGGGAGAGGCATCAGCAGTAGAAAACAGGAAGTTGTTATCCCTCTGTACAGACAGTTGGTGAGACTCCATCTGGAGTACTGCGTGCAGTTCTGGAGACCCCATCTCCGCAAGGACATAAACAGGATGGAGGCAGTCCAGAGGAGGGCAACTAAAATGGTGCAGGGTCTGCACCAGAAGCCGTACGAAGAGAGACTAAAGGAGCTTAATATGTATACCCTCAAGGAAAGGAGGGAGAAGGGAGGCATGATAGAAACATTTAAGTACCTCAAGGGAATCAACAAAGTCCAAGAGGGTAGCATCTTTCGGAAAGAGATGTGCAGGAACAAGAAGGCATAGTTTGAAGATAGAGTGGGGATGGCTCAGGGGCAATGTGAGGAAGTATTTTTTCATGGAGAGGATGGTGGATGCATGGAATGGCCTTCCTGAGGAGGTTGTTGGGTCAAAAACAGTGGGGGAATTCTAGAATGCAAGGGACAGACATAAAGCAGTTCTAATGGGGGGGGGTAGGAGGAAGTAGGCTGTTGGTTAACTAGGATCTGCAGCTTATCCAATAGGTAGGGAAATGGGCAGACTGGGTGGGCCAAGCAGTCCTTATCTGCCATCAAAGTCAGTGTTTCTATGAGGTTCAGCTAGTCCAGCATTTAGATGCAGAGTGCTGTGCCAGATGGTGACAGAATAACGGATCTGTCAGTGGGCAGCCATCTAGGGTCCAGTGATCACCATACAGTGCAGTTTAAGGTGAAGACAGTAGTAGAGTCAAGCCATTCAAAAGTAGAGGTCCTGGGGGCGGATTCCAGGATGGCCGGCGTAACTTGCACGCAGTTGCGAGTTACGCCGATCGCCACAACACCAGGAACCCTATGTCACATTCCAGAAGTGGCAGGGTCCCGGCACTTGCAACATGCAAGATACGATATGCGTGTGTCGGTAGCCCAAGCATGGCGTATTGCAGCTGCATGTCGCAACTCGTGGCAAGCGACAGTCGGCCACCCCCCCGCCGCAGACTACATCAGGGTCATGGGGGGACCAGGACAGATGGCACAGGCATCCAGGGGTGCTTCTGAAACTGACGCTGTGGGGTCCCTCACGATTGGGGGTTTGGCGGGGCGGGGTGTGCATGTGGGGGACAGCATGGCGCAGTTGCCGCGGTGCTGCATGGCTGCATCCGACCGTGCCAGCTGTCAGATGCCACTTAAGACAGCTCCGAGCTGTCTGAGGATACCTACGTGTCCCAGAATAGCAACTGCGGGTTGCGATAGCGGCCCTCCTGGAACTGGGCTAAGTTGCTGTCGCAACCTGCAGTTGCACCAGGCATTGCGGGCTGCAGCGTAACTGCGGTCATATCTTGCGATTGTCGCAACCCGCAGCCGCCATGGTGTAGGTGTCCTCCTGGAATTGCTTGGCGTGTAGCGTGGTATAAGTCGCGGGGATGCATGCATCGGTAACGATCCACCTTATGCCAGTGTAGCCTGTCTTGGAATCAGGCCACTGGACTTCAAGAGGGCAGACTTTGCAAAAATGGGGGAACACCTCCAGAGAATCCTGTCGAAGGGGTGGGGGAGAGGGAGGGAGGAGGAACAGTGGGAGAAACTTAGAGGAGCAATAGCAGAGACAACAGGCCTCTGTGTAAAGCTAGTAAACAAAGCAAACTGAAGGAAAAAAACACTATGGTTTTCAAAAGAAGTGGCAGAGAAGGTTAGGGGAAAAAAACTGGCATTCAGAAACCACAGTGAAACACGGAGGGAGACAGGGAAATGTACCAGGCAAAGCAGAAGGAGCTGGGGAAGGCAGTCAGATGTGCAAAGGCACAAACTGAAGAAAGGATAGCAGAATCAGTAAAAGAAGGTGACAAAACCTTTGGGTATATCAGGGAAAAGAAAAAGACAAATGAAGGGATTGTGAAGTTGAATGGGGGGGGGAGAGTGTGCAGAGGAGAAACCTAGAAAAAGCAGAAATTCTGAATGAATACTTCTGTTCAGTATTTACAAAGAAAGTGGAAAGGGAGGGACCAAATTTAGGGGGCAGAAACACACTTGGGGATGGACACCAGTCCATTTACAGAGCAGAGAGACCTAAAGGAACTCTCAAAACTAAAAATGTACAAGGTAATGGGACTGGATGGGATCCATCCCAGAATACTGAAAGAACTCGGGGAGGTACTAGGGCCACCACAGACAGCCCTATTTAACAAATTACTTGAGGAGGGAAGGGTACTAAAGCACTGGAGGAGGGCGACTGTGGTACCGTTACATAAAAATGTGAGCAAGGTGGAGGCTGGAACTTACAGGCCTGTCAGCTTGACAGTATAGCGCAGTGGTCTAAGGCTGTGAGCTGCAAATCTGGTGACATGCAGGAGACCAGACCTGGGTTTGAATCCCACAGCTTCCACTTGCATACTGTGTGACCCTAAGCAAGTCACTTAACTTCCTTGTGCTCCCAGGTCGCACCTGGAAACAAGCTCCGGCTTAGTGTGCCTTTCCTGGTTAAACAATTCCCCTTTCCCTTGACCTCAGTGGTGGGGAAAATCATGGAATCCATGTTAAAGGAAAGGATTGTCGCATGCCTGGAGGCTAGTGGGGCACAAGACCCGAAGCAACATGGATTCACAGCAGGGAGATCTTGTCAAACAAATCTGATAGATTTCTTTGACTGGGTAACCCGGGTGTTAGATCAGGAAGGGGCAGTAGACATGGCCTACCTAGATTTTAGCAAGGCATTTAACACTGTCCCACACAGGAGGCTAGTAAATAAGTTGCCTAGTCTGGGAGTAGGTCCCAAGGTGATGCACTGGGTCCGAAATTGGCTGAATAACAGGACACAGAGAGTGATGGTAAAAGGAGTTCAATCCCAGGAGAGGGGGGTGACAAGTGGGGTGCCACAGGGCTCAGTTCTGGGGCCGGTCCTCTTTAATGTCTTCATTAGTGACATTGCTGAGGGACTAGAAGGGAAGGTAAGCCTCTTTGCAGATGACACGAAGATCTGCAATAGGGTAGACACTCAAGAGGGGATAGAAGAAACGAGAACAGACTTAGGCAAATTGGAGGAGTGGTCAAAAGTGCAAAGACGTGCACTTGGGCCACAGGAATTCTGGAGAGGATTACAAATTGGGGGGGGGGGATACTAACAACAACAAAACTGGAAAGGGACCTGGGGTTAAATATAACAGATGACCTGAAGGTGGCCAACCAATGTGAAAATGCAATGGAGAGGGCCGGAGGGTTGCTGGGGTGCATAGGAAGAGGAATCACCAGTAGAAAACAGGAGATGGCGATGCCACTATACAGACAATTGGTCAGGCCACATCTGGAATACTGTGTTCAGTTCTGAAGACCTCATCTCCGGAAGGACATTGACAGAATAGAGGCGGTCCAGAGAAGGGCAACAAAAATGGTGAAAGGAATGCACTAAAAAAAACCTATGAGGAAAGATTGAAAGACCTCAGTATGTATACCCTGGAGGAAAGGAGGGAGAGGGAGATATAATAGACATATTCAAGTATCTCAGGGAATCAAGAAGGTCCAGGAGGGCAGCATCTTTCAAAACATAAAAATGTGCAAGAACAAGGGTTCGCAATATGAGGCAGGAAGAGACTCAGAGGTAATGTGAGGAAGTATTTTTTCACAGAAAGGGTGGTGGATGCGTAGAACAGCCTCCTGGCGGATGTCGTAGAGGCTAAAATAATTGGTGAGTTCAAGAATACATGGGAAAGACAGAAGGCAACCCTAGTGATAGGAAAAAAAGGGTAAGCTGCTGATCATTTAGGATCCATCGTTTAAGTAGGTAGGGAAATGGGCAGACTAGGTGGGCCAGGTGGTCCTTATCTGCCGTCAAAATCTATGTTTTCTATCTTACTTTGAGGGGGCTCTTGCAGCAGGTGACACCAGTAGGACTGAATCCGCCAGGCGCCGGGAACACACAGAAAACGTCTAGCTAGCAGTGACAGCCCCCGTCGATGTCAGCACGGTGATGTCTGCCTATCCTATAAAGGGGGTGGTTCCCCAGACCTACCTCAGTTCTTTTCCCACCATCGATCTGCACACGTGTGACCCCCACAGATGCCTGCTTCAGTCGTCCGCCATTTTGTTCACGTTACCCGCAGTTTATTTACCTGTTTCTCTTTTAGTGTCAACATCGCTGTTCGGTGTTTTTCTCCATCTTGTTTGTCTTCTGCTCCAACCTCGTATTCCGACCTGCCTGCGAAGTGTGCCTGCAGCAAGTAGGTACCCGCCAAAGATGGTCACTCTTCCTGCCTGCTCTGCTTAGGCCCCAGCCACTACACCGAGACCTGCCAGGACCTCAGCTAGGCCACACTGAGATGCCACTTTAAGACCCTTCAAAGCTACCTGCTTTAGCAGAAATTGGCTGCGATGGAGAAGGAGCTTCAGGCTAAAAGCTCTTCCACTTCCCCAGCATCATCATCTTCTTCCCAGAAGGAGAAGTCTAGTGGGAAGCATAAGCACCAGGACAAGCACTGGGACTGTCCTCAGTCAGTCTCATGCTCGCAGTCACCGTATAGACCGGCTTTTGCCTCTGGGTCTCTTCCCCCGATCAAGACGTTACTGTCGTCTGTCCCCTGTGCAAGCCCTTCCAAGCATTGCCCGGAGCAAGTGCTCGCCTTTTTCTCCACACAGGCGACACCTCTGCCCCGGCCCCCGGGGGAGATTCCCCCCTTCAGGTGCCAGCCTCGCCTCTGGGGCCAATGTCTGCTATTTCACCAGACCAATGCCAGCCTTTGCATGTCAGGCTGGCGCCGACTATGCCAATGACTCCTCAATCGTCGTTGCCTCAGCTCCAGTCTGCACCATAACCGACACCTGCTGGCCCTCCCAGGGACCCCAGCCGGCGCCTGCTGGACCAACACCAGGGTACCCTACGCCAGCTCTGCCACCAACGTGCCTCTACCCTCCTCCACAATGTCCTTATCCACCCTACAGTCCTCCTCCACCAGTGGATTATAATGCCTTATTTATGGGCTGGTGGACCTTTTAAACAAAACAAGGATGTACCCAGGAAGCCTTCCCCTCCTCCTCCTCCTCCTCATAACCTCCTTCCTCCGGACCCAGACCGGGCAGGACCCAGCAACTCCTGCTCCACATGGGCTTCTGGGGGTCACAAGGGGACCTCTGATCAGCATACGGACGACCATTGCCCACAGACGCCACTCCCGGACACCGATCAGTCAGAGGACGATTCCTCCTCTTCCTCCTCAGACTCGTCAGAAGATTCGAGGGGCTCCTCTGATGGTCAAGACCCTCCTAAGGAGACCCAAGTCGCCCCCTGACGATCCCTCCTTCCTTGACATGATGTGATGTGCCATATCCATTCCCTTCTGGATTGGGAGACAGAGGAGCTTGACCCGGAGCACTGTCATCTGGCTATATACCTCCGGAAGAAGGAAACCTTCCCTTTGGTGGTGCCTCCTCTGATTGATTCGTATGATGATGTTACTAAGGCGGCATGGAACCACCCCTCATCCACCCTGATCTTAGCCAAAAAGGCGGATCACCTTTACCATGCGGCGATTGGTAAACCTTTCTTTGGCGAATACCCCAGGGTGGACTCGGTGGTCATGAATGCGGCCCATGACTACACTAAGAAACCCAAACACCTTAGCACCCACCCTCCAGACAAGGAATCTTGCTAACTGGACCAATTGGGTAAACAGGTGTATTCCTCTGACACGCTGGCCAGTTGGGTCCTTAACTATCTGGCCCATATGGTACAGTACGAAGTTTGCCCTATGGGATCAGGCGAGAGATTTGGGTCAAACCCTCATTGAAGATCCCACTAAAACACAGTTGCCCCAGCTCTTAAAATCTGAATCGGATGTGGGCAACCATGTGCTGATGGCAGTGTATGACACTGTTGATGATTCCAGGGGTGTGGGGTGGCAGCAGGGATCTGCATTCGCCACCATTCATGGCTCAGGGTGTCTGGTTTTACACCTGATGTTCAGGCCAGAATCATAGATGCCCCTTTCCGGGGTTTCACTTTGTTCGAGGGAGATGCCCAGGGTATCATCTCCTGTCTTCAGGAATCTGACAAGGCCCTAAGGTTGGTATATTCCATGTACTGGTCCCAACTACGGTCTTCCCAATGTCAGTCCTTTCATCGGTCCTCAAGAACAGCCCTTCAAGGGCCAGCAGTCGAAAGGGCCCTTTAAGTGCAAGGCAAACACCCTGCCAGCCAGTGGATTAGCCCCTAGGGCCCCAGCGTGCCCACAGTCACTCTGTCCACCCCTAGATCCACTGCCTGACTCCTTGTCTGAACCCCGCTCCAGCAGAGGCCTTGGTGAAGGCGGTCAGGGTCGATTCTCCCTATACCTAGACAGGTGGCACACAATAATCTCAGATCAGTGGGTGCTGTAGATTATAGAACGGGTTCACACCCTTGAATTTCTGGAGCTCTCTCTGGAAAGCCCTCCCTCGCTCTTCCATTACCCTCAGGCCCACAAACAGGGGGGCACTCACTCTTACCTCATTTGTCAGAAAGCCGTGAGAGTCTTGTACTGGGCCATCGAGCACAACCTGGAACTCTGTCGTCCATGTTCCAGGCATCCAAAACACCCTGACCAACAGTCTAAGCCTGTCCAGGTCGAGGATGCACGAGTAGGAACGCCTGTCCTCTGTGGTCGAAGACCTCTTCGACAGGTGGGATAGTGCAGAGTTGGACCTTTTTGTGTCCCCACTCACCGCAAAACTGCTGCTTTTCTGCTCACTCAATCCAGGGCCTGGAGTGTTCTGGCACATTGCATTGTCTCTCTCTTGGAAAGGGAAGTTTCTGTACGCCTTCCTTCCCTTCCTGCTCCTGCAGAGGGTTCTCCTCAAGTTTCAGTCAGAGGGGGTGGAGATGATTCTCATAGCTCCCTACTGGCTGCGTCAGGATTGGTTCCCCCTGCTGCAGTACTTGGCAGCGGAACCTCCGGTATCCGTGCACCAGCTTTCTCTCCCAGGAGCAGGGCACCCTGGTCCATCCAGACCTCAAGTCTACATCTCCATGCGTGGCTCCTGCAGAATTAGCTATCACCCACTTTGGAGTTTCTTCCAGGGTTGCT
The DNA here is from genome assembly GCA_016271365.2 of Neoceratodus forsteri. Classification (NCBI taxonomy): domain Eukaryota; kingdom Metazoa; phylum Chordata; order Ceratodontiformes; family Ceratodontidae; genus Neoceratodus; species Neoceratodus forsteri. The sequence continues at coordinate 350,560,047 of CM057456.1, forward strand.
GATGTCTTGGTGGCTTCCAGGAAACCTTCCACGAGAGCCACCTATGCCATGAAGTGGAATCACTTCTCCAGATGGGCCACCACTCATCACCTGGATCCCTTCACCCGCCGAGTGAATCTGATTCTGGAGTACCTTCTCACCCTCTTGCACTGTGGTCTGGCGTACTCTTCACTTAAGGTGCACCTTTCAGCCATCTATGCGTATCATGCACCTATTGAGGGCAAAGCTGTTGCCCATCTGGCGGTATCCTGCACATTCTTGCGGGATATCCTATATTTGAGACCTCCCATTTGGGACTCCGTTCCTCCATGGGACCTTCTTTTTATGTTAGAAAAGCTCACTCTGCCTCTCTTTGAACCAGTTGTGAGCTGCGCTTTCTATCATGGAAAGCATCAGTTGTTTGTTTCGTTCGCCCCCCAAAGAGAAAGGGGCACCTGTTTTTGAAACGGGGTTTGTCAAAATGGTTGGCATATTGCATTGTGTACTGTTAATATAAAAACAACAAGCCCTTGCCTGGGGCAAGGATCTCTCCACCAGGGGTATGGACGCCTCTACTGCCTGTTTCAGGAATGTGTCTGCTGTGGACACCTGTGCAGCTGCCACTTGGAGTTCGGTTCACACCTTTGTCCGCCATTACAGCCTTGATATTGCTTCCAGGTGCAGGTCCAGTTTCAGACTAGCTGTCCTTCAGGGCCTTCTTTCTTGAGCAGTCTGCTCTTATTTTCTGCCTCCTTCCGACTGACTTGCGGTCAGTTCTGGTACTGCTTGGGACTCTGTCCTGCTGGTGTTGTCTGCTGCAAGAACCCCCTCGAAGTACGTTAGTACAGTTACGTAAGAACTTGCCGTAACAGTAGATATTCCAGAGAAGCTCTTGCAGCAGGTGCTCCTTTCCCCTGATAGCTGCTTGTCCTTCGCATTTATTATACTTTTCCTCGGCTCTGAGGAACTGCCTCGGTTCTTTCTTACTTTATGCAGTTGGGTCTCCGGCAGGAGAACTGAGGTAGGTCTGGGGGACCAGCCCCTTTATAGGATAAGCGGACGTCAGTGTGCTGACTTCGGTATGGACGGTCTCCTGCGATAGACTGCCAGCTACAAGTTTTCTGTGTGGTTCTGGCACCTGGCGGCTTCAGTCCTACTGGTGTTGCCTGCTGCAAGAGCTCCTCCCGAAGATCTACTTTTACGGTAACTTCTTAAGTAACGGTACTTTATCGATGGTAAGTTTAAAAAGTGTTTGTCCATACAGGACCAGATGCGGGCTTTTCTAGGGACATGGATATGTTGTTCATCCACACTGTCTGGCAGGTTCCTTGCCGCTTTAAATCTTGCTGGAAGGTCTTCAAGCTGGCTCCTCCCACCCACCCGGGTGGTAAAACTCTCGGCTCCGCCCATGGCGCAGATCTTCCTTACAGTTGGAGCTCAGATTCCCTCATACGCTCTACGTACAAGACTAGTTCCTAATTCTTGAATTTTGAAATCAAAAGTTTTTTGCTAAAAGACTTGGTCTTCTCTCCCTCACAGCTCGATGGACAAATCGACTCCGGTTTCGGAGATGCCCTTGCGGGCAGAAGATGTCTCGGGACGGCTCCGCACTCCACGTCGTCTACTGCTAGGCCTTGAGCACGACCCGCAGGCTTTCGACCTGTGCTCTTCTTTTCGCCTACGTCCCTCAAGACCATGCTGCCTCGTTTACAGCTGGGGCGCCCGAGAAAAGATTTCTCGGTTAAATCTAAAGAGGCCGGTTGGCGGTGTCCGCGGCGGGCTCGGCTGGATCAGCTCGAGCATATGATCGCCTCAAGAGGAGGGCGCGGGCCGCTTCTACCTCGCCGCGGCATTTGTCCTGCCTCTCTTGGTGCCTCGTTTCAGCTTCTTCTAAGGAGCTTTGTCTGACCCTCCTCGACGAAAGGTGAGGTCCAACTTCTTCTGGACCTTTTTCGGTCCAAAAAGAGAGACAAAAGTAGTCTCACAGTCGACGCCTTGGGAGTGGGAAGATCCCCTCCCTAGTTGTCGACAGCCGACTCGGCCCACCTCAGCTTCGCCACTGGCTTCACGGTGTCCCGTCAGGCCAGTTGACCGAGACTCCCGTTAGCGCGGTTGAGATTTTTCTGACCCGTTAGTCGGGTTTTCGGCTGAAGAAGCTGAGAATCCCCTCTCCCCGGTTCCCCGTGGGAGTTGAGGATCCCGTCGGCTCGCCTGTGCCTCCGGTTCCGGAGCTCTCGTGGAATTCGCGAACCGAAGGAGTGCGATTCCGACACCTCCCTGCACTGTCCTCGGCCAGCGAGGTTCTCGATCTCCCGGACTTCTTGGCGGTCCAGCCGATCCGCCGGTCATAAGGCGGTCTCGCTCGGCACCGCGGCAAGCAGCGCCGCGGCTCTTCCTCTTCCTCCTCCTCGGACGAGGGGAGGCTTCGGCGCAAGTTGCATCGGAGGTATGAGGAACTCATGTGGCAACAGCTCCTTCTAGCCGGGAATAAGCCAACCCCGTCGTCTTCCCCGGCCATTAAGTGGCTGTCATCGGAGCGGCCGAAACAACCCCTCGTTGTAGCTGAGGAGCCTGTTCCCAGGCCAGTTGTTTGGCCAATTCCAGCTGCCCAACCGATTCAGGTAGAACCTCCGCCTCCACAGCCGTTATTTGGGGCTCCGACCAAAAATTCTCGGTCGGCTCAGGGACTGCCCCATAGGCTGTCTGTCACCCTCACTCCTGATAGACCTCGGCAGGTGGAGGGTGGCTCAGGCCCGAGGCAGCTCTTTGAGGACTCTTCTGAGTCCGAGGATGATTCCTCCCTTTTCTCCAAGCGAATGGACTTGGAGTCCTCAGGAGGACAGTCAGTGGACGATAGCCCTTCGTCCTTCCTAGGATTGCTTCGGCTCATCTCGGAGTCCACCGGTATGAAGCTCGAACCCGTTTCTAAATGGGCCAGGTATCCCCTCACGGAGATTCTGGACCGAGGGATTCCCCACGAGGCCTTTCCGTGGCCGAGGCCATAGTGGGTCCGCCTGAGCTTTGGCAGCGCCTGCTTCCTGCCCTCGCCCGGCCAGGATGGCCAGGAAGTATGCGTCCCTACGGTTCCCTGTCCGTTTTTCGAACACCCTTCTGCTGAGGGGTTGGTTACCGACAGCGCTCGCGCTACCGGAACGCCTAGGATGTGGACAAACCTCCCGACAAGGAATCCAAGAAATTGATTATGCCGGGCGAAAGTCTATGCCGTCCCTCTCTCAGCCTTCGCCAGGCCAGTTCGGCGTCCCTCATGGCACATTTTTCTCATGCCCTGTTGGGCTCCCTGATGAGGTCGTCCCTCATCTTCCTCGGATCTGCAGACTACGGTCAGGCAGGTGCGGGACCAGGGCAGGGCAGTGGCCAAACAGCAGCTCCAGACTGCTTTAGACATTGGGGACTCATGTGCCAGGTCTGTGGCGGCCGCAGTGGCTATGCGTCGTCGGGCTTGGCTGAGGATATCCACCTTTACTTCGGATACCTAGCACAAGTTGGCGGATGTTCCCTTTTTGGGGACTGACCTCTTCGGCCCTGGGGTGGAAGGTCACCTGCAGAGGATCGAGAAGTCCAATGCTACCTTGGACTCGGTCTCTTCCGCTCAGAAGGACAAAGGCCATAAGCCACAGCCTAAGCCCTTCGTCCTTTCTGCGCCCCGCAGCTCCTGCCCAGCAACGCCAGGGCCAGCAGGCTCGGGCTTGGCATCCCAAACCAGCTGCCGGCTTCCTCCAACAGGAAGCAGGAGGTAAAGGCCCAGGAGGTCCCTCGGCCGCTCCCTCCTCCAAGCCTGCCCAGTGACGGGCTGAGGGGTGTCGCCCCCATCCCCGTCACCTCACCCCTGGTTCCCCATGGGGACGGCTCCGACACTTCCTTTCCGCCTGGTCCGTTATTACCACGGACAGGTGGGTACTGGAGGTGGTGGGAAAAGGCCTGCCTCTAGAATTCGAGCAGGCCCCACCCTTCAGAGCCGTCGCACCTCGGGGGGCCTTGGGGTCCGCAGCCTCACTGTCGGCTCGTCGAGCCGACATCGCTCTCCTCCTCCAAAAGGAGGTGATCAGGGAGGTAGCGGACCACCCCCCCAGACCCGGGGTTTGTGTCCAGGTACCTCCTGGTTCCGAAACGGACGGGGAGCTGGCACCCCATTCTCGACCTACACGACCTGAACAAGTTCCTAAGGTCTCGAACCTTAAGGATGGTCACTCTGGCGCAGATAATACCATCTCTGGAACACGGCATGTGGTTCTGCTCTCCGGACCTGCAGGACGCATTCCTTCACGTCCCTATCGGTCCGTCACATCAGAGATTCCTTCGCTTTCGAGCGGAGGGATCCCTCTTTGAGTTCCGAGCCATGCCCTTCGGCCTGTCTCCAGCTCCCAGGGTCTTCACCAAATGCATTGCAGTGGTGACAGCTTTCCTGCGGCGCCGAGGGGTCCGGGTGTACCCTTACCTGGACGATTGGCTGATAGCAGCCCCCTCCAGACAGGAGGTGGAGCGGTCCAGAGATCTGGCCCTCCAGGTTAGCTCTCAAGTCGGCCTTCTCATCAACGAGGCCAAGTCGGAACTCGAGCCGAAGCAGGTGATTCTGTTTATCGGGGCAGAGCTCGACTCTCTTCGAGCCAGAGCACGGCTCCCAGCAGACAGGGCCGAGGTTCTTACCTCCTTTGCCCAATCATTTCTGGTTGGGCAATCGCGCCCTGCCCGGGACTTCCTGCGTCTCCTGGGTCTCATGGCGGCCTGCACCAGCGTGGTCCGTTGGGCACGCTGGCGCATGCGCCCCCTTCAGTGGGGACTGGCCAGCCAGTGGTCACAACGCTGCGATCCATTGGACCAGCTAGTGGTGGTGACCCAGGAGATGTGGAATGCTCTCCGATGGTGGACCGTTCCATCTCATCTGCAGGAGGGTATCCGGTTTGTCGGCCCCGAGCTGACGGTCTCTCTATCGACCGATGCCTCTCTGATGGGTTGGGGTGCCCATCTGGGGAACACCGCGCCGGCCTCTGGTCCCGGGAGTCCCGATGCCACATCAACCTGCTGGAGCTCTGAGCGGTCCGCCTAGCTCTCACCGCCTTTGCTCGCTTTCTCCGGGTCAAGTGGTCCGAGTCCAGACGGACAATACCACGCACCATGTATACCTAAACCGCCAGGGCGGGACGCGCCCATGCTTCTATGCAAGGAAGCTCTCCACATTTGGTCACTGTGTGCAGCCTGGAGGCGGATCTCCTAGCCATTCATGTGGCAGGAGCCTCCAACACCCTGGCTGATGCCCTGAGCCGATAGGGCTGCATCTCACGAGTGGTCTCTCCTGCCGGAGGTAGTACAAGATCTGTTCTCCCACTGGGGCACACCTCAGGTGGACCTGTTTGCCTCAGGGAGAATGCGGCTGAGGCTGTTTCATGCCCGCCTCAGCAGGGCTCACTGCAGGGATGCCTTTCGAGGCTGTGGACCCCGGCCCTTTTACGCTCTTTCCCCATTTCCCTGATTCACAAGGTGCTTCTCAAGGCAAGGAGGGACAAGGCGCAGGTGATTCTGATAGCCCCAGACTGGCCCCACCAGTTCTGGTACCCAGATCTCCTCAGCCTCAGCTCCAGGCTCCCGAGGCAGCTTCCAGCTCGCCCGGACCTGCTTTCAGTCAATCAGGGAAGGTGTTCCATCCGACCTTCAATCCCTGCACCTGACGGCCTGGTTCCTGACTGCCAGAGTTCCAGGCTGGGTCTTTCCGACGAGGTCCTCAATGTTGTTGAGGCGCCTGCATGAGTCGTTCACCAGGAAATGCTATGCCTTCAAATGGAAGAGATTTTCCATTTGGTGTCAGGGCAAGGGCTTGGACCCTTCCTCCTGTTCTTTGGCAAGCATTTTGGACTATTTATGGTCCTTTCTAGTCAAGGGCTTGGGTCGGCGACCCTAAAGGTGCACCTGGCAGCCATCTCTGCTTATCGGGCGCGGGCGGGGAGCAGTCGGTGGCGCAGGAGAAGGTGGTCGGGCTTTCAAAGGCCTTGATCACATTTCCTCCGTGCGAGGAACCTCCACCTCCGTGATTTACTGCTGGTATGGCAAAGCTCATGGGCAAGCCATTCAACCAATGCACAGGTGTGAACTTCTCACCTGTCGTGGAAGACCGCCTTCTTGGTGGCTATCACATCAGCCAGAAGGATGGGAGAACTCCAGGCGCCTGCATTGAGTCTCCTTACCTGGTCTTCCACAGGGACAAGGTTGTCCGCGCCCACCGAAATTCCTTCCAAGGTGGTGTCGGAGTTTCACCTTAACCAGGTGTTGACTCTGCGGTGTTCTACCCCAATCACACCTCGGAGGCTCGAATACAGGCTCCATACTTTGGACCCTAGAAGGGCGCTCGCTTATTATAAGGAGCGCACGGCTGAAATTCGGGGAGAGGTTCGCCAGCTGTTTGTCACCTACGCTGAAGCCGCACCTGGCAGACCTGCAGCCAAGCGGACGATAGGCTGGTGGGTCACCTCCTGCATAGATCTCTGATAAGTTGGCAGGCATGGAGCCTCCCAGAGGGATAAGAGCTCATTCTACCCGCTATACTGCTGCATCGGTGGCTGCTTCCAGGGACGTCCCTATCCAGGAAATCTGCAGGGCTGCTACCTGGAAGTCAGCACACACCTTCATTACCCATTACCACATCGACCTTGAGTCACGCCGGATGCTGGTTTTGGGGCCTCGGTTCTCCAGTCTTTATTCCCTAAGTAGGGGTGCGCTTTGCCTCCTCCTCCCGGAGAACTGCTAGAGTCTGCCAGACAGTGTGAATGAACAACATATCCATGTCCCTAGAAATACAGGTTACTCACCTGTAACAGAGTTCTAAGATTGGTATATGTTGTTCCATCTACAATCCACCCGATCCTCGGCTTCGACGCAAGCAACCTGAGCTTCCCAGCGGGCCAGATCTGGCGCCATGGGGCGGAGCCGAGAGTTTTACCACCCGGGTGGGTGGGAGGAGCCAGCTTGAAGACCTTCCAGCAAGATTTAAAGCGGCAAGGAACCTGCCAGACAGTGTGGATGAACAACATATACCATTCCTAGAGCTCCTGTTACAGGTGAGTAACCTGTATTTATTCTTTCCTTCCCATATTTCTGAATGGGTACTGTTTTTTAGAACCCATGTGTAAAGATTACCCATTGACAACGTGGAGTGACACAGTAAGAAGAAATCGTATCATCCTTACCATAATTACTTTTTCTGTTAGCTCCACTCCAGCGTTGTCAAAGGGACCACACCCGAAAGTCCTGGAGAATAATGGCTGACATTTATATATAGTTAGTCATTTATAACGTTTCAGAAGGTTGACAGAAAATGTCAGCTCTAGACTGTGATTATTGTCTACTAACAGACATGGGATTGACCCCTTCATTGTCCTGCAGAACCATTCTGTTCCTTTTTTCCAGTTAAGAACTTAATTTCAGGAGGCTTCGAGATAACCTCTATTTCCAGTTTTAGAATCAAAAGCAAGAACAGTATGACATGTGACTCAGATTACATCACCTTATAGAGACTATATGGGAACGGGATGAGACTGCCTTCGGCAAAGTAAGACCGACCTTTTTTATTTAATCTATTAGTACATCAGAGTAAGTCAGATTTTATTGATGTGAAGCACATCAGAGAGCCTCTGGGTATCGTTTTGAGTTAGAAATGTTTTGGGTAGCTAGTATCTACTGTGTCGCAGTATATGTTGACTGAGGAAAATGGAGACTTGAAGCACTGAGGACACCAGTGTTCCAAGCTGCTAGGCACAGATTTTAAAGTTATAGCTGTACCAGTGACCCCTAGTCATGGTTCATATATGTCCATGTATAAAGATTACCCATTGACAACGCTGGAGCTTAGAGAAAAAGAAATGATGGTAAGTGTGATGGAATTTCTTCTTTAAAGTACAACCTGCAACAGACAGTGCAACACTGGAAATGCATTTGCAGTTTGCATTGGATACTTCTTTGGCTACCTTGCTTCAGGATCTACAGATGGAGATATGGTCTGGTTTTGAGGGGGTAAACTGCAAAGTCAACTGTAACAGTCTCTGTGCTCAATGCGAAAAAGCAGCCAACAGTGAAACCAGAATTATGACAGCTGAGCATCGTACCAGCCATTTGGAGGATCTGCTTGTGGATGCCACCAGAGCCCTGAATATTGCAGCGGAGAAGATAGCAGTTTAACATAGAAAAGTGATGGATTAACAGATAAATCAAAAGACAAACTCTAACATTCAGATCATAGGACTGCTTGACCTAGAGGGTAAAGATCCCAACTGACTTGATAAGACGTTGGCTTACTGACTGTCTGGAGCTTGGGGAAGCACAAACAGACAGGGAGATCAAGAGAATGCACCATTACACAGGCCCAAAGCCAACACCAGATACTTGCCCCTGCCACTTTCTTATGAAGATATATCAGGATCAAGGGAGGATTTTACAAACAGCAACTCAGAAGAGGACCATTTACTTTAACAATGTGAAAGTGTACCTGTTCCTGAATTAGTTGGGAGCTTCAGAGTTAGCGGAGTGAGTTCACTGGTCTAACATGCAGTCTGTATTCTGTACATGCAGCAAGCAGTTTTCCCCCTTGTTTCCCTCTCGCATTGCTAAATCAGAAAAGCCTCCAATTTTTTTTTATTTTTTATTAATAAATTTCCTAGTGACTGAAGAGTGATGTGCAGTGAGAGGAGGCACAGCAGATGGCATATTAAATGTTTGCACTACGTCCACAGCAAGCTGATGTGCCACAGACTTAAAATCAGGATTATTTGTTTTAAAGGTACCACCTTTGTTGTTTCCCTCCTTGTTGTTGCTTTTTGCAGCCTAGAACTACAGTGACGTTAACTTTGGAGCTGGGCTTAGTATCAGAAGGGTAAACTATGTCTAACGCCTTGGCATAGACAGGAAGTGAGGCCTTCCCTGCATTGATATGCTGATGTTGAGAAGATGCCTTGATAATGTACTGCATGACATGATGCTTATGAGGTAGACTGCGCTGTGCTCCATCAAGTATCTGATGCACCCAGTTGAACTTGGCATAGAGGTGGACAGTTGGGGCAGGACTCCACTGCCCTTCATGGGTGGGGATTTTGTTTTGGGTATGCCCGGAGGGCTCCTTATATTGCGTCTTCAGTTCACCAGCTTGACATGCTGGAATTTAATCTATAGAGAGATGATGTCCTGATCTCTCAGCAAGTTGTAGCCATCATCTTCATGGGGAGAGGGTTATTTACCTCTTTTCAAGCCCTCCTACCACCCCTTATCGGAGGCCATCCATGACTCCACCCCTGTGGGGGAATGTCCAACATTGCATCGTCATCACATGGCAATCAGTCTCATTCCATTTCCCATCATAGGAGGTGCTGGAATGGGCAGACCTGTTTCCTGTCCTTGGAAGCAGCATACCCGATGCTTCTTGAGCCTGGTGTATGATTGGGGATGAGACCCGCTGTGTTTCCAACATGGTAGCTCAGTATGCTATAGCCAGTGCTGCCGGGTTGGCCCTTTGTTAATTTAAATAACAAAAACTTGTTTGAAAGAAAAAAAAAAACTGAACCTGTAATTAACTTTTATGAAAACGTGTGTAGCCAGTCCACCATTTTATTTCAGAGGCTCAAATCAGCAACCCAGGGTGCTGACAGTTATCCTTTAATGTGTCATAAATGTGTGTGTCTGTGTGTGGGTATGTATGTGTATTTTTATGTTTTTTATGCATGTTTCTGTATCACTTCATGTTGTTAGTGGGGAATTATTACATATAGGTTGTGCTTCCCCCAGTGGGGTAGCCCAAAATTTTGACTTTAGCATTGAACCCTGGGAATATTAATTTATTTGGTTAGTTATTTAGTTTTTGTTGACAGGGTAAGTGCACTAGACAAATCCTGCCTATTTTCAGGCATGACCCGGGGGAGGGGGATACAGATGAATGCCAACTGACCTTGAACCAGATTAAGCTGTTGGTGGTATTTTTAGTGAATGAGGGAAATTTGGCAAGGACACCGGGGAAATTCCCCGGGAAATTGTAAACATTAACATTCCAGCTACAGCAGTTACTCAGTTTTTGCTGTACCACTGAAGGGGTAGTAAGCACAGACAGCTCTCCTGAAGATTAGCCTTTTTTCTTCTTGTTTGGTTTCACAGGGTTGAGCAGCTCTAAGACAGTACTACATGGTAGCAGGGAGCACCCTTAAATTTAGAAGTTGTGCCTGTTTAAGCCGAGGCTTTCAAATTGACTACCTGCTAGCTAACTCTTATTTGCAGTGCCTACAGTGCCTGAATGGGGACCACTTATAAAGTCGATAGGTATTTCTATTTATATGTATATATAAATATCTATCTATATAAATTTTACATTGATAGGCCCTCTTCCTCATGGAAGAAGCCATCATATATTTCCCAAAATACAATGGCACTTAAAGAGCTAGCACGCTGTCTGAAATTAAATATTAATTTTCAAAAGTAGTCCGCTGTTATTTATATCCTAAACACTTTTTTTCTTGTTTGCTAATTAGAAGATTTTTCTCCTCACAGTACTAGGTGTGATGTGTGGAATATACTGTATCATGAGGCTGACATATCTGGTTCTAGTCCCCTTCCTACTGTACCTCATTTCTGCATTGTGATCTCATTGACTGTGACGTCACCACTAACTAAGAAGAGCCACTCTGTCAGATTGGCTACTTGTGATTTCACAGTGAGTCGGGCCATAATGTTAGAAGTAGGAAGGGGAACAGAACTAGACATGCCAGCCTCTAGGTAATGTACTGCTGTTCACACCCCATGTAGGACTGCCAGTCAAAAAACATCTGGTGAGCAAAGGGAAAAGCAAAAGTACTTGAGAAATAAAAAGTAATAACTAGCCACTATATAGCAATCTCTGCTTGCTGTTTTTTGGTGCCACTAGCTCTTTACATGCTCTGTACCCAACCAGTTAACCACTACCGCCAACCTACGAAAAACTTAATAGAACATTAACAAACAGCAAAACAAAGAATGCATACATGGCATACAAACACTGGAGCTGGCTATGTGAAATTTATTTGTTGCAAAAATGCTGAGAAATATTATGGTACAAATAGACACATCAGGAAACATTCAAAAGCACAAACTCCCCTATGTAAAAGGACAGCCTGTCTCTTCAGCATGGTCTTTCAAGGCACACAAATTTACTTACACACCAGTGCTGTGAGAGAGGGATGCCAAGGTTAGAGTAGCACTAAAATTGCCATGAGTAATCCTCAGACCCCACGGAACTCCTCACCATACATTAACTAAGAGCCACGGGGCCTTTTATTTATTTTTTTGTACGTCACATTTCCTTACTTTTTAGGCTTAGTGCTTTAAACCTAACCACTGCCTAACTGCCTAAACCTTTTTCTTTTTTTTTTTTTTTTTTTTTGTAATTTCCTCCCTTTTTTTTTTTTACATTTGTTGTATCACCTTGCCGGTCAGCCCCATCCAACGGCCCCCGCCCTGTCCCTGGAATTACCAGCGCTACCTTGCCGGCCTGGGAGGCGGTGCCTGCGGGAGTCGGTCTTCATCCTACTGGCCAGTATATTTTCCCTCTGATTTTTCCCAGGGGCCCTGGATTGAACGCATGCCGGAGGCATAATATGCGTTTATACAGTTCTGTTCCTGTCCTTTCCACCCTGTGGTCTAATGCCTAAGCACCCTCAGGCCTGTGCCACCCCTAGCCTCCACTGGGGGTCGCCATCAGCCGAGGGATGCCACACTTCCTCCCCGGATAGGAGAGCTTGCCTGCCAGCAGCTCTGCACCCCCCCCGTGCCAACCTCCGACGGCCTGGGCTCGTTCCCGAGGTCCCCAGCATGGGTCGAGGTAAGGCGCCAGCGCCTCAACCCTCTACGCCACTGGGCCAGTCTTAATTTCCTTCCTTTTTTTAAAAGGATATTTAACAACAGATGTGTACCACGTTGTGTTCACAGGGCTGACATTTTCAGTAGTTTTAATGGCAAGCAGCCCCTGGAATAGAGTGACTTCATGTGCCTCACCCTTCCCCTGTGCCAACTAGTCTCTGGCATACAGTGGCACCCACTACCTCACACTGCTCCAATCCAGTCATTCCCTGGTGCCCAGTGACACCTTATCCGTCATCCAGCCACTATACCAGGCAGTCCTTGGAATCTAGTGACACACCTCCTTCACTCTGCCCCATGCCAAGCAGTCCTTGCAGCCAGTGGCATACAATACTTCATGCTGCCCCAGTCCAGTCAGTTCCTGGTGTCCATTTGGCCACCCTCTTTCCTTATACTGCCCCGTGCCAAACAGTCTGTGGCACCAGTGGCACCCCCCTCCTTCTGCTCCTGTGCCAAGCAGTCCATGTCATCCGGCAACATCATGCTTCCCATCCTGCTGTTATGCCAAACAGTCCATGACATCCAGGGTATCCTCTGCCTCTCTCTGCCCCCTGTACCAGACAGTCCCTTGCATCCAGTGTGTTCCATGCCGCCTTCTGCCCAAATATAGTTGTTCTCTGGTGTACATTGGCACCCCTTCCCATACCCGGCCCCAGTACAGTCATTCCCTGGCATCCAGTGGCACCCCTCCCCTACACCTACCCCAATGTTAAGCCGTCTGTGGTTTCCAGTGGCACCCCCTCCTCCCTAAATGGCAGCCAGTAAAACCCTCCTCAGACCTCAACAGCTGGAAAATGTAACTGTGTAATTTAATGAATTCATTAAATTTCAAGTTTCCGATAACATTTTCCAGACAGCGGCCAGCAGAGGAGAAGGGAAAGTTTTAATGACTGCCATCTAGGGGAAAATTTTCTTAGCACTGGGGATAAGGTCCTGGTGTTGATATGGGGTGTGGGGGCATAAATGTGCCACAAAGGCTGGAATTCTGGAGTTTGCATTTTTTTTTTAAATAAATTCAGTTACTATGGTGTCACCCATGTCGGGTCCCAGGTTTGCCAGCAGACTCTGCACTCATGGGCAAGGCTGGTGCCCTGTCGAGTACCACAAGGATCCCTGTGGTGGTCTAGGCAGCTTGCTTCCCTAGGGGACCCCTGCAGCGACCAAGAACAACACTAGGCTGTTGGTGCCATCACATGGGTGGAGGGCAGGAGAAAAACAGGTAAAACTCACAGCTCATCAGGATAACAGATGCAGTCATTTTTGGGCTGTGCTCAACAAAGACCACAGCCAGTGGCAGGTAGTGGAGGGGTCTTGTTACAGTAACTGCTGTCAGCTGTAGTGTTCTTCAGAGGTCAAATTTGTCCCTATGCTTTTCACACTGTATATGCTACGATTAGGAAGGTCATTAGGTGATATGGCATGAGTTTTCACTGCTATGCAGATGATACTCTACTGTGGTCCTTTACATCGGACGGGCGAGGGACAGTCTACTTGCTGGACTAATGCCTTTAAGACTAGATGGCCTCCAGCTGACTGAATCTCATTCCAGTGAAGACGGAGTTGCTATTGGTGGAACTGGATCCTTGCAGATCAGCTGCTAGATGGGATGCCATTGCTCTGCCATCATTGAATGGCACCATTCTGTTAGGTGGGGATAGGGTGAAAAGTCTGGGAGTCACTGTGGACTCTTAAGCTGATGCTTGAATATCATGTCTCTGGCGTGGTGCACAGTAAATTTTACCAACTTGGGAATATCTCCTGGATAAAGCCCTATCTGATGCAGCAGAATCTGTGGTCCCTAATAATTGTTTGTTACCTAGAGTCTTGAGCACTGTAATACTGTCTACCTGGGGCTTGGGGGGGTTGGTGTTTCACCTGCAGTTGGTGCATAATGCTTCAGCCAGGGTGATCATCCTGTTCAGCTCATTTTACACCTGTGCCATGGTGTCTGCATTAGCTTCCAATTCCAGTTATTGGTGTCAGAGTGGCTGAGTTGGTAACGCATCCACCTCTGAGCCAAAAATTCGGGGGGTTCTAGTCCCACACCAGGATTGGGCTCATACCATAAATGCTGGCACCCGAGTGAAGTATTATGGGAATGCCATATTGTCAGGATGTGTCATCCTTCTGATGAGACGTTAAACCAAGGTCCTTTTTTTGAAGCTTGTTTGATTGGACATTAAAGATCCTATGGCACTCCTCGAAAAGAGAATTTGAGTCCTTGATCCAACCATGTTTCTGCTTCAAAGCTATCTCGGAAAGCGAGGCCAAGACATACCTACTTAAAGTTCTAGGAGGAACTAGGACAAGCAGTGATTCCCTTGACCTGAAACCTCTTACCCTAACCCTAGATAAGGTCCTATCATCCCCCACCTCACCAAGCTTCTCAGTCGGTCCCTCATACTTTCACAGTTCCCCCAGATCTGGAAATCCGGTCTGGTTACACCAGTTTTTAAGAGTGGGGACAGATTACTACCTGGGAATTATAGGCCAATATCTATTCTTCCCCCGTTGTCCAAAGCACGTGAAAGGATTGTTGCCGACCAGTTTGTGGAGTACCTGGAAAAATACAGTCTATAATGTGTCCAACAACATTGTTTTCGGAAAGGGCACAGCACATCTACGGCCCTACTGGAATTCACAGGTTTCATTCACCATACTCTTGATCAGGGTCAACTTGTTGGCGCAACCTTTATTGACATGTCTAAAGCCTTCCCAGTACGGCTCTGCCGCCAGCCAATCAGAACGCGAGCGCCTCTCCAGGGTCCACTCCGATTGGCCAGAAGCTCTCCACTGTCTCTGCTCTCCAAAACCGGCATATTTTAGAGAATTTAAGTACTGTATGTAAATATATGCATTGATTACAGCCAGTTTACAGTTTTTAAGTGCAATTTGTCTGAAAAGACCTGTGATTACAGGCCTCTCTTGTGGTTTTGTGCTGCTCCAGACTTTTGGCGCCCAAACAAACAGCTCCATTGTTGTGCAGATTGGGCTCCGTGCTGGGCTGACCGTGCCTCTGTGCCACAGACAGCCTACTTAATCCCCCCTCTCTTTATCGCTACAGCTGGAACCCCCACCACAGGGACTGAAAGCTCCCACCACCGAGCCACCTAGTCCACCGGACCAACGGCTCATCTCAAGCCGCCACCCGAGCTCTCTGCCCCGGATCCTCAGCCTTCCAGGTACGGTTCTGCCACCAGCCATTATTGCGCTGGCTCCCCACCCGCCCACTCAAGCGCAACACTTTTATTTATACCCTATCGCTTGCTACCCCATCAGGTTTTTTTCCTAACAGCCCACTTCTATATTGGCTGCTTATAGGACTCTACCACTAAAGGGATCCGCTAGCCGAGCGCCCTAAAACACAGCTTACTAGCCCTCTCATTCCTGCCAGTAGCTCTGCCCTTCTGGACTTCACCATGGTGTCCTGGCAGGCACCAAAACTTTGGTATCTACCTTTGGCACTGTCCCTAGCACTACTTATCACACTCCCTACTAAGCTGCCGAGGGGCTCGCCTACTGTGGTTACGCCATCAATGGTGGGTAACAGCACAGTCCGCCTCTCTGGCACAGCGCTCCACCCTGAGACCCTACCCCTCCTCTGCTGCTCAGTGCTCCCCTGCGCCTCAGTAACCTCGGTGCCCACCCACTTCATCACCCTCCTCAGGCTGGTATCCTACTCTGTTTCATTCTGTCCCCCATAAAAAAGCTAAATGGCTACTCCGTAGCTCCTAAAAGGGAAGCAGGGTACCCCTTCTCCTTCTCCTTCTCCTGCAAGCATCTGGGGATATCCATCCAAACCCAGGCCCTGTCATAGATTACCCATCAGCTGATGCCCGCCCAACCACCACCCCTCTGACATTACCAAACGGCCTTAAAATGATTCACCTTAACATAAGAAGCCTCGCCCAAAAAAATCTCAGTATTACAACCCATGTTACTTGCACATGCCCCTGATGATATCGTAATTTCTGAAACCTGGCTGACAAAAAAACATTCCTGATCATGCTATTGCCATCCCTGGCTTTACCATCTCTAGACAGGACAGGGCAGGGAGAGGTGGTGACATGGCTATCTACACCTCCTCTACCCTCCAGTGCCTCCCTCCTTCACTTCAACCATCCAATCCTCCCACGAGGCCTTACTTTTAAATATCTCTTATCCCCATACCATCCCCATCTTCGTCGCTGGAGTCTACTGTCGCCCAGGGCAGCCAGCTTCCAGTGTCACTGACTTGGTCACAAAACTTTCCTCACTGACCAGTGGTGGCGAACTATTCATCCTGGGTGACCTAAATCTAAACTGGCTGGCCCCGTCCCTGGCTCATATTCTCTCCACCATAGATGCTTTAAACCTCCGGCAACTCATAGTGGAACCCACCTGACTAAACTATAAGTCACTAAACCACTCCCTGCTTGACCTAGTCCTCATCTCCCATCCCTACCGTTTAGTGGCCTCGGGGCTATTACCCAACTCTATCAGCGACCACCACATGACCTTTGCAGTACGTAAAATACATAGGTCCAAGCTTCCTGCAAAAATGATTCTCACTCAACCGTTCGCAACCCTTGACCTACAACTTTTGCTTCAGGATCTCGCTCAAACCAACTGGTCCCCCCCCCGTCCTCAGCGGATGAAGGCCTTGCCCATTTCAGATCCAAGTTCCTACAAATTTGGAACTCCCATGTTCCGCTCCGCAAAACTAGGGTACACGGTGCACACCTACTTTGGGTCTCACGTGCACTACTGGCCTGCCAACAAGCTTGCAATCTTGCATGGCATCAGGCTAAAGCCACCAACTGTACTAGCGACCTCAAATGTTATCATGAACTCAGAAATTGCTGCACTAAAGCCATCCGCCTAGCCAGGGCTGAGCACTTCAAGTCCAACCTCCAGACTAACATAAACAACCCATCCAAATTCTGGAAGGTCGTCCAATCCCTCTTCTGGCCTGCTTCAAACACTACACCACCTATCCTCAGGCACAACCACGCTGTCCTTACTGAACCTATGGCCATTGCCAATTGCTTCAACTTCCACTTTGCCACCTGTGCCTCAGTGCTGCTTAGCACCCTCCCTAACCCCCATCTGGTCCCTGTCTACCTCACCACCCACTGCTCCCCTTCCTGCCCCTATCCCATCCCCTCAACCTGCCCCCTCCCCTGCTGTGCTGCCACCGCCATACCCCCCAGTTCTCCTTCTCTCCTGTCTCTTCTGAAACTACTCTATCAGCTCTCCTGGCACTTGACTCTACCAAAGGCTCCTCACCTGATAGCCTTGACCCTAGGCTTCTCTCTCTCTCTCTCTCTCTGCTCCTGCCATCTCCTATCCTCTATCCTTGATACTAAATCTCTCCTTTGAGTCTGCCACTGTTCCCTCGGCCTGGAAGCATGCTGTAGTCCTCCCCCTCCCTAAGGGGGGAGACTCCACCTCTCCTGGGAACTATCAACCTATCTCTCTCCCTTCTTCCTACCTTAGCCAAGCTCCAAGAACACATAGTGCTCAACCAACTTTCCTTGTTCCTGTCTGACTATGCTTTCTTCACACCCTTCCAGTCTGGCTTCAGGAAAGCCCATTCTACCACCACCTCCCTGTTGAGGCTAACTGAGACCATCTCCTCAGGTTTGACAAAGGGAACATTACCTCAGCTATCTTTGTCGACTTGGCCAAAGCCTTTGACGCTGTCTCTCACCCCCTCCTCCTACACAGCTTATCAGCAGCTGGACTTTCCCCCCCCTACTGCCACAGGCTGGTTCAGCTCCTACCTGTCAGGTAGGTCACAATCAGTTAGAATAGCTGATGTTATCTCACCCCCCCCCCGGCCTATTACCACTGGAGTCCCCCAGGGTTCAGTGCTAGGCCCCATCCTGTTCTCCATCTTTTTAAACAAGCTCCCTCAGGTTTGCTCATCATCCAGCATCCACATGTATGCTGACGATACAGTGCTGTTTACCTCTGGTAAATCAGTCCCTGATATCACTGCCGGCTTCAGTCTGACTTCACCAAGGTCCAACTTTGGTTCAACTCACACCAACTATTTCTAAATGCCAAAAAGACAGTCTCCATGTCCTTCGGCACAAGTCAGTGACTTGCTCAGCTAAGCAACCTCCCCTCCTTTCACACCCTTGACGGGACTGCTCTTGAGGACGTCTCCTCATTCAGGTATCTCAGCGTTTGGCTGGATAGATACCTCAACTTCTGTGCACACATAGATGCTGTTCTGAAAAGACCTAAGCTCTGTGCCCTCTACAGAAATTGCAGCTGCATCCCTCTTGCCACCAGGCACGAGCTGGTACAGAAGATGATCTTGCCCATTTTCAGCTACTGTGACATAGTCTGTGGTGCTGCCCCACAGTCCCACCTATCCAGACTGGACTCTCTCTACAACTCCTTCTGTCGTTTCGCTCTTGACGCCCCCCCTCCTAACCCATCATTGTGATCTGTACCGCTCCCTCAACTTCCTTCCCCTCCACAATCGGTGAGTTTTACACGGTGCCAAGCTCATCTCTAAATTCCTGCTTGGTTCGCTCCCCTCACACATCTCCTCCTCTCTTGGTACCCCTTCCCCCTCCCTCTATTCCCTGAGATCCCTTGCTGACACTCACACCTTTTCTATCCCTGGCAGAGCCACATCCTCTGGACAGAAGCCTTCAGTATCACCTGCCTAAACTGTGGAATTCTCTGCCTCCTCAAATCCGCATCTCCTCCGCCCTGTTTTCTCTTACCTCTGCACTGCACAACTATCTCACTCCTTCCTGCACCTGCTTCTGACACCCTCCTTACCCAACTCCTGTCTCACCTTCTCTCCTGCCCCCTTACCTCATGCACTTACCCTACCCCTCATGGTCTAGCACTTAACCTCGAGACATGCTCACCCATGTGGAAGGCTACTGTGACTGCTGCAATGTACCACCCACATAATGCTGTTGCACTCCACCTAGGCCCATGGCTCAGCACTGCTCTTAATTATTCGTATGTATTATGATTGTATACCTGTCATCTATGCTCCTCATGTATTGTAAATGATGCCTCTCACATGGATGTACTTTTTACTGTCTTCATACTCCTTGACCATGCTTGAATGTATGTATTGTTTTGTATCTATTGTACCGCTTTATTACTGCATTTAATCACACCTCTGTATTGCTGTACGATTTGTCATTGTTACTACTGTCATCCTACTACCCCTTCCCCCTGGACGTATCGTGAGATGAGCATTAAGTTGCTCAGTGTATCTTTCCTGGTGAAACAATTCAATAAACAAATAAATAAATTTGACACGGTCAATCACCATTTGCTGACGCATCATCTTGCTGGGCTTGGTATATCTTCAGACACCCTAAAGTGGTTCACCAGCTATCTAGCAAACCGCACACAACAGGTTAGAATAAGGTCTACCCTTTCTGCTAAACTGCCTGTCTGCTCTGGGGCTCCTCAAGGATCGATACTGGGACCCCTTCTATCTAGCACCTTCCTCAATCTTCCGGCATCCTGTTCTGAACCAGTACTCCACTACGCGGATGATGCAGTCATTTTCTCAGACTGCTGATCCTACCCTCCTTCAGGCCCAACTTCAGAAAAGTTTTACTGAAGTTGAGTCCTGGTTCACCTCTCATAAGTTGGTGCTTAATTGCAAAAAAAACAAAGGTCATGCTCTTCCATGGTACCCACAGCAAGCATAAAGCCAAACAATTGGTGATTAAAAACAGTGCATGTGTAGTCAATGATCAGACTCAATCTTTTAAATACCTAGGAGTTACTCTGGATAGTACGCTCTCATACTCCCACCTTGTTGAGAATGTTGTCAAGGCAGTTAACATTCGCCTAGGCCTTCTACACAGACACAAACACTGTCTTACTACCAAAGCCCTCAGACTGGCTATCCAAAGTTCAGTTGTGTCTGTTATTGACTATGGTTCGGTCATTTATGGTACCGTCACGGACTCAACCCTATGGTGGCTCACCACAGCTCTGAATAAGGCATGCCGTCTACTAACTGGTGCAGCGTATCATACTTACACTTTTAACGTTTATGGACAAGCAAACTGGCTTCAATTCCAGGCTCACATTGAATATCAAGCCTGGCTTCTGGTTAAGAAGGCATCTCTTGGTCTCCTACCACCAGGTTCCTTTTAGCTTTTCAGTCTTGTCAGGCACTCTAACACCACGAAGTTCTGGGGAGCCAGAAAACTTTTTTTGCTTGGCTACTTGCTATCGAACCTCGCTCCGACAGCAATCCATTGCAGTTAGAGTGGCTAATTTATTTAATTCCCTTCTTCCTGAGATTGCGACGACTGTAACCTTGGGAACATTTAAGCGGAAGCTGCGTCAATTCCTAGTTTCCAGAGCATCTTGTGACTGCTATACCTAATCTTTGCAGACAGTTAAATGTACTGGGACCTCCCTCTTTTACCATTCACCCCTGTATAGCCCTACCCTGTTGCTGCGCTATTCCACATACAGCACTTCCTTCCTTCATCTCTTTCCTGTCCTCATCCCTGCCCTCTTTTTATCCTACCTCATCCTCCCTTTCTCAACCCCTTCACTCCCACTCCCCCTCCCTCCCCTCTGTTTCCTCATCTTGTTCTCTCCTTCCTCTCTCCCCCAAATGGGTCTTTTCCTACATAAGCTACATTATGGCAGCTCCCTCCTTGCTCTTATTTTGCTCCTCCCACACCCCCAGTTCACCCCCTATCCTTCCCTCCTTGTAATCCCTCCCACCCCTCTTCAGACAAGGTCACTGGCTGCACTTGACACAGTATTTATCTTGCCATATCATTCTTTTGTTTATGTAATTATTTTTCCTCAAGTTGTACTACTTACTAAAACCATTGTAATTTGTTGTTATTGTGACTTGATGTGGAACCTCTTTAAAAGAGCCCTTGGCTCAAAGGTCTTTCCGATTTGTTTGTTAAATAAACAAATACATTTCCATAGCGTCACAAACATTTCACCCATTTGCTAAAAATACTATCAACAGCTTCACTTGGTTCAAGTTCAGTTGGATTGTAGCTTTATTCCCTCCCTGCCCCCAAAAAAAAACAAAACAGAAAATAGATAGTATTATCTATCCCTCCTTTCCAGGTCAGCAAAAACTAAATAAATAAATGGTTGGCACACCATCTTCAGGATCGCTTTGTTAGGCTGGCCTAGTAGCAGAGCCTTAGTAGTACCACTTGCCACCCTGGGTTCAGGAACAGGCTCTGGTCACTCAGTGGCTTGCTGGGGGAGGGAGGGAGGAGGATTGAGCATCCTTGTACAGATGTCCTCCCTTGGGGAGGTTGATCTAGTGTGTCCCACTGGTCGACTTCCACCTGGAGGAATTCGGATGGTAGTATAGCCTGACCACATGCAGGAAGGGTTCCCACACCCAGATGACGGGGCATCTCCACGGAGTAGGAGCACGCACATCGCATCATTGCAAGCATGTGGCCCCATGGGAGTAAATGGAGGAAAACCCTTCAACTGGGCTTGATGATGGCCAACTGGTCCTGTGACAGAGGACACTGGGAGTTCAGGTAAGACCCAGAGATGTATGGTGACGGGGCTGGGAGACCAGTCAGGATGGGCATAGGTCGGCTGCAATGGAGATGATAAATGATTGGAGAAAGAAAAAAAGGATCATTTTTAACATATAAAGCCCTGCACAATTTGAGTACTTGCTACCTTAAAGACCTCTTGGCCTGGTATACTCACTGCTACTTGCTGTGCTCCAGAAGAAATACTTAATTGGCCATTCTAAGGTCTCACCTAATAAAGTCTTTGGACAGGCCATTCTCAGTGGCTTCCTCATCCATCTCAGTGGCGGCCTTATCCATATGGAATTCCTTGCCTTACCATCTGAGGAATCCCCATTGGTGGTGGCATGTTAAAGTGGGCCACCCCTCTGGCCCAGCAGCGGTGTACAACGCGGCCATGCAGGTGTGGTGGGTACAAGAGCAAATTCTGGACACCACATTAGGAGGCAGGCCGCACTGCAGCAGCTGCTGCTCAGCAGTGCTCTGTGGTTGGGGAGGGATGGTGTTGGACTCCAGTGCAGTATCAACCTCTGTAGTGGACCGGAGAGCTTGCTTCTTCCACAGGACATCACTGTGTGCAGCTGAGGTTGCTTAATGGGCTATGCCCACATTAAGGGAGCAGGAAGGAACCATGGGAGAAAAACAGGAATAAAAAATCATAATCCATCTGTATGACGATCTTGGCTCCTTGAGCTTCCCCTAGGTTCTGTTGCCTGCCAGAAGCTGGATCCCAGGCCACATAATTGGTGTCATCGGGGGAGAGGACAGCCCTACTTCTGGGGTCCCTGCCATGGAGGGAAGATCCATGAGAGATGTTGGTGTGGCCAGGACCTGCGGGAGTCGGGGTCAGGTCAGAAAAGGGGTTTATCCCTTTGAATGGGGTGTATCTCTGACAAATGTAGATGGGAGAAAAAGCACTATGGAAGAAAAAAGAACAGCTGTAAGTGTTCTCTTTTTACGATGGCCTTTGGTAATGACAGCTGATATGATAAGCTGCCTTTTTACTGACGACTGTTATAATCTGCCTCTTTTAGTTTTATACTCTCTTTATGTATTTGTTAATTTTGTTGTGGCACATTATTATAATTGCTTTTTCTGTGACGTGCCCTGAGCTCTTGGAATAAGGCACTCTATAAATAAACTTGCCTTGCACTTGTGTAGCCAAAAAAAAACGAATGTCTCTTTTTAAAAACTAGATTTTGACTCACCTGTAACCATAGTTCTAGGAGTAATACATAGTTCAGATCTATGCAACCAACCCGACCTCCCCCAGCAAGTGGCACACAGATGCCTGCTTCCAAAGGCAAAGATCTGATGTCACAGGGCAGAGCCAGAGGATATACCTCCCTAGGGGGTGGAAGGGGCTTAGCTTGAAGACTTCCAACAGTTTGCCCGTCTCCAGGAAACTGCCAGTGTGGATGGGAACTGTGTACCACTCCTAAAACTATGGTTGCAGATGCGTAACCTGTATTTTCTGTCATGCAGTTTGGGTCCCTGCTTTCGGGGAAGTTGTGCTATTGCTCCCAAAAGAGCAGACCAGCAGAGGCAGGGACCAGCAATTACTTAAAAAAAAAAATACATGGGTAGGTTGTGTGTAACCAGAATTTTACACACCCTTGGTGTGTGATGCATTTTTCAAACCACTTGAGCTTCACTCTCGTGGTTTACGAGGTATCTCACTTCTCCGGTATAGAAAATTCTGGTTACACCTAGCCATGCACTATTCTCCATGTAATGCTGCCAGTTTAGTAGTCTAGGCTAACAGTAATGCACATTCTCAGTGATTTAAAAGCATCCTTGGTATTTCTGTATATGTAATGAATACTGCGTTCTTGAATTTTTACACAGAGATTAATGGAGATCAATTACTTGGGCAGCGTTTATGCCACCAGGGCAGTCATCACTACCATGAAGGAGAGGAGGATGGGGCGCATTGTCTTTGTTTCTTCACAGGCGGGGCAGCTGGGATTGTTTGGCTACACCGCTTATTCTCCATCCAAGTTTGCCCTTCGAGGACTGGCTGAATCTCTGCAAATGGAGGTACTGGAACCAATATATCTAATATATCTGTTTCGGAGTCCAGTCACTTGCTTTATCGTTAGTTTTGGCAACTACTAATTACCATCACGTTGTATTTGCATCAGTCATTTGAGTCTGTTGCTCTAGATTTTCAACAGGAATTAAGATGCGCACCCTAGCAATGTTTTCTTGAAAAGAGACACTAATTCCCTCTTTACAACCTTATTCATTTGTTTTTTTAATTCTAGTTTTGTATCCCTTTCTCATCACTGTTGCCCCTTTCTGCTCACCATAGGCAATCTCCCAGCCCCCACCTACATCTTCTCTGGAACCAACCTCACTATCCCCTTACCTCAGACTTTCCCCTCTGAGGTTGTATCAGTGGGGGGAAGTGGCCGTAGTTCTCTCCACTGAATTACTCCGTTCTAGGACAGACAGATGCCAGTCGGTACATCAGGGGGCCAGAGAGTGCCAGTGGCTTCATCCTGCGTGCTGGTGGAGTGTTATTCTTGGTCTCCCACCCCTCACAGATGCTGAACACTGGTTCTACGAGGCCGGTTCGACAAATTATTTGTCGACTGACATTACAGCGACAGATTTATGTCGTCTGCAATGTGCAGTTGATGTAACTCCATCTAGGGAAAACAGTTGCTTTTCATCGGGGGGCTTCCCCCAAACCCTCATGCAGGGGCTTTGCCCCCCCCCCGCACCCCCTGAACTTAAGGATTATCAACACCGAGTCTGAGTTGATTCTGGGTGGGTGTGCTGGACCGAGAAAAGAGTGCCAGGTCCGGGTGGACTTTTACAGTGAACTGTCGATGTTTTCGGCATCGACGTGTTCGCTGTAAAAGTTTCGCCATGCAGAGGGTATGCCCTGAACACTCAGGCACATGCCATGCGTGCACAAGCAACATGTCGCCATGCTCATCAAAGCCAGCCAGCATCCCTTCCTTCTACAGTGACAGTCTCAGTTGCACCGCCATCTGTGGTCACCCAGGTGTTGGAGTTCTCGGTGGGCGCTAAAACCCACCCGCCCATGAGGAAAAGAGTGTCTTCTGGGGGGCTCATTTTTACCTTCCCTGGTCAGCCCTCCAGTGACTCAGGCTGGTTCCAGAACTCAGGTTGCCAACTTTAAAAACAGTAGCTCTACTGCTGAGCTGATGGACCAGTGTCTTTACATCCTTATTGAAGTTTTTATGCTTAATTTTTATGTGGCAACTGTCAGGTGCTTATGAAACAGGTGGGGGGGGGGGCAGCAGACATGATGCACCTAGAGTCCCTTCAAACTTAAATTTCTGATTTTGTCACAGTACTGCACAAGGGTGTCATTTCACTGTAATAGTTCACTCATCCATGTACGGTTGTCTGTTCTTGTCTGGCTGTTAGTTTTTCATAGTTAACTCCTTGGTTGCCTGCATATTGTATGTGTTATGATGGCTTTTAATGTTTCATGTTGTGACATAGGGAACTGAGCACATATTTAGCCCTTAATTGTACATATACATATTCTTGCATAATTTCTGGCAGCAAGGAACATGTATTGTGGGGAAAGTGATATGGTAACTATTATAACAAAATTATTTTGTAGGTAAAGCCATATAATATCTACATAACAGTTGCTTATCCTCCTGACACTGACACACCTGGATTTGCGGAAGAGAATAAAACAAAGGTAAATATTTAAAGTTGCACTAAAAGCCTATGTCTTTTTAATGTGTCTTGATTTCATAGCTTTATGGTTGAAACAGCTATGTCTGCATTGGCGGGGGAGTTTTTGATTTAGTCCTGTTGTAATTTCATAAGCAGAGTGTAGGACCTTTGAATTCCAAATGAGATGAACCAGAGCAGACACTCCGGTAGTAAAATTAATATTTAAAAAAGAGAAAAAATGTTCTTGCATGCCGCATTTTATTCACACATAAGAACATGACTGGTTCAGACTGCCTGTTAGCTGATTTAGATCTTCGCAGACAGTGTTGCATTTTAAAGTGTAAGAAATGCATTGTGTTTTTTAATCAAGCTCAAATTTCAGGAGTCACATTCTGTGGCTATCAGCTCACAGTTTTGCTGTCAGTAATGTATCTAGTAAGCAATAGCGCATATCAGGGTATGCATTATGCTAGATTGCCGCATGCCCTGGGTGCAGTGTGACGCTCAACACCGTAGGCTCAGTGCCTTTAACTACCTAGAAAGTGCAGCAGTTTAGCATAATGCACTCCTTGGAGTTTGGTATTGCGATCCGTAAAAAAAAATTATGCACCGAGCAATTAAAACAGAGATGTTTAAATATGTAAAAAAATACAAATATTTAGATCCATTTTTGGTAAAGCAATCATTAGCAAGTCCCCACCCCCTCCATGTAGGCTGTATTTGTTGGGTAATGCTTGGGTGGAGTAACGGCTGTGCAGGCAAAAACATGAGTGCGACATTAAAAGTATGCAGATGGCAGCTGCAAAACCCCATTTAAAAAAAAAATTTCAAACTTGCGCTACTACTGTATAACCCAGTTAATAGTAAAGGATTGATGATAACTGGGAATGGGAAGGATGAGAACCGGGGCAACGTTAATCAGCACACAAATATTTCAATTATACTTGTGCACTAATCAGGATCTGTGCTTTAGCGAGAATAGAAACATAGCTGCCAAGTTGTTTTTTAAATTCTGTATTGGTGTATTGATTTGAGATGAGGCCAAGTACTAGGATGTCCATGCATTGAGCAAAATCAGTGTACGGTCATGTGATGTGTTTTAGCAAATTATATTTGTAGATTCTGTGTGCCTATTTTATAATCTGTGTTTGTTCTGTTGTCTAGCCTTTGGAAACCAAACTGATATCTGAAACTTCCGCTCTTAGTCAGCCAGAGCAAGTAGCCAAACTTATAATAAGAGATGCTGTGGTAAGTAACCTTGATACTGTCCCACTTCACAATTATTTTTATATGCATTTACGTTACCATCATTTTCTGCCATTGCAATACAAAGTTTAAAACACAGGTTTACCAGTACCTCTGCTAGCAAAGAGTTTGAAATCCTTTTTTGATTTGTCTGGGGCCCCACTAATTCTTCTGGAGATTTATCCCAGCACAGTATATCATGTTTGGAAGTTGTAAATACAATAGAAGTATTATTGTAGAAGGGCAAACAAAATGTGATGAAACATATGTTCCTGGGTAGTCTGAACAAGACTCTCAAAATTAACATCAAGTTGTGGCTGATGCCATCAGCCCCATTTGGTGCAGGTAGTTTGTGCTCATAACAACTGCTCCAGGATCAGTTTACAGCCGTCTAAGATCAGTTTGTGTCAGAGATGTGTCCAGCCTTAAGCTTGCAAAATGGCAGCCGGGGTAGCATAGGGGCTAGAGCATATGGCGATATATCAGATGCATTGGGGTTAAATTCAGATATGAGCATCAAAAACTGAAAACCTTCCCTTAAATTTCTCAAGAGTGGTGCTCCACAGTGGTGTGATATTAGAATAGTAACTCTATACTTGGGTTTTTCTCCACCCTAGTCACTAATATTCTAAACAGTACCCCTACCCCCAGCAGCCCCATAACAAAACGACACCAAATCACATCTCAACCTACCACCCTTATCCAGCTCAGTCACCACTCGCCAACTTGAGTAGGCCACCCCGGGCCTGCCACCTGAATAGGCAGTCTGTTGATGAGCAGGTCCCCTTCCTCATGGCTTCTGTGGCTCACATAAGTTCAACTGGGTAACCCCACCCACCATAACCCAGCAAGTCACCAAGTGGCAGTATACATCTGGGTGGGGGGATGTAAAAGCTGCACGATTCATAATAGAGAATTGTTTGTAGCTGTATTGGGCCTTGTATGAAAAGATGAACAAAGTAGTAATTTGATAGAACACAGGCTTGCAGACTATACAGAGCCCTTCTTCAGGAGACGTGACCTGAGGTAGGGATCTGTGTAGCCTGAAAGCTTGTGTTCTGAAAATTTCTTGTTGGTCCAATAAAAGGTATCAAATTCCCCACTTTATTCATCAATTCATATTCATAATAGGTGATGCCGGGCTTTTCTGTCAGCATGGACTCATCTACAGCCACACACTTGCTTCAGTACTGGCGCACATGTCATGGGACCCTGGAACATTCAGAATTCAAGCAGTCTTTGTGCCCAGCTGCCCCTGATCAT
This sequence comes from Neoceratodus forsteri, assembly GCA_016271365.2. Taxonomy (NCBI): domain Eukaryota; kingdom Metazoa; phylum Chordata; order Ceratodontiformes; family Ceratodontidae; genus Neoceratodus; species Neoceratodus forsteri. Next base: position 350,587,598 of record CM057456.1, read on the forward strand.
CAGATCCTTTTCTTCTCCTGATTCATGCACAGAGCTCAGGACATCAGGTCCAGAGGTCAGCTTGGAGAGTGAAGGAGATGTACAGCTCCTCCCTTTTCTGGAAAGAGGGCATCACTCTGAGAACAACACATGGAGGTAGCATGGGGCCATTGCCGGTGTGAGTGATTGCATGCTGGCTGACCCTTCCCCTAGGGTGCAAACATTGGCACGTTCCAGGTGGGAGGAGAACATGGGAAAATCCCTGACCAGACTCTCCTCTGTGATTGCCTCAGCATGCTCTTTCCCATGCCACTCTCGGGCACGCCCAGTACCCAGCCCCTGGTTCATGCTAATGGGTTCACTGGCATGTTTCCTTCTCTTTAATTGTAGGCCCTAGCCCGGGGGGGGGGGTCCATGGTGGAGGGATAGAACCGATCCAGGCATCTGAGGAAACCATCAGGAGACAGATGGTGGGCAACGATGGCAAGAGTATATCTGGTGGGCAGAGGATTAGCACAGGTGAGAAAGCCTAAAAGAGTGGAGCTTCTGGTGGCATGGAAGGAGTTAAAAAAAAATCCTTCAGATAGCTCTGTTGTTGCCTGAAAAGGCCATGGTTGAGGGTTTTGAGCATTCTGCCACTTGCAACAAGCTCATGCCTGTGGCAGTTAACCCATTGATCTTGCCTGATTAATGCCATCTGTTTGAAGACTAAACCCACCATAAAAGTCTTTCCAAGAGGTCCCGCTATAATAGTGAAGTCAAGATGGAAAATGTTAAATTGTCCCTTTCATGCAGGTCAACTCTGCACTGACGATAGATGAAATCCAGATACTGGGGTTCTTCCCCCAGTACTGTGTACTCCAGTACCAAGCAACAAAGTTAGAGTTATTTGCGATATTCACTCTGTCACTGACAATTCCCCCCTGAAACTCCAGTACTAAAGATTCCAATAAGAACCAATAAGCATGGTGCTGATCAGTGAGTCTGGTGCAAATATACATGGATAGCACAGTACCGGCAAGACCGTTGCTGAAAAATGGCATGTGGATAAATCCCTTGAGGGAGACCAAAAAAGGTCTAGTATGGACTGCACTGGTGTCATCTGCACTGTTACTGACTGTTCCGATACTGGCCATTTGGCTGTTACTCCTTCTAGTACTGAGTTTTCGAATAGGTGTGAAACAGAGGAGGAACTGATGGATGCACAAACTGCCTCAGTAGTCAGGGGGACCATGTCCCTTTGGCCCTTCACTGTTCCATCTCCCAGGAGGTGCTGCCAGATTCTGTCAACCTCTGGGCTGGAAGGCCTGAGATCAAGGGCCCAGTACCTGTTTCCCTGAGCTCCTCTACTCCCTGTCCCCAGTAAAGGTATTTGTGGTACAGTCAGCTCCATGAACAGGTTTAGTGTCTGCCCGTAAAGTTGTCCAGTCTCAGTGGTCCCACAGTTTGTCTCCATGCTGTATGCCAGCATGGCTAAGTGAGGTGCCCCCATGGTCCTGGTCTCATTGCTGCACCATTCCCAGGCCAACCTGCACTCCCCTTAGGATGGAATCTGGTACTGTCTCCAGCACCAGTACTGATACCACTGCCAATCCCACTAATGCACCTGCAGTCTCTGTATTCCTCTTCTTTCTCATTCTACCCCCTAAGAAGAGGACTGGACTCCAGTTATGAGGATGAGGGTACCCTGGTCATCTCTAGCCCAAATGATATGAGGAAAAACCCAGAGGCGCAGTACCTTAGAAGAATACACTGTTTTTCTTTACTTCATGAAAGAGATGTTACAAATCCAGGAAAATGTCAGTTTTTCACATGACACTGGACATCCTAGGCAAAGTCAGCATTGTTCACTTGCCTTTCCCTGTGAACCAGGCATTTGTAACCATGCCATACACCTGTGGTTGAACCTGGTCTCCACGCTAGCCGTGGATAAAAAGCAACTGGGGGTAGTTGGTCCCAGGCCAGGAGAACAAGTTTTTGTTTTCTCACATTCCTGCAAAGGGTGTGGTCTCAGCCACTGTGGCAAACTAATACTGCTGGCAGCCATCCTAAAGACAAGGAGTTTTAGAAGCTGGACTCCTTTGAGTTGTTCTCAGCATCTGCCATGTCAGCTAGACAGGTTTTCTCAATGGGTATGAGGCACACTAAAAACATGCCCTCTGGAACCGGATGCCCACATTTGAGGATTATTTCCCAACCATCTGGCCTCCTGACTGACCCTGGTGTGGTAGCCAATGCCTTTAAGCTCAGATTTACTGACCTGTCAGCCCTTCTGAAGAATTCCCCTTCTTGTATCCCCTCCTCAACACGGTCTAATGCCAGCAACCATCTCCCCCTCCCCCCACCCCTGCTGGGGACTCTGCATACTCTGGCTCCTCTGTTTGCTCTGCTTCCTCCCTGCTGACCCCCTTTCCATTTCAGGGTAATCTCCCAAAAGATACCCTTAAACTCCTCCGGGGACTACCAAACTGTGGTAGCTCAGGCTCTGATGGTCTCTCCCCAGCGTTCCTCAAAATGATGGCCTCTGCCATTGCCAAACCTCTCACCTTCATTTTCAGTCTAGCATTGACCACCTTGTCCATGCCCCACCCTTGGAAAACTGCCAGGGTCATTCCTATATTCAAAACAGGCAACCCCCCCCCACTCCCTCGATAACTACTGACCAATATCCATCCTTCCCCACTTAAGTAAAATCCTCAAAAAAGTCATGCATCAACAACTCTCAGACTACCTCTCCAAATATGATATCCTTTGAGCCAGCAACATTGCTTCTGCCGGCACCACAGCACTTCCACTGCCCTTGTCCTAGTCACCGACCATATCCTTACAAATATGGATCAAGGGAAGGCCACCAGCGCCATATTTGTAGATCTATCAAAAGCCTTTGATCTGGTAAACCACTTTCTTCTCCTCTCTAAATTGAACATGATTGGTTCCACGGAGGAAATCACGCAATGGTTTCGGAGCTACCTCACCTGCCGCTCCCAATATGTCTGCATAGGCTCCTCCACCTCTCCCGCCTTACCAGTCTCCTCCGGGGTCCCCCAGGGCTCCATCCTGGGCCCCCTTCTCTTCACCATTTTTGTCAGCACCCTTGCATCGGACAGCCTCACCTGCAAATCGTCCTTTATGTAGGTGATCTGGTTATATACCACAATGACAAATCTATCCCCCACTTATCCTCTGTCCCCACTCAGAACTATTGTGCTGCCTATAATTGGTTCTCTGACAGTCTGATGATAGTTAATGCCAGAAAGACCAAGGCTATGCTATTTGGGTCAAAACCTTTCCTTAACAGAGCCCACAAAACCAACTCTTCTCTCCTTGTCCACCTCCCCCCCCTCCAGTGGCCCTGCCCTCAAAACCATCCACTCCTTCAAATACCTGGGAGTCGCACTTTACCCCTCCCTTTCTTTCACCGACCATGTTAATCCCATGGTCTGCAGGATAAATCAGAAACTCTGTGCAGCATATCGAGTTCTACCCCTCCCGACCCCTGAGGCCTGCATTTCCATTGCAAGAGGTAACCTCTTCCACATCCTGGACTACTGCTTCCCAGTCTGCTCTCATGTCTCTTCTACCCTTTGGGCACGACTCGTGACTGTCTACAATAGCATCTCCTGCTTTGCACTGTCCGCCCCCTACTCCATCCACCACTGTGACCTATACCACTCCCTAAACTGGCTCTTTCTGCAAGGTCGCTTTGATTTTATCCTCAGCTGCCTCACTGACACTTGCATCAGACGTGGTCCTGCTTCCCCTCTATCTTTTTCACACCCCGTACCTTGCCTAGACTTCTCCACTCCTCCTCTGTCCCTCCCCTGAAATGCCACGGACCACCACTAACATGGGTGGGAAAGCCCCATCAGCTGCAGCCCCCCTGTTATGGAACGGGCTGCCTGCCCCACTCAGATCATCCACCACGCCTCATACCTTTAAACTTAACCTTAAAACCTGGCTCCTCTCTAGAGACAGCTGCACCTGTCCCCCAGGTAACACCCTCTCTCCACCCCCCCCCTCCTGGTCCTTATCCCACTCCCCCTCTGATGTTGCTATTGCCATTGCCCATCCTTGAAACATTCAGTATCTGGCAGGAGTGCGTGGGGTACAGGCTCAACTCCCTGTTGTCAACCTAAGCTAACTTCTTTGCTTCCACTGGATTGAACTTGAACAACTGTATTGTCAATATGAACAACTGTACTGTCTCCCCTATTGGGCTGTATCTCAACCTTACTGATTGTTAATCATTTTTGACAGCTTATCTTGCCTGTACTTTTGTATACTCTGTATTTGTATCTCTACCTAAGGATGTTGTTACACTCTTGTCTTATGCTGCTGTTACCTACTTGTGCCTACTAGGTCCGGGTCGTGCCTGTAAACGGTCCCCTGGACCAGTGCACCCTACCCGGTTAACAAAGTCATAAATAAATAAACCAAGAAAATTTCTAGGCTAGTAGTCTGGCAGGAGGCATGAAGACAGCAATTTCAACTAGCTGTCAGTGCCAAGGATTCTTCAGTTAGACTCATGGGCTTGGTCATCTTCCTTTACAGCCCTGGCTACGTTGCACTGCATTTTGGTAAGACTTGCAATCCAAGATCTCTAACCTTATATTTACAGGAGAGGCTGTGTTTGGTTCCCAGATAGAGAGCTTCCTAACAAAGGTAAATGAGGCAACAAAGTCTGTGAAGTCTGTTTTACTGAGACTCCCAGAAAACCTACCCAAACCAGAAGCACTCTCCAGTTCAGAAGCCAACAGTTCTTTTAAGGCAGCTACAGTCCTTTCTGTGGTCAGTGGAAATGACAAGGCACAAGGAAAGCTCGGCACCCCTTTCCCAACCTCCCAAGTGGGCAGTGAACAGACTGCTTGATGGAATCCGTGGCAGGTTTTTGCAGCCTTCCTTGCCACCATAATAAGGCAAAAATAGACCACCATCTTGAGGGGAGGGCGTGTATAGCTGTGTCAGTTGGAGTCCCATCAGTAAGGTTGTGGAGAAAGGGGTAAGCCTAGAACTTACCTCCCTTCCTCTGAAAAAACAGTCAAGTATGATCCAGAGGCACCTCTCCAGTGGAACTCTCAGTATTGCAGGAGGAGGTCTGCCAACACTTGACCTCCGAGATCATGGAGTAGGTTCCTCAGCACGCCTGTAGAAAATGAGGTTTTCTCTAGGTACTTCTGACTATAAACAAGTTGGTAGGCTCTTGACCAATACTGGATTTTAAGTCCTTGAACATGTATAGCAAGCACCAGAAGTGCCTATCCCTCCAGTCCCTCATCTTTATGTGGAATGAAGGAGATTGGTTCGGTTATGTGGACTTCAAAAATACCCATTTTCATATTGCAATCAGAAACTGCTTTGGGCATACTTGTTTCCACATGGGAAACAAGGTGTATCAGCACAAAGTCCTCTCTTTGGGCTCTCCTTAGCCCCCAAGGTCTTTGTAAAGTGCCTGATATAGTGGCTGCACACCTGTACAAGACCAAGTGTGTCAGTGCACCCCTTCGTAGACTGCTGACTCATAAAAGCCAGGTACTATTTAAAAACAACTCACTCTCTAGATCTTGCAGTTCATACCCTTAACAGACTTTAGGCACCTCTTGAATCTAGAGTACTCCAATTTCACTTCGACCTAAAACATACTGTTTATTGGGGTGCAACTAGTCAGCCCAAGCAGGACCCTCATTATCTACTGAGTGCAGAACCTGGTCTCCTTGAAAAATCTTCACAGGTAGGACTGGCTCATCTGGACAGAAATTTTCTCAGGCTGTTGGGCCTCATGACTTTAGTGGTGCCTGAGTTCAGACTCCTCCTCCTAAGGCCAGGTTCAAGGTGTCCCAGAGGAGGTCCCCCCAATGAAGTTTCACTGTTGTGGACCTTGGCACAAACCTTCATCTGAAGACATGAGATATCCTGTTCCAGGGAAGAAATGTTGTTTGTGTTCCCTCCTCCATCCCTACACCTGACAACAGACACTCCCCTACCAGGTTGGGGAGCCCATCTAAGGTGAGAGACAGTATGTAGTGGTTGTAGAGGGAGAGGTATAGCTCCTGTAATCAGCCTGTCTCTTGTAATGTTTTAGAAAAGTGTTTTTGTAACTACCTACATTCAGTTCACTGTCACACTTGGGTAGTCTTCCACTGAGCATGTTCTTTTTCTATACTTGGTTATTGATAAGCTGTAAGCATATCAAGTAACATATAACACGGATTATATGTGTTGTACACTTGTATAATAGTTCAAGGAAAAATGTCAGAGAATTGAAAAATATAAAAAAAATGGTATAGATTGCAAGTTGTACACTTGTCATTAAACAATCATAAATAAAATATAACATAAAGAATAACAATATATCTTTCTTGACATAAAGTCTCCACCACTCTATCTCACTGATGGGAACTACACCGGAGGCGCTAGGACCGAGCGGGAGCCAAAAATCTTCAGGAGGGACGGGCGAGGTAGGCCACGTGGGCGATACTGATAGGCGCTATGCTGTATAGGCTACCTCAGCGTCGACCCTTCCCACCGCCTCAGTTCCTTTCCCCCACCATTGAGTGCGCTTTTGCGATTTATGTCATCTTCGCTCATTTAAACAGTCAAATCTTTCACTTCTATACTACAGCAGCTTTAGTCGCTCGGTATTTGATTTGTAGTATTTATTTAGTTTAAAATTTTTTTCTTTTCTCTCACGAAGAACACAGAAGTCCTCTTCAGCCTGCCATCGATTAAGTCGACTCATGAATGGGACCGTGATGGTAGGAGACTGCATGAAAGCTGTGTTACTAGCAGGACTAGGTCTGTTCCACTGCCTTCTATGGGGGGTCTGACTACGGGCAGTCCGGTTCTGGGAAGGCGGTCCTCCAAAAGCACAAAAGGAGAACTCGTTCTCAGTTTCATGAGAACCCGGCTGCATGACCTGAGTTCTTCTTCGTTCCATCAGTTGAAGGAAAAATGGTACCACTCGACGTTGCCCTCTGGTATGTCTGCACGTTGATCATCATTTGCGGGGGACAGAAGGCTGACTCTGAAGCCATCGGGGTCATCTGTGGCCTCTGTTCCTAGTAGCCGGCATCCTCTACTCCGTAGTCCCTCCCCGCCCCTTGGGGGGTCCTCCGGTGAGCAGTTTCATCATTGGGCCACTCTTATGGAGCAGTGGGTTCGGCAGTTGTCCCGACTTCCCGAGTCTGCGCGAGTCAGCCCCAGGGCCTTTGGGACTAGGGGCTTCCGGACCCTGTGGGCAGGATGGTTGGGTCAGCTTTTGTCGACAAGAATACCTTCTCTGGTGCTGCCGATGTCATTTTGTATTTCTCCCTTCCCATGGCTGCACAGGGCCAGCACAGGTACCATTTTCTCCTACTCATGTTTTCAGATCTTCATCCTTGGGTGCACCGAGAGTTGGATTGGGGTCTCCAGGCGCTCACACGGCACCAGTTGTGGTGCTGCCTTTGACTCCGGTCTTGACGGCACCACACCCGGTGCCGTTTTGGGAGACTGCACTGCCTCAGGTGCCAGGATTCTTGACTCCAACTCGAGGAGCATCTCCTCCTGCTCTCTTTCCTCCATTTCCTTTATATACTATCTCTCCTGGGCTAGTAGGAGATGATATTGAGCCTGATTCTGATCTGCAGTTAGGAGATGACTTTAATGAAGGGTCATCTCTCAGAGTGGGAAGTAAGCCCTCTACTTCAGTGGAGCTTCTGGTTGAGGACCTGTCCTTTAAGTCTCTTCTGAATAATATGAATTCCACCGTCTCTCTCCAGACTTCAAAGGTTGCTCCGGGGAAGTTGTTGTGCCTTCAGTATCTGCATGTCCCGGAGATCCCTGTGGAATTGACTCCTCCAGTACAGCCCTCTTTCGAGAATCTCTCTCAAATGGTGTGGGACAGTCCGGCACTTATTCCTTCCATGGCTAAGTCCATAGACAGGAAGTATGCTCCCCCTAAGGACTGGACAACCCTGGCCTCTCAAGCTTTTGCTGATGCCAAAATGATCTTGGCAGAAAACGACAGAGCTGTTCTCCCTTAGGAGTCTACAGCTCATCCAGTAAACAAAGAATCTTGTAAGATTGACACATTGGGGAAGCGAGTCTTCGCCGCCGCTACCCTAGGCATGCGTATTGCTAGCTACCAGGGCTATTTCTCACAATTATGAGTATATCCTCTAGCATTCACAAAAACCACTGTGATGACTCTTCCGGATTCGGACGTTGCCTCAGAGCTTCTCCAGACTATCACTAGGGGTATTGAGTCTAATAATCAGCAACTTAAGGCTGCTTTGGTTCCTTTCACACTGCTTCTAGAGCAGCAGCAGCTAGGATATGCACCCAACACCACTTGTGGTTACGAACCTCGGGGTTCACAAATGATGCCCAGCAGAGAGTCATGAATTTAGCATTTGATGGGGTTTATCTGTTTGGCCCACAGGTGGAGCAGGCACTCGAGGCCACACAGAAAACAGTTCTCTGCCAGCATCAATTGCCCCCAAGATAACACCAGTGGGTGCGGGCCATCATGGTGCCAGGACCTGCTGTGCCATCTTTTGGGACCCTTCCCCTTCCTTCAAGTTGCCTCCCTGTTGCCCCCTAACCTTCTCTACCTGCATCGAACATCACGGTACTCTGCTCTCCTAACCTGTTCTTACCTCTTTGCAGTACTACTGATCAACTGTTTTGATATTTCTCTAGCAAGTCTGAGCTTCTGTGCACCTAATTATCCTAGATAACTATCCGCTTGTGTAGCTTGTATGCTGTATGTAAACTTCCATACACCTAGTAATTTAGCCTACTGCCCACTGTTACAGTAGGTAGGCATCTTAGATAGACCTTAAACACTGAAACTGCGCTTGCAGACCTGCTTTGTCTCCATCATGTGTTAATTACCTTGTCTGTAGGTACATTACCAAATCTTGTATTATATTGTGTATATTATATTATATGTGTTACTCTGTACTATTGCTATTTTTGTGCATCGTCTCTGTTGATTATTTTTTTGCAGCCACATCTGTGGCCTGGGTCGTGTCTGAAAACGGTCCAATGGATCACTGCACTTACCTGGTTACCAAAGACATAAATAAAATAAATAAAACTACGGCTATTAAGACAGCCAGGCCGGCCACTGCTGCCATTTAAGGGGGCATGTGGCTTGCCGGCAGTTTTCATAACCTCCGGTCTTTCGCCCAGGCCAAAAGGCAGGAGGGACTTCAGCAGATCCAAGCCTGTCAGCCACAAAGAAAATGCAGCAGAAGGAACAGGGCCCAAAAGCGCCTAGTGCCACCCTCTGAAATTACGGCCCAGGTCCCACCTCAGCTGTCAGAGGGGGACTCTTCTTCGGCAGTAGGAGAGCATGTGACTCAGTTTTACAATCAGTGGAAGTCAGTCATTTTGGACAAATGGGTTCTCAAGATAATTTGCAAGGGTTATTCTCTGCATTTTTCAGATACCCCTCTGGATCATCCACCCAACCGACAGCCCAGGCTGTTGATTACTCAGTCAGACCTCCTTGCTTCCGAGATTCAAGGCCTTCTGAACAACAGGGCAGAAGGCTTAGTTCTGCAGGAACAGTGGAACACAGGTTTCTACTCCCACTACTTCCTAGTTCCAAAGAAAACAGGTGGTATGCGCCCTGTTCTAGACCTAAGGAAGTTGAACAAGTTTCTCTTCAAGGAAGAATTCAAGATGATATCACTTGGTACGCTTCTACCTCTGATTCATCAAAACAATTGGTTGGCCTCCCTGGACATGCAGGATGCCTACCAACATGTTCCCGTGCACCCAAGCTACCACAAGTATCTTTGATTTGTGGCCCTGGGTCAGCACTGTCAGTTCAGAGTACTACCCCTTGGGCTGTCCTCGGCGCCACAAGTTTTTACAAAGTGCTTTGCAGTTCTCACAGCGCACCTAAGGAAACTCGAAATTCAAGTCTTCCCATGTCTGGATGACTGGCTCCTAGCAAGCTCCTCCAGACAAGAGACACAGGAAGCAGTGGCCACAGCTTCCAGGTTCCTCACATCTATGGGAGTTCTGTTGAATCTGGAAAAATCGCAGCTACAGCCCTCCCAGCAACTCCTCCTCATGGGAGCCCTCCTGGATACCTCCAGTGCAAGGGTCTTCCTCCCGGAGGACAGGAGAAATGATATCCTCCAGATGGCTCGCTTCATCAAAGAGAACGACTCTGTCCGAGCTCTCTCGATGCAGCAGATGCTGGGTGTCATCAGTGTTCACGGTGCCTTTGGCTAGTCTTCACATGAGGACCACTCAGTGGATGCTCAGTACTCAGCGGTCCCCGACCACACACCCGCAGTCCTTTCATATCGGGGTGACTGAACCTCTAAAACGATCACTCACCTGGTGGACTCAAGAGGACAACCTTCTGAAAGGCTTTCCCTTTGCCCCACGGGGACACAGATCACCATCACCACGGATGCATCTCTACTCTGATGGGGAGCTCACTGTCAAGATCTCCACACCCAACGTCTGTGGAATCAGGACAAGTCTCAACTCCACATAAATGTCCTGGAAATGAGAGCTGTCCTATACACAGTCCGAGCCCTGAAGGACATCCTCTGTCGCAAAATAATTCTCCTTCAGACGGACAACAAAGTGGTGATATACTACATCAACAAGCAAGGCGGGGCACACTGTTATCCCCTGTGCAGGGAAGCGATGAGAGTGTGGGAAGGTGTCTAGATCACAAAAGGTTGATCCAAGCAATCTGCTTGCCTGGGGCCCAGAACGATCTAGCGGATCTAGCAGAACAGAGGCGGATCCTCACAAATGGTCTCTCGATGCAAACGTTGTGCAGTCGCTTTTCGAAAGTGGGACACACCAGATCTGGACCGTTTTGCATCCCCACTCAACGCAAAACTGCCTCTATTCTGCTCCAGAAATCCAGAACCTGACGTTTTCTGTCAAGATGCATTCAGACTGTGGTGGACAAGACGCTTTCTGTACGCATTTCCTCCTCTTCCCTTAATTCAGGGGGTGTTGCTCAAGCTGGAGGCACGGGGGGCAGATTTTGTTTCCATTGATCAACAGATCATCAGAACTTCCACCAAGACAACTGCCTCTTCAAATGGACCTTCTGACCCAGGGCCCAGTGGTCCATCCCAATCTGAGATCCCTTCATCTCCACGCATGGCTCCTGAGGAGCTAGAAGTGAGTAGATTTGATGTCTCCCGTAGAGTCTGACATTCTCCTAGCAGCGCGCAAGCCAGCTACTAGGAAAACTTACAGGGCGAAGTGGAAGCGATTCTCCATCTGGTGTGTAAAGTCCTCCCTGGACCCTTTATTTTGCCCACCAAAGTCCAAGAGTATCTACTAGACCTGTTAAATACAGGGCTACAATACTCAACTGTGAAGGTTCATCTCTTCGTGATCTCAGCTCATCACGAGCCTACACACACACTGTCTATGGCTCAGTTACGCTTAGTTAAGAGGTTCCTTAAAGGGATACTCCACACTAGGCGACCAGTCAGGAGACCAGTAGCCGCTTGGGATATCAACCTTGTGCTAGGCATGCTCACTTATAAACCTTTCGAGCCTCTAGCAACCTGCAAGTTGAAGTTTCTGACCTGGAAGGCTGCCTTCCTAGTAGCCATTACTTCTGCTCGTAGAGTGTCCAAAATACACGCCCTGGTCACAGACCCTCCTTATACAATATTTCACAAGTACAAGGTGGTTCTCAGAACTCACCCTAAGTTTCTCCCCAAAGTAGTCTCGGAATTCTATCTGAACCAGCCCTTGGTTCTTCCGACCTACTTCGCGAACTTCCAGAATGAAGGAGAGCGTACCCTACATTCTCTGGATGTTAAAAGGGTTTTGCGGTTTTACGTAGACAGAACTAAAGAGATCCGCAAATCAAAGCAACTCTTTGTCTCGTTTAGCATGGCCTGGCTAGGTCAGCCTTTTGCCATCAGGTGTATTTTGGCGTGGCTGGTGGTGTCTCTGCCACTGCTATTTCATGGCACAGGGTAAGCTGGAAGGGTGGGTATATGCCCATCCTACCAGAGCAGTCGTGGCATCTCTGGCAGAAATACAGAAAGTGCTTATTGTAGACATCTGCAATGCAGCTACTTGGAGCTCTGTGCACACTTTTGTGAAGCACTATGCTTTGGATGTCCATGCCAGGCAGTATCAGTCCTTTGGCAGGACAATCCCTAATGGACTCCTGTCCTAAGTGAGCTCCTTTCTCCTGCTGCCCTTCTCGTGGGATTATTTTAGCTCAGTACTTTCCCATTAGTGTGAATGAGTGGTGGATACTTTATGTCCAGGAAGATATGGAAATTACATACCTACCATAATTCTTAACCTTCTTGGACGAAGTCTCCATCACTCTTTCTCACACCCACCCTCCATCCCCCGAGCTCACTTATCTGTTTTTGGTCTTCACTCCCTCGATGGCTGGGCTGTGAAGACTCTGTTGTGTTGACCCTTCTTATATGGGTCATTCGGACCATCTTATGTCTGACATAGGTTAGTTTCACTAGGTAAGTTTATGCTGCACCTCCTCAGTAAAAAAGGTACTGAGGCGGTAGGAGGGTAGACGCCGAGGTAGCCTATACGGTGCGAGCCGGTCTCACAGTGCCGCTTCCGCACAGCCCTACCTCGGCGACGGCCCTCTTGATTTTTGGCTCCCGCTCAGTCGTAGCACCTCCAGCGTAGTTCCCATCAATGTGACTGAGTGGTGGAGACTTCATCTAAGAAGATCAAGAATTACGGTAGGTACGTAATTTCCATATCTGTCACCCAAGAAACATTATGGGTAATCACAGTGGAAATGAAAAATAGGAGTAGACGTTATGACCATAAAATTATAATGGTATTGGGGCATAATATTATAAGTAAGGCTCTCAGACTCATGTGTAGGGAAGAAATAAATAAGCAAAGATAATTCTGATAACCCAGGACTATCTTTCTTCAGTTGGAGTCTGTGTACCTTGATAAAGGTCGCATCTAGTCCACCGGTTGGTATAAGCCAGATCTGATCTGTGTCAGTCTTCACCATTCATCACCTTTGGGTATAGTGCCAGAGGTCATGACCCAGAGAGCTCCTTTTTTTTTTTTTTGGTGGAGTTGAGCGATTGACCATCGGCGCCGCCTCGAGGCCGACTTCCGTGGGCCGTTAGTGTGGTTGACCCTGCCCTCCCACCAGTTCTTCGTCTCCCACCGTAGAAGTCGCACCTCGTGGAAGCTCTACTAGCAAGAGGAATGCTGCTCAACCGAAACCTTCGGCTCCATTATCTGTCCGTTTTCTCGATGCCGAGTCTGTCGACGCCACTTATTAAAAACTTTGCTGCCGGTTCCGCTGTCTGCCACCACTCGACGTCACCTGGTAAGACTGTTCCTTTTCTTTTATTAGTGACGTTGAGTCTTGTTTTTGGTTGTTTTTTCCGTAGGTCATGTCTCGGTCGGGGGCGCAAGAAAACTTTGAAGATGGGACAGCCCCCTATGCGTCGGTGCCCGTGCAGCCGTAAGTACTCCGTCACCAACCAGCATGACCATTGCCTCGCGTGTCTTGGCCCGCTACACGACATGGATTCATGCGACACCTTCTTCTCCATGGACCGTCGTGTCATCGAACAACGTGTGTGGAAAGTGGGACAAGCTCCGCCGACTTTTGGGGGAAGGGAGTGCACTCGTTGGGCCAAGCCACGGTCTCTTGGCCTTTCCTCCAGGTCCCCACCTGGTTCTATATGGACCGCGGAGGAGGGGGCTTCTGCTTCTAGTAGCCTCGCCTTTGCAGAAGCCCCTTCCAGTGAGTGCAGGAGGCCCAGTCCGGCCTCTCCTGGGGTGGAGGCACCTCTTCGGGAGTGAAGGCCCCGTGTCATCATCTCCTTGACTGGGAAGCCTGGCGCCGTGGGCCCTGATGGTGTCATCAGCAGTACCGGTCCATTGCTTGGCGCCATCTCTATCAGCACCATTTGCGGCGCCGTAGGAGGCTCTATGGCACTGTCCTTGTCTGTTTCTCACCTCGGCGCCGTTTGCAGCACCATGGTTGAGCATGGTGCCATGTCCAGCTCTGGTGCCGCTTGTGGCGCCAAGCAACGACACTGTGCCATGGGGATTTTCTACCTCAGCGCCATCCATGATGCTGAGAGCGCGGTCGGGACCATCGTCGGCGCTGTCTCTTACCTCTGCGCCGCTTGCAGCACCGTGGGTTGAGGCGGCGCGCGTGATAGGTCCCGGCTCCGATACTCCTGCCGTCCCTCGGTGCCGTGTTCTTCTGACACCGCCACGGTGTGCTTTGAGGGCTCAGCGCCGACTCTGGTGCAGTCCTCGCTCTGGTGCCCCATTCAGTAGGGATGGCAGCGGGCATCCACGTACCGTCTGGCACAGGACTTCGGTCTCCACCTCCTCGGAGGCAGAATCTGACTCTGAGTCAGATAGGCAGTCAGACTCTTTGGAGTTGGCTGCTCACATGGACACCTTGGTAGTGTCCTCGACAGGCCGGAGCCAGCCCCCCCTCTGAGGAGCGGGCAGTGGCCCCCCGGGTCCAGGGTCAGGAATTCTGATCAGCAGGCGGTGGTGCAGGCCACCATTGCTCTGCAGCCTGGCCTCAGAGGGTTTTCTGATCCCTCAGTGGTGGTAACCCCTCAGGTGGTGTGCCTGGCTCACCCAACTTTGGGGCCGATCGGAGCACCCACAGGAGGGAAGGGTGCTGCTTCCTGGATAGTCCCTTCGAGACTGACCAGAGCTGCCAGCTGCCTAGTCTAGCTATTTCAAGGAGAAGGGCTCTTTCGTACTTCGAGGGGTAGGGGTTCGACACGGCGACCCTTTTCTGGGACCCACCCGGGTTCTGGAAGGAGCCGTAGTGCGGCTTTCTGCCCTTCCTTTTCAGTTTCCTTGAGAGGGCCCTGTTCTTTGGAGGTAGGGGACCGTCCCTTTGGACTCTCACGGCTCCGGTCACCTCACAGGAGGGATTCTTCAGGGCGCAGCCTAGGCAGTTCCATATGGTTGACCAGTTGTTGGCTGTTGAGTTTTCCGGAGCTCCCTCTTTCCTTTGGGCTCCAGGTGCGCTCTCTAGCCCAGGCAGAGGACAGCCGATTCCTGTTGTCGGCTCTGTCCCCTCTCCTCTGCCACCTTCTCCTGCTCTTCCAGGTATTCTTGGTCCTAGCAGCCCTCTCTCCTGGGAACAGTTCAGAGCTGTGGCTGCTCAATTTCCCTCTTACGTCAGGGCCATGGACAGACAGGTTTTTCATCCTCCCCCTGAGCAGCCAGCTTCTGAACTCTTGAGGTCCTCCGACTCTTCATCCACGTCTTGCAGAGTATCAGCGATTCCTCGTGAGGATGTTGGAGGACCTGCATATCACCCTACCCACGCACCACAATCCAGAGCACTTTCGATGCGCACCTTTTAAGCGATTTCAGTCGGTTACCAGCAATGGTGCCAGCAGCCTGCTCCCTTTTGGGAAGCGTTGTTGCGTTTCTGGCAGAGACCCTTTTCTGGAGTCCCAGCCCCTAGGGATCTCTGCCAGAGGATTAACGCAGCTGGACAGTCCTGATGGTCTTCGCGCCCCTCACCGTGACCGGCCCCCAGATCAAGATTCTATGGATTTTGACTTCTGGGGGAGGAGGACTTTCTGCTTGGCACAGTTGCTGCTCTCTATTTCAGCACATCAGGCCCACTGCGCTACCTATGATAGGTTCCTGTGGTCCAGGTTAGGTCAGCTCCTAGTCGCAGTGCCTGACACGGAGGTAACCAGACAAGCCATTGCACACTCTGCACTTGGCCTGGAGCTAGCAAGGCACCGAGCAAGGGCATCTTACGACGCCAACGAGGTAGCTTCCAGGGTCGTAGGGACAGCGATCTGCACTAGGCGGACAGCATGGTTGTTACCCTTGGCCCAGCATAGGGTGATATCCTCCCCTTGCCAGAGAACCCATCTTTTCTCCCATAGGGTGAGGTGGCGTCTGTCAGGGCAACTTCCTACTCCTTCCGAGGAGTCCCTGTCTCACTCTGCCCACTCCCGGGCCTCTCCAGACCTGTGAAAGTTCTCTCTCTTTGTGTGCCACCCACTGAGAGCTAAGGGACTTAGTCCTTTAGAGTTAGGACCCCCCTTCGGTGGGGCTCGGCACTCACCCAAAGGTGATGAATGGTGAAGATTGACACAGATAAGATATGAAAATTACTTACCTACCGTAATTCTGATCTTTCTGTGTATCTTTACCATTCATCACAATCCCACCCTCCATCCCCCTGGGGCCTCCGCTCTGGGTCCCTCCTCTCTTCACCTCGCTCCTTTCTGTTGGTCAGGGTGGGGTGACTTTAGGCACATAGGGGGATGTTTTTCTCTAGGGGGAGAGTGGCCAGGATGGGGGGCACTCCTTCCTCAGTGCTTCGGCTCCAACCCTGTAGGGTGGGGGTTGGTAGTTGCCCTCTTTTCTGTTCTCTCTCTGCTTCGCCCCATCAGCTTTACTTTCATTCCCTTTGATTTGCTTGTCCTTTAGACACAACCTCAATTTAATTTAAGAAACTAGTTTTCTTATGCCAAAAATTTGATTTGGGGGGGGTATTCCCTGCATCCTGTCTTTTCTTCCAGAATAGCCAATTCTGCTTATGTTGGGGTCATTGACAGTGATTCTGTGCCTTGAATTCTGGCAGTTTAGCCTTCTGGCTACTCCTTCGCAGTTCTTACACAATCTGGAGACGGGGCAAGGTTCCAGTGTATGTCCCCCCCCCCCCACAGCATCCTTACTTCTAAAATTCCCTAACCCTCCCTCCCTCCTTCTCCTTTTCTACTTCCAGAGATTGGGGCCCTCCCAATCCCCTTAGTTTTCCATTTTTATTCTGTCCCTCAGTTGTTTATTTCTCCTTTTAGTTTGTGTATCCTTTCCTTTATCTGTCCCTTGGACTTTCTTGTCCCTCCCTCCCAATCTTTCCTTACTCTACGGCGACTCAGAACTGGCAGGAAGACGGGGTCGACTATACCTAACGGCCAACCCGTTAGTGCCACGTAGTTCGTCGACTCCACCCATCCAAACAAGAAAAAAAAAGAGCCCCCGCGGGGTTGTGACATCCGGCCACTATACCAAAAGGTGATGAATGGTGAAGATGCACAGAAAGATCAGAATTACGGTAGGTACGTAATTTTCATTTATCTGTATTGAAGTAGAAAGGTGATCCTTTCCAGCCTTTGGATCTGATGTATTATTGCTGTCCTTTCGGCAATAATGGGAGGATCCACCTAAAGCCAGCTTTTCGTAATGGCCTTTGTAGCCACTGTTGTGAGGATGGACCATAAGTAAATGCCCTCACGACCCTTTAAGATTCTTGGCAGAACCTCCCAGGAGGAGGTGCTCTGGACCTAGTGGCTCCACAGTGTTCAGAATCTGGGCAGTATGCTCAGAGACCACTGTCCAGAACTCCTGGACCTTTGGGCAAGTCCAGAAGACATGGGCTTGTGTAGCCACATCCCCTTCACGTTGGCGCCAACGGGGTGCTAAAATGTTGGAATCCCATTTAGTGTGCAGTTGGGGTATTAGGAAATACTGTATTCGCAACTTCCAGACAAATTCCCACCAGGTGAGGGAGGATGAAGAGCGCCAAACCCATTCCGTTTTTTCCCAATGTTTTGTATCAGTTAGAATGTTGAGATCCCGCTCTCATCTTGCTTTCACATACTCCGTGGAGTGACCTCAGTCTTTGATATAATTAGCATATAATAGTGATAGCTCCCTTCCCATGTGTGGAATTCCAGGTAATTTCAAAAGGTGGGGGAGAAGGATGCTCCACAGCCTGCCTGCAAGCGATTTGTATCGTGTTTGTTAATAAAATATCTAATTTGAAAGTATCTAAATGTATCAGTGAGTCACCAACCATACTTCTGAAGGACAGTTTCAAAGGGTATTACCGTATCTGCCTGTAAAAGTTGCCATGTGAAATGTAAACCTTGCGGTGCCTGGATCTTAAACCAGGGATCCAAGGTTGCAGGTAGAAAAGTATCCTCTCAGGCACACGTACTTCCACTTGACCTTTTTAATGTCGCCCTTGCTTGTACCCCATTTCCAACCCTCAAGGTCCATATGGAGGCCACTAAGAGAAAGCTTCAGGAGTGTGTGGAAAGCCTTGGGTTCAAATATTAAAGCTGGAAGAGGAGTAGGTACAGTCGTGGCCAAAAATATTGGCGCCCTTGCAGTTTTTCAAATAACTCACAATTTCCTCTAAACATAAGTTGAAATTAACATCAGTACAGTATTTGGTCTCCACAATTCTTTATTTCTCTGTTAATATTACAGAACCTTTGTTTTTGATTCAGAATTTAATATATCATTTTAAATCAGAAAATGAAAAGAAATGGCATTGACAAAATTATTGACACCCTAGACTTAATATTTGGTAGCACAGCCTTTGGTCAAAATAACTGCAATCAACCGCTTCCTATAGCCATGGATGAGCTTCCTGCACCTCTCTACTGGCAGTTTGGCCCGCTCTTCTTGTGCAAACTGCTCCAGTTCTCCCAGATTTGAAGGGTGCCTTCTCCCAACTGCTGTTTTCAGATCTCTCCACAGGTTTTCAATGGGATTTAGATCTGGACTCATTGCTGGCCACTTCAGAACAGTCCAACTTCTTGTCTTGAACCATTTCTGGGTGCTTTTTGAAGTGTGTTTGGGGTCATTGTCCTGCTGGAAGACCCATGACCTTTGACGGAGACCCAGCTTTCTGACACTGGGTTCAACATTGCGCTCCAAAATGGCCTGGTAATCTCCAGATTCCATGATGCCATGCACACGTTCAAGGCACCCAGTGCCAGAGGCAGCACAGCAACCCCAAAACATCACTGAACCTCCTCCATGTTTGACTGTAGGGAAGGTGTTCTTTTCTTTGAAGATTTCATTTTGTTTTCTGTAAACATAGAGATGATGTGCTTTACCAAAAAGCTGTAATTTGGTCTCATCTGTCCACAGGACATTCTCCCAGAAGGAATTTGGCTTGTTCAGGTGTGTTTTGGCAAACCCCAGTCGGGCTTTCTTATGTCTCTCTCTCTCTCTCCTCAGTGGGGTCCTCCTGGGCCTCCTACCATATAACCCTTTTCATTGAGTTGGCGGCCGGATGGTGCGAGAGTTGAAACTGTTGTACCTTGTGTCTGAAGGTCAGCTTGAATCTGTTTGGCAGTTGATCGGGTGCTTTCTCCACCATTCGAACAATCCCTCGCTGCAGTCTTGATCAAGTTTTCTCTTGCGGCACGTCCAGGGAGGTTGGCTACAGTGCCATGGGCCTTAAACATCCTGATAACATTATGTACGGTGGAAACAGGAACATCAAGGTCTCTGGAGATTGATTTGTAGCCTTGAGATTGTCCATGCTTGGCTACAATCTTCTGTCTGACCTCCTCAGACAATTCTCTGGCTGTCTTTCTTTTCTCCGTGCTCATTATGGTACACACAGTGAAACAAAACAGGAGAATGAGTCCTTTTCTCTATTCAAACTGGTTGAATGAGTGATTTTTATATTGCAGGCACCTGCAACTCACCACGGGTGAGTTCAGTTCCAAAGTGAAGGAGAATCACCTGCTTGAAATCCAATTATTTCTCACTACTTCTAAAAGGTGCCAATAATTTTGTCTGGGCCATTTATGGATTTCCGTGTGGAATAAGCTAAGATTTAGTAAATTTTTCTGCTTTTTGTGTTTTATTCCAATGCAGACCAAAGAAATACATATGTGGATACCAAAATATTTTTTAATTTCAACAATTTTCTGGAAGGAATGGTGCATTAGAAAAAATTGCAAGGGCGACAGTATTTTTGGCCACGACTGTAGGGCTTTCACAAGGTCTGTCATTTTCCAGTGGGTCGAACAGGAAGGGTTGCCCCATAAAAGAGCAGTCCACATTTGGGCAGCTACACAATATCGGTCAGTACCCCACCCTCGATTCTTGGGAAGATAGTGATTGATGATGGATCCATTTCTGAAACTCCCTTCTGGGACTAGGACATGATGCACACTGGAATAAATAGAGGAATCTAGGTAATACGTTCATTTTGACTGATTGGACCTGAGCATGAAGGGACAAGGGGAGCAGGGACCATCGTTTATAATCTGCAGTAAGGGTGGTTATTAAGGGGCGTAGTTATTGGAAAATAGAGTTGAGGAATGGGTCCCCAAATAGACACCTAAATATTTGATGGTAGTCAGGTCCCATTTCATGGGATATAAACTTTGGGTGTGGGCTGAAACTTCGCAAGAGAAGACCAAGACCTCAGTAATAGTAGTATTAAGGGTATAACTCAATAGGGGTCTAAAAAGTCTGTATTTAGCAGAATACCTCAGGGAGAGAATCTTCAGGTTCTGTGAGGTATAACAAGACATCATCTGCATACAGTTTTAATTTATGCTCTGTCCCAACTATAGTAATGTGCTTAATGTTCACATTAAGCCTGATACTCTGGGTTAAAGGCTCTATATATAAAGTGAATAGGAGCGAGGACAGGGGACACCCCTGTCTAGTTTCCTCAACCTAACAAAAATCGACTGGAAACATGGCCGTTTGCTCAAACATAACCCGGTGGTGTCCCAGTGAGCATGCTCAGTCACAAGAACACTCTTCAAGCTCAGCTCTTCCTGTACTCAACATGTGGTCCTCTGGCTCCCCATTTGCACTCAGATCTTTCCTTCCACTGGAAGGAACAGCTCTTCTCCTTCACAGCACCTGCTAGTGAATTTGGATTCTGCTAGTTTTCAGGCTTTTTTTAGCAGTTCTTTTTAAAGTTTTGCTTCAGTGTTCTGACTCTTGCTGTACCCTCACCATTGGCTCCCTACCGTGTTATTCCAATTCTCCATTGAACAGAAGATGAAGCTGTAATTCAGGAGGTGCGTTTTGTGCAGATACTTGGATGTCTGTGATCAGACATGTGATGCTTTAGGCCTGGGCCACAACATTACACATTGCTCCTGGTGTCAAGCTATGCATGCATCAGCTCTTCAAGAGCATTGGCAACAGGTGATCCAGAGTAGGAACATATGAAAGTGTGACTCATGTCTGTGGCTGCATCATCCATGGCACAGTTGCAGGCAAAGGATGCAGATGAATATCTTTCTGTCCTGGACCTTCTTTTGGTGGCGGAGGAGCTGGATATAATGACTTCTCATGAGGAAGAAGGGTTTTAGAACTTTCTTGTGTCTCTCCACTACTTCGAAGGTAAGTCCCGTCTCATCAAGGAAAACACAAAAAAAAGCATCAGTGCTAGTCATGGAATCAGTGTCAGTCGAGGGACCATTCACACTCTCCACTTCACGTGGTTGGTCACCTTTGAGGGAGGCATATGGCCCATGGAGCCTGTCAGTCTGCCCATGGTGTTTCCATTGGGTCAGCCAACTGAGTTGACTCTGGTCAGTCTGACAGTTGACCCCATCGAGGACAGAAGATTACTCTCCCTCTCTAGGATCCTTTGATCCAACCCGAGCAAGGCGGGTAATGCCCAATGGAGCTCCTAGTCGGGCTCCTGCAGATTCCTCAGCCATCTGTCATCCAGACCCTGGTGCTACTTCCTGTTCATCCAGTACCCAGGGTCACTCCATTGGGATATCTGGACCGGAGGCCTGGGCAGCACATTGATCTCTTGGATTGACATTCGAAAATGAGATGACAGTCACATTCTTGATCTCACTTTCGGTATCGATGCTGACCTCACCATTGGTGGTCAGTGCCAAGTTCTTTCGCATTGCCTTCTGCCACCTACATTGAGCCTTTCACAGATGGGAGAGTATAGCCTTATAGCAGTGGGAGCAGTTGCCCAGGATCAAGGTTGACCGACAATGCCAATAGACCGTCCTGGTTTTGGCTGTCTCTCCCAGTGCTAACTCTGGTTATCTACCCCCTGGCTCCCCTCCGGCATTGACAGCAGTGCCGTAGTGACTGTTTCAGCTGAAACACTCACCTCCACAGTCAGCAAAGGGTACCCCAACCAAAGAGTCTAGGCCTGAATCCAGGCTTCCACTTTTCCTGTCGGTGGTAACCCCATCAGAGATCGTCATCCACATCCTGTATTGGCAGTCCACATTCCTCAATCCTGACTCCAATTGAGATGTCATCCATCCCATTAACTTCCGTTGTCAGGAGTGTAGTCTGCCAACAGACAGCCCACCCCAACATGGAGGATCAGTCCTCCTTTGCTTTCCTCATGGAACGGATTCCATGGCTCTGGATCCTATTAGAGAAAGTCCAAAAGAAGGAGACCAACCCGTAGCTGGACATTCTCAAGTGAAATTCATCGCTGGAGTAGCCTTCCGTATCACCCCTGCCATCCACCGCTCAGTATCAAGCAGACCCAGCCTCCTGTCATTCCCTGCTGCGTTGGATAACTTGTGGTCCTCCTAGGTGGATTGTCCTGATTTTTGAACATCCCTCTGTAGAGGGGCCAGTGACTGACATGGTGTTCAACAAGGTGATGGTGCAGGGTGAGTCAGGTAAGCTGCTGGATAAGGAGTCCAAGAAGCAGGACTACTTTGGCCAAAAGAGCTATGCAGCTGTATTCATGGGATTCTGCCAGGCTTGCTGTGCAGCTTTGATGTCACGGTCTAGTTATGAGCTCTTCAAGAGGCTCTCTGAAATCTCTGATCTGCTCCCTGATGAATGTCAGCCAAATCTATGGGAGGCCTGTGATCTGGTGTTGATGGTGGCTGTGCACCAGTTGCAGGTGATGCTGGACGCAGCCGATGTGTCATCCCGTGAAGTGGCTGCAGCAGTGTGCATTCGCCAGCGTGCATGGTTGCCGGTTTCAATCCCAAGCATGTGCCCAAGCCTAGGCCATATGGTGTAGGCTCCTTTTGTGTTCTTTATAAATGGGCCTGTTACAAATTACCCTGCTCCCTGCCTGACCTCCTCTGTTACAGGGCACTCAGAAATGCATGTACTAAGGCTGTCCATGCTGCTAAATCCCTGTATTGTAAGGCCAGCCTCCAGAACAACCCTTAGCTGCCTGGCCAAATTCTGGAGGAGATTCCCTCCCTTTTTGACCCCTCACGCCCAGTCTGCTCCCCAACTCCTCATGGTTAATGGTTCAGTTCACCTGTCTCTGATCTTCCCTCTGTAGTGGCTCACTTCAGCAAGTTCTTTTACTACTTGTCTTCCCCCCATCAGCAGTGATTTCATTTCCCCTGTTACTACCTAGAAATCCCTGCTTGCCCTTTCCTCCCTCAACCTGTCTAAATCTAGCCTGACAGGCTGGATCACAAACACCTCCACCTTCCAGCTCTTCCCATTGCCTCACCCCTTACTCACCTCCTCAGCCTCTCCTCCTCACTTTGAGAAGTTCTTCAGTTTTGGAAGATTGACAACATTTTCCCCTTCATAAAGGGGGTGACCCCTCCTCCCCAGGCAACTTCCATCCTATCTCCCCCCTCCCTTCTGTTGCAAAGCTGCAAGAGAAACTTGTTTACTCTAGGCTTGCTGATTTCTTTTGTTCAACTTCCTTTCCCCTTCTAGTCTGGTTTCTGGTAGCACCACGCCACTACCTCCTCAATGCTGCATGTTACTGACGCCATCCTCCCTGGGATGGATGAGGGGCACATCATGGCAGCCACTTATATAGATCTGGCCAAAGCCTATGATTCAGTGGCCCATCCAGTCTTCCTGAACAAGGTGAGCTCTGCTGGCCTCTCAGCTCCTGCTTTTGATTGTTTCTGCTCCTGCTTCACGTCTGACTATTGAATGTTTCCACTCCTACCTTATGGGCCATCATCAGTCAGTACACATAGGAGTCCTGTCACTTCCACTAACCATTGAGGCTGGGGTCCCACAGGGCTCCATCACTGGTCCCATCCTCTTATCCATTTTCCTGAACTACCCCCCCCTCTGCTTGCACCATATGTGCAGATGACAAAGTTATCTTCACCTCCAGCCCCTCGAGAGCAGCAGTGTAAGGCTTGCTTCAACAAGACTGCCACAACATTCTGTGCTTGTTCCACCCCATCTAGCTCTGGGTCAACACTAAAAAACAGTGTCCATGACCTGTGGCACCAGCCAGAGCTTAGCCAGACTCTTCCCCCCTCCCTGTCTTCTCCACCCTGGATTGTACCCCCACTCGAAACAGTTCTCTCCTTCAAGTACCACAGTATGTGCCTATATGGTAAGCTTGACTTCTCTGCCCACATTAATGCCATCCACATCAAGCTCCGGCCCAAACTTGGCACCTTGTACCATAACAAAGACCGCTTGTCGATCCACCAGGAGCTTGTTACCAGAATGGTGCTCCCGGTCTTCAACTATGCAGATGTGGTCTAAACCATTGCCCCCACGTCTTCTCTTGCCAGACTGTACACCTTATGTAATGCCTTTTGTCGCTTTGCTATCAACTCCTCTTGTCGAACTCTGAACTTCTTCCTCTACTCCTCCCTATCCATCCTCCCTCTACTTTAACATCGTCAGTCCTTCATGTCCAAATACTGGTTTGGATCCTTGCCCTCTTACCTGTCCTCACTTCTCTCCCTCCGCTGTAGGAATACTCGCACCTTTTTCCTTCTCCACCCTCACTCCTTTACTGGGCAGTCAGTCTTCTCCTAGCACCTTCCCTCCTGGAACCTGCTGCCCTCTTCTCTCCATCTCATTTCTTCCCTCTCTTCTTTAGGCACCAGCTAAAACTCTTCCCCACCCCGATCTCATCCTGTCAGCCCTCTCCCTGACCCTCCCTTGTTGGAGCCCCTACCATCTGTGATGGTGGGCTTCCTCCTGGGTTCTACCTTGGCCTGTATCAGCCCGTTTCCTGTTCTTTGCCATCATTCCACCTCCTCTGGTCTTTCTATTTGCACATCAAAGCCAAACATTGAACCTTGATTAGCTACTTTTTGTTTTCACTTGTTCCATGCAAAATTGTACTCTGCACTTTACTTCGTTCCAATAATCGATACTATGTATGTAGCCTTGGCTAAGTATGCCTTTCCTGGTTACCAATTTTCAAACAAATGAAAATAAATTACTTTAACATGCAACAGCAGCTGCAGAAGCAGCAGTATGAGCAGCACTGCCTGGCCAAGACCTCCAGTAGTTTGGTAGGTTGAGTTCAGCACAAGGGCAGTGATGGCTGTTCCTCCAGTGGCTAGTCCTTGGGGTCGCCACCAAAGGCAAAAAGTGACAGACTGGGAGGCTGTATTCTCACGCCATCCCAAACCCTACTGCAGCTCCTAGTGAGGGGCCAACTTGCCCACTTCCTGCCATGGTGGGATTGTTGCAGGAATTGGGGACCATACCTCCTTGCCAGTCCTGAGTGCTGTTGGAGGACATACTGTCACTGGAGTCTCTCCCCATACTACAGAGCAAGGTCCATAACCTCCTCAAGTGGCACAGGATTGATGTAGCCTGTTCCAGAAAACCAAGCTCAGCAGGGGTTAGTGTTGCTATATTTTCTGGTGCCCAGACAGTTGGGGGCACAACTAGCAAGCGTTCAACTTCATTTGCAGTCGGAAGTTCTGAATGATCACTCCGCATGAGATTATTCTGTCCCTGGAGTTTAGTCTGGCCAGTTCCAAGCTTTACTGAAGCAAAGGTGGACTCCCCACAAGCAAGAGCTGGTCTGCCCCCTCAGCCTTTGCCCAGTCATTTCAGGTTGAGCAATCATGACTGGCCCAGGACTGCCTCCTGCTTCTGGGCTTCATGGCCTCTACCGTGGCCATGGTACAATGGGTCCATTGGCTTATGTGAACCATTCAGTGAAAATTGTGGTGCTCTGGTCTGAGTCACACGCAGCCCTTAACCATCTGCTCTGGGTGTCCCAGCTGATGATGGACACCATCCATTGCTGGATGTCCTTGAACTTCTCAAAAAGAATCTGTTTGTCTGGAGCCATTTATCATGTTGATGATGGATCTGTCACTGGTGGGCTTGGGTGTGCATCTGCTGGACTGCAGAGCATGCAGGTTGTGGTCATAGAGCGAGACTGCCACACAAAACCTGTTGGGTCTCTGTACAGTTTTCTGGGCTTTGGCAAAGTTTGCCCCTCTGGTTTGAGGTTGAGTGGTCTAGGTCAATATGGACAACACAATCACCATGTTCTGCCTGAACAAAAAGGGAACCTCTTATTCCTTTCACCTGTGTCAGAAGGCAATTTGGTTATGGTCTCCGGCTTGCTTCCTGCATGTGGACTTGTTGGCAGTCCATGTCATGGGAGCAAAGAACTGGCAGGTAGATGCTTTCAGTCATGTGAGAGAAATGACCCATAAGTGGTCACTTCACCTGGTGGTAGGGTCTCAGGTATTCTCACTGTGGAGAACACCACCCATGGATCTGTTCACTTCCTGAGATAACAGGAAGCTGTGACTGTTCGTTGCCCATCTCCCTTGGTAGGGCAGTCTGCCATTCTCTTGGCCCTGGGCTCAGGACCTCCTGTATTCCTTCCCTTTGTGTCCCCTGGTCTGCAAGGTAATTTTCAAGGTGCAAAAGAACAGGGCATCCTTGATTTTGATTATGCCGGACTGGCCGTGGCAGTTCTGGTATAAGGATTCACTCAGTCTCAGCGATAGATCATCATGGCAGCACCCTTTCCTGCTGAACCTACTGACAAGGTCCAAGGGAGTGATCAGGAATCGAGATCCTGTAGTCCCTGCACCTGACCTCCTAGTTCCTGAGCGACTAGAGTTCCAGGAACTTGAGCTTTCACAGTTGTTCTCTAGGTGTTGTAGTTGTCTCTAAAGGTGTCCACTCACAAGACGTACACTTGCAAGTGGGTGAGGTTTTCATGTTGACTCTCCTGCTCCATGTTGCAGATACATGATTACCTTTGATCCCTGTCTCAGGAAGAGTTGCGAGCCACGCATCCTTCAAGGTGCATTGGGATGCCATTGTGACATACTGAGCCAAGGCAGGGATGCCAGTGGTGGCACAACACAGACTGGTTGGCCATTTCTTTAAAGAGCTGGACCACCTGTTCTGTGCAGTGTAGGAACCACCTCCACCATCGAACTTACTGCTGGTGCCGTCGCAACTAATGGGTAAACTAGTCAAGCCTGTGGACATACATCTGTTCTGGAAGACCAAATTTTTGGTCGCAATCACTGTAGACAGACAGGTGAGTGAGTTCCAGATCTGGTTTTCCACAAAGACACAGTTATCCTACAAAATTTCTGCCAAAGGTAGTCTATGAGTATCACGTTTCTACCAACCTTCTTCATGAAGCCTCATGATTAGGAGGCCAAGCAAACACTCCACATGCTGGATATTTGCAGGACTCTGCTCTTCTACTGGGAGTGTATGGTGGAATTTTATGGTGAAGCTTGGCAGCTGGTTGTCACATATGTTAAAGTTGCCCTAGGCAGAATGGCAGACAAGCAGATGATTGCTCAGTGGATAACCTCCTGCATCACTCTGTTACAGTTGGGCTGGGGAGGAGTCACCCATAGAGTTGAAAGCTCACTCCATCAGGCATACTGCTGACTCTGTTGTTGTTGCTGCCAGGCACATTACCACTTCTGAAATATGTACAGCTTCTACCTATTGGAATGTGCCCACATTCATTTCCCATTACAAAGAGAAACAGAAATGGAGACAAGGAATGAAATGATGACCAGTTAAGGATGATGGAAGCCAAGGAGACAACAAAGGGCACAAAAGCTGACATGGAGCTGTGTATTGCCGAGGGGGTCGAGGGGGGTGGACAGTCCTTTAGGCACATTAGGGGCAAAAGGGGAAGACTAGAGGCAGGGGGCATTATTAGGCTGGCAGAGGGAGGCAGGGTAATAGAGGAGGACAAGCAGAAGGTAGCTATCCTTAGTGACTGCTTCTCCTTAGTACTTAAAGTGAAGGATATTTGCCTGGCATAAAGGCTGCTGCAGGAGCAATCCCAGAAATAGAGAAGGTGGTAATTATGGAAGGAGGAGTCTGAAGCGGGTCAGCGGCCCTGAAAATAGATAAGGCTCCAAGGCCAGATGGGATACACCTGAGCGTGCTCAGGGACTGGCATCATAACTGGCTGCACCCCTGGCAGGGCTGTTTAGTAACTCACTGCTGTCGGGGCGGTTCTGAAACTTTGGAGGGTAGCACAGAAGGTTGCTAAAGAAATTGGAGGATCTTGGAACAGCAAAGGATATAGTTTGATGGGTGGGAAGTGAGCTACGGATGAAACAGCAGAGGGTGGTAATCAACAAGGTCAAGTTTGTGGTGCCACAGGGCTCAGTCCTGGGGCCGGTTCGTTTCAGTATGGTCATCAATGGCATAGGAGAAGGAATACAAGGCAAGATGTGTGTCTTTGCAGATGACATTAAGCTCTGTGGCAGGGTAGACAGTGAGGAAGGGGCTAGGGATCTGCAGAGGGACATTCAGAGATTACAGAGGTGGTTCAAAATTTTGCTGTTAAAATTCAATGCCAAGAAGTGCAATGTGATGCACATAAGAACCCATGGATGGAATATTGTATGGGAGGGGTTACGTTGCACACTACCACTGAGGAAAGGGACCTGAAGTCATCATAAGCGACTCTCTAAAACAGTCTAGCCATTATATCAAGGCCTACAGCAAGGCAGCCAGGATGTTGGAGTATATAGGGAGAGCGTTTTACATCAGGAGGAAGGAAGTGATACTACCTGTCTATAGATCACTGATGAGGCCACATATGGAATATGATGCCTGGTTCTGGAGCCCCCACTTAAGAAAAAACAAAGTGTAGAAAGAGTGGTGGAGATCACTCCCCAGATGCCAGAGTTGCTGCTGTCAGGGCTACAGTGAGCATCAAAGAGGAAAACACAGCACACACACACCAGTACTGTTCTGGGCTATAAATTTACTGTGGTGCAAAGTAAAAATAAAAGACAAAGACAGGCTAGATACATTGTAGTGTAGGGCAGCCAAAATGATTTGGGGCCAGCAGGGCAGATCCTACGAAGATTGGCTTAAAGCCTTGAACATGTACTCGCTGCATAGCAAAAGGTAGAGGGGCTATATGACAGAGACCTTCAAGTTCCTGAAAAGGAGAATAAGGTAGATTGCAAGGAAATATTTAACAGGACTGATGAATCAAGAACAGGGGACATGAGTAGAAGCTAGCAGGAGGAAGATTCAGGAGAGGTATGAGAAAGTTTTATCTTACATAGAGAACTGGTTGAGCCGTGGAACAGCCTACCAGAAGAGGTTGTGGATGCAAGCACCATTAATGGTTTCAGACACTACCAATGGTGCAGGGAGCTGGGAAGGGGGAAGGAAACGGGGTTAGCCACATGGAGGTTGTTCAGCCCAATGCTGTCCTGACAGTGCACTGCTTGTCACCCCTAGAGGAGGCTCGGCTACATGACTTGGCTGGGGGTGGGGGCTCTGTCAGTCAGAGGAAAGTGGCAGGATGGTGTGATGGCACCCAAGGGGGCAAACAGGAGCAAGTCTATCCTGGAGAGTGTTAGTGGTCAGGGACTCCATGATTAGGAGTGCAGAGAGGGTGGTGGCGATGGGGGGTTGGGAAGGAGGGGGATGGTCAGGTGCCTTCCTTGTGCATTGACCATCTGGAATTTAGACAGGATAGGGAAGATGGCAAAGAGAGAATGGTGGGAGCTGGGGTGCTGTTACACCTGGGTACCAGTGATCAGGCAAACCAGTCAATGAAGATGGTGATGTTGAACTTTCGTAGACTGAGGTGCAGATTGGCAGCACATCAGCCTCCCTGTCCTTTTCCAAGGCCCTCCCTGTGTGGGGCAGGGAGGGGAAGAAGGATAGAATAAGGAGGGATGAGATGGAGGAGTTTAATGGATGATTGACGGGATAGTGTCTGGAAAATAGGGCGTACCACTTGGTTGGGGACTGGGGGGACAAGAGGCTCTTCAAAGGTGACAGACTCCATCTCGCAGGAAAAGGGGCCAGTGCACTAGGGCAGACTTTGACAGTCATATATCAGACTGTTAAATAGACTGCTGGGGAGACTGGAACTAGGAGAACCACGGTGTCAGGTTAGAGGAAGGGGAACCTAGCTAGTATTTCCCCATATCTGGTTTCTTGCAGCAGCGCAGCAGGTTAAAATAGGGTTGCGGTCCAAACTGGGAGAAAGCACGATAGAGATGGGGGAGGCAAAGTGTGGAAATACTGCAAAAATCAAGTAGCTAAGAGGACCAGGGAACATCAAGGGAGAAAGACAGGCAAAAGGGTTCAGATGTTAGATGGGGGGGGGGGTCTGCCTTAACGCAGGGAGCCAGAGTAATAAAATCGGTGAGATCCAGGCAGTGATGGCAGACACTAAGAGGGCCATCACAGAAATGTGGGCCTCAGAAAATAGCGACTGGGACCTGATAGTCCCTGGGTACTCGGTGTTCCGGAGGGATAGAGGAAAAGATAGAGGGGGAGGCATAGCTCTTTATATCAAGGATCACATCGAGGTTGTGGAACATGGGTGCATCAGATGTAGGAATGGGGTAGATCTTACTTCTAGATGGCTCTTGCAGTAGGTAATCACCTTGAGGACTAAACCACCAGGCGGTAGGACTACACAGAAAACTTTAGCTAGTAATGTCGGGTGGGGACCGCCCCCGATGCTGTCACGTGACTGGCGTCTGGCATGACGGCTAGCCACAAGGGCAGTCCCTAGTCGCCTTCCAGTTCTTTCCCGCCTTCAATCTGCACATGCCTGATCTTGCAGAGAACGTTGCTTCAGTTGACCACCTTTTTTAGATGAGTATTCCACAAAATTTTCATTATTTTTTTCATAAGTGTTTTTGTTGTACCACTTCTCCTTCATCCCCATCTCAGAAGATTTTTCTCTCCGGCTATGGCTCTCTCGCTTAGGTGGCTTTTTTTCTCCTCCTGCCTTGGGCCCGTGCTTTTCCTGGGAACTCTGCGGCCTACCAGTTTTTCCTAGGCCATATGGGCTCATTGTCTGTCTCCCTGGACAGCCTCCATATATAGGAAGCAGCGGAGGTGGACCTTGTCATCTCTGAAGGGAGATTCTTCGGGCATCCTCAAGCAGAAGGGTCATCAGGATATGGAGAAACTTTGGGACCAGGACCAAGACCGGTCTCCTTTGCACCCGCATCCCCCCTTTTCGACTGTAGGCAAGGAGAGGCCTTCCTCTTGTCTGGGAAGCACTCGTCTGGCCCAGCCTGCTCCCCTGTTAGGGGAGCATCCCTCGGGTCCCACGCCTGAGCCAGCTGTGGTACAGACAGACGTCTCCGGTTCTTTGGGGACTCTTGCCACTCTTGGGTCCTTCCTCTCTCTCTCAGGCCCAATCTCTGTGGCTAGGATGGTAAGTCGCTCGCTAGCCCTGCCGGTGGGTGCTCAGCCCCGGCTGGTAAGTGGCTTACTGGCTCCTCTGGTGACCGCTCAGTGCCTGCTAAGTCCCTCGCCGATCCTCCCGGTGACTGCCCAGCTTCTGCTAAGTCGCTCGCCAGTCCCTCTGGCGAATGCCCAGCCCTAGCTGTTAAGTTGCTCGCCGGCTCCTCAGGCAAATGCCCATCCCTAGCTGGTAAGTTGTTTGCTGTCCCCTCTGGCAACCACCCAGCATCTGCTAAGTCGCTCGCCAGACCCTCTGATGAGCGCCCAGCCCTGGCTGTTGAGTCACTCGCTGGCCCTGCCAGCGACCGCCCAGCTGTTTCTGACAAGTCGCTCACCAGTTCCCATGGCAAGTGCCCAGCTCTGGCTGGTGAGTCACTTGCCGGCCTTCCTGGCGAGTGCCCAGCACTGGCTGATCTGTCAGTTGTCGGCTCCGACAGTAACCGGTCAGCCCAGGCTGATGAGCTGCTCGCAGGTGCTGCCGGCGAGTACTCAGCCACAGAGCTTCCATCGGACCCCCACATCTGACGCAACGTCAGTTCCCTGGATTGGCACCCACTGCTGTTTTGGCTGTAGCCACTCAGTCGGCGTTGCCCCTCTCAGGAGTCCTCCCTTCCAACTTTTTTGGTGGAGTCACCAAACTCAGCTGTGCTGTGGGCACTGACTGAGGGGGAGTGACCACCTGCCTTTTTTTTTCCCCAACCCCGGTGCCAGTTCGCCTTTCTCTGTCTCCCTCTCGGGACTCTCAGATCTGTGTGCCTCAGACTCCCTCATCTGGGCCCTTTTGCCCCTTCCCCAGACATTTTGGGATCTTTGAGGTAGATGCTGAACCTTTCCCCCCCTAAAGTCCGACGTCCAGTCTGGCTTTGTCAGGCCCTCAGAATCCACTGGGGCCTCCGTCAGCCTTTTAGGCCTTGTCATCAGAGCCTTTGCCAGGTCTTGTGGTGCAGGGTTTTCCCACGCCTGGCTTCCCCCCCTTTAGGGTCCCCATGGGCAGAGTTCCCGACTCCGGGGTGTTTTACGTTGGCTCACCTGTCGCCAGGTTTTCTCTCTTCTTCATTGGTTTACACAGCCCCAGGTCTCCAACCACCAGGGTTTCTGATGTTGGTTCACCTTTCTCCAGGTTTTCCAATGTTGGCCTCCCCGATGCAAGATCCTGCACCTCCACCTTCCCAGCCGCAGGAAGGTTGACCACCCATGTTTCAGTTTTGGTGGAACTAGACCGACAGGCTGTATGGTCAGTGGTTTCCAGGCACTGATCCGCAAAATTATTCCGCCTGGGCTAGGAGCCTTCCTAGTCGGCCCTTTTCTCATTTTATGCTGGTCGTTTAGGCTTCCTCCTCGGACGTCCGACTCAGGTCAGGAGGTCTGGCACCAGCCGCACCAGGTTTGGGTGACTCTTCTGCTTGGATCTGGAAATGGAGCCTCTAATTCTTCGCTGGTCTCTGTCTCCGATCCAGGAACTCCTTGTCAGACTCAGAGCCCTGTACCTGGTGGCCCATCCGGTGGTCTGCCGATATTCCTTCCGGGCCTGCTCAGAACCGAATTCGGCTTCTACCACAATTGGAGACATAATCCTGGCTTGCTCACACCATTGGCATGGCAGAGATCTCTTGTCATCACGATCCGTTGCAGCTGAGACTTCTGTCTGGAGCACGGCGGTTGCGGTCTACTACCGCTGACGGTCAGAATTATGGTTTATGGGTCTAGCACAGGAGGTCCACTTGGCCATAAAGGACACTCCCTTCAGGGGCCCGGTTCCGTTCGGAGGTGATGTGGAGGACATCACTACCGACTTGCACACTAGGGGTCGGAGCTTGCATCTGGTGAGCACGACGCTTCACTCTGGACACAGGCCAGAGCAGTCCGTTCGTCATCCATGGTGACATCAGGCCAAGCAGCGGCCCACCAGACATCAGTCACTCCCCTAGCTAAATCCTACTGTTCCTCCAGGGGAGCTGCTTCAGATCCTCCTGCAGCCCCCTGTCTCACAGCTATGGCCCCTGGATATCCTCCACCGCCAGATCAAGGGAAATCACTCGAGGACAGATTCGTCAACCACCTGCTAGGCTGGCAGGTGAGCACGACTGACTCTTTGATCCTTTAGCTAGTCACTTAAGGCCGCTCTAGACACTTCCTGGAGAGTTCACCTAGACATCCTCCAGGTCTGTATTTCTCCCCAGGATATCAGTTTCTCCACAGAGAGGCAGGGGTCAGGGCTCTTCTGGAAAAGTCAACAACAGTGTCCATACCTGTTTATCAAGAGGACAATGGCTCTTATAGTCCCATCGAGGGACAACCTCTTGGTCTCCCTGTCCAAGACCTCGGAATGTCTTCCTCAGGTGGGCATTAAGGCATATTAACCCCAGTGTCATGTCACCCTGTCCCAACGCCTCCATTGCATTGGTGTGATGCTGGACATGCTTTAGGGTCCAGCATTCCTCCCATCCCTCAAGGGACGGTCTGCTGGCCTCCCTATCAACAACCCTGGCCCTTTTTTGCCAGGTGGGTTTCACAGTGGACTACCCAAAGTCTTGCCTTACCTCTTCCCGGTGCCTCCAATTTACTGGAGTGGTGCTGGACACAGTTCAGAGCAAGGTTTCTTCCCATTGGACAGAGCGGAAACCTCACGACAACAGGCTAAACAGGTGGCATCCAGTCGTGGGACTTCGGTCGGTTTTATGCCTCATAGGTCTAACGGCAGCAGATTTCTGCACTGTACCTCTTGACGGGCTCCACCTGTGGATCACACAGTAGACACTATGAGTCCAGTGGGACCAGAGGTCGGATGACCTGGATCACAAAGTCCTTGTTTCCAGTTCCATGTGACAGGATCTCTTATGGTGGCAGGATCTCATCAACCTCTGCCAGGGTGTTCCTTTTCAGCCTACCCCTCCGGTCCAGACCCTGACTATGGATGCCCCCCAACCAGAGCTGGGGCGTTCTCTGGAGGATTGCACACTAAGGGATCCTGGTCTCAGCAGGGCCTCTCCCTGCACTTAATCGTGCAGGAGATGCGAACCGTGCTGTCAGCCCTTCCTGTCTTCCATCCCTTTCTCCCCCACTTCTTGTCCACACGGACAGCAGGTGTCTGGTGTGGTTCCAGAACATGCAGGGAGGAATGCAGTCATATCCCCTTTACAGGGAAGCGGTGTGCGTTTGGTACTGGGCAGTCCAGCACGATCTCCAGCTGACAGCACAGCACACCCCAGGAGCCCACAGTGTCCTAGCAGACAGTTTCAGCCGCATTCAGGCAAGAGCTCACGAGTGGGTTCGGCTGCAGTCAGTGGGTGGAGACATCTTCGATATGTGGGTTCCCCCAGACTTAGATCTATTCGCCTCCCATACTACACAAACTGCCCAGTTTCTGCTTGCGCGTTCCAGGGCTCTTTGTTGGACAGGGAGGTTCCTCTACACCTTGCCTCCCTTCCTGCTTTTACAGAGAGTTCTTCTGAAACTGCAAGGGTAAGGGGCCTACATGATTCTGGTAGCTCCTTACTGGCCTTGTCAAATTTGGTTCCCTCTGCTCCAGCAATTGGCCAGGGAACCTACGGTTCCCCTCCCCATGTCAGGACCATCTAACTCTGGAGCAGGGCAGGCTGGTCCATCCGGGCCTAACATCCCTTTACCTTCCCACGGGGCACCTTCAGTCATAGCTGCTTCATGCTATGGGTTTTCTGCCAGAGTTGTGCAGGTTCTTGTGGTGACCAGAAGATCGTTCCACATGAACTGCTCATGCGAGGAAATGGAAACGGTTCTCCATATGGGCATCCTCCGAAGGTTAGGATCCTTTTTCCTGCCCGATTCCTCAGGTTGTGAGGTACCTGCTTCACCTCTCAGACCTTGGGCTAAACTATTTTTCGCTGAAGGTCCATTTGATGGCCTTTTCTGCCTACAACATTCCAGTGGATGACAAAACCCTGACACAGCTGGAGGTTCCCATACCTTTTTTGAAAGGAATTCTCCACTTCAAACCCCAGGTACGGAACCCTGTTCCGCCGTGGGTCCTGAGCTTCTTGAGAAACTCACTTTGCCTCCCTTTGAACCATCTGCAAGTTGCGACCTGCGCTATCCTTTTTTCCGAGCTTCAGGCCCTGATGTGTTAGGAGCCATATTTGATTTTACACAGAGACCAGGTGGTTCTGTGCACAAATGCTAAGCTTCTACCAAAGGTTGTTTCTGAATTTACTTTGAATCAGATCATACACTGGTCAGTGTAGTACCCTGAGCATTCCACTCAAGGGGAGGCAATCGTGCACACTTTTAATGTGCACAGATTTTTGAGTTACTACACGAATTGGACAAAGTCAGTCCGATACACGGATCAGTTGTTTGTTTCCTTTGTTAGGAAATAGTGTTTGTCCGTATAGTTGACAAATTGCAATTTGTCTTATCAGAAGTACAACAAACCCCAGGAAATCTTACTGTATTCTGACTTATGCAGTATGGTCTCATCATAGGACTGCCCTGGGGCCGAAATGGTTAATAGAACCTATGCAAATGATGGAATGCTAGGCTTGAGCTCAGTTTTCAAATCACTGTCCCTGGTAAACAGTTCTAAACCGTCAGATTCTTTACTTCGCTTGCCTCAGTAAGACGTCTCTGGAGAGCTCTCCTTCCATCGTTTGAAGAAGCTTTATTTTCTCTGTTTATACACTAATGAAATTTATTTTATTGGTGTTCTTTTCATTGTCCTTAGTTTTCATGTAGTAATTGTTTAGATTTTAGTCAAGTAGGGGTAAGTAGTCGTTTTCCTCATGGTCTTTCAACCATGGGGAACCGACAGCCTTCCTATTTATTTTACTGAGTTAATTGAGGTTACATTTTCTGTTCCAACTTGGTATAGTCGTTTTTTTCAATCATTTGTGTTTTAACAGAGGTAACTCCTGGTTTCATTTGTATTTGAATTCAGCCGCGGTAACTCCTGGTATTTATTTATTTATTTATGACTTTGATAACCGGGTGAGTGCACTGATCTCATCGACCGTTTTCAGGCACGACCCGGGCCATAACACATGGCACAGGGTGACAGTGGAGTACAAGATAACAGTACTACACATGAAACAGATTTGATACAAGCAACAACAGTAAGCACAATATACAGGTTGATGCATAGGTCCATTTGAGAACAGTGAATACAAGGTTTCAATATTGGACGTGAGGAGATTTGGTACAAAACAAACAAATTGTAGGCACAGTGTACAGTGTGTGACTGCATCATCCAGTGAGCAAGTAATACACAGAATACTCAGTAAAAAATATATATACAATATGTACAGGCAAGGAAGTCAAATATTACTGTGAAAAATACAATATAACAGTTGTAGGCAGGGGAGTTGACTAGTGTGGTTAGGTGGGTAACCCCTGGGCTAGGGAGTTGACTAGTGTGGGTTGGTGTCAGACCCCTGGGAGCAGTGGCAGGATGAGTTTGCCAGGAACCATACTTTAAGGTGGGACTTGAAACTGGAGTGTGTGTCAGTGAAACGGAGTTCAGCCGGTAGTTTCTTCCACTGCAAAGGGGCAGCTGCAGACCAAGCTCTGCTACCCATGTTGGTGCATACCCTAGGAACAGCTAGAGGGGGAGTACCATTGGAGTGGAGGTTGTGGAGGAGCGTCCGGGTTTTCAAAAGGGCAGTTAGGTGGGATTCTGGAGCCATGCGGATGACATTGTCCACCATGCAGCAGAGGGCTAGGTCAAAGTGACCTTGCAGCAGTAGCCATCCAAGGGTATTATAGAGGGTACAGTGGTGGGTGGAGAACGGGGCCAGTAAAGCAAAGTGACAGACGCTGTTGTAGGCAGTGGAGAGTTTAGCCATGGCAGTAGCTGAAGTCCTGGCATAAATAGGGAAGCAGTAGTCAAGAATAGGGAGAAGATTACCCTGGACAATGGCTAGTCTGGCTTTAGGCATAAGGTATTGCCTGAATCTGTAGGTGGCACCTAACTTTTGATGGAACCTTCTGGCAAGGGAATTTGCATGCTCAGTGAAGGTGAGGGAGGGATCGAGCAGTACTCCTAAGTATTTGTAGGTGTTGACGTCCTCCTGGGCTGGGCCGTCTGGGGTGAGAATGCGTAAGGGGGCATGGTTTTTAGTTTTGGCCAGGAAGGGCTTGGATCCGAGCAGCATGGATTTACTTTTTTTGGCATTTACTAAGAGGAGGCTTTCAAACAACATGAAGTCTTGCTATATTATGACATATGCAGTGAGTCCCAACCTTCAAACTGCTCCGGAGGTGAAAGAGTTAACTTTCCATGCCAGGCATGGAACGCTGAGCTCAAGCTCAGTTGAAAACTCTGTCTGTTGTTCTTCAAACTCAAACTGTCAGATTCTTTACTCTGCCTCACTGAACAGTTGCTCGGAGATTCTCCTTCTGCTCGGTTCATTTTGTCAGTTAAAGTATTATTTTCGGTTTTTGACCGAATTTAAACACAACCGGTCGGTTCAAGCTCTGTCTGTGGTATTTGTAAGTACTAGATAGGTTTTACATTTACTTTCTGTGTGGAACTTGTAAACGGTTTATCAGTTCGGTTTGAACCGATCAGGTTGTTTAAAATATATTAATCTGTCCTTTAGAGTGTGGTTACCGGTTCTTATCGGTTCTAAAAAAAAACAGATTTTATTAAGTTTTTTCCATGACCCGTGACACGGTTGGGAACCGATAAGAGAGTCTTGCTTGGCGGATTGCCATAAACGGGCAAGTTTGGTTAGGACTGGCACTATGTCTGAGAAACCCAAAAGAACCAGCTGTGGGCCGCAGCATAGTTGTGCGAGAGAACTGAGGAGATTGTGTCCGTGGATTTGTCACTGTGGAAGAGGACAAGGTCATCGGCATACAAGAGAGAGTGACAATTGAGGCAGTGGAAGGGAAGTGCATTAATGAATAAGGAGAAAAGGAGGGGATCCAGGATTGAGCCTTGAGGGACCTCCACGGAGACAGGCAGGGTGGGGGAGCAGGTTTGACCAATACACATGAATTGTGAGCAATCAGTAAGGTAGTTAGTGAACCAGGTGACGGACCACATCCTCTCTAACATGGGCAATGGTTTGACCAATACACACGAATTGTGAGCGATCAGTAAGGTAGTTAATGAACCAGCTTGTGACTTTCTGAGAACAACCAAGGAGGCTAAGCTTGGAGGTAAGGAGAGCATGGTTAACCATGTCAGAAGCCTTTGAAAGGTTGATGAAGACAGCCTCGGTGGCTTTACCATTATCCATGTTAGAGAGGATGTGGTCGGTCAGAAGGGCGAGGGCAGTGGCGGTGGAATGATTCTTGCGAAAGCCGTGCTGTTGGTTGCATAGGAGGGGTGTATTTGCCTATGTACTCAGTGAGCTGATTGTGGACCGCTCTCTCGAGTAGTTTACTGAGATGAGGGAGGATGGATATCGGATGGTAATTGTCGAAGGATTTGGGGTCACCAGATTTAAGAATGGGGATAACCTTAGCTATCTTCCATGGGTCAGGCATGGAGGAGGTGGAAAGGGCAAGGTTAAAGAAGAAGGTGAGTGGCTTGGCAGTCGCCAGAGAGATCAGCTTAAGGAAGACTGGAGATAGCCCATCGGATCCAGAGGAGCCGTGGTTAGGTAAGACTTTTTTTTTTTTTTTTACTTTATTTTTTTTTTATTTAACCGGACATCTCCCCAGACAGACCTTCAGGAGTATCTCCTCCTAGGCTTTCTGAGTCCCCTTCTTATTTTATGTTTTATAAAAAAGTGGCTGAAACCCTCCAGCTCCCTATGGAGGAAGCTGTGGATGATCAAGAGGAGCCTGACTATGTAGAAATTATGGATATCCACAGTCTAGGAGACTGTCTATTCCTTTGCATAATCTTTTGGGAAACAGACAGTAAAAATTCTAAAACTCCTCACACTATACCTCCTGTGGATAAGAGAATGGACAAAGGTACACATTGTCAGGCTCTGATCACGGAGTTCCTTACACAACAATGCAGCCATGTTGGGTAGTGCAGGCTGCAGCCTGTGACAAGGCAAATATCTCCTTGGCTTCACACCCCCCCTGACAAGGACTCCAGGAGGATTGATGCCATGGCAAAGAAACAGTACATGGCAGCATCCTTGGGACTCAGACAGGCAAATTATATGGCTTATGTTGCTAGATACCAGAAATCCAGATGGGATACTGTTATGGCTCTAGCAAAACAGGTCCCTGGCCAGCTTGCCAAGGAGCTGGAGCAGGTGGCTGCTGATGGTAGCTCTGTCTGTGGTATTTGTAAGTACTAGATAGGTTTTACATTTACTTTCTGTGTTGAACTTGTAAACGGTTTATCGGTTCGGTTTATTTTACTATTCAAACATACAGCTTGAAAAAACAGTTTCGGACATTATTACAACACATGAGGGCGCCACTCCTCTTAATAATAATCACTCATAATCCGTCCAATACTTGCAGATACATCCATGGGGGTGAAACCAGAGAAAAAGAAAACATTAGCTGTAACTTGTGAAAAACCAAAGTAGCTGTGTAAATAGAGCCCTTGAGCTGCATGGTACTATAAACATTAAATCCAACTTATATTGTCCACATTCTGCATACCCCTACCAGAGGGAAAGGATGACCATGCTTTATCAGCTTTAAGCACTAACTGTGCATATTAACAATATGAGAAAAACTATTCGTTCCTTATTTAATATAGGTGAGCTAGAGGCACAATCACAATTACTGATACTCACAATGCTGTGCACACTTTTACAGGGAAAGAGAAAAAAAAAATATATAGATTTGCAAGAACCTTGCTTTCTTTATTTCAGGGTGTAGATTCTGTAAACTTTAGTTATATAGTAGGTAACAGATAACGTGTTTATAAACCAAACTATGTTTTGAACATGACTTATTTTAAAGATATAAACCTCATCTACACCTTCATTTGGAAAATCGATTCACTCACCATTCAGACTAATTAAGAGAGCGAAATTTACGGAAGCAAGAGTAACAAACAACAACAAAGAAAAAAGTTCAGGTATCCTCATCTTCTGACAAACAGGCTTCCATTCTGTCTTCAGGCTGTCTCTGGGTGTGATTTCGCGACCACTTCATCGCCTCTACAGGATCGTTGAATAAATATATCTTCCCCCTATGAGCGATTCTCAGGTGTGCCGGAAAGATCATGCCATGTTTTATGGAGGCCTCGTGCAGCATAGCCCTTACACCATCGAAGCGTTTTCTTTTTTGTTGGGTGGCAAAGCTTATATCCGGAAAAAGCTGTATCCTCTGGCCATCGTATAAAAGCGCATCTCTATTACGCCTCGCTAATGCCAACAGAAAGTCCCTGGTGCCAACTCCATCGGTGATGACCACAATTGTCCGAGGCATTTCAGAGTTATCAATTCTACCCTGAGGCGTCACTCTATAAGCCTTCTGAAGAGCCTGCACTCTGGAAGCTGCTTCTTCCCCTAATTGCTGTGCAAACCATTCCTTTCATAAATAGTAAGAGGTGGTCCCCTTCGCTGCACTCAGGCATTCTCAAAACTCTAATATTTGGAGCTCTGACTTGATTCTCCAAAGTCTCTAGATGGTTTTTCCAATGGGAACTATTCTTTACCAGAGCATTTACAGCTCCCAGGGCTGCATCCGTATGCTTTTAGGTGTCGATAGCGGCTGTCTGCATATGTTCCAAATTAGCCTCCAATGTCACCACTCTGCTGGTTAGACCATCAAATTTATCTGATAAAGTAGACACTGATGCAATCAGTCGGGTAAGCTCGAAACCGATTGTTTGAAGTGTTTCTTCACCTGTAGCTTCCGGCATGTCTTCTGATCGGGCCTGTGTGGACCACGTGGCCGGGGTCACAGAGGAGACCTTTAACTTTGCTCCTGTTCCCTGAGATTGATCCTTACGGATTCCATTTTAAGATCGAGAAATTCCGACTCAGAGTTAGGTTATTTTTGGCTCCTTCCAATAGCGTAAAGTAGTCTTAAGCAATGAATATATTCTACTTAGTTATTGAGCTTTTCTCCTATTCAGCCATCTTGCTCGGGCTCCACAGCGCCCCCGTTAGGTAGACTTTTGAGTAGCTTCACTGTGTTGTGTATGGAGAGGGCTTTAAAATGGAATGGGGGTATTTGCGGGCGAGTGGCAGAGCTGGAGGAGGAGGATGGCAGTGTGTCGGGTATTAGGCTGAACTTTGAGTTTGGGCAGTTGACAGCTTATTTAGGTACATGGATAAGTTGGTGAACTTACAGTTGAAGACACTGGCCACATCATGAGGGTCTGTCAGCAGCCCGTCCTGGGAGTTGAGATGTGGTGCAGCGTAGCTGGAGCGGGGGTTTAGGAGGGAGCTGATTGAGTCCCAGAATTTTCTAGGGTCTCCAAGGATGGCCTTTTGCAGATTGCAGAAGTGGTTCTGTTTCAAAAATGTGGCCTGTTGTTTACATTTGTTCCTCATGCGCCTGTAAGCATCCCAGAGGGCAGGAGAGGGGGTTGCTTTGAAAGTGGACCAGGCGAGGTCTCTGGCCTTTATAAGGGTTAGGAGGTCTTTAGAAACCCAGCGCGAGCACCCGCCTCTGACCCGTTTGGTAGTGACAGGGAAAAAGCGGTCCTGGAGTGTTAGTAGAGTCCGGGTAAATGTGGAAACCGCCGTGACTGCATTGGAAAGGGGGAAAAAAGCGTTGACCAGTCCAAGGACTGGGCCTCCTCTGTTTTCATTCCGGGGTAACTCCTGATTTTTCTGTCTGTTCGTGTAACCGAAAAAAAAAAAAAAGTTTTACTTTGGTGTGGTGATCTGGGTTATGTCACAGAAAGCTAAAAAGAGTACAGGACCCACAGGTTTCCAGCACTGTACCGAGTGCGGGGAACTTTTTGCTAACACTTAATTTGTTTATTCTATCTGCAGTATAACCACTTACAGACAGAGTGTGAGATTTGTGCTAGCTTTCCGCAGTCTACCTTGGACAGATGGTTTAAAAGACAGTTGGAAAGAATGGCTGATAAGGCTGCTAACCCAGCT
Source organism: Neoceratodus forsteri (assembly GCA_016271365.2). Lineage (NCBI taxonomy): Eukaryota > Metazoa > Chordata > Ceratodontiformes > Ceratodontidae > Neoceratodus > Neoceratodus forsteri. The sequence goes on from CM057456.1 coordinate 350,629,699, forward strand.
GCAGACCAACCGGATGAACCAGGAGAGCTGCCCTCTGAAAGGGACGATAGCTCTATTTCGAAAAAACGAACCGCAGATAAGGCTGGTGAACCGGCCGTTGCAGTCAAGAAAAAGGAGGAAGAAAAGCACCAGGAACCGCAACCGAAACAACCGTGGTTCCTTCTGCCTAGGAGATCGCTAATGCGATCAGGATTATTCAGTCATTACAGTCCCCGGTTCCGGTTGACAAACAACTGGTTCCACAAACTCCCGGCTCAAATGTTATCCCCGGTTTAACATACCAAGGTGGGGATCCTTATGGGGACAATGACTTTGGGAATGAGCCTGATGATTATGAAGATGAGAAGGATTTTGGGGACCCTACTGATCCAGACATTTCCCCTGATCCTCACAGACCAGATTCCCCTGACGAGGGAACAGAGGATTTTGCCTCCTATTTTGCTTTTATGAAGCAAGTGGCTCAATCCCTTGACCTCCCATCCCAGGAATCTGCAGAGGATGAGGATTATAAGGAGATGATGGATGTGCTCCCATCAAAGAGGCTACTCCTCCCTCTCCTTAAGTCTCTAAGAAAGCAGACTATGAAGGTTCTGCAAATCCCCACTTATATCCCACCCACAGACAGGAAGATGGATAAGAAATACTGTGTAGCTAAGTCTGGGGCTGAATTCTTCTTTGGGTACCCCAGCCATGAAGGTATGGTACAGGCTGCAGCTTGTGACAAAGCTGGCATCCCTCTGGCCTCTCACCCTCCAGACAAGGATTCTAGGAGGGTGGATTCCATAGCTAAAAAAAGTGTACTTGGGATCTTCTCTGGCTGTTAGGCAGGCATCTTACATGGCCTGTACAGCCAGATATCAGAAAATATGTGGACCACAGTATTGCAGATTGCTAGGGTAGCCCCCCTCCTATGGCTGCTGACCTGGAGAAGGCTGCAAAAAGGGGTATTGAAGCTGCTAAGATGCAGTTCAGGATGGCAGTGGACTCTAATGACACTGCATCCAGGCAGATGGCATCTGCTGTGTCCCACCGAAGGTTTGCTTGGCTTAGAACCACTAACCTTGTACAAGATACCCAGATTAAGGCCATGGACTTGCCATGTGACCCTGTGTCTCTGTTTGGGGAGCAAACAGAGGCATATATGAAGAAAATGAATGAATATAAGGTTGCATACAAAAGTGCAGCAGCCAAAGAAAGAGCTGCTACCACCCAGAAGCATCATGCAAGGGGTGGCAGAGGCAGGCCTACTTACTGACCTTTCTTCCAGCCTCAGGTTTTTCCCCAGTATCAACCCAGGGGATACTTCAAAGGCAGGGGCAGAAGGAGCAGTGGCCGCACTGGTCCCAGTATTCAGCCAGCAGCACAATCCAAACTGACACCCTGAGGTGACTGTTTGGGTCGCCTCCCCAATTCCAGTAGTGGGGAGGCTGGCCCACTACTTCCAGGAGTGGAAAAATATCACCACAGTCAATTGGGTCCTGGAGGTAGTGGGCCAGGGACTTGTCCTCAGCTTCAAAGCTATCCAAAGCTGAGGTCAAGAGTTTTCGAACCCTATTCCCCATCAGAAACAGCCCTGCTGGAAAAGGAAGCTCTTACTTTAAGAGGGCTCTTACAGTAGGTAATTACATATAGGACTGATGCTGGCAGGCGTCAGGACCCCTCGGAAGAATTTCTAGCTAGCAGTCTCTGCCGGGGGACCGCCACCACGTCAGGTGACCAACGTCATGCGACGTCAGTATAAAGGGGTGGTCCCCCAGGCCCACCTTCCAGGTCTTTCCCACCGTTGGCTCGTGAAAGTGCCTCATGGTAAAGTTCACTGCTCATCAGTCTGTCATCGGTAATACTACCGTCGTTTTTTTTTCTCTATTTATTCGACTTTCAGTCAGTTTTTTCGATGGTGTATATCGTCCCCGACACCCTCCGAACACAAGAATAAGTGTGACTTGTACGGCGCCCAACTCCCGCACAAGGATGGTCACTCCCAGTGCCTCTTCTGACTGGGCCCGGATCATCCTGTGGAGAAGTGCCAGCATTGCCTGAAATTCAACGCAGCCACCCGCAGACGGAGGCAGCAGTCCCTGGAGGCCCACATCCTAAAAAAGAAGATGACCACCATGGAGAAGGAGCTGAAAAAGCTTCGTCAGGCCTCAACTTCCCCCGAGGGCCACCGTAAGAAGAAAGATAAGGAGAAGCACGGGACCGGGACTCCTCGACCCAGCGACTTCAGCTGGAGTCGCCGTCTTAAAATAACGGACCGGCTCCGCGGCAGCCATCTTAGAGGCTTCCAAGGCGGCCCACTCATATGCTTCGCTTCGGGTTCTTGGTGCCTCCCGGGCTAAGGAGGCCTCCGCTCCCAGTGAACTGCCACCCACGCCCGTACTGGTGTGGTGGCTCCGATAACCAGACGGCTCTCCTCTGGCGTCCGCCAGAGAAGGCCGCTCAGCCTCTGGGGCAGCGCACGGCCCTATTCCGCCCGACCAGACTGCTCTCCCACCGCGCCTGCCTCGGGCAACGGGTTCTGCTAAGTCGTGACAACGGTCCTCGGACGTCCGCCCGGACTCCGCTGGTAAGCTGAACGTCGGTCCTTCCAAGGCGCACGCGGCGTCAGAGCAGACGCCGTACCCCATACTGTCCGCCGTCCCCGGCTCTCCGCAGCCCTCACTGCCATCCGAGGTCCCAGCGTCTCCTCAGCCTGACCCTGGAGATTTTTCTCCTCCTTCTCCGGGTGAAGCGGGGGATCCTAGCACGCTCCCGTCTGGTCTCCCTCCCGCTGGGCTGGACGACCTGACGTCAATTCCTCGGATGCCGGTCCTCTCCATCTCCCGGATGCTGCCCCAACACCGGGCCTGCCGCCCTCCGGGCCTCCAGTTCCAGGCCTGCCTGCTGGGCGTCCTCCCGGGCCATCTGCCCTGGCAGACCCCCCTGGTTCCTGGGTATCCGGCAGCATGCCCAGGTCCGCAGTGTATTGGCGCCCAGTAAGACTATGCGGGTTGTTAAGCGCCACAGTACACAGTCGCCCCAGTACCCGGCGTCCGGGTTTCCCGCCATTGGGTTATGGATACAGCAATGTCTGGTATGCCCAATATCCATACCCCTTCTCCTCTTCCTCCACTGCCCCTCAGCTTGGCGGTGGATTTGAAGGAGACTCTACCCTCCTGGTAAGCTGAGGCCAAGGCTCAGCTCACCAGGGAGGTGGAGAGTCGTCTCCTGACGACGGTTCCGGTACCCGTACGTCTGAGACGAGAGACTCCCTCCCCACCTCCGGATACCAGAGGCGAGCCCTCCGGTTCCAAGGCAGGGCAGTATATGCTTCCCCGAGGGCTTCCCAAGGGGTCCATTCCTCCCCCGCACCGAGAGGATGAGTCTTCTTTCTCTTCTTCCTCCTCGGACACCTTGGATGACTCCAACGGTTGTTCCAACCTGGAGACAATGAGCCCCACTCTCCGGATAAGCCCAGGCTGAGGACACCTCCGGAGGATCCTTCGTTCATGGAGTTGCTGCGCAAAATCCAGGAAGTTCATCAGTGGCGCTCCTTGGAGCTGGATCCACAGCATAAAAAACTTACTGCACACCTGCCAGAGACCGCTCCGACCCTGGTGCCACCCTGGATTGAGCCTCATGCCGACCTTGTTTTCACTATTTGGAAGCAACCATTTATCAATAGCCCTTCTTCCTAGGAAGTTGGATAGGCTATATCAGGCTCCCGAGGGTGTTGACTTTCTAAATTCTCACCCTCGAGCTGATTCGATCGTGATTAGCGCTGCTCACGGCTGGTCAGCTAACCCTAAACATTTGAGCTCGTTGCCACCCAACAAGGAATCCTGCCTTCTGGACCAGTACGGGAAGAAGGTTTTTGCTTCTTCCACTCTGGGTATCAGGGCCCTGAATTATGTCGGTCATATGGGGGATTACCAGAAGGCGATTCTTAGTGAGGTAGAATCTAAGTTGGACTCCCTTCCTGAATCTCAGGTGAAGCAGTAAGTGGCTGGTCTTGTCCGCTCTGCTCGTTCGGCCAGTTGGCACATTCTTCGTGCCACGTACGATGCAGTGGACGCTGCTGGTAGGAGCTCGGCTTTTGCCATGGGGTTGCGGCGTCATGCCTAGCTCCGTGTCTCAGGTTTGGTCCCGGAAGTGCAGTCTACTATCCAGGACGTGCCTTTCAGGGGTCCGATGCTGTTCGGTGGCGATGTCAAGGACATCATCACCGATCTACAGGAGAAAGGGACTGCACTGAAGTCTGTGGACTCCATTTACAAACCCCCTCAGCCACAACGTCGTCCCTTTCGCAGGCGTGGTGGCAAAGGTGAAACCTCAGGGAAGCGGGCCAACAAGCGGGCCCCTCCGGCTGTGAGCCCCCCCACCAAAAATGCAGCGAGGCTTCCTTGTGACTGCCTCCCACCACCTGACTCTTTTCCTCTCCCACAGCCTCTGGGTTTCCAGAGGAACCAGTGGGAGGGTTCTCCCTCCATCTTCTGGGTTGGGAGAGGATTACCTCAGACTTATGGTTGCTCAGCTGATACATGAAGGACACTCAATAGAGTTTCTTGGAAACCTCCTCGAAACCCCAGGTCGTCCTACTCCCCGAGCACCTTCTCCTGATTCAGGAATAAATCTCCGCTCTTCTCTTGAAGGAGATGACAGCCCATTCTCCCCCTCGAGAGGCAGGATACTATTCCCATTTCTTCCTGGTCCGAAGAGTCAGGAGATGTAAGGCTGATTCTCGACCTCAGCTCCCTGAACCTGTTCATGGAGTGCAAAAGGTTCAGGATGCTCTCTCTACAGGGCCTCCTGCCCCTCCTTCGGCCGGGACAGTGGCTGTGCGCTCTGGATATGCAGGATGCTTACCTGCATATCCCTATTCGGCCTTCCCACCGCAAATACCTACGTTTTGCATTCCAGGTAGACCACTACCAGTTCAAGGCCCTCCCTTTTGGTCTCTACTCGGCGCCCCGAGTGTTCACCAAATGTCTTTCGGTGGTAGCGTACTACCACCACCAGGCCCAGGGGTGCAGGTTTTCCCGTACCTGGACGATTGGCTCCTGGCGGCCCCGTCAAGGGAGGAACTCCTGTGCTCCCTTTCCCTGCAGGTTTTTGCCTGCCTGGGTATTACAGTCAACCAGACAAAGTCCCACTTGATCCCATCCCAGAGGCTCCAGTTTATCGGGTCGATCCTGGACATGACCTCCGGCATGACTTTTCTGCCACTGGACAGGGCGGCCTCACTCCAGGCTTAGGTCAGCCTGTTGTCCAGCCACGAGGCGGGTCAACACCAGGTGGGTCCTTTGCCTCCTCGGGCTCATGGCGGCTGCGATTTCAGAGCAGTCGCCAGCTCGGCTCCATGAGAATTTCTCAGTGGGACGCCCGGTCTCAATGGGATCAGCTGGCAGGCGACCTAGATCAACTAGTTCTGGTCTCCACTCCTGTGCTCAGGACTTGCAATGGTGGATGGTTCAGGAGAAACTTTGCCGGGGAGTTCCCATCTATCTTTCTCCCCCCTCCCAGACGCTGACCACGGACGCTTTGGGCGAGGGTTGGGGAGCCCATCTCTGGCCTCACAGGACCCAGGGCTTCTGGTCCAAGCTCAAGAAATCTCTCCACATCATTGTGCTCGAGCTGCGGGCTGTGCTGTACGCTCTTCAGGCTCTGCATTTGCATTTGCTTCCCGAGCACCTGGCTGTCCAGATGGACAACGTGTGTGGTCTGGTACATCAACAAGCAGGGAGGAACTCGTTCTTACCCTCTTTGCAGGGAGGCAATGCAAGTTTGGGATTGGGCAGTGCAGCACAACCTTCACCTCACGGCAATTCACGTCCCGGGGGTCGAGAATACGTTGGCAGACCATCTCAGTCGGTCATCTGCTCAAGCTCACGAGTGGGAACTGGATCAGGGGTAGCAAATTATCTTCCTATGTTGGGGAACACCACAGGTAGACCTGTAAGCATCCCCTCACAACGCAAAACTTCCCGACTTCTGCTTGTTCACTCCAGGGCACGGCATTTTTTGGAGAGACGCTCTGTCTCTAGACTAGAAGGGCAGATTAGGTATGCTCCCCCATTCCCTTGACTCCAAGGGTCTTACAGAAACTCACGCTCAGAAGGAGCTTGAATGATTCTGATCGCTCCTTTCTGGCCCAGGCAGGTTTGGTTCTCTCTTCTGCAACAGTATTCAGAGGAACCTCCTCTTCCTCTGTCACTTTTGCTGACCAGGATCAGGGACCTTGGTCCATTCAGGCCTCAGGTCCTTTCAGTTGCAGCGTGGCTCCTGCAGGCGTAGCTCAAGCCCGGTTAGGTCCCCCCCAGTGGCTGAGATTCTGGCGGGAGGAAACCCTCCACTAGATCTACCTGTGCCATGAAATGGAAACAGTTCACTATCTGGGCCGTCTCCAAAGATTTCAAGCCTTTCTCGTGCTCCGTGGGGCGGCTTCTGGATTACTTGCGGCATCTCTTCGATCTGGGTCTCAGTCATTCATCCTTGAAGGTTCACATGGTGGCCATTTCGGCCTACCATGTCCCCTTTGCAGACAGGACGTTTGCTCAGCTGGAGGTCTCTAAGACCTTCCTTAGAGGGGTCCTCCACTTGAGACCCCCTATCCAGGTTCCTGCCCCTCCTTGGAATCTGAATTTTATTCTCGAGAAGCTTACTCTACCACCTTTCAAGCCGGCAGCCTCAGCAGACCTGAAGTTCCTCTCATGGAAGACTCTCTTCCTCATGGCCATTACTTCTGCTCGAAGGATTTCCGAGCTTCAGGCCCTTATGTGCAAAATGCCGTATTTGATTTTTCACAAGGAACGTGTGGCTCTGCGTACCAACCCTAAGTTTCTCCCAAAGGTGGTAGCGGAATCTACGCTTAATCAATCCATAGAGTTACCTGCTTTCTTTATGCAACACTCCAATCAAGGGGAGTACCTCCTGCATATTCTGGATGTTCACCGGATTCTGAGATACTACACCAACAGGACGAAGGATCTCAGAAAGACCAATCAACTGTTTGTCTCTTTTGCTCATAAAAGAGAAGGCAATGCTGTTTCCAAGCAATGCCTGTCTAAATGGTTGGCTCATTGTATCACTTTCTGTTATGACAAGTACAATAAGACCCTACCGGGTCAGGTCAGAGGCCACTCCACCAGAGGGGTCACTGCCTCTGTGGCTTGTTTCAAGAATGTGTCAGCTGCTGACATTTGTGCAGCCACTACTTGGACTTCTGTCCATATCTTTACGAAACATTACAGTTTGGACATTGCCTCTCGCCATAGAGCAGGCTTCAGGTTGGCTGTTCTGCAAGGTCTCCTTTCCTAAGACCTTTACAGCCAGAGGGTCTACTTCTGAGTAGTTTTCCTCCTCCCGTTTGCTTCTCCTTGTTCCAGTCTGCTTGGGACTCAGTCCTGTATGTAATTACCTACTGCAAGAGCCCTCTCGAAGTAAGATAGCATAGTTATGTAAGAACTTATCGTGTGAGTAGATATTCGAGAGGCTCTTGCTGTAAATGTCTCCTCCATCCCCTAAGCTTTTTCAGCTCCTTTTCCAGGATGGGAAATATCCGCTTCTCTCTCGTCTCGCCTTTTGGCCTTTGGCGGGAAAGAACTGGAAGGTGGGCGTGGGGGACCGCCCCTTTATACTGACGTCAGTCACCTGACGTGGGGGCGGTCCCCCACCAGAGACTGCTAGCTAGAAATTTTTCCGTGGGGTCCTGACGCCTGCCGGCATCAGTCCTATATGTAATTACCTACTGCAAGAGCCTCTCTCGAAGATCTACTGTTACGGTAAGTTCTTACGTAACTGTACTTTTCAGGCCTTCTGCTACAAAAGGCAGTGGAACCAGTCCCTTCCAACCAGATGGGAAAAGGCCTGTATTCAAAGTACTTCCTCACAATAGAGAAAACAAGGGAGTGGCGACCCAATTCTGGATCTCAGATACTTAAACAAGCATCTGTCAAAACCAAAATTCCTCTGGCTACCATACTACCAACCCTAAGACAGGGAGACTGGTTAGCATCCCTGGATCAGACGGACACCTACTTTCACATCCCTATCAGAAGGTCGCACAGGAAGTACCTCAGGTTCAGGTTGCCATCAGGTCATTACCAATTCAGGGCTATGCCTTTCGGACTGACATCTGCACCAAGGGTGTTCACAAAATGTCTAGCTGTGGTAGTGGCACACCTAAGGCGACAAGGGGTGTCAGTGTTCCCCTACCTGGACAACTGGCTCATAGTAGGCCAGTCACACCAGCAAGTAAGGGAGGCCCTGTCAATAACACAAGACACACACTACTCACTGGGGGTTCTTGGTGAACCACAAAAAGTCTGTTTTGGAGCCAGTTCAGCTGCTCAGATTCATAGGGGCAGAACTGGATACAAAAAAAGAGATGGCTTACCTGCCTCAGGACAGGGTGGACAACCTTATCCAGGTGGCCAATTCCTTCAAACTTCACGATTGCAGGCCAGCAAGGCATTTTCTGCAATTGCTAGGCCATATGGCAGCTTCCACAGCAACTGTGTCACAGGCCAGGTTCCAGATGAGAGACATTCAGTTTCATTTAAGAGATCACTGGCTCCAGAGAAGGGATTCTCTCTCAAAGCTAGTTCCAGTAACAGTCACTTTTCTCCAAGCCCTACAGTGGTGGCAGGGAAAGGGCAATCTCAGGCAAGGAGTACCTTTCTTGCAGCAGGTTCCCTCTCTGTTACTCACGACAGATGCATCCCTTCTAGGGTGGGGAGCACATCTGGGGGTTCACAGTTGCGCATGGCACGTTGGAAAAGCAGGAATCCCTCCTGCACATCAGCCTCTTGGAGCTCAGAGCAGTTCTTCGGGCTCTTCAGTCATTTCACAGTCTGATAAGAGGAAAGGTGGTCCAGGTCAGAACAGACAGCACAACCACCATGTACTACATAAACAAGCAAGGGGGCACAAGGTCAACTCCCCTCTACATAGAGGCGATGAGAATCTGGACTTTTGCTTACTCTCTGAATGTTTCCCTCTCAGCTGTCCACCTTCCAGACACGGACAATGTCTTGGCGGATGCCCTCAGCAGAATAAATCAGAACCACCATGAGTGGTCACTGAACAAGCAGGTCTTGGAGACCATTTTCAGGAGGTGGGGCAACCCAGAGGTGGATCTGTATGTAGCCCCAGACAACCACCAACTCCTACAGTATTGCTGCTAGGATTACCACCTTTTAAGAAGCACAAAGTGGGACATTTTTTTTACTAAAACATGATTTTTCGCAGGACAGTACATAACCTCGACCAATGCAACAGATTCGTTTTCTCTATATAATCAGAATTAAGGCCGAGTATTGTAGTTTCTTAGTTGCTTCTATTGTTTCTTGTCATTTTAAGGTATTTTAGTTAAGGTATTGTAGTTTTCTGCAACATTTAGTGGAAAGTCAGAAAATATTTTCTCTACTATAAAATCAGGACATGTAGTACTTTTCATGTTTTTTTGCAGGATGCAGCTGCTCAAATCAGGACTGTCCTGCGAAAATGAGGACAGGTGGTAACCCTAATTGCTGCAGGCCCCCCATCAAGGGCACAGTTCCTCTGGATGCACTTCTGCTTGACTGAACGGGGAGGTGCCTGTATGCCTTCCCTGCTTTTCCTGTCTTAGTGAAAGTGTTGAACAAACTCAGGCTTCAGCCAGCCTCAGTGATCCTCATTTCCCCAGACTGGGCCAGACAGCCTTGGTACTCCATGATCCAGTCATTGTCAGTAGCCAAGCCAATCAGTCTCCCCAGGAGTTACAACCTGTTGTCATCCTCACAGGGCAGGATCATATTTCCCAATCTGCTATCTCACAGACTCAAAGCATGGCTCTTCAAGACTCGGAGTATGCAGATTTACATCTCTCAGAAGGAGTCATGGATATACTGAGAGTCTCCAGGAAGCCTTCTACCAAGAAAACCTATGCTTCCAAATGGAAGAGATTTTCGATTTGGTGTCAGGGTAAGGAGTAAGACCATACCCAAGCCAGTCTCTCCACAGTTCTGGATTGCATAACCCATTTGCATTCCACAGGTTTAAGTATTTCCACCTTGAGAGTGCATCTGGCAGCTGTTTCAGCTTATTTATCAGTAGGTAAGGCATCTTTGGCTTCAAAGCCAATATTCAAGAAGTTTTTTAAGGGATTACTGCATTTGCACCCACCACACGAGGAGCCTGCTTCCATGTGGGATTTGAACATTTGTATTGCCCAGCTGATGCAGCCTCCCTTTGAGTCCATGTCTGCCGCAGACCTCAGATATGTGACTTGGAAAACAGTGTTCCTGGTAATCATTACTTCTGCTAGAAGGATTGGTGAGCTCTAGGCACTGTCCACAGAGCCTGGGTACATTGCTGTCCATAGAGACAAAATAGTTCTGAGAACTAACAGATTTTTGCCTAAGGTGGTATCAGAGTTCCACCTCAACCAGTTTATTACTTTTCCAGTCTTCTTCACAGACCATTCCACCTCAAGTGAGCGTAGTCTGCACAGCCTGGATGTTAAAAGGGCAGTCAGCTACTATCTTGACCACACAAAAGGTCACAGATGGGATCAAAAGCCATTCTTCCTCACTTATGGAGAGGTGGGAAAAGAACACCTGCCACAAAACAATCCATTGCACAATGGATTGTAGCCTGTATTCCGTTTTGCTATTGCAAGGTGGGCAAGCAACCACCTGCGGGCCTCAGGGCCCATTCAACTAGGGTTACTGCAGCTTCTCCAGCAGCTGCTAGAGATATTCCCCTAGTGGACATTTGCAAAGCTGCAACTTGGAAATCAGTCCACGCATTCACCAAACATTATTGTTTGGATGTCCAAGCCAGAGGTGATGTCAGGTTTGGCACAGCAGTCCTGCAGAGCTTGTTTCCTAAATAGGTTATAGGCCCACCTCCAAAGGCACTGCTTGGTAATCTGCATAAGTCAGAATACAGTAAAATTTCCTGGGGTTTGAAGAAAAAAATTACTCACCATAGTAATATTGTTTCTTCTAAGGGAATCTTACTTTATTCTGAGCTCCCTCCCTTCCTCGAAACCTATGGTCACTGCACTACAGCTGTGGTATAGATGTTGCAAACCTGGGGGTATATTATTTTCTGGTTTTGAGGCATCTGTGACTTGAGTTTTAGTGATGCCACTTTAAAGTTTTTCAAAGAGGGGGTAAATCCCTTATTCATACCCTATTGTTTGTTTAGGAAGGTTATTGTTATTATTATTCTTATTATCTTTTTTGGTAATGGAAACTGCTTAGTGCAGACTTCGTAAGAATCTGACGGTTTAGAACTGTTTACCAGGGACAGTGATTTGAAACCCGAGCGTGAGCATAGCATTCCATTATTTGCATAGGTTCTGTTAACCATTTCTGCTCTGGGCAGTTCTATGGTGAGAGCATACTGCATAAGTCAGAATATAGTAAGATTTCCTTAGAAGAAACAATATTACTATGGTGAGTAATTTTTTTCTTCCGGGGGAAGTTGAGGGACGCTCTAGAGGCATGGCTACATCTACTTAGTCCAGAACTCTCCTCAGACGTGTGCTCAAATGAACCTTGGTGCAGAGTATGGGGTTGCTAGCCCCTTCCAAAATCAACCAAAAATCCAACCGCACTCTGCACTCGCGTGCCAATAAAATTTCAAACACCAACCTTCTTTTTCTTTTCACAACACTGTGAACTTTTATTGTATGATGTCTGAATCCACAAATGACACTTTCTGCTCCATGTTTTTCATTTTAAAGCCAAAATAAGGTTGGTGTTGGAAATTTTTACTGGCACGCGAGTGCAGAGTGCGGTTGGATTTATGGCTGCATCTACTGCTTGTTTTTAGAAAGGTTTCTGCTGTAGACATTGGTTCAGCGGCTACTTGCAGCTCTGTCCACACTTCTACTACACACTTTAGTCTGGATATTGCCTCTAGATGCAGGAATGCCTTTGGACTAGCGGTTCTTCAGTGCCTTCTTTCTTGAATCCCTGCCTACTGCAGATCTTTTCTGCCTTCCATGTTTCAGACCGTGTCTGTTCCCTTTAACTACTTGGGATTCAGTCCTCAAAGTGATTACCTACTGCAAGAGCCCTCTAGAAGTAAGATAGTACAGTTGCATAAGAATTTACCGTAACAGTAGATCTTCGAGTGAGGCTCTTGCAGTAGGTAACCTATTTCCCTCCTACCTTCCCCCTGTTTCTGCTGCTGCTTTCTAGCCTATTTTTTACTCCAGGGGCCCTCTACTTTTCTCCTGTCACACCTTTTTTGGTCTCCAGTGGAAGAACTGGAAGGTGAGCGTGGGGACCCGCTCCTTATATAGCATCACGCTGATGCCAGTCACGTGACGTTGGGGGAGGGGTGTCCCCCACCAGACATTGCTAGCTAAAGTTTTCCATGTGGTTCTAGCACCTGGCAGCTTAGTCCTCAAGGTGATTTACCTACTGCAAGAGCCTCTCTCGAAGATCTACTGTTACAGTAAGTTCTTACGTAACTGTGCTTTATGGTAGTGGGTGATCTGTACCTGCTGGACATTGATTGGGATGTTCCAGTGGCCAGGTGTACCAGATGTCAACCTTGCTGTATACATTCCAGGACTGTCTACTGGTACAGCTAGTTAAGGAACCCACCAGGCAGGAGACCATTCTTGATGTGGTGCTCACCAACTCTGAGGTCGTAGGAGCTGTGAGAGTAAGGTAGCCACTAGGGAACAGCAACCACATTTGGTTTGAACTGGCCCTTGGGACTGGAAAACCACAGTTGAGAGCTGAGGTCCTTGATTTCAGAAGGGTGTGCTTCAACAGGTTCAGGGAGTTGGTCCGAGACCATTTAGTTGGGGTAGACGGCATAGAAGGTGTGGAAGAGAGATGGGGGTGATAAAGGTATGCATGAGAATGGAAACCAAAAGGAACAAGTTCAAGAGACCATTATGGTTCTTGGCAAAAGTCAGGGACGTGGTGAGGCCAAGAAAAAGGTCTTCTCCAAATACAAAGAAAAGCAGAGGGAGGAAGAATGGAGAGAATACTTGCTGAGCAATAAGGGGGCAAAGAAGGCGGTTAGGAAGACAAAAACAGACACAGAGCTGTGTTTTGTAGAGGGGTCAAGAGCAGAGAAAAAGATTTATTCTGGTGTATATTAGGGGAAAAAAGAAAGTAGCAGGAATCAATAGGCTGTCTAGGGCGGGAGTAGGGTGATAGAGGGGGATGTATAAAAGGCTGCCATCCTTAATGAGTACTTTTGCTCTTTCATCACTAGGGAAGGATAACGGGCCCTTTCCAATAAGAGGCATCAAAGCGGCCACAAAGGGGGCCCGGATGTGAGGCTGTCACTATTTACAATCCAAGGTCTAGCAGCCCTAAAGATAGATTAGGCCTCGGGACTGGATGGGAAGCATCCGAGGATGCTTGGAACAGGCAGCGGAACTGGCTGAACCCTGGCAGGACTATTCATTAGCTCATTACAGATGAGGAGTAGTTTGAAGGACTGAAGTGTGGTGGACATGGTTCCGCTCCATGGGGGGCCAGGAACAAGTAGGGAACTACAGACCTGCCAGTCTTACCTCTGTAGTGAAGCTGATAGGAGTCACTGGTCAAAGAGGACCTTGTTTTATCCCTGGAGAGCAGTGGCCTTCAGGATAGAGAACAGCACAAAATTTGTGGCAAGGTCATGTCAGACTAACCTGATAGTTTATCTGGATGCAGCTACTTACTGAGATGGGTAGGTAACTGGCTAAAGAGGAGACAGCAGAGGGTTGTGGTTAATGGGATCAAATCAGTAAAGAGGGAGGTCACGAGCAATGTACCACAGGGATCTGTCCTGGGCTTGGTCCACTTCAGTATGTTCATCAGCGACATTAGAGAAGGAATCCGAGGCAGGGTGTGTCTCTTCACAGATGACACTAAACCCTGTGGGAGGATGGCTAGTGATGAGGGAATCGGGGGAATACAGAGTGACCTGCAAAGGCTAGAGAGGTGGTCTGAAGTTTGGCAATTGAAATTCAGCATCAAAAAGGGAACAAGAACCCCAGAACAAAGTACTGGATGGGTGGGGTAAGTCTTAGCACTATGGTTGAGGAGTTCAGTGTCAAAACAGCGCAAACAAAGACAGTGTGGTCAATAACAGCGCCATCAATAATGCAAAAGAAGTAAGTGTGTCCGTGTAAAATATACACAATTAAAAACCACGTCAAGGAAATGTGTGATCATGATGGAACAGTTTCTTGACCACGCAGTTTTGGATGGTGCAGTTTTGACAGGATACCTGGCTGAGAAACGGGACCTATGAGTTGTCATCAGTGACACCCTCAAACAATCAAACCAGTGTAACAAGGCCTATAGTAAGGCAAGCAGGATGCTGATGTGTATAGGAAAGGGTACTGACAGCAGATAGAAAGAGGTAATACTGCCCCTTCATAGAGCTTTGGTGAGGCCTCATCTGGAGAGCTGTGCTCAGTTCTGGAGTCCTCGCCTCCGAAAAGTAAGGACAAGCTGCAGACATTGCAGCGAAGGGTGACAAAGATGATTCATGACCAACAGGGCAAGTCTTACAAGGAGTGCCTCAAAGCTCTTAACACGTACTCGCTGGAGACCAGAAGGGAGAGGGGAGATACGATAGAGACCTTCAAGTTCTTGAAAGGAATAAACAAGGTGAACTGTGGGGAATTATTTAGCATGAGTAGCAGTTCAGAGATCACAAGGGCACAAGTGGAAACTTAAGAGGAGGGAGGCTCAGGAGGGACATGGAGTATTAGCTTATAGAAAGGGCAGTGGAACCTTTGAAGTCTACCACCCAGGGTGGAGGGTGCTAAAACCGTTAAAGGTTTCAAGCACAGTTGGGACAGAGTAATGGGTATAGTGGTTACCTGGGGCAACAGAAACTGGGAAGGAAATAAGGGAGTGAATGGGGAGATTTAGGGCCCTAGATTAGGTCCTGGGGTTAGATAGCGGACCATGGGCAGACTAGATGGACCATTGATCTTTTTCTGCCGTCATTGTCTGTTTCTGTGTAACGTGGCTAGGACCAAGTAAAAAGCTTAATAAGGTTATTTTGGGCCCTGACTGGCATCCGCTCAACGCCGTCCCTTCCATATCCGTCTTTTGTCAGTGAACCCCCTCCTCGAGCACGCACTCTGGGTCACCCCCCGAGGTGGGGCTACCAGCTTCCCAGCGGGTTATTCTATCAGTCAAGGTGGAGAGGGGTCCCGACCGCAGAGTGGGGGCCAGCGCCAGCATCATTCATCTTGGAGCCATATTTTGCATGCTAGTTGGGGGCAGGGATGTGCAGTGATGTCCAGCCAGCCACCCCAAACCTTAGTGGTGCTGGCATGGAGGTTCCCCAACCTCCGCCAGGAGTTGCATGGTACCGGACACTTGACCCCCCGGAGAAGGAGCGCAGTCCATGGGACGCTAAGTCCTTCTCCCCCAGCCAGCCTTATGACGTCCCGAGTCCGTTCCCAAACCCGGGTTGCCAGCGTCGCAGTCAGGTACCCTGCCCCTGTGCTGGCAGGCCAGCCAAAGGCTTAATAGTTAACACAGTAAGCATTAGGTCAGGGATCAAGGAGGGAGAGGTGAGGGCGATAACCCCAACTAGACATTAGATGCTGGGGTAGAACAGGGTAAAACTGGATGGACCGATGGTATTTTCCTGTTGGCATTTTCTGTGTCTGTTACAGTATCGATATGCTCAGTCTTCATGATGCTGCTTTTGGGTCCTCAGTCCTCTAATCTCTGTTCGCCTCATTTGGGGTCTGTGCCTTGCCCCTGCCTTCTGAGGACTGCAAGGAGTCTGCCTGTGTGTTGATAGTGAACTGGATCTAGGTAGTAAGAAATAGAGGTTACTTACATGTAACCATAGTTCTGCTACTAGTATTCAGTTCACATCCACACAGCTTCCCCTAGTAAGGCCTGCTTCAAATTCCTGTTCCAGCATGCAGATCTGAGTGCAAAGGGGCCAAAGCTGGAGCACAACATGGTTGAGGGGTAGGGGGAGATGAGCTTTAAGGCTGTTTGATGTTTTAGCGTGATCAGTGGAAGAATGCCTGTGTGTGGATGTGGACTAAATACTAGTAGTAGAACTATGATTATAAGTAAGTAATCTGTTTGTTTTTTTCTTTGTTCCAATCAGCAAGGAAATTTTAACAGTTCAGTTGGACCAGATGGCTACATGCTTTCCTCACTGACTTGTGGTATGTCACCTGTCACCTCTATAACTGAGGGACTTCAGCAGGTAAGATACAGTACACATATGACTTCTAGTCTGGGGACTGACTTTATATGTTTAATTTCTTTTTAGCCTTAAAATTCCTAAGAGAAATCCAATGTTTGTGAACAGCTTGGGCTCAGTGGTTTTGTAATTTGTGAATTTTTGTATCTCTTCTGAGACCAGGTATAGCATAGATAGCTGTAAGGAAGATGTCTTTTTGTAATTTTTACCAATATACACTTACAACATCCTGCAAAATGAGATGAAGAGAAAACGTCATCTGGTCCTTTGTTTTTTTTTTGTGTATGTATGTGAACTCTATCTCTCCTGCTCTCTGGTACCATAGGACTCTTTCCAGCGTGGGCACACCGGGTTGGCTTTCTCCTGCTCAGCCAAGACCCCCCAACCGAACCTCTGCCTGGCCACTCCCGGACCTACTGACCTTCCCCCAGCTGTGAGCCCCTCAAGGCGGGGCCGCCACCCCTCTGGCGCTCTGTCTTATGATCTAGTGGGCGCCGGAGTGAGGGTGGGAGCCAGAGGACGACAGGATGTGTCTGGTGGTGAGTGTGGGTGCCTTCCTGTGTGTCCCTTCGAATTCCCGGGTGCTAGGGTATTTCCTCTTGTGCTGGTGTACCCGAGGGCGTGGACATGCAGTGACGTCCAGTGCGCGATGGGCACGCTCCTGCACCTGTGTGCAAGACGTCCGCCAACACCCCCCTACCCCAAGTACATACTGCCACAAGTGCTGTGCTCCCAGTCTCCACTGGGGGCCACTAAAACGCGGCTCACAACACCCACCCTCCCTAGAAGAGGAAAGCAGTCCTATGGATGCTCGATCCTACTCTGACCCCGCAACAACCCAAGTTCGTTCCCGAACTCAGGTCGCCGTGGTGGTGCAAGGTGTGGTGTCCCACGCCTCAACCCTCTGCACCACTGGGCCGGCTCGCCTTTTTGTCTGTTGTTTTGGAATTCAATAGGGGGAGTTTTTACGATGTGGGCATCCGTATACCTGTTGTGGAAGGCTTTGCAGCTGAAATGGGTAAGAGCTGTGGTAGCCAGTGGGATGTTTCCTTCTACATTTGCCCTCTGTTTTGGGAGGGGAGTATGCATGACTTCCATCATCCAACATGCCAGGCCAGCCTTTTTCCCCATTGTGTCTTGCAGTCCCTACTCATTGCTGTACTAGGACAAACCTGTTGGGGTGTTGTGCCTTATAAGTGGGGACCAGGCTGACAGTGTGTGTTCAACTGCAGTGCTGTAGGTGTTGAAGCAGTAGGCACTTTCCACTGCTCTTCTCTGAGTTTGAACTGGCTGCCTCCCTAGTGTACCCAAATTCCATTGGTCAGCTGGGGGAGTTGGACTTAGAACAGGAACCCGAGTCTTCCCCAATAAAAGCACAATGTATTACCCTCAGTGCTGCTGAGCCTAGCCTGCTGTTCTGTTTTATGTGTCCTTTATCCTGTCACCGGTGTTTCCCTCCTTGGCTCATCCATCTCCCAGCCCCGTCATACCCTTTTTGGCCGCTTATTGACTTTTCAGGGGGTTCACAGAGCGCACTCACTCCATGGGGGATTCTTTTGGGGGATGAAGGCAAGCTCCCAATGGTCCATCTGATCTGCAGGAAGGTGGTGGGCAGTTATGATGACAAAGCCAGAGAGTGTTGGCTTCATGCTGCTTGCTTCAAGTTTTTTCTGCCATAGTTTTCTGCCCCCTCCTCCCCAGCAAGACACTGATGTCAGGGCTCCATGGAGTACCTGCAGTCCATGCCTACATTTCAGAGTCGATCAGCATCTTCCCTACCACAAGCAACACTGACTGCACCAGCTGTTGTCACTCAGGTGGCGGAAAAGCAGAGGCTGCTGCCCTTCCTCCCTCTCTGGAGGAGGAGAGAGCATCCTATGGAGACTCGATCCTCCTCTCTCAGCTGGCCCCCAACACCCGCCTTGTGGGCAGAGATAATCGACAAACCAGCCTGCTATTTGTAAAGATTTTACAAGCAATGATAACTATAAGTACACTTGCATTGTGATGTGACTTTAAAGGGACACTGTCAACCTCCCTAGTTTAAAAAACACATTTTATGATTGTTCACATTCTATAGACACTGTTGATGTGGCTGGTAGTTTGAGTCAGATCCTTTTTCCTTTTAAAATGTGAAAAACAGAGTGCCCACCTTATTGGTGTTACCACACCAAAACATGTTTGTTTACATTTCTTGACCAACACCCACTGCATCTTTCCTGGACTCAGGAACACCCCCAACACAATCTAGCCACTCAGTGGGACTAGAGGAGACCATGGTATCATGAGTGGCTGCACTATTTGCGGGTATTTCTGATGTTCAGAAAGTATGCAGCAAGAGTACTTCAGTAATTTGAAGCAAAACAAGGCTGGGTAAAACTGTACATTACCATGCATTTCAGTTCTAATAAGCAAGGAAGCAGATAAAACAAGCAGCAACATCAATGAATTTTAGAGAAGGTAAGCAGTCGTAAAATGTGGGTTTTTAGTTAAAAATAATATGATGCAAAAAAGGTTGACAGTGTCCCTTTAATGTCTTCTTTTTATGTTTGCTTGCACGCATGTGCAAGAAACATAGTGCCATCATCCGAGTTTTTGGAGGTGTGTCAGCCCTCTTCAATTCAGTCAGTGTGTTGCAGGTGCGGCGCGGTGCTCCAATGCCTGCTGGAGCTGTCTGTGAGCAGCTCCAAAATGCAGTGGCGTACACAGTTGAAGGGCAGCACGCTTCAGTGAGCAGCGATAAGATATCGCCTGCTCATGTCTGCGCTCCCCTACCCAGCGCATGCTGCGTGCTGCCTGCCACGCACACACTGTATAGCCGTGAGAGTGCCCAATCCCCGTCGGCTACGCCCAAACACAGTTCCATATGCCACGCTGGGTACCCACCCCAGCGTGGCCACAGAGTATATAGCCTACGGGGTGCCCAATCCCCGTCGGCTCCATATTCTCCCGGTACAGGGTGCCATGCTGGGAATCCACCCAGGCGTGGCAACAGATCTTATGGCCGACGGGGTGCCCAATCCCGTCAGCTCCATGTCCCCCCAGCCAGCCCGTCCTGCCATGCTGGAGCCCACCCCAGCATGGCAAACGTCCCGCCGTTGTCATTAAAAAAAAAAAAAACAACCTGAAACTCAAAAGCGGTCCCTTGTAGTCTCCTTACCCCCACAACCCGCACCCACCCACTGTGCCCTGCCTCCCCACACCCCACCCCATACTTACCTCGGAGCTTGGCGCGATGATCTTTGGTGGACGGGAACCGTCTGCACTCTTCAAAGTTGACCACGAACTGAGGAAATGCGGTAAGCTTATAATGGGATAGATAGGGTTTTTTCAACTTTGTTGCATATCTCAGGCATTTTGTGAATTTTGGGCCCAAATTTTCAACATGGGGTGTTTGGGACCCCTCCTCATGAATTATTGCACTGTCATGGCGTTATTCGGGCCCGAAGGGTGATTTCAAGGTTACTGTGTGAAATCACCTTTCGGGACCGAGTAACGAAACGACACTGCCACTGTTCATAAGGTGGGCTATCAAAAGCCTATGTTGAAATTTTGGTGGAAAAATTCTAACAATGAGCTGTTTACTGGCGTGCGTTGCGCAGTTCCTCGCTTTTCGTGAAGTTAAGTAATTTTCAATATTTTCACTCCAGATTTTCAACATTGCCATTTTACCACCTCCTTATAGAGCAGTACAGCTGTCATTTTCACATCTTGCCCAAAGCGTGTTTCCGCCATGTAGCGCATCAATGACAGGTCGGTGTCGAAATCAATGTATGGGACACATTAAGAAAATCACAGTGACACTGTTCATGAGCAGAGTCTTAAAATGGCTATGTTGAAAATTTGGTGAAAAATTCCTAAAATGACTTGTTTCTACGAGCGCGTCGACAGTTCCTACGCTCTGAAGTTTACAATTTCAATATTTTCACTCCAGATTTTCCACATTGCCATTTTATTACACTTTCTTATGAGCAGTACAGCTGTCATTTTCACATCTTGCCCAAAGCGTGTTTCCGCCCATGTGGCGCACAATGGCGCAGGTCGGTGTCTTGAAATCAATGTATGGGAACATTAAGAAAATCACAGTGACACTGTTCATGAGCAGAGGTCTTAAAATGGCTATGTTGAAAATTTGGTGAAAAAATTCCTAAAAATGACTGTTTTACAAGCGTGCGTTGCGCAGTTCCTACGCACGCTCGTAAGTTTGCAAATTTTCTATATTTTCACTCCAGATTTTCCACATTGCCATTTTATTACACTTCCTTATGAACAGTACAGCTGCCGTTTTTCACATGTCGCCCAAAATGTGTTTCCGCACATGTAGCGCGCAATGGTGCAATCAGTGTGCGAAAGCAATGTTTTGGGGCAGATTAAGAAAATCACAGTTACACTGTTCATGAGCAGAGGTCTTAAAATGGCTATGTTGAAAGTTTGGTGACAAAAGTCCATAAAATGACTGTGGTACGAGTCAGCATTGAGCAGTTTCCACGCACCTTCGTAAGTTCATGACTTTGTAATATTTTCAGTCCAGATTTTCACCAGTGGCATTTTTCCACACTTCCTTATGAACAATACAGCTGTCATTTTTCACAACATGGCCAAAATGTGTTTTCACACTTTCAGTGCAGAGATGTGTGGTCGCTGTGGGAAATCATTGTTCGGGACAGATAAAGAAAATCACAGTGACACTGTTAATGATGAGTCCCAAAATGCCTGAGTTGACAATCTGCTGTAAAAAAAAAATCCCAAACTAATTACATTGCGGGTGTGCGTTGCAGAGTTTCTATGCACGCTCGTGACTTCACCAGTTTTTTAATATTTTTACTGCAGATTTGCAACATTGCCATTTTTTCCACCTCCCCATGAACAGTACAGCTGTCATTTTTCACATCCTGTTCGGAATGTGTTTTTGCACCTGTGGTGCTAAATGCCGTAGTCGCTGTGCATAAGCAGCTTTCGGCTAACAAACTGATATTGCCACTATTCATGAGATGGGGGTCTCAAAAAAAACATGTTGAAAAGTTGGAGTGAAAATACCAACGAATGCCTGAGCTGTTAGGGTTTCCAACCATAATGCCCCATCCTGTAGAGAATGACAGGCATCAGGGGTGTGACTTGGGATTCTTGCCTGTAATGCTCATACCATTCCACACCCTGCAGCCAGTGAAGAGGCATCAAGGTATGCCTTGGACTCTTGACCCCAAAGTTCACCCCATTCTCCTATCGCACCCATCTCACCATATTTCCTGATGGAATGGGTGCGTATAAGACAAAGACCCCAAGGCACACGTGACACTTGTCAGTGTCTGCAGGGTAGGGGTGGTGAAATGGCGTGACCGTTATGCCTGACGACCCAAAGGCACACCCCAGTGCCTGTCACTCTTTGCAGGATGGTGGTGGGGTTGGCTTCAGTTCAATACTTCACTGCCATTCCTATTATGCAGTTCTGTAACTTCTACATTACCAATGCCAATGCCAGCAAGCAAACATTCGGCATTGACAAATGCTCGTTTATGTTGGTATGCTTTGTAGTGTTGAGGCTTCAGGGCAGTTATCATAAACAGGTGTGAAACAAGCCGCAGAACTAGAAATGTGAGATTGTGATGGAAAACACTAACATCAAATTTATCAGCAGGGGGGATTCTCAATGAGAAATCCCACTTTTAATTTAGTTTCCTTCTGCGATAAGCGCATGTCAGAAGAACCAGTTCAGTAGCGCTAACGCTTGCGACACTGGCAGCCTAGGTTTGGGAACAAGCCCATGCTGTTGGGGGATGTCTGGGGGGGGGGTGAGGAGAGGGGGATTGAGCATCCCCAGTGATTCTCTCCACCATGAAGGAGAGTCACCATCCTTGCTGCTCTACTGCCACCTGGGTGAGACAGAAGTAGCGCTCACTATGCCACTAATGATCACTCAGACCACGATTTTGCAGGCAACTTACATTTATTTTGTGCCTTTTTGCAGTAATTGCTGTGTGGTACAGACGCTACTCCTAAGTTGTGACCTGTCCCCAGCGGTTCAAATCCTCAGAGTCTTCGTAAGGGGATGGCATAGTGGTATAGTGAGCGCTACTTCTGACTGTCTGTGAGTTTGGGCTAGCCAGCCCAGTAGCAGTTCCTGTTCATGATTGGTATTTGCAGCATCTGTTGGGAATTGCAATCTGGGAGCCCATGTATTTATTTATTTTTTATTTATGTAATTTGTTAACCAGGTAAGAGCACTGGACCGAGGGTCCTTTCTCAGGCTCAACACGGACAGAAAAAAACAATACAAAATATACAATAACAACAAATACGGAAAACATTCAGTAACAGTTGCAGATACATAAATCCAGCAAATATTGTTTCAAACGCTTTTTAAAAACTTGTAAAGAGCAACCAACATGTAACAAGTCAGGAAACTGTTCCAAAAATGAGGAACAGCTACAGTAAATGCATGTAATCCAGCACGAGTTTTACAAAAACCTATATTAAGAACCACCCCATTGGTTGGCCTCGAACTAGGCAACAAATCCCTGACTATTAAAAGATCAGAAAGGGGAGAAGAGACCAAACAAAAAATATTTTTGAAAATCAATCAACCAAAAAAATACTGTATACGATGATTTGGGAATAACCAACCAAGCTGGGACTGTAACTGACAGTGGTGAGTTCCTATGGCAGCCAGTAAAACAAAATGACAGATGATATTATAAACAACAGAAATATTTTGGATCTCAGTAGAGCCAAGGTAAAAAAAAAAAAGGTTAGATACATATTAAATAGATAAATAATAATAACTTTAATTATCAAGCGCCTTTCAAAATTATCAAGGTGCTTTAACATAAAAAATAGATAAAACAAGATAAAATATAAAATACAGTATAAGAACAGATCATCAGTAAAAATTCAATAAAGTCAATCAGAATAGGCTTGGCGCCACAGATAGGTTTTTAAGGCCTGCCTGAAGTCCCTCACGGCTGTGCACTCCCGTAGCTGATGGGGTAGAGAATTCCAAAGGGCTGGAGCCACATACATAAATACATGGGCCCCCGAAGATTTTAAGGATACACTTGGAATCTCTAGCAACCCCTCGTCAGCTGAGCGGAGCGATCGCCTGGGGCAGTAGGGGGACAGGAGCTCTTTCAGGTAGTCTGGGCTAAGTCCATGTAGGGCTTTATAAGGCAGAAGTCTGAATTTGAAGGTGATCCACCACTGAATCGGCAGCGAGAGCAGTTCGTGCAGCACTGGTGTGATATGACATGTCTGGGGAGTCCCTGTCAACAACCGGACTGCTGCGTTCTGCAGCAGCTGCAGGCAGCTGATATGAACCTCTGGTAGCCCTAGGTAGAGGGAGTTGTAATAATCAAGGCACAGAGTCACAAAGGCATGGACCAGCGTAGGAAGATCACCAGACGGAACTAAGTGCTTGACCTTAGCAATGTTCCTCAGATGGTAAAAGGATGACTTGACGACTGCCGACACCTGAGATCGCAGTGGCAGTCCATCTTCAAGAATCACCCCCAGGTCCCGCACCCATTCAGAGGCAAGAAGCTGGGAGCCCCCCAGGAAAAGCCCCGCAGGCTGACCAGCCCCTGATCCCTCTGTCCAGCGACCCGGATCCACAAACATCACCTCAGAGCAATAGCTTTATGAGAAAAAAAATGTTCAACTTATACGAAACTCTGATTTTTTTATTAATATTGCAACATACAGATTTAATGTCATCAGAAAAAAAAATTGAGGGGTCAAAAATAACACCAAGGTAGCTGAACTGAAATACTTGTTCAATTAAAATACTCTATCGTATAACTCCAGTGAAGGACAATCTATCAACTTAGCACTAGAACCAAAAATCATGGATTTTGTCTTTTTTATGTTGGCACACTTGCGCAGCTAACATCTTGCGGCAGTGGAGATTTGGAGGCGTGGTCGCTGTTGAGCGAATGCAGGGCACACACCAGTAGGTGCGTCCCGCATTCCCAAATCAGCCAGCTGCAGGGGCCGACATCCTGCCTAGCTAATGAGGCAGCGACATCTGAGAAAAGGTCCGCTGCAATGAGAGCAAAGCTCTTGTGCAGCGTGACCACAACACGCCTCCCCCTATGTGCAGGCATCATGGCAGCAGTGACTGCCGCTGTTGCCTGTCAGCATCCCATTTATTGTGTGCCGATGGGGGTGCCCAATCCCCGTCGGCATCATGTAACCCCCCCCTCCTTTTTTGATTGCCGAGGGGGTGCCCAGTCCCCCTCGGCATCATGCACCACCCCCAACAGTTTCTCTTTGCCGATGGGGGTGCCCAGTCTCATCAGCATGTCCCTCCCTCCCTTGAATTTTGCCGATGGGGATAATGTGGTCCCCTTCTGTTTTTGCTTGCTGAGGGTGCCAATCCCCCTCGGCTCCTGCGGCTCCCCCCCCCTTTCCTTGTTGCCGATGGGGGTACCCAATCCCCCGTTGGCTAAAGCACCCACCCACACACACTCAGGTGGCATTCTGGGAGCCCACCCCAGCATGCCAAAGCACCTATTAACAATGAAAACGGTCCCCCAATGTCTTTTATTTTTTTCCCCTGTAAAGAAGGAAACGGTCCCTCGGCAGTCTCCCTGGTCCCCCTCCCACAACCCACACCCACCAACTGCGCACCCTGCCTTCTCACACACACCTCACCCCATACTTACCTTCGGTCTGGCACATGATCATGCGTGGACCGGAACATGTCTGCACTCTTCAAAGCTGACTGCGAA
Source organism: Neoceratodus forsteri (assembly GCA_016271365.2). Classification (NCBI taxonomy): domain Eukaryota; kingdom Metazoa; phylum Chordata; order Ceratodontiformes; family Ceratodontidae; genus Neoceratodus; species Neoceratodus forsteri. The sequence continues at coordinate 350,654,598 of CM057456.1, forward strand.
CTGAGGAAATGCCGGTAAGCTGTATAATGGAATGAATAGGGTTTTTCCAACTTTACTGCATATCTTGGGCATTTTTAAGAATTTTGGCACCAAATTTTCAACATGGGGTTTTTGGGACCCCTCCTCGTGAATTCTATCACTGTCCTGGCATGAATCGGCCTCGAAAGGTGATTTCGCATTTGCTCTCGCAGAATCACCTTTCGGGACCGATTAATGAAATGACAGTGCCAGTGTTCATGAGGTGGCCTCTCAAAAAGCCTATGTTGCAAATTTGGTGGAAAAATTCCAGAAAATGACTGTTTTATGAGCGTGCGTTGCGCAGTTGCTACGCAGGCTCGTAACTTCTCGAATTCGCAATATTTTCACGCCAGATTTTCAACATTGTCATTTTTGTACACCTCCTTGTGAACAGTACAGCTGTCATTTTCCACATCCCGCCTGAAATGTGTTTCCGCACTTGCGGCACACAATAGCGCGGTCGCTGTGGGAAATCAGTGTTCGGGCCAGATTATGAAAATGACAGTGAACACAGTTCATGAGCAGAGGTCCTAAAATGCCTATGTTGAAAATTTGGTGACGATACTCCATAAAATGACTGTGTTACCAGCGTGCGTTGGCAGATTGCACGCGCGCTTGTAACATCATGCATTTGTAATATTTTCAAATATTTTCACTCTGGATTTTCACCATTGTCATTTTTCCACACCTCTTGATGAACAGTACAGCTGTCATTTCACATATCCTGCCCAAAATGTGTTTTCGCACTTCCGGCGCAGAATAGCACGGTCGCTGTGCGAAATCACTTTTTGGGACAGTTTGAGGAAATAACAGTGACACTGTACATGAGCAGAGGTGCTAAAATCCCTATGTTGAAAATAAATTTGGTGCGGAACGCCCATAAAATGACTGTGTTACAAGCGTGTGTTGCACATTTCCCACGCACCCTTGTAACTTTGCAAATTTGCTATATTTACATGCCACGTTTTCAACATTGGCATTTTTTAACACCTCCTTATGAACTGTACAGCTGTCATTTTTCACATCCTGCCCAAAATGTTTTTCCGCACTGCACTACCAAAGCCAATGCCAGCGTGACAACATTCGGCATTGACAAATGCTTGTTACATTTAAAATAAGTCGACTGTCAGAAAACCAATTATAAACAAAAATAAAATCAGACTGAAGATCTTTAACCAAATTAAATTGTTCTTTAACTGAAGAAAAAAGATCATCATCAGCATAAAGCAAAGATTGATAATTTTTCATACCAGAAGGAAGGGAATTAATAAAGTAAATAAAAGTGGTCCCAAAATTGGCTCCTGGGGTACGCCTCTATTAGTTTGGATCACATTTGACAAAGCTGAAGAAAATGGCCACAAACTGAGATTGATCAGTTAAATGATCTTTAAACCAAGGCACAACATTAGATGAGAAACCCAATGACCCTAACCTAAGACAAAGCATCTTTTTTTTTTTTTTACACTTCTTTTTTTCCCTTAGGTCGCAGCGCCATGGAACCTCTCTCAGGCAATCTAGTCCTGTTACCTGCCCAGCCTGAAGCCTCCCTGAACTGAACCTCCTCTCTCCTCCCCGTAGCCAGTACCCCCGGTTTAACCCACCCGGGGTGGGTCGCCCTCTCCTCTTGGGTGTGCTTACTAGTCAGACTCTGGCTAGGGGAAGGTCGGGGGAATGGAGGACCTGGAAGGCTAGTTGAGGTTGGCCCGGCGAGGGGCATGGGGGACAGGTGCCGTCGCCTGCCCGTGGTGCCGTTGGTTTTCCTTGTTCTGTGAGCCCTCCCACTCCCTCCCTGCGTAGTGCACGTCGACGTTCTGGCACACGGCAACCCTGCCAGCATCGTCCACGCTAGGTGCTTGCATGTCTTGGCTGCTGTAGTGCCTCCGCCGGGGGTCACCAGCACGCCGGGACATCCCACCCCATACTACCCGGGGAGGAGAGCACCAGAAGGAACTCATCCTCAACCCTTCCCCGGCTGACCCCCGGTGGCCTGAGCTCGCTCCCAAACCCGGGTCGCCAGCGTGGTATGAGGTGTGGCATCCAGCGCCTCAACCCTCAGCGCCACCGGGCTGGCTGACAAAGCATCTTATGGTCAGTAAGATCAAAAGCCTTGGTCAGGTCCACGAACACTGCCCCAGTGATGAGACCATTGCCTATGGGTGGCAGTGCATGTGAGGACACCAGGGAGGGAAGATGGAGGCAGGAGCAACATGCACACGCAGCTTGCACATTCCCCATTGGCCTGCCTAGTTCACCCGCGTCTCTGGTTAGGAGAAACAATGAAGAGATTCTAGCCAGACAGGATGACTCCCTTCCTCAGCTCATAGACCTTGCACCACTGACTGTGGTACCAGCTGGCTGATTTTGGCTTGAGTTACCTCGAGGAGACCAGACCACCCCTAAGGACCCTGATGAAAGAGTCCTGCCTTGTGGTAAGCCACATGTGTGAAAGTGGAGCCTGGGTAAGTCCCAGAGAAGGTGGGTGATGAGGCTGGGGCTAGAGGATGGAGGAAGGATACAGGCTGGTGGAAGGGGGTATGCTTAATAGACGATGTAAAAAAAAAAAATTCAAGATTTAAAGGTGCAGTGTCCTATTTACCGCTTAGAAAGACTGCTAAGCTGTAATGTGAGATTGTCATATAGGACTGTAGAGTTTTATCTCCTATGAAATTGTTTAGATCTTCGACTGCAATTTATTTGAACTGCCATCAGGAGGTCAGGTTTCCCTGCACGTATTTAAGGGCTAAGACCAGTTCAGAACTGTTTCATAACTAAATTGAGTTATGTAAAATTGTTACAGTATTGTAGTGGTTATGTTTTGGTAGTAATGCGTATTATTTTGACATTTTAGTAAAAGGTCAGTTTAAGCCTGGGCAAAGGTAATAAAAGTACTGACTCCTTATTTTGGAAAAAGAACATAAAAATAGTTAATTGTGTCTGTTTTTGTAACTATAAGCCTGTCGTCAGCAACAGGATGCCCTTGTATACAAAATGTTTTGTCGCACTGGGCCTATCCTGTACAAGTAATTTTAATAGGCTGGTAAAGAGAGAGAGAGACAGATATGGGTGCCTGTTCACTTTCTTTGAATCTCTGGCAAAAACTGACAATCATAGTTTGCAGTGGAAACCAAATTATATGTGCTCTGTACACTAAACCTTCTCCATCTATGGTGATGTGAATAAAGTTATCTCCATTGGAACCTGCTGTCTGTGCAGTTTAGAAAGGAAAGAAACATAGAAATTGTCGGCAGATAAGGACCTCCAGGCCTACCAAGGCTACCCAAGTGTTCTATCTCCATGTTGCCCAAGGACCCTAGGTGATCCAGGTAATCCCCCCCCCAACCTCTCTCCAGAATTCCCTTGTTCCTATCCCAAGCAACCTTGAATCCCCTCACTGTTTTGGCCCCCACCATTTCCTCAGGGAGTGCATACCACCCATCCACAAATAATTCTTGAGTATCCTTGGCAGAAATGTGCTGTCACCCAGAATCAAACCTCTGACCTTTTGCTTGTAAAGTCAGCACACATTCAGTGTGCTACACGAGGTCACTAAAGGTCATTAAATTAATCTACTGATATGTTAAACCATTAAAAAGGTAATGCTGAATTTCGTATTTAAATCTCTTTAAAAAAATAAGTGTTTACAGTATCTTAATACTGGTTGATTTTGCCTTGGACGATAATGGAAATTTATTTAATATTTGACTGCATAACCAATGTAAATTGTTTTATGGTTCTTCTGTATATGTTGTTACGTACTCTGAGATGATTTTTGTGTGTAGGAGTGTCAAGATAGAAAGCCTCTTTCTAGAGTTACTCTTCCTCACAGCTACACCCTTTGATTTTATTTGTTTATTTGGATTTTGTTAACCGGGTAGGCTCACCGAGACTAACAATCCCTTTCTCAGGAGTGACCTGGAATTAATTACATATAGCAATCAAAACATCAAAGTACATACAACAACCATAACATTGATTTACAGTTGTGTCACCAGATAAGGAGAGCTTAGAGTAGTCAGGGTGACAATATACAGATACATTGCATTACATCGATTTGACAGCAACAGTGTTAGAGGAGTACAGTACAAGTTAGTGGGAGTAAACAGCCAATTAGGCAGAACATAGATCTGGTCCACGACACGGGGGTGGGGTCAGCAGAAGCATGTACATTGGCTATTCACAAGAAGTAGATCCTTGAGGGAGACTTTGAAGGATGTAAATTTAGGACATGCCAGGACAATAGCGGGGAGGTTATTCCACAGCCTGGGTGCTACCAAGGCAATGGATCTCAGACCAGCAACTGGCAGAGCTCTTGGGACTGCCAGGAGCATCTGCGAGGAAGACTGGAGGTGTCTCCTGTGCGGTTTAAACTCCAGGATAGGGGCAAAGTTCGGGGTAGGAAAGTATAAGATTTTATGGGCCAGGCAGAGAGCACTGGATAGTGGAGTCTCCCTTCACGGAGAGGCCAGCTTAGCCTTGTAAGTACTTTGCAGTGGTGCTCCCTCCTACCTGCTCTTGTAGCAGATGAAGGCACTCTGATACAAGGCATTCAGTTTGGATAGCTCGGTATCTTTGAATGATGATAGGACAGGTGCTCCAGACAGTATGACAGGCAGCAGCAAATTTTTGCTGGCTGGGGCCACCCACATTGATGTGCCTCATCGGCACCTATAAAATGTGGGCATCCTAAGCATGCCTCATTTCTTTCTCCCAATAATAACCACTCATCGATTCAACTCTGCTGAAGAAGCTGTCGATCTTGAAAAGTCTTTGCATTGCTTCTCAATTCAGGTTTGTTATTTTATGTTACTACTTTGATGCCACTGCTGAGAGAAAAGGAACCGTTGTTCCACTGTTGCTGCTGTGGCAGTGTTAAAATTTGTAAAGATGACAACCGCTCTGTTTGTATCCATTGCCCCGGCACAGACCACAACATTAAAGCCTGCTCAGTTTGCCAGAGCTTTAACTAGGCCACCAGGAGACATCGCAAGAAAGCTTTAGAAGTACATCTAAAGCTGAAGGAAATAGAGAACCAGGTTGTGATGAAGGTGGCTTCACCATAGTCAGCCTCTTCTGTTCCAGGTTCGCCGTGCCCACCCTGTTCCCTGTGGTTGACTGCATCCACTGACTCATAGAGGAAAAGGGACAAATCCTCCAAGTCAGTGGAAAAACACTGCTACTCTGAAAAGGAGAAGTGGCGTAAGGACAAACCCGATTCCCCAGACCGTTCCCGTTCGCGCCTAAGAAGAGGTAAATCTATTGAAAAAGACGTGCCTCAGGCACTAGCGCTGGGTCCTGCCTCCCCCCCTCCCCCCAACCATCTCTCAGATGTCAAGGTCGGGTCTGGCGCCGGATCACCTCCTCCACTGGGGGATTCACAGCCCATATCACTGTCTGGCACACTCCAGTCAACGGTTCAGCTGTCGTCCACCCCTTCATGGCTTGTTGATGCACAGCTGCTGTACCAGACAGTGTCTTAGTTGTTTCAGCATCTGTTCCATTGCTACTATCCTCATCGACTTTATAGGCTCTCTCAGCTGGACCATCGTTGACATTGCTGTTCTCGGTTCTCATCTCAGGAATTCTTCAATATGATTAACTGTAGCAGTCAGCCTCCAGTGTTTAACTGCCCCAGAGAAATTTTGAAACGATATGCTAATGATGGAACATCTATTGGCTCGTGCCGCCATTCAAATCTGCTGCCTCTGCCAACTGCTGTGTTCTATAATGCCCAGATTTCTTTCTCTGCCTGCCTGTAAGGACGCCTCGAAGACTGCTTCTCATCGTTGTCGAAGAATTCCTTATTTTCGCCAGAAATATACGTAATCTAGTTTAGTTTACCATCATATCTGCTGCATATAGGCTGTTGGTTAACTAGGATCTGCCGCCTATTCTGTAGGTAGGGAAATGGGCAGACTAGGTGGGCCAAGTGGTCCCTATCTGCCGTCAAAGTCTATGTTCTATATTTACTTTCTTTATTTTAACACTATTTTAGTTAGTATTTAGTAGTATTTTACTTCAGATTTTCGGTTCCTGAGCGGTTCAATCCATGGGGGAACTGTGTTTCCTCTACTTCTGTATTTTCTTTATTAAATAAAATATAAGTTTTTTTCATTTAGAGCCCTGTCTGAGTCCTTTGAGTAAACTTTGGTTAGTTGTGAAGTTTTTTGCATTTTTCTTCGGTTTAATAACCGTCTGCACCACTAAGAGGGGATAACATCTCCTATTCTTTCAAAATTTAACTGTCACATTGTGGTGTTTTAAGGTTATCTTTGGTTATGTCTGATGAGCTTAAAAGGAAGATATGATCTACTGGTTTTAAAAATTGCACTACATGTGGGGACATGTTCGCAAAAGCAGACAAGCACAACTTGTGTTTGCTCTGTCTAAGCTCCTCACACTTCCGGGCTGACTGTGATGTACGTAAAACTTTCCCAGCTAAAACTGTGGAAAAGTGCCTGGAATGCTTTAAAAAGCAGATGGAGGAACCAAATGGGTTGGTTCCTGATCAGCCGTCTTCTCCTAAAGGGCAAAATGCAGAGACTAAAGCCTTTGACAAAGGTGAAAGTTCCAAGACAAGAACCAAGGACCCAGTTCCAGAACCATCTCCAGCTAATAAAAAGTTCAAAAAGAAACATACTGAGCCTCCAGGCGAAAAGCAAAAGGAAGCCTCAGTAATGAAACCGAACATGCCCTCAGCTGAGGCTATTGCTCAAGCCCTGCAAATACTGCAGGCGTTACAGGGCTTGGTACCAGTTCCGCAACCAGCAACCCCGGTTCCATCGGAACCACATTTGGTTCCGGCTCCAGTTAGAACACTGGTTCAGGGACCAGTTCAGGAGTCCCAAGACCCCTCATACGAACAGTATGGTGAGGTTGAGGGCGAGGAGGATCCCATCGAACCAGAGGTCTCTCCAGATCAGGAGTTGGAGTCTCCTCCTAGGCTGCCAGAGGATTACTCTTCCCATTTTACTTTTGTTAAGCAAATGATGGAGACCCTGGACATTCCCACTAATGAAACAGAAGAGGAGGAAGAAGAGGCGAATTTTCTGGATATGATGGGCTTGGCCCCAACAAAAAGGCTCCATTTGCCCATCCAGAAATCTCTAAAGAAACATGCCTTAAAGGTGCTGCAGACCCCCAATTCAATTCCCCCAGCTGATAAAAAAAGCTGACAAGAAATATCAACTGGATAGATCAGTGGAAGAATTCCTGTTTCAACACCCTGACCATAAGAGGGTAGTACAGGCAGCTGCCTGTGATAGGGCAAAAGTGCCACTGTCTTCTCATCCTCCAGAAAAGGATTTGAGAAAGTTGGACAGTAAGGCAAAGAAGGGATACTTGGCTGCTTCTTTGTCCATGAGACAAGCCAGTTGCATGACATATGCAGCCAGGTATCAGAAGTCTCTGTGGAACTCCATGATGTGCCTGGCTGAGAAAATGCCACCCGACATGGCTTCTGAGATGATTGAGACAGCCAGGCTGGGATTAGAGGCCACTAAGTAACAATTCCACATGATGGTGGACTTGAATGACACTACAGCTAGATGGCCCTAACAGTGGCCGTAAGGAGGTTTCCTTGGCTCAGGACAACAAACCTAACCCAGGATTCCCAGAACAGGGCCATTGACTTCCCTCGTGAAAACAGTTCCTTGTTCGGAGACAAAACTGAAACCTATATGAGAAAGGTGGATGAATACAAAACCACCTATAGGATAAAATACCTACAAAGAAAAGGCTTCCACCTCCTGCAGGGCACAGGGAAGGGGAGGCAGAGGAAGGTCAGGCTATGGCAAACCTTTTTTTCAGGCCCAGGCCGCTCCTGTATACCAGCAGCAGAGGGGGAATTTCAGGGGCAGGGGCAGAAGGGGCTCCAGGCATGGTGACCAGACCACCCAGTCTGCAGCCCAGGCAAAACAGACTCCCTGATCCATAGGTCACAGTTGCCTCCCAGCCACCAGTAGGGGCAGGATGGCTCACTACTTCCCAGTTTGGAAAGCAGTCACCATAGACAAGTGGGTCTTGCAGGTAGTTAGCCAGTGACTAGCCCTCAGCTTCAGATCCCTCCCTAAGCTAAGGTCAAAACCCTTCAGACCAGCATCAGTCACAGAAAGGGCACTCTTGGAAAAAGAGGTGTCAGGCCTGCTGGCAGCAAGGGCAGTAGAACCTGTTCCAGCCTCACAGAGGAGAAAAAGATTCTACTCAGGATACCTCCTCACACTAAAACAAATGGGGAGTGGTGACCCATCTTGGATCCAAGAACTCTGAACAAGCATCTGACAAAGCCAAAGTTCCAGTTGGTCACTCTGGCAATGATTCTCCCTACTTTTCAAGAAGGAGACTGGCTGGCAGCCCTGTATCTCAACGATGCCTACTTCCTCATCCCAATCACAGAATCTCACAGAAAATACCTCAGGTTCAGGTTTCACTCGGCATTATCAGTTTACAGCTCTGCCTTTCGGCCTAACCTCCACTCCCAGGGTTTTCACAGAGTGTCTGTCGGTGGTGGCACACCTGAGAAGGCAGGGTATAACAATGTTCCCCTACCTGGATGACTGGTTGGTCATGGGTCAGTCCCCACAGCAGGTAAGAGATGCCTCAAGCTTACTCAGGACACCTTTGAGTCACTGGGGTTCATCATCAATGTCCAAAAGTCTGTCCTCCAGCCCATTCAGGTTCTGACTTTCATAGGGGCAGAGCTGAATGCCCAGCAAATAAGAGCTTTTCTTCCTCAGGAAAGAGTGGACAGCATATCTCAAATTGCAAGCTCCTTCAGCCTCAGACAGCAAGGCACTTCCTAAAGTTGTTGTGACACATGGCAGCTGCAACAGGAACAGTCCAAGGTTACAGATTCCAGATGAGAGACATCCAGTTCCATCTCTGAGCTCACTGGTGCCAAAGAAGGGACTCCTTGGCAAAGCTGGTCCCAGAAACTAGCACATTTCTGCAGGCTTTGCAGTAATGGAAAGACAAAAGCAATCTCAGGCTGGGGATTCCCTTCAAGGCATAGTCCCCCTCACTGGTCCCCTCTACAGACGCCTCCCTCGTAGGATGTAGGGCACATCTGGAACATTATACAGTGAATGGTACATGATCCCCAGCAGAATCACTGTTACACATAGAAACATAGAAGTTGACAGCAGATAAGGACTGCAAGGCCCATCCAGTCTGCCCATTTTTTTCTACCTTATGAATGTGCCATAGGCATTTACTCTTGTCAATGGTCTGTCTTTTCATACTCATCTGTACTGCTCACTTATGCCTATCCCATGCCTGTTTGAAGCAATTCACTGTATTCATATCCATCGCTTCCTGAGGTAGGCCATTCCATGCATCCACCACCCTTTCTGTGAAAAAGAACTTCCTCACATTACCCCTTAATTGGCCTCCCTCTAATCTCATGCTGTGTCCTCTTGTTCTGCTATTTTTTTTATATTGAGACATGTTAGACTCTTCCACCTTGTTAATGCCCTTAAGGTGTTTCGATCGTATCACCTCTCTCCCTCCTTTGCTGTAGGGCATACATATTGAGTTCCATTAATCTGTCCTCATATGTTTTCTGATGCAGTCCCTGCACTATTTTGGTTGCCCTTCTCTGGACTGCCTCCATTTTGTTAATGTCCTTGTGCAGGTGCAGCCTCCCGTACTGCATGCAGTACTCCAGATGGGGCCTAACCAGTGTCTTGTAAAAATGGATTATTACCTCCCTCTTGCGACTTGTGATACCCCTACTAATACACCCCAACATTCCCCTAGCCTTACCTACTGCTTTAGTGGTCTGCTTGCATGATTTCAGGTCATCTGTGATGATGATGATGCCCAAGTCTCTTTCTTCCCTTGTGATTGCCAGCAACTCCCCTCCCAACCTATAGGTGGCTTCAGGGTTTCTCTTCCCTATGTGCATGTTCTTGCACTTCTTTGCGTTAAACCCCAGTTGCCACTCTTCCGACCATTTTGCCAGTTTATCTGGATCTCTTCTCATTCTGCCCAGCCCATCTGGAACATCTACGCTGTTGCAGATCTTGGTGTCATCTGCAAACAGACAAACCCTACCCTCCAGTCCATCTGCAATGTCACTGATGAAGATATTGAAGAGGACTGGCCCCAGGACTGATCCCTGAGGTACCCCACTTGTGACTTGCATCTCTTCTGACTGTATACTGTTTAACACCACACTCTGTTTTCTGCTCGCCAACCAGTTTGCCACCGAGTTGACCGACTTCTGACCCACTCCGAGCCTACCCAGCTTATTAATCAATCTTAAATGTGGAACAATATCAAAAGCTTTGCTGAAGTCAAGGTAGGCGACATCAGCTGCACCCCCTTGGTCCACCACTCTGGTTACCCACTCAAAGAAATCTATGAGGTTTGTTTGACAGGACCTTCCTGTTGTAAGCCCATGCTGTCTTGGGTCCTGTGCTCCTGTGGATTCCAGGTGTTGCACTATCCTTTCCTTAAGTAGTGCCTCCATAATCTTGGCCACTACTGAGATAAGACTGACTGGTCTGTAGTTTCCAGCCTCCTCCCTGCTACCACTCTTGTGGAGCGGGATCACATGAGCCCTTCTCCAGTCTTCTGGGACCTCTCCTGTTTTCAGAGACTCACTAAGCAGTTCTGATAATGGCTCTGCTAGTTCCACCCTTAGCTCCTTTAATACCCTGGGATGTATGCCATCAGGGCCTATTGCCTTGTCCACCCTGAGCTTAGTGAGCTCTTGTAGGACCCTTTCTTTTGTGAAGGGACTTGTGCACGCCTCCCTCCCCCCGTGTCCATGGTGCTGAGCTGTGGGCCCTGCCCTGCCTTCTCCTCAGTAAATACTGAGCAGAAGTATCTATTTTGGATAGATGCTTTTCCTTGGTCCTCCTCCACACACTCCCCCTTATCCCCTTTGATCTGAGCAATACCCCCTCTGGACTTTCTCCTTTCACTAAAGTAGCTATAGAATGTCTTGTCCCCTTCTTTTACTGTTCGTGCTAGTATTTCCATGGTTTGGGCCTTTCCCTGCCTTACTGCCTTCCCTGCTTCCCTTAGGGAAGTTTGGTATGCCTCCCTATCTTTGTCCCACTGCGTTCCCTTATATTTCCTGAAGGCCAACCTTTTGACTCTGATCTTTTCTGCTACTGTTTTTGAGAACCAAGGTGGTTTCCTCTTTCTTTTGCTCTTGTTTTCCTCCTTAACACAAGGGGATGTCGCTTCAAGTATTTGTATCCTTAAAGCTTGCCCACTTTGCCTGTACCCCCCTCACCTGTATTTCTTCTTGCCAGGGTTAGCTTAACTCTGTTGGCCATCTTATCAAAGTCAGCTCCTCTGAAGTCCCATATTTTTGCCTTGGAATGGGATGATTTGGTTCTAGTGGCCAAATTGACACCATACCATGTGATGATCACTGGCCCCCTAGGTGATCTTCTACCTGGAGATCTGTGATCCTTTCCCCATTAGTCAGTACTAGATCTAGGATAGCCCTGTCTCTTGTGGGTTTTTGTACCAGTTGTTTGAGGCCCTCCCCCTGCAGGGAATCCACTATTTGTCTAGTTCTGGCGGATGCTACTACTGGTATTGACCAGTCTGTATCTGGCATGTTGAAGTCTCCCATTATCGGAACCTCCCCTTCAGTTGTCATGTTTTGTATATCTTCTAACAGTAATGTGTCTATGCCCGCTCCCTGGTCTGGAGGCCTGTAGACAACCCCAGTTCATATGGCTGTTCCTGTTTCCAGGGTGGTCCACAGTTCTTCTGGCTCCCTATGTGTATTCTGGATTTCTGTAGCTTTGATATTTTAATTGACATAAAGTGCCAGTTCCACACCCCTTTTTTTTGCACCTCGTTCTCATACTAAGTTGGTTAAGGTGCAAGGGGGGCTTTTGGGCCCACAGATACACCTATTCAAATATAGTATTCTATACTAGTGTTATTAACAAGGAACTTATCAAGATGGTTCTTGAATGTAACCTTATTATCACTGGAAATAATGTCAACTGGGAGTTTATTCCATGGGTTGACAACTCTCTGTGTATAGAAAAACTTTCTGGAGGTATGATGGTCTCTTCTGAACAGTACATAGCCGGGTACTGAAGTCTCCCAAGTGTGGTTACTGGTGAACCATGTCTCGCTATTGGCTACTATGTCCAGTTTAGCCTCTGTCATTGTTGCCTGCAGGTCTCGGATCTTGTTTCCCAGACTGCGGGCATTTGTGTACATGATTTTCCATTGGCCAGATTTCAGTGTGTTAGTTGTTGGGCGATGTCCGTCATTTCCCCTGCACGTCGTATGGGGAGCCAGACCTTTTTTCTTACCTGGTGATGCAAATGAACTACAAACATGCTGAACTCCTGTTTGATCACTAGCTGGGGGGGGGGTGTTCTTCCCATTCGATGTATCGGGTGCTGCTCCCCTCTCCCCATTTGCCAGTTTAAATATTCTGCAAAGATGTCAGACTTCTGCCCCAATGCACTGACTCCATCCTCAGTCAGATGTAGTCCATCGAATTTAAAGAACTTTAGCTCCCAAAACTGTTGTCAGTTACCTACAAATGTGTGTCCTTTTTCCTGGCACCAGCTCTTGAGCCACATGTTTAGCTCCCCCATCTCCTCTTCTCTGACCTTCCGTCTGTCTGCCCCCCTCTACCAGACTGGTAGGATCTCAGAGAAGGAGATGTCAGACTAAATGGATGACAGTTTGTCTCCCAGCCTGGTCAGGTGTTCCTTGGTCTCCACAACTGACCAGCTGGCGAGATAGTCCCTGTGTGTAACAGGACGTCAATGTTTTCTCTTGCTTCCTGCATGATTTTAGCAATGCAGTCAGTGTCTCTCCACGCTGATGTACCTGGGAGACAGCTGACTGTTACCCCCAGCTGGAGGTAGGTATCAACTCCCCGAATCACGGAGTCTCCTATGATCAGAAGTGTTTCGGATTTCCTTTTTTTTTTGGGTGAGTTTTATAACGCTGGCTCCTGTGCTGCAGTGTCCTTTGCCCCTTTGATTTTGGAGATAGAGGCAGATACTTGTTTGTAGTTTTTATATGGTTTGTGGAAGTGATACGTTGGTGAGCACTGAGTGATGGGGCACGAGATTGCCCTCGTAACCACCTGCCAACCTCCCGGACCAACTACCCTCTGCGGTCGAGGTGCTTCAGTTGGATGTTGGGGAAATGGCGGGCAGTTCTTGTAATATATTTCCTCCTGAATATGTGATTTGAGGTGCGCAATCTCTGCCCATGCTTCCTGGAGCAGAGCCCTTAGATCTCCGATGGTCCAGCATGTGGGACAGCATCCTAAATCATGTATAACTGCTTTTTGGAAAAGTGTCCAGCAGTACCTGCAGTTGTTAATATGCATTCCAGTTGAGTTGCTGAGTTTATAACCTGGTCCATGTAATTAGATGGAAAATGAAAGCAAAAGATTGATTTTTATATATAATTTTTTTTTTTCTTGTTTGTTTTTATGTAACTTTTTATAACAGGTTAAATTACTTGTGCCCCTGTAAGGTCACTAACTTGGTATATTTAGACAAAGTAGGCTAAATGCCCATTAAATTGTCTCCCACACATAGTGGGTTTATCATTTGGATCTATTACTCAGTAGGTGTTTGTCTAATCTCTTCTTAAAAATTTCCATAGTAGGAGCATCTACAATGTAACCAGGTAAACTATTCCATAACCTTGCTGTACGTGTATTATAAAAGTATTGGTGTCTGACTGTCTGTACTCTATGGAGTACAATTTGTCATGTGATCTTAAATTTACTGTTTTGTGGAGTCTTTGTATACCACATTGTTCCATTAGGAACTGATCTTTCATGATTCTGTACACTAACAACAGATCTCCTCTAATCCTTCTGGTCTGTAAGGAAAATAAACTCAACCTCTCTGGTCTTTTGTTATACTCCATAGTTTTTAATCCCCGAACAGATTTAGTCAATCTTCTCTGTACTCTTTCAATTTGGTTTATGTCTTTTTTGAGATACAGACTCCATATTGGGGTTCCATAGTCCAAATGCGGTAATACATATGACTTATATAATTTAATAATACATACTTTATTTCTTGAAATGAATGCTCTTTTAATAGAGTGAATGATTTGATTACATTTCCAGATGGTTTTAGCCAACTGTGTAGGTGATGATAGGTGTGTGTTCATCCATACTCCCAGATTTTTCACATTTACTATTTTTAATTTCTTTATTATTAAGATAATACTTATAATGAGGGTTATTTTTTCCGAAATGTATTACAGCGCATTTAGTCTCTTTAAATTCCATACTGTTTTCCACTCCCCAAAGTTTGATAGCCTTTAGACCTTCACTATGTGGATACCCCTCTGATCCTCCCCTTCCTGCTTTGCTACAGGAAATGTCACGACTGTGCTACTCTATAAAAGGAGTGTAGCATGGGGTGGTTGGGGATGGGGAGGGTGGCTGGGCCCTTCCCCTGCCGAAAAAGAACCACAGATGAAAGAAACGAGGAGGTAAGAGCAGAAACAATCAACCAACAACTGCAATAGCTCTGAAAGCTTAGCCTAATGATAGATAAAACTAAAATCTGTAAGCACCACCTGTAACAATTTCACAGAAGATATACCCTGCAAAAAACATTTTGCTACAGAGAAGAATAAAGCAGTAACAGCAGATATACCTTGCAAAAAAACAATTTGAATCAGAGATTACAACAGTAATATGTAAGCACAAAACAGTAACAAACCTGTAGGCACACTCTGTAATAATGCAGCAGAAAGTATACCCTGTAACAGCAATTTGAATCAGAGAACAATAAAGCAGTAAAATGTGAGCAAAAAACAGTAACAAAACCTGTGAGCACAAAAGAAAATAGTAACACACAGTAAATCTGCCTAGCCAAAAGAAGCCTGTCTTTTTCCTTGCTCTGATAATGTTGTTCCTCGCTCTGTCCTTACAAGCAAACCTAGAAGAAAAGAGCTCCGGTGAAGCTAAGTGTCTTTGCCAGCTGTTGGAACTCAGAGCAGTGCTGCTAGCACTTCAGTCCTTTGCCACTTTGGTAAGGGGCAAGGTGGTGCAGGTCAGAACAGACAATACCACTGCCATGTACTACATCAACAAGCAGGGAGGGACAAAGTCCGACCTGTTGTGCACAGAAGCAGTGATGGTATGGGGTCTGGCCTACATCTGCAGGTGTCCCTGGTGGCCATTCATCTGCCAGGGAAAGACAGTATTCTGGCAGATGCCCTCAGCGGAATCAGCCAAAACCACCACGAGTGGTCCCTCAACAGACAAGTACTGGAAGTTGTGTTTTGGAGATGGGGAACCCCAGAGATAGATCTCTTCGCCTCAGAAGAGAACCATCAGCTGCCCAGGTTCTGCTGCAGGCCTCCAGCAAAGGGCACAGTACCACTGGATTCATTGGTGCTGGATTGGACAGGGATGCACCTTTATGCATTCCCCCCATTCCCATTACTTCTCAGAGTGCTGATAAAACTCTGGTCTCAGTCAGCAACCATGATTCTGATAGCCCCGGACTGGGCTAGGTAACTGTGGTACTCCCTACTTCTCTTTCTGTCAGTGGCTCAACCAACCAGCCTTCCTGAGAGACACAACCTCCTCTCAGGCAGGATTCTGTATCCTAACAATGAACTGAAATATAATCCAGAGTATATATTGGAAGAGGAAGAGGCCATTGATGAAAAAGAGGAGGTGATAGATGTTGTGGGCTAAAGTTCTATTCTAAACTCTTGCTGAGAAGAGTGTGTGAAAAATACTCCAAGGTCTCCACTTGAGGATGCCTTATTTCAGGCCTTCCTGAAACAGGTGCAGGCTAAATTGGGATTTCAAGCAGAGGAGGAGGATTCTGCCAAAAGAAATCTCTTGAGTTCATGGAGGTTTCTGCCTCCCCTGCAGTAATATCTTGCCCTCGATGATGTCCATTTGGCTGCTTGGCATAGACCAGCTCAAGTGCTAGCAGTTCCGAGAAAGGCTGAAAAACAATATCCAGCCCCTACTGCAAAGCCCTGTTATACAGCCTGAAACAGACTCAATGGTGATTATGGCTGCTTATGACCGAGCAAAGGCTCCCAGACACATGAGTTCTCTTCTTCCTGATAAGGAATTAAGGAAACTGGATGTGGTAGGGAAGAGAACTTTTGCTTCTGCTTCTCTTGGCCTGTGGATTGCAAACTAACAGGCATACTGTACCTGATAAAATATCGAAATTACCTTTGGAAAACTATGGCCTCCCTGACTGAAAAATTGCCAGAGGGTCAGGATGACATTTTGGCACAACAGACTTTTGCTGATGGCTAGAGGCTGGTAAGCACCTGTTGAGGTCTGCCTATGATGCCTCAGATGCCACTGCCAGGGCTGCTGCCTCTGGGATCTGCCTCCACCGCCATTCTTGGCTAAGAGTGGCTCATTTTGCCTTAGATGTGCAACAGTCTGTAATGAATGCTCCATTTAGAGGTAACAGTTGTTTGGCAGTGATGTAGAAAATGCACTACAGGATTTAGAGTCCTCAAAAATGACTTTCAGATCCCTGCATACTTTGAACCCTAAGCCTCAAGGAAGGGGTAGAGGTTCTTTTTGTAGGCCCAGTGCCTGTCCAGGCTGAGATTATTCAGGGAGCCTAGGACATGGTTCCCAGAGACCTCAGCCTTTCACTTTCTGTACTGCAAACCTGTCCACGGTGCCCGTGCCAAACTTACAGAAGATCAAATCATTACAGGCACCCCCAATGCCTTAGGCGCTTTCTGAATCCCCAGTCCTTCCTCCGGTCGTACTGCCTTAGGAAGTTTTGGTGGGAGGTAGAGTCTCCCTTTTCCTGAAAAAAAAAAAAAAAGTGGAGAGAGATCACAGATGCTGTTTCCTGGAGGTGGTTCAGTAAGGAAACACCATAGAGCTCCTTAGTGTTCCTCCAGTAAACCTTCCATTGCCCAACTGATATCCTCCGAGGAGTATCTTGCCATCCTGCTGGAGAAGGTTCAAGCACCCCCCTCCACAAAAGGGCTTTGGAACCTGTCCCTGTTTTAGAACAGAACCAGCACTTTTATGCCTGGTACTTTCTGGTCCCAAAATGAACCACGGATCTCAGGCATGTACTAGACCTTTGAGAACTGACCCTCCCCTCAAATCTAGCAGGGGATTGGATGGTTGCTCTGGATATGAAAGATGTATACCTTCATGTCAGAATCTGAATGTCGCACAGAAAATACCTGCGTTTCATGCTCCAGGCTTCGCACTATTAGTTTTGTGTCTTGTTCTTTGTTTTGTGCTCTACACCATGTGTCTTTACCAAAGTATTTGCCTCAGTGGCAGCTGCCTTTTGCAGGAAGGGGGTCTCCATCTTCCTATACATAGATGAATGGCTGTTTGAAGCCCCGTCTTAGGAAGTCATAGTTTACACACTATTTTGAACCCAGCAGTTGTTGGACCAACTGAGTATACTGGTCAATGAACCCAAATTCAGGCCTTACTCCTTGCCAGTGGCTCCAATATAGAGGGGCAGTTTTGGACACAAGTCTGGGATGGGCATTTCTGCCCTCTGACCATGCTATGTCACTGGTGGCCCAGGCACAGCTGATATCATCCAGCTACTATGTCTCTTCCAGATGCCTTTTAAGGTTAATCGGCCTGATGGCAGCTGCCATACTGACTGTCCTGATAGCTCTCCTTGCTTCCACATGAGAATCCCACAATGGCTTCTCAGGGTGCAGTGGGCACAGCATTTTGACGAATTGCAGTGTCTCACAAGGTGACTCCTCCACTTCATCACTTCCTGCTGTGGTGGTTGCATCACTCCAACCTAGAGTCAGGGTCTCCATTCCTCCAGCCATCTCCCCCCCCCCCTTTCCTGGTGATGACCACGGATATCTCGTGTTTTGGTTGAGATGTCCATCTGGGCCCTCAAAACTCAAGGCCAGTGGACCCTTCTGGATACAGTTCTGCACAGTAGCACTCTGGAGATAGGGTTGTTCTGCGTGGCCTGCAGGCCTTCACCGCCCTCCTGAGGAACCAGCTACTGATCCGATCCATACAGGCAACATTTTGGTGATGTACTGCATCAACCGACAAGGCAGAGTTCATTCGTACCCTCTCTGCAGAGAGGCAGTGAGAGTTTGGCACCGGGTCGTAGAAAGAGACATATTTCTGTCTGCAGTGTTTCTACCCAGTACCTAGAATACACTGGCAGATCGCCTCAGTTGATCCCATGTGATGTGCCATGAATAGGAACTCTCTGATTTTGTCATAGGCAGCCTCTTTAAAAAATAGGGTTGGCCAGACATAGACCTGTTTGCGTTGCCATACAGTGTAAAACTGCTGCATTTCTGCTTGCTTGCTCCAGGGCCTGGAGTTTTCTGGTGATACGCATTGTCCCACTGCTGAAAATGGAGGTTTCTGTGTGCAACCCCTGTGGGCCATGCCAGCTGCATTGATTCTTGTGACCCCTTATTGTCCCAGGCAAGTATGGTTTCCACTACCACAGCAACTGGCAGTAAAACCTCCCGTCCCAATCCCCCTGTGAGCGGGACTTCTGACACAGTAGCAGGATGCTCTGGTGCACCTGGCTGTCTGATCTGTGCACTTCTGCACTCGGCTTCTGAGGACATAGATCTCTCCCACTTCGGGGTTTCCCCAACAGTTGCCAGTGTTCTACTGTTGACTAGAAAGCAGTCTATGTGGCACATCTTCTCACAGAAATGGAAATGTTTGATGGAATGGTGTACTCTGCATTCCCTGGATCCCTTTACATGTCCAGTTTCTAAAGTGCTGGACTGCCTCTTGTCCCATAAGGACTCAGGACTGGTGTATGCCTCTTAAGGTCCACCTGTTCGCAGTCAGCTTTCCATACCCTCACAGAGGGCAAGATGGAGGTTTATCCTTGATTCCTAAGAGGTATTCTACTGTTGCACACCCCGGTCCAAGATCTGGTTTCGGTGTGGGACTTTATTTTGGTCCTAGAAACCCTGATTGAACCTCCCTTCCAACCTGCTGCTACTGGTGAGATGTGCTTCCTCTCTTGGAAGAGACTGTTCCTAGTGGATGTGATGTCTGCTAGACCTATTTCAGAATTGCAGACTCTTTTTGCAGACCCCCCTTTTATTATTTTTCACAAGGATGGAATTGCATTACACATTAATTCTCGTTTCCTTACAAGGTAGTGTCTGAAAGAACACTAAATTAGACCATTGACCTCTGTTTATTTTTCATCTCCTACAGATATTGGAGAATGTTGTTTACATACATCCAGAGCTTGCTGCATTGGTCTATGAAGGAATGTAAAAAAAATCTTCACAACTGTTTGTAGCTTTTGCCCCCAGGATGGTGGGCTCCCTATTTTCCAAACAGGGTCTGACCAAATGGCTGGCCAATTGTGATATGTTTATTTATTGATTGATGAAAATATTTCACCAGAAAAGCACACTGAGCAACAGGTTACTCGTCTCCCGGTGCAACCTGGGAGGAAGGGGTACAATAGGGATGAGACATTTTACATTCAAGTTACATAAGATCGACATAGCATGCAGTTAATTAAGGCAGTTGTTACAAACAGTGTGCGAATGTCTGTAGATCTGAGGGAGTGGGAAGGAGGACTGTGGAAAGTAAGCAGGGAGGGAAGCCTGTAGAATCTCTGCCTTGTGCCAAAGGTCTTGGAGACTGTTTTCTTGGCATTGAGGAATAGTTTATGGTGTGCAAACCAGAGCTGGACCTTGTTGAAGTCATGCAGCAAGCTGGATGTAACCTCAGCTGGGCATGAGCCAGATGCATACAGGACAGCATCATCAGCGTACATGTGTATGGTGGAGGAGGGGGAGCAGACAGATGGCAGGTCATTAAGGAAGATGGAGAATAGAAGGGGACCAAGCACGGAGCCCTGAAGGTTGCCAATGTAGATCGGGAGGGGTGGCGAGATTGCATCTTCGATCTTAACTGATTGGGTTCTACCAGTAAGGCAGACCTTAAACCAGTTAGTGGCAGAAGGGGTGAGACCAGCAGATGAGAGGGAACGAAGGAGAAGGGAGTGGGAAACAGTGTCAGAAGTCTTGGTAAGGTCGACAAATATGGCAGAGGTGATTTGGCTATTGTCCATCCTGGAGAGGATGGAGTCAGTGAGCCGAAGTAGGGAGGTGGTGGTAGAGTGTTTTTTCCTGAAA
Organism: Neoceratodus forsteri; assembly: GCA_016271365.2. Lineage (NCBI taxonomy): Eukaryota > Metazoa > Chordata > Ceratodontiformes > Ceratodontidae > Neoceratodus > Neoceratodus forsteri. The sequence goes on from CM057456.1 coordinate 350,674,722, forward strand.
CCAGATTGGAACAGGGTGAAGAAGGAGGTATCAAATAGAAAGGAGGTGAGTTGAGAGAGGACTAGATGTTCTTGTAGTTTGGCTAGGGTAGGGAGTAACGAGATGGGGCGATAGTTGCCAGGGGATGAGAGGTCTCCACTTTTAGGTAGGGGGAGGACCACTGCATGCTTCAGTGTGGAAGGGACATCGGAGGTTGAGAAGGAAAGATTTAAGATTAAGAAGAGGGGGTAAGCAATGGCCGGAGCTGAGAGAGAGAGGGGGAGGAGTTTAGGGTCAGGGTCATCTGGGGAAGATCCTTTTGAGGGGTTGATGGTGAGGAGGGCATTTATAGTATCTGTGTGGGAGGTGGAAGAGAATGAGGAGTGGTATGTGGAAATAGGAAGTGGATTGTTTTTGGGGGAATAGAGGGGCAGCCGTGACATTTAAGGGGAGGAGGTAATTAGGGAGGGACTTCAGCAGTGTGGTTGTGCAGAAGGTATAATAGGAGTTAAATGCAGCAGCTACGGCATGGGAGTGGGCTACAAGATTGCCATTTACCTTTAGCACTGGGGAAGGGGGTGTGGGACTGAGGGGTAAAGCGTGCATGAACCACTTTCCAGAACTTGGAAGGGGAATTTGTTAGTGAGGAAAACATTTTTGAATTAATCGGACTTGGCTAGCCTTGTTGCCCTGGTACAGGCATTTCGGAGCTTACAGTAGTCCGTGAGGTCACTAGGAAGCTGGGTGGATTTGTGGCGCTTCCAAGCACGATCTCTGGCCCTAAAACAGGCTAAGAGTTCTGGAGTAATCCATGGTATGAGGTTACACCTAACCCTGGTTTGTTTGAGAAGGGCAAAGGCGTCCCAATTTGCAAGAAATATTTCTTTGAAGTAGGCTAGAGCCTTATCAGCTGAGAGGGAGGAGACTAAGAGAGACCAGTCAGAGAGAGAGAGGTTGTGCAGGAGAGGTTCAAGGTCTAGGGATTTGAAGGAGCGAAGTTGCAAGGTTCTATGCAGAGATTTTGGTCTGTGGATTTTCCTGACAACGAATATTGGGTTGTGGTCACTGAGAGCGTCTGGGAGGATATCAGAGCTAATTACTCTGTGGGGGTGGGTGGCGAGAGCCCAGTCAATCAGGGAGTGATTTTGTGTCTTATGGTTAGAGTGGGTGGGTTCCAAGATAATTACATATTTTGGGTGTCTTGGGAGACAGCCAGTTTAAGTTAAGGTCGCCTAAGATATAAGTTCACAAGAGCGAGAAAGGGCTGCAATGGAGGTTATGAGGTCGAGAGCAATAGAGGGCTGGACATTTGGGCGACAGTAAATGCCGGCTGTAAAGATGGGGAGGGTGAAGGGCAGAGTTAAATGAATAACCAGTGCGTCATGGGACGCTGGGCTAGTGGATGAATAAATAATAGAATATTGGAAGGAGGTAAGAACATACATGGCGACGCCACCACCTCTACCTGCTCAGTCTTGCCTCAGGAGAGAGTAGCCAGGAATGGAGACTGAGAGATCCGGGATCGTGCTCTTTAGCCAAGTTTGCGTGATGATCGGTATGTCAGGTTTTAGAGTGGCCACCATGGTTTGTAGAAGGTCACTTTTTTGCAACAAACTACGTATATTTAGATGAAGGACCTTGAAACCTTTCGGGAGGACAGCAGGAGCAATAGAAGGGGACGCAGTAGATAATGGAGCATTCAGGGCATGAGACGCAGATGGACTAGGGTTGGGGTGGATATCTCCTCAGGAGAGCAAGAGTAGAGCTAAGATGAGGAAGTGAAGCATGGAGTATTTAGAGTTAGATGTCGAGGAACCAGTGAAACTAGCAGGGTAGTGCACATGAGAGTAGGGGAACAGGAGAGGAAGAGCAGCAAAGAAGGGTGGGACAGTTAGTAATGAAGCATGTTGGATAGAGGGGAATACGACCATAGTTTGAAGGGTGGGGAGGGAGTAATAGCAACGATGTAAGTAGGGGATTGGAGATAGGTTGTAGAAGGCGAGTTATTCGGCATTTGTGAGTAGAGATCAGTCAGAGGGGTTAGGGAAAGTACTAGAAGTAGAGAATGGGGGAGAGAGGAAAGAAGGAGTTTCATGTTGCAGGGCATGATATGTGTAACAACAACAAAAAAAAAAGATGGGAGGAGCAAGGTGAGGGGTGCTAGGTCTTATTGTCTTTAACAGATGCTTAACTAGAGCAAAGGAGAGGTATCTATATGAACAGGCAGGGATCGCTTTAGATAAAGATTGTGTCCCTCTAGTGGCAGTACAGTATAACTTGCTAATGGGAAAAAAAATAGAGGCAGTAGTTACAGCTGAAAGCAGATCTAGATTGAAGGCAAGAAGTCAGTCCAGTCAGTTAGTAGAAACAAGGTTTTAGTGTCCAGTGAAGATCTGTCTTCTGCCAAAGCGCACCAATCATTTGTGCAGCTTAAGATCCGAGCACCCAGTTGAAGCAGTTACCTAGAAAGACTTCGGGGCAGGTGGGCAGAGATGGTGACTCTGGCCAGCCGGTAGGAACGCTGGGGCCACAGTCGTAGCAGTGATGCGATGCCCACTCAGGGCAGTCCTAGAAAGACTTCGGGGCAGGCGGGCAGAGATGGTGACTGTGGCCAGCCAGTAGGAACGTCGGGGCTACAGTCATAGCCGTGATGCCCACTCAGGGCAGTCCTGGAAAGACTTTGGGGTAGGCGGGCAGAGATGGACTGTGGCCAGCCGGTAGGAATGTTGGGGCCACAGTCGTAGCAGGTTTTGTTACCAGAAGCGCAGTAAGCAGCTTTCTGGTCATGTCCATGCTCACTCCACCCACAGGGTGGCTACTTCACAGTGGCTTGTTTCCAAAAAATCTGTTGCTGTTGATATATGTGCAGCTGCCACTTCGAGTACTGTTTGTACTGTACATTTACTAAACATTGCAGTCTGGACATCATCTCTCATAGACATGTCAACTTTGTCCTACGTGTTCTGCAAAGCCTCCGTACTCAGAGTCATTAGGTCCTGCCATCTTTCCTCTATACTTGGTACTGCTTGGGAATCATTCCATGATGAGGTTCAGTGGAGGGAGATGTCCTCAAGGAAGACAGAATAGTTACCTTCTGTAGATCTTCAAGAGAATCTCCTCCCTTGAGCCACAGCTGTACCTCACCTCTTCTCCCTTTTTCGAGTGATGAGTGACAGTCCTGCCTGTTATCGCATGCTGCTTCTCCTACACTATCTCATATAACATCTATACTCCGACTTCCATATCCTTTCTTGTATGCCTTGTTTGGTCCTGGTTGCTTCGGTCCTTGCTGGTCCGATGATCCTTCAAGCTTGTCTCTGGCGGGGAACTGAGGCATGCTGGTGAACACCCACATTATATAGCCGCTGATGAGGCACGTTGACATTAGGGACCCCAGCCCGTAAAAGTTTCCGGGTGGTCCTGAAGCTGATGGCTTGCAGTTTTGTGATGTGGCTCAGTGGGGAGATACTCTTGAATATCTGCTGTTAACAGTAGGTAACTATTCTTTCCTTTTTTTCTTTAAATTTTTATTATTAATTTTTTTGCGTACCATGGTTACATACAGTGAGAATCCTTACGTTACAGACAATAATGCAGTGCTTTGCTTCATGAGGTAGACCTATAGGGCTAGTACAATCTTCAGGTTCATTCCTGTTCACTGAAATACTCAGAATGTTGGCTCTTACTTTGAGTGGGAGCCCTTGCAGCAGGCTATTACCATAAGGACTATGCATCCAGGCACTAGGACCCCACAGAAATCTTCTAGTTAGCAGTCTTCAGCCCCACCTGAGTTCTTTTTCCGATGCAGACCCATCTACTTCGGCTCCTCGATTGCCTTCTATAATTAAACCAGCGTTTTCAGAAAATTTATAGTACAAGTTTATTATTCTTTTGAAGAAAAGTCCGCTTTTCTTTAGCTTTGATTTCTGCATGTCTTCTTCGCTTTTCTTTAGCTTTGATAATTTCTGCATGTCTTCTTCGCCATTGTTGGTTTCTTCTACTGAGAAGCAAAGGACCAAGTGTGCCTGTGGTTGACAGATCCTGGCCAAGGTTAAGCACAAGGCCTGTGTCTACCGCCTGTGGCCCGACCACGACACCAAGGCCTGTCCCATCTGCAGTGGCTTTACTGGCCGGACTCACATCCACCGCCTTAAGGCACACATCTTAGAACAGCAGCTGGCCGTCATGCAGAGCTCACCAGCTGAAATGTCTGCCTCTTCTTCCCATTCCTCAAAGCACAAGGAAAGGAAAAAGGATCCAGACCAGCGCAAGTCCCAGGAGAAGGACCGGGGTAGGTCTAAGGGGTGTTTGTGCTCCCAGTCCTCGCACCACAAAAAGGCTTCCCCGGGCTCTAACTCCAGGGGCTCGGATCATTCCTCCTGCCACTCTCGGCACGTGTCTGGGTGGCAGGACTCCTCCACTCCCACCAAAACCCTGATGTTGAGGAGTGGAAAACAGGGCTCAGGCTCTTCTACCCTGGCCTTGGTTACCCTGCACGTAAAGGCCACATCCATGCGCTCACCCTTCACCTCGGGTTGGAATCTCCTCTTTGGCTACTGCAGGGACCTTGGTCCCATCGTGCAGGGTCTCGGCATCAGTCTCTCCCGGGGCTCCTGGTAAGACCAAAGAGCACCAGGGTCGGGAGTCTGTCTCCAAACCATCCTCGGCTCACCGTACCTCTGTCTCTTAGACACCTACGTCCAAGCTGACGACAGTCCACAAAGCAGACAGCTCCAGACCATCAATGGTCCAGGCCAAGGGACATACGCCAGATAAGGTCTCCCTGAACCTCACTAGCTCGCCAGTCCAAAGGCCTTCTGCACCCAACAACCAAGGGGACCAGTCTAATCCCTCCCAGGGATAAACCGGATTTCACTTCTTCTCCTGTCACTATACCCATGCCGGATGATCAAACACCTCGCTCCCTGGCGGGCACTGTGGTTTTCCAGTTTTCTGAAGTCTAACTGACAGAAATTTTTCAATTCTGGTGGAGTCAGGTAAAACAGGATGTGCTTCCTCCACAGCTGGACCCGAATCCGGATATGGACAAGGACTGGAGCTGGAGGACAAACCATCCTCACCCGCTCCAAAATCTAAGTCCCGCTCGCACAGTCCCACTGACTCCCATGGCAGGACTTTGCGTAGGGAATGGCATCACTGACGTCGCTCCCACTTACCGATGTCGCTTTTCCAGCTGTAGGCGGTCCTCCAACCGACGTTGATTGGATGGTTGTCGGCACTCCACCAGCCGTCGTCGGTCCTCTAATGGGCGGCATTCAGAGGAAGGGCACAGGTCTTCTTCCAGATCTAGATCTGCTTCCCTCTCTTCTCGGGATCCCAGTTCGGACTCCAGTGCATCGGGTTCCAATCATTCTCCTTCTAGAGAAAGGCATGCCTCACCAGAGGAGAAGGACACCCCTAGATCACCTCCTGTTGATCTACCTTTATGGACCTCATGAGGCATATCCAGACCTCCAACGGATAGGAGATGGAGGATCTTGATCCAGAGCGCCAGAGGTTTGCCAGGTACTTGAGGCAGAAGGAGCCAAAGCCCTTGGTCGTTCCTCCTTTACTGGATACGTTCCAGCACCTCACCCGCATTACCTGGAAGCATCCTTCTGCCACCCCCGGTGGTTTCTAAGAAGTCGGACAGGCTGTACCGGGCGCCAGGGGATGAGCCTTTCCTGGCAGAACACTCTCAGGTGGACTCAATGGTTATCACGGCTGCTCATGATAAATCGAAGAAGCCAAAATACCTCAGTTCGCAGCCTCACACAGAGTCCAGATTTCTAGACCAGGTGGGCAAGAAAATTTATTCTGCTTCCGCCTGTTCTATTAGATCTTTGAACTTTCTCACATACATGGTCCAGTACCAGAATGCAATGTGGGAAAAAGGACTAGCGGTTGCGCAGGCCTTACCAGACTCTGCTCAGAAGACCGAGCTCCTGGATATCCTCAAGTCTGGATCGGACGTAGGCACTCATGTACAATACTGCAGATACGGCTTCTAGGGCAGCAGCATCCGGTGTTTGCCTTGGATGCTATGCCTGGCTCAGAGTCTCTGGATTGTCACAGGATCTGCAGTCTGGTATCCTGGACCTTCCCTTCCAGGGTTCCGTACTTTTGGGGAGGAGATGGAGAAACTGATCTCTCGTCTCCAGGAGTCCGGGGAAATCTATCTGGTCTGTCCAAAAAATGTACAATGGGGACCAGAAGCCTTTTCGGAAAAGGCCCTTTCAGAAGACCTTAGGGCAGAATTCCCACAACCAGTTCCAGCAGAGAGGAGGCTTCAAGAGGAAGGCACCAACCCAGACTCCTGGGAGCTCTGCCTCCAGAGGCCCTAAGATCTCCCAGCCCCCTCTGCCTGTACCCAGCTCCACCCAATGACTCGCTACCTGCCCCCCCTCCTCCAGCGGAGGCCATGGGGAGGCAGTAGGGGGCCGCTTTTCCCTCTACCTAGAGGGATGGAGCAACATCGTCACAGACCTCTGGGTGTCGGAGCTGATCAGGAGAGGACATACTCTAGAGTTCCTACAGATCCCTCCGGACAAGCCACCAGGGTCCTCCCATTATCCTCCTTCTCACATACCTCTTTTAGAAGAAGAGATCCATGCCCTTCTGCAGAAGCGGGCAATAGAGCCAGTCCCCCGGAACAACAGGGGCAGGGCTATCACTCTCCTTTTCTTCTGGTCCCACAAAAGACCGGAGACCTTCGCCCCCTTTCTGGACCTCTGCTCTCTAAGCCTTTTTATAGAGTACAAGCGGTTCAGAATGGTCACTCTTCCAGCCTCATTCCCCTCTTGCACCAAGGGGACTGACTCGGCTCCCTGGACATACAGGATGCCTACCTACACATACAGGTCTTTCGTCCCCATCGGAAGTTTCTGAGGTTCCACTTCCAGGGAAGACATTACTGGTTCCGAGCGTTACCATTCGGCCTCTCCTCTGCTCCTCAAGTCTTCACCAAGTGTCTAGCGGTAGTGGCTGCGACTTTCCGACACCAGGGCCATTATGTCTTCCCATACCTAGACGACTGGCTCCTGGCAGCTCCTTCCAGAGCTCAACTACTTCACAGTCTCGGAGACCACTTTACACTCTTCTGAGAGTTGGGGATCACCCTGAACCTTCCAAAGTCATCCCCATGGCCCAGTCAATGACTCCTTTTCATCGGCGCAGTCCTGGACACAGTTCAGGGCATGGCCTTCCTCCTAGAAGACAGGGGAGATCGCCTAAGGAGTTTAGCCTGAGCGGTATCCATGGGTCCCCAGGTCCCAGCCAGGACCTTCCTCAGACTTCTGGGGCACATGGCGGTGGCCATTCCTACAGTTCCCTTGGCCCGCCTCCATATAAGGGTTCCTCAATGGACACTCATGGTGCAATGGGATCAGACGTCATGCGACCTCAACCAGTCGGTCAGGATCTCCGACCCAGTCGAAAGGACTATCCTGGTGGCTAGACCCCTCCAACCTGGTACGAGGGGTCCCCTTCAGGCAGGAGCCCCCAAGACAGATTTTGACTACAGATGCTTCCGGTCTCGGTTGGGGGTCTCACCTGGAGAGCAGCACAGACCCAGGGACCTGGTCTCCAGACGAGCAGATGCTCCACATCAATGTCCTAGAGATGCAAGCGGTCCCGAAAACTTTGCAGGCATTTCAGTCAGACTTTTCACCGGGCCCTCTTCTTATCCAGATGGACAACATGTCGGTAGTGTTTTACGTCAACAAGCAAGGGGACACGTATTCTTAGCCCCTTTGCCGGGAGGCAGTGAGGGTCTGGTATTGGGCCCTGAAACATCACTTAGACCTCACCGCTGTTCATGTTCCAGGCGTCCAAAACGTCTTGGCCGACAGCCTAAGCCAGTCTTAGTCAAAGGCTCATGAGTGGGAGCTCTTTCAGTCAGTAGCAGACCACCTATTTGACAGATGGGGCCATCCAGAGTTGGACCTCTTTGCGTCTCCACTCAATGCCAAACTGCCTAGTTTCAGCTCAATTTTGGAATAATCTCAAGGAAGTTACGGGCAAAGTCAGCAAGTTCTCCCCCTCCATGCTTTTGGTCGGTGGTGATGTTAGACAAGATCCTAACATTATTGCTGACACTTTTAACTTGGCTTTTATTGACCGTAGCTCAGTACTCCCACCAGATTTTGTACATTTTAAAATGGGTAGCACCAATAGCAAACCGACCACTCACGTGCCGCCTACCCCCACACCCCTTCCTTTCTATTTCAAGGAAATGTCTGCCACTGATGCTAAAAAAATACATTAGTAGAATCCTTGGTAAATCGCGGTACAGCAGTGCCAACCTTGATCTCAAAATGATTGCGCTCACAGTAGAAGTAGTAGTCCATCCAGTCACAATAATCTTCAACCACTCCCTTAAACTGGCGCAATTCCCCACTAAATGGAAATCAGCCATAGTATCCCCAGTTCATAAAAGTGGGGATCATGCACTCCACTCAAACTACCATCCGATCTCCATCTTACCACCGATATATAAGGCCCTTGAGCAATAGTCTCCGACCAGCTGGAATAGCTGGAAAAATACAGTATCCAGTGCCCATGACAGCACGGGTTTCATAAATCTCACAGCACCACTACTGTCCTCTTAGAATTCACAGAATACATTCATGAGGGCCTGGACGTAGGGAACCTGGTGGGGTCAATATGTATTGACCTCACCAAAGCCTTTGATACAGTCAACCACAGTGTCCTCCGAAAAACATTACTTGCCCTAGGTTTATCTTCTGAGACAATCGCATGGTTCCAGAGCTACCTAGCTCAAAAAACCTAGCAGGTGAAAGTACAAAATGTATCCTCGGAGGAAAGAAAGGTAATGTTAGGGGTACCCCAGGGATCCATCCTTGGTCCACTACTGTTTAGCCTGTTTCCCAGTTCCCTTCCTGAGAACTGCCCTGCCAGGCTTCTCCTCTACACAGATGATGCTGTCATTTAAGCAAACAGCCGCCATCTAACAGTCTTAACTAAAAAATTACAGGAGAGTTTCTCGAGTCGAGGAGTGGTTCATTCAGAACAAACTTCTCCTAAACTACAAAAAACCAAAAACCATGTTGTTTTATAACCACCAGAGCAAGAAAAAAATCTTACCACCTGTCAACAACAGCAAGGATGAGCCATTGGTACAAGTGAATACCTTCAAGTACCTGAGTGTCACCCTAGACAGCTCCCTCTCCTACACTCATCACATTGACCAAGTTGTAAAAAGTCAACACCAGCTTAGGACTGCTCTACACGCACCGCTCCTGCTTGACTGATGAGGCCATCTCACTAGCCGTAAACAGCTCCATTCTTTCCATTGTAGATTACTGCCCAGTGGTCTGCAGTTCTACCATGAATACCGCACTGAAACTGTTAGAACTGCATTAAGTAAGGCCTATAGACTGGTACTAAGTGCAGCTGCCCACACGCACACATACGACCTCAATGCCCAAATGAAGTGGCTCAGCCTCCATGGTAGAGTACAGTGCCAAATTTGTCTCCTTGGGGGGGAAAAAAGCACTGCTAGATATGACCCTGAAAACCATCCAATATTTACTTCAACCTGTACACAATTCTCACCAGACCAGAGGCAAGGCTAGGAACTCTTTGCACTTCCCGTTTCGCCACACAACTCTGGCCCAAAGGACCTTCTCCTACAAGGTCCCACTCTGGCTCAAGAAACTCCCAGCCAACATCCTAAACTACTCCAAATGCAGGCAATTCAAAAATGATCTAAAATGGCACATTTATTACCAAGGGAGATGCAGTTGCTTGAATTAATCCCCCCACTTCCTACACCTTACTAGCGTTGTATGGATATCCACGTCCACATTCCTGCCCTACTCCCTACCTCCTGCACTGTTAACCTGGCCCTTCCCCTTGCACTTAAGTCTCAATCACTCCCCTTTCTTTTCTTTCTCCTTTGCACACCTCCCTCTTCCTAACCAGCCCTTCCAATCAACTTAGCACGTATGCATTTGCAAGATCCCCTTGTCCCTTACTGTCTGGCCCGGGCACTCCGTTCTACCGAGGGAGCCCTCCTTGGGGTTCCCATGGATTAGATTATGGACTGGGACTAGAGCATTTATGGTCACGTGCTCTACCCTGTGGAACTCCTTACCTGATTATTTGAAGGGGGCTCCCTCGGTAGAAGCCTTTAAAAAGGGATTAAAAACATGCCTGTTCCAACTAGCTTTTATCGACCGATTCTGTTGTTTTTAGATAGGTGGTTGTATTTATAATGATTTTATCATATGTGTTTTGTTTGATTTTAAATAATTGAATTTTGTATTGTTGTTTTATTGTACAGCACTCAGAGTCCCAGGAATTGGGCGCTTTATAAGTAAATATCTATGTAGCTATCTAGCTAGGCTAGTTTTTACTCTCTTGCCCCCACACTACATTCGCTTCCTAACCAGTGCTTCCAACAGTCCTAGCACTTACTCTGGTCTTTACTCACATGCCTGTCCCTCTCTATTCCCTCCCCTCTACCCTTCCCTTTTCTGAATCCATACTTCTGCCACTGCCCTATCCTTTACCCTGCTGCATCCCTACTTCGATTTATCAGTTACTTCCCTCCTTTTCCATTCCCACTCACCCCTACCCAGTCCCCTCCAACCCACTGGTCATCCCAAGATTGTACCATGGCTCCTCACTCCACCCTCTCCTCCAGTCCTCGATCCTGTCTCCCCACTGCCCACCCCCACAAGTTCCCGCTCTCTATTGCCCTTCTATTCCTCTATCACATTAATTTCCCCTTCTCACCTTCTCCCAATAGTTCTTGTTATTTAAACATTTTGCTGCGCATTATTTTGCTCTTGTATTATTGTTATATTGTTTTAATCAGCAACCTGATCCTGTTTGTTTATATTTTTTGCATGTTGTTTCCTTTGTGTAAAAAAAAAAAAAAATAATAATTCTCTCATGCCACTGTACCACTCACTGTTATTTGACTTCCTGTTCTTCTGTTCTTACTCTGACGTGGAACCTTTGTAAATGAGCTTTTAGCTCAAAGGTTGTAATCCAAAGTGATGATAAATAAATGCATTTTTGGCATGAAACCAATTGGGAATGTTCTGATCCAAATGAAAAGATACATTTACTGAGGCTGGAAATTTGGGTCGGACTCCCTTATAAAGGGGATTCTGTATGAGTCCCCCAGTCCTTAAACTGTTTCCGCCTTGGGACCTCAACCTTGTATTGGAGAAACTCTCAGGTGCTCAATTTGAGCCTGTTGCTGTCTGTGAGATGCATTTTCGCTCTTGGAAAACCCTCTTTCTTGTGGCCATTAATTCTGCATGCAGAATTTCGGAGTTACAAGCTCTGGTTGCTGAACCTCCATATCTGGTTTTTCACCCTGATATGGTTTCCTCACAGATCAGTCCACGTTTTCTGCCTAAAGTGGTCTCTGATTTTATGCTGAATCAGACCATTCGCCTGCCTGTTGTTATGCTACTTCTAATATGGGGAGGCACTGTTGCATACCTTGTATATATATATAGGACCTTGTAGTTTTATCTAGACTGTTCTAAGGACTGTAGAAAATCCTCTCAATTGTTTGTTTCCTTCCCCCCATTAGGAAGGGCTTTTCGTATGTAAACAATGCCTGTCTAAATGGTTAACGTTGTTTCACTTTCTGTTACCAGCAGTATGGAAAAGAGCTTCCAGTTGCTGTAAAAGTGTATTCCACATGCTGCATGACAGTATCCATGGCTTGTTTTCATTGTGTCTCTGTGACAGACATTTGTGCTGCTTCTACTTGGAGTACTGTTCATACCTTCACTAAGCACTATAGTCTGGACATTATCTCTCGCATACTTGCCAGTTTTGGCTTTGCTGTTCTTAAGTCTACTATGTTGGTCCTCGGGGTCTCTGTCCTACCTCCCTGAGCTCTGTGTACCACTTGGAAGTCATTCCAAAGATGTGGTTCAGTTGAGAAGATAAACATTAAAAAAATAGTTTTGCTGCTTACTGATAACAGTGGATCTTCGAATGAATCTTCTCTATTGAACTACAGCTTACCCTCCCTCTATCCCCCTGTTTGTTCTGGATGCTGCAGTTGGCGGAAGTTCCCATCAGCATTTTCTGTGGGGCATAACTCTTTGGTGGTTTATTATTCCAGTCCGTCATCCCCCTGGTGGGCCTGCTATTGGGTCTGATCTCCCAGTCCATGGTGGTTTGGTTCCCTTCGAGCTTCCCCTCAGCGGGAAACATAGGGGAGATGGGGCCACCCACATTATATAGATGGTAGTGAACATAGGTCAGCATGGACAGCCCAGCTGGGCAGAAGTGTCTGAGTTATCTTGATGTGACAGCATACAGTTCCAAAGGTGTGGTTTAATGGAGACAGTTCTCTGGATGATCTACTGTTACTAGTAAATAACAAAACAGTACTGAGGCAGTTGGGGCTGGCAGCACTCTTTATACTCAAGGCCCCTTGAATTCTGCGGTTGCAGAATTTTGTGCAGACCTTGCAGCCTACCGCAGAGTATCTGCAGTGTCACAGAATTCACTTTTCTTGGTTATTCTTTTATTAATATTTACAGTTTTTCCATAGCACCTGGTTCCCTTCCCCTCTTTTTATATCCCAAACCCCTCCACGCTCAATATGTGATTTTTGTCAATGATATCACATCATACAGTAGAAAGATAGAAACATATGGGGGCGCTGTGGAGCCCGAGCAATATGGAGGCTGGATTCTGAAGCTCCTCCACATCCTCAAATACTAGTTATTTTAAGAGGGTTTTAAATAACTCAAACCAGCCCAACTCTGCAGATAACAATATTGGAACTACAGAAGATCTGAGATGGGAAATCCAAGAAAGGACAAATCAAGCGGAGAGAGCGCTAAAAGTAAAGCAAATGCTGGCCCTCCAGCGACGCGCTCGACGCATGGCTGATCGCTTCTGGATTCTAGTGTGGAAAACGAAGAGGAAACGCTGCAAATGCTAGGCCAGAAAATGAATAGAATGCTGGCGTTCATGGCGGGTCTATCAGAGCGCTTTGATACCCTCATGAACAGAGTTACTATTCTGGAGGCAGATTCTGGGGTAGTGAAAACAGAGGCGAGGGATACAAAAAAGCAATCTGAAGTGGTGATGGGTACAACTTCAAATCTAATTAAAGAGAATACACACCTGCGTGCTCGACTAGAAAATTTGGAGAACCAGGCCCGGGCATCGAACCGAAGGATAATAGGAATCCAGGAACATAGTGAAGGAGACCATCTAAGTTTATTTTTAAAGGACTGGCTTGAGCAACAACTAGGTCAACCCCTACAAGAGAAATCATGGGGGATCCAAAAAGCATATAGAGTGGCCTTTCGGGGGCAGACCTAGCAACATGGAGACACCTAGAACAATCGTGGCGGTCTTAGACAGCATGGGGACTCATGACTTAATTTTAGCCCTTGCCAGACAAAAGTGTTCCTTGCTACACGATGGAGGAAGAATTTCACTATTTCTAGATCTAAGTTTTGCCACCCGACAGAAAAAGAAGAGATCTGATGGCACGAGGGCAATGCTTCATGAAGCAAATATCCCACACAACATGCTTTTCCCTGCACGACTTAGACTGACACACAAGGGGAAGATATTTGTTTTTTCAGACCCAGCTGATGCTTTGAAATGGGCCCAAAAGTTCAAACACCGACCAGAAGACGACGGAAATCCTCTCGGTCCGGTCCTGAGGATGAAGAAGAAGATTTGGACACTTAAAAGGACTTTCCTTTTTCTTTGTTTAGAAAAATTCAGGTCTGTAAAATTTAAAATTCCTGAACAGTATATTCAGCCTCTTTTTCAGACAGGCATTTAAAAATTAAAGAAAAAGTCAAAATCGACATGTTATTTACTTTCTAACGCTGAAATGAGGCAGTAAAAGTAACTGGAACAGAGAGAGGGAGTTTTCCTCCACCTTTCTATATTTAGAGCTTTAGGTAATGTAAATAATTGAGTGTCTGAGTGGGGATATTGTCTCAAAACTTCAATTATTATGGGGAGAATATTATGAGGGAGCTTCATTTGTAATCCCTTTTTGTATAGTACCATTTTGGTACATTTTTCTCGACTAATGCATGCTGCTTTAACAGTCTCTCTTAAAGAGACATGTAACACAAATTCTAATTTATTTAAATGTACCTTTCTTTTAAGCATGCTGCTGATGGGCTCAAGATACATAGCCTACATCATGTTATTATTTGTTTAAATAACAGGACTATATAGTCTATCACTGTACCCCCATGAAGTATCTTATAGATGCAACACGGATTTATTTATATGCGTGTATTAAGAGGGGTGGCGCCCTCAAAAGAAAGTTAAATATATCCTGACATATTGCATCAGGAACTGTAACTGTATGTTTTAAAGCTATATAATAAACATAAAATACAAAAAAAAAAGAAAGAAACATAGAAAAAATAACGACAGAAGAGGAGACCTAGGGTCCATCTAGTCTGCCCAAGTGTTCCTGAGAATTGCTCTGATCTCAGGACCTAACCCCTGTACTGTTTTATACTCTCAACTACTCGCCTGGCTTTGTTCGCACATTAGCTGTGTTCCATCCCAGTTTGAATGATATCAGTCTTGGCTTCCACCACCTCAGTGGGCAGTCTATTGTATGGTTCTACTTCCCTTTCTGTAAAATAGTGTTTCCTAAGCTCCCCCTTGAAGCCCCCCCAAACTTCCACTCATGACCTAGAACCGGAAGGAATAAGAGTTGATAAAGCAATGTGGCCAGATGGAGTGCATCCCAGGGTCCTTAAAGAACTAAGAGAGGTGGTGGCTGAACCTCTGGCAATCCTGTTTAGCAGATCATTGGAAACAGGGGAGGTACCCAAAGACTGGAGGACAGCAGATGTAGTCCCCTTATACAAAAGTGGGAACAAAGAGGAAGCGAGGAACTACAGACCAGTCAGCCTCCACCTCGGTAGTGGGGAAGAACATGGAAGCACTACTGGCGGAGAGATTGGTGGAACATCTGGTTGTCAATGGACTACAGGACCCAAGGCAGCATGGTTTCACAAGGGGGAGGTCATGTCAGACCAGCCTCATTGAATTTTTCTACTGGGTGACTAGGGAGGTGGATCAGGGGAGGGCAGTGGACGTGGCCTATCTGGACTTCAGCAAGGCTTTTGACACTGTGCCACACAGAAGACTGTTACACAGACTGGGGAATGTGGGTGTGGGCAGGACAGTAGTGTGGTGGGTAGGTAACTGGCTGGGCAGCAGGACACAGAGGGTGGTGGTAAATGGCTGTCACTCCACAGAGGGAAGAGTGACCAGTGCGGTACCACAGGGATCAGTGCTGGGACCCGGTCCTATTCAACATCTTCATCAGTGACATTGCTCAGGATATAGAAGGTAGAATTTCCCTGTTCGCTGATGACACAAAACTCTGTAACAGAGTGAACACACCAGAGGGTGTAGACAGAATGAGAAGGGACCTGCAGAAACTTGAAGAATGGTCATGGGTTTGGCAGTTGAAATTCAATGCAAAGAAGTGCAAGATAATGCATATTGGGCACAAAAATATTGGCACAATATATCAGTTGGGGGTGAGGATACAGCATGCACCAAGCAGGAAAGGGATCTTGGGGTTATCATCTGTGATGACCTCAAGGTAGGGAAACAGTGCGACAAGGCAGCAGGTAAAGCAAATAGGATGCTGGGATGCATAAGCAGGACCATCACCAGCAGGAAAAGGAGGTCATAATTCCACTATACAAGACACTAGTGAGGCCCCACCTGGAGTGCAGTGTACAGTTCTGGAGACCTTACCCAAGTAAGGACATAGACAGGGTAGAGAAGGTTCAGAGGAGGGCAAGAAAAACGGTACATGGATTGCATTACAAATCCTTTGAGTACAGGTTGAAGGACTTGAATATGTACTCCCTGGAGGAGAGGAGGGAGAGAGGGGATATGATAGACATATACAAGTATCTTACAGGGTGCAGGAATACACTATTTTTATGTGAAAAAGATGTTCCAGGACTATGAAGTTGGAGGGAGGACAATTCAGAGGAAACGTGAGGAAGAATTTCTTCACAGAATGGGTGCTGGACAAGTGGAACACCCTGCCAGAGGAAGTGGTGAGGGCCGAAACAATCACAGGATTTAAGAATGCATGGGATAGACATAAGGGAAATCTGGAGGTCAGGGGTGAGGGGCAACAGACTTCTAGGAAAACATAAAGTGAACTTACAAGCTCAAATGGGCAGACTGGGTGGGCCGTAGGCCCTTATCTGCCAACACTGTCTATGTATCTATTTATCTATGACCTGTATTTCTGGAGTCGGTATCTGTATTGAACAGGTCAGAGGAGGGCACTTTGTTTATTCCTCTTAGGAACTTGTATGTCTCAATCATGTCCCCTCTCACCCGCCTAGCCTCCAGCGAGAACATATTCAGTGCTTCTAAAAGCCCCTCGTATAAGAGCCATTTGTGGCCCTGAATCATTCTGGCTGCCCTTCTCTGGATGGTCACCAGCCTGTTCTGATCCTTAAGGTGTGGACTCCAAAACTGGACACAGTACTCCAGATGGGGCTTTACCAGGGACCTGTAGAGAGGAGTATTACCTCCCTGCTTCTGCTGTCTAATCACCTCCCTATGCACCCTAGCATTCTGCTGGCCTTGCTGTGAGCTGTGATGCATTGTCTGGTCTGTTTAAGGGTACTGCAAATGATGAATCCTAGGTCCCGTTCCTCCTGAGAGGCATTTAGCTGGACCCTGTTAAGCCTGTATTCTGTCCTCTGGTTCCCGTTACCTAGATGCATCATTTTGCACTTTTTTGCATTGAACCTCAGCTGCGAAACGTTAGACCATCTTTGCAGCCTCTGAAGGTCTCTTTGTAGATTCCTAACTGCTTCCCCGCAGTCCACCCTTCCTCCTAGCTTGGTATCATCCACGAATAGAGTATGTTTGCCCTGTATACCTATGCCAGTGTTACTGATAAACGCATTAAACAGGACTGGCCCTAACACTGAGCCCTGTGGCACCTCGCTAGTAACTTCTCCTTCCTCTGACCTCTCCCCATTGACTACCACTCTGCTTTCTGTCTTTGAGCCAATTACCTATCCACCTCACTATGCTTTTGACTGCTCCCAGGTCCTCCAACTTTGTCAGCAGGCGGTTGTGTGGCACAGAATCACTGTCCTTACTGAAGTCAAAGTAGAGGAGGTCCACTGGGTGGCCTCTAATTCCCTAGTCACGCAGTCATAAAATGTGATTTGGTTCGTCTGGCACGACCTGCTCACTATGAACCCATGTTGCCTATCATACTGAAGGACATTATTTTCTAGGTACTCCTCCAAGTCCTACTTTATTAAGGATTCCATTAGCTCCCCACCAGCACCACCACCACCAAAGTAAGACTGACTGGTCGGTAGTTGCCAGCCTCCTCACAGCTCCCTCCGTTGTGGAGAGGAACCACATCTGCTGTTCTCCAGTCCCTTGACACTACTCCTGACTGAAGTGAACTGTTGAACAAATGTGCCAGCGGACCTGCCAGCTCCCCCACCAGTTCTTTTAGCACTCTGTTGAATTCCATCTGGCCCTGATTGATTGATTGATAATATTGCAGCCATACACGAGCACTTGCAGGTTGAAGTTCACATACAACTTTAAAAACACATGATGCATAAAATCACAAAAATCATACATACATTAATATACCAACATCATAATGCACAATTAATAAGAAAGTATCAATAGCATTTTATAAATTCTAAATATACATATATACTGACACTCCAAAACACACCTTCGATTATATCCAAGTAATGCACAAGCAAAGATTTGCTATAAGTTTGAGTTCTTACTGATGATCTTTCCCACATTAACTGTCTACACAGATTATATCCTGTAATATCTTTTGGAACAAGTAAGCAATGTAGTTTTGGGAAGCAGTATAGTGTAGTGAGTTAAGGCTCTGAGCTGCAGATCTGGAGACCTGGGTTTGAATCCCACAGCCGCCTAGGTGCATACTGTGATCCTGAGCAAGTCACTTAACTTCCTTGTGCTCCCAGGTCACATCTGGAAACAAGCTTCCGGCTTAGTGTGCTACTCCTGGTTAAGCAATGTTCCCTTTTCCCTTATGAATTGGATCACATACCTTTCTAAACATCTCAGTTGCCATTTTTTCCCATTTTACATTGATTCTTTGTCTACCCTGAGTTTTTTCAGGGCCTCCTTAACTCTGCTGGTAGTGATTGACGGTGTGTCCATTTGAGGGACCCCTGTTTCCGTAGCCTTGATACCACTGTCGGGTAATGGGCCTTTGTGTTCCCTGGTGAACGCGGAGCAGAAAAAGTTATTCAGAACAGTGGCTTTCTGCTTGTCCTCCTCTATGATTCAAACAACATGAAGTCTTGCAATATTATGACATATGCAGTGAGTCCCAACCTTCGAACTGCTCTGGAGGTGAAAGAGTTAACTTTCCATGCCAGGCATGGAACGCTGAGCTCGAGCTCGGTTGAAACTCTGTCTGTTGTTCTTCAAACTCAAACCGTCAGATTCTTTACTCCGCCTCACTGAACAGTCGCTCTGGAGATTTCTCCTTCTGCTCGGTTCATTTTGTCGGTTAAAGTATTTTTTTCTCGGTTTTTTGACCGAATTTAAACCGCAACCGGTCGGTTCAGGCTCCGTCTGTGGTATTTGTGAGTACTAGATAGGTTTACATTAATTTTCTTCTGTGTGGAACTTGTAAACTGTTTATCGGTTTGCTTTGAACCGATCAGGTTGTTTAAAATATCTTATTCTGTCATTTAGAGTGTGGTTACCGGTTCTTATCGGTTCTAAAAAACGGATTTTATTACGTTTTTCCCGACCGATAACCGGTTGGGAACTGATAAGAGGGTCTTGCCTGGCGGATTGCCATAAACGGGTAAGTTTGGTTAGGACTGGCACTATGTCTGAGAAACCCAAAAGAAAAACCGGGCCCACTGGGTTTCAACACTGCAGTGTGTGTGGGGAAGCCTTTGCCAAGGCTGACCCCCACACCACCTGTGTTTATTGTCTGGGGTTTGACCACCTCAATGCAGACTGCCAGATTTGTGAAAATTTTCCTGCAGCTACCCTGGAAAAGAGAGTTGGTAGGCTCAGGGAAAGGGAGGCCAAAAAGTCTGCTGAACCGGATGGCCAGCCCGGTTCGGTTCCAACCGAACCAGAGGGAGTGCCCTCTGACCAGGGCGAGACTTCCTCGGGCAACAGGAGAGCCGACTCTGAGGGGTCGGTTCCAGCAAAAAGGACTAGGAAATCAGCTGGTGTGGAGCCAAAACTTTCCTCTCCAACCGCTGAAGAGATAGCCAAAGCGATTCAAATTGTCCAGTCGCTTTCCCCGGTTCCGACTGAACCGGTACCATCAGGTAAGCGCCCGTTCGGCCGGTTCCACCGGTTCAAGAGTATGATTTAGAGGAATATTATGAACCGGAAGAGGTATGAGGAGAGTGAATGTGGATTTGAAAGTCTGGATGTGCCCATTGACCCAGACATCTCCCCAGACAGACCTTCAGGAGTGTCTCCTCCTAGGCTTTCTGAGTCCCCTTCTCATTTTATGTTTTATAAAAAAGTGGCTGAAACCCTCCAGCTCCCTATGGAGGAAGCTGTGGATGATCAAGAGGAGCCTGACTATGTGGAAATGATGGATATCCCAGAGTCTAGGAGACTGTCTATTCAAACAACATGAAGTCTTGCTATATTATGACAATTGCAGTTTGTCCCACCATTAGAACTGCTCCGGAGGTGAAAGAGTTAACTCCCATTCTAAGAATGGAACTTAGAGCACGAGCTCGGTTATTTCAAACCCAAACTGTCAGGTTCTTTACTCCGCCTCACTGAACAGTCGCTCCGGAGATTTCTCCTACTGCTCGGTTCATTTCTCGGTTTAAACAGTGTTTTCTCGGTTCAGATCAACCGAGAATATTATTTTAACCTCAAAACCGATCGGTTCAAGCTCTGTCTGTGGTATCGTAAGTAATTTCAGTTTAATTTCTGTGTGGAACTTGTAAATGTTATCGGTTCGGTTTTGAACCGATCAGCTTGCTTTAAAACTTGAAGTTACAAAAATTAGAGGTTTTAGAGTGCGGTTCCCGGTTCTTATCGGTTCTAAAAGAAACGGAATTCATTACGGTTTTTTCCAAGACCCGTGACACGGTTAGGAACCGATAAGGATGTCTTGCCTGGCACTGCCGTTAAAAGGGCCAAGTTTTTGGTTAGGCTGGCATTATGTCTGAGAAACCCAAAAGAAAAACCGGGCCCACTGGGTTTCAACACTGTGATGCTTGTGGGGAAGTCTTTGCCAAGGCTTACCCACACACCACATGTATATATTGTCTGGGGTTTGACCACCTCAATTCAGACTGCCAGATTTGTAAAAATTTCCCTGCAGCCACCCTGGATAAGAGAGTTGGCAGGCTCAGGGAACGAGAGGCCAAAAAGTCCGCTGACCCGGATGGCCAGCCCGGTTCGGTGCCAACCGAACCGGAGGGAGTGCCCTCTGACCAGGGCGAGACTTCCTCGGGCAAACGCAAAGCCTGCTCGGATGAGCCAGTTCCAGTAAAGAAAACAAGAAAATCAGCAGGTGTGGAGCCCAAAATTCCTTCTCCAACTGCTGCAGAGATGGCAAGAGCTATTCAGATTGTCCAGTCACTTTCTCCAGTTCCATCCGAACCGCCACTGTCTGGTAAAAGGTTGGTTCGGTCGGTTCCACCGGTTCAGGAATATGATGTTGAGGAGTTTTATGAACCAGAGGAGGGGGAGGATGATTATGAACAGTATGAATGTGACTTGGAGGGTCTGGGTGTGCCCATTGAACTGGACATCTCCCCAGACAGACCTTTAGAATCTCCCCCTATGCTTTCTGAGTCCCCCTCTCACTTTATGTTTTACAAAAAAGTTGCTGAAACCCTCCAGCTCCCATTGGAGGAAGCTGTGGATGAGCAAGAGGAACCTGGTTTTGTAGAAATGATGGATATACCAGAGTCTAGGAGATTGTCTATTCCTTTGCATAAATCATTTAGGAAACAATAAAAATTTTAAAAACTCCTAATTCTGTGCCTCCTGTGGATAAAAAGATGGACAGGAGGTACACACTGTCAGGTCCTGACACAGAATTCCTTTCACAGCAATGCAGTCATGTTGGGGTGGTTCAGGCTGCAGCCTGTGATAAAGCTAATATTCCCCTGGCTTCACATCCTCCTGACAAGTATTCCAGGAAGATTGATGCCATGGCTAAAAAACAATACATGGCAGCGTCCTTGGGACTCAGGCAAGCAAATTACATGGCTTATGTGGCAAGGTATCAAAAATCTAGATGGGACACTGTCATGGCTTTGGCCAAACAGGCCTCTGGCCAGCTTGCTAATGAGCTGGAACAGGTGGCTGCTGATGGCATTGAGGCATCCAAGGTGCAGTTTCATGCTGCTGTGGATTTTAATGATGTATCCTCTAGAGTCATGGCTACGTCTGTAGCTTTTCGTAGGATTGGCCTGGCTCAGGTGTACTAGCTTGTCACAGGATACCCAACCAAGGCTATGGATTTTCCTGTGGTGGGAAATTCTCTGTTTGGGAGCAGACAGAGAATATATATGAAAATAAAGGATGAATAGGACTACCTATAAGAGTGCCCAAGCCAAGGAGGCGGCAAGCCACTCCTCAGAGCAGACCCCAGGGGTAGGAGTGTAGCCTTTTCACAAGCCTTTTACCAAACCCAGGCCTCCTCTGCTTATGCTCAGAGGGCTTCTTCAGAGAGCAGAGGCAGGCGGGGTGTGGCAGGCCTGCTCCCACCTCTCAGCCTAAAGCACCTGCCAAACAGACACCCTGATGGGGTGCCCAGGGCCGATTCTCTCTTACCCGTAGGGGGCAGGTTGGCTTACTTCATTCAGAACTGGGTGTCTCTAACTTCAGACAAGTGGGTCCTGGAAGTAGTAAGCCAGGGTCTGGTTCTCAGCTTCAAAAGTTCCCAAAGATGAGAATCAGATCTTTCCCAACTGCAAACTCTTTAGAGACCTTTACTCTAGAAACAGAAGTCTCAACCCTCCTGGCTCTCAGAGCTGTAGAAAGGGTTTCTCCCTACACCAGGGCAAGGGTCTGTACTCCAGATATTTCCTACCCCAAAAGACAGGAGAATGGCGCCCATTTAAGACCTCAAATATCTGAACAAGCGCCTTTTGAAACCAAAGTTCAGAATGGTAACTCTGGCAATGATTTACCCTCTCTAAGGCCAGGGACTGGCTAGCCTCCCTGGACCTCAAGGATGCCTATTTTCACGTCCTAATCGAAGCTCCCACGAAAGTACCTCAGATTGAACTGCCCTCAGGTCCTACCAGTTCAGAGCAATGCCCTTCGACCTCACCTCTGCCCAAGGGTATTCACAAAATGTCTGGCAGTAGCAGTTGCTCATTTAAGGAGGCAAAGGATTGTTGTCTTTCCCTATCTGGACGACTGGCTCATTGTAGGCCAGTCCCAGAACAGGTAAATCTCACCTGCAAGTTACCCAGCAGCTGCTCACCTCCCTGGGCTTCTTGCTAAATCTTCCAAAGTCAGTTCTGGAACCAGTTCAGGTGCTCACCTTCATAGGTGCAGAATTGGACACAAAGCAGGCCAGAGCCTTCCTACCCTTAGAGAGGGTAAGAACTTGGTGGCTCTGGCCTCCTCCTCACTCTGCAGGTCTCTCGACCAGCAAGACACTTTTGCAGCTCCTGGGGCACATGGCTGCGTCCACAGCCGTGAGTGCAAGGGCAAGATTTCAGATGAGGGACATTCAGTTTCACTTGAGAGCCTTTTGGTCTCAGAGAAGAGACCCCCTTTCCAAGTTGGTCCCAGTGACCCGAACCCTGATCCAGGCCCTCCAGTGGTGGCAGGATCAGAGCAGTTTAAGACTGGGGGTCCCCTTCATTCCACTGTCTCACTCCTTGACCCTCACTACAGATGCTTCCCTCCTGGGGTGGGAGCCCACATGGCGACCTCTCCACTCCAGGGAGTGTGGTCCCAGGAATCTCTGCTCCACATCATTTGCGGGAACTCAGAGCTGTCTTTTAGCACTTCAAGTGTTTTCTCGTCTGTTCAGAACAAAGTGGTACAAGTCAGAACAGACAACACCACAACAATGTGGTACATCAACAAGCAGGGGGGCACTCGGTCTTCGGCCTTGTGCACCGAGGCAATGAAGTTGTGGTCTCTGGCCTATTCCCTGAACACTTCCCTCATAGCAGTTCATCTTCCAGGAAAGGACAATGTCCTAGCAGATGCTCTCAGCAGGATTTCCCAGGGCCATCACAAATGGTCTCTGGATCCTCAAGTACTGGGGATAGTTTTTGCCAGATGGGGCACCCCTCAGATAGATCTTTTTGCAGCCCCAGACAATCACCAACTTCCACTTTTCTGTTGCAGGCCCCCAGTGTTGGGCTCAGTCCCCCTGGATGCCTTTCTCCTAGATTGGGAAGGGAAGTTTCTTTATGCCTTTCCCCCTTCCTTCTCCTATTCAAGGTGCTAGTCAAAATCAGATCCCAGCCTTGCAGGGTGATTCTGATTGCCCCAGATTGGGCCAGGCAGCCCTGGTACCCACTCCTTCTGTCCCTAACAGTCCATCTTCCCCTGTGTCTCCCCAGGAATCACAACCTGTTAACCTGTGCCCAGGGGAGAGTTTGGTATCCGAACCTCAAATCCCTCAACCTCAAGGCCTGGCTCTTGAGGAGTTAGAATTTGCTGACCTACACCTTTCTCAGGGTGTTCTTGAAATCCTAAAGGCTTCTAGGAAGCCTTCCACTAGGGCTACGTATAATTCTAAGTGGAAAAGGTTTTCCATTTGGTGTACTGGGAAACATATTTCCCCAGAATCTGCTGATTTGCCCATTGTTTTGGACTATATGGACCAGCTACCCTGAAAGTACATTTGGCAGCTGTCTCTGCTTTTGTTTCAGCAGGAAAGCCCTCCTCTCTTTCCGCTCACCCTGTATTTTCCAAGTTTTTTAAGGGATTACTTCATACTAATCCACCTTTTAGGGATCCGGCCCCTGCCTGGGACCTTAATGTTTGCATTGCCCAGTTAATGCAACCCCCTTTTGAACCTCTGTCTTCTGCAGAGCTCAAGTACTTAACTTGGAAAACTGTTTTCCTAGTGGCTATCACTTCTACCAGGCGCATAAGTGAGTTGCAAGCCTTGTCAGTAGAAACTGACTTTATTTCTTTCCACAGTGATAAGGTAGTCCTCCGGACTAACAGGAAGTTTTTGCCTAAGGTGGTTTCAGATTTCCATCTTAACCAATCTGTCTCCCTTCCAGTGTTTTTCACTGAACATTCTTCCTCTGGTGAGAGGAGATTGCACAGTTTAGATGTTAAGAGGGCCCTAAGTTACTATATAGAACGTACCAAGGGTCACAGGTTCGAATCCCTCCAACTTTTTCTCATGGTGAGGTCGGAAAAGGGAGACCTGCCGCTAAGAGATCAATTGCCAGGTGGATTGTCTCCTGTATCCAATTTTGTTATCAGAAACTGGGGAGAGGTCCCCCCTCTGGCCTGAGGGCTCATTCTACCAGAGGTACAGCCGCGTCTCTAGCTGCTGCCAGAGACATCCCTATCTTAGAGATATGTCAAGCTGCTACCTGGAAAGCAGTGCACACTTTCACAAGCATTACTCCCTGGATGTCCAGGCCAGGAGAGATGCTCGGTTTGGCACAGCTGTGCTTCAGAGCCTATTCCCTAAGTAGGTTCTGTCCCTCCTCCATGGAGGTACTACTGTGTAGTCTGCAATTGTCATAATATAGCAAGACTTCATGTTGTTTGAAGAAAAAAATACTCACCTTAGTAATGTTGTTTCTTCTAATGGAGTCTTGCTATATTATGACCTCCCCCCAGCCTGCCCCTCTCAGAACTTCTACTTGGGTAGGGGGTGGGCAGCCTAGTGTGGGCACTAGTTATGCTCATTATATGTTTTCCACCCCTTCTTGGGGTTTTTTGGGGTGTGGTGTTTTTATTTTATATTATATTATTACTTCTGGTCCCCTGACTTGAGTCTTTGTGTTGGGACCAGCAATAGGTGTTAATATTTAGGTAGCCAGTTGGCTAGTTTAGGTTACAGCTTCCACACAGACCTTAGTGAGTTTTTGCTGGTAAAGATCTGACAGTTTGGGTTTGAAATAACCCAGACAGAGCGTCTCTAACCGAGCTCGTGCTCTAAGTTCCATTCTTAGAATGGGAGTTAACTCTTTCACCTCCGGAGCAGTTCTAATGGTGAGACAAACTGCAATTGTCATAATATAGCAAGACTCCATTAGAAGAAACAACATTACTAAGGTGAGTAATTTTTTCTTCCCTTGCATAAATCTTTTTGGAAACAGACTTTTAAAATTCTAAAAACTCCTCACACTATACCTCCTGTGGATAAGAGAATGGACAAGAGGTACACATTGTCAGGCTCTGATCGGAGTTCCTTTCACAACAATGCAGCCATGTTGGGGTAGTGCAGGCTGCAGCCTGTGACAAGGCAAATATCCCCTTGGCCTCACACCCCCCGGACAAGGACTCCAGGAGGATTGATGCCATGGCAAAGAAACAGTACATGACGGCATCCTTGGGACTCAGACAGGCAAATTATATGGCTTATGTTGCTAGATATCAGAAGTCCAGATGGGATACTGTTATGGCTCTAGCAAAACAGGTCCCTGGCCAGCTTGCCAAGGAGCTGGAGCAGGTGGCTGCCGATGGTATTGAGGCATCCAAGGTGCAATTTTATGCTAAAGTGGACTCAGATGATGTGTCATCAAGAGTCATGGCTACATCTGTGGCACCTCGCAGAATGGCTTGGCTCAGATGTACTAGCCTGTCACAGGATACCCAGACTAAGGCCTTGGATTTTCCTGTTGTGGGTAATTCCCTGTTTGGGGAGCAGACAGAGAATTACATGAAGAAAATGGATGAGTATAGGACCACCTATAGGAGTGCACAGGCCAAGGAAAGGCAGTCCACTCCTCAAAGGCAGCATCCCAGGGACAGGGGCAGGCCTTTTCATAGGCCTTTTTACCAAGCCCAGGCCTCCTCTTCTGCTTATGCCCAGAGGGGGTTCTTTAGAGGGAGAGGCAGAAGGGGTGCCAGCAGGCATGTTTCCACCCCTCAGCCCAAAGCCCCTGCCAAGCAGGCACCCTGATGGGGTTGCCAGGGCCGATTCTCAACTTCCTGTAGGGGGCAGGCTGGCTTACTTTGTCCAGGACTGGGAGTCTCTGACATCAGACAAGTGGGTCCTGGAAGTAGTAAGCCAGGGACTGATTCTCAGCTTCAAAAAGTTTCCAAAGATGAGAACCAGATCCTTTCCACCTGCAAATCCACCAGAGGCACTTGCCCTAGAGGCAGAGGTCTCTTCCCTCCTGGCTCTCAGAGCTGTGGAAAGGGTTCCACCCCTACACCAGGGCAAAGGGCTGTACTCCAGGTACTTCCTTACCCCAAAAAAGACAGGAGAATGGCGGCCCATCCTGGATCTCAGATACTTAAACAAGCACCTTTTAAAACCAAAATTCAAAATGGTGACTCTGGGAATTATTCTACCCTCTCTAAGGCCAGGGCACTGGCTATCATCCCCGGACCTCAAGGATGCCTACTTCCATATTCTCATCAGAAGCTCCCATCGAAAGTACCTTAGGTTCGAGCTGCCCTCAGGCCATTACCAGTTCAGAGCAATGCCCTTTGGCCTCACCTCTGCTCCAAGGGTATTCACAAAATGCCTGGCAGTAGCAGTTGCTTCTCTAAGAAGGCAAAGAATTGCCATCTTCCCTTACCTGGACGACTGGCTCATAGTGGGCCAGTCCCCAGACCAAGTCAGGTTACACCTACAGATAACTCGGCAACTGCTCACCTCTCTAAGTTTCCTCCTGAATCTCTCAAAGTCAGTTCTAGAGCCCGTCCAGCTCCTCACCTTCATAGTTGCAGAACTGAACACAGAGAAAGCCAGAGCCTTCCTTCCTTTGTACAGGGCAAGGACCCTGGTGTCTCTGGCCTCCTCATTCACCCTGCAGGTGTCTCGACCAGCAAGGCATTTTCTACAGCTCCTGGGGCACATTGCTGCTTCTACAGCAGTAGTGCAGGGAGCCAGATTTCAGATGAGGGACATTCAGTTCCATTTGAGAGCCTTTTGGTCTCAAAGGAAAGACCCTCTAACCAAATTGATCCCAGTGACTCGAACCCTGATCCAGGCCCTACAGTGGTGGCAGGATCAGAGCAATCTCAGACAAGGGGTTCTTTTTGTCACTCAGTCTCACTCCTTAATCCTTACTACAGATGCATCCCTCTTGGGGTGGAGAGCTTACATGGACGACCTCACCACCCAGGGGTTGTGGTCCCCTCAGGAATCTCTGCTCCACATCAGTCTGTTGGAACTCAGAGCAGTTTTTCTAGCACTTCAAGCTTTTTCCAAATCTGTTCAGAACAAAGTTGTACAGGTCAGAACAGACAACACCACCACAATGTGGTACATCAACAAGCAAGGGGGCACTCGGTCTACGGCCTTGTGCACTGAAGCAATGAAGTTGTGGTCTCTGGCTTATTCCCTGAACACCTCCCTTATGGCAGTTCACCTCCCAGGCAAGGACAATGTCCTGGCAGATGCTCTCAGCAGGATTTTCCAGGGCCATCACAAATGGTCACTGGACCCCCTGGTCTTGGAGGTGGTATTTGCTAGATGGGGCACCCCTCAGATAGATCTTTTTGCAGCCCCAGCCAATCACCAACTTCCCCTTTTTCGCTGCAGGCCCCCAGTGTTGGGCTCAGTCACTCTGGATGCCTTAGTTCTCAATTGGGAAGGGAAGTTTCTCTATGCTTTCCCTCCCTTCCCTCTTCTGTTCAAAGTGCTAGTCAAAATCAGATCTCAACCCTGCAAGATTATCCTGATTGCTCCAGATTGGCCCAGACAACCCTGGTATCCACTTCTACTGTCCTTAGCAGTCCATCTTTCCCTGTGTCTTCCCAGGAATCACAACCTGTTAACCTGTGCTCAGGGGGAGGGTTTGGTACCCGAACCTCAAATCTCTCAATCTCAAGGCCTGGCTCTTGAAGAGTTAGAGTTTGCTGGTTTACACCTCTCCCAAGGTGTAATGGATATCCTGAAGGCTTCTAGAAAACCTTCCACCAGGGCTACTTATAATTCCAAATGGAAGAGATTTTCCTTATGGTGCTCTGGAAAGCATATTTCCCCAGAATCTGCTGATTTACCCACAGTCCTGGATTATATGGTCCACTTAAATACCTTGGGGCTGAGGCCAGCTACCTAAAAGTGCATCTGGCAGCTGTGTCTGCTTTTATTTCAACAGGTGAGCCCTCTTCTCTTTCAGCTCACCCTGTTTTCTCCAAGTTTTCAAGGGATTGCTTCACACCAACTCTCCATTCAGGGACCCTGCCCGCATGGGACTCTTAATGTTTGCATTGCTCAGCTTATGCAACCTCCTTTGAGCCTTTGTCTTCAGCAGAGCTTAAGTACTTGACTTGGAAGACTGTGTTTCTGTAGCCATCACTTCTGCCAGGCGCATAAGTGAGTGCAAGCTTTATCAGTGGAGCCTGATTGTATCTCCTTTCATAGAGATAGTGGTCCTCAGGACTAACAGGAAGTTCTTGCCTAAGGTGGTTTCAGATTTCCACCTTAATCAATCTATATCTCTTCCAGTGTACTTCACTGACCATTCCTCCTCTGGCGAGAGAGGCTGCACAACTAGATGTGAAGAGGCCTTAGTTACTACATGAGCGTACCAAGGGTCACAGGTTTGACTCCTCCGACTGTTCCTCACTTATGGTGAGGTTGGTAAAGGAAACCTGCCACTAAAGATCCATTGCCAGGTGGATTGTCTCTTGTATCCAGTTTTGCTATGAAAAACTGGGTAAGGGTTCCTCCCTCAGGCCTGAGGGCTCACTCTCTGCCAGAGGTACAGCTGCCCCTGGCTGCTGCCAGGGACATCCTATTCTAGAGATATGTCAAGCAGCTACCTGGAAAACAGTTCATAATTTTTACCAAGCATTACTCCTGGATATCCAGGCTAGGAGTGATGCTCGGTTTCAACACAGCTGTGCTTCAGAGCCTATTTCTAAGTAGGTTCTGTCCCTCCTCCATGGAGGTACTGCTTTGTAGTCTGCATATGTCATAATATAGCAAGACTTCATGTTGTTTGAAGAAAAAATTACTCACCTTAGTAATGTTGTTTCTTCTATTGGAGTCTTGCTATATTATGACCTCCCCTGCCTGCCCCTCTCAGAACCTCTGTTTTTGGGATGTGGGTGGGCAGTGCAGTGTTGGCACTTAGTAGGTGCCCACCTTGTTGTTTTCACCCCTCCTTTTTTGGGGTGACTTGGTGTTGTGTTTTTCATTTTTTGGGTCTCCTGACTTGAGTCTTTGTTTTGGGACCAAAAATTTGTTCTTATGTTTAGTAGCCAGTTGGCTAGTGTAGGTTTACAGCTTCCACACAGGACCTCAGTGAGTTTAGCTCGTAAAGATCTGACGGTTTGAGTTTGAAGAACAACAGACAGAGTTTCAACCGAGCTCGAGCTCAGCGTTCCATGCCTGGCATGGAAAGTTAACTTTCACCTCCGGAGCAGTTCGAAGGTTGGGACTCACTGCATATGTCATAATATAGCAAGACTCCAATAGAAGAAACAACATTACTAAGGTGAGTAATTTTTTCTTCTGTCTCTATCCTTAAGTCCGACTATTCCATTCCTGTTCTTTCTTTTTTCCTTGTACATATCTAAAAAAGTGTTTATTCCCTGCCTTAACTCCCTGTGCCAGCCGAAGCCCTGTTGCAGCCTGGCCATGGCTGATCTAACAGGACTTTTCGCCTCCTTATTCTTCTGATTGTAAACTTCCCATTCATTGTCCCCCATAGTTCTTTTATATTTTCTGAATGCCTCCCCTTTGGTCCTAATTGCTGTCCTGACTTGGTTAGTGAACCACATGGGGTTTTATGCCTGTTCTTTTTAGTCAGTGTCCTTGCGCGCATCTTGGTAGCCTCCAATATGGCCTGTTTTACTAAGGCAAGGCAAATTTTATTTCTAGGGCGCCCATTCCCTGAGGCTCTAGGCGCCTAACAAAACATAAAACTAAGCAATTAAGATCAAAAAACTTTCAGAATAAATAACATCTCAAATTCCAGTTTTACAGTAATTTGTTGTAATTAAAATAGACATAAAATCATTTTGTAAAAGCCTGGCTGAAAAGGTGGGCTTTTAGCCTCTGCTTGAAAATACCAGTCAAGGTGGCCTCCCGGACTGCAGATGGAAGCGTGTTCCACAGGGTCAGCCCAGAGACACTGCATGCTTGATCATCAGATGTCTTAAGCTGAACCCTGGAAACATCCAGGAGGCTCCTCGAAGAGGAACGGAGGGAGCGAACAGAGGCTGCGGGTAACAGGAGCTCCGACAGGTAGCCAGGGCCCAGTCCGTATAGGGCCTTATAGGTGAGCAAGCCCACCGTGAAAAGGACCCTCCACTTGACCGACAGCCAGTGCAGAGAACGCAAGACCAGGATCACATGACAAGACCTAGGCAGGCCCATCAGCAACCGGGCCGCTGCGTTCTGCACCAGCTGCAGCCTGCGGAGGGTCCCTCCTGTGACCCTGAAGTAAAGAGCATTAAAGTAGTCAAGCCTAGAGGTAACAAAGGTATGTACCAGTGTCGGCAGATCCTCGGATGGAACGAGGGGCTTGATCCTGGCGATGTTCCACAAGTGGTAAAAACCACTCTTTAACTACAGACGAGACTTGATCTTCAAAAATCAACCCGCTGTCTAGGATCACACCTAGGTTACGTACCCTCGGGGAAGCCACCAATAGAGCAGGCCCCAGAAAAAGACCTGTGTCCACTCCAGGCTACAAACCATCACGCTCACAACCTGACTCGATCACTAGTACCTCTGTCTTATCCAGGTTTAGTCTCAGCCAGCTGAAAGCCATCCAGTCATTAATTTTAGCCAGACAGATGTTAAGCACATCAACAGCACCGGATGTTCCGGGTGTAAATGTCAAATACAGCAGGGTGTCATCTGCATAAGAGTGAAGCTCCATGCTGTTTCTGTGCTGCGTCTAGCCTGAAAACCTGACTGAAATTGCTCATTGGTGTCGAAGGACACGAGGCGATCCTCAAGTTGCTGTGCCACCAATTTCTCAACAACCTTGCTCAAAAATGGCAGGTTGGAGGAGATCTAAACATGCCAGATGTTGAGTGGGACCATCCCCCTAAATGCCTTCTACCTCGAGATGTTCATGTATCTTTGCCAGTTTGCTTCTGACCACTTCCCTCATTTTGCGGAAGTTAGCCCCTCTAAAGTTTAAAACTTCTGTCCTGGACTGAGATTTTACTGCCCCTAAGGCCAGCTCAAACCACATAGAGTTATGGTCGCTGTTGGCCAGCTAACCCCAGTGGCACTTACTACCTCCGAATATGTGAGGACCACTCCCAAGATGATGTCCAGTCTAGTCAGAGTATTAACTAGTTGTGTAAGTAGGCAATCTTGTAGGGCACCAACCACTTTTTGACTTCTAGAAGAACCAGCCACTGGGATGTCCCACTCAACATCTGGCATGTTTAGATCTCCTACTACCACTGTTTTCCCCTTTTTGTGTTGCACCTCGGATTTCCCCTAAAAGCTCTTCGTCCCTGCCCTCAGCCTGTCCCAGAGGTCCAATACTACCCCATGTGGATCCTTTCTCCCGTTTCCAAGCTAAGTTGCACCCACAGGGATTCCACACGCTCCTTTTTGTTGAAATCTACTGAGATGGCATTAATCCCTTCCCTTACATATAGTGCGACCCTTCCACCCCCCACCCTTCCTTCTGTCCTGCCTGAATAGGGTGTAGCCCGGGACCAAGAGGTCCTGGTCATTTTTCTCTGAGGCCCAAGTCTCCGTAATGGCCACCAGGTCTACTCTGGACTCTGCCATCAGTGCTTGCAGGTCACTTGATTTGTTACCTAGGTTTCTGGCATTGATGTATACCCCATTCCATAGTCCAGTTTCCCTGCTCTTTCTTCCTACTTTTGGTTCCACCTTCTGGTCTGTGGCTGCATGGCCCCTTGAATTCTTCTTTTGTTCCCCTCAGTCATGGGGGAGAAATTCCTGCTTGTGGGAGAGTGACGACTAAGTTCCTATCAATAGTGCAGTCTCTGATAGGTTCCCTCGCTTTAGACAATTCTCTGGATGATCTACTTTTACTGGTAAATAACGAAACAGTACTGAAGCAGTCGGGGCCAACGGCACCCTCTATACCCAAAGCCCCTAAAATTCTGCGGCCGCAGAATTTAACGCCGAACTTGCAACCTACCGCAGAGAATTTGCAGTGCTGCAGAATTCACTTTTCTTGGTGATTCTTTTATTAATATTTACAGTTTTTCCACAGCGCCTGGTTCCCTTCCCCTCTTTTTTTATAGTGGGTTGGCATGAAAAATGAGTCTTGAAATATCGCCACTGTTCTGATTGTTCCATTTCCAAAGGGACCTATATAATAGTTAATGACAGAGCTGCAGTCTGCACACAGAAATGAACAGTCATTTATCTACCACTGCTCCCACTCCCTGAGGACGTAGCACAGCACATCAGGTACTGTGATATTTGTTCAACCTGTACTACAGCCTAATAAAATTTTCAGTCTTAAGTTGTTACAGTGGAGCCAACATAAATACTTGACAATGGCATAGATCTGTTAAATGAATACCTTTCTTTGTACAGATTTATTTGTGCCTTTAAGGTATAGGGAAGCCATCTAAAATGAATAACTGGTAAAATGAATGAACTTGTCTTAAAAAATAAATATAAGAATTATTCCCAGAAATGTGGAATATAATGACGTAGAGACCTGTTGAAAGAACAGACCCGTTAAATGAATAATTGTACTGAACTACTTTTTGTCAGGATTATTGCTTACATGTTATCATGGGTTGATAGAATTACTTAAAAGTAATAAAGAAACATTGGGCCCTGTGCACAATGCCAGTGCGGCATGCATACGCACCTGCATGTATACGTGCCGCGTACACAACCCAGCAGCAGCAGCATGCACAACGAGTACACAAGCCGCTGCACAGGCGCAGCAGCGCCACCCTAAGTGTGGCGAGCGGTCGTCGCACACGGGTCAGGCCGCATAACAGATGCATGTGAACACACTCAGTACATGCATGAATGTGCGGCGCAATGCCGTGTGCAGGCTGCGCACACATACGCATGGCCAAGGGCTGTTGTAAGCTGCCACGTAAGTGGATATGCCAGCAGAAGGAACACACCACGCCAATGGGGCAGACACACATCCGCATGCGAGGGGTTAGCTGCGCCCGTGTGTATCACTGCTGGTACCCGACCACCACGTAACACAGCCGGCACACGACCCCAAGGGCGGGTAAGGCATGCCAGCACAGGGGAGGTGCAAGCAGCCCGCTGCACACAGGCAAACACAGCGCCAGACAGGGATGTGCGGTGCCCTGACTGTGACGCAACGATGTGGCACTGCTGCAGACATGCACACCCGTCAAGCCACGACAGCATGGCAAGGGGACACACGACGTTGCCCGCTGACAGGCGCCCCCCTCCCCCAGGGCTGGCACAGATGGCCATCACCCATACGCACACAGGCATAGAGCAGCCCCTCGGCACGGCCATGCCCACTGCAGTGGCGGAAGGACAACAGCCCCCCCAAAGTGGTATCCGCCAACACCCACCCAACCAGCCACACTCACCCACCAGGTCACACATACACACACACACACACACACACACACACACACACACACACACACCACACACACGAGACAATGAACAGACATGGAGGTATGAAAACAGCCATTTACATGTCAGATCAGTGCAAAGCACAATACAGTAAAGCCTCAGGGATGGCAACAGCCCACAGCATTCCCCACCCGCAACAGTGCCCCACCAACACGAACAGCAGGTACCCCCACCCACCCTCAGTTCATTGTTGCCCCCACGGGGACCTTGCCAGTGGTGCCATGACAGTCGCTAGACCTTTGCCACTCCTTGCACACTTCTGGTACGGCCATCTGTCCTCTGAGTCCTCGCTGCTGGGGCTGTCCACAACGTCTTCCACCCTTCTGGGCGATGGCACACGGAGGAGTACCATCCCCGACAAAGGAGGCGATCAGCACTGAGAGACTGGCCAGCGGGGCACCCACCCACCCCCAGCCTGAACCTGGGCCATCACCACCCAGCACACATACACAGATGATGTTGCACTGGTCCAAACCCAAGCCAGTGTGACCTGCAGAGCCGCAGTGACCGTAACTCATTGGTGGCATGCAACGCCAGAGGCAACCATACAGGGCTGCAGCTGTCGCTGTATCCACCACAGCGTGCCGGCAGTCTGTGGCACACTGGCAATCCCCAGGCCCTCCACCGTCCACCTATCTCCCCCCCCCTTGCCCAAAGACTCACTGTGTGCAACACAGGCAACACTCACTCACCCTGGATAGCACTGTGACCCGCCACAGTGTGCCCTTCTCCACTGGCCTCGTAATGCGGTTGGCCCTCCACCTCTGTCCGCCACATGTAGCGCAGCCACCTCCACTGCCAGCACCGGTGATAGAGCCCTTGGGGGTGCACCACCATCATGGTGGCACCATCTGCCTACACCTGCTGCAGGAGCTCCAGCACATGGGGCGTACCCATGACGTCCTGTATGGGGAAGGAGAGGGAGACACAAGAGGGAAAGAGATGTCAGTACACAGTGACAGGCAATGGCCCACATGCCAAAACAACACACACACATGGCATGCGAGGGGTGCTCACCGGTCGATGGCCCTGGCCATCCCACCAAGTCCCGTAACCATTGCTCTCACAGCAGGACCACTTGGCCACCCTCCACAGCTGCTGTGGCAATTGCTCCATTCTGATGCTGTGTCCGCATGTGCGGGCCCGTGCCCTTATAAACACTCCCAGTGCCATGGCCTGTGCATGTGCCACACGGTGTGACACATGCCATCCACCAAGGCTTGTTGTCGCACGTGCACTACAACCTGGCCCACCGTGATGGCATGCAGCCAATAGCTGGTGTGGCTGCATCAGAGTGCAATCACGGGTGGCCCGCATGCATGTGTGCCACACAGCACAGCTGCGGACAGTGCCCAAGCACACCACTGGGTGGGGGCGGACAGCACGCGTGTGGCTATTCATGTGTGGGAGGGCTTCACATCGGCTGCTATCCCGCTGTGTACGGTGAACGGTGGGCATGGTGTTGTAACCATGGCACAACCAGGACAGGTGCAATGTGCCGTGCCACACCAGGCCTTGCATGTACTGTGATGCCATTATGTTGTGTGAGTAGGGGTAGGACATGTCACTAGACACATGCTGTGATGCCACCTGTGCATTGACGCATATGCCCACCACTGGTCCATTCCTTGGCGATAGTACCGTCGTGGCATGTGCACCCTCACTGCCATGCATCGCGTGCCACACACAATATGGGTCACTGTCCCAAATGCACCCCAGACATAGTGGGCCGACACAGTGCACAAGCGCGAGGCCATGCCTGCGGGTCGTGCAGCGTGTTCAGGGGTCATGAACAGCACGTTCAAATGTTAGTGTTGGTGTTTCATGCTGTCCGCTGCCCATCAACTGTGATCATGGGGTACGCACGCCCCATTGTCTGTCAATCCGTACATAGCGCAGCACGGGCGTCTGCAGACATGGCTGACATTGGACCCCATGATGAAATGGGACTGAGGGTGCAGGTCAGCAGTGGCACTGCCGTGCTGCTGCCCCTGGCTGGCGTTTGGTGACAGTGCATATGTGCCACTGTGCTAAGCCCCTGTACCATGACAAGGTAGCCAATTGAACAGGGGACTGCCCTCCCCGCCACTGCATGGGCCTTCCTGTCCCTGTGGAGTGTGCCCACCACCACCGTATGCCATTGTGTGCATCCACGTGTGTCCCTGTTTCCGCGTCATTATGTGTGTGTGTGGGGGGGGGGTGCGCACCCATGTCCTGGTGCCGCGCCATGCATCTCTGCGCCACCTCAGTGTCCCTTAAGTCTGTGGCGATGCGTATGGGGCAGCCTGCTCATGTACCCTGGACCGCGTCTCCTGCCTGCGTGCTGGTCCAGGTGCCCTGCTGCCCCTGTGCCATGGTGCGGGCAGCATTGGTGTTTCCCCTGCCGGTGTGTTCCCAGGCCCCTCACTGGCCGATGGACCATCGCCATGCTCGTCCTGTGAATGTGCATCCTCCGCGATGGTGTCCTGTGTGCCTGGTGATATAGTGTCCTCCGATATGTCCCCTTCCTCGCACTGGCCCTGTGGCGTGCAGTTGTCACTGGTCATCCCCTTTCCATTTGCACTGATGGCCACGCATGGTGCCATTCCGTCAGCGTGGCTGTGCATCCCATGGCCCTTGGTGTGCGGTGAGGCCATGTTGCCTTGCCATGTCGGTGGTCCCCAGGCTGCAACTCCACCGTGCACTCCTGCGCACTTGCCATCCATGACACGTCGAGCCCCATGGCACGAATTACGCTGGTCAGCTCTACTGTGGATTCAGTGAGTCTGCGCTGTGCCTCCAGCCTGTCACGCTCCAGCTGCCTCAGCTCATCGTACTGTGTGTCTGGTATTACAGTGGCCCATGATGGCCGGCTGCACCCTGTGGGTCTGCTGGATGAACCCTCATCCCCGCTGTCTACCCCTGCACATCCCGTGGTCTGCACCATGCAGCATATTGCCCATGCACATGGTCCCTGTGCTGCAGACCTCCTGTTCCTGCTACCGTTGCTCACTGCGCGTGTGGGGGCATGTGTCCCCAGTGCAATTGTCGGGTGCCTCCTCTGCCACTGTGTCCCCTTCATCGCTCTCCATGGCATGGGTGGTGTCATCATCAGAATCATGCCGCCCATCCTCAGCTGGCTGTGCCGGACCTGTTGGGGAAACTTGAGGGGGTTGTTTACTGTGCTGCGGCATGTTTCATGGCTGTGTACCTGCTGTGTGTCTCCCCCATACTCACCTGCGATGTTGTCCTCCATTGCCTGCCCACGCCATCTCTCAGGGGCTGCAGTGGGCTGGCTCCCTGCTGGCACTCTGTCTGTGTGTCCGTGCTCCCTGGCATGCTCTGTTGGCACAGCGCATTCATGTTAGTGGACATCGCAGCCAGGCACTTGTGCCCCTGTACGTGGTGTGCAATTTTGTGCAGTACTCACCGGCTTGTCTGTCAATGCCCTCAACCACACCATGGATACTGATGGCCGTGAGTGTGTCCACCATCATCCTCTCCACTGGTGCCAGCTGGCTGTCCAGGGTGGGAGAGCCACTGACAGTGCCCCTTTGTGATCGTGCACCCTCAGCCACCTTGCGCTTCACAGTCGTGCACAGATCCCTCCATTTGTGCTTGATTGCCATGAGGGTCTGTGCGTCCAGCTCTGCGGCGTTCACGGCCACCTGTTCGTCCAACCACAGGCGCGCCTTCACATCCAAGGTGGTTGTTGGGGCCAGCGTACTGAATAATCGGGCGTGGTTGGCACTGACTTCTGTCACCATGCCCGCCACCTGTGCCCCCGTGATGTCAGAGGCCCGGGATCTGCCTGCACCGCCACCACATGCGCCTCCGGTTGCCTGCCCTGCCAGCTGGCAGGCGTTCTCTGACACTGCCTGTCCCTGCGTGCCAGTCTCCACATCTGTCTCCCATTCTGCCATCCTTCTTCCGACTGCTCTGCAGTCCACATTCATTTCCACATCTGCGCGGTGGGCGGGGACTTTGTCCTTTTATGGTGGGGTCGCGTAGCTGGGGGCGGCCTACATGGCATGCTACATGCCGTCCATGGATCCGCACGCCAAGGTTGTGCACTTCACGTTTTGGTTGGTGCATGCCAAGTCTTGCCTGGTCCTGCATGCCACGCAAACCTCACATTTGCGCACTTTTCACGCACATTCGTGCATAGGGCCTATTGTGTGCACGGCCACCTGTTGGGCCAGCAGGTAGTATGTTGTGTTGACGTGCTGATGACTCAAGTTCAAGGATGAGCTTGTGGAGCTGGCTGGGCAGCAGGAGGATTGGGGGAGGGCAGCACTGTCACACACCACCGCGCCAAGCCTGGGAAGGTATGGTGCAGTATTTTGTTGTATGGGTGACACCTTGTGACAGGCCGAGGAGCTTTCCCTCACTTGAGGTTTGTGCGTGTGTCATGGCCGGACGGGGTGACATAGTGTGTCTGGAGAAGTGGGTTGGCAAGAAAAATGAGTCTTGAAATATCGCTACTGTTCTGTTTATTCCATTTCTAAAAGGACCTGTACGAATGAAGATACAGTTCCACGATCACAAAAAGGAAAATGTATTTTTTTTTTTTAAACTGCATTAGAAACATAGAAGTTGACGGCAGATAAGGACCACAAGGGCCATCCAGTCTGCCCATTTCTTTTTCTACCTTATAAATGTGCCACCGGCCTTTGCTCTGTCAATGACCTATCTATTCAAACTCATCTGTATTGCTTCCTTATGCCTATCCCATGCCTGTTTGAAGCCCTGCACTGTATTCATATCTACCACTTCCTGAAGTAGACCATTCCATGCATCCACTACCCTTTCTGTGAAAAAGAACTTCCTCACGTTACCCCTTAATTGTCCTCCCTCTAATCGCGTGCTGTGTCCTCTTGTCCTGCTATTTTTCTTATATTGAAACATGTTAGACTCTTTCACCTTGTTAATGCCCTTAGGGTGTTTGAATGTTTCGATCATAACAGCATTACAGATTGCAGATAAATATATAACTAAGCAGTATACAGTGAGGAGGACCTCATGAGTGGCCTAAACAGCATGTGTGTATAGAAAAATAATGTGTCACACAAGGTCCCCTCTTTGTATTTCATTTATGCAGTAGGATAGGACCTTAAGTGATTTTTAATTTTTTTTAAATAATATTTCTAAAACTCTCTGGGTTTATTTTTTTGAACTAGTGGTACTGTGTGTCCCCACCCCCAACCCCCCCATCCTGTTTGCCATTGCCATGAATGTGGTGTCAGAATGACAGGCCGATGCTGTGATGTGGCAGTTCATTGGTGCTGCAGAACTTCCGCAGAAATTACAGATCACCACCACAGAAGGTCTGCAGCAAATGGCAATCCTGCCGCAGAACTTGGTCCCAAAGTTCTGCAGAAAAATCAGGGCCTTGTTTATACTGTCGGTGCACAAGACCCCATGTCTTGATGCCATGGTCATGCAGCTAGTGAGTGTCCGTCTCAGACATTCTGGTTCCCACAGGGGATCCTATTGCCTGCGACTCTTAAGACCAAAGAGTGTAGCTCTATGGAGAAGATGATCTAGAGGATCAAGAATTATGGTTAAGTAACTTTCTTTTTTCATGAAATGATAAACTGAAAAAATGATTACAGTTATTGTAATGTCACAATATTATGGCAGCTTGTGTGGGATGTGTTTGGAGAACCCTCAGCAACCTACATTTTGGAAAAAATTGGGGCAGTGAACTGAAAAACTGAATTTATCAAAATTTATTGCAGTATGTCATGAAAAACGTTTATTGTGATCTAGGAAAACAGTTAACAGACATACTTTCTGTGGTAGCAATAAAAATTATTGTGGTTGTCATGACATTCCTAGTTGTGTGTATTTTGTTGCTGAATGCTACTTTCATCCAGTACCCCTGTGAAAAGACGACTTAAATTCTCATTAAGTAATTCCTCGTCTAAGCAAGCATTTGTCAATGCTGAATGTTTGCTTGCAGATATTAGCATTGGAAATGCAGGAGTTGGATAGATGCAGAATAGGAATGGCAGTGAAGTATTGAACTCACGCCAACCCCAACTCCACCCTGCAGAGATGGGCAGGCATTGGGGTGTGCCATTGGGTTATGTCACCTCACCCCTATCCTGCAGACAAGTGTTGAGGTGTGCCTTGGGATGCTCGGCTTTACAGTTGCCCCATTCCATAAGGACATGTGCTGAAATGGGTGCAGTATAGGAGAATGGGGTGAACTCTGGGGTTGAAGAGTCCAAGGCACACCTTGATGCCTGTCACTGGCTTCAGGGTGGGGGTGGAATGGCGTGAGTATTACAGCCAGCAGTCCAAAGGCACACCCCTGACACCTGTCAGTCTGTACAGGGTGGGACGTTGTGGTTAGAAACCCTAACGCCCCGGACGTTTGTTGGTATTTGCACTCCAGATTTTCAACATGGCCTTTTTGTGACCCCACCTCATGAAAGCATTTGGGACCTCTGCTCATGAACAGTGGCACTATGAGTTTGTGAAACTGTCCCGAACATTGATTTCGTACAGCGACCATGCCATTCTGCGCCAGATGTGCGAAAACACAGTTCAGGCAGGATGTGAAAAATAACAGCTGTACCATTCATAGGGGGGTGTGAAGAGATGGCAATGTTGAAAATCTGGAGTGAAAATATTAAAAAGTGCTTTCGCACTTACGGCGTGTATGTGGAAATTTCATAGCATACGCTCGTAGCACAGCCATTTGTAGATTATTTCACCAAATTTTCAACATAGGCATTTTGTGACCTCTGCTTATGAACAGTCACTATGATTTTCTTAATGTGTCCCGAACATTGATTTCCCAAAGCAACCGCACCATTGTGCTTCAGATGTGCGAAAACACATTTCGGCTAGGATGTGAAAAATGACAGCTGTACATTTCATAAGAAGGTGTGCAAAAATGACAGTGTTGAAAATCTTGAGTGAAAATATTACAAATTCTCGAAGTTACGAGTGTGCGTGGAACTGCACAATGCACACTCAGAATATAGTCATTTTATGGATTTTTTGTTACTAAATTTTCAACATAGGTATTTTGGACTCTCCGCTTATGAACAGTGTCACTGATTTTCTTAATCTGTCCCGAACACTGATTTCCACAGCGGCCACGCTTATTGTGCGCGGATGTGCGAAAACACATTTCAGCCAGGATGTGAAAATGACAGCTGTACTGTTCATAAGGAGGTGTGGAAAAATAGCAATGTTGAAAATCTGGAGTGAAAATATTACAAATTCACAAAGTTACAAGTGTGCGTGGAAACTGAACAGCACACTCGTAACACAATAATTTTAGGAATTTTTCACGATTTGCAACATAGGCTTTATGGGAGCCCACCTCATGAACAGTGACACAGTCATCTCATTAGTCGATCCCGAAAGACGATTCCACCTAGTAACCGTGAAATCACCTTTCAGGACCGAATAACCAGATGACAGTGACTGAATTCATGAGGTGGGGTCCCAAGAACCCTATGTTGAAAATTTGGTGCCAAAATTCATAAAAATGGCCAAGATATCCCCTTAAGTTAAAAAAAAAAAAACATGCCATTCTACAGCTTACCAGCATTTCTTCAATTGGTGGTCGGCTTTGAAAGTGCAGACATGTTCCTGCTCCACCAAAGATTGTCGCGCCGGCCCGGAGGTAAGTATGGGGGTAGGGGGTGTGGGGAGGTCGGGTGCTCAGAGGGTGGGTGTGGGTTGGGGGAGGGGTCACCGGAGACAACGAGGGACCGTTTTTTCTTTTACAGGTTTAAAAAAAAACAACATTGCAGGAAGGTTTTTCCTTTACAGCTTTGTTTTTGGTATACTGGGGTGGGCTCCCAGTGTGCCACCTGTACTTTATGGGTGGGGACTGAAGCCGACGGGGTTGGGGCCCCTGTCGGCACAGAAAACTGGTCTGTTTTTGGGGGCATGATGCCAAGGGAGATTGGGCACCCCCTCGGCATACAAAACTTTTACATGGACATTATGCCGACAGGGATTGTGCTCCCCCATTGGCAAATGAACTGGGAAGGGGGCATGCCGACAGGGGAATTGGGCACCCCATCAGCTTTCATGGAGATTGTGAGAGGCGGACAGCAACAGCCGCCACCATGTTTATTGAAATGGGACACCAGTCAAGGCAGGCTGTGATTCGCCACTGGAATCAGGGACCACCCCTGCAGCAAAAACTGCTGTTTGTTAAATGACGGGGTGCTCCCTGATTGCAGTGGCGAATTTCTTTTAAGTTGGTGGCACGCTGAAATACTGCTGTCATCGACCGCATGCTCCTCTTTTGGCACCACAGAGACTAGCCCCAAAAAGCACTGCCAGCATTGGCCACAACACTGCAGCACCTCGACAACCCACTACTCCAGCATGCTGCTACATGTTTCTTGCGCACACGCATGCGCAAGTAAACATAAAAAGGTTTTAGAGTCCTCTGTTTTAAACCGTGTCCATTTTTATGTTTGTTTGCGTGCGCAGTGCACAAGAAACATATTGAGGTAGTAGAGCATTGCAGAGGTGTGGCAGTGTTGTGGCCAAGGCAGCAGAATGGGTGCGTCCCTCGGTCACCAATTCAGAGTGAGTGCCGCACTTGAAAGAAATCTGCTGCTGCAGTCAGGGGCAGTTTGTCATTGCAGCATCAGCTCCCCTCCCTCCCACCCAGGCACACAGTAGGACAACAAATTTAAATGTTAGCTCCCTCCCACTGCTGCTGCCCGCCCTGCACCCTCCATTCCCCGTTGCACCGGCATAATAATGAAACCCTCCCACTCCTGCTGCCTGCCCTGAACCCTCCATTCCCTGCACTGGCATAAAACCTTCCCACTGCTGCTGGCCGCCCCCCACCCTCCATTCTCTATCGCACCGGCATAAACCCTCCCATTGCTGCTGCTGCTGCCTGCCCTTCACCCTCCGTTCTCCGTCACACTGGCATAAAACCCTCCCACTCCCTCCTACTGCTGCTGCCCACCCTGAACCCTCCATTCTCAATCCCTGCTGACACCGGGATGCCCTCCCACTGTCAGATGCACCAGCCCCCGTGCCCCTATGTTGTCAGCCGACCTCGGGTGCCCAGTTCCCAGGTCGGCATTGATCTGTCTCCCCCAGTACTATGGCACACTGGGAGCCAACCCCAGTGTGCCAAAATGCGTTTTGTTAATATTTCACCTGTAAAAAGGAAAACGGTCCCCCTATGTCTTTTTTTTTTTAACCTGAACAAAAAAAAAAGAAAACAGTCCATTGTCATTCCTGCCAGCCCCCAACCTGCACCTTCCCTCTGCACACCCCACCTCCCCGCACCTTCCCCTCACCCATACTTACCTCCGGGGGGTTGGGAGCAATGATCTTCTGTGGACCAGGAACATGTCTGCACTCTTCAAAGACCAACCAGGAACTGAAGAAATGACGGTAAGCCCTATAATGACAGTCTGTGGAGGTTTTGAACTTAGGTTGATAGCTCAGCCAATTTTTGGAGTTTTGGTCCCAAATTTTAAACATGGGGTTCTTGGGATGCCACCTCATTAACACTGGCACTGTCATTTTGTTTCTCGGTCCCAAAAGGTGATTTTGCGGTCACTGCACGGAATCACCTTTTGGGACCAGTTATTGAAACGACAGTGCCACTGTTAATGAGGTGAGGTCCCAAAAAGCACTTGTTGCAAACTTGG
Organism: Neoceratodus forsteri; assembly: GCA_016271365.2. NCBI lineage: Eukaryota > Metazoa > Chordata > Ceratodontiformes > Ceratodontidae > Neoceratodus > Neoceratodus forsteri. The sequence goes on from CM057456.1 coordinate 350,718,066, forward strand.
TGAAAAACTCCAAAAATTACTGCATTACGAGCATCTGTTGCGCAGTTTCTACGCACGCTCGTGACTTCATCAATTTTTAATATTTTCACTCCAAATTTTTAACATTGCCATTGTTTCACACCCCCTTATGAACAGTACAGCAGTCATTTTTCACATCCTTCCCGAAATGTGTTTTTGCACCTGTGGCGCAGAATGGCACAGTTGCTGTGCGAAATCAATTTTTGGGACAGATTAAAGAAATCACAGTACCACTGTTCATGAGGGGAGGTCCCAAAAAGGCCATGTTGAAAATTTGGTGAAAACATTCCAAAAAATGACCACATTTCGAGCGTACGTTGCTTCACTCCAGATTTTAAACATTGCCCTTTTTTCACACCTCCTCATGGACAATACAGCTGTCATTTTTCACATCCTGCCTGAAATGTGCTTTCGCACCTGTGGCGCTGAATGACACACTCACTGTGCGAAGTCGCTTTTTGGGATTGAGTAACGAAATTATACTGCCATTGTTTATGAGGTGGGGTCCCAAAAGCCCATGTTGAAAATTTGGAGCAAAAATACCAACAAACGTCCGGGTGTTAGGGTTTCCAACTGTAACGCCTGCCCTGTACAGACTGACAGGCGTCAGGGCATGTGACTTGGGGTCGTTGGCCATAATGCTTACGTCATTCCACGCCCCACCTCCACCCTGCAGCCACTGACAGGCATCGAGGTGTACCTTGGGATCTTCGGCCCTAATGTTCACCCCATTCTCCTGTACTGCACCCATCTCAGCTTATTTCCTTATGGAATGGGGTGAGCGTAAGAGCCAAAGACCTCAAGGCACACTGCGACACCTGTTGGTGTCTGCAGGGTGGGATGAGGTGGAATGGCGTGCGTGTTATGGCAGATGACCCAAAGGCACACCTCAATGCCTGTCGGTCTCTGCAGGGTGGAGGTGGGGGTTGGCGCTACTTCAATACTTAACTGCCATTCCTATTATGCATCTCTCTATAACTCCTGCACTACCAATGCCAATACCGGCAAGGAAATATTCGGCATTAACAAATGCTTGTTATACATGCTTTTGAGTCCTCAGATTCACCATCTATGGTTGTAGCCATACTTTTAAGTGTAAAGATTTGTTGTGTGTTATAAATGGGCTGTTGCAGAAGTAATAAAGCAGTGACCCTCTCATTTTTGTTTTGCAGGTTGTCACCATGGGGCTTTTCCGTACAATTGCACTTTTCTATCTAGGAAGTTTTGACAGCATAGTCCGCCGTTGTATGATGCAAAGGGAAAAATGTGCAAGTTCAGATAAGACTGAATAGTCCATTCCATAGACTGCCATGCAGATTGGACTGCGGAACGGAGATGGTTTGTTGGTAAATGGGGCTGCCTTAACCCAAAGGATTCCATGTAATGTTACATTTTACCGACTGACACAGTCAGTCTGTGAAAACGTAAAGAAGACTTGAGGCCTCAAAACAACAGGCACAACACCAGGAAGTGACAGTGCTGGGCAAAGGGAAGCAAATTCAGTGGCTGAAATCTAATGGTGACTTAATGGAGATTATGTATAACCTAACAAGTCAGATGTGCTTCCACGAGAGAAATGTTAAGGTGTCTTCATATTTTGTACTGTAATTCTGGACAATACAGTATATTTATCTAATCCTGTGGTGGTAATCGCTGTGTACTAGTAATGGGTAATATGACTTTTCTATGCTTCTAGCAGTTTAGTAAAGCTGCTTGCTGGATTATTTTGCCCCTTACATGTTGCTCTGACTCTAAATTGCACCTGTGCACATTTTTCTAATCTGCCTGCACTAATTATGGGAGGACAGATGCCAGTGTAAATAATCTTCTACAGTGCTGTGATCTGTAAAATGTGGGTCACTACTGCTCATGTTGTTGAAGGCCTGCTCTAGGAACCCCTCCTTTATAAGCTCATATTTCTAGTAAAAGCAAAAAAATCTGAACGACATTTAACTAATGAAGATTCCCAGGAAAGGTAGTATTGATCCCGAGAAAACTGAATAGCATTTGTTATGTGCTACATGATACCCATCACTGTGCAATAAAGAACACACGGACAGCTATATACTGTATAAGTTTTTTATTTATTGTGGGTCAGTTACTTCCTTCTGTTCAGTGTTATAGTGTTCAGATGTTCAAAGAAAAAGATGGTGCAAGAGAATGATCTTTTCGTTTGATAAAAGTAATTCTGAAGCTATATCAGACTGTTTCACCTAAAATGCTTTCTGCTCAATCTAACCCTTGCTTTCTTATAGTAGGTTTTAATGAGCCACCGATGCCTTCAGAATAACTTTTTTAAAACATATTTGGACACAAAGCAGCTTATATTTCTCATTGGCTCTGTATTTCATATCTCCATTATTTATTACTGAAGTCATGCATGAATATTGTTCCTTGTGGGTTCATCAGCTGCTGTTGCTTCTTCCCAGTCTGATGTAATACTCTGCTTGTGACATCACAGTTACTTCCATAGCTACAGACTGTGATGCCATAACAGCATTAGGATTTCAAGCAGTGAACGAGCTTGAGAGGCAGCTGTACTCTAAAGTATCAAGATCTTGTTCTGGGGGCAAATTCTTCAGTTATAAATAATGGAGAGGTGAAATTTCTAGATGAAATACAAGCTGAATTGTGTGTAACTATTATATTTTCCAAAGTTTTCCAGGAGGTGTGTCAGCTGCTCTTTAAGGAACACACTGAAAAACATCTCAACTGATTCATTTTAGGTAATTTATTTTATCAGAAAATAATAAATCTGTGCAAGCAACACTACTTGACATTGCTAAATGACCCCATGATCCATACTGGTTTAACATGCTGAATTGATCCGTTAATTCCAGCAGCAGTAGAAAGAGGGAACCGAAGGCTGGTATTATTTACACTGTCAAAGATCATTTGGTAAGTCAGCTGTAGGATGGAAGAATGCCATAAGGTCCTTCCAGATCCCATCCCTGCTATCTAAGCCAGGTATAACCAGTAATTTGTACTGGGCCAGAGAGAGTAGCAAAGAAAAGCCCCTTCTATCAACCTGAATTCATTTCACATCCACACTTTGGCACTTAGCCGGGCTCTGCTTCATCACAGAATATCTTCAAACTTTACTCCTCCCACCACCCAGGGTGTCATCCTCCAGCTCTGACCCATCTGATATCAGATCTTCTTTTCTGTTAGAAGGGACCAGTCCCCTTCGCAGCTCCTGTAGCATGAGAGGGAAAACAGGTTTTGAAGCATTGAGACTTTGGTGAATTGCAGAATATTTATTTTTTTGACTTATAGTGTGTGCCTCATCTTGCGGTTACCACTTTGTCAACGACTCAGTGATAGAAATGACCACAATACATGCCTTTACTGGCTAGGGGCTGACCACAATATCAAGCAGTGTCCATGCTCAGGCCAGGCTTCCTGCATTGCTGGATGTGATTCCTTCTATGTAGGCCTCAACAACAGAAATAGGCAGCTGCAAGTCGGCAGCCCAGCACCTTTCTCCAGTTGTATAATATCCTTTTTATTGTACTGTGACTACAGTGGGACAGTGGACTCTCTCCAAGCTCTTGTTCAGTGTTAGGATTATTTAAGCAATGACTGTGAGAATAAAGTTTTGTAAATAAATGCATGTATTTTCATGTGTGACAGGCCTGAAGTGGAAATCATTTACTTCAATCCTAGTGGATCATCAGCATTTATTTCCACGTTGGGCTGGTCATAAAGGTGCTGTTAACCAATGGGAGAACAACTTGCACAATGCCTGATGACATCACAGTGACGTGCTGCAGTTAAAAACAAAGCAGTGAAATCAAACAGTAAAATCTTCACTGAAATAACTAGTCTCGACAGAGAGGCATTGTCATTGTATAACTTACATATGCCATGGGCTGGCTAAAAATATCACATTTATTTTTATCTGCAGGGTTTGACCTCTACTGACCTCACTCATGGCTCTGCCACTCATGAGGTCAAAACCTGAAGATAAAAACAAATGTGATATTTTTAGTCAGCCCGTGGCATATCCCATATATCTGTTGATTTATATCCTGTTTGTCTCCTAATACATCCTAGGACTCTATTTACCTTCCTCCCTTCTGTCATGCAGGGCTCTGAATGCGTTGTCTTATTTACTACAACTGTCAGGGCTTGTTTTGCTCAGAGTCTTTCCATATTTGTCCATTTTAAGTGTACTTTTGTTGCTCATTTCTTTTTTTTTTTTACTTTCTTTTGGCCCCTTCTCTGCTCTCGGAGCCCTCTCCTTCCTTCCTCTCAACTCCATTCCACCTCCGTCGGGATCTGCCCCTAGAGTGCCCCTTCCCTCCTTGCACATTGGGGTCTGTCCCTCCACTCGGTGGTCCGGATGATCCGAGAGGCTATCATCTTGGGCTGCCGAGAGGGTTTTTCTCGTTTTCTCCCCCTATGTTGCTCATTTCTTATGTACGTTCTATGCACATAACCCTGCGTATTGCCACGTTAAACTGCATCTACCTCCTGTTCAGTAAACTAGAGATCTTACTTTGAGTTGGAGCTCTTGCAGCAGGCTATAACCATAAGGACTAAGCCGCCAGGCGCTAGGACCCCAGAAAACTTCTGGCTAGCAATCTCAGTGGGACCACCTCAGCGTCAGCCCGCCCCGACATCAGCCCGTGTGGTATAAAGGGGGGAGGCCCCAGCCCCACCTCAGTTCTTTTCCTACACGTCTGACCAGTTCACATCGGCTCCATGTCTACTACAGTCGACTGCCATTGCACGTTTACCCGCATTTCTTTTATTTTCTTTTAAAAAATAGTAATTTCTTTTCCTTTATCTCTGCATATCGTTTTCTCCGACTTCTTCAGTTGAGTGGCAGAACTCCAAGTGCGCGTGCAGCAAGCAGCTCCTGTTGAAGGATGGCCACACTGCCTCCCTCCTCCCTCCTCTCTCTGGGCCCAGACCATGATATAGAGGCCTGCCAGCATTGCCAGAGCTTCAACCAAAGGACTAGGATTCACCACCAGAAGGTTCTTAAGACCCATTTTCTTGAAAAACAACTTGCCACTATGCAGAAGCAGTCCTCTGGGAAGAGCCCCTCTTCTTCTGAGCTGAACCCCGCAACCTAAAAACCCATTCCTGCACCCTGACAACAGGCATAGGGGTAGGTCCAAGCATAGGAGTATGAGACACAAGCACTCTTCCTCTCTGTTGTCAGGCCGACGTCGCACCGTTCTTCAGGCAGACGCCGGCACAAGACCTTATCCTCCTCCGGGGACTCAACCCAAAGGTCGCTCTCACACACCGGACAACAAAGACACCCCCAGGTCCCCTCCTGATGATCCATCATTTATGGTCATCATGAGGTATATACGGGCCAGTAACAGCTGGGAGACTGAGGACATGGACCCAGAGATGCACAGGCTGGCCAAGTACCTTCGCCAAAAGGAGCCTAAGCCTTTTGTGATGCCCCTGTTGGACACCTTCCAGAACTTTACTAGGATAATCTAGAAGCACCCCTCTTCTTCTTCAGCCATATCCAAGAAATCAGATAAGCTCTATAGGTCACCCAGGGATGAGCCCTTCCTTGCTTAACAGCCAGTGACCGACTCAGTGGTCATTACTGTGGCACATGACGGGTCTGAGAGACCTAAGCACCTTAGCAGCCAGTCTTCTGCCCAAGAGTCCAAACACCTGGACCAGCTGGGCAAGAAAGTTTACACTTCCGCTACTTGCTGTATTAGGTCCTTGAATTTTCTCACCCACATGGTGCGATATCAAAATGCCCTGTGGGAAAAGAGCCTGGTGTTGGCCCAAGCTCTGCCAGATATACCACAGAAGGCAGAACTTCTGGATCTATTGAAGTTAAGCTCAGACGTTGGCACACATTTTGCATGCCCTGTTCAATACTGCTGATACAGCTGCCTGGGCAGCAGCCTCTGGTATATGTCTCCGGTGTCATTCATGGCTTCGGGTCTCTGGTTTCACCCAGGACCTAGAATCGTGGACCTCCCTTTCAAGGGATCTGTCCTTTTTGGGGATGAGGCTGAGAAGTTGATTACTCACCTGTAAGACTCGGCAGAGCTATCTGGTCAGTCCAGAAGATGTACAAGGCCAACCAGAAGTCTTTTCGGAAGCAGTACTTTCGTAAACCCTCTGGACAGCAGTCCCGAAACCAGCAGCAGTGAGGTGGTTTCAAACGCAAGGCCACCTCCCAGACCCCAGGGGGGGGTCCTCATCCAGAGCCGCCAGACCCTCCCAGGCCGCTCTGCCAACCCCTGGGCTTACCATGCACTGCGCCCCCAGCACTCCCAGCAGAAACCCTGGGAGAGGCGGTGGGGGGTCGCTTCTCCCTCTGGAGGGATGGAGCAGAATTACAGCTGACCAAGTCCTTCAAATCATAGAGAGAGGACACACATTGGAGTTCCTGGAGAGGCCACTGGATAAGCTGCCAGTGTCCTCCCACTGTCCTCAGTCTCACATCGCTCTGATCAAAGAGGGAATTCAGGCTCTTCTTCAAAAGCAGGCCACAGAGCCAGTCCCTCCATGTCAGAGAGGAAAGGAATTTTATTCCCATTTCTTCCTCGTACCCACCAAAAAAAACAGAGATCTTTGACCCATTCTGGACCTCAGTCATCTGAACAAGTACATCGATTACAAAAGGTTCAAAATCATCATTCTACCAGGCCTAATTCCCCTTTTACCAAGAAGGCTGGCTCTGCTCTGTGGGCATGCAGGATGTGTACCTTCAAATCCTAGTGTTCTAGCCCCACAGAAGATTTCTGTGCTTCCTCTTCCAGGAGCATTATTATCAGTTCCAAGCTCTGCTGTTCAGCCTGTCCTCGGCTCCCACAGTCTTCACCAAGTGCCTAGCAGTGGTGTCTGCGGCCCTCAGAAGACAAGGCCATTATGTCTTCCCTTACCTAGATGACTGGCTTCTGACAGCACCCACAAGGGTTCAGCTGTTAAGAACACTAGAAGACACCTTTATTCTCTTCAGAGAATTGGGGATCACTCTGAACTTACCAAAGTCATCCCCCTGGCCCTGCCAAAGAGTCCAGTATATTGGAGCGATACTGGACACCGTACAGGGCAAGGCATTTCTGCCTCCAGACAGAGCAGATCACCTTCTGTCCCAAGCTTAGACGGTATCATTGTCCAATCAAACTTCAGCCAGGTAATTCCTACAGATGTTAGATCACATGGCGGCAGGCATTCCAACCATCCCTCTGGCTCGTTTGCATATGAAGGTCTCCCAATGGACACTCAGGGCGCAGTGGGACCAGCGTTCAGATGACGTGAATTTACCTGTCACAGTCTCCGACCCAGTTTGTTGGACCCTGAGTTGGTGGGTAGAACCTGTCAACCTTTCCAAGGGAGTTTCCTTCAAATAGGAGTCTCTTAGGTAGGTCCTAACTACAGATGCCTCGGGACAGGGCTGGTGCACCCACTTAACAGACCAGCAGACCCAGAGGTCCTGGTCCGCTTTGGAACAGACAGTGCACTTCAATGTCCTGGAGATGAGTGGTCCTGTATGCTCTACAGGCATTTGATGGGCCTCCTCCCGGGCCATCTCCTAATCAGATGGACACTATGTCTGTGGTCTTTTACATCAACAAGCAGGGGACACTCACTTGTATCCCCTCTGCAGGGAGGCCGTGAGGGTCTGGTATTGGGCACTGGAGCACTGCCTGGAACTCACCGCCATGCATGTTCCAGGCACCCAAAACGTCTTGGCCGACAGCCTGAGCAGGTCTTGGTCCCAAGCCCACAAATGGGAACTACTCCAGTCAGTCGCAGAACAGCTGTTTGACAGATGGGGATGGCCAGATTTGGACCTTTTGCATCCCCACTCAACACCAGACTGCCCAGTTGCTGCTCACTAGATCCAGGGCCTAGTGTTTTCAGGTGAGACGCATTGTCCCTCTGTTGGACAGGGAGATTTCTGTATGCCTTCCCTTTCCACTACTTCAGAGGGTACTACTCATGCTGCAGGCGGAGGGAGTGGAGATGACCCTCATTGCTCCCTACTGGCCTCGTCCAATATGGTTCTCTCTGCTCCAACACTTAGCAGTGGAACCTCTAGTCCTCTTGCCCCTGAGTTCGCGCTTGCTCTCGCAGGACCAGGGCACCCAAGTCCATCCAGACCTCAAGTCTCTGCACCTGCATGCATGACTCCCACAAACTTAGCAGCTGCCAGATTTGGGGTTCCCCCAGAGTAGCTGATGTCGTGGCCACAAGGAAACCCTCCACTAGGTCCACCTATGCTATGAAGTGGAAGTGGTTTTGCCTCTGGGCCCCTGCTCACCATTTTGACCCTTTTACCAGTCCAGGGAATTCTGTTCTGGAGTATCTCCTCTCTCTATCCAATTCCGGTCTGAGTTACTGCTCTGTTAAGGTGCACCTTTCCGCCACCTCTGCGTACCATGCACCTATGGAGGGCAAGACCCATGCCTAACTGGATTTGACCCACACTTTTTTGCGGGGCATCCTGCACCTGAAACTTCCCATTCGGGACCCCATCCCTCCATGGGATCTCTGTTTATGTTAGAGAAACTTACTCTGCCTCCCTTTGAACTGGTCACAGATTGTGAGCTACGCTTTCTGTCGTGGAAAGCATTATTTTTGGTTGCCGTTACTTCTGCTCAAAGGATTTCCAAGTTCCACGCTCTGATGTGTAAAGAGCTTTATTTAGGTTTTCACAAGGACAGGGTGTCCTTGAGGACAAATGCTAAGTTTTTGCCTAAGGTAGTGTCCGAATTTACCCTGAACCAGGACATCCACCTCCCTGTTTATTACCCAGAGTATTCCAACAGAAGGGAGGCTTTACTGCATACTCTGGATGTCCACAGGATGCTTCGTTGCTAGCTTAACTGCACCAGTCCTGTCAGAAAGACCAACCAGTTTGTTTCCCTTGCCCCAAGATCTGAGAGGGCACCAGTTACTAAGCAGACATGGTCTAAGTGGTTAGTTAGCTGCATTGTTTACTGTTATTGTAAGTACAACAAGCCTTTACTGGGCCCGGTAAAAGGTCACTCCACCAGGGGTGTTGCTACCTTATTCGCCTCATTGAGGAATGTGTCTGTAGCAGATATTTGCACGACTGCTACTTGGAGTTCAGTCCACACCTTCGTTAAACACCAAAGTGTGGACGTCACTTCCAGACGTAGGACTGGCTTTGGCCTTGCTGTTCTCCACGGCGTTCTGTCCTCAAGCTCATTTTTGGCTATTTTTAGCCTCCTCCCATGCCTGTCAGTCTCTTCTCCTTGACTGCTTGGGACTCCAGACTTATGGTTATAGAGTGGTGCAAGAGGTCTAACTTGAAGTAAGATAGTACAGTTACGTAAGAACTTACTGTAACAGTAGATCTTCAATAGGAGCTGTTGCAGCAGGCACTGCTTTTTCTCCCTCCTTCCCCCTGGTATACCTTCTGCTTTTTCATTATTTTAATCTTGAACCTCCTCGGTTCTCCTTCAGTCTTTGTGACCGGGTCTCCGGCAGGAAAACTGAGGTGGGGCTGGAACCGCCCCTTTTATACCATCAGCTGACATCGGGGGCGGGCCAGTGTCAGGGGGTGGTCCCCAGTGGAGACTGCTAGCCAGGAGTTTTCCATGGGGGTCCTAGCACCTGGCAGCTTAGTCCTTATGGTTATAGCCCGCTGCAAGAGCTCCTCTCATAGATCTACTGTTACGGCAAGTTCTTATATAACTGTGCTTTTCTTTAGCTTATCAGCATTGCCATTCGGGAGCATGGGTTCCTGTTTCAAGCAGTAGTCCATCAGATTATTTTGTGAATACAGAGACAAAGTACTCGTTTTAGGCTCTCCCCAACATCTGTCTTGGGATAGATTGTGCGTGCTAGAACCCTGTATGGACAGATGGGCTTGAGGTTTGATAGGGTGTTAAAGGCAGACTGAGTAAACTGTCTTTTTCTACTGTAATTTTCTATGTTGCTATGTCTCCGGTGTCTGTGCCCATCCCAAGTACTCAATGTTCCACTGTTTCCTTCACTGCCTTTTATTCCCTTTCATGCGTTAAAATTTTCACATCTGCAGTCCTCTTTCATTTCCTTCTCTGCCCTCCATATCCTCCTTTTCATTCTTTCAAGTTTTTTTTTGCACAGACTGTAGGCCTCTCTGCTTCTCACTGAGTGTGAATCCATATATTCATTAGAAGTCCTTGCCCCCCCCCCCCAATTGCCTTTTGCACTCTGCTGTTCCGTTATCTTTATTAACTGTGCAGTCGGCATATCTGTTCTGTGCCCAGACCTTTGTCTTGCAGTAGCTTCCATTTTACCCTCCAGATCTTCCCCAGCATCTCCACATTGTAGTCTGCTCCCTTAACCAATTTTCACTGTTAAAATTCAATGTCCTTGGTTTCCCTTCCCTCTAATTTTAAACCTGATCAGGTTATGACCGCTGTGGTGTAAGTATTAGCTAATTTTTACTTTCACAATCACATCGTCTTTGATGTTTCCATTAAAGTTCATGTAGTTACTCTTCAAGAGTTCCTAGTGATAATCCTGCTGCCGCCCCCGTTCCCCCCCCACACCAAACATATTGGGGCTTCAGGGGAGGAGCCTGAAAGGGGGGTTGGAGGATGGGGAACACACCGCTGTGCCCCTCAGAGGTTAAGTTGTTTTAAACCAGGACTGTGTTACTGTAAGCACCATTCCACCACCCCCACACATGTACTGTACATACATCACAGATGTAAAGTGGAAAGATGGGGCTCACATTACAGTGTCCCCCATATCTGTACAATGGTAAGGGGCTGGGGCAAAAAGGAGTTATTGTGAGGGGGGTCAAAATACTACTGGGACAGCTCAACTGAGAACAAGATCTGGTTTTCACTTGGGGGGCCTGCTTTTATCCATTGTAATAGCTGGGTGGGGACTGGAGCAGTGTGAGGTTAAAAGACTTGCTCATGGTCACGTAGGAGCAGAGTGTCTCAGAGTGATTTTAGCCCTGTTTTCCTGGTATCCAAGGCTGTTCTCTAGTCAGTTGACCACACTGCTTAATGTTATTCAGATCTGGTTGGGGAACACTGAGGCCTCATTGCCCCCTAGGAAGTGAATGCCAGGATGAGGGATGCTAGTCCCCAGTAAGAACACAAGAATTTGCCGGCAGAAGGAGACCGTGTGGTCCACCTAGACTGCCGGGTTTTGTACCCCCCACTATCAATTTGTCTTGCTAAGGTGACTATACTGTCTATCCCATGCCTGTTTGAATTCACTGACCGTCTTGGCTGCCACTACCTTTGGTGGCAGGCTGTTCCAAGGGTCCACCACCCTCTCCGTGAAAAAGTACTTCCGAACATTTGTTTTTAATTTACCTCCCACCAGGTGCATGTTGTGTCCTCTAGTACGTGGTGCAGCTTCCCCCCCCCCCCGACTGCACCAAAAATCTTTGATAGGTGGAGGGGACTTTCAGTAGTCCTTGAGATTCCAGATCTGACCTGCTGTTGCCTGCCCTGGCAGGATCCCACATTCGTGTTTCCTTGGAGGGAGTCTTGTGACGGCCTTCAGAACTGCCTTGATTTGCCCTGTAATCTGAGCCCAGATTCCATGCAGAGAGTATTCTTTCCCCATTCCAAGGTGGATGGACAATAATGGTACTTCCCCTGCCACCCCCATACAAGCATTTCTAGGGATGTGGATATGGTGCACTTATCCACACTTTGGCAGTCTTCCTGTCCCTTTAAGTTCAGCCAGAACGTCTTCAGGCTAAGCTCCTCCCACCTACCTGGGTGGTATCCTCCTCGACTCTGTCCCATGATGTTAGATCTTCCTTTCTGCAGGTCTCCTCCTTTGCAGCTCCTGTACACAGTGTAGGCCCAAATCCAGACTCAAACTTAATTTCATCTTCAGACAATTCTAGCGAGGTTGTGTTTTTCTCTTGCGTTTTGCTATTGAGTGCGGCGACCAGAAAACTGGTTCCGGGTTCAAGGGGTACACCGCTTATAACCAGAAGATGTCGTGCACCGACCCCCATGCCTTGTGCATATACTGTCTGGGGGCTCAGCACAACCTGGAGGCTTGTGGCCTGTGCCAGTCCTTGCAACCCTTGTCCCTCAAGGACCATTATGCCTGCCTTCTGTTCAGCCACCTGAATGAACGGGATCCACTAATCCAGTTCAAGGATGTCCGCAGGGCCATTTCTGCGTCAGTGGGCTTAGTGTCGCAGTTTGCCACGCTTGAAGAGATGGCAGCCCAGGCCACAGCATGCTCCTCCTGGACTCCCACATTGCTCCTGGTGGGTCCCAGTATCAGGGCCTTGTTTACGGGCACCTTTCAGGACATGTGCCATTCCCTTCAGCCCCTTGGGGAGGGAACTTCCTGAGGGGATAAATCTTTGAAATCTTCAAAATCTATGCAGACCCTTTGCAGGTCATGGGACAGAAAACGGGCTTGCTCTTCCCACTCATGCAATTCTGTGTCTGGCTCAATGGCTGTTGAGCAGTCAGCTTCGGCCGACCCTTCGGGGTCCCTGTTCAGGCCGCTAGTTCCATGGGGTTCCAGTCAGGATTGTCGGCCGAGACGCGGGCCTACCAGCCAGCCTAGATTTTTCTGAATCCAGTCGACTCATTATCGGAGGAGGTCGAGGATGACTCACTCTCCCAACTGTGGTCCTTTTCGATTCTGTCCCAGGAGGGGCCAAACAAACCAGCCGATCTGGCTATCTCCCCCTGGAAGATCAACCCTCTGGGGTTCTGCAGAGGGAGCCGGTCCATGTCGAATACATGGACCATTCCCCCGCCTCTCCTCACTGACAACACATTCATGGTCGGTATAGGTCCCAGTAGAGGACCTGATGATATTCAAGATTGAGGTCTCGGGACTCTCGCCATTCCTGCTCTCGCCATCAACACACCTTGTCTTCTGATGACAAGAGGCTCTGTCACAAGTTACAGCAGCACTACAAGGAGCTCCTGTGGTAGCAATGGATCCTTTGCCACGGTCAACCCACACCTCCGTCACCAGCGCTCCCTTGGTCTCCCCTGATGCGCCCGGTCCCGCCCCAGCTGGCTGTGGTGGTGCTGGCCTGCCCACCTTACTTGGTGGAGCCCCAACCTCAGCAGCCCTTGAATGGGGCCCCATCCAAGGCTCCTCAACCTGCCTCTGGTCTCCCCAGATAGCTGTCCATTTAGATCACCCACTCAGATGAGTCCAGGGTAGTCCACAGGGAACCTAGGTCAAAAGCAGTGTTCGAGGAGTCAATGGGTTCTAAGGGGTCCTCCATGCATTCTGCTTGCACCCTGGGCTTCAGTTGTGAGTCGACCAAAGAACTCACCACCAAACATGGGCCAGTCTCCTTTGGGGCCTTGCTCTGTCTCATCTCGGAATCCATGGGGATACACCAGTAGCCAGCCCAAAAGTGGGCCAAATACCCGCTCATGGAGATCCTCAACAGGGATGACTCCCCGGGGGTTGCCTTCCTGGTAGCGGAAGCCATTCTGGGTCCTGCTATATAGTTTTGGCATCATCCAGCTTCTTGACCAGCGCTCTCCGCCCATATGGTCAGCAAGTACGCAGTTCCCACCAGGTCCCTTCCCTGGTTCTCCGACCACCCCTGGGACAAGGGGCTGGTGGCGGGCTCTGTCTTCCACCAGACAGGCAACATCGAGGACATTGACAAACCTCCTGACAAGGAGTCCAAGAAGCTGGACCATGCAGCTAAAGAGGTTTATGCTGCTTCCTCTCTCGGTCTCCGGCAGGCAAGTTCTGCCGACATGATGGCCATCTTTAGTCATGCCCTCATGAGGGTTCTGGACAATGTCCCTCCCCCATCTCTTGACGGGCTTACAGTTGGTAGTCAGTATGGTCCAGGACCAGGGACATTCTGTTGCCATGCTTCAGATGGCAATGGACATTGGTGACTCCTGCGCCCGGTCAGTGGCTGCAGTGGTCGCCATGAGGCGTAGGGCTTGGTTGAGGATTTCCCCCTTTATGGCGGACACCCAGCAGCTGGCAGACATTACCTTCTTGGGTACTGACCTGTTTGGACTGGGGGTGGATGGTTACCGCGCTAGGACTGAGAAGTCTAATGCCATCCTGGACTCCATTACATCCTTTCAAAAGGACCTTAAGGGCCTGAAACTGAAGAAGAAGCCCTTTCAGATTAGGCCCTTTCTGCCTCAGCAGACCAAGCTTCTGCAGCTCCATCAGGGCAATCCCAGGTCTAGCGACCTAAGCCCAGGTCTGCTTCCTCCGGCTTCAGGAAACCCACAGGCCAGGACGGCAGTGCTCCTGTAGCAGCCAGCGCTAGAGCCTCCGTCAGGCCTACCCTGTGACAGGTCAAGGGGTGTCATCCTCCCACCGCTCATCATGCCCCTGCCTCAGTTTCCCATAGGGGGATCAGCTTCACCATTTCTGGCACGCCTGGTCCATCATTACTGCAGACAAATGGGTGCTAGATGTGCTGGGACAGGGGCTGCCTGTTGACTTCAAGGCTCTCCCACTGTGTTGAACCTGTGCTCCATTTGAGTTCGTGGTGTCCCAGATATGATGTCCGCCCACAGGGAGGACATCGCTGAGCTTCTAGGGAAAGGAGCTATGGGCCATAGCCTTGATGCCACAGCCAGCCAGGGCTTAGTGTCCAGGTGCTTCCTGGTCCCCCAAACGGATGGGGAGCTGACACCCCATTCTGTGTCTTCACAATCTCAATCATTTCCTTCGGAGGCACAAGTTCCAGATGGTCACTCAGAACCAAATCATTCCATCCCTGGAGCAGGACATGTGGATCTCACTTCGAGGGGACTCTTGCAGCAGGTAACACCATAAGGACTGAAGCCGGCAGATGCCAGGACCCCATGGAAAACTTCTAGCTAGCAGTCTATAGCAGGGGACCACCCCTTGATGCCGGCCCATTCCCCTTATGGTATAAAAAGGGTGGTTCCCCAACACCACCTTAGTTCTTTTCCCGCCATCGACCCGCGCAAGTCTGACCTCCATGGATGTCTTCTGCTCAAATCGACTGCCATTTTCCACATTACCTGCGCTTTCTTATTTTTCACTATTTCCCAGTATTTTGTGCATGTCTTCTCCTTTTTTGTCTGTTGAACGGTGGCGAACAAAGTGCGCTTGTGGAAGCAGTTACCCCACAAGGACAGCCATTCGGTGTGCTTATTTTATCTAGGCCCAAGTCACGACGTTGAGGCCTGCCAGCACTGCCAAGTTTTCAATCAACGCACCTGGCTTCGCCTTCAGAAGACCCTGAAATCCTTCCTGCTGCGGCAGAAACTTTTTTCAATGAAGAAGGAGCTTCACCAGAGTACATTCTCTTCCCCGGCCTCCAGGGCCTCTGCTTCTTCGGCAGTGGAGTTGCAGAAATCTCCGGGAAAGCACAAACCCCCAGAGAAGCACAGAGAGAAACCCCAGTCCTCTTGTCCCAGGTCCCCATGCAATTCGGGCTCCGACCATGGGTCTTCCTCCCACGGGAGGTTGGCCCCCTCCACTCCATCAGTCATCTCTCTCCCTTCGGGCTGCCAATGGTTAAACCACCCACTCTGGTTTCTGTTGTGGGTGGTGGTTCTTTGGAACTCTGGTCTCTGACCTCAATCTCTCAGCCCCTGAAACTCAGGCCCCTTCAGAACACAGGTTCTTGGCTAAGTGACTTGACTGGGTTTTCTGCCTCAGGTGACAGGTCCTTGCCCATCGCCCTCCCAGTCAAGGCATCTGCAAAGTCCGTTCCTAATTCTAGGACCGACGTCACGTCACGACGCCTGGGGCATGCAGTCACATCCTCCGGGAGGGTGACGCCTCAGCCCCACTCGGGAGTTAGCTCCCCTATTCAGGCTTCTCCCTCTAGGCCAACGCCGGCTGCTTCCCCAGACTGACTTCAGCCAACTCCTGCCTCGTCAGCGCTGGTTTCAGTTATGCCGACTCCGACGACACCACAACCAACATCCCCTGACCTTACACAGTCAACACCAGTGGGACCGACTCCTGATCTTTCGACCCCAGTGACACCGACACCAGGAGGTTCTTTACCTAGGGACCAAACACCGGTCAACCCGACGCCAGTGAAGCCAACACCGGGATTACCACAGCCGGACGAACCGATGCCGAGGTCTTCCAAGCCTACCCCTGAGACGCTGGTTACCCTGACCTCTCATCAGTTTCCACCCACAGAAATTAATGCACTTTTTGCTGCCTTGGCATATTTTAGGTACAAGGAGCCCCCTACTCCTCAGGCTCCTTCTAAGAAGACTCTGATGCCTACCCCGTGGGAGCAGACTGCCCAGCCAGATACAGGTAATTCTAAGCCTCGTAAGCCTAGGCCTGGGCGCTCACCCTCTCCCTCACTGTATTCGAGTGAATCAGGAGGGTGCTTGTCCTCCACCTCATATGATGATTCTGGACATTCAGATGGTCCTTTGGAGCCAGAAGAGCCCAAGGACACTCCGTGGTCTCCCCTGATGACCCAGTGTTCATGGATGTGATGAGGCACATCCAGGCCCTCATGGGCTGAGACTCTGAAAAGCTGGATCCCGAGCAACGTCAGTTGGCCACTTTTCTTCGTGAGGAATCCTTGCCTCTAGTGGGCTTCCCCTCATTGACCCCTTCAAGGATGTCAAGAGTGCAGCCTGGAGGAGTCCGTCCTCCACACCGGCGACGTCCAAGAAGGTGAATCACTTGTATAGTGTCCCTAGGGATGAGCCCTTCTACAGAGAGCACCCGGAGGCTGACTCAGTCGTTATCAACGTGGCTCATGTCCGTTCAAATCTACACCGGCACCTCGGTACTCGGCGTCCTGACAAGGACTCTAAGCAAATTGACTGTTTTGGCAAAAGGGTATACTCCTCGGCCATTTGTGCCATCCATTCCCTAAACTTCTTGGCCCACATGGTTCAATATCAAAACGCTTTGTGGAAGAGGCCTTGGAAGTGGTTCAAGCTCAGCTGGATCTCCCCGGGAAAACTGAACTGTTGCACCTTCTTAAGTCTAGTTCCAATGTGGGAACCCATGTCCTGCGATCGTCCTATTATTCTTCAGACTCTGCAGAAAGGGCCACAGCTATGGGAATTTGCCTACACTGCAGCTCCTGGCTTAGGGTCTCGGGCTTTGCCCTAGACATCCAATCCAAAATCTTGGATGCCCCCTTAAGGGGCCCTGTCTTTTGTGGTGAGGATTCTCAAAACATGATTACTTGCCTTCAAGAATCGGGTAAGGCTATCCGATCAGTTCATACCCAATATCAGTCTCGGCCTAACTCTCCCCCACGGCAACATTTTCATCGCAAATCCAAGCAGTAACCTAGAGGTCAGCAGCTGAGGGTGCCTTTAAAAGAAAGGCTACTTCCCCGGCCACAGGGGGTTCAGCGCCCAGAGCTCCTAGAACCTCCTGGGCTGTGTTGCCCGTCCCCGGCTCCTTTGCTTGACTCCTTGCCCAACCTCCCTCCTTCAGCAGACTCCTTGGGGGAGGTGGTGGGAGTCACGTCTTCCTTTATAGGAAAGGTTGGGACAAAATAACTTCAGACCAGTGGGTCCTGCAGTTAGTGGAACAGGGACATACTCTAGAATTGTTGGAGATTCCTCCGGACAACCCTCCAGCTTCCTCCCATTACCCTCAGGCTCATCTTGAATTAATTCAAGATGAGATAATAAGCCCTTCTGCAGAAGTGGGTCACCCCTGGCACAACACGGCAAGGGGTTCTACTCACACTTTTTTCTGGTTCCCAAGAAAACGGGAGATCTATGCCCCATTCTAGACCTCAGCCACCTGAACAAGTTCATAGAGCACAAAACGATCTTACTTCGAGAGGGTTCCTTCAGTAGGTCATAACATGTAGGACTAGCGCCATCTGGTGTCAGGACCCAACGGCAGACTTTTCCAACAATACCCGATGAGGGACTGCCCATCCAACGTCACATGACTACGTCAGCTTGAGCCTATATAGTGGGCGGTCCCCAGGCCCACCCTCTGGTTCTTTCCCACCATCGCCTTGTGCAGCTCCCTCTGGTAGACTCACTTTAGCGATCGCCTCTAGTTTCACGCATTTTTTGTCTAAAAACATCTGTTTTTTTTTCTTCATTTTCAGTGCACACATTCAGACGGACAACACTTCAGTTGTCTGGTATCTCAACAAGCAGGGAGGCACTAGCTCGTATCCCCTTTGCAGGGAAGCGATGAGAGTGTGGAACTGGGCAGTCCTGCGTGGTCTGTCTCTCACAGCTGTGCACGTTCCAGGAGTGGAAAATGTCCTTGGTGACAGCTTAAGCAGATCGTTCACCCTCACTCACGAATGGGAACTAGATCAGGAAGTGGCGGACTCACTATTCAAGAAATGGGGGCGATCAGTACTGGACCTATTTGCCTCCCCATTTAGCGCAAAGCTTCCCAGCTTATGCTTGCTCATTTCAGAGCATGGTGCTTTCTGGCACAACATGTTGTCTCTCTCTCTCTTGGACAGGGAGATTCTTATACGCCTTCCCTCCCTTCCCCATTCTTCAGAGGGTGCTTCTCAAGCTTCAGACAGAACGAGCATGAATGATCCTAGTTGCTCCTCTGAGGCCCAGACAGATTTGGTTCCCACTTCTTTAGTTGTCCAGGGATCCCTCAGTTCCACTTCCATTAAAGCACAGCCTGTTAACCCAAGACAAGGGCCGGCTGGTGCACCCGGTGCTCAAGACCCTGTATCTTCATGCTTGGCTCCTACAGACATAGCGATCTCTCGGTTTGGGGTCCCATCGAGAGTGGCCCAAGTTATCATGGCCCAAAAGCCTTCCACGAGACCCACTTATGCTATGAAATGGAAACGGTTTTCCATTTGAGTGACCTCCAAGGGTTGGGACTCCTTTACTTGTTCGGCCCCACACTTAATGGAACACCTGCTTCACCTATCAGATTCTGGGATCTCCTATTCTTCCTTGAAAGTTCACTTGTCAGTCATTTTGGCTTACCATGTGCCAGTGGATGGTAAACCTGTGGCTCAGTTGGAGATCACCAAGACTTTTCTGAAAGGGATTCTCCATCTGAAACGCCCCATCCACAGCCCCACGCCACCTTGGGATTTTAAGTTTGTGTTGGAGAAACTTTCTCTCCCTCCGTTTGAATCAGCGATGAGCTGTGATATGCGCTACCTTTCTTGGAAGGCACTCTTTTTAGTTGTCATTACTTCTGCTCGAAGGATTTCCGAGCTTCAGGCTCTTGTTTGTAAAGAGCCATATCTTATTTTTCATAAGGACCAGGTGGTTCTTCACACTCATCCTAGGTTTCTTCTCAAAGTGGTATCGCAGCTCACCCTTAATCAATCTGTCAAGCTCCCGGTGTACTATCAGGCCCCAACAAATAGAGGTTAGGCTCTGTTACATACTTTAGACGTACACCGGATTCTCAGGTGTTACACCTTCTTAACAATAGAGATGCTCAAAGCTGATCAACTGTTTGTGTTCTTCGCTCCAAGATCTTTGGGCAAGGCTGTTTCAAAACAGTGCCTTTCTAAGTGGCTAGCCAACTGCATTCACTTCTGTTATCAGAAGTATGAGAAGCCTTTCAGTCAAGGCTCATTCCACTAGGGGCGTGGCTGCTTCTGCAGCCTTTCTCCATAAAGTTTCTGCGGTGGAAATTTGTGCAGCAGCAACCTGGAGTTCCATCCATACCTTTACCAAGCATTACAGTCTGGACATTGCTTCTAGGCAAAGGGCCGGTTCTGGCCTAGCTGTCCTGCAGGGCCTTTTGTCTTAGGCATGCTCCTTTCTAATATTCAGTTGTTCCTCCTCCCGTGTTTCTCTTGGGCTCTCTTTTGAGGGACTGCTTGGGATCTATCCTACATATTATGAACTACTGAAGGAACCCTCTCGAAGTAAGATAGCACAGTTATGTAAGAACTTACCATAACAGTAGATTTTCGAGAGAGGTTCCTTCAGTAGGTCATGTTTTTCCCCGCCCTCTTTCTCCCAAATTTTTTCTTTTGGTTCTCCAGACCCCATTGGGTATTGCTGGAAAAGTCTGCCATTGGGTCCCGACACTAGATGGTGCTAGTCCTATATGTTATGACCTACTGAAGGAACCTCTCTCGAAGATCTACTGTTACGGTAAATTCTTACTTAACTGTGCTTTCAGGATGGTCCCTCTCCCCAGCCTCCTCCGCTTACTGCATCAAGAGGATTGGCTCTGCTCCCTGGACATGCAGGATGCGTACTTCCACATATTGGTGTTTCCACAGCCACAGGAGGTTCCTGCACTTCCGCTTTCAAGGAGACCATTACCAGCTTCGGGCCCTGCCATTCGATCTGTCCTCGGTCCTGCTAGTCTTTACAAAATGCCTAGTGGTAGTGGCAGCGGTCTTAAGGAGGAAAGGTTATTATGTCGTCCCATACCTAGACAACTGGCTTCTGGCAGCTCCTACCAAGGAGAAGTTGCTCAGAACCATGGAGGCCACTTTTTCCCTATTTCGGGATCTGAGGATAACCCTCAGTCTTCCAGAATCATCCCTTTGACCAAGTCAAAGACTCCAGTACATACGGGCGATCCGAGACACTGAGCAAGGCGAAGCCTTTCTCCTGCCAGACAGAGCAGAACGCCTTCAGACACAGGCTCATCTGGTCTCATCATCTCGACAAGTCCCAGTGAGAACAGTTCTCATACTCCTGGGAGATATGGCAGTGGCCATCCTGATCATACCTTTGGCTCCCTTGTACATGAGTGGTCCAGTGGAACCTCCAGGCTCAGTGAGACCAGCGTTCAGGCAACGTGGACCTCCTGGTGTCGGTGTCCAACTCAGTCCATCACTCCATGATGTGGTAGCTGAATTCCTCCAACTTTTCCAAGGGAGTTCCCTTCTGGTTGGAGTCACCTCGGCAAATTCTGACCACAGATGAATCAGGACAGGTTTTGGGTGCCCATCTGGCAGACCATCAAACTTGGGGGATTTGGCCCCCACTGGAGCAGCATCTCCTTATCAATGTTTTGGAGATGCGGGCAATACTGTATGCTCTCCAAGCCTTTCAGACACATCTGCTGCTGGGTCACCCCTTGATCCAGATGGACAATATGTCAGTGGTCTTTTACATAAATGGGAATGCATTCTGAACCCCTCTGCAGGGAAGCCATGAGAGTGTGGTATTGGGCCATAGAACATCACCTGAGCCTGATAGCTGTGCATGTTCCAGGCGTCCAAGACACCTTGGCCAACAGTCTGAGCTGTTCTCGGTCCAAGATTCATGAATGGGAACTTCTTCCCCCAGTGGCCAAAGATTTCTTCAACAGATTGGGCTGACCAGAGTTGGATCCCCATCCAACGCAGAACTGCCCAATTTCTGCTCACTAGATCCAGGGCCTGGTGTTTTCTGGCGAGATGCGCTGTCCCTCTCTTGGACAGGGAGGTTTCTGTATGCCTTCCCTCCCTTTCCATTGCTGCAGATAGTTCTGCTCAAATTGCAATCAGAAGGGTTGGAAATTATCCTGATAACTCCATTCTGGCCATGGCAGATTTGGTTCCCACTCCTCCAGCAGCTTGGAACCCCTGATCCCCCTGCCTTTGTGCTCCAACCTGCTCTCTCAGGAGAAGGGCACCCTTGTCCATCTGGATCTAAAGCCTCTGCATCTTCATGCATAGATCCTGCAGACTGAGCAATTGCCCATTTCAGGATGTCTCCCCAAGGGGGCAGAGGTTCTAGTGGCTGCCAGAAAACCCTCCACTAGATCTGCTTATGCCGTGAAGTGGAAGCGGTTCTGCATATGGGCCACCGCTCGTCACTTGGATCCCTTTACTTGTCCAGAGAATCTAGTTCTAGAGTATCTCCTTTCTCTATCTAACTCGGGCCTGAGTTATTCGTCCATTAAGGTGCATCTGCCAGCCTGTTCTGCATACCATGCACCCATTGAAGGCAAGATGTTTTCCCAACTTGATCTAGCCCGCACATTCTTGTGGAGTATTCTGCATCTCAAGCTTCACATATGGGACCCTGTCCCTCCTTGGGATCTGTTGTTCATCTTAGAGAAACTTACATTGCTTCCCTTTGAGCCTGCCACAAATTGCAAGCTTCATTTTAGGTCATGGAAAGTGTTATTTTTAGTTGCTATTACTTCTGCTCGAAGGATTTCCGAGCTCAGGCTCTGATGTGTAAAGAGCATTGTTTAGTTTTTCACAACAACAGGGTTTCCTTGAGAACCAACCCTAAGTTTCTTCCTAAGGTGGTGTTCAAGTTTACTTTGAATCAGGACATCCATCTTCCTGTGTATTACCCAGAGTATTCTAACTCAGGGGAGGCCTTACTACATACTCTGAATGTTCACCGGGTGCTTTATTATTTGGACCACACCCAAGCAATTAGGAACACTGATCAGTTATTTGTTTCCTTCACCCTGAGAAAAGAAGGGGTTTCAGTTTCTAAACAATGTTTGAGCTTGCTAAGCTCAGGGTGGATAAGGCAATGGGACCTGATGGCATACATCCCAGGGTACTTAAGGAGCTAAAGGTGGAACTAGCAGAGCCATTAGCAGAACTGTTTAGTGAGTCTCTGAGCACAGGAGAGGTCCCAGAAGACTGGAGAAGGGCTCATGTGATCCCGCTCCACAAGAGTGGTGGCAGGAGGAGGCGGGAACTACAGACCAGTCAGTCTTACCTCTGTAGTGGGCAAGATTATGGAGGCACTCCTAAGGAAAGGATAGTGCAACACCTGAATCCATCGGGCACAGGATCCAAGACAGCATGGGTTTACAAAAGGAAGGTCCTGTCAAGCTAATCTCATAGATTTCTTTGACTGGGTAACCAGAGTGGTGGACCAAGGGGGAGCAGTTGATGTTGCCTACCTTGACTTCAGCAAAGCTTTTGACACTGTTCCACATAGAAGATTGATAAATAAGCTGGGTAGGCTCGGGGTGGGTCAGAAGTTGGTCAACTGGGTGGCAAACTGTTTGACAGGCAGAAAACAGAGAGTGGTGGTAAATGGTATACAGTCAGAAGAGTTGCAAGTCACAAGTGGGGTACCTCAGGGATCAGTCCTGGGGCCAGTCCTCTTCAACATCTTCATTAGTGACCTTGCAGATGGACTAGAGGGTAAGGCTTGTCTGTTTGCAGATGACACCAAGATCTGCAACAGAGTAGATGATCCAGATGGGTGGGCAGAATGAGAAGAGATCTGGATAAACTAGCAAAATGGTCAGAAGAGTGGCAACTGGGATTTAATGCAAGAAGTGCAAAATCATGCACATAGGGAAGAGAAACCCTGAAGCCACCTATAGGCTGGGAGGGGTTGCTAGCAGTCACAAAGGAAGAAAGAGACTTGGGCATCATCATCACTGATGACCTGAAATCATCAAGCAGACCTCTAAAGCAGTAGGTAAGGCTAGGGGTGTTAGGGTGTATTGAGCAGAGGGCATCACAGAGTGTTAGAGGGAGGTAATAATCGCACAAGACACTGGTTAGGCCTGAGTACTGCGTGCAGTATTGGAGGCCACACCTTCACAAGGACATTAACCAAATTGAGGCAGTCCAGAGAAGGGCAACCAAAATGGTGCAGGGTCTGCATCAGAAGACATAGGACAGATTAACAGAGCTCAATATGTATACCCTTGAGCAAAGGAGGGAGAGAGGTGATATGATCGAGGCCTTCAAACACTTTAAGGGCATTAACAAGGTGAGAGAGTCTAACATGTTTAAATATAAGAAAAATAGCAGGACAAGAGGACACAGCATGAGATTAGAGGGGGGCCGATTAAGGGGGAATGTGAGGAAATTCTTTTTCACAGAAAGGGTGGTGGATGCATGGAATGGCTTACTACAAGAAGTGGTGGCTATGAATACAGTGCAGGGCTTCAAACAGGCATGGATAGGCATAGGGAGCAATACAAATGACTATGAATAGATAGGCCACTGACAGAGCAAAGGCTGATGGCACATTTATAAGGTAGAAAAAGAAATGGGCAGACTGGATGGGCCTTGCGGTCCTTATCTGCAGTCAACTTCTATGTTTGTCCAAATGGTTGGTTAATTGCATTGTTTACTGCTACTGCAAATACAACAAGCCTTTACCAGTCTCGATTAAATTGCCATTCTACCAGGGGATAGCTACTTCATTTGCATCTTTCAGAAATGTGTCCATTGCTGACATCTTTGCAGCGGCCACCTGGAGTTCTTTCCA
The DNA here is from genome assembly GCA_016271365.2 of Neoceratodus forsteri. Classification (NCBI taxonomy): domain Eukaryota; kingdom Metazoa; phylum Chordata; order Ceratodontiformes; family Ceratodontidae; genus Neoceratodus; species Neoceratodus forsteri. The sequence goes on from CM057456.1 coordinate 350,742,125, forward strand.
CACCTTTATCTTGCACTACAGTCTGATCATTGCTTCTAGGCACAGGGCAGGTTTTGGACTGGCTGCCCTTCAGGGCCTGCTCTCTTGAGAGTTTTATTCTGATCTCTGCCTCCTCCCAACTGACTGGGGTCAGTCCTCTCACTGCTTGGCACTCAGTCCTTATGGTGTTACTTGCTGCAAGCCCCCCCTCAAAGTGAGACGGACAGTTACATAAGAACTTACATAACAGTAGATCTTTGAGAGGAGCTCTTGCATCAGGTGCTACTTCCCCTCCCTCCATCCCCCTGGTGACTGCTTCTCCATCTTTTCCTTGATTCCTGAGGAACACCTCAGTTCTCCTTTTTTATGCTTCTGAGGTCTCCAGTGGGAGAACTGAGGTGGTGCTGGGGGAATGCCCCTTTTATACCATAAGGGACGTCGGGTGCAGGCCGACGTCAAGGGGTGGTCCCCCACTATAGACTGTTGTATAGAAGTTTTCCATGGGGTCCTGGCACTTGCTGGCTTTAGTCCTTATGGTGTTACCTGCTGCAAGAGATCCTCTCGAAGATCTACTGTTATGTTAAGTTCTTACATAAGCGTATTTTCTGCTTCCTGGACCTCCAGGACTCTTCTTCTACAACCTGGTCCATCCATCCCACTGGTGGTTCCTTCGGTTCTATGCAGACTGGGTGCTCTATGAGTTCTGAGTCATGTTGTTCAGACTCTCCTCGGCTCCCAGGGTCTTCACCAAGTGCATCGCAGTGGTGGCGGCATTCCTGTGGCGCTAAGGGGTCTGGGTGTATCCCTACCTGGATGACTGGCTGATTGCCAGTTCATCCCAGGAGGAAGTTGAGTGGTCCAGGGATGTGGCCCTCCCAACTTGCTGAGCCTTGGTTCTTCTTGTCAACCTGGCCAAGTCGGAACTCCACCCTTCACAGGTCATCCACCTCATTGGGACAGAGCTCAACTCCCTTTGGGCCAAGGCCTGTCATGGTGATGTAGCCAGTATGGGATGCCATCCAGTGGTGCCTCATCCCGGATCACCTGCAGAAAGGAGTCCCATTCATCCACCTGGAACCAATGGTCGCGCTGACGACCGGGGTGTCTGGTGGGATGGGAAGCACACTTGGGGGACCACAGGGCCCATGGGCTCTGGACCTCCAGAGAGTTCTGGCACCCCATCAACCTGCTGGAGCGTCGTACAGTGTTCCTTGCTCTCACAGCATTTGCTCCATCTGTCCAGGATCAGGTGGTACAGGTCCGGATGGACAACACCACGACTTTGTACTACCTCAACAGGCAGGGCAGAATGCATTCCCTCTGGTTGTTTCGGGGGGCCCAGCACACCTGGACCCTTGTGCACAGCTTGGATGCCGATCTCCTGGTGATTCATGTAACCAGACCCTCCAACCAGCTGAGTGGGCAAGAAGGTGGTGGATCAGCTGTTCTCCCAGTGGATATTCCCCTGGTTGACCTGTTCACCTCTTGGGAGAAAACAAAGCTGAGGCTATTCTGTGCCCGCCCCCCAGTGCGGAACACTGATGGGGATACCTTCATGAAGCCCTGGACCCCAGACTTTCTGTACGTCTTCCCCGGCCTTTCCCCTGATCCACAAGGTGTTGGTCAAGGTGCAGAAGGACAAGGCATGGATGATCCTGCTAGCCCCAGACTGGCTGTGCCAATTCTGGTATCCAGATCTCCTCAGCCTCAGCAGCAGGTCTTCATGGCGCTTGCCTCTGCACCCAGACCTGCTCCCTTGCCACTAGGGGAAGGTTTTGCACCCAGACCTTCAATTCCTGCACCTGAAGGCCTGATTCCCTGAGCAGCTAGAGTTCAAGGCTTTGGGTCTCTCTGACAAGGTCCTTCATGTCATAGAAGCCTCCTGGAAGGAGTCAACTCACCAGTGCTGTGCCTTCAAATGGAAATGCTTTTCCATTTGGTGCCAGGACAGGGAGCTAGACCCCCTGTCCTGCCCTGTGGTTAGCATCCTGGACTACCTATGATCCCTCTGTCAGTTGGGCCTGAGGTCGATGACCCTCAAGGTGAACCTGGCTGCCATCTCTGCATACCAGGCGCAGGTTGGTATGCCGACAGTGGTGCAGGAAAATGTGGTCAGGTGCTTCTTTAAAAGTCTTGACCACCTGTCCCTGCTAGTGCGTGAGACACTACCACCTTGGGACTTATTGCTGGTACTGGCAGTGCTCATGGGCAAGTCATTTGAACCGATGCACAGGTGTGAGATGTCACACCTGTCGTGGAAGACTGCGTTCTTGGTGGCTCCGCCAGAAGGATCAGTGAGCATCTGGTGCTCTCAGGAGTCTCCTTACTTGGTGTCCCACAAGGAAAGATTGTCCTCTGCCCCAAACTAAAGTTCCTTTAGAAGGTTGTTCAAGAGTTTTACTTTAACCAGGTGATTAACTTCCTGGTGTAATTCAACCTGGGAGGCATCCTTTTCTATCCACTACTCCTGAAGCAGATTCAGTAGTGATCACTGCCACTCATGATCATACTAAACGACCAAAACACATGGGCTCCTTGCCTCCTGATAAAGATTCCCATAGGATTGACTATCTGGGGGAAAAAGGTTTTCCAAGCAGGTACCATGAATCTCAGTATCCTAAATTATATGGGACATATGATCAAATGCCAGTGTACGCTCTGGTCCTCTGCCATAGAATTAGTCAATAAACTCCCGCCTTCACAGGAAAGGGAACAATTACTGGCTACAGTATCTACTAGCAATTCCATCTCCCAACACCTACTTCGTTCGGGCTATGATACGGTCAATACTTTGGCCCGCATGTCAGCAACAGGCATTACCTTGCGTCGCCATGCTTGGCTTTGCCTCTCAGGCTTTACACCTGATGTCCAGCATGGAGTGGTCAATGCCCCCTTTAATGGGTCCAAACTTTTCAGTCCAGGTACCCAAATGCTGATAGATGATCTCCAGTCTTCAGGAAGAACACTACACACAGTCAATGGCATGTACCATACATCCAAACCATCGTATCGTCCTCAATCCTCTTTTTTATTCCAAAAGAGGTGGAAAATGCAGAGGCTCATACAGAGGTGGATTCTGAGGCCGTTCCCAGTCCTCCAGAACCAACACCTCTACCACCAAGGGCTCCCACTCCCACCCTCCTGGTGGGGTTGGTCAGCCCGCCTCCCAGTGACCAACTGGAGCTCTGCCCACGCTTCCTCACCCTGGCCTCGGAAGCCATGGGCTGTCGTTTTGCCCTCCACTTGGAGGCCTGAAAAACTATCACATCGGACGAGTGGGTACGTCAGATTATCCAGAACGGTCATACTCTGGAACTACTTTCCAGGCCCCCCCCCCGCTCTGTCCATTACCCACTGACCATATTCCTATTCTCCAGGACGAACTCTAGGCTCTTCTAACCAAGAAGGCAGTTTACCCGGTACCTCCTGCAGAACACCAAAAGGGGTTTTATTCCCACTTCTTCCTGGTACCCAAACGAGCTGGAGATCTCAGACAATTGAACCTATATGTCCAGTACAAAAGGTTCCACATGGTCACCCTAAATTCCATCATGCCAATGCAGTAACAAGGGGATTGGCTATGTGCCCTAGATATGTAGGATGCCTACCTACATATCCCCATCCATCCTGCCCACCACAGGTTTCTTCATTTCCACCTGTTGGGACAACACTACCAAATTCGAGCACTCCTGTTCAGCCTCTCATCTGTCCTGAGAGTGTTTACCAAGTGCTTGGCGGTAGTGGCAGTAGCCCTACGACAGTACGGGCACTTTGTCTTCCCATACCTAGATGACTGGCTCATTCAAGGCAGGGTCCAAAATTTCCCTGCTTTCATCCCTACAAGCAACACTAACTCTGTTCCAGGCTCTAGGGATTATACTCAATTGGCCAAAGTCCAATCTGACCCCTACACAGTCACTCCAATGTATAGGAGCGGTCTTAGGCACCGTCTCCGCCAAGTCCTATCTCATGGCTGACAGACAGGACAAACTTCTGTCTCTGGCTTCTCAGATACAATCCCAGAAAGTAGTCACAGCCAGACATATATTATGCCTCCTAGGACACATGGCCGCTACCATCCCTTCGGTAGCACTTGCCAGTCTTCACATGAGACCAGTCCAGTGGGTTCTCCAAAACCAGTGGTCTCAAAGAACAGGAAATTTCAAAGACAAAATCAGAGTCAGTCCCATGTTGCAGTCTGCCCTAGTATGGTGGACCCTCTGAGCCAATCTGTGTCAAGGCATGCCCTTCCAGTCCCCTCCACCCCAGCAGACGACTATGGATGCATCCCTGGAAGGGTGGGGCGCACACCTGGGTTCTTACAGGGCATAAGGCAATGAACCAGTTTTATCCCTCATCCCCACATCAGTCTCCTGGAGATGAGGACGGTTCGCGTAGCCCTCCAGGCCTTTCAACCTCACTTGTCCTTGGGACCATTGCTGATTCAATCAGATAACACCGCAGTAGTGTTCTACCTCAACAAACAAGGAGGTACAAAGTCTCGTTCCCTATGCAAAGGGACAATTGCAGTCTGGCAGGAGGCCATATGGCAACACCTTGTCCAGACAGCCATCCATCTACCAGGATGTCACAATCTCCTGGCCGACCTTCTCAGTCGCCAGTCATCCACACACAAATGGACACTTCATCATGAAGTGCTTCAAAAAACTTTTCATCTGTGGGGGACCCCACAACTGGATCTGTTTGCTTCCCCAGTCAATCACCGTCTCCCCAAATACTATTCCATTATCCTGAGCAAAACTGAATGGTCTATAGATGCCCTGTCCCAGTCATGGACAGGACTCTTTTTAAATGCGTTCCCACCCCCCCGTCCCTCTCCTGCAACGGAATCTACTGAAACTACAACTCAAACCTGCCACCATGATTCTCATAGCCCCTCTGTGGCCTCAGCAGGTGTGGTTCCCCCTCCTTCAACAAGTGAAGGATCCCATTCCATTGCCAATAAGACCAGATCTCTTGGCTCAGAATCAAGGGACCCTTCTGCATCCCAGCCTGAAGGCACTACACCTTCACGCTTGACTCCTGAGGATGCTTTCATAGCATGTCTACAAGTGTCCTTCCCTGTTGCTTATATTTTACTGGCTGCACGTAAATCAGCAACCAGGGAAATATATAATGCCAAATGGAAACGATTTTCCTTCTGGGCTGCTTCCCAGTCACTGGATCCTTATTCCTGTCCACTGACGAAAGTCTTAGATTTCCTGGCCTCGATTGCTGAGACAGGTTAAGCTATTCCTCTATCAAAGTACATTTGGCCTCTATTTCGGCCTTCCATGAATCTCTTGATGGCAGATTACTGTATCAACATCATCTAGCCAAAATGTTTCTGAGAGGAATGTTACATATTAAGCCACCTATCAGAAGACCCACTCTTCCATGGGATCTAAATTTTTTAATAGAGAAATTAACTCTTGAGCCCTTTGAACGGGCGGCCACTTATTACCTCCATTTTCTTTCTTGGAAAACACTGTTCTTAGTGGCAGTCACTTCGGCTCGGCATATCTCCAAGCTTCATGCCCTCATGTATAGAGAACCTTACTTAATTTTTCACAGACTGGCACTTTGCACCAGCCCTTCCTTCCTACCTAAGGTGGTATCTGAACACACCTTTAATCAATTCCTGGAAGTTACCAGTATATTATCCTGAACACTCCAATCGAGGTGAATACCTTCTTCCTACTCTAGATGTCCATTGTATATTATGATACTATACTAATCGAACTAAATCGATTAGGAAGACCTCTCAACTTTTTGTTACCTTCGCCTCAAACAAGGAAGATCTCCCGGTCACTAAACGGACCCTCTCCAATTGGCTAGCTCTCTGTATAGCATTCTGTTACATAAAATACAACAAGCCAGTACCAGGACCTGTCCAACCCCATTCTACCAGAGCTATGGCCACCACAGCGGCCCACTTGAAAGGGGCCTCTATCACAGATATGTGCAACACATCTACCTGGTCCATAATTCATACTTTCACGAAGCATTACAACCTAAATGTTGCTTCATGCCATATGATGGCCTTTGGCCGAACTGTCCTACAAGGCCTCCTGTCATAATGACCACCCTTCTTGGATTTACTGCTTGGGGATTCACCTGCTGCAAGAGATCACTCTGTGGAAGATAGTACAGTTACGTAAGACCTCACCATAACAGTAGATCTTTGAGGAGTGTCTCTTGCAGCAGGTATGATCCCACCCTCTGTTTCCCTTCCCCTTCTCTAGGAAGACAAATTCTGCTCCAGTGACTTTGGGTTGGGACACCTATGGTACCTTGGTTTCCCTTCTGTTCTCGCTTAGCAAGCTGAATCCAGCAGGGGAAATTGATACTAGGGACCGCCGACACTTGTATAGGAAACAGGAAGGTGATGTCATGTGTGGGCGGCCCCTGGAAAAGACTGCTAGAAGAGTTGCCATGTGCCACAGTAATCTCTGGCGACTACCCAAGTGTATTACCTGCTGCAAGAGACACTCCTCAAAAATCTACTGTTACGGTAAGGTCTTGCATAACTGTACTTTCTAGGAGTAGTATATGGTGCACATCCACATGACCTCCCCTAGCAAGTGATAAACAGATCCTTAAGGGAACCTTCCCCAGGCCACACTGGACAGTAGGAAGGGAACCTCCCCCATCCAGGGAGCACCAGAGCCACCACCACTACCTCAGATGTTGCGAAGAAAGCATAGCAGTTGGACCACAGTGGGCTCAGAGAGGGTGAGGATGATAGAACAGAGGCACACCCAGTCAGTTGTTCCACTCCACAATCCATACACCATTCTGGGGGAGCATAGCTCCCCTATGGATGCACCCGCAGAGGAGACTAAGGAGGCTGAAGACAACTGTCACGAGGGAGGCCCACAGGAAGGAGGCAGAGGACACCCCAGGGAAAGGAAGCAGCTCCTGGTGGGGGACTCAATTATTAGGGGGATAGAACTGGGGAGAGCAGGAAAAGCTGAAGTAAGGTGCCTGCCTGGTGCCATGGCTTGGAGGGATAGGAAGCGCATCCTCAGGATCACGAGAACAGCTGCACGGGAGTCTGAACTGGACGTCATTGTCCACCTAGGGACAAATGACTTGGCTCATCATGAGATTAGAGCAGTGCAGAAGGACTTTGTAGAGTTGGGGAGGGGCCTAAGACAAGTGGCACACACAGTATCCTTCTCAGAGGTGCTGCCTGTCAGTGGCATGGGTGAGGCGAGGGTATTTGCACCATGCAGTTTAATGAATGGTGGAAAAATGGTGTGAGCACAGGGTTTGGCTTCATTGGGACTGGGGTTCCACCTGAGGACACCAGCCTGTACTGGCAGGATGGTCTGCATCTGTCCAGGAAGGGAACAAGTCTTTTGAGCAATCGGTTTAAATGCTTCATTGGCAAGCTTTTAAACTAGTCAAGGGGAGGCACTGATAAGCAGCAGGAAAATCCCAGCCTCTCCCTACAAAACGGGTACTAAATGAGAAAAAGACCGAGGTAGAAAGGTCAGTGGGGGATGCTGCAACAGAAGGTAAAGCCATCAAAAAATGGAGAGCAATGAGTACCAATGCCCATAGTCTGAGTAACAAGCTTCCTGAATTAGTGGCCTTGATGGAGGAGGAACATCTGGATATCGTGGCAGTCACAGAAACATGGTACACACAAAACCATGACTGGGACGTAAACTAACTAGGATACACTATCTACAGGAGGGACAGGGAGGGTAAAAGAGGAGGAGGAGTATCTCTTTACATAAGGGAAGGAATCAAAGCAACAGAACAAAAGGGTAAACAGGGAGGAGAAGAAGCACTGCGGGTAAATTTGGAGACCGGCAATGGCACCACAATCCGCACAGGGGTTGTATACAGACCCCCTTCTCAGGGGCAGGAAATGGACAAGGAAATGATAGAAAGTATACTTAGAATGGCAGAAAAAGGGGAGATATTGCTGATGGGTGATCTGAATATGCCAGATGTTAACTGGAGTGCAGTTGCAGCAGCCACTTCGAAGAGTGGGGTTATTCTAGATGCCCTACAGGGGGCATGCCTTAGACAACTAGTATTGGAGCCCACTCGAGAGGGAGCAGTCTTAGACCTGGTTCTCTCAAATGGAGATGAAGAGAGGATCACAGATGTAGAAGTGGGTAGCCATCTGGGAACTAGCGACCATCGAACAGTATGGTTCACAGTAAACACAGCAATAGAGTCAAGCCATACAAAGGCAAAAGTACTGGACTTTAGGAGGGCTGACTTTGCCAAAGTGGGTGAGTGCCTAAGGAATGCACTAGCAAATGGGCAGGAAGGAGGGGTGGAAGAACAATGGGAATAATAAAAACTGCCATCACAGAGGTAACAAGCCTTTGTGAAGCAAATAAAAAAAAACAAACGATGTAAGAAACCACTATGGTTCTCAAAGGAAGTGGCAGTGAAGGTTCAAAGAAAAGAAAGCATTCAGGAAGTACAAGGAATCACAGAAGGAGCAGGACAGAGAACTGTATCAGTTAAAGCAAAAGGAAGCTGGGAAGGCAGTCAGAACAGCAAAGGCCCAAACCGAGGAAAAGATAGCCAACTCAGTTAAGAAGGGGATAAAACCTTTATAGGTACATCAGCAGTGAAGGAAGACCAAGGAGAGATAGTGAGGCTTAATAAAGGGAGGGAGGGTGGGCAGAGGGTGACTGTGAAAGGCAGAGATACTAAACAAATATTTTTGCTCAGTATTTACAAATGAAGAGGGGAGGTACCTAAAACAAACAGTAGAAACACTCTGGATACAGAAGTTGATACCAGCCCATTTACAGAAGAAAGGGTCTGAAAGAACTCTTAAAACTGAAGGTGGACAAAGCAATGGGGCCTGATAGGATTCATCCCAGAATTCTAAAGAACTAAGGGTAGAACTAGTGACACCACTGACTACCCTTTTAACAAATCATGGGAGGATGGGGTGGTACCCGAGGACTGGAGGAGGGCAGATGTGATTCCCCTTCACAAAAGTGGGAGCAAGGCAGAAGCAGGAAACTACAGACCTGTCAGTTTAACCTCAGTGATAGGGAAAATGATGGAATCACTTCTGAAGGAAAGGATTGTTGAGTATCTAGAGGCCAGAGGGGCACAGGACCCAAGGCAGCATGGATTCACAGCAGGAAGGTCATGCCAGACGAATCTGATAGATTTCTTTGACTGGGTGACCAAAGTAGTAGATCAGGGAGGAGCTGTGGACAAGGCCTAGCTAGACTTTAGCAAGGCATTTGACACAGTCCCACACAAAAGATTAATATACAAGTTAGCTAGCCTGGGAGTGGGTCCCAAGATGACAGCCTGGGTAAAGAATTGGCTGGAGAATAGGACACAGAGAGTAATAGTAAATGGAGTCCACTCTGAAGAAAGGGGGGTTACTAGTGGGGTACCGCAGGGTTCAGTATTAGAACGGGTCCTCTTCAATGTCTTTATTAGCGACATTGCAGAGGGACTGGAAGGAAAAGTATGTCTCTTTGCAGATGACACAAAGATCTGCAACAGAGTTGATGCACAAGGTGGGGTGGAAAGGATGAGAAGGGACTTGACAAGGTTAGAGGAATGATCAAATGTATGGCAGCTTAGATTCAATGCTAAGAAGTGCAAGGTAATGCACCTGGGAAACAAAAGCCCAGGGGAAGAGTACACAATGGGGTGAGATACTAACAACAACAAAATGGAAAGGGACCTGGGGTAGTCATATCAGATGACCTAAAGGTGGGCAAGCAATGTGAGAGGGCAGCAAGGAGGGCTGGGGGGATACTGGGATGCATAGGGAGAGGCATCACCAGTAGAAAACAGGAAGTTATTATCCCTCTGTACAGACAGCAGGAGAGACCCCATCTAGACTACTGTGCGCAGTTCTGGAGACCCAATCTCCGCTAAGACATAGACAGGATGGAAGCTGTCCAGAGGAGGGCAACTAAAATGGTGCAGGGTCTGCACCGGAAGACATTTGAAGAGAGACTTAAGGAGCTTAATATGTATAGCCTCGAGGAAAGGAGGGAGAGGGGGACATGATAGAAACTTTCAAGTACCTCAAGGGAATCAACAAAGTCCAAGAGGGTAGCATCTTTCAAAAAGTGGTGTGCAAGAACAAGGGGCACAATTTGAAGAGAGATAGAGGCGGCTCAGAGGTAATTTAAGGAGTATTTTTCACAGGGGTTTGTGGATGCATGGAACGGCCTTCCGGAGGAGGTTGTGGAGTCAAAAACAGTGGTGGAATTCAAGCATGCATGGGACAGTCATAAGGCAATTCTAGGGAGTGGAGGTAGGAAGAAGTAGGCTGCTGGTTAACTAGGATCTGCAGCTTATCCATTAGGTAGGGAAATGGGCAGACTGGGTGGGCCAAGCGGTCCTTATCTGCCATCAAATTCTATGTTTATATGTTACTTCCAGCGTGTGAGATCTGACGTCACGGGGTGGAGCCAAGGAGGATACCATCCGGGTGGGTGAGAGAGCTTAGCTTGAAGACATTTTGGCTGAACTTAAAGTGAAAGAAGACTGCCAAAGTGTGGATAAGTGCACCATATGCCGCTCCTAGATCTGTGGTTACAGGTGAGTAACCCTCATTTATCAATTCTTGGAAGTGTATTAATCACTCAGAACTAGGGCTCGTATTAAGCTGGCTAGGGTAGGCAAAAACTGGTCAGGGCAGTACTAGGAGGTCATCAGAAGCCCCCCCCAAATGACATATGAATGGGGCTCCCCTGTCATTGTAGACTGTAGAAGGGCAGAACTTGACAAGATGCCATTGGAAGACCCTCCAACAAAATTCTAGTGGTGGGACTCAAATCTGTGCCTCCAGGTTTATAGAACTCTGTCCTGAGGGAGCACAGATAGGTTGGATGGAATTGCAATTGCACAGAAGAGATGGAAAGTTAAAGCACTGGTTCATACTGGCCTTTTGAGTACTGTAGACCCTGAGCTGCCTTGTAGCTTTACTCATTTTTTTTAAATTAATTTTATGATTTTCCCTCTCTATGTGACCTTTTTTGTCCTGATTCTGGTTTGGATTTTCCCATCTTCCCAGTCAGAAACAGAAAGACAACCCACACACTAAAATCCCTCATAAGGAGTAACTTCCTCTTTTCAGATGCCCTTATGATCTCAGTAGCATTTACCCATCTTTCAAGATATGATGACATGGTGATCTGTAACAGATGCTCACAATGGACTTACTTTAATACTTCTTTCTAATTTATTTATTAATTTGATAACCAGGTGAGGTACTCTGATCCCAGGGACCATTTTCAGGTACGACCCGGGTCATTTAGAGGGCGCAATCACACAGTAGGAAAAACAAGACACATATACAATCATCAAGAGAGCAGAGAACAATTGAAATACATCCAAAAAAAAAAATAGAACACTGAAATTGCTTAGCCAGACATGAGAGGGTTAAAAAATGTACACATGAACATAATAAAACATTACAAGTATTACAGCGTCAGAGCCTGTGGCAGTAAGTGCATCTGTCCCACAAATAACTTAAGACAGCATGTTGGACCAGTGTTTCAAGTCAGTTAGGATAAGTATCTACATACAGAACTACTTAACAAGGCTTCCAAGAAGTGCTTTCGGAAAGTAGGAGAGACAGGTGCCTGCAATCTGTTTGGGAGGGAGTTCCACAGCTTAGGTTCTCCTACCAGTTTCTGTGTTGCGTCTCAGTGTCTGGGACAATGAAGCAGCCTGCAATTTGAGGACCTTAAATCTCGAGTGTTGCATTTTGGCTTAAGTAGCCCTATTGGTGGTGATGTAATCCCAACTTGCCCTGTTTTTGAGATGAGTGTGCCCAACAGTAGGCTCCTGCGGTAGGTAGGGGAGCTTAAGGATTCCATACCCAGCCCCCTGCAGTTATGTCCTTAATACCTATAGTTTTTTCTTTTCTACACTTAAGTGCACATCTGCCCACTACCACTACCCTTGCTTTCTTTCTGTCCCTTCAGAATAATCTTTTGTGTTCATCCTCTAGTGTTTTGTGTTATGTAAACTTTCTGTATCACTGCACGTTGTCAGTGGGGAGTCAGTACAAATGGGTAATGTGCTCCCTCACCGGGTTACTGGTACAGCCCAAACTCTGTGACCTCAGCATAGAACCCTGACATTACAAATACAGCAGTTACTCAGTTTCTGTTGTGCCACAGAAGGGGTAGCAGCATAGACAGAGTTCTGTGGAAGAGTGGTCATTTTCTACACATTCTTTTTTATTTGATCTCTGGATTTTGTGACTCTGATGCAGGTTGGGGCTACCTGGTGATCATGCACCCCACTACATTGTGAACTCATGCCTGTTAAACTGAGGCCTTCAAATTGACTAACTTACTAGCTAACTTCCATCATAGTGCCTGCAGTGCCTGAATGGAAACCACTTGCCTTGTGTTTTATTTTTTTTGGGGGGGTAGCAGGTAAATTAATAAAGCATCTAGCCTAGTGACTCAGGTAAGTATAAAAAAATGTTTTTGCCTTTTTGTGTATGTGTTGGGGGGGGGGGAGGTTATCAGGTAGGTTGGGTGGCACTCCTATCTAGTCTGTTTTTTCTCCCACTTCCCAGCGTCTACCAACACTGTTCTAACCTTTTCCCTGGTGTTTTAGAAACTGGATGTTTTCATTTTTGTGCCTGTGCAGTCGGTTGGCAGTGTAGGCTGAAGATAAAAGGGAAGCCTCCTGATGTCCATGAACCTGCAGTAAGGTTCATTTTATGTCTGGTCCTTCCTGGGGATAGTGTGCTAAAGCTGTTTTCTCTGTCCAGATGGTATTTTTTATTTTCTGGGAGTTATCATTTGGAGTCGTTTGGAACCGTCGAGTCCTCTCATCAGGTGTGGCGCTTTGCGGTATTTCTTTATTGACTGCGTTGTTTAGCAGCGCTCATTCTGGCACAGCACTTCATGCCATTACTTTGCTGACTCTGTTGTATGGCAGCATTCTACTGCTTCATGCAGTTGCAATCGCTTCACGAGCTGTATTAACTCCATTTGGGGCGTTCATGTCCTTAGGGTTCTCTGCGGAGGTCACAGCTTTTGGTCTGTACCACTATTCTATTGAGGGAGCACATTACCAATCTGTATTAATTCTCAGTTGATAACATTAGAGCTAACAGAAAGGAAATTATGAGTATGAAGGAATTTCTTCTATGTCACTTTATTTTTATATCGGATAGTAATTCTGTAATAAAGTTAAACAGTGCATGCTTACCAGAGAGTTGTGATTTTGCACTTTTTTCTCTGACTCTTCTGCTCCCTGACCCACAGTGATACGATGATGTCATTTTATAGGTTAGTATTTAGTTTCAAACTCCGCCCTAAAACACTTGTGAACATATTCTATAATGTAAGAATATGGGGACAGAATTAATTCCCTTCATACAAAAGAATCAGTTTGCCATCTTACAGCAGGTGGAACACAGTGCTCTAACACAATGGAGAACTCCTAAAAACAGGAACCCCCCCTCCCAAAAAAAAAGTTAACACCCAATTACCTTTTTTGCAAATGGAGAACATTTTTCTGATACCTAATAGCTTAGTATTTTGAACTTTTTTGATGCTCTATATAACTTTTATTTTTGAAAATGTTGCCTGCTTTCTGCTGCCATGTTTTGGTTGTATATACCATTACTGATGTATATTTTCAGCTGCTTGTAACCGTGCTCTCCTCTGTTCCTCTTCCATGCCTGAAAACAAGCTTTGGTGTAGTGTACCTTTCACGGCTACCAATATTCAAATAAATAAATAAAACAAAGTTGAAATACTAAGCTATTAGGCCTGAGAAGAAGTTTCTGTTTTAGAAAAATTGCTAAAGGTGGTATAGACTGGGTGTTCTTATTAAAAGAAGAAACCATTCTGCTTCCCACAGAATATTGTGGCTCTGAGAACTCCAATAGGAGACAGCGATAACAAAAATACCATGCAACTGTTCAGTTCAACAACATTTTATGTACTGCAGTGCTATGTTACAGACAACACCTAAAGGGATACTGGCAACCATTTCTGTCATGATAGTCCGAGTTGAAACAAACCCCATATTTTATGATTGCATACCTTCTCTAAAATTCATTGATGTTACTAGTTGTTTTACGTGCTTTCAAGTGGAACTAAAATGCATGCTAATTGTGTAATTACACCCAAACGTATTTTGTTTCAAATCCTTGATCTACTCTACTTGCATGCTTCTGTAACACTAGAACACCCCCAAACAGTGCAGCCACTTATGATGCAGTAGGCTTCTCTCTTCCAACTGTATCTTAAGTGGCTAGGCTCTCTTGGGGGTTGTTTCCAAGTCCAGGAAGGATGCAGTGGATGTTGATCAAGGAATGTAAACATACTTTTTTTTTTGTGGTAACACCAGTATGGTGGGCAGTCTGTTTTTCACTTTTAAAAGGAAAAAAGGAATCTGAATCAAATAATCCAACAATATCCGCAGTCTCTACAGAATGAGACCTAGCATTAAATGTATGTTTGTTTTGTTTTTTTTTTAGTACAGACACTTTGAGGCCTAAGGAGGTTGACAGTGTCCCTTGAAAAACAAAAATCAAACCAAAATATGTTTCGCATTGCCACTGATCTTTAATACCAAGTGTGTGTTCTTTTGTAATTCATAATGAAGTCCCTTTAAGTTGTAAACAAAATACAGAGAATACTGGATGGGTAACCATGCAGAACCAGTGTGCTCTGCCACAGATGGAACTGATTCCCTCTGACCTCGAGAGCAAAGCTTAAGAGGTCCCAGGGAATCAGACCCCAAGATGGCAGAACACACCGGTTCTGCATTGGGTTGCCCATACAGTATTTTGTATAGTGTATGGTGCCTGATAATATATTTGAAATGCTTATGTTTTGAATATAAAATCCAGTTTGGCTGCTTCGTATTAGTCCGTGTTACTGGCTGGTTGCTAGGTTCGCTGGTTGTTGCTAGGGAACCAGACCGGTGTACATCACTAGTGCATCTTTCAATTGGCTGGTAGTTTAATTAGGACGGGTCTTAAAAAAACAAAACATGGTGACCGTATTCTCACTAAGTGAGAGATTATTCATAAAAGTAAATATAATATCAGGTTGATCCTATTGGTATGGAGTTTGTAGCAGATGTGCCGCTGATGCCAGGATGGATTATCTGGTTGATCCCTGCTGTTTTTGGTGAATGCTTCTTGTCCGCCTACCCTGAAGCCTTATGAATCAATAGAACGTTGTTCTGCACATACAGGCTGAACAGCTTTCTAAGAACTGTTTTTATCTGTGCTGCACAGCTTTTCAGTACAGATAAAAAACGAACAAGTACAACGTTCCACCATACACTATAAAAAGATTCTTGGAATGAGAATGAGAACATATACAAGTCTTGTGAGCTAAGGAAATATGGCATATGGTAACCACTGTTCTCATTTGACTTTGAATATGCTGTAGAACAGTACTGAACATAGATTGCTATACTGTGTAGAAGTTTTCTGGTAAGGGAGTACTTTTTTGTTCTTTTGTTTAAAATGCGTTCCTGATAGTCTGATAACAGCTATCAGGGAGTGGTATAAAGTTTACATGCTTCTTCACATTGTGCAATCATATAGCAGTTACTATAACAGCTTCTTTTTTATTTTAAATGTTATACACTATGCCTAAGGGGATAACGTAAACTATGAACAAGGGGATAACATGTTTATCATCATGACATAGTACACATTTGTGTTTTATAGCAGGTTGAACATCTTCACTGTGCAGGGTTCATCACGTTGGGATTCTTTTTTACAGTTTTGTATGTTTTCAACATGTATAGATGGTGACCAGAAGAGAGAGTTGTTTTTGTATTTTGTAAAGTTAACGTTACCATATAAAATTGCGTTATAGTGATTAAAATGAAAAATGTCACCCATTTTGTTCTGTTATTGTTAAATAAAAGGGAAACAAATATTGTTGTTTACAGTTGCGTATTTAAGAGAAAGCTTGTGCCTTAAAAAGCAGCTGATGCCAGCCTCAAGCAAAACTTTTAAAAACCTAATATTTTAAGGGATAGCCTTCATACTGAGGAAAAAGTCACTAAGAGATTTAAACTTGGTACCACAGCAACAGATGGGTCATAAATTCCAATCAGCTTTGTTTGTTGCTAGCCAGACCACTGTTTTTTCCCAAACTCACCACTCCAAATTAAAAGCAGTGCATAAAGACTTTATTTTTAATTTTTTATGCTTTATTTCTCCCAGTCGGCCGGCCCTCATCCACCAGTCCCCCAAGCCCCATCACCCCGGTGTCCACTGGGACTCCCCTCTCTCGCTTGCTCCTCTGAGGTGCCCAACTGTCCAGGTGTGGATCCTGCGGGGGACCAGTGTTATTCTACCAGGCGGCTGCCGTTTTCTCCCCTTTTCTCCCCCGTGTGGCGCACGGGAGCATGCAATGACATCAATGGCCAAACTGCACGCGGTTCCACATGCTGTATGCAGGGCATCTGCTCCGCATCCACCCCCTCTGTCTGTGGGTCCATTGTGCCAGCCCTCAGCTGCTGCTAGGGGCCAGGCAAGCAGCGGACTCCATCCAACCCCTCCCCAGGAGAGGAGAGCTGTCCTCCGGACACACTATCTTCTCCCTGCCAGGCCGACCCCCAGCAACCCGCTTGCACCGCTAACATGGGTCGCTGGTGTGGCAGGAGGTAAGGCAGTGATGCCTCAGCCCTCCATGCCTCTGGGCCAGTCACGCATAAAGACTTTATTAAAGAGACAGAACCAAAAGTTGCAGACAGGCAAACGTTGCAAATTTTAAGTAGTTTGTTGTAACATTTATTTTTGAAGTATTTTTCTTTTCTCTTTTATTCATTAGAAAGTTTTCAGTGTGATAGTATTACACTGACTATGTGGACTACCCCTCCACCTGGAAGCTGACCTATTTAGATCTTCCAAGAATTAATCTTCACCATTGATTTCTACTTCTTTGTCTGGGCCAGAGGCACTAGGACCTTGCAGAAGCAAAGCTTTGCCAGGGGGCTAGCCAAGGCTACTGGACATGGCGTCTGCATATCCCCCCTGGCAGTGGTGCCATGCGACAGCCTATAACTGTTGCTGGCTTCCTCACTAATCTCACTTCTTTTCTTCCTGCTGTCAAATGCACACAGTGGGAGCACAATGCCTCAGTTTTCCTTGTCACTGCTTTCTCTATCTGCGCCACCATAATGTTTTCTTTTTTTTATTGTATCACCTGTGTTTATTTTACCACAGTGCTGAAGTCCAATAAACAAGGGCTCAAGTCATCAAAGAAAGTCACCATTATGCATCGTTGCCCCTGTGGGAAACCAGTGCCTGTTCCGGACCAATATCAGACCTGTGTAGCCTGTCTTGGACTGGAACACAGCATGTATGCATGTAATGCCTGATTCTCCATGGATTGCCATAACCTCTAGAACTGTGCGTTGAGGTGGGGTCATGTGATCCCCACCTTTGGAGGCAGGCCTCACATGCATGCATGTGTCCAAGAACAGATTTTTAGGCCTTTCCCCGTACCTCTGATTTCATGGAAGTACTGAATTCTCCTCAGCCTCACTGCACTGATGTATCAGAGACTCAGTGAATGGGTCTGGTGGACAGTAGTCTCCTTCTGGGCGTTTGACTGTGAGTCCTTCACAGTCTGCCTGTCCCAGTCAGCAGATGTGCCTGGTGGTGAAGCCTTAGTTGTACACTCGATCTACATCAGTGGACACCTTGGTGGCATTCTCTGGCTTGCTTATGTCGTTGTCACCGTTCACATTGACTATGCTGTGGGTGGCACTGGGGATGACGCCAGGCCCCCTCTTGACACTGTTTGCGGTGTCTGGAGAAGGACCAACACTGAGGCTGTTGTCCACACTGATACCAGTTGGGATGATGTCATCATCTACGTTGTCACTAGTGACAGCAGGTATAGTGACAACTCCAGACTTGGTGACAGAGGCAGTGACAGCCACAGTGCTCTTCCTGGATTCAGCTCTGGGCACAGTGCTGAAGCTGATGTCATCCCACAGGTTGTCCCTGACTCTGGTGTTGTCTGCGACACCGAAGAGTATGATGGCTCCAGGCACAACATCAAAGTTAGCACCAAGCACAGTGTTCAGGGCGATGCTGGCCATGGTGACAGGGATCACCCTGTCTCTGAGGCTGCCATCTGTCCTGAGCCCGGTGCCAGAGACAGCACCAACTTGGGTAGATGGTGGCCCAGAGATGGAATTTTCTCCTGAGCCATTGAACATCACCACCACTGGTGAGAACCAGGGTCACCTTGTGAGACTTGTATGGCTCCACTGTCCTCACCTAAGGGGCCCCCCCTTCCAATGAGCACTGATAGGCTCACTCCTCAGATGTAAGGCACCCTTTGGGTGACTCTGCTAGGCCATCCCCTCAGATGAGGCCACCTACACAGTTCTGCAGCCCAGGACGAGGTACCAGAGACCTGGAGTCTCAGCCCCTTTTGGAGGCATCTCATCAGTTCCTGGAAGGTTGCCCTTGCTGATAGGCCCCAAGGGGCCTGCAAAGTGGGAACAACACCAGGCGTGGGTTGTTACCTTGCATGATTGGTATAGGGTGTCAGACATGGCCTAGTTCAGGCCCCTCTCTCTGGTTCCGACCCTGTCTGGAAGCAGTGCCTCATCTCCATTGACATCCTTCAATGAAGACAATGAAACATCTGTCCACCTTCCTTCTGATGCTAGGTATGCTGTGTACCAGTGATTCCTGGTGGAGAAGATCCAGGCACTTGACCTTGAAGTCAAATAAAGCCACGATCCAGTAGCATTGCCAGTGGGACTTCTTGGAATTTTCAGCATCAACACTGTAGTCTTAGGCCATGGAGAAAGCATCTAGAGCAGTGTGGATGTGTCCTATCTCCAATCCGACCATACCTAGGGACCTCCTTATGCTGTGTTGCAGACCCCATTGGGCATGTGGAGCCTCACATTTGACTGTTCCCCAGTTGCAGATTCCACTTACACAGATGTGCTTGGGAAGAAGGCTTTCACATGTGCCTCTGCACACATCAGGCACATATGGCAGCCTATAACCGTCACCTGTGGTTGCAGCCGCACAGCCTGTTAGCTGCATTGCCACCAAGCGAGGCAGTCAGGGAGGCCATTGACCCTTTTACCTAGGGTCCAGAGGTAGCACGGCACTAGTTGAGGGCACCATACAACACCAGTGAGGTAGCCTCCTGACTGGTAGGAACCACAGTCTGCATTAAGCAGATGACATAGCTTCACCTCTTGACTAGAACCTGTGTCAGCATAAGCAGATTAACTCGCACTTCCAAGGGGCGCACTTCTTCACCCATGGGGTCAGGCAGGAACTTTCATGGAACACCCTTCTGCTCCTAGGCCACAGAAGCCCTTTCCAGGCCCTGACCAGTCTCAGGTTTCGCCAGACCTGTAAGGAACTCTGTGGAAGAGTGCTGTGCATTGGATTGGGTCAAGTACAGTAGCTCTTACACAGGGTACTTCCCTGTTGTTACAGGAGAAGCAGGTACTTTTCTCTGATGTTTTATTTTTTTCTGACTATGCTAGACTATCGTTTTTGGTTGGTATGCCCTTCTTTGTTTCTTTAGCCAGCTGAGCTGTTAGCCCACTACACTAAGGGGTGCCTTGGAGATGAACACATCTCGACTCCTTTGGGCTATTCAGTCCCACAGCTCCACATTCACACAAGTTCCCTTACTTTTTTTCCTTGATAGGAAAAAGGGGTCATATTTTGACTAACTGTTCAATCAGTCCTGCATCAGATAGCATGTGGTTTGGTTTTTCCAGGAGTCTATGTGATTCGTTCCTGTCTTGGTACATTATGCCATCACAGTTGCAAGGGGGACTTTTCTTCCAGAGTCACATGCTTCAGCAAGAAGACCCAGGTGCCGTGTAACAGCAGGTTGCTACCCCTGCATGATGACCACAATACAGGTTGAGGGGCCTGGGCTCTGTTCTGATGGTGATTGGGAGGTTCTTTCCCAAATGGTCAAAATAATAGTGCGGTGCCTCCAACCAGAGTGAATTATAGTTGTCCAGATGGTAAATGGGTACAACCCCCTGGGATGCTGTACCAACCCACCTCCCCTCACAGTCACCCCACAAATGGAATACCACTATAAACTGTAATACTGTAAAACACATGCAATTAAAACTTGTAGCTGATAATATGCACACAGACAGTTTTAACCAACAGTGATAGAAACGTTTTCTTAAAAAGGGGAAGGGGTATAGGGATGCAAAGATAAATGGCAGTGTTAATAAAATTTAGTGTAACTGGCAATAACAGCATTCACAACACACATTAACAGTGCCCACCCCCCAACAGCAACACATAATGATTACCCACCTCACAACTGGTACTAGTGTCTCTAAATGAGTCTACCTGGGTACTCAGATAAGGTGCAGGCCTGAAACGTTGCCACTGGTTGGCTGGCGTTGGTGCACTTTAAACAGATGATTATTTTAAAATCAAACCCCACAGGCCATGCAACTGCAAGAATGGCTGATTGAATTAAGGCAATTGTAATCCTGGCCTGATGGCCTGAACAACAACTTTGGTGTACCAACTATTCACAGTCTTCAAGGCGCAGGGCAATCCCTGAGGTTATTCTTGGTTCTGAAGATATCAGTTCTACGGTGCTGTCAGACAGGATGTAGCTCTGGAGATCTTCAGGGGTATCTCAGTCATCAGGTAACACCATAGGAACCTTAACAGTCTGTGAAGGGGAATCCACACATAAGATTCTCAGCAGTACAACTGGGGCAGCCCATGCCGTCAACGTCCGTCGACGTCACCATCCCTGTATAGATGTGAGTGGCCCTGCTGCCTCCACAGTTCTTTCCCACTGTTGACTTGAGTGCACAGGTCCCCCCAGAAGCTCCACCACAGTATCTGTGCCTTTTTTAAGCCTACAGCTTTTTCACCTTACCTTGTAATAAATCTCTTTTTCAAGAGATTTCTTTCTTTTGTTTATGTTGAGAGTTAATCCTTCTACCTCTCTTCCATCGCTGTCACTGTGGAAAGAATATTGCCTCTACAGATGAACACTCCATTTGTGTCTGATGTCTTGGGCCTGACCACGAAGTTTCTGTGAGCTCTGCCAGAAGTTTAACCAAACAACCCTTTGGCAAAGCAAAAAAGCTCTTAAAAAATTCCTGATGGATCAACAGGTAGCCAGCTCCAGCAGGGGTCCTCTGGGGCCCCCCTCCCCCCCCCCCAGTTGCTGGCTGGTTCCTCAAGCTCCCAGGCCTCCAAGGCCCAAGACAAGTCCTCGGAGGGGGGAGTCATAAGAAAGACCGAGATTGCGACCGCTCCTCCTTGTCATTGATCTCACTCCCCATCAGCCTCTCCTTCTTCTGGAGGATCTTCATCAGCTGCAACTGCTCCAAAGAGAACTGCTGTCCCAGGTCTCTGTGCCCACCAGATCCATACCAACAGCACCCTCATCTGATTCACAGGGCACCTGGCTGTTGATCTCTGGGTCGTTGACCCCTCCATTGTCAATGACAAGTTTATCGTCATCGACTCTACTGTTGAGGCCTGCCGCTTCTCCCACCAGGGCTAAAGGCTCATCAGATTCTCAGGACACAGCAGGCGGGTCGTCGACACCTGTGCTGGTGAACCCACCTCCGTCATTGACGACAATGAAGTTCTGCTCAAGTTCACCAATGTGCTTGTGCAGCAAATGGGTGCCTTAAACAGGCCCCCTTCTTCGCCAATTTGTTGGCCCTGGGAGGCTCCCCGCGAGCCATCTGTGCATCCAACACCAGGCCCAAAGATTGAGGAGGTCAACGTCAAAGGAGGAGTACTATCCAGACCTCATTCTTCTGAATATGAGGAAGAAGAGGAGGAAGAGTTCCTGCTCTCTGACAGGTCTATGCCTCCTCTGTCAGTAAGAACTCTGTGAAGTATACTCCCAGATCTCCTGAGGACCCCACATTTTTTAATGTGATGAAACAGCTGTCCTCAGCCATGGGCTTCTACATTGAGGAAGAGGATGCCACCAGAACAGATCTGGTGTACTTCCTGGAGATTCCAGAATCTCATAGAAACATAGAAGTTGATGGCAGATAAGGACCACAAGGCCCATCCAGTCTGCCCATTTTTTCTACCTTATGAATGTGCCATAGGCCTTTACTCTGTCAATGCCTATTTATTCATACTCATCTGTATCACTCCCGTATGCCTATCCCATGCCTGTTTGAAGCCCTGTACTGTATTCATATCCACTACTGCCTGAGGTAGGCCGTTCCATGTATCCACCACACTTTCTGTGAAAAAGAACTTCCTCACATTGCTCCCTAATCAGCCTCCTTCTAATCTCATGCTGTGTCCTCTTGTACTGCTATTTTTCTTATATTGAAACATGTAAGGCTCTTTCACCATGTTAATGCCCTTAAGATGTTTGAATGTTTCGATCATATCACCTCTCTCCCTCCTTTGCTCTAGGGTGTACATATTGACCTCCGTTAATCTGTCCTCATATGTTTTCTGATGCAGTCCCTGCATCATTTTGGTCTGGACTGTCTCCATTTTATTAATGTCCTTGTGCATGTGCGGCCCCCAGTACTGCATGCAGTACTCCAGATGGGCCCTAACCAGTGTCTTGTAAAGAGGGATTATTACCTTCCTCTTATGACTTGTGATACCTCTACTAATACACCGCAACATCCCTCTAGCCTTACCTACTGCTTTAGTGGTCTGCTTGGATGATTTCAGGTCATCTGTGATGATGATGCCCAAGTCTCTTTCTTCCCTTGTGATTGCCAGCAACTCCCCTCCCAACCTATAGGTAGCTTCAGGGTTTCTCTTCTTCCCTATATGCATGATCTTGCACTTCTTTGCGTTAAATCCCAGTTGCCACTCTTCAAACCATTTTGCCAGTTTTTCCAGATCTCTTCTCAATCTGCCAACCCCATCTGGATCATCTACTGTGTTGCAGATCTTGATGTCATCTGCAAACAGACAAACCTTACCCTCCAGTCCATCTGCAATGTATGCCATCAGGTCCTATTGCCTTTTCCACCCTGAGCTTAGCGAGCTCTTGTAGGACCCTTTCTTTTGTGAAGGGACTAGCGCACACCTCCCTCCCCACTGTGTCCATGGTACTGAGCTGTGGGCCCTGCCCTACCTTCTCCTTAGTAAATATTGAGCAGAAGTATCTATTTAGGATAGGTGCTTTTTCTTGGTCCTCCTCCACACACTCCCCCTTATCCCCTTTGATCTTAGCAATACTTCCTCTGGACTTTCTCCTTTCACTAATGTATCTATAGAAAGGTGTGTCCCCTTCTTTTACTGTTTGTGCTAGTGTTTCCACAGTTTGGGCCTTTGCCTGTCTTACCGCCTTCTGTGCTCCCCTTAGGGAAGTTTGGTATGCCTCACTAACTTCATTCCACTGTGTTCCCTTATATTTCCTGAAGGTCAACCTTTTGGCTCTAACCTTTTCTGCTACTGTTTTTGAGAACCAAAGTGGTTTCCTCCTCCTTTTGCTCTTGCTTTTCTCTCTAACACAGTGGGATGTTGCTTCAAGTATTGCATCCTTAATGCTTGCCCACTTTGCCTGTACCCCCTCACCTGTATTTCTTCTTGCCAGGGCTAGCTTAACTCTGTTGGCCATCTTATCAAAGGCAGCTCCTCTGAAGTACCATATTTCCCTCAAAGATCATTCATCCAATGCTCCCAGCATTGAAGAATGCAGCCACGGCGACCTGGCACAGACAAGACATGGTGCCAGCTATGCCACGCAGGGTGGAAAAACTTTATCACGCCCCTCAGGGTCTCCCCTATTTTGCTGCCCAGGCAGAAACTGACCCAGTAGTTATTAAGGCAGCTCATAACAGATCTAGGGTGCCTAAACACCTTAGTTCCCTTCCTCCAGACAAGGAATCTCGTAGGATTGATCTATGGGGAAAAAAGGTTTATGCCTCCTGCACCTTAGGTTTGAGGATTGCAAACTGTCTGTCACACATGGTTAAATACCAAAATGCCAACTGGAAGCAGGGCAAGGCTGTGGCCCAGGCCCTTCCTGATGGCACTCAAAAGCAGGAACTGCTTCAGTGTTTCCAGATGGCTGAGGATGTTAGCAAACATTTCCCCAGGGCATTGTATGACGTGGCTGATATCGTTGCCAGGGCAGCTGCCACGTGCATATGCCTTCATAGGCACTCCTGGCTCAGAGTTTTGGGATTTGCAGCTGATGTGCAGCACAAAGTGCTTAATGCCCCTTTCAGTGGAACTAAACTGTTCTGTCCTAATGTCCAGGACCTCATAAATGATCTGCAGGCCTCTAGCACAGCCATCAAATCAGTCCATTCCCTCTGCCACACCCAACAAAGGGGTGGAGGGTGGCCCCCCTTTCATAAACAAAACAGTAGGCCTGGAACAGCTCCCCATACCCAGGGAAAGCATAGGGCCCAGGCTTCCTTGCCTGTCCCCTATGGCACTGGAGCAGCGGCCAAGCACCCCAGAAGTGAGGGACCAGCCTCTGCAGCTGACTCTGCCTCCGCTTGACTCTTTGCCAGACCTCCCCCCCCCCAGTCCCAGATCAGGAGGTGGTAGTCGGAAGTCTGTTCTCCCACCATCTGAATCAGTGGGGGACCTTAACTTCGGATGCATGGATTCTGCAGATCATAGGAAAGAGTCACACCTTGGAGCTCATAGAGCAGCCTCCAGACACCCCGCCTCCACCTTCCAGTTACCCGTCCCCGGCTCACTTGTCTGTTCTCCAGGAGGAAGTACAGTCTCTTCTGTGTAAGCAGGCCTTTGAACCAATGCCCAAGCACCAGAGGAACCAGGAGTTTTATTCCAGGTTTTTCCTGGTCTCAAATAAGACTGGAGATCTGAGACCCATTTTAGATCCAAAGGAACTCAATCTGTCTGTCCAGTACAAAAAGTTCTGGATGATAACTTTGCCAGGCCTAATGTCCCTCCTCAAGAGAGGGGACTGGCTCTGCTCACTGGACATGCAGGATGTGTACCTGCAAATCTCAGTCTTCCCTCCTCACAGGAGGTTTCTGTGTTTCGCTTTTCTGGGCGAGCATTATCAGTTCAAAGTGCTTCCTTTTGGCTTATCCTCTGCAATGCAAGTCTTTACCCAGTGCTTGGCAGCAGCTCTAAGAAGAGAGGGACTGTATGTCTTCCCTTACCTGGGTGATTGGCTCCTACCCACCCAATCCAGGGAACAGACTTTGCTGACTCTGGAGCACACTGTCCAACTCTTCCACTCTCTGAGCATTACCGTCAACCTGCCTAAGCCAGTTCTAGTACCATCCCAAATGCTGCAGTATGTAGGGGCAGTTCTGGACTCAGCAAAAGGGAAGGCCTTCCTGCCCCAAAACAGGGCAGACCATCGCTGCCAAGGTGTACCTCAGATTGCTGGGTGTAATGGCAGCTGCCATACCCACCGTTCCGCTGGCCAGGCTTCATATGCACACCCTCCAGTGGACCCTCCGAGCACAGTGGGACCAGCTCATGGATGAGTTAGACCACCCAATCCTGGTCTCTTCCCCAGTGCGCAAGTTACTGCAATGGTGGATGGGACACCTTGAATCTACTTCAAGATGTTCCATTCCAGATCTCTTCCCCACATCAGATCCTAACCACAGATGCATCAGGTCAGACTGCGTAGCTCACCTGGGCCCCTTTCAGTCCCAGGGATCCTGGTCCCAATGGGATGCCTCCCTGCATATCAATGTCCTGGAGATGAGAGCGGTGCTCTATGCCATGAAGGCTTTTCAGGAGCATCTTGTTGCAGGTCAGCTGCTAGTGCAGTCAGACAATTTGAGTGTAGTGGCCTACATCAACAAGCAGAGTGGAACTCACTCATAACCCCTTTTCCAGGAGGCCATGAGAGTGTGGTACTGGGTGCTGGATCACAGTCTGACACTCTCTGCGGTCCACGTGCCAGGCATCCTAAACACTCTGGCAGACAGTCTCAGCAGGACCCAATCCAGCATGCATGAATGGGGGTCTCTCTCATCCATTGCAGAAGACTTTTTCAACAGATGGGGTCATCTAGAGGTGGAGCTTTTCACGTCCCCACTCAACACAAAACTGCCCGATTCTCACCCCAGGGGTCCTTTAGCATCAGTAACATAAAGCAGTTAGCTGACCAGGTAGTAATGCCCCAGAGATGTGGTTTATGCTAGTTAATTAGCATCAGCCAATCAGAGAAGAGCTTGGGGGTGTGCTGAGGAGAGCCTGCCCAGAGAAGGCACCAGAATTTTTTTTCTGCTGACTGAGCAACACTGCCTCTGAGGTGTTCCCACTTAGTTGGCCAAGAAAATGTTTTTTCTTGAACTCTTGTGGTAAATCTTTTTCCTTTTACTTTTCTTACTGTGCTGAGTGTTTTTTTGACATTTTATCATGGTTCCCGCATTTATCGGTTGGTTTGTGGTTCTCCCCTGTATTTTTATGTTTTTATTTTAACTGTGTTTGGGTATTTTCAACAGTTCCTTTTAAACTTTAAATCGTGGTTCCCTTTTTTCTTCAGGAGCCGCGGTTTTCATTAGTTTTTACCTGAGAAATAGTGGTTCTTTACTGCAAGGGAACCAATTGCATTCTACTACTAACTGTAGTGGAACTTTTGAATTTAAAACAGTTTCTGTGAAATGGCATGTCAGAAACCCCCAAAAAGAGGACAGGACCCACAGGTTTTAAAAATTGCTTAAATTGTCACAGGATTGTGTCCAAAGCTGATATCCATGATCTGTGCTTGAAGTGTTTGGGTCCAGACCATTACTGTTCAGTTTGCTAAAAATTTTGTTCAAAAACTTTAAGAAACAGATCAAAGAGGCTTAGAGAAATGGCTGAGGAAGGGTCTGACCCAGGCTTACCGATGAGGGACCTTCTAAAAATTCAAACAGGTGCTGATGAAGCATTCACTAGCTCTAAGCCCAGAAGAGGTACTGATGAAGTGCCTTTGAAAGAAAAAATTAAAAAATCAGGTGCTGATAAAGTGCCTTCAAAAACAAAAGCTTCCAAAGGGACTGATGAAGTTCCTTCAAAAAATAGAAATAATAGGGGTACTGATAAAGTGCCTGGATCAAAAAGGAAGCTAGATTCAGCCACTGATGAGGTGGCACAAAACAAATTGTGTAAAGATAAACTACCTCCTGTTCCTCCCGGCAATGGTAACGGTGATCAAGCAGGAGGCAAAAAGCATAAAGAGAAGTCCAAGAACACACAGCCTGACAGTCTCCCAGATTTTCAGAAGGAGCTGCCTTTGACTGAAGATATGGTGAAGGCTTGGCATGTTTTCCAGACCTTACAAGGCATCAGTTCCTTTTTCTCTGCCTTGTCAAGCAGACACCCTTCTGCAGACCCCTCTGATGCAGGGGCCTATGATGGTGAGGATAAGGAATGATTACTATGATGTTCCAGACAATATTTCAGACATTAATCCCCTGGAGCCTGACATTTCTCCTGATCCTAATTTTGGTGCTTCCTCTTCGGATCAGTGTGACAGGGTTGAATAGGACCCTGTCCCAGTTGTTATAGAGAGTTTTAATGCAGGGATCTGTACTTTCCTTTCCTGTCTCTTGTCTGACTGGTTGCACAACCCAATTTTCCTGTGAGACCTGGAACTTGATCACCCCGACAGTCTCGCAGTTCTTTGCCTCTCACTGTCTCTCTGTCTTCCCTTGCTGTTCTTTTTTCCTCCTTCGCATATCTGCTGGTATAAAAATATAAGCAAATCATTAGGTGGAAATGTAACTGATATTGGGATCCCTTTGTTTAGAAATTATATAGTGTTACTATTAAAGTGTATATAATTATAGTTTGAGATGATTGCAAAAAGCTATTGGGAACTCAATGGGTTAACCTGAGAGCAGTTTTTAAGCCCTTTTCAGAAGCTGTGGAGAAGGGACCTCAGTTCTGGGACATTGTGTTCTTGCTGCACCTGCCTGAAACATACAAGAACATTTTAGAAAAAAGCAGGATGCTTGTTAAGGGGAGGGGAGGAGGGTTGCAAAAACTTATAAGAGAGCTGCAATGTTTTTGGGACACACAGAGATTGAAGCAAAACTCAGATGGATCTTCTCTGTTTATTTTGCTTTTGTAAATAATTATACTGAACAATTTTATTCTTTTTGTTACCGCTAGTACTAATAGACACTTTTTGTAAATTCTACAACTGCTCCTGTTTTTTCCTATGCTTCCTGACCTGTGCCCCGATGACAATCAGGAGGAAAATTCCTCTACGTTAACCTTCCTCAGCACTTGGAGGATACTCTTGACATACCCTGCCAGGAATCCAACCCGGAGGAGGAGGAGGAGGATGACTACAGGGAGATGAAAGGTCTTCCTCCTCCTAAAAAGATGGTTCTCCCTATCTACAAAGCTTTCGGGAGAAACACCATGAAGCTGTTACAGACCCCATCCTCTTTACCTGGGGTTGATAAATGCATTGACAAAAAATAGCAGCTCTCCAGAGCAGATGCTGACTTTCTGTCTGTCCACCCTGGGCATGAGGGAGTAGTGCAGCAAGCTGCCTGTGATAAAGCTGGAGTGCCTTTGTCTTCCTTGCCCCTGGACAAGGACTCCAGGAAAATAGACTACATTGCAAAGAAAGCTTTTTTCTTCTGTTTCTTTGCTTCTTCGTCTGTCTTCTTACTTAGCCTACACAGCTAAGAATCAGAAGGCTTTGTGGAATTCTGTCCTGGCCATTGCACAACAAGAATCTGAGTCTATGGTCCAGGACTTAATAAAAACAGCTAAGACTGCCCTGGAAGCCACTAAATATCAGTTCCACACTGCAGACGACAATAATGATGCTGCATCCAGAGTTATGGCCCAGGCCATATCTCTCAGAAGGTTTGCCTGGCTGAGAACCACTAATTTAACCCAAGATACTCGGTCCAAAGCCATGGACTTTCCCTGTGATAAAAATCTTATGTTTGACTCTAGGATAGAAGAGTATGTGAAAGAGGTGGATGACTGCAAGTCCATTTATCAGAGGCAATCCTGCCAAGCAAAGAGCTTCCACTCAGAAATTTCAGACCAAGGCAAACGGAGGAAGGGGTTATTTTCCTAAGCCCTATTGCCCCGTCCTCCTCCTCAGTATGACTACTCCCAGATGAAAGGGTACTACAGGGGAAGGGGCTGGAGAGGCCAGAGAAAACTGGCCACTACCCAGGCCTCTGCAACTCAGTCCAAACCCTGACTTCAATGCCTTGGTCACCGCCCCTATTCCAGTAGGGGGTAGGCCCTCCCACTACCTCCAAGCCTGGACTCACGTAACTTCAGAAAAGTGGGTCTTGGAGATAGTGGAACAGGGCCTACTTCTTCACTTCAAGAAGATGCCAGCCTTAAGAGGCACTCTGTTTTCAAAACCCCCTAACCCAATCAGAAAAACTCCTGCTGGAGTTGGAGGTCAGAAACCTCTTGGCATCAAAAGTGGTGGAAAGAGTACATACGAACATATGAAGAAGCCAGCAGAAGAAGACCATTTGGTCGATCAAGTCTGCTCATATTGCAGCATCCACAGCTTGCACTATGGTCCCTGCCCTCCTTCCCCACTCCTCCCATCCTCCCTACCCATGATCTTTGCCTTCCCCCAATTCCTATCCCAGCCTCACTTAAAGCTGCCCACTGTCTTCAATGCAAATGCATCTTCTGGCAGTGCATTCCAAGTGTCCACCACATTCTCTGTGAAGAACTGCTTCCTGACCTTCCTTCTAAACCTCCCACCCTCTAGCTTAAGACTGTGCCCCCTCATGTTATGGTTGCCACTCAGCTTAAAGAGACTCTCCTTATCAACCTTATTTATCCCTTTCAAGTACTTAAAGGTCCCAATCATGTCCCCTCTCTCTCTCCTGTCTTCCAGGGAGTACATGTTCAGTGCCCTCAACCTCTGCTCATATGCTTTACCCTGCTGACCGGCTGTCATCTTTGTAGCCATCCTCTGGACTTTCTGCAGCAGGTTAATGTCCTTTTTGAGGTGTGGGCACCAGTACTGAACTCCATACTCTAGATGCGGCCTTACCAGTGACCTGTACATGGGCAGTGTAACCAGCCTTACAGAGAAACAAAGGCCTTTACTCCAGGTACTTTCTCACCCAGAATAAAAATGGGGAGTGGCGTCCTATTCTGGACTTCAGGTATCTCAACAAACACCTCCTGAAACCAAAATTCAAGATGGTTACACTAAATATGGTTATTCAGTCCCTGCAACAGGGAGACTGGCTTGTCTCTCTAGATCTCAAGGACGCCTATTTTCACATTCTCATAAGGCAGTCTCACAGAAAATTTCTGAGGTTCAGGCTTCCTTCAGGGCATTACCAGTTTGCAGCCATGCCCTTTGGCCTAACATCTGCGCCAAGGGTGTTTACCAGATGTCTGGCTGTCATGACATCACATCTCAGGAAATGGGGTATCAGTCTACCCTTATCTAGATGACTGGCTGATAGTGGGAAAAACTCCAACTCAGGTCCAGGAGTTCCTATCTATCACAAAAAGCACCCTGCTGTCTTTGGGATTCCTCAGAAACCTGAAGAAACCACACCTAGAGCCAGCTCAGCTCCTAACATTTATAGGAGCACAGTTGGACACAAAGCAGAACAGGGCCTTCTTGCCACCAGAAAGAATTCAGAATTTCCTGATAGTGGCAAACTCTTTCACCCTGGGCCAGCCAAGGCCGGCCAGACACTTCCTAAAACTCCTGGAACACATGGCATCTATGACAGCTGTGGTCCCGGGACTCAGGTACAGGATGAGGGACATTCAGTATCACTTACACTCCCACTGGTCCCAGAAGAGCAATGCTTTATCCAAACTGGTACCAGTCACAAAGACATTTCTTCAAGCCTTGTACTGGTGGAAGGACACTGCCAACATGTCAGTAGGTGTCCCCTTCCAGATCCCCTCTCCTATGAAAATCATCACTACAGATGCTTCCCTGCTAGGACGGGGGGCTCATCTGGACAATTCCTCTGTCAGTGTCATCTGGGCTCCAAAGGAGTCACAGTCACACATCAACCTCCTGAAACTCAGGGCCATCTCTTTGGCACTAAAGTCCTTTGCCTCTCAAATCAAAGGTTACACTGTGCAGATCAGGAGAGACAACACCACTGCCATGTTCTGCATAAATAAACGGGGTAGCACAAGGTCAGGAGTTCTCTGTACAGGGGCCATGCAACTTTGGACCCTGGCATATTCTCTCTTTGTGACTTGTCAGCCATTCACCTTCTAGACAAAGACAATACTCTGGCAAATGCCCTCAGTTGCATCAGTCAGGGACACAGCTGGGGTGCCTCAACAAACAAGTGCTAGCCACAGTGTTCAGGAGGCAGGGGACCCCAGAAATAAATCTGCTTGTCCCCTCTCTCAATCACCAGCTTCCTCTCTTTTGCTGCAGACCACCAGTCCTGAGAACTCTCCCAGCAGATGCCCTGGTGTTGGATTGATCAGGGAAGTTCCTATATGCCTTCCTTCCATTTCCTCTAATTTTCAAGGTCCTGCTGAAACTCAGGCTTCAAGCAACACTAATGATTCTGGTGGCGCCAGATTGGCCAAGACAATTTTGGTACCCACTGCTGCTAACACTTTAGTGCCGCAGACCCATTCGCCTTCCCCTCAGTCACTCACTCCTGACTCTTCCCCACTCAGGGGTGACTTATCCAGACCTGCAGTCTCTTCACCTCAAAGCTTGGCTCTTGAGTTAGAGTTCCTGCTTCTCAGTACTCAGAACAGGTCATTAAGATTCTGAGGATGATTAAAAAGCCTAACACAAAGAAGACCTATACAGCCAAATGGAAGAGATTTTCCATCTGGTGTAAAGGCAGGAAGATTAGTCCCTTCTGAGCACTCTGTACTGAGCCCAACTATATTATCCCCCACAGGGATAAGATTGAGTTTAGGACAAACAGGAAGTTCTTACCCAAGGTGGTTTCTGAGTTCCACCTTAACCAGTCCATTACCTTACCAGTGTTCTTTACTGAAAGGTCCACTCATGGGAAACATAAACTCCATAGTCTGGACATCAAAAGGGCCCTGTTCCACTACTTAGA
This sequence comes from Neoceratodus forsteri, assembly GCA_016271365.2. Taxonomy (NCBI): domain Eukaryota; kingdom Metazoa; phylum Chordata; order Ceratodontiformes; family Ceratodontidae; genus Neoceratodus; species Neoceratodus forsteri. Next base: position 350,774,069 of record CM057456.1, read on the forward strand.
GCATACCAAGCAGGTCAGGAGCTCCTCCACCCAACTGTTCCTTACCTATAGGGTAGTAGATGGAGGAAGACCAGCCATCAAGAGAACCATTTGTTGTTGAATTGTCTCTTGCATTCGTTTCTGTTATGACAAAGCTGGCAAACAGCCTCCTGAGGGCCTCAGGGCCCACTCTACTAGGGGCACTACTGCCTCTGTGGCAGGTGCAAGGGACATTCTTTTACTGGAAGTCTGTAAAGCTGCTACTTAGAAGACTGTACACACATTCTCAAAGCACTACTGCCTGGATATGCAGTCTAGATCTGATGCCAAATTTGGCTGGACGTTGTTGCAGAGCCTCTTTCCTAAGTAGGTTCCCTGCCCTCCTCCCAACTTCATTGCTACGTAGTCTGCTTTATGTTACCGATGCTAAAGGACCCTGGGGTGAGAAGAAAAAATTACTCACTGTAGTAATCTTCTTTCTTCCAAGGTGTCCTATAGCATCAGTAAGCTCCCACCCTGACAACCGAGGACTCTGCTTTGTCTTCTCCCAAATTTGCTGTTTTCAATTTAAACTTCGTTTTAAGCAAAGTTTTTCTTGTTTATTATAGGGCATGCTTTTTGCATGATTTTTAATTCCCATTGGTTGATAACTCTGGGCATGTGCCCATTTATCTCTGAAAAAATTCTGGTGCCTTCTCTGCCAGGCTCTCCTCAGTACACCCCTAAGCTCTTCTCTGTAGAGTCCTAGCAGAGAGCAAGTAGAGTCCTAGAGGGACTGAGGGCACTGAAGGTAGACAAGGCACCAGGGCTGGATGGTATCCACCCCAGGGTGCTGAGGAAGATGGCGGAGGTGTTGGCGGAGCCGCTGGTGGATCTGTACAGCACCTCACTGGAGTCGGGATGTGTGCCACTTGGCTGGAGAATGGCACATGTAGTGCCATTACACAACAGCGTCGAAGGGATGAACCAGGTAATTATCATCCAGTAAGTCTCACCTCCATAGTGTGCAAACTCATGGAAACAATACTAAAGGAAAGACTGGTGTCGTACCTGGAGGACAATGGCCTCCAGGATGTGAGACAGCATGGGTTTGTTTCAGGGAAGTCTTGTCAAACCAACCTGATACAATATTATGACTGGGTGACAGGTGAACTGGATAAGGGTCATGCGGTGGGTGTTCTTTACTTGGACTTCAGCAAGGCCTTCGATTCGGTGCCTCATGGGTGGCTTGGGGGGAAGCTAACTGGTGTAGGAGTAGGGGCAAAAATGATGAACTGGATTACAAGCTGGCTGAGTGGGAGGCTGCAACAGGTGGTGGTGAGAGGGGAGCTCTCAACTCCCAAGGCCGGTGATGAGTGAGGTGCCACAGGGCTCTCTGTTGCAGCCAGTATTGTTTGGGCTCTTCATATCAGACATTGGACATGGGGTGGTGAGCAAGGGAAGTCTGTTTGTTGACAACACCAAAATCGGAGCAGTGGTGGATGGAGAAGAAGGGTGGAAGCAGCTGCAGGGAGACCTACACAAGCTAGAGAAGTGGTCAGACAGGTGGCAGCTGGGGTTCAATGCAAAGAAGTGTAAGGTTATGCACTTTGGGATGAAGAACCCAAGGAAAGACTACTGGCTGGGGGGTTAAGCTGGGGATCACTGAGGAGGAGAAGGACCTTGGGGTAATGATAACAGGGACCATGAACAACACTGCCTAGTGCAGAAGAGCAGCTGCAAAAGCGAACAAAATGCTGGGGTGCTTAGCAAGGGGGTTTTAGTCCAGGTGAAGTGAGGTGCTCTTGCCCCTCTACAGGTCACTGGTAAGGCCGCACTTAGAGTATTGTGTGCAGTTTTGGAGGCTACCTAAAGCATGATATCAGGCTGCTGGGGGGGGGGTGTAGAGGAGGGCAAAAAAGATGATATGTGGAATGGTGGGGAGGGACTATGACAGCAGGCTGGGAGACCTAAACATGTACACCCTGGAGGACAGAAGGGACAGGGGGGACATGATAGAGACATTCAAGTATCTGAGGGGAATCAATAAGGATGGGGCAGATGGGGTCTTTAAATTAAGAAGGGGGAGGGTCACCAGGGGGCACAGGCTAAGAATGGAGGGGTGAAGATTTAGGAAGGAAATGAGGAGACACTATTTCACAGAGAGGGTGGTAGCAAAATGAAATGCCCTACCAGAATGGGTGGTATCATGTAAATCTGTGAACAGCTTCAAAAGGGCATGGGACAGGGAACAGGGAGGGTGAGTGTAGGGGTGGCAGTGGGATGACAAAAGGAAGGGCGGTTGGGGCAGCTGCAGAATAGGGGTGTTGGCTGCACATTCGAGCAGACTTAGATAGACCTGGTGGTCTGTTTCTGCTGACACGTTCGTATGATTGGCTGATGCTAATTAATTAGCATAAACCACACGTATGGGGCAGTACTACCTGGTCAGCTAACTGCTTTATGTTACTGATGCTAAAGGACACTTTGGAAGAAAGAAGATTACTACAGTGAGTAATTTTTTCTTTCTGTTCGCTAGATCTAGGGCCTGGAGTTTTCTGGTGAGAGACATTTTCCCTCTCTTGGAATGGGAGGTTTCTTTTTGCATTCCCTCCATTTCCTCTAATACAGAGGGTGTTAATCAAGTTGCAGATGGAGGGGACAAGCATGATTCTAGAGGCTGCATTCTGGCCTCACCAGATATGGTTCCTTCTACTTCAGAAGTTAGTGGAGGAACCTCTAGTCCCTCTCCCTCTTTGTAGAAATCTGCTGACCCAGGATCAGGGGACCCTGGTCCATCCCAACCACAGGTCCCTTTATCTGCATGCCTGGCTCCTGAGAATGTAGCCATCACCAGGTACAGGGTGTCTTGGTAGCAGATGTCCTGTTGGCTGCCCAGAAGCCTTCCACCTGAGCCACGTATGCCATGAAGTGGAAGCGGTTTGCCATCTGGGCTGCCAAACATGACCTAGATCCTTTCACCTGCTCGGTGAATCATATCCTGGATTACCTGATCGCACTGTCCAACTGAGGGCTCTAGTATTCCTCCCTCAGGGTCCACCTTTCAGCTATTTCTGCATTTCATGAGCCCCTGGGTAACTGCACGATTGCTCAGCTGGATGTCTCATACCTTTCTTAGGGGCATCCTGCATCTGAAACCTCCAATCCGTTCCCCTGTCCCCGCTTGGGACTTGGATTTTATTTTGGAAAAGTTGACCCTGTCTCCTTTTGAGTCTGTCACGACTTGTGATTTGCACTTTCTTTCTTGGAAAGCACTATTTATAGTTGCAATTACTTCTGCTGAAAGAATTTCAGAGCTTCCGGCCCTCTGGTGCGAGGAGCCTTATTTAATTTTTCACAAAGACAGGGTGTCTTTGCACACAGCCTAAGTTTCTGCCTAAGGTGATTTCAGAGTTCACACACAATCAGAGTCTATCCACCTTCCTTTTTATTTTCCCGGGTGTGCCAATCCAGGGGAAGCACTTTTCCATATGTTAGCTGTGCGCAGGACTAAAGAGTCCAGAAAGTCAAAGCAGTTGTTCGTTTCCTTGGCCCCAGATAGAGAGGGTGCCTCAGTTTCTAAACAATGTTTATCCAAATGGTTGGCTAACTGCATTGTGTTTTGCTATAACAAGTATGGCAAAGAGTTGCCTGGTGCTGTCAAAGCTCATTCCACCAGTGGAATGGCTACCTCGGTGGCTTGTTTCAAAGGGGTCTGAGCCACTGACATTTGTGCAGCTGCCACCTGGAGTACAATCCATACTTTCACCAAGCACTGCAGTCTGAACATTGCTTCAAGAGCCCGTGCAGGATTTGGCAGGGCTGTGTTACAGGGACTCCTGTCTTAAGTTTATGGAGAGCCCTCCTCCCAGACTGTCTGTTTGCACCTCTAACTGCTTGGTACTTGTTCCTACTGTGTTACCTGACTGAGATACCCCTGAAGAATGAAAGAACTTACCATAACAGTAGATCTTTGAGGGCATCCCAGTCATCAGGTATATTTTCCCTCCTGCCATCCCTCTTTTTGGTGCTCCTGTCTAGGAACTGTCTATCTGGTGTATCCAACTTTAGTTTAGGTCTGGGTACCTCTTTCTTTCCTCGGTCCCCCAGGGTGAGAGCCTTGCTCCCTTAGTCTCTGGAGGGAAAGAACTGAGGAGAGAGTGGGGCCAGTTATATTGCTGAAAATCTTCCGTGTGGATTCCCCTTCACAGACGGTGAAGGTTACTACAGTGTTACCTGTGGCTGAGATCCCCTCGAGATCTACGGTTATGATAAGTTCTTACATAACTGTTCTTTCTCAGGGCACAGAGACGAATGCTGTTCAAGGAGGGCAGGCTTCACAACAGGCTGGCTGGGCCATTCCTTGCCAACTTTTGAGGAACAACCCCAGGGGCTAGAGCCACTGGCTTTTGACAACTGGGAATAGTCTCTGAATACACAGCAGGCTACATTCAGTTCCTGGGCTCCCCTCAAGCTGTGGACAGGAATAAATCTCTCTCACACTGAAGTTCTGATCCTTCACAACAATGGCATTCTCAGCTTTCACTAGGATACTGTAAACACAAGTATATGAAGTATCACAAAGTGCCTTTTCCTTCATGGAGTGTGGAAAGCTATGCAAGCCTCCTACAGTGTCTCAAACACACACACACACTCTGACCCTCTTTTTGTCTTCCAGCCAACTATAATCTTTCTCTCTAACAGTCTCAAGGGAACTGCCTCTGTTCAACCTGCCCCCTTTAGTTTGTCCAAGTCAGGGCAGCAACCCATTATTCAGACAGCCTGCCAATACAGTTGATTAATATGCAGCTTGTTCACTCAGCGTATCACTGGTAGCTCAAAAGGCACCAAGAATTATTCGGTCCTCTTTCCCATATGTCATGTGTCTGTCAGATGATACATTCCCTAACCCTGCTTAGTTGCAGGAAGGGTCAAGGGATGACAAGGAAGTGGCAGAGTCTTTGATTCAAATGCAGTGTTTTCAAGTCCTCCTGCCTTGTAGCACATAACTTTTAGATGCAAATGACCCCAGAGATGGATGAGTACCGCTGTACCCTATTATCTGGTGGCAGGATTAAACTGATAGATCTTACTTTGAGTGGGAGCTCTTGCAGGTTACACTATAAGGACTGAAGCAGGCAGGTGCCAGAACCCCACGGAAAACTTCTAGCTAGCAGTCTACAGAAGGGGATCACCCCCGATGTTGGCCAGTGGTATAAAAGGGGCGGTTCCCTAGCCTACCTCAGTTCTTTTCCCATCATTCCATTCACATTGGCTTCATGGGCCAGCCTTCTGCTTTAGTCAACCACTATTTTCCACGCGTTTACCTGTGTTTCATTATTTTCTATTTTGCAAAAAATTGTGTTTTTTCCTCTGTATGTCTTCTTCGCCATCTTCCTCCATCAAGCGGCACCAGTCTAAGTGTGCCTGCAGCAAGCAAATTCCATCTAAGTACGGCCATTTGTCCTGCCTCTTCTGTCTAGGCCCAGACCACAATTCAGATGCCTGCCTGCATTGCTTGAAATTCAACAGCAGGACAAAAATTCACGCCAGAAAGTCCTCAAAAGCTTCTTGCTAGAAAAAGAGCTAGCTGTCATACAGAAGGAGAACTAGGGTAAAAGCTCTTTATCTTCCTCTGTCTCAGGGGCTTTGACTTCTTCTGCTCACCTTAAAGAGAAGAAGCCCTCCAGGAAGCACCACCACCATTGGGACCAATACAAGGACAAATCCCATTCAGACTCCCATTCCTGGTCCCCACACAAGTCAGGAAATGATACGGGGTCTTCCTCCCATGGATAGAGGAAGAAACGACCCCCCACCATCTCCCCTAGGAGTTTGGTTCATATGATCTAATATCAGAATGTCCTCTGGGAGCAGGGCATGGAGCTTGCCCAGACCCTACCTGATGTCCCCCAGAAGGTGGAGCTGCTCAACCTCTTAAAGTCTGGGTTGGACGTTGGCACCCACATCCTGCGTTCTTCTTATGACTCTCCTGACACTGCCGCTAAGGCTGTGGCTATAAGCATTTGTGTACGACGACATTCCTGGATCTGGGTCTCAAGATTCTCTCTGGACAGCCAGGCAGGCATTAAGGATGCCCCTTTCAAAGGCTCAGTCCTATTCAGTGAGGAATCAGAGAAAATCATTACTCGCCTTCCGGATTCAGGCAAGGCTATCCAGTTGGTTCACACCATGTACCAGTCTAACCAGAAGCAATTCAGGCACCAGTCCTTTCATCGCTCCTCTGAACAACAGACCCAAGGACAGCAGCCACAGTGAGGCACCTTCAAACTAAAGGCCACCTCTCAAGCCCCAGAAGGAGCAGCCCCTAGAGCCACCAAGTCCTCACAGCCGCTTTGCCTATCCCCAGTGCCTTTGCCTGACTTCTTGCCTGACCCCACTCCCCCAGCCGAATTTCTTGGGGGAGGTGGTGGGGGGTCATTTCTCCCTCTATCTAGAGGGATGTAGCAGGATAACATCAGATCATTGGGTCCTGCAACTGGTCGAGAAAGGACATACTCTAGAATTTCTAGAGCTGCCACCGGACAACCCTCCCCTGTTCTCCCACTGTTCCCCATCACATGCCACCCTCATCCAGGAAGAAATGCAGGCACTTTTACACAAGCAGGCCATAGAACCAGTTCCAGCGGCCCAAAGAGGGCAGGGCTTTTATTCCCACTTCTTCTTGGTTCCCAAGAAAACGGGATCTGCGCCCCATCCTGGATCTCAGCAATCTGAACAAATACATGGAATACAAACAATTCAGGATGGTTACCTTTCCAGGCCTGATTCCCCTTCTCCATCAAGGTGATTGGCTTTGCTCTCTGGACATGCAGGATGCATACCTCCACAAGAAAAGAAAAGTGTCCTGCACCAGAATAGAGAGCAGTGCTGCTCAGCAGAAGGATAGCTATCCCACATACAGTGAATCCAGCATAGCTGGCACTCCTCACCCACCCCCACTTGTTCATGACATTTTTCACTCAGTTCCAAAGTTGAAAGTAGGCGTTTATTTAATTAAAGCATTTGTGGAGTTCAAAATCACCGCCACGCACTGCCCCAGCGCTTCGTCAATTAGCCTGCTTCAGTGGGTGGGGCTATAGGGTTCAGACACTTGCATTTTATAGGACAAAAGGTGCACTGACATCACATTCATTCTTTTTCAAATATTCAACTTGGGCATTGCGCACTTAAAGATACAGTGAGTAAATAATTCCTTATTATATATAAATTGATTTCTGTATAAACCTATAACTAATTAAAAGAAAATGTACTTGTAATACAAAAAAAAAAAATATTTTAACATTTCTTATGCTCATTTTGCTCCTGGAACATAAGCAACAGCTGTTTAGGACAAACAAATCTCCAAAGCTCCTTTAAGTTAACTCATAACTACTTTACTTTTTATATAGAATTATGCTAATACATTCCTTAAATGAATCTCAAATGGGAAAGGCGCAAAAAGGTAAAGGGGGAATATATTACAATAGATATACCATACTAATATCACCACAGAGGAAATCTTTTCTCTAATAGTGGTTATGCAGGCAACCCTAAGAAAGAGAGAATAAATGTAAGAAGGTAGAAAAATTAGAAAAATAGGAAAGAAGGCACAATTTTATACACTCTATTTCTTTTCATTAAAATTAATGTAACTTTATAAATGTGTAATCTCAATGTATGCCATTACATCCAGTTTCTGAGGCTGGGAAAGGGAGGGTCAAGGGAGGGAAAAGGAGGGGTTGGGGAAGGAAAGAGGGGGAGGAAAGGGGCAAATGAAGGGAAGGGGGTTTGTTTTAGCTTAAATTCTAACATATAACAACAGCACTGATGATCTCATACTGGATTTCAAAGTTTCTTCAATATTTCTTTGACTTGAGATATGGCTTTACTGCCCAAAAATCATTAAGTCCTTTCGGTTTAACTGTATCTAAGGTATAAATCCAATATTCTACTCTTTCCAACGGAAGGTTTTGCCTGTCTCCCCCTCTTCGGGGTTGTTTCACACATTCGATACCCATAAACCTAAGGCAGCTGGTATCTGAATTATGTGCATGCATAAAATGTCTGCTAACTGGGGTATCTATACATTTATTAATAATTGACCATACGTGTTCTTGGATTCTTTCCTTTCACATACATGCTGTTTTCCCTACATAATAGTAATTGCAGCTGCACCAAAGTACATAACGGTTGTAGTGCACGTTATGAAATCCTTTATCTGAACTTTTTTATTTTGGTTGTTACAGATTCCTTCCCTGTATTCATATAGTGACATGTATTGCATCTTTGACATTTATATACACCTGCAGGTCTGGTTGGTAGCCACGTTTCTAATCTCTCAGTTCTCTTGAATTGGCTATGTACCAGTTGATCTTTCAATGTTGTTTTTTAAAGTTACTCTCGGAGTATCACCTACAGCACTATGCAGAATGCTATCATTTTTCAAAATTTTCCAGTTTTTCCAAATTATGTTCTCCACCTGTCCTGCAACCTCATTATATTCTGTAGAAAATGTTATCGGAATGAAATTGTAGTCTATCTCTCTCTTTTTAAACAGTTCACTCTGTGTTTTCATCTTAACTTTATCAAATGCCAGATCTAGAGTTTGCTGTGTATAACCCCTTTCCTTAAATCTATCCATTAATTCCACAGCCTGCTTTTCAAATGTTTTTGTTATCTGTGCAATTTCTTTCAATCCTTAACATTTGCTCATATAGGATGGAGTCCTCTAATTTCTTGGGATGGAAACTATCATTGTGAAGTAGTGAACTGGTTGATGTGGGCTTTCTAAAGCCTCTGGTTGTGATTTCACCCTTACTGTTATCTCCAATGAAAGTCACAGCCGAAAAATGTATTTCTTGTTTCTCCACCATGTGAGTAAACCTTAAGTTCCAATTATCTGAGTTTAGCCATTTTATGAAGCTATTGGCTCTCTCCAGGGTTCCTTGCCAGATACATAGACAATCACCTATGAAGTACCCCCATTTCTTTATATTTTGAAAAAAGGGGTTCCTTGTTTCATTCAGCAGTACCTCTTGTTACCAATGCCCCATAAATAGGTTGCTTAAACTGGGGCCATAGATGGCCCCATTGCTCTGCCACATTTATGTCTGTAAAATTCCCCATTAAATTTGAAAAAATTATAAGTCCAGATAAATTCTAAACTCCTAATGATAAAGTCAGTGGGAATTTGATATAATGTATGGGGAGCATTTATTATGCACTGTAATCTGTCTATTTTTTTATCTTGTAACCCCACCGGTCTGACGTCAAAGCTGTAAACCTTTCTTGCCTGTGTCAGACTGGTGAGATTACAAGATAGAATAGAAGTCACAGAGAGCATTCTTTTTTCAGAATGATATCGTGCGCCCGCTTTCAAACTGCATTCCGTTGCGTCGGATTTTAAATTTAAAGATTTATTAATACTTTTACAACATTATAACCAGACATGTACAGTCATGATATGAGAACTGCCTTAGAATAATACAGTTCACATGCCTGGTCCCTCCACCCCCTGAGAACCCCATCCCTCCACTTTCCCTGGCTTGGCAACAAAATGTGGTAAGAAAAACAAGGGAAAGAGGTTGTTACTCTGGTGGCACTCACTCCCAGAGTGAAATATTTAAAGAGGAAATGAGCCTCATACTCCACAGCAGCTTTGTTGCAACCAGAAGTTTACTGAGGGTCCGATGAAGGGGTACTCCCAGACTGGAGCAGATAAAGGACGTGGAAGCTTTCCCAGATTTTCTTATAATGGGGTAATGAGCCCCAGAGACTTGTCTTGAGTTGTTCCATCTGGAGATTAAATAATTCCTGTAGCCACTTCATGTATGTAATCCGGTGGTCACTCAGCCAGTGTCTGAAAACTAATTTCTTCAAAGACATAGAAATCATGGCCATGTGATACCGGCATACCTGGACAGGTACCTGTGAGAAATCCCCTATTAGACAAACCTCTGGGGTGAACAACTTTTGGAGTCCCATTAAGGGGTCTGCTTTAGATTTTACCAAGTGCCATAAAATTTTAATGGGAGGGAAGTCCCAGAATGTATGTTGGAGGGTGCCTTCTTCTTGCTGGCACCTATGACACAGGGTGGATTGGACATTGCTCATTCTTGCGAGTTTAACTGGAATCCAATACATGTTATTAAGTATTCGATACTGAGTCAATCTTAATCTGTCCTGGGAAATGTAAGTGTATGTGTCATGCCATATGGACTTCCATCTATCCCGGGTTGAGGGAAATTGCTCCAGCCAGTATTTGGGGTCCCTGTATTGGGGATCGATTGACCTGCCAAGTATTGCCGAATAGAGCAAGGAGATGATGTGAGGTTTGTTGGCCTTGGGGATAAGAGAATAAACCACGCCCTTGTATCATCCTCCCCAAGGAGAAGGGGGGGCAGTAGAGGCCAGCAGGTGCTGTAACTGAAAAACTTTAAATATGTACTTCGGCTCCAGGTGCAGCTGCATTATGATTGAATTAACTGATCTGCACCGTCCTTCCAATAATAAGTCACTCACTCGGATCTTTCGAAGCTCAGGGATCCAGCCAGGTAAGAGCATCTGCTCGCCTATCCGAAAGTTTGGGTTCCCAACAATCGGTTAAATAACATCTTTTCATTGCGGCGGATTTTAGTAGTGAACCTGTGTCTCCCAAGCGTACCTGTTTTAAACTTGTTTTGCACATTTTTTTCCCCCTAGAGTGTTCTCTGTGTACTCCTTCTCCAATCTGCAGCGTGGCGGTGGCAACATGGACAGAGCTTGTTCGTGAAGGCGGCGTTGTGACATCACGCAGTATCACATGATATGCATCAGCCAACTGGATCCACCGTTTGGATATTCATTAAGAAAAATGCAGTTCTTGTGTTATGTGCTGAGCTGATGGAGGGTAAAGACGTATTTCTTTCAGTGGGCATTAGCTTTTATAGTTTAAGGAGCCCATACACTATAAAAGCTAATGGATGGCCATCAGACAGTAACCAAGCTGGTAATCGCTTCCTGAGGTTTCCATGACAGCAGTAAACCTCTTGAACTGCACTCCCAAGGTTTACCAAGTTGTCAAGAAAACCTCTCAAAGCGATTACAGCTTGGTTACCATCCAATGGCCATCCATTATCCTCTATGTTTTTATTTTCCTGTCTCAAAAAGTACTCTGCTGCCCGTAGACCTTGTTCATGTCTGATAGCAATATACAGCCCTTCTACATCAATGGTTATCCACAAAAAACTGACCTGCCACTTTAATTCTTTAAACTTCTGGATAGCATCACCAATATCTTTGATAAAAGATGGCAATTTTCTTAAACCGTTCTGTAGAAAAGGGTCTATGGACTCACATAATGGTGATGTTAAGGACCCCACCCCTGAAATAATTGGTCTCCCTGGTGGCTGTTGCATATTTTTATGGATCTTAGGTAAGGAGTAAAAAGTAGGAATACTGGGAACTCATTATACAGGAACTTCAATTCTTCCTGAGTAATTTCACCCTTAGTCTGCCCATCTTCTAATAATGCCAGTAACTCACATTTATACTCAAGTGTAGGATTGCTCAAAAGTTTTTCATAATTTCATAGTTTCCTAATGCAAATGATCAGTGAGCCAGCCAGGTTAGGGAACACCCTAGACCTCATGCTGGCAAATGGGGAGTTTGTGAGGGAGCTGGGGGTGGAAGGACCGCTAGCAGGGAACGACCGCCACTCAGTGTGGTTCATGTTGAAAATGGGTAAGGAGGGAATTGAAACAGGTACAAGAGTGTTGGACTTCAGGAGGGATAACTTCGGGAGGATAGGGGAGGTAGTTAAAGGGTATCTAGCCAGAATACAAACTCATATGGACACTAACCAGAGGTGGGAGGTCAAAAACTGGGGATTGAGGAGGCAACCAAAACCTGCATCAGGGTCCAGAGTAAAAGAGCTAGGGCCAAGAAACCCAGCTGGTTAAACAAGGGGGTCATGGAGAAAGTAAGAAATAAAAAAGCTGCCTTTAGGAGGTTCAAAAAAAAACAGGGAGAGGGGAGGACAGAGAGGATTACCTGAAGGAATCGAAGAGGTGATGAAGGCAGTAAGGGCACCCAAGGCATCTAAGGAGCTCAGGCTGGCTCAAGGCATCAAGAAGGTGGAGAAGGAATTCTTCAGATACATCAGGGACAAAATAGTAAGGATTAAGAGGGATGGGGGTGGGTGGAAACAGGGGCAGAGCAGGCATAAGTGCTTAATGAATACTTCTGCTCAGTGTTTACTAAGGAGAAAGAAGGGATGTTACTGGGGGGGGTGGGAGGTCAGGCCCGGGGGGGAGGAGGTGACAGATGGGGGAATCGCAGAGGGCAGGGTACTGGAGGGCCTGAAGGCACTGAGGGTGGACAAGGTGCCAGGGCCGGATGGCATTCACCCTAGGGTACTGAGACAGCTGGCAGAAATCCTGGCGGGGCCCTTGGCAGACCTGTTCAATACCTCCCTGGTCTCAGGAAGTGTACCTCAGGACTGGAGGATGGCTCACATGGTACCCCTCTATAAGAGGAGGGAAATGAGAAGACACTTTTTACAGAGAGAGTGATGTCTGGGTGGAACGTGTTGCCTGTGGAAGTGGTATCCTGTAGGATAGTGAACTGCTTCAAAAGGGGTGGACTGCTTCAAAGGGGATGGGATATGGTAAGAGGGAGGGTCAGGGAGGGAGGGAGGGAGGAGGGTAGCTGCAGTATAAGGGTTGCTAGCTGCACACTTGATCAGACTCGATAGACCATAAGACCTTTATCTGCTGGCAAATTTGTATGTTCGTATGTAATTAACTGTGTCACTTAATAATCTATCTACCATTGCCACATAGTCACATTTATTCATTAGCACAATGTTGCCACCGTGATCAGCTGGCTTTATCTCTGTTTCAACATTCTTAGTTAACTGTACTAATGCATCTTTTTCAGGTGCAGATAGATTACTACTTTTGCGTTTTCTTTCTACCGCCAAAAAGTTCCGTAACCATTTGTGCTACTAATTTTCCAAACACATGAATATTATTGCTTTGGGCATTCGGGCAGAATGTGGATTTACATTTAAAATATAATTTTCTTAATGTTTTAATGTCCAGCTCCATTACACCATTTTTTTTCTCCTTCATTTTCATTACCTAATTCCTGTTCTTCTGAAAGTTCCAATAATGTTATCAAGTCAGGGTCCTCCACTGTCACATTCTGCTCTTGTGTTTCTAAACCACATTGATTAGTGTCTGTTAAGTCCAAAAGGTAGTCCAAGTCCTCCTCAAACACTTGTTCTGGTTCCAGAAATCCCATATTTCTCACTCTAGCTTGCTGTTTTTTAAGTTCAAAAAAGTACCTCAGTTTTATTTTCCTTTTCTTTTTTTTTTTTAAACTCGTATCTTTTTATTGGTAATCCAGAATATCCGAAAAATCGGATTGACTTACATAATCCTTAAACAGCACACATATGTTATTGTACATCTCATATTATCAGTTCTATCTTTCACACCAAAAAAAAAAAACTCAAACCACTTTTTGAATAATCACTCTAATCATGTGAATCATTTCTAAAAGAGTCCAGTAAAAGGTCAATGTCCATACTGCACTGAGTCCGAAGACTTCATAAGGTGGATACAGTCTAGTGCAGGAGTCTGATGACCCTCACCGATGCAGTTTGTTAGAAATATTTTCAAGCTCTAGCTCTATTCTTACAAGGGATTGGTTAATAAACAGAATCTTACCTCAACTTAGCAATATATAAACAAAACTCTGACCTAAGAATGACTGATTAACATTCAGCCCTTTAATTTATCTAAATAACTAACTTCACATTTCTAATCTCCACATCTGGTAGCTATAAACCCCATAATATTATTAACTTTCTTCTACAAGTTACATTACTCTATTATACTATATGGGTCCCTTCCTAATTTTTTCTTACTATGTTATGACAAAAAATTCCACAGTTAATTTACTCCAGTCTTCTTGCCTTCCTCCTCTAGAAGCAGTCCCATCTATTATCTATCAGGCTAATGCTGTAGTTCTCCTCTCTCTGAGTCTCTCTCCATCTCTGCCATGGTCCCCAGATCTCCAAATACTTTTCTTTTTGTAAGTGTATCGTGGAGGTAATATTCTCCATACTTTCCACCTCTTCCACTTTAGAGATCCATAGTTCTCTCTCTTAGAGGGTTCAGGTTTCAACCATGTGGCTGTAATGCATTTTAATGCAACTACCCTTTAAATCTGACTTAACTCGACTACTTTTCTCTTTTTGGATGACAGGGTCGGTAGGCCTAAAACCAAATCCTGGAACGTAAATGGGAGAGGGAAACCAGCCATGTTTCCAATACTGGAATGTATCTGTTGCCAAAGTTTAGTTTAGGGCATTCCCAAAATATATGATAGTATGTGGCCCTAAGGACCCCACACTTCCGCCAACAGGCCTGGGACGCCTGGGGTTGAAAATGCTTTGTGATGACTGGAGTCCTAAGGTATAGGGTTATTATCTTCCAGTTAAATTCCCTCCAATTAGATGAGGAAGTTACCTGCCACCCCCTCTGAATCCTACAAACCCACTGTACCCTTGGCACATCCTCATCACTATCCGCTTCCCATCTTGTCCTGATATCTTCTAGAATTGGTAGAGTTGTAGGGGGTAGGAGCACCCTATGCAGCAGTGATGTGTAACTTAATTTGCCTCTAATCTTAATCAGATCCCACCAGTATTGTGCTAGTGTGGTCATGTCCCTATGGATCAGCTGTAAGTTGTCTCCTGAAGTAATCCAGTGCCTAACCTGTAGGTATCTGAAAAAGTCTTCTTGACGTAAGGAGAATTTTTCTTGAAGGGTCAGAAAGGGCAGACATCCTGTACTATCTAACAACTGGGTGAATCTGGTTAATCCTCTACCCTCCCAATAACTAAATCCCAGGTCAACGTTTGCAGGAGTAAATGTGTCCTCATGCCGAATGAGGAAGAGGGGACCTATAACATTAAGGGTGTTTGTTAATCTACGTATCCTAAGAAGGATCCTTATAGAATGTTTCACCCATGGATTTTGAGTAAGAGACCAAATGTTGGGGTGTATTACATTGGTGGGAACAGTCCATAATCTTAGCCCCTTAACGGCCTCTTGCTCCAAATGGTACCACCCCGACTCCTGCCTTCTCTTCGCCCACGTGTGAAGCTGAGACCCCTGGGCTGCCAGGTAATAATATTGTAGATGAGGAAGGCCGAGGCCTCCTCCTTCTCTAGCCTTTTGTAGGGTGTATAGGGGAATCCTTGGTCTTTTCCCCTCCCAGATGAAATTTATTATTGTTTTATGTAACTGAAGCCAGAACTGTCTTGGTACATCAATGGGAAGTGTCTGGAACAGGAACAAAAATCGGGGCAATACATTCATCTTAATTGTGTGGATCCTGCCATACAAGGAGAGAGGGAGCAGTTTCCATCGAGCTATATCTGTTTGTAATATTTTGTATAGTTTATCATAATTATTCTGGAATAGCTTCAAGGTATCTATTGAAATTTGAATTCTTAAGTATCGGAATGTATTCTTTTTTGCCCAAGTAAAGGGGCATTCATTTTTAAATTCTACTGAGGGGGTACCACTTAATACAATGGTCTCTGATTTTGAAAGATTTATCTTATATCCCGCCAATGTATTAAACGTTTGTAGCGTATCTAGAAGATACGGGCAAAGAGTGATGCGTGTTTCTGAGAAAAAACAACGAGTCGTCCACGTACAGAGCCACTTTTTGTTCCTCCCTCCCACCCACACCCCTGTAATGTTCGGATTATTGCGGATCCAAATTGCTAATGGTTCTAACGTGAGGGCAAAAATCAGAGGGAAAAGGGGACAACCCTGTCTGGTGCCTCTTTGTAAAGGTATACGATCTGACAGGTGGCCATTCACCTTGACTCTGGCCTCCGGCCTATGGTACAGAGCTGAGACTGCGGAGGTAAAATTCTCTCCTAGTCTGAATTTCTTCAGGGTGGAGGACATAAATCTCCAGTCCACCCTTTCGAATGCCTTTTCGGCATCCATGCTAATGGCCATTTGACATAAAGAAGAATGCTTCTGAGCAGAAATGATACTAAGCAGCCTCCTTATATTGTCTTGGAGGAACCGTCCTGCTCTGAAGCCAGTTTTATTGGGGTGGATCAGGGATGAGATACATGTCTGAAGTCTGTCTGCCATGATTTCTGTTAGTATTTTCATATCTACTGGAAGCAGAGAGATCGGTCTGTATGAGCCACAGAGCTGGGCATCCTTGCCCGGCTTCAAGATTACTGATATTTGTGCTATATTCCAAGGAGGCACTGGTGCATGCTCTTGGAATATTTCGTTGTATGTAGAAAGCATCAGATCCGACGTTTGGGGGTGGAACTCCTTGTAAAACTCGTCCGGAAAGCCATCTAGGCCAGGTGCTTTCCCATTTTTGAGGCTTTTGATCTTAATCTGCACCTCCAATTTAGTGATAGGGGCTTCTAGAAGCAGTTTGGATGTTTCATCTAATTTGGGTATAGGAAGAGAATTTAAAAATGGTTGTACTTTCTCTTGATGATCTACTGATGAATCTGATTAATATAGTTTAGTGTAGAATTTAGCAAAAGTGTTAACCATCTCTGATGGAGTGATAATAGGGGGTGAGGTCTGCTTATTCTTTAGGCTTATTACTACCCTGCTTGCCTGCTCTTTACGTAGTTGCCATGCTAATATCCTACCTGCTGTATTCCCATTTTCAAAAAATTTCTGCCTCACGTATCTTATCTGCCCTTCACTCTGTATGTCTAACAACTTATTAAGGTCCCTTTTTGCCTGGTCTAATTGTTCTTTCATCTGGTCATCCGGTTTGGATTTATGCTGAGATTCTAAACTATTTATCCTTTTTTCTAAGGTCACTGTCTGATGGATTATTCCCTTTTTAGCCTAGCCGAGTATTTGATAATTGTTCCCCTTAAAGAACATTTCAAGGCATCCCAGCGGATGCTTTCCCTTGTGTCCCCACTAAGGTGTTCCTGTAAAAAGGTTTTTACAGAGTCTGAGATCAACTCTTTAAAGACTTCCCGAGTGAGAAGGCTAACGTTCAATCTCCAGCACGTTTCAACTGATACCTTGACCGTGGAAATGGAGAGGGACACCGGGGCATGATAGGAGAGCGAAATGTTTCCTACTTCACAAGTAGTGATTTTTGGGATCCAATTGGTCGAGGTTAAAAAGTAATCAATCCTGGAATATTTTTGGTGTTGGGGGGGAATAATAAGTGAAGTCCCTACCTCTAGGGTGTAAGAATCTCCATGTCTCCATCAGACCTAACTCTTGGTTTAATCTCTGGGTGAGCTTACCAGTTCTAGTAATAGTGCTCCCCGTTGGCCCAGAACGATCCTCTCCTGAATTTATGACTTCATTGAAGTCCCCACCTATTATTATCAAACTCTGGGTGTCATTAACCGCTTCCTTAATCAGTTTCTCTAGGAATGCCATGCGAGGGGATTCTTCATTTCGGGCATACAGTGGTAGCCTCAGACATTGCAAGCTATTTCCAGATATTTCACGAAATTTCTGAAGAGTTTCTCTCTGCTGCCTCTACTGTTTAAATGCAAAAAGCATCACATGTTTCTGGAAATATCACAGAAATTTCAGGAAATAGCTTGCAGTGTCTGTGGCTACTACTGTACAGGTTTATCAATACGCAGTGTTGTCCTCTGTAAGTGCCCTTCAGCTGTACATATCGACCCTCTGGGTCCATTTTCACTTCGCTTACCTCTAAAGGAGTATCTCTTCTCACCAGAATGGCAACCCCCTGCAATGAGGGGCTGTTTCAAAATGAGAGGAGTAAACATGCCCTACCCTTTGTCTCCTAAGTTTCCGGTGCTCCTGAGGAGTTAGGTGGGTCTACTGTAAGAAAGTCAGTGTGGCTTTTTGTCTTTGGAGTTCCTGCAAAACCTTTGTCCTCTTAATTTGATTATTTATACCCGTGACATTAAGGGAAACAATCTTTAAATCAGCCATGATCTATTAAAGAGGGTAAAGATCTCCAGATTAAGAAGGGGATGGACCCATTACAATCTACCATTCGTCTATCTTGTAGAATAGTATAATCTAACTTCAGTTTAAACATATTTCACAACAAGTAACAGCAATTAACAAACCAATAAATTTTAACCATGTCTTCAAGGTGTACTAGCCCCAAATACACACTCTACAGTAAGACGATGCTATGCGGTGTCTGTGAATTCCCTATGACACTAGGGATTCAGTCCAACTTGGGCCACTACTGAGCCCTAACACTGGCGGGGCCACTTATGTGTGTCGTACCAACTTAAGGGTATGGCCTTCAACCGTATGTATTTAGCAGCCTTACAACCTGGAGATTCAACCAACCGCCGGATCTTATAAGTTCGCCAGTTTTTGACCTTGGGAAAATTCACCATCCCTAAGGGAGAAACCTTCCATCTCCACTAGGAGGGGGATAAGGGGACCGTGAAAACACCATCCCCTGCAACCTCTCGACCACCTAACCCTCCGCTGTAGGGTGAGAGAGCTCCCCAGACAGGATTCGCAACCACCCTCCCCAGCATTAAAACTGAGTTGTTAAAATCAGTCCTGAACAACTTTGGGGCCATCGGAGCAAGTAAATGAGCCAAAAGGTAAACAGATTGGCCCAGATTTTCAAACTGCACCATTCTGAGGCGCAAGCACCTGCGCTGCTCAAAATAGTTGCGCTGGGGTGTGGCCGGGGTGATATTCAAAGGAGTTGCGCTGTTGAGCAACTCCTTTGAATATCACCCCCCAGCCACAGCACTTGCACATGGAGGAGTGGAACTTGCGCCACAGCAAGTTGCCAGAGTTGAGCATTAAACTTGCGGTGGCGCAAGTACCATTGCGCCATGCTCAAATTTCCGATATTCAAAAGGTGACATGCAAATGGGGCCATAATTTATGCAAGGCGCAGGGGGGGCCATTTGCATCTATTTATGGCCCCATTTGCATGCCATTGCGTAGAAGGTGCGCCCGATCCCGAGGACTTGCTCTGGCCACCCTGCCAGGCAGCAGCCGTCGGGGACCGACGCACAATGCAGCCCGATCAAGGGCATCACAGTTACATGAACCTCTCACACATATCCCACAGCCAATCGCAGGCAGTACAGGTACATGAACCCCCACACATATCCCACAGCCCGATCGCGGGCAGTACAAATACATGAAACCCCCACACATATCCCACAGCCCGTTCGCGGGCAGTACAGGTATGAACCCCCCACACACACATCTCCCACAGCCCGATCGCGGGCAGAGCGTGTGAACCCCCTCCAGTGCCCGATCGCGGGCAGCTACCCTCCCCCCAACCGAATATCTCCCTGGTGGTCCAGTGGACCGTAAAAGCCCGATCAAGGGCAGAATGTCACATCACAACCCCCAAACATCTCCCTGGTGTCTAGTGTCCCCCCCACCCACCCGAAGCCCCTCCACCCCGCTCCCCCCCTGCAGCCGGCGGGCGACAGCATCCCACCCGCCTGCCGCCCCGCCGCCCGCCGACTGACTGTCCGGTAGGGCTGCACGCCCATTGGTGCAGAGCTACAGCCAATGGGCGTGCAGCCCATACCGTACATGACAGTCCAGATTTATGAATGTGTTCATTACAGAGCTTTGTGTCATCAGCGAACAGTGAAATTCTGCCTTCTAGGTCCTGCGCAATGTCACTGATGAAGATGTTGAATGGGACCGGTCCCAGCACTGATCCCTGTGGCACCCCATCTGGCCCCATTGCTTTGATATCTGCTTCTCCATTCTCATCTACCTTCTCTTCCTCAGTTTGAGGATCTTCCTTGGTTCTCCGACTTTTACCTGTGCCGGGATCTCCAGCGGGAGAACTGGGGTAGGGTTGGGGGACCACCCCTTTTATACCATTGGCTGACGTTGGGGGTTGGCCAATGTCAGGAGCAGTCCCCTGATTTAGAATGCCAGCTAGAAGTTTTCCGTGGGGTCCTGGCACCTGCCGGCTTCAGTCCTTCTAGTATAACCTGCTGCAAGAGCTCCTCTCAAAGATCTACTGTTACGGTAAGTTCTGTAACTGTACTTTGCTGTGTATTCTGCATTGGAAACCCTGCTCTAAATAACCCCTACTGCTTTGCAGGCAGAATTGAAACAGCAGCTGAAAACTTTCCCCCTTAAAGGCACAGAACACTTACTCAGTCCTCAGTCTTTGATGATGCAAATATCCCCACAACTATTCCTCCAGTCCCCTTTTTACCAACAGTCCTGGGACCAGAAGGAGACAACACATGAAACAGGACAAAGTCCAAAGGCTAAGTCGACAGTTCAGATAAGCCCCCCAAAGTTGGGGGGGGTACACTCACAAAATGAGGTTAGACGACCTTCTTTAATCTGCCAAGAAAACGGCACAGAGCCCTTGCACTTTGCCTCTGTGACACTACAGAGGTGAAGCACTGGGGCTCTGTGTGTTTTATCTGCAAATTAAAGATGGTCGTCTAACCTCATTTTGTGAGTTTTTTGCTTTTCTTCATCTTTGAGTACTGCCTGTAGTCTTTTTTTTTTTGGGGTGGGGGGGCATAGTACCAGTTCACACTGTGAGTGTATGTTCTCTGTTCCCTTGTTTACTGTCCCCAAGCTTCAGGGTTGCTGCCTTTTAAGGTTGCTGTCTTTCTGCTGGGGAGGGAGGGGGAACCAGCAATGGTTATTGGTTGGCATGCAGCACTATGTAGGGGATGCACAGGTGTCATGCCCAGTAGCCATGGCCTGACCCCTGGCAAAAGCTTTGCTCCTGAAGGGTCCTAGTGCCTTTGGACCAGATCTGTAAATGATAATCAGTGGTGGAGATATTCTGGAATATTGACAGTTATAGTAAGTACGTAATTTTCAATCTTCATCAGGGATATCTCCTTCATTAGGCCACTTTTTGGGAACATCAGCATCAGCACCACTCAGAAACTTACTGCTAGCCACAGTGATGTGCAGTGTTGATGTGTATATTAATGCATGTGGCCCTATCACTCCTCAGTTCTTTCACCTGCCATCAGTCATCCTTGTTGGACCTGCTGAAGGAAACAAGACTGGCAAAGCCATTGTCATTTTTTTTCTGTATACACCAGTTTACTATCATCCAGAAAAAAAAGACACACAATCCATTTGTGTGTGCTGTTTGGGCCTTTCTCACAGTGTGAGGGCTTGTGAGATTTGCCATGGTTTCAATTAGGCTAGAAGGCGACGCCATCAGGAAGTTTTAGAAACCTTTCTTACTCAAAAAAGGTTGAAAGCCATGGAGAAGAAAAAGGCTCAAAATCTGCTTCTCCCTCACACCATCTGAGAAATGGTCGTAGAAGCCAAAATATAAGGATTTGATGTTGTCTCAGGCCTCCTTGTCATCTGGCCAAAAGCACAAACATAAAGAAAAGAACAAGTCCACTTCACAAGTAACATCCTGGTCACCTTTGAAATTGGGTACTTCCTCATCAACACCTACAGTACTTAGATGGCATCGACAACAGCCCTTCTCCTGACCGTTGTTGAGACACCAAGATTGGGGTCTGGCTTAGATTCTGCCCTATCTACTGTGGACAGTATGTTGCCATCGCCATCGAACTCCAAGTAGACCTGGACCCTTTTGATGGCTCCAACGGCTCCCAGGTTGTGCTGATGTTTTCTGATATGACATGTTGCATACTATCAGGGATGCCATTGCCGGCAGCAGTGCCAATGATGGGGCCTTCTGATTCTGAGCCTTCGTCGACAGCTTCTACAAGTACTCCACAGTTTCCTGCCTCTAAGCTGTTGCTGGCTACTTTGGCAGCTCCTATCATTGTTGGTGATAATGACGATGAAATGGAGTATAATGCTGACCTCATGGACCATGAAGCGAATTTAGAGGAGGACTATGAGGGTGAGGAGCAGTTTGAGGAAAGAAAATTGCCCTCTAGCTTTATTCCCTCATCCTGCAGCAAGGACTCAATGGTTTTTACTCCTAAGTATCCTCCTGAGGATCCCTTTCTTTCAGACCATGATGCAGCAGATGCAGTCTGCCACAGGTTTCAATGTGGAACAGCAGGAAGACTCCACTAAGAGGAATCTCATGGAGATCTTCAAGGATATCTCTTTCATCAGGTCACACCTTTGGTACTTACAACGCATCAGTGCTAGGACCACATGGAAATTTTTTCCAGCAGTCAGCCAGGTGCTGCCCATGATGGCTTTGTGTGTCTGGCATCCATATAAGGTGTGTACAGCCCCCTCTCTCCTTAGTTCTTTTCCTGCCTTTGATTAAGTTTGTGGATCCCACCAGCAGAAACTAAAATACTTGATAGCCACCATTTTCCTACAAGTTTAACTAAATTGCTGTCTTAAGTGATTATCACCTCCCTGCATGCCACTGAAAACATCAAAGCTCTTTTGCTACTTCGATTGTTGGGAGAGAATCTATAACAACGATGTGCATGAGGTGTGTGTCTGCTGCCTAGGCCTCTCTCACAACATTAAAGCCTGCAAGATCTGCAGGGGGTTTAACTCTGCTACCAGGCAATGCAGACAGGGAGTGCTTGAGACCTTTCTCCTCAAGAAAATGGTAGCTGCTATGGAAAAGCAGCTACAAGAGAGAACAGTGTCACTCGCTTGTCAGCTGAACCCTGGTCATCGAAGACCAAAGAGAAGATATCCTTGGGAGCTATAAGCATAAGAAACACTGAAAGTATAAGATAAAACCGCACTGTCAAGATCCAGATTGCCACAGTGGCCAGTGAGTAGTTCTTCCACCTCCTTGCCATCCGTTTCAGTGGTGGTGTCACCTGCCTCTCCCCCCCCCCCCACCATCGCTCAGACACCTAGGTTGGGGCATGGCTTAGGCACTACAGGGCCTGTTACGGCTGGTAGATTGCCATCACCAGGCCCTCGCCTGCTGTTGACAGGCTCAGGCACAACCCCTAGTACTGGAGTCATTGAACCTTTGGCTGCTGCCCCTGACTATCGACCAGACACCAAGGGCGAGACCAGGCTTTGGCACTACTTGTGCCCATCATGGATGGTATGTCACCATTGACAGGATTTTGCCCATCATCAACATTGTCAATTCCCACATCTAATATAGATGCTGTAGGCACTTACAAGGAAGAATTCCAGGCTGTTGACCAGATATCAAGGCCAGCGATGGACTTAGGCACTATCAGGTCTATCGTGGATGGTACATTGCCGTCGCTGCAGGATTTTTGCCCACCATCGACACTACCCACCACAATTCCTACCACAGGAGGAGTTGACATCCAGGTAATTTTGGGTTCCTCTTCTGAAATGAGTGCCTACCATACCATCCTCTCTGCTAGTCATCGACAGTAATGATGACAAATTAGCCCATAATCCTGACCTCAGAATGGGAACGGATTTGGAAGATGGGGAGGAGTATGCTGAGGACAGCCAATTCACACATGGCACCAGCTCAACCCTATCCTCCGGTAGCGAGGACTCAGTGGCTCATACACCCAGGTCACCACTGGAGGATCCCTCATTCTTACCTATGATGCAGGACATGCAGGCTGCCGTGGGATTTAGCCTGGAGGAGCAAGGCTCCAATAAATGGCCTCATGAATTTTTTGGAATTACCAGAGACTCCCTCAGTGGTCATCCCTCCCCTATACCCACAAGGACACCACTTATGCCACCTGGTATAGGCCTAACACAGTACCAGTGGTTCCATGAAAAGCAGACAAGATGTACCCTGCCCTCTCCAACAAACCTTATTATGCCCACCAGTCTGAGATTGACTCAGCAGTGCTTACAGCTGCCCACCATAGTTCCAGGGTACCTAGACACTTAAAGTCCCTTCCTCCTACTAAGGAATCCAGAAGATTGGATGCTTTGGGCAAATGCATGTGTGACTGAGCTTCCCAGGACCTGTGTATCACCAGCTACCAGGCTCACATGATAAAATGTCAAAATACACTACAGAGGAAGGGATAGGTTGCTGCACAGGCATTACCTGAGGGTGTTGCAAAGCAAGACTTGTTACTGTCTCTTGAAGCAGGGGCAAAAGTGGACAAACACTTGGCTCAGCCTACAATGTCTTGGATGCCTGTGCCAGGGCTGCGGCCTCTAGCATTTGCCTGAGATGCTACTGGTGGCTCATAGTCGCAGGCTTCACAAGACATGTGTGGTGACTAGTGCTACATACCCCAGTCAGAGGTCAAAAACTGTTTGGCCATCATGTGGAAGAAAAGCCTCCAGTTTTCGGGAGTGAAAATGAAGTCAGACAGATCCCTGTCACATAACCCAAGGAGATGTATAGACAAGGGACATGCTTACTTGCATGCAACCAGACAAGCAGGCCATGAATGTAAACATTAAGGCAAGATCAGGGATATGAGCATCTTACCAGTCCTGTACAATAACACACACAGGTGGTGGAGCTGGGGCTACGGTGCCTACAGGCTCAGCTTAACCCCTTTCCATTATCAGAATAAGGGGCAGTAGTAGGAGTCATATTGCCCTCTGGATAAATTAGGGTGATCCCTTTGGGTGACCGGATACTATTACAGTAAGTCATGATGTGGAGCCATAGACATTCCTCCAGATATTTGTCACCTTTTATATCTATCCCAGAGACACAGGTCCTTGATGCAACAAGGACCACAGAGACTTGAGGCAAACATAGGTCATAGATCATGTTGCTTCCAATCATGGAGCTTAGGGCTTTAGGCCAAATATTTCCTCACTTCTTTATTAGACAAGGCATTCAGGGTTTCTGGTGGACCCAAGTGCTATACCCTCCACTTTCAATACTAGAGGTAGCGCACACGATATCCGAAGAATCTCCCTTCCCCATTACTGATAGGAGGCTGAGAATACATTTAGCAAGGTCGGTTGTCTGCCCTCCTCTATTGATTAAGAACTCTCACAGATCATGTCTGTGAGTTCTGTGGGCAGGAGATCATCATCATTTCGGTCTTCTGAACCCGTAACATGCAGTCTCAGCACAGGGTATTCAACCAGTGCTGAGAATGGGTAGCACTAGCTTTAGCAGAGATGGTCTTTTCTGCTCAGGTAGTTTGGTTCCTGCAGACCTACCCCAGGGAATAAGGGGCATCCTGTTTATTCTTGCTGCAGAGGATAGCTCTGAAGTCCTGATTGTGAGCTTCAAGTTTGTGTAGAAGGATGTTAATCTTGTCCTGGCGAGGGCATTTTTCTATGAGTCTTCCCTCCCTTTCCCTCCTCACAAGGAGTAGTAATCCCGAGGTTAATGGAGGGGTAAAACTTGGGTTTTTTTGATCTTTGTCTAGTCAAGGGGGATAGGCCACTACAGCCACAACAGTTTGGGCCCTTGAGCCTGATGCCTTTGCAGTGGGGCAGAGGCCTGCATGATTCTTTTTTTTTTTTTGTGAAATCTTTTTATTAATTATAACCAAAACTATACATTTACAAACAGCATAACGTCAGGTATTAAAAGGCATACATACTTTTCACATTAATGCATCTTACACTTATTTCATCAGGTTGTGAATACAATATAATATACAATTAAATTAGTTCAATCAATTAATCAAACTTTATTTAACCAGGCATTTACATTGTTGAGCAAGCTCATTTGCAAGATGGTCCAGGACACACAGTAGAGATTCATTGCAATAAATATCGGCATACAATAACATAACATACAGAGAACATTCAGATTCAAATAAGTTACAGTTGCAAGAAATATCTAGCATTGTTGATTACTGTCTGTGTACGTGCACAGTCAGGCCCTTGCTGTAGGTTTGGGGGCTACTGTGAGGAGGAAAGGTGAGGAAGATGCAGGAGGAAGAGGGGAGAAAAAGGCAAGGAGACAGTAGAGACAGTAAAGTGGCAGACACAGGGGAGGTATGGGAACCCTGCTACAGAATGGACCCCCTGGAGGGTTTCCGCAGGAGGGAAAAAGGGAGCCGGGGTGGGAAAGTTATGCTAAGAGGAAGCCGGACGCAGGAGGAATAGGCAGCCAACGTGGACCACGAGCAGGGTGACTTCTGTCTAAAAATCCAAAATTACCTGAAGCAATCACACACGGTCTTCAGGCACTGGTAAAGCAACTGTCTGAATACATGGGGACTGGACAGGAAGGAGCATTTAAGTACTTTCTGAGTTTTATTCAAGAGTGATGGGAGGAAAGAGCTGTTGGCAGTAGAGTCAAGATGTGTCCTCATCCTTGGTATGTTGTATAATGACTTTAGCTCTTAGTTATATAATGACTTTAAATCTTGCATCTCATGATCTCTCCTTACATAGGTAAAGTTAGGAGTTGGGTAGTATTAGCTGCTGATGAGTTCCCCCAGTACACAGGTATTCATTCACTTGTGCAGGTGTCCAATGATCCTGACGCTTCATGGCCCAGGATCCAATGGTCTGGAATTCCAGAACTTTAAATGGGGAAGATACCACAAGCAATGGTCTTCAGCAATGGGTCCCAGAGGTAATTGAACATAGCCCTGCCCCCATTAGCTGAGTGTTGAATCTTTTCTAGTTTTAGACATCGCATCATGTTATTCACCCATTGTTGGATAAGTGGTGCCTTAACAGATAGCCAAGATTGCGCTATTGTTTTTTTGGCATTAACCATGGCTAGGGACCACAAATGACTAGATGATCTATCTTGTGACGGGTCCGGGTCAGCCCCCAGTAGCAGCTCCAGAGGGGATTTGGACAACCGACATGCCAACACCCCACTCATTATTCTGTGCATCTCATGCCAAAAGGGGGTTACCCTGGGACAGGTCAAAGCCAGGTGCAGAAAGTCTGCATCGTCGCTTGCACATTTAGGGCACTGCCTGGAGTTATCTGGATTCATGGCGTGGAGTATCTTTGGGGTCAGGTAGGTTCTGTAAAGGAAATTCAGGTGCACTTGCCTAAGTTTATTGCTCCTTGAGCAAATATTCAGTTGCTTAATGGCTAAGCTCCATGTTGCCCTATCCAATTTTGAAAGTAGCTCTTGTTCCCATTTACCTTTAAGACCCTCTATGGGATCAACACTTGCCCCCTGCAATGTTTGGTAATAAGTGGTTAATGGTTTGGAGCATGTTTGGGGTCTATATAACTCCTCCTCCAGGGGGGAGGGCGCTGTCCATCCATCAGGAGCCCCCAGTGTTCCTCCTAGTCTCTGCCTAACCAGGATGTATACAAAATAGTCTCCCGTGGCAACTTGCCATAAGGTTCTTATTACTGGAAACTCTTGGATCCTCCCACCTTCATATAATTGGGCTACATATTTGAGACCACGTTTCCTTCACTGTAAGAGTTGTTGGTGTATCTGTATTGGATATGTCCCTCTACTGCGAACTGCTGTGACCAGGTCTGTGTATGGGGACTGGGTTGTTATGTGTCCAATTCTTTTATGTGCTGCAGTCCAGACCGTTACGGTTGTCTGACTATATGGATTAATAGCACCCTGGGAGTACTATCCATCCCCAGGGAGCTGGATAAGAATTGCAGATGAGAAGGGCCTTTTAGCTCCTCTTCCTCCAACTTAAGCCACATTGGCCAGCTCTTGTACAGTCCTCCGGGGAGGGATGCCAGTTGTGCTGCCCAATAATAATGCTGGAAGTTCCAGTAAACCCATCCCCAAAAAAAGAGGTGAGAGCTGAGGTATGGCTCTTTTAATTCGGGCTGCTCCCTCTCGCCACAGAAACCTGTGAACAATTGAGTTCAGTTATTTAAAATGTTGCAAGGGGAGTGGCAGAGGAAGTGACTGGTATCGGTATAGTAGGTAATACCATCATTTTTATAGTGTTTACACAGCCTAGTAATGACAAGAGCAGGGTCTGCCAGCAGTCACTCTTCAGCAACCCTCTGTACCAAGGGGCCATAATTTATGGCATACGAAGTTCCCAATTTTGCCGATAGTAGGATACCCAAGTATTTTAATGAGCTAACCATGACCAGACCCCCCCAGCACCTGGGAAAGCTGTGGGCAATTCTGTAATCCTATAGGAAGGAGCTCACTTTTGGCCCAATTTACCTTATGACCTTATGAGAGTACGTTATATTCTCTCAGCAATGAGTGTACAGCCGGCATATCCCTGACTGGGTTTTGCAGGTATAGTAGCAAGTCATCTGCATTTAGCGCTACTTTATGCTCCCTACCCCTCCATGGAATCCCTGTATACCCACATTCTATCTGATGGCTGCTGCCAATGGCTCTAAGGAGAGTACATATAGGAGCGGGGACAGTGGGCAACTCTGTTGTGTGCCTCTGGTCAAAGTGAATGATTGCATCAGCTCCCCACTGACTATCAGCTGTGCTGTGGGTAGCAGATACAATGTTTTTACCCAATACATAAGCTGTGGGCCCACCTCAATGCACCTCAATGTTTCAAACATATATCCCCACTCCACACGGTCAAAGGCCTTCTCTGCGTCCAGTGCCAGTATGGCCGCCCCATGACTATGTGCTGTCCTTCCCCACTTGTGTATTATATTCAGTGTTCTCCTAATATTATGCTTACCCTGCCTCCCTTTAACAAAACCAGTCTGTTCTGTATGGACCAGGGAGGGCAACAGAGGTTCAAGTCGGGCAGCCACTACCTTAGCCAAGATTTTATAATCTGTGGTCGGCAGTGATATCGGGCGATATGACACACACATCGTGGGATCTTTAACCGGCTTTGGCAACATTGTTATGGTGGCTGACCATGTGGAGAGGGGGAGCACACCTTTTTCCATGCTTTCCTTCAGCATGTCAAGGAGGGGTTCCACTAGTACTGTGGTGAATTGTTTAAAAAAGTGAATGGGTGGGCCGTCCGGACCTGGCGCCTTGCCCCCTGTAAGTGCTTTCATGGCCTGTTTAACCTTGTCCTCTGTCAATGGGGCATCCAGAATCTGTGTCTCCTCAGAAGACAAAGTGGGCAGGGCTGCCTTAGCAAAAAAGCTATCCACTTGCTGGACTGTAGGGTCGGCCTCTCACATGTACAGAGCTTTGTAGAATTCCATACATTCAGTTCCAATTTGTGGGGTGAGGGAAGTCAAAGTACCAGTCCATGTTAGTATCTGGCTAACGTTCCTCTCCCCCTCTCCCTTAATTGCCAGACTAGATATTTTCCCCCTCTATCACCATCAGAGTAAGCTCCTGCATGTGACAATAAGATAGTGCGCTCAATTGCGGCTGTGCTTATTAAATTAAATTCCCATTTCAATTTCTGGACTACTCAGTACAGCGCTGGGGTCAATCTATTCATATGGGCTTCTTCACAGGCCTCTATCTTGGTCCTGAGTCTCACACATTCTTGAGAGGATAATTTCTTTTTGTGAACTGAGTATGCAGTCGTCTGCCCTCTTACATGTGCTTTTAAGGCCTCCCACCATGTTACCTGAGAAGTGTCCCCTTTTTTATTGTAGTGTACGAATTCTCCAATGGTATCTGACATAAAGTTAATATCTGTCATCAATATCGGGTCCAAACACCAAGGCCACACCTGGGGGCACCCTTCCCCCGGCCGTAGCAGAGGTTACCAAGTAGGCATGATCTGATATCAGTATTGGGGAATACTTAGATAGCCCCATCTCTAGTAGGGGGGATGAGCTGACCAGCAGCCAATCCAGTCTGGCGTAAGAGTGGTGAGCATGCGAGAAGAAACTGTAATCTTGGCTGGTCAGATGTTGATGCCGCCATACATCAATCAAGTGGAAAGTGGTCTCTATTTCCCCCAGTACCTTAGCGTTGCGTGACACCTGCACCAGAGCAGGATTAGATCTCTCCAACACAGTATCCGCAACGTAGTTATAATCTCCCCCCAATATCCAGGGACCCAGTAGGGATGCCGTGTCCAAGGCTAGTCTCTGAAAAAAACCATGGTCCTCCACATTAGGGGCATATACCAAACCCACCAACAGGGGGCCCAAACCCTCCACAGAGAGGTGTTCCAGGACATACCTCCCCCCAAGTCCAAGTCTTGGACCTCCCTATGTATCTTTACCCTTGTGCCACATGGCAGCCAGATTGCCACACCTCTGGCCTTGGTGGAGAAACTGGATGTGATCCATTTCCTTCCCAGGCTTACCTCAGTTGTTTTGCCTCTTCATGTGACACATATGTTTCTTGGAGCAGTACCAATTTTATTTTAGCCTGTTTGACCTCTGACAGCACTGTTTTCCTTTTGATTAGTGACTTCAACCCATTCACGTTCCACGTAGCAAAATTCACTGGGTTACCCATTTTCATGTGAGTAGCAAAACATGTCAGCAACTATTATTATCTTACACAGCCTTGCTGTGCCATGGATTGATATATTAGTCCAAAATTCCTATACATTCTAATTCGGTCGGCAGCCCAAGGGTTAAGATACTTAGTGCATAATGATGTGCTCTTGAATGCGAATCCCCGGACCTAAATATACAGTTAACTTTTCCCTGTAACTGTGTTCCCCTCCTACCCGGCCCCAACACCCCAACTTTATAACACCCCCCCCCCAACAGTGAGCACTACCAACTTGATAGGCCCCGTTTCCCACCCCCATCCCATTGACTGGGCACCATCTTGCCCAGTCAGCTTCCTTCAAATTATGGTGACTAGCATGGATATAGAAATGGGCATCTATTATCTATTAAACTTCTTGGGCAAATATGTGCCCCATCTGCAAATTACTGGTTTGAGAGTCCCCCAACCATTTTTTGAGTCTGGCTACCCATGCCAAAGAATCATCAAACCACTTCAGTAGCCCCCCACCCTACCATGCTCCCTGCTACAATCTTTTAACCTTGGGGTATTGATTTACCACTTACATGTGTTCCATTGACCCATTCTGCACAGGTGGTTTTATACCTTCCACCCCCATCAAACCTGGGCATACGTGTACACTACCTTCTTCCACTCCCCTTCCAAAATGATGTGGATATACGTCATGGCAGCATCCACCTTGAAAATAAATAAAAAATAGACCACATTACAGAGTATCAATTGTGCAGCTGACAGCATCTCCCATCCCCCCCCAAAACAGAGTTTTAGCAGTGAGGGCCCCGGCTGTATCTTCCAACCCCCCACAATACAACAACTTTAATACATATTTGGATCAAATAGAGTTCCAAGAATGGCAGGTGTCTTGCTGCGACCATCCTTTTAAGTCCCATTGATGATTCCGGAGCTCGTCAGTACCCACGCACCATGGCATGGTCAGGCTGTCAGCATGAATTAAAAACCACATGACAGGGCTTCCAGAAATATACATGGTTGGCAGGGCTCAATGGGATATAGCTAAAGTCCCGGTAAAGCGATGTGTCAGTGTACCTGATAGAATGTCCAGCTACATCCCTTGTGGTGTAGAAGCACACCCCTAGCCCCACATCTGACTTTCAAAACTCCGATGCACAACCAAGAGTGTCAACAGACATACATAACTCAAGCCTCAGGTTCCTCCTATGGACCGGTTGTAGGCCGCTATGCACCATGAGGCATGACACAGCGACTCTCCGGCTCCCAGATTGCAGCAAGGCACCAGGCCTACGAGGAGGACACAATTAATAGAACTTTAATCAAAGGAAAGTTTACAACATTTAACTTTGTGCCTCTCTCCTTTGGCAACTATGGGCTCAACCAAACGAACTCTTTAAAAAGAATGCAAAAGGATTTCTCAAATCGGGTACTTATCTGACTGCTGAGGAATTCTCTCTTGGGGGCGAACCTCCACCAAACGACTTCATCTCCTCCTGCACACACTTTTCAGCATCGAGATAGTTGGTGAAGAATTTCAGTGGCCTGCCAGGATGATAAACCCGCAGTTTAGCTGGATAGAAGAAAGAAAAGATCCACCCCATATTATGCATCTTGCATCTGACTGCGTTGAATTTCTGCCTGCTTACTTGTAAGTCCCAGCTATAATCTTGGTAAATAGAAACCCTTGCTTTGTCTGCCAAGATTGCTCCCTGTTTTTTAGCTGCTGCCAGTGTCAGCTCCTTATCCATGTAGCGGAAGTATTTTATAAGGCAGTGCCTTGGGCAGTCTCCCAGTTTCAGTGGGGGGCCCACTGTATGGGCTCTTTCAACTTCAAATTTTTCTGCCTCCAGGGGAAGTTTGAAATGCTTTACAAGCCACGCATGGATGCCCGCGTCTCCTCCCCTCGGTTCCTTCAGGTAGGCCTGTTATTCTTAAGTTTGATCTCTGGGAGCGATTTTCTTGATCATCTACTCACTCCTGGTGTAAGCTAATTGCTTCTTTGTACTGATTGTGCCCTCAGGATACAGTATGTAGAGAGTCCTCTAAGTCACTGACCCTTTTTTGAAGGTTCGTTATCTGGGTTGTGTGCGAGGTTGTAATCTCCGACAGGCTGGTGACTACAGACTGGAGGTGCACCAGTTGGGCTGTAATGTTATTAAAGCTGGCCCACATCTCTAATTGCATGTTCACTAGAATGCTGGGGACTCCTGCCAGCGAGTGCTCCAGCGCGGCCATGCTGTTTTCCTCCTCCGCTGCTGCTAGGGCCTGCTGGCATGTGCGAGGTTCCAGGCCCGGTCACTGTTCATTTTGTCCCTCCAAGACCTCAAATGGGAGTTTTAGTTGTCAATTTTTCGGTTTTGAATCTGCCATCAATGTAGATTACTACTCAATCTGATTTGTTGGGTTCTTTCGGAGCTCTGATTGCAGAAATATGCACTTTCAATGTAGATGCCCAGGGAGCTCAGCTAAACTCTGATCCTCTTCATGCCAATGCAAGCCATGCCCCCGACCTACATAATGCTTGAGGCTGTGGCCTTGGGATGTTGGTAGTTTTCACCTAAAGTGGATAGTGCCCCAATAGCTGCTAGACAGTCTTTCTACCTTACATACCTACTTTAAGGATTTGGCAGCT
Source organism: Neoceratodus forsteri (assembly GCA_016271365.2). NCBI lineage: Eukaryota > Metazoa > Chordata > Ceratodontiformes > Ceratodontidae > Neoceratodus > Neoceratodus forsteri. The sequence goes on from CM057456.1 coordinate 350,806,806, forward strand.
GGATTTTGGAAAGCCTTCCACACCCTGCAACCTGTTCAGCTGGCAGGTTCCTGACAGTATATACACATCCAACAGATACACCTTGTAGTATCCCTTGTTCAAGGTGCATTTGGCCTCCACTGCAGCCTTTCAGGTCCCTGTTGCTAACAGTATGATTACCCTAATAGGGGCAACCTATAATTTTTGAGAGAGGTATCTTACATGTAATTCCTCTCATTTGCTGTCCAGTCTGGGCTGTGGGCTTGTATTTTGTTTCTACAGATGCTTAAATTGGCTTTTGGTGAGCTAGGTGCGAGTTGCAGTTTTCACTACATGTAACCCCCCCTGTTACCCGGGGTTACAAGAATCTCAGTTAGACCTAGTGGTAGGCAGGGAAGGCAGCTTGTGAAACTCCAGTTAAATGGATTTCACACTGTCTCACTCTGTTCTCAGTCTCAGCTGAGACTGAAGGATGACATCATTTTAGAACTGTCACAGCTACATCAGCCACACTGGAATGTTGCAGTTGGAGGTTAGAGTAGAACGTTGGGGAATTTGAAGTTGTTGCAGTCTGTAGTAGAGAAAGGAGGTGCTCTGCTGTAAGCAGGCCCTCAGAGTCCTAAGCTCTCTCAAAGAGCTATTTTTTTTTCGTAGAAGTGTGTGTTCTCACCTGAAGAGGAACACAAGAAGAGCCAAGTGTAGTGGTAGAGACCGCTTTCAGTGGTTCAGGGCTCCATCCCTGCGGGGATGGGGGGGGGGAAGGAATCAGCCTGTTTCCAGGGGCAACCCCCCTGGTCCGGCTAGGGAAAAACAAGTTGCCTGAGTTAAGTTCGTGCTGAGGCACCAGAAGTTCTGGACGAGATTTCTTTGAAGAGAAAAATGCCTGTGGGGCACCTGCAACCAAGGGGTGAGTTTGCTCTGCTAAAGGGCCAATGTGTTTTCACCTGAAACAAGATGAAACTAAAGTGACTTTTACTGTGGGGTCAGGAAAAGACAGCCAAGTACAGTTTGGAAGATGTGGGGATTGGACTGCTTAACTCTGTGGGGGGTCTAGAGTAATGGACACAGCCACTTTTCAAGTATGTTCAAGTTCAGCACAAATGGGATGTAAAGACAGTAGATTGAATGTGAATACTTTTAAAGAGAATCTACACAGCAAAGTGTTTTCAAGGATGAGGTGTTACAGTCCAGAGAAATGGCCGGGTATGTATTATGGGAGCGAGAGGTGGGAGACCCCCCCATCAGTAGTAACCAAATTCCCTCTATGGGTTTGCTTTGGGACACCTGTTGCTTCCTCTCAGATACTTGGCCGGTGCCTGAGGAAAGTACCCAAATGTGGGATTGATGAGGAAGATTCCCTGATGGAGCCAGAAGTGCTCATAGGTGGTTTAGGGAGCCACCAGTAAATGTTTCCATGCTATATGGAAAGTGTCCAAAGGGCTGGCATGATAGCCAAGCCATGGAAGGAAGGTAGTCCAAGTGGCTGGCAAGGGAGCCGAGCCAGGGAAACCCAGAGCAGAGTACAAGTTTGGGCTGTGTGCCCAGTGTGTTTCAAAGCCTGAGGGCTAAAGTGAAAGTGGATGTGTTCTGATCTCCATAAATCTGCATTACCAGAAGTGCAGCCCCATGGGGGTCCATCTATGCTTTGTTTTTCTGTTGGATGTGAATAAAAGCCACACTTTAGAATCCCACTTTTGGTATTGGACATTACAGTTATTGCTTCCTGTGTCCGGAGTTACTTGGGTGCCCTTGTTGCAGAGTAGCCAAACCTAGCCAATGTGCCAAGTGACATATTCCTCCCCGAACCCAGCCCACCAGGTAGTGCTGTCAAGATGGAAACGGCATACCTGGGTGGGGGTTACATACCTATTTCAGAAGGTGTACTTTTTTAGTTACATTATATCTCTTTTGGGGGATTTTGGAGCTGTTGGCTCTAATATAGGAGCCTCATCTTGTGCTTTATCTAAAGGAGGAGTGTCCTGACATCACCTCCCACAATTCTTTGCATAACATGGGGTCAGAGTTTATATTAAACCAGTCCATCCTCTTTCTGTTGTGGTACCAGGAGCCAGCCAATCCAAGGGAAGCATTGCTCTGTTCTTTGAATGTGTTAAAAAAAAATTATATTTCTTGTTTTGTTCATCCATAGAAAACAGGGCACACACATATAACTAAACAGGACCAGTCCCAAGGACTGGCACATTATAGTACATTCTATAATAGGAAGTACATAAGGAACTTCTTCGTGATGTTAATGGCCATCTCATAGGAAGCATGGCTGCATCACTTGCTTTTATTTGTTAGGTTTTTGCTGATGCACTATGAACAGCTGCTACTTGACATATCATCCACATTTTCCCTAAACAATACAGTCTGGACAGTAAAGCCTGTAGGAGAATGGGTTTTACTATGTCGCAGGGCCTGCTCCTGGGAGTATTTTTTCTTACCATTCACCCAGATTGTTTGCTTTTGATCCTGCTTGGACTCATTCCAAGGGTGTGGCCTGATAAAAGAGATATCCTTGAAGAAGAGAGAACCATACCTCTCAACCTCTTGCCTCACGAATCAGGGACGAGGCTTAAAAAAATCAGGGACAAAGTCTCCAAATCAGGGACATACCTTAAAAACAGGTACTATTCACTCAGAAAGCCAATGGAATAAAGGGATTTGTGTTCAGATGCATTTTCTGAAGAACAACAAGTCTGTAACTTTAATGTTTGACATTATTTTGTGTTATTAATCCCCACTGTTCTGTCACAAAAACACAAATTTTACGAGGGACAGAGGAAAATTTTGTGGCCAAATCAGGGACATCCCTGAAAATCAGGGACAGTTGAGAGGTATGGAGAGAACAGTTACGTAGGACAGGGCCAGATTTACCATTACACCAACTACGCCCATGCATTGGGCCCTGTGTTTTGGGGGGCCCTTCAGGCTGCTCCAAGTTCCCTTTTGTGCTTTTTTGTCCTCAGCACCAAGCAGGTTACACTGCGAAAAAAAGCAATGCCAGCACCGCTGACCAGTATGTGTGCTCATTGCCCTCCCTCACTTGTCAACACACTCCCTGTGATATCTTTGAAGAACAACCACACATGTGCGTCAGTGCGTGCATTGCGTGCGAGCCCAGCAGCAGTACCAGCTGGCAGATTCAGTTTTGGCACCAGTCTGCGAGTTGCCATTTACTTGAAGGGATCGGATGCAGAACAGGAGTTGGGAGAGTTAAAAAAAAGCAGCAGTGGCTGCGGCTGGCTGCTGGGCTGAGGAATTGTATTTTTATTTTACTTCTTGGGTGAGTGACGGGTGACAAGTCTCCAGCAGGCAGCAGCAAGACAGAGTCTCGAGTTGCCAGAGTCATCATCACGCTGTCACACCATCAGCGGTACTGTGCGCCGCCGCCAGGCGACGGCTCAGATCTAACCTAACCTCAGCTTGGCTATGTGTGTTTCACTGGACTGGGAGGGACTCTTGTTGGAGTGCGGGACAAGTCACCACCACAACCCGGTGCAGGAACTCGGAGACAGTCTCAGTCAGGAACCACTGCCCACTACCACTGTCTGTTTGCATACTGCAGCCCAGAGGAGTCGAGTGAGTAAGTTAATCATACCACCAGGCTGATAACATACTGCCTATACAGTGTGCAAGTTGTTTTAGCAAAATAAACTGTATGAGAACAGAACGGTTCAGAGCTTCAATTTTCAAAATATTTAAGGGACATTCTCTCTGTTTTTTTTTTAACCTGGAGTGAGTGACACACTAAGCTGAAAGCTTGTTTACAAGTGCGAACTGGGAGCACAAGGAACTGGAAGTTAAGTGACTTGCTCAGGGTCATGCAAGTGGGGGCTTTGGGATTCAAATCCAGGTCTCCAGGTTTGCAGCTCAGAGCCTTAAACTACTGCGCTATACTGCCTGTTGTTTGTTTACAAGGATGGATTGTCTGCTTTAAAGAGACAGACAGCCCCAGTTATCCGATTCAGACAGTTCTATTAGTGTCAGAACAGGGCCATATCAGACCAGACTCCACGTGGGGTAGATTGCAGGACAGGGGGTGGTGTTAGGGGGTTTAGGCAGGCCAGGGTCCATGGGAGAGGGCAGGCAGGCCAAAATGGGAATAATTTGGGAGGGGGGACAGGTAGAAGAAGAAGAAAAATTAGTATTGCTTTTCCTACACGTTGTATCCCAAAGTGCTTTACAAGCAATGACACACTGGCAGTGAAGTGACTAGTGTACTGTCAGCCATATCACACATCAACACCCACACACAGCCTTGGACAGTTGCATGAACCAGTTTTATGGTAAGAAGAATGTTGGCCAGGACAGTGGAGAAAATCCCCTACTATTGTGAAAAGTGCATTGGGTTCTTTCATTTCTACCTGGATACCTGCCAGAATAGCACCAGAAATGGGCAGATGGGACCTCTGTCTAGCATCTCATCCAAAGGATGCCACAACACAACAGTACAACATCTCCCCATACTGGACTTGAATGCCAGTGTTTATGGTGTGAGCCCTGTCCTGATGTGGACTAGAACCTACACCCATCTGTGCCAGAGACAGATGTGCTACACTGAGCCACGCTGACACCATGTAAGTAGGACAGTGCCATGTCAGGCCAGCTACATGCAGGAGTAGAAATGCCAGGGACAGGACAGGATCCATTGGGCTGGGGGAGAGCAGTAGACCAAGATAGTAACAGTATGGGTGTATAGGCAGGACAATGTCACATATGGTCAGATCCATGCCAGGACATGCAAGACTGGATCTGGTGGGAGGGGGGACGTGTTAAGGCAGGACTGGCACATTTGCTTATACAGATTTGCATCTGTAATGTTTCAGTGGGAGTTGGGGTGTGGAGCACCACGGGCTCTGGAAAAGGGTGGTGGTGGTGGGGAGAATGGTAGAGTGGTGGTATGGGGATGGTCATGGGGTATAAGGAGAGGGGCCCATAGATATAATTGTGCATAGGGCCCATGACAGTGTAAATCCGGCCCTGACATAGAAACTTACATACGAACATACAAATCTGCCAGCAGAAACAGGCCTTATGGTCTACTGAGTCTGCTCGAGTGTACAACTAGCACCCCAAGATTGAAGCTGCCCCCCTCCCACCTCCAGGTCATTGTTGGCCTTATCTCCCCAGCCCTTCCCCTTTGCCCTGTCCCTTGCCCTCTTAAAACTACCCACCGTCATACATGAAATCACCCCCTCAGGAAGGGCGTTCCATTTGGACACCACCCTTTCCGTGTAGTAGTGTCTCCTCATCTCTCTCCTAAATCTGCCCCCCCCCACCAGTCTTAGCCCATGCCCTCTCGTGTCCCTTCCTTTCCTCAACTTAAATATCCCATCAGCGCTGGCTTTGTTGATCCCCCTCAAGTACTTGAACGTTTCAATCATATCCTCCCTATCCTTCTCTGATCAAGGGAGTACAAACTCAGATTCCTTAGCCTGTCCTCATAGGATTTGCCTTCCATTCCACGTATCATTTTTGTCGCCCTACATTGCACTCCCTCTAGCAGTCTAACATCTCTTTTCAGATACAGACGCCAGTACTGCACACAATACTCCAGGTGCGTCCTGACCAATGACCTGTAGAGGAGCATGATCACTTCCCTATGCCTGGATGAGAATCCCCTGGCAATACACCTCAGCATCCTATTAGCCTTTGCCACAGCTTTCCTGCATTGAGCAGAGTTGTTCATGTCTTGCGTTACCAACACCCCTAAGTCCTTCTCCTCCTTGGTGATTCCCAGCCTCACCCCCCCCCAACCAATATTCCTTCCTCTGGTTCTTGGCCCTGAAGTGCATAACTTTACACTTCTTTGCATTAAATCCCAGCTGCCACCCCTCCGACCACTCCTCCAGTTTGGTGAGGTCCCCCTGTAGTTGTTTCCACCCATCATCTTCGTCCACTACCACCCCTATTTTAGTATTGTCTGCAAAGAGATTTATCCTGCTCTCAACCCTGTGCTAGATGTCCGATATGAACAGCCCAAACAACACCGGCCCAGCACCGAGCCTTGCGGCACTCCAATCATCACTGGACTCGGTGCAGAGAGTTCCCACCACCACCACCACCACCACCTGCTGCTGCCTCCCCACCAGTCAGTTCACGATACAGTTAACCAGCTTCCCTCCCACCACCACAGATTTCAGTTTCCCCCTAGCCACCCCTGAGGTACTGAATCAAAGGCCTTGTTGAAGCCCAAATATAGGAAGTCCACTGCGTGGCCCTTGTCCAGCTCCCTCATCACCCAGTCGTAATACTCTATTAGATTGGTCTGACAGGATTTCCCTGGCACAAATCCATGCTGCTGCCTATACTGGCGGTCATTCACCTCGAGAAAAGCCACCAGCCTCTCTTTCAGTATCACTTCCATGAGTTTTCCCCGCTATGGAAATGAGGCTGACAGGTCTTTAGTTGCCTGGTTCGTCTCGTGGGCCGCTCTTGTGTATAGGCCCCACATGGGCCATATTCCAGTCCTGTGTTATGCATCCCATGTCCAGGGAGGTGCTGAATAGGTCTGCCAGCGGCCTGGCCAGTACCACTGCAATCTCCCTCAGCACCCTGGGATGAATGCCATCAGGACTCGGTGCCTTGTCCACCCTTAGTGTCTTTAGCCCCTCTAGTAATCTGCTGTCCTCGATCATTCCATCAGTCCTCTCCTCCATCCCAGTCCACGGAGGTATTGGACCACCCTTCTCCTGTGTGAACACAGAGCAGAAGTATTCATTTAGTGCACTTTGCTATTAAGCTAACATGTCTTCTTGGCCCTGCTCTTCTTACTCAGAGTCCTGGTGCAAGCCTCGATAGCCTCTGTTAGCCCAAGTTTGATAACATCCCACTTCTGCTGTGCATCCGTCTCTGATCTAATCCCCTCCAGTCTTCCTCACGGTATTTCCCACATCCTCCCGAAGTCCACCCACCTAAAGCCCACCACCCTTACTTCTGAGCCTACAGCCTCCCTACTTAGCCTGAGCTTGAACACACCATTTGATGGTCACTCCCTGCTAGTGGGTCCTCCACCCTTAAATCCCTCATTCCTTATCGTAACAGTAGATCTTCAAGAGAATTTCTTTCTTCAGGTCATGCTGTCCCACCCTCCAGTCCCTGTGTGGGTTCTGACTATTGTTTCTAGGCTCTGCATCTTTCCATAGCTAGGTTCCACAACACCTTTTGTCACCTGGTACCAGGGGTGCTGGCATGACCTCCCGGGTCCCTGGACAACAGCCCTCTTAAGCATACTCTCTGGCTGAGAACTGAGACGAGGGGTCCGACCACACCTTATATGGACCGCCCACACCTTAATGGATGCCAGCTGCATGACGTCATTATGGGTGGATCCTGGCAAAGTTTTCATGTGGTCCTATCGACTGCCGTGGTATAAGTTGCAAAGGTGTGACTTGATGAAAGAGATTCTCTTGAAGGTCTACTGTTATTGTAAGTTGTTAAATAACACTTCTTTTCTAGAGATGACCTGCACTCACTCCATTATTATTTCACCTGTGTATCCTGCCTTAGAGGATGCCACTTTTGCTGCATGGCATAGGCTTAATTCCCTACCTGCAGTCCCTAGAAAGGCTGATAAGCAGTATCTTGCCCCATCTGCTAAGCCTTATTATAGTAACCAGCCTGAAACTGACTCTGTAGTCTTTATGACAGCTCATGATAGGTCTAGGGCTTCTACACAGGAGTTCTTTACCTGCTGATAAAGAATCTAGGAGACTGGATGTAATGGGGAAGCGTACATATGCCTCTGCCTCCTTGAGCCTTAGGACTGCAAACTAGCAGGCCTACATGATTAAATACCAAAACAGCCTGTGGAAAGCTGCTCGTATTGCTGCCTAGGCTTTACCTGATGGTTCTGCCAAGTCTGGTTTGCTTAAAACTTGATCTGCTGGAGGTGAAGTTGGCAAACATTTGCTGTGCTCTGCTTATGATGTCTCAGATGCTTCTGCTTGGGCTGTAGCCGCTGGAATTTGCATGAGGTGCTATTCTTGGCTCAGAGTGGCTAATTTTGCCATAGATGTGCAACAGGCAGTTTCGAATGCCTCTTTTAAGGGGGCTAAACTGTTTGGCTATGATGTTGAAGAAGCCCTATGTGGCCTTTAGACTTCTAAGATGACTTTAAGGTCTGTTAAGACCCTATACAACTCCAACTAGAGGGTGCAGTAGGAGCTCTTTTCAGAGACCTATAGCCAGAGGTAATCATCCATACCATCAGCAAGGTCATGGCAAAGGTGGTGGTCCTCTCCCAGGCCCCTTCCCATCAGTGCCCCTGCCTGAGCACCAAAAGGTACTGATTTGGGTGGCCCTGTCACCCCTTGTTCCACCTGACTGTCTTTATCACTCCCCCCTCAGCTATTGCCTCCATGGGTGAGTATGGGGGAAAGGATCTCCCTGCATCTAAGACAGTGGCAGGAGATCACCACTGACGAGTGGGTGCTGGTGTTAATTGCAAAGGGGCATGCTCTGGACCTGATAGAAATTCCTCCAGATCATTCTCCACCTCCTTCCTTTTATCCTATGGGCCACTTGTCTTTTTTAAAGGAGAAGATTCAGACCCTGTTTCAGAAGCGTGCCATAGAACCGGTTCCTCCACAAGACAGGAATGAAGGGTTCTATACCAGATACTACCTTATTCCAAAATGGATGAGAGAGCTGTGTCCTGTATTGGATCTCAGAGATTTCAACCTTTACATCGGGTACAAGTTTTGAATGGTGTCTGTGCAAGTTCTAATTCCCCTATTGCAAATGGGATTGGCTTTGTTCACTGTACATGAAGGATGTATACCTTCACATAAAGATCAGGAAGTCCCATGGACAGTACCGCTCCTTTATGCTGGAGGCAGGCACTATTAGTTCAAAGTATTGCCTTTTGGGCCACAGGTCTTTACACAATGCTTATTAGTAGTTCCACCAACCCTTCGCAGGGAAGGCCTGTATGTTTTCCCTTATCTGGATGATTGGCTACTGAAGCCCAGCTACAGGGAGGATCTGCTATGCACCCTCTCCCGAACCAGTCATTTGTTTGACGACTTGGTGGATCACAATGCATGTGCCAAAGTCTGTGGTGGCTCTGTGCCAAAGACTGCAGTACATAGGGGCACTCTTGGACACAGTGAAGGGATGTACCTTTCTGCCCCAGAACAGTGCAGACACACTGATTGCAGGCACACTTAGTGCACAGAAGTCACTGTGTCTCTGCACGAACAATGATACATCTTCTGGGTCTCATGACTGCGGACATAGTGACTGTGCCACTAGCTGGACTTAATATATGGATACCCCAGTGGACACACAGGGTCCAGTGGGATCAGCTGATGGACAAGTTGAAGCAAATGGTTCTCATCATGTCTCCTGTGAGCAGAGTGTTGTCAATGGTGGATGGATTGTGAGAATTTATTGAAGGACATTCCATTCCTTGTACCAGCTCCTGTACAGATCCTCAACATGGATGCTTCAGGCTCTGGCTGAGGTGCTAATCTTGGCCCCGTACCAGACACAAGGGTCATAGTCCAAGATGGAGGCCAAGCTATATATAAATGTGAGGGAAATGCTTGCTTTCCTGTACAGCCTGCAGGCTTTTCAGAATCATCTCTGCCCCAGTCCTCTGCTAATCCAGATGGACAATGTCAGTGTGAACACTGTGTCAACAAACAAGGGAGATTTTACTCCTATCCCCTATGCAGAGAAGCAATGGGAGTATGGTACTGGGCTCTATCTCACAGCCTTCAACTGTCTGCTGTGTTTCTCCCAGGTCTCCAAAACATCTTGGCAGACAGGGCAAGCAGGTCCTAGTCAATTGTTCATGAATATAATCTACTGACATCCATGGTAAATCACCTCTTCGCAAGATGGGGTCATCCAGGGCTGGACATTTTTGTGTTCCGAGACAGTGCAAAACTGCTGCATTTCTGCTGACTCACTCCAGAGCCTGGAGTTTTTTGGCAAGACTCCTTCCCGTTTTCAGTATACTGAGGGTTATATCAGATGCTTTGCCAAAGGCCTTACTCCATGCATCCTAGTTACAGTTCACTACACATGATCACTACTGCATGGTGCTAAAAATGAACCCTCAGGCCGAAGACGAAAGGTATCTGCTTGTAGGGCAAGTACGTTCTGAATGGTCGCAATTTTTAAGAGAATCTAACTCAACTCAAAGAACTCCTTAACCATTGCTCAACAATTGTAAATGTGTTAAAACATTTTAAATCGTTACCCAGAAAGGAAAATCTACGATTAGGAGTGACATTAGGTTATATTCAGAAACTCTTGGCCTGATCAACCTAACAAATACAGCAGTTATGTCCCGTGCGATCTATTCACTGTCCCCAGAGTCGCTGTCAGAGTTCTCTCTTTTTTCCTTGAATTCCCATTCGATGCATTCCAATAATTTACTGGCCTCCCAGGGATCAGCAAACTGGTAAGACTTCTCCCCATATGTGATTCATAGGCTAGCCAGCATCAGGAGCACATGTTGCACCCCCAGTTGTCGTAGGCGAATTCTGATGTCATCAAAGCTTTTCCTCCATTGTCTGATGGCATAGCTTAAGTCCGGAAAGATGTGGACTTTGCTGCCTTCCCAGTCCAGGGGTCCATGTTTCTTTGCCTGGGTGATGATATTATCTCTTTCCTGGACAGGCACCAGCACCACAAGGAGAGTTAAAGGAGGCAGTTGATGAATCGAGGTACAGCCTCTTCCGCCACATGCACTGATCTTGTACGCTTTCAGGACGGTGATGGCTTCTTGCACTTGTAGGGTTCCTCAAAAAAAAGGTGTTCAGGAAAGACAACTAATCCTCTCCCTCAGCGTCTTCAGGTAACCCCAGAATTGTCACATGGGTCACATGGGAAGCATTTCCAACTGCTCTAGGCATCACCGGAGCACCACATTTTCTTTTCTAAAACCTGTTGCCACTGTCAGTGCCGTTGCCACAGATTTAGTTTCTGTTTTAGTTTCTTCTTCCAAACTGCCCACTTTGGTATCTAGGACTTTAAATTGTGAGGTAAAGTCCTCTACTTTTTCATCTAATCTCTGGATGGCTTTAAGAAGCACTGCATTGGACAGTTGGGGGGGGGGTGAGCGTTCATCGGACCCTGCACTGGATTCTTTGCCGGTGCCTAGCTTCGGATCTTTGGGACAGGCTCCCGCTCCTCTAGTTCCCCTTCTATTTGTTCTGCCCATACCTGTGGGATCCCAAATGATACGTTTCCAAAACTGGGTTGTTACAATTGTCAGGAATTCTTCTTTCCAACTATTTCCGAATAGTGCTGCAAGGTCGGCACCTACCCTAATTCTAATTGGCCTTAGCTCCTCCAACTTGTTAGGGGCATCTCCCTGTGTGAACCCCACTGGGTCTACGCATAAGGATCTCCTTGAACCGCCACCCACTTTCTCTCCTTACTCACTTTCTATTCCTCTCCCCTCTGAACTACACCATCTCTAAGCCCCATCTCGTGCACCTGCCCTGCCTCCTTCATACCACTAATTTCTCGCTATATCAGCACTCTACCTGGGCCTCTCTATCTCTCTCTCTCTCCCTTCCTTAAAGGTCATCTAGCACAACCTCTACCCTCTGTGCATCATGACACTATCCAATATGCCTTTCCAACTAATTATTCTTTTATCTCTGTTACCCCCTCTTCTACCTTCTAGGTGCCTGTTACTCCTCTCTTCCATCCAGCTACCAGATAGACTATATCTACCCCCACTCAGGCACCCAACCCTCTATACTACGCTCACCTCATGCACCCCTCACTGAAAAGGCCTGGTCACACCCATGTAATCTTGTAAAGGTGTGTCTTGCCCACTCTTTTCCTTTCCCACCTTTGGCGCACATGACATCTCTCTGGGACCAGCACCAGCAGCTCTGCATACATTCCTGCATGAAACGGACAAGTAAACTCGCCCTCCGGCAACTACGTCTGTGCACTCTGAAGCTCCTGCTCCTCCTGCTGCTGCTATCCGGCAATGTCCACCCCAACTCCGGCCCCAAAACCTCTCGCTCAACTAACCAAGTGACTCACTCAGGTGCTCTCTCCCTTGCAACCATTAACATCTGCAGCCTACTTCCAAAACTTGATGCCCTGCAAATTTTTGCAAACCAACACAATCCTGATATCCTCACAGTGGTTGAAACCTGGCTCACACCCAAGGTCCCAGACATGGCAATTGCCCTGCCAGGCTACAACGTTTTCAGACTGGATAGGAAGACTAAAAGAGGTGGGGGCTGTGCTATTTACCTCAAACAGTCTCTCTTGGGTCACTCCATAGCTACCCCTCTCCCAGAATCAATTGCACAGTTTCTAGCTATCAGAATCCTACTGGGGGCTCACAACAAAGCACTAACAATGGTATCAGTCTACATCCTGCCTAAGGAGCATGGGAAAGGTCTCACCGCTGTCCTTGATTTCATCTGTACCCAACCTCCTGGCCCCGAATTAATCCTGATGGGTGACTTTAACATAAATTGGCTTGCACCTGACTTAGGAGGCCTCAAGGATGCAATCTCAGCTGCAAACCTTTCCCAGATGGTCGACTCACCAACAAGGCACAACTACAAAACAGGCACTAGTACCCTCCTAGATTGGGTCCTAACCAGCCATCCTACTTGCATCTCTAACATCTCCGTCCTCCCTGATACACTTAGTGACCATTCACCCGTCATCTGCGAATGGTCAAACAAATTCTGCAAGCCTCCTCCAATAGTCACCACCAGCAGAGTCCTTCCTCAATGGCAGTTTAAACACCTTAAATCTCACCTCAGTCAGGAAGATTGGACTCCTATTTTCAAAGCGACAGATGTCAACTCGGCCCTAGACTACTTCATCAACACAATTAATGCTGCCTGTGACTCCCATGCCCCAATCAAGAAGCGCAAAGTCAAAGGTTTTCGCAACCCATGGCTCTCCACTGAGCCTATATCCCAACTGAAAACTAGGGATCATCTCTGGATGCAGGCACATGCTACCGGTACACAGATTGACATACAGAACTATAAACGTGCTCGGAATGACTGTACAAAATCTATCCACCTAAAGAAAAGCATCTACTATAAGGAAGCTCTTACCAACAGCTGGGGAAATGGGAAAGCCTTCTGGAACAACATCAAAGAAGTAACCGGGAAGCAAACTAAGACTTCCCCTACTTTGCTGAACATTGATGGGATTACAACACTTGACCCTACCACCATCGCTAATACATTCAATACCGCATTCACAGACCTCAGTAGTGTTCTCCCCCCAGACTTTTTCGATGATGATGCCTCTCTAACTCACCCTACCAGCTCCCCCCTTCCTCTAAATAACTGATGTTTTACTTTAAAGCAGTCAGGATGCATGAAGCTCGCAAATACATTACCAAAGCAATTGCCAAGTCCAGAAGGTGTGGGGACTCACTCGATCTCAAACTGCTGTCCCTCACCCTCGATGAAGTGATTGCACCATTAACAAAGATCTTCAACCTCTCCCTCAGCCTCAGCCAGTTCCCTGACAGATGGAAATCTGCTACTGTTACACAGTCCACAAAACTGGTGACAGGGCTGTCCATGTGAACTATCAGCCAATCTTCATATTACCTCCCCTCTCAAAGGCATTTGAATGCATTGTAGCTGACCAACTCACTGAACATCTGGACAAACATTATCTTGTGCACCCAACAACATGGGTTCAGAAAAGGGCACTGCACCACTTCTGCCCTTCTGGAATTTACCAGAGCCATCCACAGTTCACTGGACAATGGTCATCTAGCTGGGTCAGTCTTTATTGACTTAACTAAGGCCTTTGACTCCATACATCATCGTCTCCTACTCAAGCAACTTCTAAAGGCCGGGCTTTCTCCTGACTCCATGGCCTGGTTCAAAAGCTATCTGGATAATCGATCCTAAAGAGTTAGAATAGCTGATGTCCTCTTCGACGCCAGACCTGTCCGATCAGGAGTCCCACAGGGATCCATATTTGGTCCCCTTCTATTCAGTCTCTTCTTGAACAACCTTCCTCAATCCTGCCCAGAACAAATCCTCCTCTACAGTATGCTGATGACACCGTAATTCACTCCAGTCATAAGGATCCCCTATTACTCCAGAACAATCTACAGCTTAGTTTCGCCTCAGTACAGAACTGATTTAGTAAACATAAACTGGTCCTAAACTATAAAAAAAAAACAGGGCAATGCTTTTCAGCAGCTCACACAACAAGCACAGGCTATACCCCCTGAATATCATTAACTGCCTTGGTGTGGCCCTTGAACAGGTGCACTCCTTTAAATATCTCGGAGTCACACTTGACTGTAACCTATCTTACGGTGCACACATTGACAGTGCTGCTAAAGCTGCAAATACTCGCATTGGGCTACTCTACAGGCACAGGCAATGCCTCACTCCAGAAGCTTTAAGGGTCGCTGTTCAGAGCTCTGTTGTCTCCATAATTGACTATGGCCTGATAATATACGGCTCTGCGACTGTGACTGCCCTCAGACATATCTCCACGGCTCTCAACAAAGCCTGTCGGCTCATTACTGGTACCCACCGTCTCACTCACACATGTGACCTCTATGCTCAAACTGGATGGCTACAACTCTCAAACTGCATAAGGTACCAAACATGCATAATGGCAAAGAAAGTAACTCTGGGTCATGCTCCCCCCGGAATCCAAGCTCTCCTTTGTCCAAATCGTAATCCTTGCCACACTAGGGGCTCCGAATCGCAACTCCTGCAGGTCCCTCGCTACTGTACCACTTAGGGCCAAATATCTTTTGCTCATAGGGTCTCCAGCTGGTTGAATGGTCTCAGCAGTGACATTTCCTCCCTACTCAAGCTTGGCACTTTCAAATCCAAGCTCCGTCTACTCCTCTCTGCCTCTAGCACCTGTGACTGTCTCCTCTAATTTAGCCTTCCTGCTATTACCCATCCATCAGTCACAGCTCTTTCAACTTAGCACTTCTTACTCCTTCTTCCCTTATCCCCCTACAACCCCCTCCCCCACCCTCCATTCCCGTCCCTTCCCCTCAGCACCCATCCACCATCTGCACTTCTCTGTGTAATCTGAAAGTGCCTCTGGCTGCTCCTACCTATCTGCGTCCTTGCCTTGTCTTGTAACACTGTGAACCCTGAAAATGCCCATGGCATTAGTTTAACCCAAATGTATGCATTCATGTTAATGTAATGGATTGTTTAACCTGTTATCCTGACCCTGTTACTTAATTGTACTGCTTGTATTGTACTTCTGCTGACATGGAACCTTTGTAAAAGAGCCCCTGCTCAAAGGTACTTGTAATCCTAGACTCAAATAAATAAATAAAATAAAAAATTTTTTGCTGTATCTGCTCGTTGCTTTATTAGTATATATTCTGCAAATTAGGCTCTCGTTAGTGGAGCTCTGCTAAATGCTTGTTGTAAGCTCGGCTGCTGCCCCCAAATTGTTCTAATATACTGTATCGTACTTTATATCTGTTCTGTTCCCCACCTCCCACCCCGGATTCATCTGGAAAGGAGCTGATGTCAGCTCAGTATGGCTTTCCTGGTAAAACTTTTTAAATAATGAAAAATACATAAATAATAAATGAATTTACACATCCAAAAGATCCTTATCTGATTTTTTTAAAAACAAATAACTAGATCTTACTTTGAAAGGACTCTTACAGTAGGCGATAAGCATTACGACTGAGCCACCAGGCGCTAAGACCGCACGGAAAATGTAGCTAGCAGTGTCTGGCAGGGGACTGCCCACCCGGCATCATGTGACTGACTTCCCAGCTCTATATAGTGGGCGGTCCCCACGCCGACCCTCCAGTTCTTTCCCACCATCGACTTGCGCATGTCAGACCTCGTGGAACACTGCTACTGTCGACCGCCATTTTTGGTAAGTATACACTTTCGAATGTTCTTTATTTTCTTCAAAAAACGTTGTATTTTGTCATCGGATTGCACATCTTCTCCAACTCCTTCCGAATCACATAAAAACAAGTGCACCTGCGGCAAGCAGATTCCTGAGAAGGACAGCCATACCTCATGTCTCTTGTGCCTGGGGCCTGATTACAACTCCGAGGACTGTGAGGCCTGCCAGAAGTTCAACTAGGCCACACAGAAACACCGGTAGCAAGCCTTGGAAGCCCACCTTCTCAAGGAAAAACTGGCTTCCATGGAGAAGGAGCTGCAGCGGATGCAGAACTCTTTGTCTTTAACGGGAGGATCTTCTGGCTAACACAAGCAGAAGAAAAAGAAGGACAAGGAGAAGCACCAGGACCAGGATCAGTCTCCCTCCAGGTTGCAGCTCCCTCCGGGAACTGAGGCTGATGAGCGCCCTTCCTCCAGCAAGGATACCACTTCTCCGACCAAGCCTGCTCCCTCCTCTTTGGGACAGCCCTTGGTCCCTCTGCCTGTGCTGGTTATGGTTCAGGTGGTGACCTCCAGGGATTTGAAGGCTTTCACCACTCTTAGGCCCTTCAAACCCTCCAGGTCTAAGTCGAGTGGTTCAGCTGGTAAGTTGTACACCAGTTCTACCAATGACTGCACAGCCCTGGCACTCACGTCAGACTCCACCTTGGCGTCCGGCATCAGTCCTTCGGACCAGCACCCACTGATGCTTCAGCCGCAGCCATCCTGGGAGGAATCCCCCTCTTGGGACACTCCTTCTTCACCTCCAGTGGGCCCTTCTACCTCTCCATCCCACCTGGAGGTGGAGGAGCTGCCGCCTGCTGACCCGATTGTCCGACCAGCGCTGGATGGCACTTCCCCGGATCCCCAAGGGGATGTTCCAATCAATCCTCCTCCATCTGGGCTACCTCCCCAGCCCCAGAACCCAGAAGCACCCATCAGTGTGTCACTACCTCCCCCCATGGATCCATCACTGCTTCCTCCCATGGGGCCACAGACGGCTTCCCTATAGCCGACTCCTCCACAGTCTTGGGTCATCTGGTGCCCCGTTAGGGCCACTGCTGGGTCTTTTGCAAGGCTACCTGATGCCGGGTTACCATACACCGGGTTACCCTATTCCTAGTTATCCTGCACCAGGGTACCTGTCACCAGGGTACACCACACTGGGATACCTAACGCCGGGGTATCCCACACCAGGTTACCATACACCCGGGTTCCCAACGTCCTGGTATGCCATGCCGGGTTACCCACTGGCGGACTACCCGCTGGCATTCCAGCTTCCTCCTCTTGCTGCTCCCCAGCCACAGGTGGAATATGATGCCCTTTTTCAATCCTGGTGGAACAGAGCCAAGATTCAGCTTATGTCAGAGTTGGACCAACGTCAGCTGGTCGCAGCCTCTACGCCAGCCCATCCAACTCCTACTTTTTGCTCTGTCTCTCCTGTTGAGACTCATCCCTCCACTTCTGCCCAAACAGGTGTTCCAATAGTGGGAGACAGAAGAAGCGTGGTTACAGAACTACAAGAGGTTCCCTGTTGTTGGTCCCTGTCTCCAGACAGTAGCCCTTCGTCAGACTTGGAGTCTGATTCCTCCTCCTCAGCCTCAGGCTATGAATCTCCTTTGCTGGAGGCCCCTAGAAAGCCTCCATCTTGGATGCTCCCTTTCGAGGCTCGGTTCTCTTTGAAGGGGACAGCAAGGGTATATTGACTGAATTGCAAGAGAGTGGGAAAGCCCTCCACTCTGTGCAGTCACTGTACCGTCCACTACCAAGCCCCAGCAGCATTTTTGTCACCAGCAAAGGTGTCAGACAAGGCAATAGACCGCCAAGCATCAGGGCAAATGTCAGGCTCCCTCAGCTGGTCCCACCCCCCCAGCCAAGTCTCAGGGGACCCCTTTCCCATCCTTCCTCCGCCTCTTGACTCACAGATCGCCCCCCTCCTCCACCAATAGTGCCTGAGGAGCTGGTAGGGGGCACTTTCACCAGTCACCTACTGGGGTGGGAGGTGATCATGGCAGACTCATGGGTTCTTCAGCTCATAGCTGAAGGCCACACATTGGAATTTGTAGAGAGACCTCCAGAAAACCCTCCAGGTCACTCTCACAACTAGAAAGGTCACATCCCACTCATCAGAAAGGAAATTGAGGCTCTACTGGAAAAATCAGCCATAGAGCCCATTCCTGAGGGCCAAGCCGGAAGGGGAAATTACTCCCACTTCTTCCTGGTGCCCAGAAAGACAGAAGACCTTCAGCCAATATTGGACCTCGGCTCGTTCAATCTGTATGTAGAGTACAAGAGATTTTGCATGTTGACTCTCCCAGGTCTACTGCCACTGCTTCAACAAGGACTCTGGCTCTGTGCTCTGAATATGCAGGATGCATATCTGCATATACTAGTCTTCCCGGCCCACTGCTGCTTCCTCAGGTTTTCCTTCCAAGGGGAGCATTTTCAGTTCAAAACCCTCCCCTTTGGCCTTTCCTCAGCACCTTGGATGTTTACCAAGTGCCTAGCGGTAGTGACAGCAGATTTGTGACGCCAGAGTCATTATATGTTCCCGTACCTCGATGGCTGGCTCCTGTCAGCTCTATTGATGGACAGCCTGGAAGCCTCTTTGTCGGCTACCCTGGCTCTGTTACACCAAGTAGGAGTTATGGTGAACTACCCAAGTCTCATCTATCACCCTCTCAGAGCTTCCAAGTCATTGGAGCAGTGCTGGACACAGCCCAGGGTCAAGCTTTTTTCACCTTGGACAGGGTGGCAACACTGCAGAAGCAGGCCAGACAAGTGGCTTCCACCCACTGGTCCACGGCCAGGTCCATCTTATGCCTCCTAGGCCTTATGGCAGCAACTATCCCCACTGTTACTCAAGCCAGACTCAACATGCATTTCACGAAGTGGATGCCTAGAGTTAAGTGAGACCAGAGATCAGATGACCTGGACCACAGGGTCCTGGTCTCCAGCCCCATGTGACAGGATCTCCTCTGGTGGCAGGATCTAACCAATCTTTTCCGGGGGGGTCCCCTTTCAGCCTCCCCCTCCAGTCCAAACCTTAACAGCAGATCCTCTGGTCAGGGCTGGGGTGCTCACTTGGGGAATCGCAGGACCCAGGGATCCTGGTCTCAGCGGGAGCTCTCCTTGCACATCAACGTGCTGGAGATGTGTACGGTGTTGTATGATCTTCAGGTCTTTTAGCCCCTCCTCCTTCCAGGCTCACTGCTGATCCAGTCAGACAACATGTGTGTGGTCTGGTACCTGAACAAGCAAGCAGACATGCAGTTGTACCCCCTATGCAGGGAGGCGATGCGTGTTTGGTATCGGGCAGTTCAGCACCACTCAGCACTGCCTTCAGCTCATGGCAGTGCATGTCTCGGGCATCAAAAACATCCTAACGGACACTCTCCACTGCATTCAGGCAAGGGTACATGAGTGGGAACTGAGGCAGTCAGTAGCCAAAGACATCTTCGAACTTTGGGGTCACCCAGATTTAGATCTGTTCACTTCCCCATACAATGCAAAACTGCCCAGTTTTTGCTAGATTGTTCCCGAGCCTGGTGTTTCCTGGCAAGATGCACTGTCTCTTTGCTGGACAGGGAAGATCTTGTACACCTTCCCTCCATTCTTACTACGGCAGAGGGTGCTACTCAAACTTCAGGAGGAAGAGGCTCACATGATTCTGATCGCCCTATATTGGCCTTGTCCAGTTTGGTTCCCTCTGCTCCAGCAGTTAGCGGGGGAGCCTCTGGTTCCTCTACCCTTCTGCCACGACCTCCTGACCCAGGAGCAGGGTGCTCTGGTTCACCCAGGTCTCTGATACATTCACCTTCATGCGTGGCGCCTTCTGACATAGCAGCATCACACTTTGGAGTCTCTTCTAGAGTTGCTCAGGTTCTGGTGGAGGCCAGAAAGCCATCCACGAGGACCACGTATGCTATGAAGTGGCAGAGATTCTCTATCTGGGCAACCTCTAAGGGTTGGGACCCTTTTTTGTGCCCTGTTCCTCAGGTCATGGAGTACCACTTGCATCTCTCTGACTTGAGACTCAGCTATTCTTCACTGAAGGTCCACTTGTCTGCCATTTCTACCTACTATCCTCTAATAAATGGCAACACCTTGGCTCAGCTGGAGGTTTCCTGCACTTTCATGAAGGGAATCCTCCACATGAAACCCACGGTCAGGAACCTGGTTCCTCTGTGGGATCTGAACTTCATACTTGCCCATTGAACCAGAGATCTCGCCAGAGCAGAAATTTGGCTCTCATCCCAGGCCTGAGGATTTTTCCTCACATTTTTCTTCTGTAAGGAAAATAGTGGATGCCCTTGATCTGGCTACCACAGAAGTTATAGAAGATGAGGAGAAGGCTGAATACCTGGAGATGATGGGGTTAACACCCACTAAGAAAATTCTTCTCCCCATAAATAAATTCTTTACATAGATACATAGACAGTGTCGGCAGATAAGGGCCTACGGCCCACCCAGTCTGCCCATTTGAGCTTGTAAGTTTACTTTATGTTTTCCTAGAAGTCTGTTGCCCCTTAATCCTGACCTCCAGAATTCCTTTATGTCTATCCCATGCATTCTTAAATCCCGTGATTGTTTCAGCCCCCACCACTTCCTCTGGCAGGGTGTTCCACTTGTCCACCACCTGTTCTGTGAAGAAATTCTTCCTCACGTTTCCTCTGAATTGTCCTCCCTGCAACTTCATCCCATGCCCTCTAGTCCTGGAACATCTTTTTCACTTAAAAATAGTGTCAACCCGGCCCACTGGCACAGCAGTTGGATTTCCGCTTGTGACGCCAGCAACCCGGGTTTGGGAATGGACTCGGGTGCTGGAGGGCCAGCCGGGGAGAGAAGGCTTGAGCGTCGGCTGACGGCTTGCCTTCTCTTGGGGGGAGGGCGGGAACATGACCTGGCACTTGCTGACCCCTAGCGGAGGCTGGGGGCACGGCAATGCACGGGGGTCCCACTTACTAAGAAAGCATGGTGAACGTTGACGTCAGCCTTATGTTGTGGCACACCACACCTCCGGGGAGCAAACAGGAAAAAGAGCCCTGTAGCCGACCGGATGACGGTCGCCAGCTCTTGTAGCCATGAGGCCGAGGACAGTGCATGCACCATCCCCAGCAGCACCCTGGAACAGGTTTGGCGCTAGTCACCCCCACCGGTGCCGTCCCCCTTGGGGGGGGACCCACCCAGCGAAGGGTTACATCCGGGAGTCACCCGGGGGGGGGGCTGCTATATGGGGGCGAAGAGGTGGCTGTTCCGAGGCAGTGCAGCTCGGAGGGAGTAGGAGGCCTGAAGGAGAGGCCGGCCCGGAGCTGGGAGTGAGCATAAAATAAAAAATTGTGTCTTCCTGCACCCTGTTCCTCCCTGTAATATACTTGTATGTCTCTATCATATCCCCTCTCTCCCTCCTCTCCTCCAGGGGAGTACATATTCAGTTCCTTCATCCTGTCCTTATAGGACTTGTGATGCAATCCATGTACCATCTTTGTTGCCCTCCTCTGAACCTTCTCTACCCTGTCTATGTCCTTACGTAAGTAAGGTCTCCAAAACTGTACACCGTACTCCAGGTGGGGCCTCACTAGTGTCTTGTATAGTGGAATTATGACCTCCTTTTCCTGCTGGTGATGCCCCTGCCTATGCATCCCAGCATCCTATCTCTTACCTGCTGCCTTGTCACTGTTCCCTACCTTGAGGTCATCAGAGATGATAACCCCAAGATCCTTTTCCTGCTTGGTGCATGCTATATCCCCCAACTGATATAATGTGCCAGGGTTTTGTGCCCAAATGCATTATCTTGCACTTCTTTGCATTGAATTTCAACTGCCAAACCCCTGACCATTCTTCAAGTTTCTGCAGGTCCTTCTCATTCTGTCTACACCCTCTGGTGTGTCTGCTCTGTTACAGAGATTTGTGTCATCAGCAAACAGGGAAATTCTGCCTTCTAGGTCCTGCTCAATATCACTGATGAAGATGTTGAATAGGACCAGTCCCAGCACTGATCCCTGTGGTACCCCACTGGTTACTCTTCCCTCTGTGGAGTGACAGCCATTTACCACCACCCTCTGTGTCCTGCTGCCCAGTCAGTTACCTACCCACTGCACTACTGTCCTGCCCACACCCATATTCCCCAGTTTGTGTAATAGTCTTCTATGTGGCACAGTGTCAAAGGCCTTGCTGAAGTCCAGAAAGGCCATGTCCACTGCCTTCTCCTGATCCACCTCCCTAGTCACCCAGTCAAAAAATTCAGTGAGGTTGGTCTGACATGACCTTCCCCTGGTGAAACCATGCTGCCTTGGGTCCTGTAGTCCATTGACAACCAGATGTTCCACCAATCTCTCCTTCAGTAGTGCTTCCATGTTCTTCCCCACTACCGAGGTGAGGCTGACTGGTCTGTAGTTCCCCGCTTCCTCTTTGTTCCCACTTTTGTATAAGGGGACTACATCTGCTGTCCTCCAGTCTTTGGGTACCTCCCCTGTTTCCAGTGATCGGCTAAATAGGATTGCCAGAGGTTCAGCCACCACCTCTCTTAGTTCTTTAAGGACCCTGGGGTGCACCCCATCTGGCCCAATTGCTTTATCAACTCTTACTTCTTCCAGTTCCTTCAGGATCCTTTCTTGTGTAAAGGGACTTGTGTCCATTTCTGCACCATTCCTACCCCTTGTACTCTCTTCAGACCCATTACTTTCCTCTTCCTCTGTAAAGACTGAGCAGAAATACCTGTTCAATATATCAACTTTACTGTTGTCATCCTCCACGCGGCTCCCATCCTCCCCCTTCAGTCTCACTATCCTTCCCTTTGCCTTTCTTTTTTCACTTATGTACCTGTAAAAGGTTTTGTGCCCTCTACCCACTGATTTTGCAATGTGCTCTTCTGTCTGAGCTTTGGCTTCCCTTACTGACCTCCCTGCCTCCCTTTGCTTCTCCTGGTACTTCTCCCTATCCCCTTCTGCCTGTGTCTTTTTGTATTGCCTGAATGCAATCTTTTTGGCTTTCACTTTCTCCACTACCTCCTTGGAAAGCCATAATGGCCTCCTCTTCCTTTTCCCTTTGCTAACCTGCTTAATGCATAATTCAGTTGTTCTTGTAATCCCCATTTTAAATACTGCCCACTGTTCCTCAACCCCTGATTCCTGCCCCATTCCCCTTAATGCCTCTTTCAATCTTTAAAAAAGATTTATTTACTATCCTGCAGAACCCAAATTCTGTCCCGCCTCTGGATAAGAAGGTGGACAAGAAGTATCAGCTGGACAGACAAGGGGCTGAATTCCTTTACTCTCACCCTGATCATCAGGGTATAGTCCAGCAGGCAACCTGTAAGAAGGCAAGGGTTCCTCTACCCTCTCATCCACCTGAGAAGGATTCCAGGAAAATAGACAATATGTCTAAGAAAGGGTATTTAGCTGCCTCTCTGGGGGTCAGACAAGCTAATTACCAGGCTTATGCTGCACAGTATCAAAAAACACTGTGGCAGTCAGTATTAGCTATGTCAGAGAAGGTTCCCTCCCCTATCTCTGATGACCTAGCAGAAACAGCCAGATTTGGACTGGAAGCATCCAAATACCAGTTCCAAATGGCAGCATTTGCCAATGATAATGCTGCTAGGTGGATGGCTCTAACTGTAGCCCTGTGAAGGTTGGCATGGCTAAGGGCTACTAATTCAACACAGGATACCCAGACTAAGGCCATAGATTTTCCTGTTCAGGATCATTCCTTCTTTGGTAAACATACTGAAGAGTACATGAAAAGGTGGATGAGTATAAAGCCACCTATAAGAGCAATTCTTCCAAATAAAGGCCTTCCACCTCATACAGGCCTGATGGAAGGGGAGGCAGAGAAAGATCCCCATATGGCAGGCCCTTCTGTCAGGCTCAAGCTGTCCCACAGTTACAGCCCTACCCACACCAGACTGGGTATTACAGAGACAGAGGTAGGAGGGGTTCCAGGGGAGGCTCCCACTCCACCCAGGCTCAGGCACAGCCTAAACAAAATCCCTGACTTAATTGTCGAGGCCACCTCCCTGGTACCAGTTGGGGGCAGACTGACTCACATTTTCCAGGCCTGGCAGGCCATTACCGCAGACAAGTGGGTTTTGGAACTAGTGAGTCAGGGACTGTTCCTGAGCTTCAGGTCTCTTCCTCCTCTAAAATCAAGGCTGTTCAAACCAGCTTCTCTCCTAGAGAAATAGTTTTTGGAAAAATAACCTTGCTCACATAAAAGCAGTGGAGTCTGTACCAAAACTTCAGAGTGGAAGAGGCTTTTATTCTCGGTACTTCCTTACCAAAAAGAAAAATGGGGAGTAGCGGCCTATACTAGACCTCAGGCATCTGAACAAGTACCTTGTAAAACCAAGATTCAAAATGGTAACTCTGTCTCTAATCTTACCAGCCATTCAACAAGGAGATTGGCTGGCATCTCTGGATTTAAAGGATGCCTATTTCCACATCCCCATAAGGGAGTCTCACAGAAAGTATCTCAAGTTCAGACTCCTTTTGGGTCACTACCAGTTCTCAGCCCTGCCCTTCAGTCTCACCTCGGCACTAAGGGTATTTACAAAATGCCTGGCAGTGGTAGTAGCATACCTACGAAGGTTGGGAATTTCAGTTTTCCCATATCTCTACGATTGGCAAGTCATGGGAAAGTCATCACATCAGGTGAAAGAGCACCTGGCAATAACAAAAAACCTGTTACAGTCTCTGGGCTTCCTGCTGAACCAGGAAAAGTCCATTTTCACACCAGTATAAGTCCTGCACTTCACTGGAGCAGAACTAGATACTGTAAAGGGAAGAGCCTTTCTTCCAGAAGAAAAGGTTCAGAGTATCCTGCAACTGATTACCTCGTTCAAGTGTAACCCCCCTACAAATGGGGGTTCCCGAAAAGTCTTCCTCGAGCTTGCCTAAATGCTCACTGCCAGGCTGGTGTCCTGCGTTTTAGCAGTTTAAATGTGATTGCCAGAGAGTGCATGTATAGCCTTTGTGTACTGTCTCTTTAAGAGCTGCCTGGGTTGCAATCATAAGTAATCTGAGAGGGAGCTCTGTTGAAAGATGTAACTATTTGCTGAAAATCATTTAGAATGATAATGATAATGTAGTTTGCCTAAACTGCCTTCTTTGCGACAAGGACTGTTTTTGTTTATCTCCACTATCTTGGTCCTGGACTGCGAATTGGACCAATCAGTTCTGGTGGGACCTAAAATGGAACCGGACTACAGGAGCTGTCTGGAGTCAAAATCTGTAGAAATTGTAGTTTTGGGCTTTTGGCGCCTTTTTACACCTGAAGGGGGAGCCTTTGTTGTGACTGACAGACAGATCAGCCAACCAAACCTTTTGGATTCTGGGGAAAGTCCCTGGCTTGCTAGCAGTTGAGTCAGATCTCAGTTGGGAGCTGAAGAAGCAAGAGCTTGAGACAGTCAAGTAGCTGTCTGAGTAGTTTCGCGTGGGAGAACTGTGGAAAGGCCTGAGTTGAGGCCTGTATGTCTGCCTGCTGCCCCTGAGAGGGAGCGGGAGAGAAGAGAATTATTTCAGACTAAATCCAAGTTTGTGAGAACAAAGTAAGTCACTGATTTTTTTTACCAGGTTCATACCTGAAGAAGACCGAAGATTTTGCTGAATGCGATCAGCCTGTCAGGATTTCCAGCTGCTTTTGAATCCCCAGTTTGTGCAGAGACTTTGCGATCATGACCAGAGAGCAGTTTGCCTGGTAAAGTAGAATTTCCTTACATGTAAATGTGCTGTTGTTTGAAAGTGGGTCATGACTTGGTTCCCCACTGTGTGAACTGTGTTCTGCTTGCTGGCACCATAGAATCCTTTACATGTAAATATGCTGTATATTGAAAGTGGATTGTGATTTGGTTCCCCACTCTGTGAACTGTGTTCTGCTTGCTGGAAGCTTTATCCAGCCTAATCAGACTGAATCCGCATTCATCCCCATTCAGCCTGGGCTATGCCATGCTGGCCCTGCCAGACTACCCCACTGCACAGAGAAAGCCACCGACAAGAGACCTGCCTGGGGATCAGCCCCTTGCTCCACGTTTGAACAGGAATGATGCCTCGGTGAATCGTGTGGGCCCTGCTTCTCCTGGCACTCCAGATTAACCACCTGCTGTCTCGATTTTCATCCAGCCTATGTCCAGTCTTGGGTATTGTGAGTAATCATCAGGGTAGCTCCCTGCAATAACAGCCTAATCTAAAAGTGTGTCATCTGATTGTCTTTTTTTTTTCTTTTCACGAACTGAGCCCTCCGGCTCCGCATTACAAATAGTGTGTGTCATGCATGTTGTTTTCTTCCATCACAGGACTCCAACCAGCTGCAATGTTCCTGGCTAGCCCACCATTCTCCATCTGGGTACCCAGAGTGTGGGACGGTTTATGGGCCCTGAAGTGCATGCATAACTGTTTGATTGATAGAGCCTTTAAGCAAATTAACCTGATTACGCCCCTCCCTCGTTCAAGTCCCTTAAATAAATCAGATCTCTTTTTTTTTGCATTTACCCCGACTGTGGTTCCAGTTTGTGCAAGAGTACGGTACTGCTGTTATTTGCTGTGTATAACCTTGTTTTACAGGGGGTCCTCAGGACTGAGCCAGAGGAAAGCCCTGGTGGTAAGTGCAAACAGTGTGGGTACTTATGTGGTGTATCAGGGGTATTGTGAAAGTGATTATTGTGTATTGTTCCGGCCACTAGTAAGGAACAAGGGGGGATTACAGTGTCCGGAGGGCTATTTGCCCAGGTGGCTTGACCACTACCAACCCTGACCTCCGGGTGGAGGCACCGGTTTCAGAACTCAGGCCCCTTAACCTGCTACTAGCCAAGCAGGCAGGGGTACTAGCCCTTGGAATAGTGCCACCTAGGGGTTACACAAGCTAGGCAAGCCATGTCCAGCAAGGAGATACTTGCAGATTCTGGGGCACATGGCTGCAGCAACAGTTATCTTGGGAGCAGGACTTCAAATGAGGGATATTCAGTTTAATCTCAGGGCACACTGGTGTCAAAGAAAAGACAAAATGTCAGAACTGATTTCAGTAACAAAACCTGTGCTTCAGTCCTACAGTGGTGGATGGATGCTCACAACCTAAGAGCATGAGTTCCCTTTCAGAGGGAAAATCCTTCAGTTATCTTCATAACAGATGCTTCTCTGTTAGGATGGGATGCTCACATAAGAGAGCACACTACCAATGGCACTTGGGCAAGTGTGGAGTCTCTCCTTCACATAAATCTGCTGGAGCTCCAAGCAGTGTTTTTGGCCCTAAAAAGTTTCTCCCAACTTATAAAGGGCAAAGTGGGGCAGGTCAGAATAGACAGCACTACTACAGTGTTCTACATAAACAAGCAAGGGGAACAAGATCAGATCCCCTATGCACAGAGGCCATGAGAATTTGGGAATTGGCCTACTCACTAAAAGCTTCCCTGCAGGCCATTCATGTTCCAGGCAAGGACAATACCCTGGCAGATGCCTTAAGCAGGATCAACCAGGAACATCATGAATAATCTCTAAACAGACAGGTACTGTACTGAGTATTCAAAAGATGGGGCACTCCAGAGGTAGATCTCTTTGCCTCTCATGAGACCACCAGACAAAGGTAAAATTCATCTGGATGCCCTGGCTCTGGATTGGGCAGGAAGACATCTGTATGCCTTCCCTCCTTTTTCTCTCATTTTCAGAGTGCTGATCAAACTCAGGTCACAGCCTGCGTCCATGATTCTGATAGCACAAGACTGGGCCAGACAGCCATGGTATCCCCTTCTGTTGTCCATGTCAGTGTCCAAGCTAATACACCTACCCAGGAGGCACAATCTCCTGACTCCCTATCAAGGGAAGATCTCGTACCCGAACCTCAAGCCTCTCAGTCTCAAGGCCTGGCTCTTGAGGACTTGGAATTTTCCAATTTAAAACTTTCTAAAGCTGTTCTGGATATCCTAAAAGGATATAAAAAGCCTTCTACCAAGAAAACCTACAATGCGAAATGGTAAAGGTTTTCAATTTAGTGCAATGCCAAGCAGATTTCTCCTTCCCTGGCAGAAATCCCAGTCTTATTGGAGTATCTCACTGATTTACACTCACAGGGATTGAAATACACATACTTAAAGGTGTATTTGGCATCACTTTCAGCTTTTATTTCTGCTGGGAAAATTTTTTCCATTGCATCTAATCCCATTTTCAAAAAGTTTGTTAAAGGATTATGTCACTTGCATCTTCCTGTTAAAGAACCAGTCCCTGTGTGGGATCTGAACATTTGCATTGCTCAGTTTATGAAGCATCCCTTTGAGCCAATGTCTTCTGCTCATTTACAATATGTCACATGGAAAACTGTGTTTTTGATTACAATTACTTCTGCAAGGAAAATAACTGAATTGCAGGCACTATGTGTTGAGAAGGATCATTTATTCTTTCATAATGATAAGGTAGTGCTTCAAACCAATATGAGGTTTCTTCCTAAGGTGGTTTCTGATTTCCATTTAAATCAGTCCATAACACTGCCAGTCTTCTTTACAGAACATGCCAGTTCAGGGAAGTGCAGACTCCATAGTCTGGACGTAAAAAGGGCATTGAGTTACTATTTGACCCACACCAAGGATCATAGAGGTGATAAACAACAACTTTTTCTCACTTATGGGGATGTGGGAAAAGGCACTCCAGCCTCCAAGAGATCTATTTCTCACTGGATAGTTCAATGCATTCAGTTTTGCTACTCAAAATCTGGAAAACATACCCCAGTAGGCCTCTGGGCCCATTCGACTAGGGGCACAGCTGCTTCTATAGCAGCTTCAAGGGATATTTCTTTAGTGGAAATCTGTAAAGCAGCTACATGGAGGACAGTACACACCTTTACCAAACATTATAGCTTGGATATACAATCCAGAAGTGATGCCAGGTTTGGCACAGCAGTTCTGCAGTCTCTTTCCTAAGTAGGTTCTCTGCCCACCTCCAGAGGTACTGCTTTGAAATCTGCAGAGAGTTATGAATATGAAGAATACATGGGGTTAGAAGAAAAAATTACTCACCTTGGTAATATTGTTTCTTCCAATGTATTCTTCCATATTCATAACTCTCTCTCCCTGCCTCCCCTTCCAGAACCAGAGCCTCTGCATGGTCTAATGAGTCTTTTTGGTTGCTAGTCCCAAACATAGGCATACATATTTTAATCCTGTGGGGGGTTTAAGTTATCCTTTCTTTTTCCAGGTGATTCTGGCACTTCAGGAGGGTATCTTGTAATATAATCATTATTGTTATTTTTATTATTGTTATCATTATTAGTAATGATATTGTTATCTGTTTTAGTATACAATATACAGTTAGGCTATACTAGGCAGCCTTAATAGGCAAGTAGTCTAGGATAGATTGCCTTGTAGACATTTTAGAAATCTGAGACATTGATGGAATGTGCAGCAGATGAGGGCAGCAGTTTGAATGTTTGTCATGAGACAACGATGATTCCATCATTAGCATATAGTTCCATTTGCTCCGGGCAGTTCTACTGAGCAGGCAGACTACAGAGAGTTATGAATATGGAAGAATACATTGGAAGAAACAATATCACTAAAGTGAGTAATTTTTTCTTATTGCCTACTGCATGAGCCCTCTCGAAGTAAGATAGTACAGTTACGTAAGAACTTAACATAACAGTAGATCTTTGAGAGAGGCTCTTGCAGTAGGTAAAGTTTTCCCTCCCTCCTTCCCCATGCTGCTGCTACTTCTTTCAGCCTTTTTCCTTGGCTCCAGGAGCCTACTCCTTTCTCCTGTAGCACCATCTTAGGTTTCTGGCGGGAGAATTGGAGGGTGGGTGTGGGGACTGCCCACTGTATAGCGCTGGGATGATGTTAGTCACATGACACCGGGTGGGTGGTCCCCTGCCAGACACTGCTAGCTAGTGCCTGGCAGCTCAGTCCTAATGCTTATTGCCTACTGCAAGAGCCTCTCTTGAAGATCTACTGTTATGGTAAGTGCTTATGTAACTGTACTTCTCCTGGATATTTGTTGTGATTTTATGCTTGTAGCTTAGAACTAGATCACAGTTAAACTTAAAATATTTGATGCACGAAGTTTTCTGATTGGGAGATATCATTTCAATGGCTAAGAGTCAAAGTTTTACTTATTCATTATTGTTGTAACATAGTTATATTTATTTACTTTATTTATTTTTATTTAGTTAGTTTTTGTTGACCAGGAAAGGAGGACTAGACAATTCTGTTTATCTTCAGCCTCGTCCTGGGGAAGGGGGATACAAATGGATGCCAATTGACATTGAACCAGATTAAGCTGTTGATGGTATTTTTAGTGAATGGGGAAATTTGGCCAGGACACCGGGGAAATTCCCCTACTCTTGCAGACTGTTGTCAGCAGATGGGACTGCTGTGCTGCTGAACAGGACATGGTGGATTCTCAGGTTTTGGAGGGGAGAGAGAAGGGCAGGCTGGAGCACTGCTCTTGGTCCCTGCTAAAGCCCCCACGGATGACGAAGAACCGTTTTGCTCCGCATCTGCTGTGGTAACAGAGGAATCAAGTGAGGCATCAGAGGCTGAATGCCTCATGGAACCAGATTTCAACGAGGAGGAAGATTTTCAGCAAACTCCGTATTTGGAAATAGGGAGAGTGGCTGAACATTTGGAACAGGTCTTGGAAGTCAAACGACGCTATGTACACTGTCTCTTGGAGGAAGATGACCGAAGGTACAATAAGCGCAAGGAAGTTCCCAAACATAGCAAATGCCAGAAAGAGGGGAGCAGGCCTGAAACATCGGGTTGCAGTACAAGTGTGGTATTGGGTGGAGCTAATCCAGAGGTAGGAGTGGCTCAGGGGATAGCCACGAATGGGAAATCAACCAAGGAGGTTGTGGCTGCTGCTTTTGGCCTAAAATTGGACTCAATCAGTCAGAGTGAACACCGGAGATGGCACTTGTGGGTGCAGGATGGAAATTATCTACAACAGGAATCTGGGAACCAGACCCAGATTGGGTATCTTTTGAGGGTCAAGTCAAGTCAAGTTTATTTATATTGCGCTTTTCAAAAAATCAAACGCAGATACATAACAAAAACAATCAGCAGCATAAATATAAATATAAATTCTAAAATCAGTTAAAAACAGCAGAGTAACCTATCCAGCAAAAGCTTGTCCAAATAAATAGGTTTTCAAAGCTGCCTTGAATGACTCTGTGGACAGGCACTCTCGAATCCAACGAGGTAGAGAATTCCACAGGGTCGGGGCCACAAAGGAAAAAGCTCTGGCCCCCAATCACTGAAGATGGACCCTGGGAATCTCTAGCAATCCCTCATCAGCAGAGAGGGCGGTAGGGTCAAAGGAGATCTTGCAAGTAGCTCGGCCCCTGACCATGTAGGGTATTATAGGTCAGCAACACGACCTTGAAGGTGATTCTCCGTCGCACCGGCAGCCAGCGTAGTCCGCACAGCACAGGTGTGATGTGGCACGTTCTTTCCCATCCAGTCAACAACCTGGCTGCAGTGTTCTGCACCAGCTGCAGGCGGCGGAGATCCACCCCCGGCAATCCTAGATATAGAGCATTACAGTAGTCAAGACTCACGTCCAGGGCAGTAAACTACAGAAAACACCGACCCAGAGTCAGGCAAGCCTGCAAGAAAACCAGGAAACTTCCAATTTATTGGTGAAAATGGATGTAGAAATAAACAAGGGGGTGGATAGCCCTGATGGGGGAGTACTGCTCAGTGCACTGAGCTCCCAACTGGCCTTCAGAACATGTCTCCTTTCAGGCATGATGACACTGCTACAATTCAGGCCCCTTCTGTGGCCCAAGTTTCTGATACCGTTGGAGGGGGGCTTGTGGAAAATGACTCAAGGGCAGGTCCAAGAACGTCTACTACTGCAGGACCAAGAACATTTTCAGAAGTAGTTACTCCGTCTGCTAGGTCTGAAGCTCACAGACAAGCACCTTCCAGGGGCAGATCCAGGTTTACTCCCCACACCTTGGGGCACACCAGGTTTCAGGATTTCTCTGACAGAGCTGAACTGCCCCCTAGGAGGAATGCTGTCCGCCTCAGATACAGAGGAGGCATGGATGTTAGGCCGGATAGAGTATATGTGAGCAGAACACTATTGAAGAAATCCTTACATTTTATGGCCTCTGAGATATATGCCCTGATTCACATCACTGGCGAGGACAACTTCGATATTAGCTTCAGGTCCATGCAAGGCCTGGAGCGTTTCTGGAACAACTATAATCAGTGTAAATGTTCCTCCCTTTGGACGTCCTTTGTGGTGATCCCATTAACTAAACCCATAATCAGAAATATCACTGTTATGTTCCGTAATGAAACAGTTCATGTGGGAGACACCCCCCACTGGTTGAATCAAAGATGTGATATTCTGAGCGCCCCAGAGGCTATTATTGACACTGAATTCTTATGGACTGGGGGGTGGAGGTTTAAGGTCAAACTACGCACACTGAGAAGGGGGCTTTCCATACCCCAAACAGTTTCTTTCTAGGCCAAAACAGAGGGGTCTGTTTCTACCGTGGCCAACCTAAGGCCTGCTACAGGTGTGGGGCTCGGTCACACCTATCCAATATGTGTGACATTGTAAGATGTGCGTTATGTGGAGAGTATGGGCATGTAAGCTCCCAATGCAATAACCATGTTAAATGTAATCTCTGTGATGACTATGAGCACATGTTCCAGGATTGTCCTTGGGCTTCCAAGAGCAATGCAAGAAGCGTAAATCCTGACGATCTGATCAAAAAAGCCCAGTGTGCTGAAACACAGGATAACCATTCCACATCCAGGCCTACTCCTAGGCATTGCAGATACCTTTAACAAAGCCTTTACCGACCTCAGCGCTGTCCTACCCCAGGACTACTTCAAAGATGGTGAAGCCCCTCTGTCCGCAATGAACACTACTCCCACCAGCTCCCCCCGCTTCTACTTCAAAGCATTCAAGGCTCACCAAGTACACAAATATGTTACCAAAGCCCTTGGTAAA
The DNA here is from genome assembly GCA_016271365.2 of Neoceratodus forsteri. NCBI lineage: Eukaryota > Metazoa > Chordata > Ceratodontiformes > Ceratodontidae > Neoceratodus > Neoceratodus forsteri. Next base: position 350,839,597 of record CM057456.1, read on the forward strand.
TCAAGATTCAGTAATGACTCCCTCGATCTCAAAATCCTGTCTCTCACACTTGATGAAGTGCTTAGTCCTCTGACCAGAATTTTCAACCTCTACCTCAGCCTTAGCCAGTTTCCGGACAGATGGAAATCTGCCACTGTCACCCCAATCCATAAAAGTGGTGATAAAACTGCCCACGATAACTACAGACCTATCTCCCTACTACCCCCACTCTTCAAGGCACTAGAACGCATCGTCTCGGACCAGCTCACAGAATACTAGGTATGTACAACATCCTGTGCAAGCAACAACACGGGTTCCACAAAGGTCACAGCACCTCCACAGCCCTACTTGAATTCACGGGCGCAATCCACAATGCTCTTGACTCCGGTGAACTACTAGGCTCAATCAACATTGACTTAACTAATGCCTTCAACACCATCAAACACCGCCTCCTGCTTGTCCAGCTTCAGAACACTGGGCTGTCAACTGACTCCATTGGCTGGTTTAAGAGCTACCTTGAAGAACGGTCCCAAACAGTAAGAATCGCTGATACACTCTCGGACCCTAGACCGGTCCACTCAGGAGTCCCCCAGGGCTCCATTCTGGGACCCCTCCTCTTCAGCCTATTCTTAAACTCACTACCAGACAGCTGCCCAGAACAAATAATTCTCTATGCCGATGATGCTGTGATCCTCACCTCAGACCCTGATCCAATCCAATTACAAAATAAACTTCAGCCGTCCTTCTCCTCCATCGAATCCTGGTTCCTAAATCATAAACTGCTTCTCAATGAGAAAAAAAAACAAGTCTGTGGTCTTCTGCAGCCCCCCCAACAAAAACAAACAACTCTACCTCTCCATTGCAACCAAACAAGGAGCCATCTTAGAGCAAACACAATCGTTCAAGTACCTCGGCATCACCCTTGATCCCCACCTCTCATACGCTGTCCATATCAGCAATGTTGCAAAGTCTGCCAATGTGAGGTTAGGCATATTATTCCGGCACATGAAACACCTAACCCCAGAAGCACTGTCAGTGGCCGTCCAAAGCTCCATCGTCAGCATCATAGACTATGGTATTATCATATATGGGTCTGCAACTACCACTGCTCTCAAACGTATCGCAACCTCCCTGAATAAGGCCTGTCGTCTCATCACTGGCTCACATCGCCGTACCCACACATGTGACCTTTATTCCTAATCTGGATGGCTTCAACTGGACAAACGCATAAAATACCAAACCTGCATCATGGCCAAGAAAATTATGATGGGGTTTGCCCCACCTGGTGTCAGTGCCCTCCTTAAGCCTAGACACAGGAACGTCACTACAAGGAGAGCCAATTCCCATCTACTACATATCCCACGATGTCGCACAGCCCAAGGACAGAGATCATTCACCAATCGGGCATCCAACTGGCTCAACTCTCTTGGCAGCAACATAGCAACCGCTCTAACACTCGGCCTCTTCAAGTCCAAGCTGCGCCTCTCACTGCTTGTATCCTGCAATTGCCCATGTTAACATTTCCACCATTCCAGCTGCACATGCCCCAGCACCCAGCACTTACAATCAGTCTTTGCACCCCTAGCACCTTACCTGTCATATTCCCTTGACAAGACCCCCTGGCTGCACTGTCTCCCACCCTCGCCCACCTCCCCCCTGTATCTCCACTCCTGCCTCCGCCTCAACCACCTCCCATACTCCCCCTTACCCTCTGCACCTCCTTCCCTCCCTTGATCTCCTACCTCACTCCCCCCCCACCCCCCTCCTCCTCCTTCCTTGTCTTGCTCATAGCTCAAGACTTTGTACTGATTATTACATGTCTGTAAGTCAATGACTATATGTTTGTAACTAAAATTATGACTGTTGCACACTGATGTGGAACCTTTGTAAAAGAGCCTCAGCTCAAAGGTATTGTAATCCTAGATTGAAATAAATAAATAAATTAAATAAAAGGACCCCCCCCACACCACAACTACCCCTATGGGCAAACAAGTTCAGGCCAGGGCCCAGCCTGTTGCAACTAAAGGAGCTTCAGTTGAGGCAGACACCCAAATGGATGTGGACCCAGGGGAAGAGGTCCCTGTTGTGGCCCCTGTCCCTAAAATGGTCACCTTTTAGATGTCTTCCCCCCTCCAGTACCAACTGAGTCTGATATATCTGAACAACGATGGAACCTACAGAGTCAAAAAGTATGCCAAGGAGAGGTAGCTACTTCAAACCCTTTCAAGGTCTTGACACCCTAAGAGGAGGATCAAGTTGGTTCAGGGGATTTGGATTTGGACATTTCTTCATCCACCTCAACTCGGCTCGATACTATGAGGAGAAAAATCCTTGCTAAAAAAAAAAAGGAAGAAAAAATCTTGAAACAACTTTAGCAATGTTATAAATGGTGTTATTTTCTATTTCTTCAGCAAATGTGTGCAGTTTGGTGAATACTAGGAGGCCGAATGCATAATCAGTACAGTAGATTTATGGGCCCCAGAGTAAGGCTGAGAAGGTGCAACTCTGGCAATTGATACAACCTTATTTGGCTACAAATAGGAATCTGTCTAGGTGAGGACTTTAATTGTACACTGGATACACTTTGAAAAACAAGAAAGTTTATTGTGATACCCATGCTTTGAAAAAATGTATTGATACAGCTGAAATGAAAGATTGTTTTTTGAATGCTTCCCCTCCAATACAGCACACTTTTGGGCCCCTTCACACTAAAATAGATTATGTTTTTACATCTCTAAGAATACAGGTAATCTCCACCATTGTAGTGGAGGTTGGGGAAGTACAGCCTTCCCTCCGTTGGAAAATGAATTGTTCTGGTTTATCTGATTTGGAGTGACAATCTAAGCTTTTGTCAGTTTTTATAGCCAGGGCGTCTGTGGTTTCTTTGTATGAGGATTTATTCTTTTGGTGGATGGATACTAAGAAGGAAGTGTGTCAGTATTTGCAAAGGTATGGTAAAAGTAGGGCCAGAAGAAAGCTGATTCAGTACTTAGGGTTGCAGAACCAATTATATCGGCTTTTAACTGCTTTTTATGCATCTCACTGATTTATCAGATCAAATAACTAGGGTAAAAACTGAAATGAAGCAGGTGCAGTATGATAGGTTGGCGTCTTTGCAAAACGAATTGTTTTGGAACAAATAAAACACCATATTCAGACCCATGTCACGCTTGTAAAGAGTGTAAAACAGGTCTAGGTTTGTAAGCCTGAGGAATGAGAGAGGTGAGCAGGTTTTTCAGACTGAAGAGATTAGGCACATTGTGGAGAACCATTTGAATTTTTATGCTACCCTAGAGTTTAGTAGTGAGCAGGAGATGGATGACTTTTTGTTGGATGTTTCAGCACAGGAGCTGTTTTTTTCTGACGTGTTGAAATTATCGGCCCCAATTATGGAACAAGAAGTTTTTGAGGTTATCAATGCTTCGAAATTGGGTATTGCTCCAGGGCCAGACAGAGTGCCTAATGAATTTTATAGTCATCCATAATGACAGCATTTCTTACGAAAGTATTTAATTATTTGTTTACAAAGAACAATATACCAGCTGAATTAACTTTGGGCTTAGTAATTTTTCTACACAAATCTGAGGAAAGGTCGGGTATTGGCAACTGGAGACCTATTTTAGTCTTTTAAATTCCGATTTTAAAATTGTATCACGTTTTGCAAAACAGGTTACAAATGGTGGCACCAGGGCTTATTCATTCAGCACAAACCTGTTCAGTCCCTGGGAGGAACATACATGACAATTTGGCCTTGTTAAGGGACGTCACTGCATTTTGTAATAAGGGATCAGAGGCTGGCTGTTTACTGTCATTGGACCAAAGCAAAGCCTTCGATAGGGTAAATCATGTTTTTTTATTAAAAATTTTACAACATTATGGGATACCTCAGGACTTTATTAAATGGATTCAGTTGTTATATAAAAACACTATTATCGCTCCGGAAATAGCGGGCAGGGGTGGGAGATGTATTCAGATTCATAAAGGAGTACGTCAGGGGTGCCCTTTGAACTCCCTGTTGTATGTCTTTTCTATTGACCCTTTTATTCGGAGAGTGGTGGTAAATACAGACATCAGAGGTATTTCAGGGTCTCGACTGGGTGATAGGGTCATTGCTTTGGCATATGCAGATGATCTGTATTTTTTTCTCCAAGACAGAACTAGCTTGGAGGACCTTCTTTTGGAAAGCAAAGCTTTTTCCAGGGTCTCTGTGTCAAAGGTGAATTTGGCTAAAAGCAGAGGTTTGCTTTTAGGTCAGTCCTCGGGGGATTGGGACAACACCCTTAATATACAAATTTCACAGGAACCAATAAAAATATTGGGTATAATTTATGGGCCAGGAGAGAGGGACATAGTTAATTGGGAGAAGGCACTACAGATTGGAGAAGCAAAAGTTATGAAGTGGTAGGGCTGGAAAATGTCCAAGATGAAAAGGATTTTTATTATAAAGCAATTTTTGCTACCATTTTTTATATGTTGCTGCAGTATTTCCTTTACCTGTTGCTTTTGATACTAAGCTTTATTGTCTTTTTTTCAGCTTTCCTGGGGCAGCAGGCTGAGTCCCATAAAAAGGGAAGTGACCTATCTACCTTTGAGGAAAGGAGGTCTCAATATGGTGAACCCAGTAGTGTTTTTCCATACCTATTTTTGGTAAACAAATTTGATGTGTTTATTTAAACAACATCGCTCCTTAGTGGCTGAAAGGGGATGGAACCCCTTGAGACAATATTAAGTAAGTGGGACAACATGGCCCCGAAGGTCACAAAAGCATCCAAGATTCCAGGATTTTATATCAGCACTTTTCAGAAATTATTGAAATGGAAAGTTCTGAAACCAATGGTTATTCAGGGAGCCAGGAAAAGCACCTATGCTTGGATCCTAGGGTGTATAAGCCCAGTAAATCCTGAATTTAAAAATTGCCTCCCTTCTGAAAATAAATTTGTGCTTAAAACCTTGATTAATAAAAGGGTACCTAAGAGGGTGTGGGGTGTACAATGGTTGTGTGTACATGGGCAGTTAGGGGTGAAGGGTAACAGTAAGCACAAAGCACTAGAAGACAGGAATTGTTTGTATCCTGGGTCGGGGTGTAGCCAGGAATTTCAAACTTGTACTCAAAACTGATGCACTGTTGCCCCCCCATTACGTAAACATAAACCAAAATATGTGCTGCCACGCTACACCAACAATGGCCCCCCGTTTTCATGTCTGAGTTCAAGTAATCAGTTTCTTCCTGTAATCCTCCTTCCTTTGTTTTTCTGCCTGCCTAGTAAGTTGTTCTTGTTTGTGTATTTGGCTGGTGGCATCAGTGCCCCATAGTGAGCAACAAAGCAAAAAGTACAGTGTCCTTGCTTGCCTTTTTGTTGCCTACCTGATTTTTACTGTACTCTACTGAAGTACAGTGCATGTATACTATACGCCCCTGTCCTGGGTGCACTTTACAATTGGCAACACAGGATCACCTTTTTTTTTAAAATGTTCCTATGCTTCTGGCTTGTGGCCTTTTCTGGCGAAAAAGTGGCAGTTACCTTGGTTGGCTCAACAAACGTTTGAAAGTTTGATTTTAGGAAATTTCCCTTCTTTGCTGAAAAACTATCATAGCAGTTCTGTGACAGTATTTTTTTCCTTGTCTCAAATACTACCTATGGCAAAGCAGATGTCAGTTTTTAATTTGACAACAGCAAATGTCGTATGTTACGTTTAGCAAGTTTGTGAGTCTGCATTGTTCGATATATATGTGAAAGAAAAGATAATGCAACCCAAGTCTAAAATAATGATGTGGTGGAGGGGTTTTACTTTTAAAAAATACGCTTAGAAATATGATTATTGTATTTGCTTTTGAACTGCCAGGTGCAGGCAGGTAAGGCTCTGGTCTCTTAGGTTAATTTCAGTCTTATGTATGTAATCCCTTTGTTACCCGGGGTTACTAGAATCCCATTAAGACCTAGTGGTAGGCAGGGAAGGCAGCTTGTGAAACTCCAGGTAAATGGATTTCACACTGTCTCACTCTGTTCTCAGTCTCGGCTGAGACTGAGGGATGACATCACCATAGAACCATCGCAGCTGCATGAGCCACAATGGAATCTGCAGAAGGAAGTTAGAGTAGAATGTTGGAAGGTTTGAACAGTCAGTCTGTGGCAGTTGGAGTTTGGAGATTGGTGTGAGAGGAGCACAGCAGCTCTGTGCTCAGGTTCTTGGAGCCTCAGTCCTGAAATAGGGCTACATTTAGGGAAAGGTGTGTGTTTCCACCTAAAGAGAGACACAGTAAGCTGTTTTTTAGTGGTGGAGACTGCTGATAAGGGTCTCTGAGCCCCATCCCTCAGGAGATGGGGCAGGAATGTTAGCCTGCTATTCCAGGGGCACCCCCTGGCTACTGCTGGAGAAAGAAGCTGCCTTATTTTGTCCACATGTGTGGGGTACAAGAAGATTTTGTGATTCGCCTGTGGGGCACCTGCAACCAAAGGGTGAGTTCTGCTCTTTCTAAAGGGCCCATGTTTCATCCTGAACTGTGTTAAAGTGGGGATTGGACTACTGAAGTAGTGGGAGGCCTAGAGTAATAGGCTTAGCCAACAGTAAAAGTATGTTCAAGTCCAGCACAAAGGGGAAGTCAAGACATGTAGAGGAGATGTGACATACGTCTACCCAGTAATCTACATTGCCAAGCTTTCAAAAGAGTTGTTTAGTTTCCAGAGAAATGGCTGGGTATGGATTGTGGGAGCTGGAGGTGGGAGACCCCCATCTTTAGTAACCAGGTCCACCTCTACAGATTTGCTCTGTGGATTTCTACTTTGCCACATGCACTTGGCCAGTGATGAGGGAAGTACCCAGACGTGGGATTGGAAGGAAAATTCCCTCTAGGAGTCGAAGGCTCTAAGGTGGTTTGGGGAGCCACCAATAGGAAAACTGGTTCATTCCCATATGGACCGCAGATCAAGTGGCTGGCGGGGGAGCTGGGCCAGGGGGAAAACCCAAGTAGTGTACAAGTCGGCTGTGTACGCAAAGCTGTGTGCAAGCCCGGGCTGTGTGCCTGGTGGGTTCAGAGCCTGAGGGCTGAAATGTGAAGAAGTGTTCTGTTATCTCTAATCTGCATTACCAGGAATGTAGCCCCGTGGGGGTCCGTCTATGCTTTGTTTGCTCAGTTTGGATGTAAATAAAAGCCACACTATAGAATCCCATTCCTGGTTTTGGACATTACAGTTATTGCTTCCTGTTTTCGGATTTACTTGGGTGCCCCTTGCAGAGTAGCCAAACCTAGGCCCCCTGTGCTGAGTAACCTAGTCCTCCCCGAACCCAGTCCCCACCAGGTACTGCTGTCAGCTTCAACAGCATGCCACCTGTCGTTTTGCAAAAAGGCAGGAGTCCTGGGGTTACATGTACTTGAGGAGCTGCTTAGCAGTTATTATATTTACTTTTTTTGTGTGTATTTAGTGGTTGCCTTTTTGTGTGTTTTTGATTTGTTTATTTTGTCTGTGGTTATTCAATAAAATTCCCCTGCTCTTTTCAAGAAGTACCATGGGATTATCAACATCCACCTGAACTACTACCAGAACAGGCAGATGGGACCTTGGTTTAACGTCTCATCTGAAAGATGGCACCTCAGGAGTGCAGCATCTCCCTCATGCTGTACCACAGTGTCAGTATTGGGATTTAAACCAAGTGCCTGGTGTGGGGATAGAACCTACATCCTTCTGTATGTTTATTTAACTCTCTGAACTGTGTTTTTTTTTAATTTACATTTTTTACAGGCTTTTATCCCCTTTTTCACCCATCCCTTCCCAGACGCGTCTAGGGTACTAACGTACACATGTGGAGGCATGCACATGCCAGGCACTGCGGAGAACGCTGCCCTCTCCGCCTGCTCCATCACCAGACCTCCACCCGGTGATGACGGGACTATGAGAGGGACAGCGTCCACCCCAGGAGAGGAGAGGAGAGCTGCCTTAGGCGGCTCAATCCTGCTCCTACCCTTCCCCCTGGCCGGCTCCCCGATGACCCGAGGTCGTTTCCAAACCCAGGTCATCGGTGTGACATGAGGTAAGGCTAGATGCCTCAACCTTCTGCGCCACCAGGCTTTCTCCTGAACTGTGTTTTAGCACTATTTTTGTTTAAAATCACTGTTATCTTGGTTTCCGGGTTATCAAAAAAATAACCACATTTATTTCTGTTCACAAAGACTGTGCCAGAGTTTAGCAGCAAAAAATATATATAGATATATTCCAGTTCCCTTTTCTTTGCTCCCAGTATAAAAGGATTTATTATTTTTCAATTTTTTCAAACTGTGAGTTTGAGACCAACTATGGGAACTGTTACCGGCTCCCAATGACTGTGGTCGATATCTGAGTGTTCTGCCAAATATTTACAGCACTCAGTTTCACCTTTGACATGAAACATACAAGTTGGCTCACAGACTGTGGTCGAAATTTAAACCAGCTCTCCAGGACTGAGGTTGAACAAATTTCAGTGGAGCCCTTTCTGGTGTCATGTCAGAGTCTGGAAAACCAAAGAAAGAGACTGGGCCCGCTGGTTTCAAAATGTTGTCTTGTAAAGTAGTCCCTCTAGTGGTATACTTGCCAGTAGTGGGCACTGTTGTGTTTTAGAGCCATTTTTACTAATTGTTATGTTTGATGTGCATGCAACAAATGTTTTGTGATGAGTGCAAGGGGATTGGGGGGGGTGTCACTGCAGAGCCCATTGCAGTGCACAATACCAGGTACTTGGCAGTCTTGACCAGTGATCACATATTGTGGTCTGACACAACTCTCTGCTTTGTGGGCTGAAACTGCATGTACTTGAAAGGATCGAAGCTGCTCCAATCAGGAAGGGCTTCAGTCCTGAAGCCGTGTCAGCAAACAGCTGATCAGCTTTCAAAACAGTTACCAGCTGCACACCAGAAGTTTGCTGTGGACCTCACTGGTGTGCAGCTGCTATATCAAGGCCTGTAACAACATAAAACATCCATTGATGTCTGTTGCTGGTACCTGCGCAACTCTCTCCCTACCTGACCCTCCATCTCAGCACCCACCACCCCACACTCCCCCCCCACAAACCAAAAAACTGACAATGGGGGTGCCCAATACCCCAGTGTCCACCTCATATTTTTTTTTATGTGGACTGCAACAAAGAAAAATGTCCCTCAATGTCTGTGGCAACTGCAACCCCCCCTGCTGTTTAGTTATGCAGCACCAGGGAGCCCACCCGGTGCTACCAAATCTAACACTGACACTAGGGGTGTTCAGTCTTGCAGTGCCCACTGAAATAAATAAAACATCCCTCCTAATTTTTTTTTAAATAGCCTGTAAAAAAGAAAACGGTCCATCTATGTCTGTCGCAGCCACCACTGTAACTGCAACCCCCCCACCATTGTTTATAACACTGACTCTGGGGGTGCCCAATCCCCAGTGTCCATTGAAATAAAGAAAAAAATCCCTCATATATGTGTTTTTTTTATAGACTACAGAAAAGAAAACGGTCCATCGATGTCTGTTGCTGGCCCTCTGTAACTGTCACCCTTACCCAACCCTCCCACTCAGCACCTACCATCCCACGCCCCAAACATAACACTGACATTGGGGGTGCCCAGTCCCCCAGTGCTGAAACCTGAAATAAAGAAAACCCTACCTTGGCTTTTTGTTTGTTTTAACAAAGCCTGTAAAAATGAAAAACATCCATTGATGTCTGTTGCGCCATTAGTCCCCCCTCCACCCGACCCTCCCACTCAGCATCCACCACCCCCAAGCCTTTACTTACCCAATGGGGGTCCGATGCCATAATCTTCTTTGTTTGTAGACACATCTTCACTTTTCAAAGTCGGACCACGAACTGAGGAAATCAGGTATGCGGTTCAATGTATTTCAATGGGGGTTTGAACTTGGTGGCATAATTTTTTTTTGTTGAAAAGTTTCTCTAGGAAAGACACACTGAACAATATAAAATTGCTCATCTCACGGAGAGTCTTGGGGGAAGGGGAACATGAGAGTACAGTAATCAAAAGCACATTTCCATGCAGTATTATAGAAAAATATATATACAATAATCAGCAACACATTTCCAAAGATAATATAAAACAGAGAAGCAACAGAGTAAAAAAAAAATACATCAGTTAGTAGCATTAGATAATCATTGGGATGTGATGCGACAGGAGCAAATCAACAGCACTGCAGACTTAATACATACAATGCGGACAAGGAAGTGAATTAAAGTACATTGATTTCTCCTCATGTTAAGTGCTAGGCTGGGAAAGGGGATGGGGAAGCCAGGGGGGAAATTAGGAGCAGCTGCAGGATGGAGAGAGGAAGTAGAGGAGGGAGGTAGAGAAGGACCATGGGGAAGAGGAGTGCCTGATTTGATGAGGCATTGAGTTCCAGAGCTTAGGGAACCTATAGAAGAATGACGATTGTCCTATATCGGTGGTGTGCTGTGGTATAGCTAGGGTGTGGGAGTCACTGGATCTGAGAGAGAGAGGGGCAGGGAGGCAGGAGGATAGTGAGGAGGCAAGGTAAGGGGGAAGCATATCATACCAGAATTTAGAGACAAATTTTATGCAGTGGGCTAGACGGTGGTTTTCCAGGGAAGGAAAAGCTAGAGAGTGATATAGATCACAGTGGTGGATAAAGGAAGGGGCATCCAGAGAGAAATGAAAGAAAGCATTGAACAGGGTATCCAATCTGGTTAAGGATGACTTTGGTGCGGCACTGTAGACTACATCACAGTAGTCAAAGATGGATAGCATAATTTTCTGGACAATCTCCCGCCTGGCCTGTAGTGGTAGGCAGCTTCGGTTCCTGTAAAGGGCACCTAATTTGGGGCACAGCTTTTTCAGGATAGAGGCTTATGTGTCCAGCGAAGTTTAGGTGCTGGTCTAGCCAGACCCCAAGATACTTAAAGGAGAAGGTGTACTCCAGAGTAAAGTCATCAAGGGTGTGGAAGGAGGGCAATTTAGTTAGCCTAGAGTCTCTACCTAGTGCTGAAGGTCATGGAGACTGTTTACTTGGCATTGAGGAAAAGCTGATGGGAGCTTAGCCATTGCTGAACTTTCTCAGTCATGCTGAAGTATGGACGTACATCAGTTGGTGATTGGCCAGAGTAGAAAAGGACAGTATCATCATCATACATATTGATGGAGGAGGAGTTGCACACTGACAGGAGGTCATTAAGGGATATGGAGAATAGTAGGGGGCCAAGGACAGAGCCTTGGTGTATGCCAGCATTAATCTGGAGTGGGGAGGGAGGTAGAATCAGCAATTCTGATTCACTGTGTCCAGCCTGTTAGGTAGGAGCTAAACCAGTTTGTGGCTGATTCAGACAGGCCAGCAGATTACAGATTACCTACGAGGAGAGGGTGGGAGATAGTGTCAAAAGCCTTTGCAAGGTCAACAAAGATCGCAGATGTGATTAGACCACTGTTCATACCTGAGACTATGGAATCGGTGAGCCTAAGTAAGGAAGTGGTAGTGGCGTGATCTTCCCTAAAATTAGATTGGTAGGGAGTGAAAAAGGCAGAGCTGGAGAGGTAAGAGGAGAGTTAGGAGAGGACCAGGTGCTCCTGAAGCTTAGCGAGAATAGGTGAGAGAGATTGGCCAATAGTTCCCAGGCATAGACGGGTCATCTCCCTTGGGTAGTGGGAGAACTACAGCATGCTTCCATGGGTCAGGGATGGAGGTCAGCGAGAAGGAAAGTTTTAGTAATGCAGAAAGTGGTGAACAAATGGCATGAGCGGAGAGGAAGAGAAGTTTGGGGTCAAGACCATCAGGTGAGGAACTCTTAGATATGCTGAGAGGGAGGAGCACATTTAGAGTATCATGAGGTGAGACTGGTGAGAAGGAGAAGAGGCTTGCTAGGGAGGGTGCTTGGATGTGAGTTATGCGGACAGACCGCGACTGGTTGGGCAGGAGGAGAAGCTAGTAGAGCAGCAGCACATGAGGTAAAGTAAGAGTTGAATTAGTGGCAACTGAGAGGCAGGCAGACATAAGGGCATTATGACATAGATGAGTGGAGTTTGGGATTTAGAGGCGAAAAAGAGGATAATAACTTTCCAAAATTTTGACGGTTTACTTTTGTTAGCATCAAAGGTGGATCTAAAGTATTCGGACTTAGCAAGCCTTGTAGCCTTGGAGCAGGCATTTCTGAGGGCTCAATATCTCTCATAGTCAGCATTTGATTTAGAGACTTTGTGAGCCTTCCAAGCCTGGTCTTGAGCTCTCATACATGACATCAATTCTGGTGTGTTCCATTGGAGGTGGTTTCCGCGTACCCAGCCTCTACTCTATCCACTTACTATGGACACCTAGTGGCTCTGGTAGAACCATCCAGAGTATAGCCCTGCTAGATCAGCAGTGAGAGATCAAACAGCAGACAGATGCTTCCTTCTTGCTTAAGGACAAACGGAAGACTGACTTTGAATTTCACAAAGTTCTAAACTCACTCCCTGAGCTGTAGATTCCAAAGTGGCTCATGCAGCTGCGACAGTTCTATAGTGATGTCATCTCTCAAGTCTCAGCTGTGACTGAGGACAGAGTGAGACAGTGTGAAACCCATTTAACTGGAGTTTCACAAGCTGCCTTCCCTGCCTACCACTAGGTCTTACTGGGATTCTAGTAACCCCGGGTAACAAAGGGGTTACACTCGCCCTTGCTGTGGGAGCCACAGGATGGGAAAATTACTCCTTGTTGGATGGGAGTCTCCTTGTTTGATGGGAGTTCGATTGGAAGTACGAAAACAAATCTCTCTAGGAGTCGCAGACTCTAAGTGGTGTGGAGAGCCACAGTTTGGGAGTCTCCTTGTTTGATGGGATGTCTTTCCAAGTAATGTTTGGGTTCATTCTTCAACGACCGTCAGTCAAGTGGCCGGGCAGGGAGCCGGGCTAACTGGCTATATCCAATGCGCATGCAAAGTCTGGGCTGAGTGCCCGGGTCCAAAGCCAGACAACTGTAGTAATGTGTTCATTCCTCAAATGGACCACTGTGTTAACCTCTAATCTGCACATACAGTAACGTAGCCCTTTGGGGACCATGCAATGCTTTGTTTATATTCAGTTAGTTAATAAATAAAGCACACTGAAAAATCCCAATTCTGGTTCTGGACATTACAGGTATTGCTTCCTGTAGTTGGATTTACTTGGGTGCCCCTGTGCAGAGTAGCCAAACCTAGGTCCCTTGTGCCAGGTAACCTCATCCTTCCCCGAACCCAGGTCCCCCACCAGGTATTGCTGCCAAATGCCAACAGCATGCCACCTGTCATTTTAGTAAAAAATGGAGGCACCGCTTTGGATTTGTTCCAGAAGGAAGGTGCTTGGGCAAGTAGGCTAGCGTTTTGGCTATCTGGCAGTCAGTAGTCCAAAAAAAAGTTGAAGCAATTTCCCTAGTGTGTTGCTATGTGCTGTGAATCTTGTGCCACTGTTTAAAAAATGCCAACTGTTTACCAAGGAGCTGTAAAGCCAAAGTGTGTTTCCTTGTCCTGCATCAAAAAAAGTTTACAGCGTTTTTGTCAGTTTTAAAATGAATTTCTGTGAAGGAAAGTGTGGAAAACTAGGGGTAGCAACAGAGAAATTATGCCCTGGACATTGGAAATGCTTTCTGTGCAATGCTAGAGACTGCAGAGTTAATGGCAATGTTACATGGTTGAAATGGGCTCCTGCCGTGGAGTCAGTTGAGAAAAAAAAAAGTGCATTTTTCAGTATAAATTTGCCTGCTCGACGATCGCTGAGAGGAGAGGAGCCCTCGTGAGGAAGAAGAGGCTCATTTGCACGACGTCGTGTGGTTGGTCAGTTTGCAATTAGTTCCGCCCCTCAGCCAGCTCTTCTGTGATTGCCTCAGCATTCGAGAGGGAGACAGAGAGTAGTGTGTGTACTGGCAGTGGAGGAGTGTTCGCGAAGTGTTCAAAGCGCTGTAAACAGTAAAAAGTGACTTTCTAGTTAAAAATCGGGCTCAACCCGCCAATCAATCGTGGGATCAGTGAATTGTGTGGTTAATACTACGATCGCGGAGACTGCCCGCCCGTTTGCATTCTGAGGCCTTCAAAAATCTGGCTGCAGGCGGTTTTACCCCATTGTAGCAATCTGCTACAATAATAGTGAGTAAACGAATTAAAACTGCTCAAATCAGTGATTTTCAGTAATGCCATATAAAATGTGTGTGCAGCTGTATAGTCGCTTTACAAATAGCGATTGTGTGATGTCCTGCTGGCAAGTGCAAGTCTGTAAAGCCATTAAATGTGTGCATATCAATGAAAGTAGCCTCAGTTTAAAGTTTGCAGCCAGAGAGAGACTGTGGGTTGTAAAAAGTGCAACACCAGTAGAAGCAGGCAATCCTGTGCTGAAACCTGAAGTTAAAGGGACTGTAATTAAAAGAATGTTGCCAGCATGTGAAAAGTCCAAGGAAAATCCTGTAAATGTGTGAACAGCCAGAACAGAGCAAGTTGTGCAGTTTGAGTAAAGTTATTAGTAGTTGATATAAATCAGATGCGCAGTGGCTTGACCCAGAGTCTGATTGTTGATGACTGGATGCGGCCGCCATTACAGGGTGGGGTGGTAAAGTAACACAGCAGCAGAGGAGCCATTTTAAAGCTACAGAGTGTTTCATTAAAGTGGGACTTTCAGTTACAGAGAATTTTGTTTGTTTTCTGCAGTTATGGCCTCAGGACCAGCTCGTTACCTGGATCATGCCCCGGTTACAGTAACAGCAGCAGTAAATAGATTGAGAGATATTGAAAATGGTGCTATAGAGGCAACCCTCCTGATGTGGCAATTCCTAATTATACGTGTGTGTATGCCAGATGTGTTTGAGTGCTGGAAGGGATGTCTTCATGATTCCTCACTGTGCTGGATGTCTACAAAAAATGGCTTGTATAAAGCGCCTCAAATTCGTTTAGCTCCCACATGGACACAACTTCAGAATCTGCAGTTGGCAGCACACAGCATCAGGCGGAGCCTGTGGAGGAAGGTCCCTCGGGGGTGTAGCTGGAAAGTTAGAGAGTGCAGAATTGAGACTGAATCTGAAATTGAAGCATGGGATGCTGGATCTCAGAAAGCAAGTTCAGATAAAGCATCAATAGTCCCCTGGGTGGGGGGCCTAGCCCAAGTCTTGAAGGTGAAGATGAGATGCGGGAGGCCTTTGAATGGGAGGTGTCGACCTCCGCTCCCAGTGATGAAAGGATAGTCTCGGGGGTGAGGACTACTGCTCACTCCTGGGCTCAGATCCTCAGTGAAGAGGAAGATGAGGGGGAACCTATGTGGCCTTGTGAGAAAGGAACAGGTACACAGCCTCAAGATCTTGCCTCGGAGGAATGTGTTCAAGAAGGTGGTGATGCCACTGCCCTGGCTTCACCAGAAGAAGAAGAAGTCAGGGATCCGTTTTTAATTTCATTGAGGATGGCTGGCAGAACCAGGACTGGCCACCCCAAGCCAGGCCAGTGGTCTCAGATTGACCAAAGCAAGTAAAGAGGAGAGACTGGTTCTGAGAAAGACCAATGAAATCTTTGGTATGACCTTTCCTACCTTTCCTCGGAGAGTCTGGGAGGAGATTGAGAACTGCAGGAAATCCTGGATCTGGGATCAGAAGCAATGAAACATGTGCATCCTGGGGCTAACCAGCATGTAAAGAATAGACTGTTCCATGAAAAGTATACACAGTGGAAGAGAGGCAGGACACTGTTTATGGACAGAGTGAGAATAGTGGACGGAGAGGATGTGAAGTCTCCCACTGTGTGAATTATGTGCGTCCAGACGGAGTAATAATTCAAGCCCCTGACCCCCTCTACTATTGGCCTCAGTGCAAGGACCTCTCAGTAATTAAGCCTGTGCCTACAAAATGGAGAGCCGAGCAGTGGTAGTCAATACTGCCACATCTAGACTGTGAAGTGCCCTTATTGAACTGCCAATATGAATAAACCAGGAATCAGGTGCCCCACTTTCATCAGTCCACAGTGTACTGTCTTGTTCAGCCACCATCTACTGGCACCACCAGATGACTTCAGATCCAGAGAGGACACCAGCCCAGCTGTTTCCTGTTCATCGCCTGGTAATCGGATGACGCCGGACCAGCTGTTTTTCTTTTTGTTCCTGTTCTAAGGTTCCTTCTCCAGTTGTGACATCAACCCAGCTGTTTTCAGATGTGCACTCCTGTGGGTTCCCGAAGATGTCCGTCCCAGCTGTATCAGAAGAAATGCTGCCAGGGAGAGTCTTGGAAGGACCAGGTTTGTGAAATCCGAATACTTCAAGAGGCTGGTAAGTCTGAAAAAATCTTTTTATTCTATCTTTATGACATTGCAATACACACCTACACTTCAGACTTCAAAGTGTGTGAACTGTCCAAGAACTCTCCCTTCGGATTATGCCTTAAGGACTATGTTTCACGGGCTCCGCCCAGGAGAGACTCTTTAATGGACTGGCCTTCGGGCCTTGTGGTCACTAGTTGGGACTTTTAGGGCATTCCATCCCCCCCAAAAGGTGTATTGTTACCAATGTCATTACTGTACTTTAATGTAAATACTGTTTTTCTACCTTTTTCTAAAAAAAAAAAAAATTTTCTTTTTTGGGATTGTTCAGTGTTTTGTTTTCTGTATGGTAAGCATTGTTGTTGTCGTTGTTGTTGTTTAGATAGACCGTACATGCAGACTAGGATGTGGTTTTTTTTGTTTTTGTCTTTTCTTACAGGTGTTCCTGGAAGACAGAAGAGAAGAGAAGACAAGACAAGAAGAGGAGGAGGGGCTCATCGGAGTTCCTCGTCAGTGCTTATGGTGTAGAATTTAAATGTACTGTGTTATTATTGCTAATGGTTGTAGTTGCAGGCTGCCCAAGGTCGGGGAGGTCCCCGGGTTTTGTTTTGTTTGGGATGTTATGTTAAGAGGCAGATAGGTTTTCCCTAGAGGGTGAGGGGGGATAGACAGGCTGTGGTCCTTAGTGGCCATAGGGACTGCAGTGCTGATCTATCAGGGCTATGCTCTGGACGGTTCTACCAGAGCCACTAGGTGTCCATAGTAAGTGGATAGAGTAGAGGCTGATGTGTCAGCTATAGGCCTCTAGGCCCTTAGTGTTGCCTACCTGTGCTTGCACATGGTAGGAAGGGCCTGATCACCCCCTCCCAGGTAGCACATGGTGGGGATGGCCTAAGGCGTGTACAATGACTGGGGACAGTCATGTTTTCCTGGTCAAGTGGCGAGTGTAACCCCTTGTTACCGGGGTTACTAGAATCCCAGTAAGATCTAGTGGTAGGCAGGGAAGGCAGCCAGAAACTCCAGTTAAATGGGTTTCACACTGTCTCACTCTGTCCTCAGTCACAGCTGAGACTTGAGAGATGACATCACTATAGAACTGTCGCGAGCTGCATGGGCGCTGGAATCTACAGCTCAGGAGTGAGTTTAGAACTTGTGAAATTCAAAGTCAGTCTTCCGTTTGTCCTTAAGCAAGAAGGACATCAGTCTGCTGTTTGATCTCTCACTAAGAAAAGAGTGTTCCTGTGTTTGCCTTTTTAGAAGTGGTGAAACCGCTCCCAGGTCTCAGTGCCCCCCCTCCCTCCAGAGGGGGAGGAAAAAAGTTCTCCAGCGGGTTCACGGGGTAATTCCTTCTCCACCATTGGAAGGAAGCTGCCTGATTTAATTTTGTCTGTTTTGTATAACAGCAAAGGTTACAGTACTTAGCCTGTGGAGCACCTACGACGAATGGGTGAGTGTTTGGCTCCATTTGAAGGGGCAAACATATTGTTTTCTTCAGTTGGGAAATAAATGTGGACTGCTATTTGGGAGGACTATGTTTACTGGGACAAACAAATAGAGCAGTCAAACAGTTTAAAGTTTTAAATGGATTTAAAGTTCGCTGTAGAGGGGGTGCTTCAGGTCATCCACCGTTCAATCTACATTTTAAATTCTAAAGTTTTCTGTTTGTCCAGAGAAATGGCCGGGTATGGGCTGTGGGAGCTGGAGGTGGGAAACCCCCCCACCTTTAGTAACCAGGTCCACCTCTGCGGATTTCTTCTGTACATAGGGGGTCCCCACCCCTGCCTTTTTACTAAAACGACAGGTGGCATGCTGTTGGCATTTGGCAGCAATACCTGGTGGGGACCTGGGTTCGGGGAAGGATGAGGTTATCTGGCACAAGGGACCTAGGTTTGGCTACTCTGCACAGGGGCACCCAAGTAAATCCAACTACAGGAAGCAATAACTGTAATGTCCAGAACCAGAAATGAGATTTTTCAGTGTGGCTTTATTCATTAACTAACTGAACATAAACAAAGCATTGCATGGTCCCCCAAAGGGCTGCATTACTGTATGTGCAGTTTAGAGGTTAACACAGCGGTCCATTTGAGGAATGAACACATTACTACAGTTGTCTGGCTTTGGACCCACCAGGCACTCAGCCCGGACTTTGCATGCGCATTGGATACATAGCCCGACTGGCCTGGCTCCCCTGCTGGCCACTTGACTGATGGTCCACTTGAAGAATGAACCCAAACGTTACTTGGAAAGACATCTCATCAAACAAGGAGACTCCCAAACTGTGGCTCCCCACACCACTTAGAGTCTGCGACTCCTAGAGAGATTTGTTTTCGTACTTCCAATCGAACTCCCAACAAACAAGGAGACTCCCATCCAACAAGGAGTAATTTTCCCATCCTGTGGCTCCCCACACCACTTAGAGTCTGCGACTCCTAGAGAGATTTTCAAGTTGCGACCCACGTCTGGGTACCCACCCCATCACTGGCCAAGTGCATGAGGCAAGTAGCAAAAACACCGAAGAAATCCGTAGAGGTGGACCTGGTTACTAAAGATGGGGGGTTTTCCCACCTCCAGCTCCCACAGCCCATACCCGGCCATTTCTCTGGACAGACAGAAAACTTTAGACTTTAAAATGTAGATTGAACGGTGGATGACCTGAAGCACCCCCTCTACAGCGAACTTTAAATCCATTTAAAACTTTAAACTGTTTGACTGCTCTATTTGTTTGTCCTAGTTGACATAATCCTCCCAAATAGCAGTCCACATTCATTTCCCAACTGAAGAAAACAATTTCTTTGCCCCTTCAAATGGAGCCAAACACTCACCCATTCGTTGCAGGTGCCCCACAGGCGAAGTACTGTAACCTTTGCTGTTATACAAGAACAGACAAAATTAAATCAGGCAGCTTCCTTCCATGGTGGGAGAAGGGGATTGCCCCCGGAACCCACAGAGAACTTCCCCCCTCCCCCAGAGGAAGGGGGGCACTGAGACCGGGGGAGCAGTCTCCACCACTTTAAAAAAAAGGTAAACACAGGAACACTTCCTTTTTCTTAGTGAGAGATCAAACAGTAGACTGATGCTTCCTTCTTGCTTAAGGACAAACGGAAGACTGACTTTGAATTTCCCAAAGTTCTAAACTCACTCCCTGAGCTGTAGATTCCAAAGTGGCTCATGCAGCTGCGACAGTTCTATAGTGATGTCATCTCTCAAGTCTCAGCTGTGACTGAGGACAGCGTGAGACAGTGTGAAACCCATTTAACTGGAGTTTCACAAGCTGCCTTCCCTGCCTACCACTAGGTCTTACTGGGATTCTAAGTAACCCGGTAACAAAGGGGTTACACTCATCCTGACCAGGAAAATGACTGTCCTCAGTCATTATGCACCCGGCCCAGGCCATCCCAACTCTATGCTACCCAAGTGGAGGGAGTGATCAGGCCCTCCTACCATGTGCAAGCACAGGTAGGCAACACTAAGGGCCTAGGAGGCCTAGCTGACCATATCAGCCTCTACTCTATCCACTTACTATGGACACCTAGTGGCTCTGGTAGAACCGTCCAGAGCATAGCCCTGATAGATCAGCACTGCAGTCCCTATGGCCACTGAGGACCACAGCGTGTCTATCCCCCCTAACCCTCTAGGGAAAACCTATCTGCCTCTTAACATAACATCCCAAACAAAACAAAACCCGGGGACCTCCCCGACCTTGGGCAGCCTGCAACCACAACCATTAGCAATAATAACACAGTACATTTAAATTCTATACCATAAGCACTGACAAGGAACTCTGATGAGCCCCTCCTCCTCTTCTTGTCTTCTCTTCTCTCTTCCAGGAACACCTGTAAGAAAAGACAAAAACAAAAAAAATCCTAATCTGCATGTACAGTCTATCTAAACAACAACAACGACAACAACAACCCTTACCATACAGAAAACAAAACACTGAACAATCCCAAAAAAGAAAATTATTTTTTTTTTTTAGAAAAAGGTAGAAAAACAGTATTAACATTAAAGTACAGTAATGACATTGGTAACAATACACCTTTTGGGGTGGGATGGAATGCCCTAAAAGTCCCAACTAGTGACCACAAGGCCCGAAGGCCAGTCCATTAAAGAGTCTCTCCTGGGCCAGATCCCCGTGAAACATAGTCCTTTAAGGCCATAATCCCGGAGGGGAGAGTCTTTGAGGACAGTTCACACACTTTTGAAGTCTGTAGTGTAGGGTGTGTATTGCAATGTCATAAAGATAGAATAAAAAGATTTTTTCGGACTTACCAGCCTCTTGAAGTATTCGGATTTCACAAACCTGGTCCCTTCCGAAGACTCTCCCTGGCAGCATTTCTTCTGATACAGCTGGGCGGACATCTTCCGGGAACCCACAGGAGTGCACATCTGGAAACAGCTGGGCTGATGTCATAACTGGAGAAGGAACCTTAGAACAGGAACAAAAGAAAACAGCTGGTCCGGCGTCATCTGATTACCAGGCGATGAACAGGAAACAGCTGGGCTGGTGTCCTCTCTGGATCTGAAGTCATCTGGTGGTGCCAGTAGATGGTTGCTTGAACAAGACAGTACACTGTGGACTGATGATGAAGGTGGGGCACCTGATTCCTGGTTTATTCATATTGGCAGTTCAATAAGGGCACTTCACAGTCTAGATGTGGCAGTATTGACTACCACTGCTCGGCTCTCCATTTTGTAGGCACGGGCTTAATTACTGGGAGGTCCTTGCACTGAGGCCAATAGTAGAGGGGTCAGGGGCTTGAATTATTATCCTGCCTGACGCACATAACTACACAGTGGAGACTTCACATCCTCTCCATCCACTATTCTCACTCTGTCCATAAACAGTGTCCTGCCTCTTCCACTGTGTATACTTTTCATGGAACAGTCTATTCTTTACATGCTGGTTAGCCCCAGGATGCACATGTTTCATTGCTTCATCCCAGATCCAGGATTTCCTGCAGTTCTCAATCTCCTCCCAGACTCTCCGAGGACAGGAAGGAAAGGTCATGCCAAAGATTTCATTGGCCTTTCTACGAACCAGTCTCTCCTCTTTACTTGCTTTGGTCAATCTGAAACCACTGGCCTGGCTTGGGGGTGGCCAGTCCTGGTTCTGCCAGCTTCGCATCCTCAATGAAATTAAAAACGGATCCCTGTCTTCTTCTTCTGGTGAAGCCAGGGCAGTGGCATCACCACCTTCTTGAACACATTCCTCCGAGGCAAGATCTTGAGGCTGTGTACCCGTTCCTTTCTCACAAGGCCACATAGGTTCCCCCTCATCTTCCTCTTCACTGAGGATCTGAGCCCAGGAGTGAGCAGTAGTTCTCACCCCGAGACTATCCATTCATCACTGGGAGCGGAGGCCGACACCTCCCATTCAAAAGCCTCCCGCATCTCATCTTCACCTTCGAGACTTGGGCTAGGCCCCCCCACCCAGGGGACTATTGATGCTTTATCTGAACTTGCTTTCTGAGATCCAGCATCCAATGCTTCAATTTCAGATTCAGTCTCTAATTCTGCACTCTAACTTTGTGCCACACTCCCCCGACGGACCTTCCTCCACAGGCTCCGCCTGATGCTGTGTGCTGCCAACTGCAGATTCCTTGAAGTTGTGTCCATGTGGGAGCCAAACGAATTTGAGGCGCTTTATACAAGCCATATTTTGTAGACATCCAGCACAGTGAGGAATCATGAAGACATCCTTCCAGCACTCAAGCACATCTGGCATACACGCACTGGATAATTAGGAATTGCCACATCAGGAGGGAGTTGCCCTCATAGCACCAATTTTCAATATCTCTCAATCTATTTCCTGCTGTTACTATGCAACCTGGCATGATCCGTAACGAGCTGGTCCTGAGGCCATAACTGCAGAAAACAAACAAAGTTCACTGTAACTGAAAGTCCCACTTTAAATGAACACACTCTGTAGCTTTAAAATGGCTCCTCTGCTGCTGTGTTTACTTTACTACCCCACCCTGTAATGGCGGCGCAGCACTCCTGTGCATCAACATTCAGACTCTGGTCAAGCTTTACTGCGCACCTGATTTACATCAGCTACTAATAACTTTTACTCAAACTGCACAACTTGCTCTGTTCTGGCTGTTCACACATTTACAGGATTTTCCTTGGACTTTTCACATGCTGGCAACATTCATTTAATTACAGTCCTTTAACTTCAGGTTTCAGCACAGGATTGCCTGCTTCTACTAGTGTTGCACTTTTTACAACCCACAGTCTCTCTCTGGCTGCAAACTTTAAACTGAGGCTACTTTCATTGATATGCACACATTTAATGGCTTTACAGACTTGCACTTACCAGCAGGACATCACACAATCGCTATTTGTAAAGCGACTATACAGCTGCACACACATTTTATATGGCATTACTGAAAAGCACTGATTTGAGCAGTTTTAATTCATTTACTCACTGTTATTGTAGCAGATTGCTGCAATGGGGTAAAACGGCCTGCAGCCAGATTTTGAAGGCCTCAGATTGCAAACGGGCAGGCAGTCTCCGCCATCGTAGTATTAACCACACAATTCACTGATCCCACGATTGATTGGCGGGTTGAGCCCGATTTTTAACTAGAAAGTCACTTTTTACTGTTTACAGTGCTTTGAACACTTCGCGAACGCTCCTCCACTGCCAGTACACGCACTACTCTCTGTCTCCCTCTCGAATGCTGAGGCAATTGCAGAAGAGCTGGCTGAGGGGCGGGACTAATGGCAAACTGACCAACCACACGACGCCATGCAAATGAGCCTCTTCTTCCTCACGAGGGCTCCCCTCCTCTCGGCGATCATCGAGCAGGCAAATTTAAACTGAAAAAGATGCACTTTTTTTTTCTCAACTGACTCCATGGCGGGAGCCCATTTCAACCATGTAACATTGCCATTAACTCTGCAGTCTCTAGTATTTCACAGAAAGCATTTCCAACGTCCAGGGCATAATTTCTTTGTTGCTACCCCTAGTTTTCCACACTTTCCTTCACAGAAATTCATTTTAAAACTGACAAAAACGCTGTAAACTTTTTTTGATGCAGGACAAGGACATACACTTTGGCTTTACAGCTCCTTGGTAAACAGTTGGCATTTTTTAAACAGCAGCACAAGATTCACAGCACACAGCAACACACTAGGGAAATTGCTTCAACTTTTTTTGGGCTACCGACTGCCAGATAGCCAAAACGCTACCCTACTTGCTCAAGCACCTTCCTTCCCGAACAAATCCAAAGCGGTGCCTCCATTTTTGTAACATTGGTGTCCCCACCCCTGCCTTTTTACTAAAACGACAGGTGGCATGCTGTTGGCATTTGGCAGCAATACCTGGTGGGGACCTGGGTTCGGGGAAGGATGAGGTTATCTGGCACAAGGGACCTAGGTTTGGCTACTCTGCACAGGGGCACCCAAGTAAATCCAACTACAGGAAGCAATAACTGTAATGTCCAGAACCAGAACTGGGATTTTTCGGTGTGGCTTTATTCATTAACTAACTGAACATAAACAAAGCATTGCATGGTCCCCCAAAGGGCTACGTTACTGTATGTGCAGACTAGAGGTTAACACAGCGGTCCATTTGAGGAATGAACACACTACTACAGTTGTCTGGCTTTGGACCCACCAGGCACTCAGCCTGGACTTTGCATGTGCATTGGAAACATAGCCCGATTGGCCCGGCTCCCCTGCCGGCCACTTGACTGACGGTCCACTTGAAGAATGAACCCAAACGTTACTTGGAAAGACATCTCATCAAACAAGGAGACTCCCAAACTGTGGCTCCCCACACCACTTAGAGTCTCGACTCCTAGAGAGATTTGTTTTCGTACTTCCAATCGAACTCCCATCAAACAAGGAGACTCCCATCCAACAAGGAGTAATTTTCCCATCCTGTGGCTCCCCACACCACTTAGAGTCTGCGACTCCTAGAGAGATTTTCAAGTTGCGACCCACGTCTGGGTACCCACCCCATCACTGGCCAAGTGCATGAGGCAAGTAGCAAAAACACCGAAGAAATCCGTAGAGGTGGACCTGGTTACTAAAGATAGGGGGTTTTCCCACCTCCACTTCCCACAGCCCATACCCAGCCATTTCTCTGGACACACAGAAAACTTTAGACTTTAAAATGTAGATTGAACGGTGGATGACCTGAAGCACCCCCTCTGCAGCGAACTTTAGATCCATTTAAAACTTTAAACTGTTTGACTGCTCTATTTGTTTGTCCTAGTTGACATAATCCTCCCAAATAGCTGTCCACATTCATTTCCCAACTGAAGAAAACAATTTCTTTGCCCCTTCAAATGGAGCCAAACACTCACCCATTCGTTGCAGGTGCCCCACAGGCGAAGTACTGTAACCTTTGCTGTTATACAAGAACAGACAAAATTAAATCAGGCAGCTTCCTTCCATGGTGGGAGAAGGGGATTGCCCCTGGAACCCAAAGAGACTCCTCCCCGGAGGGAGGGGCACTGAGACCGGGAGCTGTCTCCACCACTTTAAAAAAAGTAAACACAGGAACACTTCCTTTTTCTTAGTGAGAGATCGAACAGCAGACTGATGCTTCCTTCTTGCTTAAGGACAAACGGAAGACTGACTATGAATTTCCCAAAGTTCTAAACTCACTCCCTGAGCTGTAGATTCCAAAGTGGCTCATGCAGCTGCGACAGTTCTATAGTGATGTCATCTCTCAAGTCTCAGCTGTGACTGAGGACAGAGTGAGACAGTGTGAAACCCATTTAACTGGAGTTTCACAAGCTGCCTTCCCTGCCTACCACTAGGTCTTACTGGGATTCTAGTAACCCCGGGTAACAAAGGGGTTGCAAGTGGTAGTGGCATGATCTTCCCTAAAACTAGATTGGTAGGGAGTGAAAAAGGCAAAGCTGGAGAGGTAAGAGGAGAGTTAGGAGAGGACCAGGTGCTCCTGAAGCTTAGCGAGAATAGGTGAGTGAGATTGGCCGATAGTTCCCAGGCATAGACGGGTCATCTCCCTTGGGTAGTGGGAGAACTACAGCATGCTTCCATGGGTCAGGGACGGAGGTCAGCGAGAAGGAAAGTTTTAGTAACGCAGAAAGTGGTGAACAAATGGCATGAGCGGAGAGGAAGAGAAGTTTGGGGTCAAGACCATCAGGTGAGGAACTCTTAGATATGCTGAGAGTGAGGAGCACATTTAGAGTATCATGAGGTGAGACTGGTGAGAAGGAGAAGAGGTTGCTAGGGAGGGTGCTTGGATGTGAGTTATTGCGGACAGACGCAACTGGTTGGGCAGGAGGAAGAGAAGCTAGTAGAGCAGCAGCACATGAGGTAAAGTAAGAGTTGAATTAAGTGGCAACTGAGAGGCGGGCAGACATAAGGGCATTATTGACATAGATGAGTGGAGTTTGGGATTTAGAGGGGTGAGAAAAGAGGAAGTTAGTAACTTTCCAAAATTTTGACGGTTTACTTTTGTTAGCATCAAAGGTGGATCTAAAGTATTCGGACTTAGCAAGCCTTGTAGCCTTAGAGCAGGCATTTCTGAGTGCTCAATATCTCTCATAGTCAGCATTTGATTTAGAGACTTTGTGAGCCTTCCAAGCCTGGTCTTGAGCTCTCATACATGACATCAATTCTGGTGTGTTCCATTGGAGGTGGTTTCCGCGTACTCGAGTGCGCTTAAAGGGTGCATTCTTGTTCCAGATGTTAAGAAAGTGGCCTTGGAAATAGTCCAGGGCTTTGTTAACTGGGGTAGCAGAGGAAATAGGAGACAAGTCAGTGTGGGCTAGGTCATATAGGAGGTGGGTAAGGCCTAGGGATTTATAGGAGCGGACAATGTTTTATGCTGGGCTTTCGGGCGGTGGAGTTTGCAGACCAAGTAGATCATATGATGGTTGCTGAGTGCATCCAGGAGGAGGTCTGATTGTTACTCTGTGGACATGTGAGGTTAGGGCCCAATCAATGACTGAGTGGTTGCCTGATTTAGTATTTAGTCGGGTTGGCTCGTGGAACAGTTGCGTTAAGGGCTGCAATGTTGTTACACAGCTTGAATAGGAAGGGGTCAGGCCAGTTTTGGTTAAAGTCACCTGGTATATAGAGTTTGCCATTTGATGTTAGGGTAGAAATTTGAGAGAGAAGATTAGAGGCAATAGTAGGGGAGAGGCCTGGGTGGCAGTAAATCCCAGCAATGTAGATTGATATGGAATAAGGCATGTAGAGCCTGAGGACAAGGGCTTTGTAAGCTGTGGGGGCCAATACAGATAGGAATGGGGTAGTATGAATGGAGGACGAGGTGTAAATAGCTACGCTGCCACCCCTGCCTCCATGGTCTTGCCAGGTGATATTGTAGCCAGGGATATACATACTGGGATCAGGTGTTCTATTATTTAACCAGGTTTTGGTTATTATGAGAAGGTCAAGGGCTAGCGATAGTGCTAGGGGTTGAAGCAGGACTAGTTTAGGTACTAAACATCATATGTTAAGGTGGAGGATTTTAAGATCATGAGGGAGGGTTGGTGTGTTGGAGGCAGAGGAGGGCGTGTGTGGGAGAGGGTCCGCCTGTATGTTTGATAGAGGGGGGCCAGGGTTAGAGTTTATATCCCCGGTGGATAGTAGGAGAAGGGAGATGATTATAAAGTGGAGCTTTGAACTTTTGTACCATGATTTAGATGTGACCGAGCTATAGGGGGTAGGTGGATAGTAAGAGGAAGCGAAACGGATAGATAGGGAGCACAGGAGCACATAGAAGTTAGGGACAGAAGAGCGGGAGGCACAGGGTAGAAAAGTATGGTGAGCCAAAAGTTGCAGGAATGGAGTGGGGGATCCCAATATCGAGGTCAAACAGGTGAAATTAGAAGAAGAGAATAAGCAAGAGGGATTACTGAGAGTTTATTTAAGAGGTTCACATGAGTAGGTGGCGTGGGAAGAAATGAGACAGTAAAGAGAGTAAGGAGAAGTAGGCAGCTTATTAGTAAAGTCAGCATTCTGTGGTATGTGAGGGCCAGGCTAGAAGGTTTATTTATTTATTTTTGCAGACGACTTGGAGTGGTTAAGGAAAGGTAATTCCATAATGCCTAGTTAAGTGACAGGTCTAGATAAGGTGGAGTAGAAGCCATAAGTAGAACCTAATTTAAAGTCAGGTGATGTGTCAGAAAGATAGAAAGATTCTTGCCCTTTGAGTAGTGCTGGCTTAGGAAGAGTGCCCTCAAATGGTACAGATGTATAACTTCCAAATGGAAAAGCAGGAGGGGGGGAGGTTGCAGAAGGAAACAGCAATTCAGCAATTAGACAAAGCAGTTTTTAACTTCAGACTTTGTTAATATTTAAATAGCTTAAGGCAGAAAAACACTCCAAAATGGCTGTAAGCTCACTCAACAATTCAAATTCAGGGTACATTGGGCTCATTATTACAGATTCGGTTGCAGAGGTTAGGAAAAGAAAATAAATTTAGGCAGCAGAGAGATGAGCTCCAGGGGAAGGCACCAGGCAGTTCAAATCCCCAGGAGCTGAAGCAAATCAGGGAGAGACAGAGTGCTGAATCAGCCTATAGTAGACCCAATTCAGGCACCATCCACCAACTGAGTTCACGGCTAGCAAGCAGGGCTGGACCTGCTTTCCCGAAGCATACCTGGATCTTTGCTCTTGAGGGAAGGCTGGGGAGTGCCCTGCAGCTGACTGTGTTCAGCATCGGACTGCTAGCGCAGAAGATGGAGCCCACTCAGGGCAATCCTGGATCCTTGCTCTTGAGGGCAGGCTAGGGAGCACCCTGCATCCAGCTGTGTTCAGCACTGGACCGCTAGCACAGAAGATGGAGACTGTTCAAGACAATCCTGGATCCTTGCACTTGAGGGCAGGCTGGGGAGCACCCTGCAGCTGGCTGTGTTCAGCGCCAGATCGCTAGCACAGAAGATGGATACCACTCAGGGAAATCCCGGATCCTTGCTCTTGAGGGCAGGCTGGGAAGCACCCTACAGCCGGCTGTGTTCAGTGCCGGACTGCTAGTGCAGAAGATGGAGCCCACTCAGGGAAATCCTGGTTTCTGGCTCTTGAGGGTGGGCTGGGGAGTGCCCTGTGGCCGGCTGTGTTCAGCGTCGGACCACTAGCACAGAAGATGGCGCCCACTCAGGGAAATCCTGGATCCTTGCTCTTGACCATAAGTTGGCCATTTTTGAATATTTTTGCCTCAGATTTTTAACATGCCTTTTTTTGGGATCCCCACCTCATGAACAATTGCAGTGAATTTAGGCAAATCTGTTCTGAAAAGTGATTTTGCGGTCGCTGCTTGAACATTTTCTCTGCCCTTTTTCATTAGGTGGGGGTCATAAGAAGGCTATGTTGAAAATTTGCTAGAACATTTTTAAAAAACAACAAAAAGAGACAGCCTGGTGGTGCTGAGGGTTGGAGCGCTGGACGCCACACCTCGCACCATGCCAGCGACTCATGTTAAGGAGTGAGCTCAGGTTGCCAGGGGTCGGCCAGGGAGGAGAGGATCAAGCATCTGGAAGACAGTTCTCCTCTCCTGGGGAGGCTGGGTTCATGACGGCCTGGCAGCAGCGATTCCCAGTGGAGACTGGGAGTGCATCAGCTGGGGGTTGCACACGCAGGGGTGGGGGCATTGGTGGATGTCTGCGAGCGGGGTGCAGGAGCATACTTAGCTCATGCCGGATGTCATTGCATGTCCACGCCTTCAGGGGACGATCACAAAGTCATGCACATAAAAGGAAAAACTGCAGCTCCTGCAGGAGGCAATGGCATGCCAGGCCCATGCCCTCCATTGGACCCTGCCTTCTCCAGTCCCGATATGCTCCAGCTCACACCAGACCACCAGGCTAGATTGAATGGAGTGCCCAGGTAAGTGGAGGGCGGCCCTGCCCTGGAAGGCACAAGCCAGGGGGTATATGATGGTTCCTGGTGCTGGGTTGGGGTTCTGGGAGGACCTGGAGTAGGGGAGTCTCAGGCTGGGCGGGACAAGCTGGGGATGTCTCAGGACTGGCAACCAGAGGGAAAAAAGAAGATAAAAAAAAAGTTATGAGCCTACGTTGAAATTTGCAAACACAGGCTTCTAACTTTGGTAATTTTCAATATTTTGACCCCAAAATTTCAACATAGCCATTTCTTTACAGCACCTCATGAATATGATAGCTGTCATTTTTAAAATCCGGGCCAAAATGTGTTTTCACACCCTAAAATGTGATTTCTCAGTCACTGTGCGAAATCACCTTTTGGGCAGGAGTTGAAAATTTTCTCTGTGCTTGTTCATGAGGTAGAATCATAACAAAAGCTATTTTGAAAATTTAAGGGCAAACATATTAAAAAACAACAAAGATATGAGCCTACATTGACATTTATGAATGCAGGCTTGTAACTTTGGTCATTTTCTTTTTTTAGGTAGTTTTGTTTATCCTCCTGGTCCCTGATGGCTGTACCTCTTGCCAGATCCCCCAGTCCCTTCCCCCCTTGCAGCTGTTCCTCCAGCTGCCCCATGGCTGTGCCCCCCCATGGTGGGGCAGTGGGGATCCCTCAACCCACCTCTCTCACAGATTCAGTGCTGGAGGGGTGTTGCTGCTAATTGCGGCGATGGCGCCTGCGGGGATCGGCCGCCATAGGGCACATCAGGACCCTTTTTCCTCTGATGTTCTTTTTCCCCCTAAGGTGAGGATGTGCAGTGATGCCAAAAGGAGCGAATGCACACACTCTCATCTGCGTTCCTCCAAGTGTCTGCCTCGCCTTCCCCTGCTGTAGCCTCGGCGCACCAGCCCACAGCCTCCACAAGGTGCCAGTAGTGCACCGATTGCTGGTGTTCCCCCTCCCCAGAGAAGGAAAGCAGTCCAGAGGATGCTCGATCCTTCTCCACCCTGTCAACCCCCAGCGGCCCGTGCTCACTCCTGAACATGGGTCACCGGCATGGTGTGAGGTAAGGTGTCCAGCACCTCAGCCCTCAGTGCCACTGGGCCGGGTAACTTTGGTCATTTTCAACATTTTAATCTCAAATTTTCTACATAGCTATTTCTTCACAGCACCTTATGAATGTGACAGCTGTAATTTTCCAAATCCTGGCCAAAATGTATTTTTGTACCTGTGGGGTAGAATTATGCTTCGGTGGTGGGGAATGACGTTTTGGCAGGGACTGGAAAACGCTCACCTACTGGGTTCATTAGGTGGGGTAATAAGAAGGATATGCTGAAAACTTGGTGTACAAATAGGTAAAATGCCCAATTTATGACTGAACATTACACTATTTCAGCATTCACACATAACTTTGCTAATTTTCAATATTTTGACTACAACCTTTCAGCATAGCTATTTTCCATACCACCTCATTAACATGACATGTCATTTTAAAAATCCTGGATGACATGTGTTTTTGCACCTCTGGTGCAAAATGACATTTTAGCCAATATACTATAAATGGTACATGTCATGTCTATAAGGTGAATCCTAAAACAAGTATCTTCAAAATGTGGGGTCAAAATAACAAAAATGTATTGTTTACCAAACATCAAGTGTTTGGCATTGACAAATGCTTGTTCTTTACTGGTGTCTACCACCCCAGCCCACCCCCACCCCCAGTTAGGCTGGTAGTGCCGATCAGTAAGAGGACTCTGAGTGCGCTGCAACAGAGGAATGGGGATCTTTGGTGGCAGTTTTAGTTGAAATGCGGTTCACTGTGGTTTTCAGTCAGAAGCATGGATATTGTCACAAATAGAGATAACCAGGGACTGACGAACACAACCTCTGAAATCACTAAAGAATGTAATACAAACATGTATGATACACCCAATGAGACAAACAAACATCCAATTTTTACAGTGTAGGAGACTCAATAATTAAATACACTAATTTGTTTGCCACACAAAATAATAAGGAACGTGTTACAAGCATGTCACTTCCAGGAGCAGGTGTGCAGAATATTTATTCTCTTTCACCTAATATTCTAAAACAATCTCAAGATAAACCAGTGGTATTAATACATGCTGGAACAAATGACTTAAGAAACAAAACAGAAGGGGAAATATTTAATTATCATAAGAAAGTACATGCATATTTAAAAGATTCCAAATGTAAAGCGATCTTGTCAGAAATGTTGCCAGTTCCTAGAACAAAATACAGATTTAATAAAAAAAAATAGCCAAAATCAACAATTGGCTAAGGCAGTGGTGTTTATTTCAAGGATTTAATTGTGTAAGGACTTGGGAGATAATTGATGGAAATAGAAATCTCTTCTGCCAAGATGGCTTACACCTGAATAGAAATGGTAGTCATCTTTTAGGAAATATATTAAACAAAACACATCAATGAATATTTAAACTAGAAAGTCAGGGGAGAGGAGACTTGGATATGTACACCGAGTACTTGATAAATGAGGTTGTCACACAAGCCAAAAGAGATCCATCACAACACTACATACAAAATAAAGACACTGGTGAGATCAAAATCTTATTAATCAATGCAAGAAGTCTAAGAAATAAATTTGAAGAACTCAAGCACACACTGTATAAAGATCACATTCAGATCTGTGCTGCAACCGAGACCTGGATTAGTGAAAATGACTGGGGCATGGAAATACCGGGATTCCATCTTTTTCATAAAGAATGAATGGACAGACACAGAGGTAGAGTGGCACTCTACATCTCTAATGCTATAAGAGTTAAAGAACTGACAACTAATAGTCAAGATATGGAACAAATTTAGGTACAGCTGTATCTAAAAAGTATGAAATTGACAATTGGTGTTTGCCATCATTTGCCAGATTTGAGTACTGGAGAAAACACAAAATTTATGGATATAGAATGGAATTACATGCTTTTAGGGGATTTCAGTCATCCTAAGAAAAACTGGATTAGCCTTACAGGGTCTTGCCCCATGAAAAATGGGTTCATTAATATTATAGTACAGAAAAACTTAGAGCAACTAGTTCAGAAAGCCACTAGAGGGAGTAATATACTAGACCTCACATTTACTAACCTTGAAGATGAAATTTGTAGCATAAATGTGACTGAACTACTTGGGGATAGTGACCATAATATGGTTAAACAGTAATCAAAGGGGACTGTAGATCCTGGGGGGGGGCTACCACATTAAAATGTTATAACAAAGCCAAATATGATGAGATGAGATGAGATCATATCTTAAATCCTGGAACTGAAAAAAAGGACTTAGAAGGGGAGACTCTCTAGTCCATATGTAACCAGACAAAAAAATAAAATCAATTTTTGTATTGAAACATTTATATCAGAGGTCAGGAAATACAATCCGTCAAGTAAAATTCACAAATGGTTTTCTAGAAATATAAAAAGGAATATCAAGAAAAAAATGCATATAAAATATATAAGGAATCCCATACCTGACTAAATACAAATCTAAAGCTAATATATGCGAAAAATACAAACGCAGAAACAGCTAAAAATGACAAAATCAACATTAGAGACTAAAAAGGTTTTTTACTTATATTGGCAGTTTAAAAGGTGGACAGAAAACAATTTGGCCACTATGAGATGAAGACTCCATAATCACAGACAAACAGAAAATTGCCAACAAGTTTAATGACTATTTTTTGAGTGCATTCAAGCCTAAAGAAAATCATGATATGTCTTCTGACCTGGGTGATAACTACAAAACATTTACAAAAATCTTAACTGAAAAAGAAATTTTTTAAAAACTAAAGCAACTTAAGGTAGATAAGTCTGCTGGACCAAATGGAATCCACCCCAGATATCTTAGACAGCTGACTGATGTTCTATCAGGGCTCCTTACTATACTATTCAATGCCTCAATTAGAGAAGGGGAAACCATTCAAGAGTGGAGAGAGGCAAATGTAACTCCAATCTTTAAGAAAGGAAACAAGCAAGGTGTTAACAATTATCATCCCATTGACTTAACATCTATTGTTGGAAAAATTATGGAAGGATTTTTTAAGAGAA
Source organism: Neoceratodus forsteri (assembly GCA_016271365.2). Taxonomy (NCBI): domain Eukaryota; kingdom Metazoa; phylum Chordata; order Ceratodontiformes; family Ceratodontidae; genus Neoceratodus; species Neoceratodus forsteri. The sequence continues at coordinate 350,872,665 of CM057456.1, forward strand.
ATAATAGAACATCATATGGTATTTAAGGGGTTAGCAGATGTCACACAGCATGGGTTTTGCTCAGAAAGATCTTGATTAACTAACCTAATGCAATTCTTTGAGCCGATAAACAATGCCTTAGACAGGGGGTGACCTGTTGATATAATCTACCTCGACCACTCTAAGGCTTTTGATTCAGTACCACACAGGGAATTAGTAGATAAACTTATCACATTAGAAATTCATCCACAGATCATAGTGTGGGTTGAATCATGGCTAAATGACAGATACCAAATGGTGTGAATCCAGTGCTACCAATCAGAGTGGGGCAGAGTTACAAGCGGGGTGCCACATTGGTCGGTGCTGGGCCCAACACTGTTTAATATGTTTGATCCTCAATGCAGACATTGGCAGGATCATGGTCATGCAAGTTCGCTGACAATATGAAAATAGGAGCTATGATTAACAGCCAGGAAGCAGCAGCACATTTCCAGAAAGATTTGTAGCAATTTGAAACTTGGGCCAGGAACCACAGATTGGAATTTAATGAGGAGAAATGCAAAGTCATGCATTTAGACCATAATAATATAATGGCTGAATACAAGCTGAACAATAGGGTCCTTGAGTTTACTGTACATGAGAAAGACCTGGGTGTTACTGTTACTGATACCTTAACCTTTGACACCCATACCAGGGAGACTGTTAAAAATGCAATAAGATTTTGGGATGCATACTTAAGCATGTTAAAAGTAGGGATGCAAAGGTAATTATTCCACTTTACACCTCACTGATAAGGCTGCACTTAGAATACTGTGCTCCAATCAGTGCACCACAGAGTATGGGAAGTATTAAGTTAATGGAGAAAGTACAAAGGAAAACAACTTAAAGAATCAAGAACTTAAAAAACAGAACATACGAGGACAGATTAAATGAGGTGGGACTGTACTCATTACAGTACAGAAGACTAAGAGGTGATTTATGCTATGTATATAAAGTTGTTCATAATAAAGAGCTGTTGGAAACTACAGGGTTATGAAAAATTTAAATAGTAGAACCACAAGGACACATGGGTTACAACTCAGGGGAGAAAGCTACAGGACAAATAAAAGAGCTAGACAATTTGGTCAAAGCAGTAGTGCAGGAGCATACCAAAAATTGAGGGGTCAGAAGTACATAGAACACCTTAGCCTGGGGCACTTGGAAAATATTTGCCTTTTTGAATATACTTTAGTCCATCTACCTAGCTTTTATAATCATGAATAAGCCACATATTTCAATGCATAATCCACAGTATCAACATTACAGAGTCACTTAAATTTCATCAAACTATTTACAAAGGTCCAGACAAATAAATAAGATATATAATCAAGGCACATATCAAAAACATATAATCCTTAATGGGTGAATAATTATATACAGAGCATTTCATTCCAATCCAGGGGACAATGAAAATAAAAGTGACAGGCTCCATCCATCAATCTCCTGAGTGTATAACTAATAACTCATCTACCCGCAGTGTACTCATGTATGTTCCCCAGATATCTGTGAAGTTGTCAACTCTTTCCCTTCTCTGGTATGACCTCCTTTCGGAAGGCCAAGGCTTTCACTACAGCTTGGCTTTTAATTGATTAACTATCAGCCAAGATAATACCTGGGAGTGGGGCTCCCATACTTCATACACAGCTGCTCCACCTGAATGGTAGCAGCATTACCATGCCTGCAACCAGTCCTCTTTACACAAGACTGTGCAGCTTTTCAGATGTTTTTGCTGTTTTACCTGCACTAGGGCCTGCCTCTGTTTCAGCACAATTCCCAGTCCTGCCTTGTACATCCACACCACCTGTACCAGTAAGCAGGAGAGCTACCAGAGGGTGGTAGGCATGACTAGTGATGGCGCCTGGGTGTTGGGGCTTCCTTACTTCATAAACGCAGTCACTCCACCTGAACTGTGGCAGCTTTACTGTCTTGCTTGCCACCAGTTACCTTTACACAAGACTGTGCTGCTTTTCAGATGTATTTGCTGTTTTACCTTCTCTACAGCCTGCCTCAGTTTCAGTATGACTCCTGGTCCTGCCTTGTTCAGCCACACCACCTGCACTGGTCCTGCCTTGTACATCCACACCACCTGCACCAGTAAGTGGAGGGGGGGCGCGGGGCTACCAGAAGATGGTAGGCATAGCCAGTTATTCACCTGGAGGCAGGGGCTTCTGTACTTCAGTTCAATGCAACATGGCCACCAGGCTGGGCATGCTGTAGGATGCTCTTGCAATCAGTTTGTGATTTTGTGATTTTGCTCTCCTTCGTTTCCTCTATTCTGGACTTTACTGTTGTTTTCCATTTACCGCGGTTTATTATTGTCTATTGCTCATTTTTTGACTGTTTTACCAACTGTTTTCTCCTGTTATTAATAATAGAACGACACCGGGTTGTTGCTAATGACCTGTAGTGTGTATTGGGGTCATTTGTTTTTGGGCACATCGTCATTCTGTTCGATTGAAGACTTGTGCTGATTTACCTGTGTTTCTTCTGGGGAGTTATTCGGACCTACTGGGACTTACTGCTTTTGGCCTGGATCTGTATTTCGTGTTGGCTGGGATTGGAGATAGGAAGCTTGTGGAGAAGAGCTGAGGAGAGATGGTGGCTCATTTAGGAGCCTTATTTATTGGGACTGGTGCTGTGTGAGAAGATCTGTGTGAACTGAATCTTTTGTCTGAACTGTCCTCTAACAGCGCTTTTGTTGGGTGCAGGACTTGGAATATCCTGTAGCAGTGCCTGACCCTGCGAGGAGACCAGTAGCCAGAATTCTGAGCTGTTCAGGGAGCTGAGCCGTGGTCCCGTCGGGTAGTCGACGGAATGGGCTGTTGGTTTGCTTAGGTTCTCCCAGGGTCAACTGGTGGGTTGGCACTGGTAGAGAATCGAGGGGAGCAGTTGTGGATATTTTCTGGCTGCGGTCCCTGGTATGGGATTATTTGGGTTTCTGCCTTCCTGGTACACGGACCGTGAGTGAGGATGTTCGTTTTAAGGATCCCCTATCTGCACATGGTCAGATTTTCATTTTTATTATTTAATTATTTATTGCTACTTGGCAGGCAGTGAGAGTACCTGTGGGTTTTTTTGTCAGTCCCCCAGGTAGTGAGAGGGCCTGGGGGCTGAAAAACATCCATAATTCTGGTTTTATCTTCTGGCTCAGACAGACAGCGAGAGTGCCTGTGCCTGAGGCAGTAGAGGGCCCTGGTGGGCTGAAGATATTCATCATCTATGTTTGACTTATTTTGTAGTTTGTATTTAATTTACAGCAGATTATTATTTACCTGTGACTGAATCGCTCCTAAATTGATCTACCCTTGTCCGAGACTGTGAATTTTACATTTTTATTTTAGAGTTTAATGTTAGGGTAGGGGTAATTGAGGGTTATTTATTTATCCTATAATAGGGATGGGTGTTAGAGGTTTATTTATTCTTCCTTTAAATAAGTGTTAAGGGTTTATATTTTTTGTTGTAATTTTTGCTTTATTTTATGTTATTTGTTTTAAATATTTTAGGAATTTTGCTGGTTAGTAAGGGTTGTTGCTATATTGGTTACCAGAATATGTCAGAGGCCTGCCCCCATGGTTGTGCACTATTCATCCTCTGCGCTCTGTGCCCTCCGGCCCTTCCCCCCCATTGCAGTTTACAACATACCAGCACTGTAGGGCACTGGGTATTGCCCGTAGAAGGGGGAGGAAGGCTGGGAGGTGCGAACAGTGGAGGGTGAATGAGCGGGGCCACCACATTGGGGTCGTAAGATCTAGGAGATGCCCTGGGGTGAAATGGAACCTAGATCGTGGTCTGCCATGTCTGGTTTCCATACCAAGGACACCACCAATTTTGGTGGGCAAGTGGCTCGGGCGACCCTGGAGGTTCATCCAACTCGGGCGGTGTTATGCAATGCCAGGTCCATTAAGAACAAGACTGCAATTATTGCAGATCTTGTGGGAACAGTGGACCTGGCTTGCATCACCGAGACCTGGCTGGATGAGAACTCTGGCCCCATATTGGAGGCTTTAACTCCAGCTGGGTACTCGGTGATTCACCACCCGATATTGGATTGTCGGGGGGGGAGGATTGCGGTTTGTTGTAAGACCGAACTTAATCTCACGAGTGTACCACTTGAGGAGACTGAGTCATTTGAGTGTGCTGTGGTAGCAGGTGTAGTCTGTAGGATCGCTCTCATTTACTGTCTGCCCAGTGATGAGAAGCGGTTCCTTCAAGAAGTGGTGGACTTTGTCATCAACATGGCGTTTGAGTCACACAGACTGATGGTTCTGGGTGACTTCAACGCCTGGGTCGACGACGAATTCTCGTAATTTGGACAGCACTTCCTCCAGTTGATGTCATCTCTTGGCCTTACACAGATAGTTACCTCTGCTACCCATAAACATGGCCACTCTCTTGACTTAGTCTTCCTCCTGGGGATCGAGGCCTCTGATCTGGGGGTGGAACCAGTTGGATGGTCCGATCACTACATCGTGTAATTTAGTTTTAGCACCCCCCTTCATAGGCCTACCCCTGTGGAGATGGTCAGGTATTGCCCTTTACGAGATATTAGTTCTGAAGGCCTGGCGGTGGTACTTGACCTATCGTCCTTTCCAGTGGCAAACAGTGACCCAGATGCTCTTGTGGTGACTTATAACATGGCCATTTCGGCAGCCCTGGATGTCATTGCTCCTGTCCATGTTCATCCTCTTTCCCTTCACCTTCGATCCCCATGGTTTGATGGGACTTTGAGGGAGATGCCGTGACTAGGACGAAGGTTAGAGTGTTGCTGGTGGAAATCTGCCCTTGATGCCAACTGCCTTAGATTGATGGATCATTATCAAGCCTATCAATCTGCAATCACCTGTAAGAAGGCAGAGTTCCTGTCCGGGGAGATTGCGTCCGCTCAGAATTGACCAGCTGAGCTTTTTCATGCTGTAGACAGACTGTGCAACATAGTCTGTCTGCATGTTCAGAAAGCTTTTTCGCAGGTAGAGTGTGACAAGCTTGCTCGATTCTTTGCGAATAAGGTGGCCGACATCAGGGTGGTACTCCAGCCAGCACACTCTGAGGGCATTGCTTTGGACCAGCACATGGCCTCTGCCTCTCAGCATTCCTGGAGTACCTGCGACCGACTGGAGTTCATGGATGTCATGCGGATTGTCCAGGGTGTGCACTCTACATGCTATAGTTTAGACCCAGGACCAACTTCCCTGATTTTGGGTTGCATTGATTCTATTGGTCCAGTCCTAGCATGGATAGTCTGGTGCTCCTTGAAAACAGGAAAGTTTCTTAGCTCCCTGAAAGAGGCGATGGTAACTCCCCTCTTGAAGAAAGCTTCTTTGGACCCCGACTGCCATGCGTACTACAGACCAATCTCAAACCTCCCTTTTTTGGGGAAGGTGATTGAGAAAGTAATAGCCGCACAGCTGGAGAACCATTTGATCATCCTTGACATCTATGAACCCCTCCAGTCCAGTTTTTGAAAGAGGCATAGTACTGAGACAGCACTGGTTCGGGTGGTCAATGATCTCCTGATGGCTAGAGATCGGAAAAACCGTTCCATCCTGGTTCTCTTAACCTCTCATCAGCATTTGACACTGTGAACCATGGGGTTCTACTTGATCGCCTGAGGTTCATCTGTGGACTGTCAGGTACAGTCCTCAGGTGGTTTACATCTTTCCTCACTGGAAGAACTCAGAGAGTGGTGCCCGGAGTTTATTCCTCGGACCCAGTTTCTCTGTTATGTGGGGTTCCTCAGGGTTCAGTGTTGTCCCCCATGTTGTTCGCAGTGTACATGCTGCCCCCCCGGAGACATTGTAAGAGGGTATGGGCTGAGGTTTCACTGCTATGCTGATGATACCCAACTCTGCCTTTCTTTTGCACCTGACCAGGAAGGAGCTCTCTCAGTCTTTAACAACTGCCTCGCAGAAATCCAGGATTGGATGGATTCGAGCTGGCTGAAGTTGAACTCGGAAAAGACTGAGGTGCTGGTTGTGGATCCGGCGTGCTGGATATGGCGGCTTTTCCTTGGGGGCATATCACTTCTGGCCTCTGAACAGGTGCAAAACCTGGGGGTAATTTTTGATGAAAGGTTGACTCTGCGTTCGCAGGTGTCAGCCGTCGTCAAGTCCTCTTTTTACCATCTGAAGAATATCTCCAGGATTAAGTACCTTGTTCCATCTGGTGATCTACCTATACTGGTCCATGCCTTCGTGACCTCACGCTTGGACTATTGCAGCTCCCTTTACCTAGGGCTACCTGGGGTGGAAATCCATCGCTTGCAGCTAGTGCAGAACGCTGTGGCCTGGTTTTTGACGGGGACTTCCTGGTCCTGTCTTATTTCGCCGGTGCTGTGCAGATTGCACTGGCTGCCTGTACTGTGGTGGATCACCTTTAAAGTCAGTTTACTGACTTTTAAAGCCCTATGTGGACTGGGCCTGGACTACTTGAAAGAGCTCCTGGTTTCTTACTGCCCTGGGCAATCGCTTTGCTCAGCTGATGAGGGATTGGTTGCTAGAGATTCCTAGGGTGCTTTTGAAATCTTCAGGGGCCCAAGCTTTTATGCAAGTGGCCCCAACCCTTTGGAATTCTCTACCCCATCAGTTACAGGAGTGCACGATTGTGGAGGGATTCAAACAGGCATTAAATACATATTTGTGGTACCAGGCGTTTGGTGATTGATCTTATTTTTAACTTGTATCAGCTGTTTTATATTTTTAAGATGTTGGAATGTTTGATATTCTATTTGTATTTTGTTAGGTGCCTTGGTTTCTGAAAGGAGCCATAAAAATAAAGAATATTATTATTACTTCACACGAACATCTGCTCCAGCGGCTGCCCGCAGAGTGGCTGCCCACATGAACAGCTCCTGTTGGAGTGGCAGGAGGCTCAAGGGGGAGACTGTTAAGAAATGTTTTGGTTTAATGATGTGTGAACATTAGCTTCATACAGGTTTCCATTGTTAGTAACGCTTTTATTTGTTTCTTAGTATCAGATAGATACGGATTTGAGATATGTTGTATAAACTGCTCAAACAAGAGCCTTTTAAAAAATGGTGAACATAGGGATTTTATATGTATCTGTACACTAAGTACAGCAGTTTTGACATTCTGTTACAAAAGATTTCTGTGGTTGTGAGGAACGGTAGCTATAATGGTGGGGAGTAGGCACTGGTAAATGATAAGGATGTTCTACATTAAAATGGGATGCTTCATCTGGGGATGTTGGGCAAAAGGGACATAACATTTTTTTTTTGTGTAGCACATAAAGTTACAAAAACAACTTAGTTATTCCTTATTGGCTAAATTACTTCCATTAGTATATAGAAAAACAACTCTCCCTAGGGAAAACTCACCAGAGGATAGGTTCAGACTTACAAAATTGGTTACAGGTGAAGGGTTTAACTTTGGCTCATTTAAATATGTGCAGTCTGCTCCCAAAGAAGCATGAATTGGAAACCTGACTGCATATTTATAGCCCGGACATCCTGGCACATAGCGAGTCATGATTAACTGCAAAGATGGAAGGAAATTTAATAAAAATTAAAGATTACAATTTAATTTTTTAGAAATACAGAAACATAGAAAAAAAAGATGACAGAAGGAGATCGAGGGTCCATCTAGTCTGCCCATGAGTTCCTTGGACCTTCTCAGATCCCAGGACCTAACCCCCTTTCTGCCTAATGCCTCCTACTGCTCCTGTGGCTTTTGATCATGCTTTAGCCTTGTCCCACCCCAGCTTGCATGATGCCACGGACTTTGCTTCCACTACCTCAGCTGGCAGTTTATTCCATGGCTCCATGACTCTTTCTGTAAACTAGTGTTTCCTAAGTTCCCTCTTGAAGCTCCCCTCCAACTTCCACTCATGCCCTCTAGTGTTAGAGTAGGAGACTGTTGAACAGGTCCGAGGATGGCACCTTATTTATTCCTCTCAGGAATCTGTATGTTTCAATCATATCTACCCTCTCCCTCCAAGTCTCCAGTGAGAACATATTTAACACTTCGAGATGCTCCTCATACGAGTGCCCTTTAAGGCCGTGGATCATTTTGGTTACTCTTCTCTGAACAGTCTCCAACCTGTTTATATTCTTTTTCAGATGTTGACTCCAGGAATTAAAGGAGGAGCTGGCAGCACCCTTGGCAAGGCTGTTTAACTTTTCCCTGGACACGGAACGGGTGCCGAGGGACTGGAGGAGGGCAGACATGGTACCACTCCACAAGAGTGGCAGCAGCAATGAGGCAGAAAACCATTATCCGGTCAGTCTCACCTCAGTGGTGGGTAAGGTGATGGAAGCACTCTTAAAGAAAAGGGTGGTCAGATACCTTGCTGATAATGGACTGCAGGATGACAAGCAACATGACTTCACTGCAGGGAGGTCGTGCCAGATGAACTTCATTGAGTTTTTCAATTGGGTGACAAGGGTGGTGGAGCAGGGAGGAGTGGTGGACGTGGCCTACCTGGACTTTAGGAAGGCCTTTGACTCTGTCCCTCACAGAAGGCTGATTAATAAGTTAGAAAGTTTGGGGGTTGGGACCAAAAATAATGAGGTGGGTAGAAAACTGGCTGAGGGACAGGAGCCAGAAGGTGGTGGTGAATGGTGTGCATTCCAGGGAGCAAAGGGTGACAAGCGGGGTGCCCCAAGGGTCAGTGCTAGGGACCATACTTTTTAATATCTATATCAGTGATATAGGGAAGGGACTAGAAGGGAAGGGAAGGTGTGCCTGTTTGCAGATGATATTAAGATCTGCAGTAGGGTGGACATCACAGCTGGGGTGAAGGCAATGAGGGGGGGCCTAAAGAGGCTGGATGGGTGGTCAGAAGCATGGCAGCTGAGGTTTAATGCAAAACAATGCACTGTGATGCACATGAGATATAATAACCCGCAAGCCAGCTACATTCTGGAGAGGAGGAAATAAAGGCGACCAGGCAGGAGAGGGATCTGGGGTTCTAATTTCAGATAACCTCAAGGTAGGGAATCAATGCAGCAAAGCAGTGGGCAGGGCAAATGGAATGCTGGCATGCATTGGGAGGGGTAAAAGAAGGAGGTACTGATGCCCTTCTATAGGTCCATGGTGAGGCCTCACCTGGAGTATGATGTACAGTTCTGGAGGACCCACCTGAAGAAGGATATTGATCGGATGGAAAGGGTCCAGAGAAGGGCAACAAGGATGGTGCTGGGCATACATCAGATGCCTATGAAAAGAGGCTGAAGGAGCTGGACTTGTACTCGCTGGAGACTCAGAGGGAGAGGGTGGACATGATAGAAACATTCAAGTACGTGAAAGGGATACATAAAGTGGGAGAAGGGAGTCTATTCACATGGAAAAGAATTACTAGAACAAGAGGTCATAGTCTGAGGCTGGAGGGGAGAAGATCCAGGGGCAGTACATGGGTGCATTATTTCACTGAAAGGGTGGTGGACCCCTGGAACAGTCTACCGGAGGAGGTGGTGGGAGCAGAAATCATAGAGAGATTCAAAAGGGCATGGGACAGATATAAAGGATTGGCTGGAGGACGGTGTGAGGTGTATCTGAATGGGGGGGAGCATCGGGGAAGACTCGATGGGCAATAGTGTCCTTATCTACTCACAGTCTTCTATGAGTCTATGTTTCTATGAAAACTGGACACAGTACTTCAGATGGGGTCTTACCAGGGACCTGTAGAGTGGCAGTATTACTTCCTTCCTCCTGCTATTGAATCCCCTCCCGATGCACTTCAGTGTATTGTTGGCCTTGCTATAAGCTTTATTGCACTGGCTTGTGTGTTTAAGGGTGCTGCTTATGATGACACCTACTGTAGGTCCAGTTCTTCCTGCATGGCACTGAGCTGAACTCTACTGAGGTGGTACTCTGTCCTTAGGTTCCCTTTACCCAAATGCATCACCTAATATTTCTTTGCATTGAACTTCAGCTGCATGTTGAACGATCATCTTTCCAGCCTCTGTAGGTCTTTTCGTAGGTCCTTAACTGCCTCCTTGCTGTCAACCCTTTCTCCTAGTTTGGTATCATCCACGAATAGGGCAATTTTGCCCTGAATACCTATGCCCATGTCACTGATAAAGGCATTAAACAGGACTGGCCCCAACACTGAGATGTGGGGCACACCGCTAGTGACCATGCCTTCATCAGACCTCACCCCGTTGACCACTACTCTCTGTTTTCTTTCTCTAAGTCAATTACCTATGCAACTGACTATGCACTTGGCTGCATCCAAGTCCTCCAACTTTTCCAGCAGGCAGTTGTGTGGCACTGAATCAAAGGCCTTACTGAAATTGAAGTAGAAGAGGTCTACTGGGTGGCCTCTGTCTAGTTCCCTAGTGACCCAGTCAAAAAATTTGATTAGGTTTGTTTGGCATGACCTCTCACCATGAACCCACATTCCCCGTCATCCTGCAGACTGATCTTATCTAGGTACTCCACCAAGTCTTGTTTTATTAAGATTTCTATCAGTTTCCCCACTACCAACGTAAGGCTGACTGGTCAGTAGTTGTCTGCTTCCTCCCAACTCCCTCCCTCCCTTGTGGAGAGGTACCACATCAGCTGTTCTCCAGTCTCCTGGCACTTCCCCCATCTGAAGTGATCTGCTGAATAAATATGCTAAGGGAACTGTCAATTCACTTGCTAGCTCCTTTAGCACCCTTGGGTGTATTCCATCAGGCCTTGATGACTTGTCTTCCCTGAGTTGATCCAGGGCCTCCCTAACCCTACTGTTGGCGATTGATGGTGCTTCCATTTGTGGAACACCTTTGTCAGCAGCATTGATGCCACTGTCTGGTACTGGGCCTTTGTGTTCCTCTGTAAACACGGAGCAAAAAAAGTTGTTCAGAACAGTGGCCTTCTGCCTATCCTCCACTACTCTGTCACTGTTTTTGAGTCTAACTATTCCTTCCCTTTTCTTTCTTTTTTCTTGTATATGTCGAAAAAAAAAAGTGCTTGCTCCCTTCTTTAACCCCTTCTATAAGCCGAAGCTCCGTTGTGGCCTTAGCTGATTTCACCATACTCTTTGCTTCTTTATTCTTCTGAACATAGGCTTCCAATGCGCTGTCTTCCTGAGTTCTTTTATAGTTCCAATAAGCTTCCTTTTTGGTTCTGATTGTGATCCTTACCTGGTTACTGAACCATATTGTTTTTTTGTGTTTGTTCAAGAGACGTCACAGGTAAAAGGAGTGGAGGGTGGATTATTGATATAAAAAAAATTCCATTGTTGTGTGAATATTTTAGATATTTCAACTGTCCTCAGGATGTGAAAGTTTATTTCTTGAAGTGACTTGGGGAAATCCTAAAACATTGAGTGTGGGTTGTTTTTACATCCCCACTAAGATAAAATTATCGGGTTAGAGGAAATAGTAAACGTATTATGGAACTTCAAAACCAGGAAATTGTACTATTAGGAGACGTGAATTTAAACTGGACGGGGCCTGAAAACAGCAAGTTTTAAGAAAGTTCTTCAAAAAGCGAACCTTGTGCATGTGATAAATGAGGTAACAAGAAAAAACAAGGCTGGCACGGACTCACTGATTGACTGGGTTTTGGTCAATAATATTAGGAATGTATTGTGCTCAGGAATGATGCCTGATTTAAATCTGTGACCACACGCTGATCTATTGTGCCTTGAGCAATAGAAGACTTGGAGGGCAGGGAAGGATTACATGTGCTAGAAAAGTTACTGAAGAGACCTTACAAAAGATTAAGACAGACTTTAGTCTGGTGAATGAGGATGTGTTAAATAGTTTTAGTAATAATCAATAGGACATTAGAATGTTTCCTAGAAATATACAATAAAGTAGTTAATAAACATACACCCTTAAAGAAGAAAAGGATACAAAGTGCAACAACTAACTGGATACGTAAGGTTATAATTGATGCTGTAAAGGTAGGGATACTGCTTGGGTATAATATAGGCATACAAACAAAAAAGAGAACTGGATTGCTGCCTATAGGGAGTTGAGGAATAATAGAAGAGATCAGTAAAAAAAGTAAAAGATTACTACAAAAAAGAACAGGCTACTAATTTCTCCAACAAAACAATCATTTTGGGAGGGGGTAAATAACCTATTAAATCTCAAAAAATAAACTGCATACATTGAACTGAGTTCGCTTTCTCTAGATGGGGCTGCAGGGTGGAAGAAATTGTCATGTTGCCAAGTTGGGATCTATTCTATACTCGTTATTAGTTATTGTACTGCATATGTTCCAGAGAGTTTGGCATTGTCCTATATTGGTGCATTTTTTTTTTATCACCACTCAATTTGAGAAAAAAATAGAAAACGAATGAGCAGCAGGAAAATGTGGTGGTGTTGTTCAAACTAGAGACCAAAGAATAATGCGCAGCAGATAGCACCCACCACAGTGAACGGACACAGAGCTACAAATCTACAAAATTTCATGCCCAGGATGAATTGTTCTACCGTACTTGGCCACATATAATACAGATGCAAACCTTTTCTGCTGAAGCTGCCACCTTTATCAGGACCCGTCTTGTTTCTCACCTCAGACATACCAGGTCCATATGGGCCCCATCACATTCTGCTGTGCAAGTCCTAATACATAAAATGGCCTTACCTCTAACCAGTACCAATGGGACTTTGGCCAGAACACTCCTCCCCTTGGGTCAGCTACAAGTTGTAGTTCTTCCCATAATCTTCCAGTCCTAACTCCATCCGAGTGAGATAGAGTAACTGTTACCCCACTTTAGAGCTAATATTCCAAGCTAACAGGTTACATTTAACAACTGCCCCAAGCACTGGATGACAAGGCCTATCAAGGTTACACAGATCTTTTATTACCCCTATATGCCCAAAGCTGTTGCACACATCCCAGCATGCCTACCCTTTGGGATGCCATCTGGGGCTAATTTTTCACTCTCTTGGAAAGCCTAACAATAACAGGATAATTTTGTCAGGCTTCCTTTACCATGTCCTCAACTCTAGCTCTTAAAGGGAGAACTTACTTGAGCCTCCCAGGGCACAAACATGTACCTGGTGGACCATGCTTGGCACGCATGTGTGACTCCTACAATTAGAGCAACTCGATGACTGCAACAGGAGGATTTCTCCTTAACTCTCCTTTGGCTTCATCTCATGGTCTAGGATGCATTGCTCCACTGCCAAGAAACCTGGAGTGAGTTCTTGTGGGCCACTGGGTGAATGCTTTGAGGGGAGACCTCTACTTTGCCACTGTAACTGTCTCTGAGCTGTGAGAATGTAGACCCTCTGGACTCACATTTATCTGTTCCCTTTACTCTTGTCTGTCTGTCTCTCTTTATGGAGATCACTTCTGTTCTGTCCGCTGAAACTAAAACAGCACCTGAGAAGGTCATTAAATCAGTGCCATGGTAAACTGCCTTGTCAGAGAGAACAAATCACTGTGTACAAGGTTAGAGCAGCTCAAAAATACTACTCAAGCTTTTAATATTCAATTAGTTTGGTGTGTCAGAAAGTTTGGCAGAGACAGGCATTGTGCTTTTGGTAGAGAATCTCCTTTCTTCACTGTTTCACTTGTCTAAAATGAAACTACAGCAGCCTTATCGAATAATGCCAGTGAAATGCCCAGATGACCCAGACATTCCCCACACTATACTGATCATCCTGGATGGTTTGCATACTAGGGGCGCTAACTAAAGGGTCAGCTTTTACTACCAGAGGGCCAACAAATTTACTTTTTTCTCCGATTCAGTTTAGCTACGTGTCAATGGTGTTGCAGTTTTGATGCTGTTTGAGAAGGATTGAGGAACCTTGGTATTGCACATAAGCAGTTGCCAGAAAAACTTAAAATTGTCAACACTGGAAAGGTATATATGTATGGAGACCTGGTAGAGGCTTGGAACTATTTGGAATGTATCAAGACTGACTTTGCCACCACAGAGAATCAATTACACTTGGAGAAAGATGGTGAGTGAGTCTTGGAATAGTTTGATACATTTTCTACGTGACGCAGGAACTGTCAGTTGGAGCCAGGACTTGGACTAATCTTTAGACTGTATTTTGAATTACAAACTACAGACCTATGCAGTACCTGTTACTTGAATTACACTAAGAGGGGGAGGTTGGTTGTGGAGTTGAAACAGGGCACACTACTAATTTAAACTGCATAATCTCACCTCTGCATTCTCCTTGGAGAATAGTGGCATCTGCACAGCAGGAATCAGTAGGGATCATTATTTGCTAATCACTGCTGCCTGATCGTAAGTGTGGCACCAGAGGGTCTGTTACTGCTAGTTTACATCTCCACATAGTTTTCCAACCCTGTAAATGCCTTAGTAGTATTTTCTAAACCCGCTGAATATTTTTAAGAGAGGTTAACAGTGATACTTGCTAGGTCTTTGCTTTTTAATTAAGAAGTTTTCTCACTCAACGGCTGTTGTTATCATGTCTGGTGGGGAAAGGGGGTTCTCTCTGTTCACATTTATTGTTATTATTTATTTTTTTGTTGACTGGAAAAGGAGGACTAGACAATTCTGCTTATTTTCAGCCTCAGCCCGGGGGAGGGGGGAGATACAGATGGTAAGCAACTAAAGCTGAACCAGATTAATCTGTTGGTGGTACTTTTAGTGAATGGGGGAAATTTGGTCAGAACACTGGGGAAATTGCCAAACTCTTTTAGAAAAGTGCCATGGGCTCTTTAATGTCCACCTGAACAACCACCCAAACAGGCAGACAGAACCTCAGTTTAATATCTCATCCAAAAGACGGAACCTCAGGAGTGCAGCATCCTGCCTCATGATGCATTACAGTGTCAGTATTGGCCCCCTGGTGTGGGGTTTGAACCCACAACCTTCTGATCTTCTGGCCTCCTAGGTGAGTGTGCAACCTGCTGAGCCACTGACACCGCATTTATCGGGATATTTGTATTTTTTTCCAAACTTGTATGATATTAACTTTATTATGGTTACTGTATTTGCATACTGTTTAAACATATTTGTTCTTACAATTTAGGATACTAAAACATGGTTTTTGGGAGCTTCCTGAAACCTGTACTGTAATTAAATAAGATTTAAGATTTACAGCCACATGGGTCAAACCATGCCACTGGCTGGCATTTATTGCAAAGGACTACATCTCCAGGACTATTATTGCAAGTCACCCATGAGCTTGCTGTGCTTAGCCAAAACTGAGATAATGCTTCATGGGGGATACTAGTGCTTTTTTACTGTTCGAATATCCCTTCATATGTGTATCACATGAAGAACAGTCATATGCTACTGTAAGATTTCTAAATGGTTTTATTAAAGAGCCAGTGACACGTTCAGGTGAACTTTAACAAAATGTAGTATATAGACACAGAAGAGCTTGTATTTCCCACTAGTTCAGTATTTCTCCTCCCCATTATTTATTACTGGAGTCATTTGCATGAAAACAGGATTTCTGCTCCTGAAGAGTTTGTCTATTCTTGCTGCTTTCTCCCTACCTGAAGTCATAGAACACTGCTTGTGATCTCACAGTTACTCCCATGCAACAGACTGTGATGTCACAACAGAGGATTACGACTTGGAGTAGGGAATAAGCTATAGAGGCAGATGAACTCAAAATAAACTCTAAGGGACAACAATCATATATTCATACACATTTCTTTAGTAATAAATTATGGGGAGGAGAAATATATAAAATATAAATGGAATGCAAACAAAACTGTACCTAATTGCTATGCTTGTTTTTTTAAGTTTTCTTTGAGGCATCGGTAGCTCTTTAAGTACTGTACTTGGATTCCTGCAATTCCAGTGCTTTGTTCATTTGAAAAAAAAATTGAATAAACATAAATTTAGAAAAAAATCATCCAGTAGGTGGCATGCTGTGCAAAGCCTGGACCATGGATATTATGTGTTCACCCAGCACAATCTAATTGAGATGCAGCATATCGTATCCTGCTTCAACCCATTTATGGCTGGGTAGATTGAAGCAGTGGGAGGCTATGTGATACGTTCAGGGTCACACAGTGAGTCAGTGACTCTGGTTGGGATTTAAGCCTACTCTTTTGATTCACAGTTCTGTGCTCTAACCACATGCTACAATACCACCCACATTAAGTTTTGCTGCTCCAAAAGTCTAAGAAAAACTAATCACTGCAAGTTTAATTAAGCAATAAAGCATAACGAGGGTATAGGTTAATGGTCTGTTGAATACCGTCTGGGGATGTAATGTGGCATGAGGCATAGCCTCCTGCTAAATGCTCCTAGAGGGTCACTGACTAGTGACTAACCCCTGATAAAGTCTTATAGCTATTACAGTAATTTTTTTTATTAGTGGTAAATAGTGTTGTACCTTGTTTAGAATGTTATTAGGCACTACATGTATGTTAACAAAATATTAACATAAGACATACAGAATGCTTACAGTCCTGAGATGCTGTCTTTTGTATGAGACATTAAACCGAGGTCCGATCTGCCTCATCTGGTGGTTGTTCTGATAGACATTAAAGATCCCATGGCACTTCTTGAAAAGAATAGGGAATTTTTATTTAAACGCAAAACCAATCATACAAAGAAAACAACAAAACAAACTGAAAAAGACACAAAAAAGAAATACACACACACAAAATTCCAGTGTACTCATATGTGAAAACAATAATACTAAAATTTCAAAGGAATAAAACCAAAGTTGCTCCAACCAGATAAAAAACTAGGGGAAAAAAACAAGAAGAAGAAACAAAAGGATTAAAAAAAGGAAATTAAAGTAGACCCTTATATCATTCATTAATAACATAAGAATGACAAGATCAGTTTATGTCCAGTTGATTAACTGTCACAAAAAGATACAGATTCCAAATTTTTTTTCCGTCTAGACTGAAACATAGAAATATAGCATTTGATGGCAGATAAGGACCGCTTGGCCCACCTAGTATGCCCATTTCCCTACCTAATGGATAAGCTGCAGATCCTAGTTAACCAACAGCCTACTTCCTCCTACCCCACCACTAGAATTGTCTTATGTCTGTCCCATGCATTCTTTTAATTCCTCCGCTGTTTTTGACTTCACAACCTCCTCAGGAAGGCTGTTCCATGCATTTACAACCATCTCTGTGAAAAAATATTTCCTCACATTACCTCTGAGCTGTCCCCCGTCTATCTTCAAATTGTGCCCCCTTGTTCTTGCACATCTCTTTTTCTGAAAGATACTACCATCTTGGACTCTGTTGATTCCCTTGATGTACTTGAAAGTTTCTATCATGTCCCCCCCTCCCTCCTTTTCTCAAGGGTATACATATTGAGCTCCTTTAATCTCTCTTCGTATGGCTTCTGGTGCACACCCTGCACCATTTTAGTTGCCCTCCTCTGGACAGCTTCCACTCTGTCTATGTCATTGCGGAGATGGGGTCTCCAGAATTGTATGCAGTACATGGGGTCTCACCAACTGTCTGTACAGAGGGATAACAACTTCCTGTTTTCTACTGGTGATGCCTCTCCCTATGCATCCCATCATCCCACTAGCCCTCCTTACTGCCTTCTCACATTGCTTTCCCTCCTTTAGGTCATCTGATATAACTACTCCCAGGTCTCTTTCCATTTTCCACCTTCCTAATTGTAGATTCCGCTATTCTTTCTATGGACATATATGAAGATTCTACCTGTTGCAACATGTATTGACACCATGACTGCCACAAATAAAATTTAAGGCAGGCAAAGATCATGGTCAGTGTGCTTTTGTTGAATTTCCTGCACTGTAGAGGACAGTCACCTAAAACAAGGGTGCTATATGTAAGACGACCTAACCAGGAGAGTTCCCATCTATTAGTCAGCAAGGGCCAAAACCATGCCACAAGAGGACAATCCAAATAAAAATGTTCCATTGTTTCAAGCTGTTTAACTATAGCAACTGAACCAAAGAGTGTCTCACATTTTTTGAGGGATGTTCTTATCTTTTAAATGTGCAAGAACCAAAGGCATCTTAGAGGGAGGGCAAAGTGTTAATTCTGGAGTCTGAGGAAACAATGAAGACATCGCCTCTTAATATAATTGTGCCCTTGTTAAATCACATGTCATTTGTGTTGAAATTTTCAAGGAAAAAGTCTTCGAGAGCAGGTACTGAATAATGTGGTACCTGAAACATCTGCACATTTCTCGGAGAAATCTCCTCCCACCCTAAAAAAAATTTACCCAAGCCCTGTAAGAACCATCAATGCCAATGTTTAGATTCCTCTGCAAATCCAACTTTAAGGAGGATTAAAAAAGAGGGCAGAAAAAAAAAAACATCGGGCTGATCATGTTGAGCCCCCCTCTTTTGAGCTGGCAAATATGTACAATCCTGTTTTATTAGGTTTAACCAGCTACTCAAGACCAACTTAAAGAAAACATTCGTGATTTTAGCTATTAAGAAATGAGGTGGAGGATAAACACAACAAAGTTACAGTATATAAAAATAGGCAAAAAAAATGTCTTAGCTACCTGAACTGTTTCCTGCTGAGAAAATCTCCAGGTCATCCAAACCGTTACTTCAGCCTTGCCCACATTTAACTTCTCTTCCCAGTTAAGGAGAGGTAAATTACCCGAGCTGAATTTAACTCCCAAAACTTGCATAGGGCTGGCTGAAAGCCTGATCTCTTCCAAGCTAGGGACATCAAACGGCACTAGGCCTAGTTTCAGCCCTATACATTTGTCCATATTTACTTTAGCTCTGGGTAATTCGGAAAATTGCCTCAGAATTTGAATGGCTTGAAGACCTGAATAAATGTCCAATAAAAACAAGGAGACATCATCTGCATATGTTATAATCTAAATACTGTACATTCCATCGATAATGGAGGGGAAATACCTACCACTTTATGGTCCCATACCATTCTTTTTATGAGAGGATCCAAAGAAAAAACATAAAGCAGAGGACTCAAGGGACAACCCTCTCTTACCCCAACTGTAATACAAGATGCCCATCCCGACCTCCCGTTCATGATGGGAATGACTTGAGCCTCATTATATAAGTCTGATCCAAGCAATGAAATGCTTTGGTAAGCCATATTACTGAAACACAGAAAACAGGTGTGCATGAGATACCTTGTGAAAGGCTTTTTCAAAATCAAGCAATGGGAAAAAAACTTTAACCATATTTGAATTTGCCAGTTCAATATCATCCCACACTAGGTAAAGCTTTTCATGTATAAAAAGTTTGTAGAGGGCTTATCAGTTCCTGTGCCTCCTCCTGCAATCTAGAACTAAGTAGTTTTGATAGAATTTTGAAATCTGAATTTAACCGGCTAACTGGTCTCGAGTTATATAGAGAAGCCCTGTCTCCTTTCTTTAAACACAAATATAAGCAAGGCTGTCTCAAAGGTGAAAGAGGAACTAAAAGAACTCAACTTAAACTGAAAACTTGTTGCAAAAAAATAGGCAAGCACATCGATAGAGGTTTCATAAAATTCATTGGGAATTCCAGCTATCCCAGGGGAGGAACAAGATTTTAGATTTTCTATAATTTTTTATCTCAATTACTGACACTGTATGTAATATAGCCTTAGCAGTTTGCTCCAAAATACTGGGGTTGTTAGCTCCTTCCTATAAATAAAAACATTTTCCAAGCAGTCCTCAAGCTACAAATGCACATTAAAAGTGTTCTGAACATGTGACTCCACTATGGATAGCATGCTTGCAGAGTCAGAAACCAGTTTTCCACGTGGTGTTGCTAATTTTGAGAATTTCATATGATCTACCTTATTCTTACAGGCCACAAAGGCATCTCCAAAGTGTGTGTCTGTGTGTCTGCCAGATTTACCAATTGCATATTTAGAGAAACAGCTTGTTTATATTTATTTATTTATTTTATTTTTATTAATTGAAATTTTTCACCAGGAGGGCACACTGAACAACAAGTTGCTCATCTCCTGGTGCGACCTGGAGGAGAGGTTTACATGAGGATGAACACAGAGAAGTATACAATTTATGGGTGGAAGAACAGTTACAAATTGGTATCCCATGATAATCGCGACTCTACAATGGCAACTGTAAAAATCGTGATGCAATGACAGCTACCTAAACAGCAGCGACAGGAAAGAACAGCGCAAATACATGAAGCGCGACAAACCCTGCCACATACTGAACTACATGAGCGACTACTCAGCAATAGCGACTCATCAACTAGTGTGCTCAACAAGTAAACAAGTAAAACTTTACTCACTTCACGCCAAACCTCAACACATCATAGAATTCCTTTTAGAGCAGTCCTCCTCATTGTGCCAAAGGATGCCAGGGGTTGAAATTGAGACCTGAACTTCAGGCTGAAGCTACTAGCTGCAAAAATCCATCTTACTAATAAGTATAAGGGAGCTGTGGAATTGAGGGCTGAGATCTGCAACCTCGTTCATGAACGAGTGTACCCACGGCTCGGTGCCATTCCTGCTCGTGGACGCGCGCTGCACGGATTTTAAATAAACCATTCCTAATACAGATTACAAAGAATCATACATCTGTTTTCTTGATGTAATTTGAAAATGAAATGCCACCACTGCTTTGCATACTGACAGTGCTTCCACATGCTCACTCTCGATGACACAGCAGCCAGCTGTTAAAAAAAAAAAAAACTAATCCTGCTGACTGTAAATGAGACAAAGCAAACTGATATTAAACAAATGGAAAAAAAATGTCTTTAAATGTTTCTCTAGTGACTGCATGTGTTGCAGACACAGAAATCCCACCCTTCTATAGTGATTTTTCCATTAACAAGCTACATTCCACTACAAAAACAGGGACTACTTTTTCTTGTATTCTACTAATATAAAATGTTTCACTCACTCTATGTCCATTTTTTGTGATTTTTTTTATATTAACTTCTTTACAGTGAAGCCCATTTTATAAGTGCAATAACACACTCTGAGGTGTGGGTTATCTCCTGATAAAGCATGCCCATGTGCGCAAATACTGGCGCCCGTCTCTAACAATGCACCTGGGCATGCTCTTATCAAGAGATAACCCACACCTCGTCGTGTGTTATTGCTTGCGTGTGTTTTACTACAGCATCCTTAGGAATAAAGATAACAGGGATCTTGCTGCACAGTTATATGACTCAACCATAGCCTTGAGTCAAGAACTAAGAAATACATGGTTAGAGAGTGAATGGGACTAAAGGATTGCGCAACTTTAAGTTTTAGCAAAGGTTTTGTTTGTAACCCTAAGAAAATGTATAATTTTGAGGGAAGGTTGTAATAGTTTGTTTTATGTGGACAACTGTGCAAGGTTAAGCATTTGATGCTGTATGCTGCTGTAGTCAAAGGAAAGTGAATAAAGCTGAGTATTAGAAAAAAGAAAAGAAAAGGAACTGCTAAAGTAGGTGTTGCCTTCCATGGGATATAACACCCTAGGTGCATCAGAAGAATTGTCTCTTTGTACCATGTTTTTCAAGGCATTGATATCACAATATACTTTTCCCCCCGATTTCCTGTTATGTAGGCTGTCCAATTGAAAATTAAAGTCCCCTCCTAAAATCACACTCCTTCCAGTGTGACGATAAGATGTGATGGCATCCAATAAATCAAAGCAGGCTGATTTCACTTGCAGTGCATACACCTTCACCACCGGAAGGATTCAGATTGAAAGCATATATCTAAAATCAAGGTTCTACCAGGACACACATCAACTGATCTGGAAATCGTAAAGTGGGCACCTCTAAACAAAATGCCAACACCATGTGTGTTGTCCCCCCAAAGGTTCAATAAGAAGGACCCCAAACCCATGCCTGTTTGGCCTGGGATACTTTTAAAGGGAGCATAGCCTCATTTCCTGCAAAAACAATTACGTCACAATTTGAATGGTGTAGAAATTAAATTATGAACTGAGGATCATAAATAGAGGAATCTGATTGGCCCAGAGCTCTTGGAAGCCATGATGATATTGGGCTACATCATCACGGCTTCAAAAAAGTTCCAGTGCCTCCAGCCTCCTTGCTCTCTACTGTCTGAGAACTACTTTTTCAAAATGTACTCCTACAGCTCCCACAAACTCATTCATAAAATGTTTTAAAACCTGTTTATTTAATTTTTTTATTTATAAAACTTGAAACTCAGTTCATAATAGCAATAAGTCACTCCAGGGTGTGGTATATCATGGGATATCGTCACTTCTTGGGTGGTTGGACACACTCGGCCTGCAGCCTTGTGCCCAACCACCCGAGGCGTGACGATATCCCATGATATACCACACCCTGTCATGCCTTATTGCTTAAATATAGCACCCCTTTTCCTAATATTCTGGATGCTACACTTATAAACTGAGGCTATTTGTAAGGACTCCATTATAAAACAGATGTAAGGAATGCTTAGATCACAAAACAAAAAAAAAAACATGCATTTTTTCGTAGATTTCCCTGTTTTTCTTCTGGGTTTGCTGAATGTTGAAATGGGATCCTCTTTTGTGTAGGAAGAAGCTAAGGTGTGGGAGGAGCTGGAACACCTGGAATTGGTGGAAGTGTCTGAGTCCATGTCTCCAGTATCAGTCTTCCCATCCTTTCTGGGGTCTTCAGGACATCACGTTTATTCTGCAGAGGCCTTTCATACTGAGGCTCTAGTCTGCTTACTGGTGACCACCATCATACCATCTGGGAGGGTCATAGACTGTTGTTCCCCATCAATAGAGGAGGTAGTGACTGGGGTGACTTTAGGGTTTACCAATGGTTATGTTACTGCTGAGTCATAATCTCTGGATTTTTCTGGAATGAAAGAATCTTTTTGTCTTGAAACGTCACACAGCATCCATTGTGGGGGGTTCGGCAGGAGGGATCTTGAGATTAGATCATCTTTCATGTTGTCATCCTGAGTGCTCCTGTTGGGATGTGCAGGGGTGTCATGTTGGGCTTTCTTAAGAATAGCGTTCTTATAGTATCCATCAGACCTATTCCTGGAGGCCCAGGGATAGTTGTGGAAGGAAAGCATTTCTTCTCACATAAGTTGCATTAAAAAATACTTATGCGCATCCTGCTTCTATAACCAAACCTGCAACAAACCCACACGGCAGCTGGTCGCAGATGTTGCTCAAATGTGTCTTGGCACCGCATTTGTGACAGACTTTAGGCTGCCCTACATAAAAGCAGACCCCTCTGTCCCTGCCCAGGAAAAACTACTGGGCAAATGCTCCACACCCAAATTAGATTGCTTTAGTTTAACTCAGAACTGCCAACCTCCCAGTCCAGATATTTTCACTATTGATTATGGGGTCTGGAGAGAACATTGTCACACCATTCACGTAACCAGAAATGAATGTTATTAACATGGACCCCCTCATTCCAGAAAAGGACAGTCACTGTTTTAGTTAATGGCTTAGTCAAGGGGATTGCAATAAAAGGGGCCTATAGTGATGAAAACTTCAATTGCTGGTTCCTATTCCAGAACCTTTCCAGAGATTGTGTGGCATAAAAACTAGCAGCAAAAACATTCCCCCCCAGAGATGTGAATAAGAGCATAGATTTCTGATGTGAAGAACAGCATAGAGTCATTAAGGAGTTTACGGGCAACGTAAACCCTATCTAGATGTTCCTCCAACCCTTCTTTATATTTTAACCTGGTCGGCCCTGAATTCTGCCTCCTGGAGCCTGCATTTAAAGAATCAGGTTCAGTGTCTGAAATTGTTCCCCCCGTGTTTTCCTGACTGCATGGGGTCTCATTGCTGTTAGTGGTAGTAGTAGTAGTGCCAGTCTGTGTGATCTCTGTATGGGGCAGAGCTGCAGGAGCCTCCTCCATGGTGAGTGCCCCCTGACATGCACTGTATCTGAGCCATTACCAACACTGTTAGATTCAAGAGTGCCTGCAGAGTAGTCAGTGGTGTGCAGTGCTCTATCGCCTTTTATTTCCTCCAGCCCATCATTTGTGGTCACAGTTCATTCAATACTCCCAACTCCCTGCTCAGGGGCCTCCTCCATGCCATCCGTTGGTAACATACCTTTAGCTTCTGGCACTGGGCTTGCAATATCAAGCTTCTTAGGTATGTCAGCAGCCGAGACAGTAGCATGATCCTTCCCAGCACTAGACAAAATCCCCTGCTGCTCTGGACTGCTCCTCTTTTAGCAGCCATGATTCCCCTGTCAGCTACAGCAACAGCTGTCAGCTCAGAAATCTGCGCAGCCCTCTCCAGCCCTGTTCCCAGCCCAAGGGCTCTACCAGATGTGATTTCTCTTGCACATGGTGAGCTATCGGGGGAACAAGTATCGGAGCTACTTGATTACTAGTGTGCAGCACCAGGATGTCTCTTGAGGAGCGAATCAGTCCTGTAGCTTCTGGAGGCATATTCTCTCCCATTTCATCCAGAAACAAGTCTGAGGCCGATGAGCAGGTGTTCGGGACCGGCATCTTCTGAGAGTTATAGGAGGGCTGAATATCCCACTCCAGCTCAGAAACCCATTTTCCTGCAGAGTCCTGCATCCGTCCAGATCCGTTTAATGCTTTTTCTGGAGACCATGATGATTCTTTCGTTGAAGGGCCAGGGAGATAAAAGGCCTGTGCCAGTCGGTGTCTGGCTGTCAATCTGTTTCTTTGATCTTGTGTCAGCTGATTGTCAGAGTTTGGCCCTGCAGTGCATAGCTGAGCATCAGAAATGGAAGCAGCAGTTCAAATTGGAGGAGCACCTTCAGCCCGGACAGTCTCTCAGGTAAATCAACAGCTTTATTTAGCATTCTGTGATTCAGGAAAGCTTTTCTTTTGTTGAACCTCTCTTCATCCTCAGCCATCCTCCGTAACAGATGCCTCTTATGTTCTTGAAGCTCAGTTTTGTTATGTCATCTGTATCAGTGGGTATGAAATTTAAATCCAAATCCATATCCATATCGGAGATATACCCATAACGGAGCTCAATATGTATACCCTAGAGCAAAGGGGGGAGAGAGGTGATATGATCGAAACATTCAAACACCTTAAGGGCATTAACAAGGTGAAAGAGTCTAACATGTTTCAATGTAAGAAAAACAGCAGGACAAGAGGACACAGCATGAGATTAGAGGGAGGCCGATTAAGGGTAATGTGAGGAAGTTCTTTTCACAGAAAGGGTGGTGGATGCATGGAATGGCCTACCTCAGGAAGTGATGGATATGAATACAGTGCAGGGCTTCAAACAGGCATGGGATAGCCATAAGGGAGCAATACAGATGAGCATGAATAGATAGGTCATTGACAGAGCAAAGGACGATGGCACATTTATAAGGTAGAAAAAGAAATGGGCAGACTGGATGGGTCCTGCAGTCCTTATCTGCCATCAACTTCTATGTTTCTATGTTTCTATGTTTCATCACCTTCTGAATTCATCAAACACTGTTTGTCCTGTAAGGGAACACAGACCAGGGATGAGGACCTAACTCCTGCCTAAAGCAAAACACCTTCCTCCTCCATAGAAACATAGAATCTGACAGCAGATTAGGACCACTTGGCCCACCTAGTCTGCCCATTTCCTTACTTAATGGATAAGATGCAGATCCTAGTTAACCAACAGCCTGCTTCCTTCTACCCCCCACTAGAATTGCCTTATGTCTGCCCCGTACATTCTTGAATTACCCCGCTGTTTTTGACTCCACTACCTCCTCAGGAAGGCTGTTCCATGTATCCACAACCCACTCCATGAAAAAATACTTCCTCACATTACCTCTGAGCCTTCCCCCCTTTATCTTCAAATTGTACCCCCTTGTTCTTGTACATCTCTTTTTTCTGAAAGATGCTACCCTCTTGGACTTTATTGATTCCCTTGAGGTACTTGAAAGCTTCTATCATGCCACCCTCTTCCTCCTCTCCTTGAGGGTATACATATTAAGCTCCTTTAATCTCTCTTCGTATGTCTTCTGGTGCAGACCCTGCACCATTTTGGTTGCCCTTCTCTGGACAGTCTTCATCCTGTCAATGCCCATGCGGAGATGGGGTCTCCAGAACTGAATGCAGTACTCCAGATGGGGTCTCACCAACTGTCTGTACAGAAGGATAACAACTCCCTGTTTTCTACTGGTGATGCCTCTCCCTATGCATCTCAGTATCCCACCAGCCCTCCTTACTGCCTTCTCACATTGCTGCCCACCTTAAGGTCACCTGATATGACTACCCCCAGATCCCTTTCCATTTTTGTTTTTGTTAGTATCTTACCCCCCATTGTGTACTCTTCCCTTGGGTTTTTGTTTCCCAAGTGCATTACTTTGCACTTCTTTGCATTGAATCTAAACTGCCATACATTTGACCATTCCTCCAACTTTGCCAAGTCCCTTTGCATCCTTTCCACCCCACCTTCTGTATCGACCCTGCTGCAGATCTTTGAGTCATCTGCAAAGAGACATACTTTTCCTTCCAGTCCTTCTGCAATGTCACTTATAAAGACATTACAGAGGACTGATCCCAGTATTGAACCCTGCGGTACACCACTAATAACCCCACTTTCTTCAGAGTGAACTCCGTTTACTATTACCCTTTGCGTTCTGTTTTCCAGTCAATTTTTCACACATGCTACCACTTTGGGACACACTCCAAGGCTGGCTAACTTGTATATTAATATTTTCTGTGGGACTGTGTCAAATGCCTTGCTAAAGTCTAGGCAGGCCATGTCCACAGTCCCTCCCTGATCTACTACTTTGGTCACCCAGTCAAAGAAATCCAGTAGATTCTTCTGACATGACCTTCCTGCTGTGAATCCATACTGCTTTGGGTCCTGTGCCCCACTAGCCTCTAGGAACTCAACAATTCTTTCCTTCAGAAGTGATTCCATCATTTTCCCTACCAATGAGGTCAAACTAACAGGTCAGTAGTTTCCTGCCTCTGTCTTGTTCCCACTTTTGTGAAGGGGAATCACATCCACCCTCCTCTGGTCCTCAGGTACCATACCATCCTCCCATGAATTGTTAAAAAGGTCAGTCAGTGGTGTCACTAGTTCTACCCTTAGTTCTTTTAGAATTCTTGGGTGAATCCTGTCAGGCCCCATTGCTTTGTCCACCTTCAGTTTTAAGAGTTCTTTCAGAACCCTTACTTCTGTGAATTGACTGGTATTGACCTCCCTATCCAGAGTGCTTCTATTCTTTGATTTAGGTACCTCCACCTCCTCTTCTTTTGTGAATACTGAGCAGAAGTATTTATTCAGTATCCCTGCTTTTTCACTGTCACCCTCTGCCCACCCTCCCTTCACTTTATTAAACCTTACTATCCCTCCCTTGGTCTTTCTTCCCACCTAATGTACCTATAAATGGTTTTATCCCCCTCCTTAATGGAGTTGGCTATCTTTTCCTCAGTTTGGGCCTTTACTATTCTGATTACATTCCCCACTTCCTTCTGCGTTAAGCGATACAGTTCTCTGTCCTGCTCCTTCTGTGTTTCCTCATATAGAAACATAGAATTTGATGGCAGATAAGGACCACTTGGCCCACCTAGTCTGCCCATTTTCCTACCTAACAGATAAGCTGCAGATCCTAGTTAACCAACAGCTTACTTCCTCCTACCCCCCACTAGCACTGCCTTATGTCTGTCCCATGTATTCTTGAATTCCCCCACTGTTCTTGTCTCCATGACCTCCTCAGGGAGGCTGTTCCATGCATCCACAACCCTCTCTGTGAAAAATATTCCTCCACATTACCTCTGAGCTGTCCCCCCTCTATCTTCAAATTGTGCCCCCTTGTTCTTGCACATCTCTTTTTCTGAAAGATGCCACCCTCTTGGACTTTGTTGATTCCCTTGAGGTACTTGAAAGTTTCTATCATGTCCCCTCTCTCCCTCCTTTCTTCAAGGGTATACATATTAAGCTCCTTTAGTCTTTCTTTGTATGTCTTCTGGTGCAGACCCTGCACCATTTTGGTTGTCCTCCTCTGGACAGCCTCCACTCTGTCTATGTCTTTGCGAAGATGGGGTCTCCAGAACTGCACACAGTACTCCAGATGGGGTCTCACCAACTGTCTGTACAGAGGGATAACAGCTTCCTGTTTTCTACTATTGATGCCTCTCCCTATGCATTCCAGTATCCCCCCAGCCTTCCTTACTGCCTTCTCACATTGCTTGCCCACCTTTAGGTCATCTGATATAATTACCCCCAGGTCCCTTTCCATTTTGACTGTTGTCAGTATCTCACCCCCCATTGTGTACTCTTCTTCTGGGTTTTTGTTTCCCAGGTGCATTACCTTGCACTTCTTTGCATTGAATCTGAGCTGCCATACGTTTGACTATTCCTCCAACCTTGCCAAGTCCCTTCTCATCCTTTCCACTCCATCTGTGTATCAACCCTGTTGCAGATCTTTGTGTCATCTGCAAAGAGACATACTTTTCCTTCCAGTTCCTCTGCAATGTCACTATAAAGACATTAAAAGGACTGGTCCCAGTACTGAACCTCATGTACCCTGCTAGTAACCCTCTTTCTTCACTGTGAGCTCCATTTACTACTAGCCTTTGCGTCCTGTTGTCTAGCCAATTTTTTATCCAGGCTACCGCCTTGGGACCCACTCCAAGGCTAGCTAACTTGTGTATTAATCTTCTGTGTGGGACTGTATCAAATGTCTTGCTAAAATCTAGGTAAGCCATGTCCACAGCCCCTCCCTGGTCTACTACTTTGGTCACCCAGTCAAAGAAATCTATTAGATTCGTCTGACACGACCTTCCCATTGTGAATCCATGCTGCCTTGGGTCCTGTGCCCCACTGGCCTCTAGGTACTCAACAATTCTTTCTTTCAGAAGTGATTCCATCATTTCCCCTACCACTGAGGTCAAACTAACTGGTCTGTAGTTTCCTGCCTCTGTCCTGCTCCCACTTTTGTGAAGAGGAATCACATCGCCTCTTCTCCAGTCCTCAGGTACCACCCCATCCTCCCATGATTTGTTAAAGAGAGTAGTCAGTGTGTCACTAGTTCTACCCTTAGTTCTTTTAGAATTCTTGGGTGAATCCCATCAGACCCCATTGCTTTGTCCACCTTCAATTTTATTAGTTCTTTCAGAACCCTTTCTTCTGTAAATGGACTAGTATCGACCCCATCTTCAAAGTGTTTCTCTTGTTTGGTTTAGGTACCTCCCCCTCCTCTTCCTTTGTGAATACTGAGCAGAAATATTTGTTCAGTATCCCTGCTTTTTCACTGTCACCCTCTACCCACATTCCCTCCCCTTTATTAAGCCTCAGTATCCCTCCTTTGGTCTTTCTTTGCTCCCTAATGTACCTATAAAAGGTCTTATCCCCCTTCTTAACAGAGTTGGCTATCCTTTCCTCGGTTTTGGCCTTTTCTATTCTGACTGCCTTCCCAGCCTCTTTCTGCTTTAACTGATAAATTTCTCTGTCCTGCTCCTTCTGTGTTTCCTTATACTTCCTGAATGCTATCCTTTTCTCCTTAACCTTCCCTGCCACCTCTTTTGAGAACCATAGCGTTTTTTTCCTTCGTTGTGTTTTGTTGATTTGCTTTACACAAAGGCTTGTTGCCTCTGTGATGGCTGTTTTGATTACTCCCCATTGTTTCTCCACCCTTCCTTCTTGCCTGTTTGTTAGTGCTTTTCTGAGGCACTCTCTCATTTTCCCAAAGTCAGCCCTCCTAAAGTCCAATACTCTTGCTTTTATATGGCTTGATTGTATGGCTGTGTTTATTGTGAACCACACTGTTTGGTGGTCACTTGTTCCCAGATGGCTACCCACTTCTAAATCTGAGATTCTTTCTCCGTCCTCATTTGAGAGTACCAGGTCTAAGATTGCTCCCTCCCGAGTGGGTTCCAATACTAGCTGTCTGAGGCATGACCCCTGTAGGGCATCAAGAATGACCCTGCTCTTGGATGTGCCTGCAGCAAAGGTGCTCCAGTTAACATCTGGCATATTCAGGTTCCCCATCAACAATATCTCCCCTTTTTCTGCCATTCTAAGGAAGCCTTCTATCATTTCCTTGTCCATTCCCTCCCCCTGAGATGGGGGTCTGTATACAACCCCCATGCGGATTGTGGTGCCATTTCCTGTCTCCAGGGTGACCCAGAGTATCTCATCTGCTCCCTGTTTACTCTTCAGTTCTGTTGCTTTGATCTCTTCCTTTACATGGAAAGCTACTCCTCCTCCTCTTTTACCCTCCCTGTCCCTCCTGTAGACTGTGTATCCTGGTATGTTGACATCCCAGTCATGGTTCTCTGTGTACCATGTTTCTCTGACTGCCACAATATCCAGGCAACCCTCTTCCATCAAGGCCACTAGTTCAGGGAGCTTGTTACACAGACTACGGGCATTGGTACTCATCACCCTCCACTTTTTGATGGCCTTACCCCTTTTAGCCCCATTCCTGTCCTTACTGCCTTTGCCTTTTTTTACATTTACCTCTGTCCTGCTCCCTAATGACTTCTCTACCTTGGTGTGTACCTCACTAATTACCGTGTTTTGTGGGGGGAGGCTGGGATTTCCCTGCTCCTTTTCAGTGCTTCCCCCCTTGGCTAGTTTAAATGCTTGCCAATGAAGCATTTAAACCTCTCACCTAGGATCCTGGTTCCCCCTGGACAGATGCAGACCATTGCACCAGTATAGGTTTGCATCCCTCCAGGTAGCTCCCCAGTCCCCAGTGAAGCCAAAACCCTGAGCTCCACACCAGTTTTTCAACCATTCATTGAATTCCCTGGTGAGAAGTACCCTAGCATCACCCTTGCCATAGATAGGCAGCACCTCCGAGAAGGTTACTGAATGCGCTACTTGTCTAAGTCCCATCCCCAACTCTACAAACTCCTCTTGCACAGCTCTGATCCCATTCCTAGCCAGGTCATTTGTCCCTAGGTGGACAATGACATCCAGCTCCCTCCCTCCCTTGTGCAGCTGCTCCCACGATCCTGAGGATTCACTTCCTGTCCTTCCAAGCCATGGTGCCAGACAGGCACCTTACCTCCCTCTCCCCTTCCTCCCCCATTTCTACACCGCTAATGATTGAGTCCCCCACCAGGAGTTGTTTCCTTCCCCTGTGGGGTCTCATGCCACCCTCCTGTGGGTCTCCTTTGTGAAGGTTCCCAGCATCCTCCTTGGTCTCCACTGCAGGTGCCTCCATAGAGGAACCACTATCCACCAGAAGATTGAATGAATTGTGGAGAGGTACAGCTGAAGGGATGCAACTCTGTTCCACCACCCACTCCCTCCCTGAGCCCACCCTGGTCCAGCCTCTCCTCTTTCTTGGCAACCTCTGAGGTAGTGGCATTGGCCCTGGTGGTCCCTGGGTGGGGGAGGAGGTTTCACGAATCCTAGCCAGGTCAGCCTGGAGACGGGCAACCTCCTCCCTCAGACCAGAGAGGTGCCTGCAAAAGGGCAGCATCGCAGCCTCCAGAATGTCTCCCAGAACATTGCCTCCCCACAGCCATTGCACTGCACCACTCCTATCATGTCTTATTGTGTATCCCCACTCCTGTTTCTCTGTATGCTTACTCTTGCCTTTCCTTACAACTCTCACCCTTCCTGTTCTGGGACAGCAACTTCCTATATTCTTCAGTAGCCTCCTTCTTCCTTGCTCAGTGTCAGTCCACCAGCAGCTAGGGGGGGAGAGTGAGCTACTTTTTTCCTTTAGGGTTGACAAAACCAATGTTTCTCTATGATCCTTCCCTTCCTACTGCCAAACAGGAAGTTCCTGTTGACAGTCAAATCCAGTGGCTATAAAAGTAGAACTGGCTTAGGGTGGATGCGTGGGATGGAGGGCAATTAGTAAGAAAAAAAGGCTAGCAACAGGAAGTTGTAATTTGAGTCACCTGCTTTTATAGTGTCTAAGCCACACCCCCAATTAAGCTCTCTCTCCTCCTACTGGTTTAGCAAAGTAAACTGAAACAGTACCCTTCCCAGCACAGAACACACACTGACTTTCTTTCTTTTTTTTAAACCTAAATAAGACCCCTTCTATGTCTACTAAAGTATCTGCTTGCTTAATCTCAACAGGCACTGACTTCTGCTGAGATATAAGTGTTAAATTAATAAGAAAATGTAGCTTCTTTTAGTTAGCTGATTTCTGCTCTACAAGCAAGGCTAGCAACAGGAAGTTGTAATTTGAGTCACCTGCTTTTATAGTGTCTAAGCCACACCCTAATTAAGCTCTCTCTCTAGGGTTGCCACCTTTGGATGAGGCGAAAAACGGATCTTAAGCTCCGCCCCTAGCCCCACTCCTTTCATGACTCATCATGCATTGTTCCCCCTAGAAGTCCATTTGTTATATCAATAAAAAACAACACTTAAAGCAGCAGTTAAATAAAAATGTTACTATTGTACTGTGTCTGTTAAGGTTACTTTCCTAGGTTCTTCCTAATTATTTATTTACTTACGTATTTATTTATTGACATTGGTTAACCAGATAAACAAACAGAGATAAATGAAATCTCATTTACAGATATGATCTGGGGAGACAAGGGAAATACTGTAAATAGCATGCAATAGTATACATACTTTATATCTTTTTCTGGCTCCATTTCCTGTTCTTGTATTTATTTATTTATTTATTTATTTATTTATTTAAGAGATTCACCAGGAAGGCATGCTGAGCAGAGTACTGCTCGATTCCAGATGCGTCCTGGGGGTAGGGGGGTTACAGCAGAACAAGAACATACATTGGCAGAGTACAGCGGTAGGTGAGACGGTTCAGTACAGTTACAGGAACAGTTATAGATACTTAATCACTAAAATGTGCTACCAGACATGCGTAGGGAGCAGAAATACAAGTTAGTAATAGAATAAGTTGCTCCAAAACTGGGAGGATTATGGAGATGAGGGGAGGACTAAGGGGAGGTTACAGTTGCAGATGGTAGCGAGGTGCAGTCTGAGAAGAGCATTCAGTTGAGGAGTGCTTGAGGAATGTCTGATGTCGGCTGTCAGGGAGTTCCATAGTTTGGGCAACCTGAAGCTGAAAGCAGCCTGGCCTGACTGGGTGGATCTATGGGGATATGTAGGAGCCTAGCATCGATATTTCAAGAGCATAAGTAGGAGGAGAGAGGTGGCTAAGGAGGAAGACAGGTAGGAGGGGAGGGTATGTGACCAGAACTTGCCAGAGGTTTTAGCGCAGTGGAGCAGTCTTCTGTTATGAAGAGACGGGAGGTCCAGGGATTGGTAGAGGACACAGTGGTGGGTATTGGGAGGGAGGTTTAACGAGAAGCGGCAAAAAGAGTTAAAAAGGGGATCCAGCCTAGCTAGGGAAGTTTGGGGTGCGGTGCAGTAGACGACATCGCCGTAATCAAAGACAGGAAGGATCATTTTTTGCACTATTGCTTGTCTAGTGCGTAGAGGGATGCAGTTTTTATTCCGGTAGAGGGCTCCCAACATAGGTTGCAATTTTTTGTGTAGTGCATCGATATGCACTGAAAAGTCAAGATGCTGGTCTAGCCAGACCCCAAGATAATGATAGGAGGTGCAGGCCTCTAGTGGGGAGCTATTCAAAGTGTAGAACGTAGGAGGTGCAGGGAGTCGTGCTAATTTGGACCGGGGGCCGAAGGTGAGGGAGACTGTTTTTTTAGGGTTTAGGTGCAGCTGGTTTAAGGTGAACCAACGTTGAACGGAATCAAAATCCTTCTGTAGGCAGGCTGTCACTGCACTAGAGGATGAGCCAGAGGCGAACAGCACCGTGTCATCAGCATACATGGATAGATGTTTGTAGGCAGGCAGCAGGCAGGTCATTAAGAAAGATAGAGAACAGCAGCGGGCCGAGTACAGACCCTTGGGACACCACTGGTGACAGGAAGTGAGGTGGATCTGGCCGAGCCAATCGGACTGATTGGGACCTGTCAGCCAGGTAGGAGTAGAACCAGTCGACTGCATTTTTGACAGTCCTGCTTGGGCAAGTTTAGCCAGCAGCAAGGGATGGGAGATCTGTCAAAGCCTTCGCTAGGTCAATGAAAATGGCAGCTGTTAATTCTCCTTTATCCATTCCCGAGGATTGCATTAGTAAGATGAAGAAGGGAGGTGGTGGTGGAGTGATTTCTCCTGAAACCGCCTGGAAGGGGTAAAAAGGATATAGAATCGAGATAATGATAGAGCTGAGAGAGAACGAGTCGCCTTGAATATTTGCTAGGCAGGGAGCAGGGATATGGGACGATAGTTGATGGAGAGGAGAGGTCCCCTCCTTTAGGTAGTGGAACGACAGTGGCTTGTTTCCATGAGTTGGGGACTGCCCCAAGTTTGAAGGACAAGTTAAAGAGCAGTGCTAGTGGGTATGCTATGGCAGGTGCAGAGAGCAGAAGCATCTTGGAATCGAGGCCCGATGGGCATTTTCCCTTTGTTGGGTCAAGCGCCTGCAGTATTTTTAGTACCTGGCTAGATGAGACTGGGTGGAGGCAGAAGGTGGCTGGGGTAGGTACAGAAGGGGGGGGAGTGGACAAGGGATAGGGATGAGAGGAGCGGATGGAAGAAAACAGGGAGGAAAAGTAGGAGTTAAACTCAGAGGCAACCAGGCTAGGATCAGTAATGGAATTACCCGCAATGTTTAGAGTGGGAGTAGGGGGTTGGGCAGGTGGAGAGGAGGGATTTAATAGACTTCCAGAAATGATGGGTGGGAGAAGTTGTTGTTAAAAGCAGTTTTAAAATAATTAGATTTAGCCAGTCGATGTGTCTTGTACAGGCGTTCTTAGTGACCGTAGTGTAGCTGGGCTGTTTGATCACCTGTGGCCTTAAAAGATTTCAGGCACGGTCCTGGCACGAAGGAGTTCCATAAGGGTAGAGGTTACCCATGGTAGTGGGGAGCCTCACCCGGATCTTCTTAGGGTGCGGGTCGGTCCCAGATGGCGAGGAAATTTGCAGAGAAAAGTTCAGGCATCATCTGTAGAGGTGGCCCTAGGGATGAAAGACCAATCAATACTAGAGAGGTCACTTAGGAGAGCAGTCAGGTTAAGAGACTTATAGCTTCTGTTTTGAAGCACACGGGTGGGGGCTATAGGGCGGAAAGATTTTTCTCACAATAAAAATCATATGGTGATCACTGAGGGAGTCGGGTAGAAGGCCAGCTTTACAGATCCGATGGGGGTGGGTAGTTAAAGCCCAATCCAGTAGTGTGTGCTTGTTTGATTTAAGGTTTAGATGAGTGGGTTCCGCTATTTGCTGGGACAGGTTTAGGGCATTTATTTGTTGACGCGATTTGGAGGCTGCACTGCCTAGCCAGTTCAGGTTGAAATCCCAAGGATATGAAGTTCCCGCCTCTCAGTGTGACCTCAGGTTGCCAAGATGGTCAACAATGCAACTCAGAGGAGTACCAGGTGGACAGTAAGACCCAGCAATATAAATTGGAATGGAGGAGTAGAGGGATTTTGATTAGAAGGGAGTCCACAGAAGGAAAAGGGGCAGGGGGATTCTAGAGAACTGGAGATTGGAGGATATGTACATGGCTGTGCCGCCACCTTCTTTCTGCCCTGTCTGTCCTGGTATTAGGGAAAAACCAGGGATGGAGAATTCGCATCCTTGTTGTAAGGCTTTAGCCATGATTCAGTGATAATGACTATATCAGGGTGAAGTGCAAGGACAGTAGTTTGCAGGGTTGCTATTTTGTTTAGGATACTGCATATATTTAGGTGGACAATTTTGAGTCCCTTAGGGAGGTGCGTAGCTGATACTGGGGGTTGAGAGGCTAAGAATGCAGGTGGACCTGGGTTAAGTTCGATATCCCCGGCTATAATGAGAAGGAGGGCCAGAATGTGCCTTGATAGCCACATGAACTTCAGGAGATGCACATGCCGGGTGGAGAGGGTGGGTGAATGGGAGTCCATCCTAGGGCCCGAGTAGAGGGGGATATAAAGAGCAGGTTTCGCAGCATGGAACGCGGGAGGCAGGATAGAGGCCCCCAGTGGCCAGTTGCGCCAGTGGGGCTGATGTTGGACTTCTTGTGCCAAGGAGGAGGAGTGGAGGGGTGGCTTGGTCATTGTAGAGAGAAATGGAGATGGCTCAAGTGGCTTGGGGTAAGAAGAAGGTGGAGGGAGGAAACAGTTAGGCAAAGCATAAAGACTGAAAATGTAAAGCACTGCATTATCCCTAACTTGTATTTTTCTACTGTGTACACAAACGATGAGAATTTATATGACCACAGAGTGTGAGATTTAGGAGTTAGCTCAAGGGAGGCCACTGGTGGTAGGAAGGTATAAGGAGCTAATGGGAAAGTGGGCTGATTGGTTTACAACCCACGTGAGGTCTCGCTATATAATTAAGAGCCGACTCAAGGGTGGTGGTGGGGTGGGAGCTCATGCCGTAGCGCAGGCGGGCTAGAGCTGCACAGTTCTCAGGGTGAAATAAGCTGAAAAGGCAGGGAGAAGTACAAACTGCTGCAGTTCTAGAGGTGCACCGGAGTAAAGTTCTGGCTCCTATAATTTCAGAGCCTAGGAGAAAAAGGCGCCAAGTTCAAACTTCCATTCGCGAGGTAGCTGTTAGACTGGGAAACTACCTCGTGTGCAGGATCGCCTGCCTCGGCTGGGGTTTCAGGAGGCTGTGGGAGGGCTCAAACTCCAGCCTCGCGACCGCACTGCAGGAGGAGGACGAGAAGCAGCAATTAGTACTTGAGGTAGGTGAGGGGGGAGGAGGAGCTTACAACTCTATTGTGCATATGAATTACTATACAGAAATTGGAGGGAGAAATGAAAAAAAATTAAAAAAATAAAATAAAAATTCAGGCTGTGAATTGCACTACAATTAAACAAGGTTACTAAAACAGTCCAGTCTGAGAATTCATTACACAAGTCTGCAATCAGTAAAACGATCCATAAAACAGGGTGCTGCACAGTTCTCAGGGTGAAATAAGCCTGAAAAGGCAGGGAGAAGTACAAACTGCTGCAGTTCTAGAGGTGCACCGGAGTAAAAGTTCTGGCTCCTATAATTTCAGAGCCGTGGAGAAAAAAGGTGCCAAGTTCAAACTTCCATTCGCCGAGGTAGCTGTTAGACTGGGAAACTACCTGTGTGTGCAGGGGATCGCTCCTTGTCCACAGTACTATTTCAAAGCCAAATAAGTGACTATACTTTTTTCTTGAGGAAATAAAATAATTAAAAACATTCAAAAATGCCTACATTCTGTTAGAGATGAAAACGTTTACCAGCAAATGAAAGTGGAGGATGACTGGCTCTGTTACTGTTACAAAAGATGGGGGCAGCTGTGCTGCTATGCCACTTTAAGATGCAGTGGAAAGATTAGATTTAGTAAGTGCTAATGGTGTTAGTTAATGGCCATGCTTTACACCTCTCAGGGTGACTGCATTCACAAACAAAAGGCTACATTGACAACAGAACTTGTTTGTGACCTGTACATATAACTGAAACAATGAATGATATGACAAAATGTGTTTCAAAAGTATGTGAGCACTCAAAATGGCTCAAAAACCTGACCAGCACCGAGCAAAACCAGATTACCTGATAGGGACCCTGAAAACCTGACCACCAGGTAAAAAACCTGACAGGTGGCAACCCTATCTCTCTCTCCTCCTACTGGTTTAGCAAAGTAAACTGAAACAGTACCCTTCCCAGCACAGAACACACACTGACTTTCTTTCTTTTTTTTAACCCTAAATAAGACCCCTTCTACTTCTAATAAAGTATCTGTTTGCTTAATCTCAACAGGCATTGACTCCTGCTGAGATATAAGTGTTAAATTAATAAGAAAATGTAGCCTTTTTAGTTAGCTGCTTTCTGCTCTACAAGCAAGGCTAGCAACAGGAAGTTGTAATTTGAGTCACCTGCTTTTATAGTGTCTAAGCCACACCCCCAATTAAGCTCTCTCTCCTCCTACTGGTTTAGCAAAGTAAACTGAAACAGTACCCTTCCCAGCACAGAACACACACTGACTTTCTTTCTTTCTTTTTTAACCCTAAATAAGACCCCTTGTACTTCTACTAAAGTATCTGTTTGCTTAATCTCAACAGGCACTGACTCCTGCTGAGATATAAGTGTTAAATTAATAAGAAAATGTAGCTTCTTTTAGCAAGCTGCTTTCTGCTCTACAAGCAAGGCTAGCAACAGGAAGTTGTAATTTGAGTCACCTGCTTTTATAGTGTCTAAGCCACACCCCCAATTAAGCTCTCTCTCCTCCTACTGGTTTAGCAAAGTAAACTGAAACAGTACCCTTCCCAGCACAGAACACACACTGACTTTCAATCTTTCTTTTTTTAACCCTAAATAAGACCCCTTCTACTTCTACTAAAGTATCTGTTTGCTTAATCTCAACAGGCACTGACTCCTGCTGAGATATAAGTGTTAAATTAATAAGAAAATGTAGCTTCTTTTAGTTAGCTGCTTTCTGCTCTACAAGCAAGGCTAGCAACAGCAATATTTCCTGAACGCTACTTTTTTTCTCCTTAACCTTCCCTGCCACCTCTCTTGAGAACCATAGTGGTTTTTTCCTTTGTTTTGCTTTGTTGATTTGCTTCACACAAAGGCTTGTTGCCTCTCTGATGGCTGTTTTAATTTTTTCCCATTGTTCCTCCACCCCTCCTTCTTGCTGGTTTGCTAGTGCTTTTCTGAAGCACTCTCCCATTTTCCCAAAGTCAGCCCTTCTAAAGTTCAATACTCTTGCTTTTGTGTGGCTTGACTCTATGGCTGTGTTTATCGTGAGCCACACTGTTTGGTGGTCACTTGTTCCCAGATGGCTACCCACTTCTAAATCCGAGATCCTTTCTCTGTCCCCATTTGACAGTACCAGGTCTAAGATTGCTCCCTCCTGAGTGGGTTCCACCACTAGCTGACTTCGATAAGATGGCCAACAGAGTTAAGCTAGCCCTGGCAAAAAGAAATACAGGTGAGCAAGTACAGGCAAAATGGGCAAGCATTAAGGATGCAATACCTGAAGCAACATCCCATTGTGTTAGAAAGAAAAGGAAGTGCAAAAGAAGAAGAAAACCACTTTGGTTCTCAAAAATAGTAGCAGAAAAGGTCAGAGCCAAAAGGCTGGCCTTCAGCAAATATAAGGGAATGCAGCAGGATGAAGACAGGGAGGCATACCAAACTTCCCTAAGGGAAGCAGGGAAGGCAGTAAGGCAGGCAAAGGCCCAAACCAAGGAAACACTAGCACAAACAGTAAAGTAAGGTGACATGACTTTCTATAGATACATTAGTGAAAGGAGAAAGTCCAGAGAGGGTATTGCTAAGATCAAAGGAGATAAGGGGGCATGTGAGGAGGAGGACCATGTAAAAACATCTATCCTAAATAAATTCTTCTGCTCAGTATTTACTTAAGAGAAGGTAGGACAAGGCCCACAGCTCAGCACTATGAACACGGGGGGTGCACTAGTCCCCTCACAAAAGAAAGGGTCCTACAAGAGCTTGATAAGCTCAGGGTGGACAGGGCAATGGGACCTGATGGCATACATCCCAAGGTACTAAAGGAGCTAAGGGTGGAACTAGCAGAGCCATTATCAGAACTGTTTAGTGAGTCTCTGAGCACAGGAGAGGTCCCAGAAGATGGAGAAGGGCTCATGTGATCCTGCTCCACAAGAGTGGTAGCAGGGAGGAGGCAGGTAACTACAGACCAGTCAGTCTTACCTCAGTAGTGGGCAAGATTATGGAGGCACTCCTTAAGGAAAGGAGAGTGCAACACCTGGAATCCATAGCAGCACAGGATCCAAAACAGCATAGGTTTACAAAAGGAAGGAACTGTCAAACTAATCTCATAGATTTCTTTGAGTGGGTAACCAGAGTGGTGGACCAAGGGGGAGCAGTTGATGTCGCTTACCTTGACTTCAGCAAAGCTTTCGATATTGTTCCACATAGAAGATTAATTAATAAGCTGGGTAGGCTCAGGGTGGGTCAGAAGTTGGTCAACTGGGTGGCAAACTGGTTGACGGGCAGAAAACAGAGAGTGGTGGTAAACGGTATACAGTCAGAAGAGATGCAAGTCACAAGTGGGGTACCTCAGGGATCAGTCCTGGGGCCAGTCCACTTCAATATCTTCATCAGTGACATCACAGATGGACTGGAGGGTAAGGTTTGTCTGTTTGCAGATGACATGAAGATCTGCAACAGAGTAGATTATCCAGATGGGGTGGGCTGAATGAGAAGAGATCTGGATAAACTAGCAAAATGGTCGGAAGAGTGGCAACTGGGGTTTAATGCAAAGACGTGCAAGATCATGCACATAGGGAAGAGAAACCCTGAAGCCACTAATAGGTTGGGAGGGGAGTTGCTGGCAGTCACAAAGGAAGAAAGAGACTTGGGCATCATCATCATCGATGGCCTGAATTCATCCAAGCAGACCACTAAAGCAGTAGGTAAGGCTAGGGGGATATTGGGGTGTGTTAGTAGGGGTATCACAAGTCGGAAAAGGGAGGTAATAATCCCTCTTTACAAGACACTGGTTAGGCCCCATCTTGAGTACTGTGTGCAGTACTGGAGGCCATACCTTCACAAGGACATTAACCAAATTGAGGCAGTCCAGAGAAGGGCAACCAAAATGGTGCAGGGACTGCATCAGAAAACATATGAGGACAGATTAACGGAGCTCAATATGTATACCCTAGAGCAAAGGAGGGAGATAGGTGATATGATCGAAACATTCAAACACCTTAAG
Organism: Neoceratodus forsteri; assembly: GCA_016271365.2. Lineage (NCBI taxonomy): Eukaryota > Metazoa > Chordata > Ceratodontiformes > Ceratodontidae > Neoceratodus > Neoceratodus forsteri. The sequence continues at coordinate 350,912,998 of CM057456.1, forward strand.
GGCATTAACAAGGTGAAAGAGTCTAACATGTTTTAATATAAGAAAAATAGCAGGTTAAGAGGACACAGCATGAGATTAGAGGGAAGCTGATTAAAGAGCAACTCTGTATTATAATAAAAGGCTTAAAAACACTAGATTTACACCAGTTATGTTTTAACTTTGTTTTCTAGTTCTTTGTCCTTTTTGTTTTACTTTTCCCTTCTGACAGTCTACTAAATAATGCAGCTATTATTTAACAGTCTTTCAAAATGTATCTGGCTCTCCCCTGCTGACCACACAAGTGCTTTTTGTGACATCACAGTCTGTTGTCATGGTGAGTACTATGATGTCATAGACCAAGGCACTGTGAGGTTAACAGGGGAAAGGCAATTGTTTTCAAATGTTTCTATACAGACTTTTTAGATGGACTAACAATATGTACTGTAAATCTTGGAAAGGGACATTGAAACTGAAAAATGTATTCTCTAGTAAACTGTAACAGCTGAGACATCTTATTTATGAAAGCACAAGATGAAGTGCATAGTTGCTCTTTAAGGGGTAATGTGAGGGAGTTCTTTTTCACAGAAAGGGTGGTGGATGCATGGAATGGCCTACCTCAGGAAGTGGTGGCTATGAATATAGTGCAGGGCTTCAAACAGGCATGGGATAGGTATAAGGGAGCAACACAGATGAGTATGAATAGATAAGCCATTGACAGAGCAAAGGTCGATGGCACAGTTATAAAGTAGAAAAAGAAATGGGCAGACTGGATGAGCCTTATCTGCCATCAACTTTTATGTTTCTGTGTTAGCTGCCTGAGGCATGCCCCCTGTAGGCATCGAGAATAACCCTGCTCTTGGATGTGGCTGCAGTACAGGTGCTCCAGTTAACTTCTGGCATATTCAGGTCCCCATCAACAATATCTCCCCTTTTTCTGCCATTCTAAGGATGCCTTCTATCCAACTCACCAGGATCCGCCATCTTGGTTACAGAGTCTACAGTGCCCCTGCCAAGAGCAGGGGAATTTCCCCCGTGTCCTGGCCAGATTAACACCATTCACTAAAATACGCCCAACAGCTTAACCTGATTCAATGTCAGTGTGCATCTGTATCTTCACCTGCCCACCCCCATCCTCTGGGACGAGGCTGAAAATAAGCAGAATTGCCTAGCCCTCCTTTCTCAGTCAACAACAACTAAACAAATAATCAAATACATCTATGTGTTCGACCATTTTTATAATAGGATCTAAAGTATACTTATTCCTGTACTTGCTGGATAGTGTGATATGATACATTTTATTGGACCAACACAGGTTATTTCCATAGTTTTATAGTACACAAGATTTCAGGGTCACCCATGTCAATGTTAGAATTGTATTTCCCATAGATGACAGTCCTCCAAAGATTTAAAGAGCTAGTGGAACCCAAACAAGCAGACAGAAAAATAATACAGTTGTAACTTTTTATTTCTAAGGCATTTTTCTTTTTCCTTTTGCTCATTAGTAAGTCTTCTATGTAATAATTTTGTGCTGGATGTGTGGAAGAACTCTTAGTCCAGCAGCTGACATATCTACTGTATGTCTCTTCCCCCACTACATCACCAGCATTGTGACCTCACTGATATTGATGTCACAGGTGACTGACTGGCAGCCACTGAGTGGCTGTTGCTAAGCAGCAGTGATGTCACAATCAGTGAGGTTGCAGTACTGATGATGTAGTGGAGGGAAACTAGAGATAGATATGTCAGCTGCCAGGCTAAGAGCTGTTCCACATATCACCCCTACTAGTATCAGGTAAATAATATTCTAATTAACCAAATGTAAAAGAAAAAGTACCTCAGAAATAAAAGGTAATAGTTGGCTGCTTTTAAAAACTAACATTAGTTTTAGGCAGTACACTGGTTCTTTAAAGCAGCAGTTCATATTGTGGTGAAAATAATGTTGTCATCTTCATTTTAGATTGTCCTTTTTCTCCTGTCTTGCAACCTGCCCTTTTTCCTATTTTAAGTCTGCTTTAGCATTTGTTCAGATTTGAAATAAAGGGAATATAAACCTTTTTTATGTTGATTACGTGCATGCACAAGAAACATATTGCGGCAGCTTGCTATAGAAGCAGGTTGTGGAGGCGCGGCACTGTTGTGGTCAATACCCCCACTGCCTTTTGAGGCTTGGCCCGCTTTCCCCAATGGGGTGGCATGCTGCTGCTGACACTAATTCAGCCAGGTGCCACAAACTTGAAATGTTTCAGCTGCTGTAATTAGGGGCTGCCTTGTCATTGCAGTGTCAGCCATTCCGCTGCAGTGAGGGAGTGACCTGCCATTGCTGGGCGGAATGTTGGTACTGTAATATTGTTTGTGAACATGGCGGCAGCTTGCCGCCGTGTTCACAAACATTACGACTGAGCCCCCAGTGCCGAGGGGGTGCACAATCCCCCCCGGCAGCATGTGCCCCCCCACACAACAGTGTTTGTTTGCCGACAGGGGCCTCAATCCCTGTCAGCTTCAGTCCCCGTGCGAGTTCAGGTTGTTGATGGGGGAGCCCACTCCCTGTCGGCATAATGGTTCCCCCAAACATTCGGTTTATGCCGAGGGGGTGCCCAATCCCCCTCGGCTCTTGACCCCCCCAGCACACCATATGTGCCGATGGGGGTGCCCACTCTCCGTCAGCTGCAGCCCCCCCAAACATTCAGGTGGCACACTAGGAGCCCACCCCAGCATGCCCAATGCCCCTGTAAAGAAAAAAATGTCCCGCAATGTTTTTTTTTTAAACCTGTAAAAAAGAAAACGGTCCCTCGCGGTCTCCCTGCCCCCTCCCACAACCCACGCCCACCCGCTGTGCACTCTACCTGCCCACACTCCCCTCACCCCATACTTACCTCCGGAGTCTGGCACGATGATCTTCGGTGGACTGGGAACACGTCTGCACTCTTCAAAGCCGACCGTGAACTGAGGAAATGCTGATAAGCTGTTTAATGGCATAAATAGGGCTTTTTCAACTTTTTGCATATCTCAGCCATTTTTGGAATTTTGGCACTGCATTTTCAACATGGGGTTGTTGGGCCCCCTCCTCTTGAATTCAGCCACTGTCATGGTGTTGCTTGGTCCCGAAAAGATGATTTGGTCACTACGTGAATCACAGCTTTGGACAATTAATAATTTAACAATGCCAGTGTTCATGAGGTGGGCTCTCAAAAAGTCTATGTTGCAAATTTGGTGGGAAAAATCCAAAAAATTACTGTTTTACAAGTGTGCATTGTGCAGTTGCTATGCACGCTCATAACTTCACCAATTTGCAATAATTTCACTCCAGATTTTCAACATTGCCATTTTTATCCACCTCCTTATGAACAGTACAGCTGTCATTTTTCACATCCTGGCTGAAATGTGTTTTCACAGTTCTGGCGCAGAATAGTGCGGTCGCTGTGGGAAATCAGTGTTCAGGACACATTAAGAAAATCACAGAGATGCTGTTCATAAGCAGAGGTCCTAAAATGCCTATGTTGAAAATTTTGTGATGAAACTCCATAAAATGAGTGTGTTACGAGCATGCGTTATGCAGGTTCCGTGCACGCTCGTAACTTCACAAATTTGCAATATTTTCACTCTAGATTTTCAAAGTTGCCATTTTTCTGCACCCCCTTATGAACAATACAGTTGTCATTTTTCACATCCTGGCCGAAATGTGTTTTTGCACTTCCGGCACAGAATAGCGCGGTCACTGTGGGAAATCAGTGTTCAGAACGCATTAAGGAAATCACAGTGACACTGTTGATGAGCAGAGGTCCTAAAATGCCTATGTTGAAAATTTTGTGATGAAACTCCATAAAATGACTGTGTTACGGGCGTGTGTTGTGCAGTTTCCACGCACCCTTGTAACTTTGCAAATTAGTAATATTTTCACACCAGATTTTCAACACTGGCATTTTTTCACACCTCCTTATGAAGAGTACAGCTGTCATTTTTCTCATCCTAGCCGAAATGTGTTTGCACGCTCCCGGCACAGAATAGTGCAGTCATTTTCGGAAATCAGTGTTTGGGACAGATTAGGATCGAGCGAGTGAGAGAGGGGGAGTGACCAATCTCAACTGAGCTCTGTTGGGACTGCTGCAGATTTCTTTGTGGGCTGAAAAGGTGCCAACGCGGACAGGAGCCCAGTACAAAAGGGCAGCCTGCAGCGCTGGGAGAAACAGAACGTGCGAGTGAGGGAGGAGGAGTGAGTGAGCTCAATGGAGCTCTGTTGGGACTGCTGCGGATTTCTTTTTGGGCAGAAGAAGGCAGCAATGCAGGCAGGGGCCCAGTACAAAAGAGCAGCCTGCAGAGGTGGGAGAAACAGAGCGAGTGAGTGAGAGAAGGGGAGTGAGTGAGCTCAACAAGCTGTATCGTGACTGCTGCAGATTTCTTTGTGGGCAGAAAAAGGCGCCAACAGAGGCAGGAGCCCCGTACAAAAGGGCAGCCTGCAGCACCAGGAGAAACAGAATGAGCAAGTGAGAGAGGGGGAGTGAGCGACCTCAACGGAGCTCTGTCGGGACAGCTGTGGATTTCTTTGTGGGCAGAAAGAGGTGTCAGTGCAGGCAGGAGCCCAGTACAAAAGGGAAGCCTGCAGCGCTGGGAGAAACAGAATGAGCGAGTGAGAGAGGGGGAGTGAGCGAGCTCAACGGAGCTGTGTCGGGACTGCTGCGGATTTCTTTGTGGGCAGAAAAAGGCGCCAGTGCAAGCAGGATCCCAGTTCAAAAGGGCAGCCTGCAGTGTCGGGAGAAATAGAACGAGCGAGTGAGAGAGGGGGAGTGAGCGAGCTCAATGGAGCTCTGCCGGACTTTACAGTTACCCACCCTCCTGCCCATGGTCCTCTGTGGTCCTATATTACAGCAGGGTCTCTGGAGTGGAGACAAAGCAATGATTGGATACTTTAGGATTGCTGTAATAATACAGATTTAGTTGTTCTGTTTCTTTCTCTGACTGATGTAAGTACTGAGCTATCTTGTTATGATTGCTGTAATAATACATATTTATTTGTTCTGTTTATTTCTCTAACTGAGCTGAGTAATACTTGGAGTACAATAGGATTTCTAACTGGGCTAAGTGAAACTATATGAGAGCTGAGAACAAAATGTATGGTAGCTGAGGGGTGAAAAATGGACAAGGAGGCTTTAGGATTGCTACAGTAATACAGTATCTAACGGATGGGATTTGAGACTGAATTACCCTGGTCGGCAAGGGATCAGTAGGGGACTACTGTGGGGGGAGGACAGGAATTTGAGTAAATGGGGCCTAACAGTTGTAGTAGGGTACAGAACCTGAGAGTAAGAGTCTGTAACATAAGATGGGGCCAAAATGGGGCAGGTGCCACATGTCAATAGGGCGGGCATCTTTGGAAGGGTGGTGGGGTGTACAGGGTGTGGGTCTGCCATGATCCTGGACTGGGCTTGGAGGATGGGGGGGGGTATGGTCCGTAGATGACTGGCTAGTCTGCGGGAGGAACTGTGGAGGTTAGGAGGAGTCTAAGTGGCAGGGCAGATAAGCATGGTGGGCATCCTGGGGGAATAGGGGATGGCAAAGGGGACAGAGGAAGAATAACTAGGGACTGAAACCGACCCCAGTATCAGAGACACTAGCAGGAAAGAGAGAAGAAGGAAGGGGTGCCCGAGGTGAGGTGGGGGCCTCCTGATGGGGGAGGAAGAGACCACGAGTACAGGGGAGAGCAGATGGCTGCAGGTAGGGAGGACCAGGGGTGGCATGGAGGGGAACAACTAGGAGGGGGAACTGATAGGGGAAGAGATGTAGGACAGGTATCGACTCAGGAATAGATTCAAACTCTTCTGTCGGACAGAGAGGGGGAGCAGGAACATACTGAAGGGGGGAGGACAAGCGGGACATGAGAGGGATGGCAACAGGTGGGGAAGAGATAGCGAGGACAAAAGGGTAGAAGGGGGCTAGTAAGAAAGGGGTTGGTGACTGAAGGAGAGACGGCTACAGGAAGGGGGAAGGATGGGAGGGGCATCACTATCGGGTAGAAGGGAATGGGGGCTCTAAATCGACAACAGTGGGGATAGGAGTGGGGTTGGAAATCAGCAGGGGAGGAGGGGAGGGGAGGTAGACATGGGAAGCCCAGTAGGAAGTAGTCAGACTGGGAAGGAGTTCAAGGGGGATGTGAGGAATAAGGCAGAGAAAAGGGGTGAGGCAGAAGTAGGGGGTACAGATACATAAGTCACAGAGGGTGCAGTTGGTAGGGGTAAGGGACAAGGAAGAATGAATACTGGGGTGGTGGAAGGGGCATTAGAAGGGAAGGGGTAAGGGGCAGGAGAGTACTCATCCTGGGGGATTCTATACTGAAATGGGTGAGATGGGGCGGAAAGGGGGAAAGGCACAGCCATATTTGGGTTGAAGCTGTCCCCAGGTTGACTGCAGGAGGGGCAGGGCAGGCACTGTTCAAGCGTGCAGCGAGGGGGAGGAAGAAACCTCATTTACTGTTGCATGTGGGTACAAATGACTTGGTGGGGGACACTGTGTAAGTAGTGAGGGGGAGGTTTGAGTACTTGGGCAGGCAGTGTGAGGGGGTGGGGAAGTCAGTGGCATTCTTGGAGGTACTGCCGGTACCATGTGCAAGCATGGAGAGGAAGGGTAGGCTTGAGGAGTTCAAGTGGCTAAGGGATTTGTGCCACACAAAACATTATGGGTTAGTGACTAACTGGGGTAGGGTCTGGGGTGAATAGTGACTTGTACACGGGAGACAGGGTACACTGGAGCAGGAAGGGGAGGGGAGTATTAAAGGCAGCATTGCTGCCGGGCCACTGGCACTGAGGGTTGAGGTGCTGGATGCCACACCTCGCGCCATGCTGGTGACCCAGGTTCAGAAGCAAGCCCGGGCTGCCAGGATTTGGCAAGGGAGGGACAGGATTGAGCATCCGGAGGACTGCTGTCCTGTCCTGGGCGGGATCCAGGGACCCACCGCTCTGTAGTGGCCCTAGTATGACCGTGGATACTACTACAGCAGTATAGTAAAGGGTGGGCGGAGTGTGGTGGACATTGGCGCCACGTTTCCAAGCCGCCATTGCACGCCTGTACCCACAAAGGGAGAAAAGTGGAAATGGCTACGGTCAGGCAGCATGAGCTTCCACTTCCCCCGCCCGCCTCCCGAATGGCGCCTCCTCAAACAGATCCTGCTCCGGTGGGTCGACCTGGGAAGCTCCTCACCACCCCAGCATAGGGGTAATCTGTGGAGGTGAGCAGGTCAGCCTGATGTCGGGGGCAGGGCTAGGCGGGTCAGTCAGGATGACCAAGCTGACCGTAGCCCTGTGAGAAAATATGTAAAAAAAAAACAAAAAGCCAGCTTGGCCCAATGCTATTTGGGCTCTTTATCTCCGATATAGCACTCAGAGTGGGGAGTAGGGTTAGTCTGTTCACATATTATACCAAATCTAAAGCAAATACTTATAGTAGCAGAGCTCCCCCACACACACACACACATACACACTCCCCGAAAAGCTGCTTAAAAGCCTGCAATTCATTCAAATCAATTCCATTTTATTACGTACTTGGGGTTCAATGCCAACAACTGTAAAATCATGTACCTAGGGCATAGGAACCCCGATGCTGGGTATAGGATTGGGGGGAGGTACTGATACTCACTAGACATGAAAGGGTCCTTGAGGTTATTATATCAGAGGACCTCAAGATGGCAGTACAGTGTCAATCCTTGATGACAGATTGACAATTGGGCCAGGTTGCTGACAGGTCTTCTAAGGTCTTGCCAACAACCCCAGTCCTGCGTGACCTGTATTGGCTGCCAGTGAGATGGAGAATCATCTTCAAGGTGGGCATGCTCACCTACAAGGCCCTATATGGATTGGGCCCTGGCTGTCTGAGTGACCTCTTGACCCCTGTCTGCCCTGTGCACTCACTCTGCTCCTCCACCGAGGCCCTCCCAGCGATTCCAAGGGCCCAGCTGAAAACCTTGGGAGACTGTACATTTGAGGTGGCAGGCCCAGCCCTCTAGAACTCGCTCCCAAGATCTTTCAGGGAGCTCCAGCAGTGGAGGTTTTTAATCAGGGTCTGAAGGCACATCTATTTAGAGAAGCCTTTGGAAGCCAGTTATATTTTGTGTGTTACTGAAGTGCTGCTATTTTATTTTGATGACTTAATGGAGTTTTATTGATTATTAATTGTTTATTGTATATTGCTATTTTGTGTTTGAATTATCTTTTCACTGTATCTTTACCTCTGTGAAGTGCCCAGGGCCTCCGGGATTGGGCGCTCAAGAAATAAATGTTTATTTTCTTATGGAGACATGTGCTGTGTCTTAGCCTTCTGTGGAGGGAACAGTGGCCAGGTTCTGGTACCCTCACATGGTACCGCACCTTCTCATGAATGCCTTGCTCTGAGCTCAGTGGGCAAGTCGCTGTGTGGACCTGGGGTCCCTAAACGTCTAGACTGGGAGCACTGGTCAGTCATCATTGTCTGTGTTAGGAAAGCAAAGCCCAGTTCCAGCATGTCTGTGAGACTCCCCCATGACCACTCATTGGAAGGCACCCACCTCCATGCATACAGCCACCAACTCAATACGCACAGTGCCCAGTTCTGTGTGCACCTTGTGCATCTGCTGCAGTGTGACACACTTGCTGTATGCAACTGCTGTTCCAGCAGCCATTTATCTCAGTGACCAGTATGCCATCGCTGCCTGCTTGTCAGGAGGTGAGGTCATGGTCCTTGATGTGTCCACCATCCTCTGGAAGCGTATGTTGTTCCGGCCCTGGAGTACTGTCAGACAAAGTGTTTGGCAGCTCTTGTTTTCTATGCTGTGGGGGGTCCGTAGATGGCGGTTGAGGTGTGGTCATGTGTGCATGGGGACTGGTGTCCTGTTTACTGGAGGTGTTTGTGGGTACTATTGGTGATCGGGGGTCAGAATATCTGGTTATGTCTACAATCTCAAGAGTGTGATGTGCAATTATGGAACACATACAAACTGAAGGGAGAGAAAGAAGTAAGTGCCTCAACTGGGACTTGAACCCAGGCCACCTGGAATACCGCTCTGGTTGTGCTACTAGCTGCACCACCAAGGCAACTGATGCAGCTGGTAGCACAACCAGAACAGTATTCCAGGCAGCCTGGGTTCAAGTCCCAGTTGAAGCACTTACTTCTTTCTCTATCTTTGATTTGTATGTGTTCCATAATTGCACACCGCACTCTTGGGATTATAAATGTAATTGTCTGTGTACCACCAGGTCGTGCATTGGAGAAAGAGTAATGTGCTCAGGGACACTCCAGGTTTCAGTTGCCTTGGTGGTGCAGCTGCTAGCACAACCAGAATGGTATTCTGGGTGGCCTGGGTTCAAGTCCCATCTGAGGCACTTACTCCTTTCTATCTCTTTGGTTTGTATCTGGTTGTGTCACTGGCAGTGCCCTTAGTGGCACAATGCCCTACTTAGTGGGGATATTGGTGGTGGTGCTGTGGGTATGAAGCAGTTTCATTTGCAACTGCACTCAAATATCAGCTGTGGAATGAAGGCCCAAGGCATTACACTGTCAGTCGGGTGGTGTGAGTCACTTGTGTGTGAGTGTCACACACTGCATACTTGCTATTAGGTGAGGTACTCTAGCAGGAGTGCTTCTTGGACCTGGCCTGGTGTCTAGCCAGCTCTGGTCTCTCTCTTTGTCATTGTTGTCCATGGGGAGGGGGGGTAAATATCTGGAGTGGAGTGCACTGCCATTAGTATGGGAGGGGAGCACCACTATGGCAACTATGGGAAGTAGTTCACTCAACCTTCACTGTGCAGATACTGTCATCCTCCCTGTCAGTGGACTGCTGTCTAAATGGGTCTGCAATGATGTACTTGAAGGAGGTCAGCTCAGGCACATTGTCCTGATTCCCATCTCCTGTGGCTAGCGGGGCCTGGCGATGAAGTGACAGCTTCCTTTTTGTGTTGCCATGGAGGTCCCACTTCTTGTGTTAGATTGTGGTGATGGTATGGGGGTGTTACCAGCTGCATTAACAACGGTGAGTATTCCTTTCCACACCACTTGGTTATGCGTAGGGGTGTCCTTAAAGTGCCTCATCCAGGAGCAGAGTTTGCTTCTGGCAGCGCACCTCCATGACTAAGATTGGTATCCATGGATGCTGGTGCACCTGACATCCATGGCCACCTTCCTGTGCCTTGAGACATTGCATGGATCAGCGTAGGTTAGCACCAGTCACCAGCATCTGCCTTCTTAGTTTCACCATTGTGTCTGCTGCATGGGGATTCATCCATGACATTTTGCATTGGTTCACATGGGATGGTCTACTTCCTTACATAATGGGGTAAAAGGAGGGGCATGAACTTGATTGTTGCTTCTCTGATTCTGCCCATTGCCTGTATTTGCTGCTTTGCACATTGTGCATTGCCACTGTGGGTGGTGCCAGGTACACAGTTATCTGTACTGCAGTGCATATTGTACATTTGTCAACCAGGAAAGACACACAGGACCAAAGCTTGTTACCAAGTGCAGTGGGGGGAGGGATTTGCAAAGAATGTGCAAAGCAGAGAGCAATATAATGTGCCAGAAATTGCAATAGACGATATATAAATAATTATATATACTAGAGCAGCGAATATGCCTGTTTACATGCTTAAAAAGGCAAAATAGCAGGGCATGCTAAGATACTGAAGAAGACAGAAGAAATGGAAAAGAGGCTAGACACATGAGCAAGGCTGAGTGAAATGCTATAGCAGGAATGCTTTCAGAGACAATAGGGAGAGAAAGAGATGAATATGAAGAGGGAGGAAGTTCCAGATGGTAGGCAGGCGGATGGAAAAGGAGGCATGGCCAAAAGAGGATTTGCAGTGTGGGATAAAAAATAAGAATAAGAGGAGCAAAGGGAAAAAAACTGAAGGGAGAAAGGAGGGAGGAAAGATAAGCAAGGAGGTAAATAAGAATTTAGCCAGAAATGTTGAACAATTTAAGAGTCAATGAGGAACAAGGGCCTTCACCGACCTCTGAAAGGCAGGTTTATATTAATGACCTGAAGTAGGGGGTCAGCAGCCATCGGTGCCGGAACAGGGGGGCCACTAGGGCCATGGCACTACCACTTTCATAAGTGGCCCTATCACTTTTTGCAATCATGTTAATGTATTTATGTAATGGGGGAGAATTTACCCCTTACATCCTTGGCCCTACCACTTTTGAAACCATTCTGGTACCACTGTCAGCAGCAGGTTGCTGAAGTGTGCTAATGATGCTAAATTGGCAAGAAGAGTGGACATTGCAGAGAGGGTGATGCACCACAGGGGTACCATCTCGCAATAGGCATGTCGGCTGAGAAAGGGTGGGTTAAGTAAAGGAAGAATAAGTTATAGTACTACAGCTGGGGTCGAGGAATCTAGGTCACATATTCACCCTGTGTAGTGCAACAATGGACAGCACAACCAAGGAAAAGGATCTTGGGTTAATTATAATGGTAAGCTGAAGTCAGGCATGCAGTGTGCTGCTGCAGTCAAAAGAGCAAACACCATGTTAGAATGCTAAAGGAGGGGGTAAGGAAAAGGTCACGGGAGGTGATTTCCCACAGTACAAGGCCATGGTTAGATTACACCTGGCATTCTGCATCTAAGTCTTGTCCCTGCAGTTCAGAAAGAACACTGAACAGATTGAAAGGGTCCAGAACAAGGCTACTAAGCTGATTAGTGACTCTGAGGGTGACAGTTGCGAGGAGAAATTGGACCATTTCAAATTGTTCAGCCTAGAGAAGAGAATGTTGAAAGGAAACATGGCCATGATTTTCGAACACTAAAGGAGATGCACAGGGTGGTGTATACATAGATCTTTAAGCAAGAGAGTGCTAGCAGAACTAGAGGACATGAGTTCAAACTGATATGGGGAGCAGGATTAGGGGAAACCTCAGAAAGCATTTTTTCATATAGGCTGTGGTTAACACATGGAATTGCCAAGTCAGTGAGGTGGTGGATGCTAAACTTGTTCAGACTTTTAAAACATGACTAGGCAGTGTCTTAAGGGAAAATTACATTGAGGGTTACACGGTATGAGTAGCACGCTGGCTAAGCTTGAACGTGTGTCTGTTCTCAAACTGCGTATAATCACTACTGTGCAGAAGGAGGGGCCGCTATAGTGGTAGTGGTAGTTTTTTGTTATTTATTTATTTACAATATGCACCTTTCCATAACTCAAAGTGCATGTACATGTACAGATACAGAAATCAAAAGAAGATGGGGCAGTACAAAGAGTATGAAAAGTACAGTTACGTAAGAACTTACCGTAACAGTAGATCTCCAAGCGGAGCTCTTGCAGCAAGCCACACCTGTGGAACTACAGCCATCAGGCACTAGGACCACATGGAAACTTTTCTAGCTAGCAGTCTGCAAGGGGGCCAACCACAACGATGTCATACACACTGATATCATCCCTTCCATACTCCCTGTTCCCTCCTCAGTTCTCCTGATGGAAACCATAAGCAAAGCTCCCGCAGAGGAACTGAGGAAGAACCAGAGGTTCCCACCATGGAAACAAAATGGAGAGATAGAGACAGAGAAAGAAAAGTCGTAAGGCCGATGGGGATGGAACGACATGGCCTGCTACAAGAGAGACTCTCGAAGATCTACTGTTATGGTAAGTTCTTACATAACTGTATTATCTTACTTTGAAGGGTGTCTCTTGCAGCAGGCCACATCTATGGAACTAGTCCCAAGCAGTTCTAGCAGAAGGACCAGTCTGGGAGGTTGGAGGCCATAGGCCTAAGGAAAAAACCTGGAATTACATGCAGGCCGAAGCCAACCCTATGCCAAGCGGCAATGTCCAGACTGAAGAGCTTGGTGAAGGTGAGGACAGAATGCCACGTGGTAACAGTGCTGATCTCAGCCACTGACACATGCCTGAAACAGGCAACAGAAGTGGCCACCCCTCTAGTTGAATAGCCATGAACGCTGCCAGGGAGTTTCTTACTGAACTTCTTGTAACAAAAAGTGATACAGGCAGCCTACCATTAGGACAGGTACCATGTAGAAACAGATACGCCCTCTTTCCCAGGGGCGAAGGAAACAAACAGTTGTGAGGAATTCCTGCAGTCCTTCGTACAGAGTGTGTAAAAATGCAGGATTCCATGAACCTCTAGGGTGTGGAGCAATGTTTCCCCTGGGGTGGCATGCTCCGGATAAACAAGAGGCAGGTGGATGGTGTGATTCAAGATAAACTCAGACACCACCTAGGAAGAACTGGAGTATTCTAATGCAAAGACACCTTGCCTTTGTGGAAAACTAAATAGGGAGGCTCACACATCACAGCCGTAGGCTCGGAATCCTTTGAACAGAAGTGATTGTAATTAAAAAGTATGCTTTCCCTGACAGAAAACATAGCTCTCAGGTTGCGGCTGGCTCAAGGAGAGCCAAATTAAGCTTCTGTAACAAAAAATTCAAATCCCAAGGAGAGACTGGATTGCGGGAGAGAGGCTTCCCCCCATTGCACTAGAATGTGATCCAGGGGGTAAGTAGACCAAACTGGAGGTAGCTTTGGAGGTCACTCCAGGAGGCTTAAAGTGTGACCTTGCTGTATGGGCTGTAGGACCCAGGCATCCATCGTGATCTAACACCTCCTGTCCAAGTGTAGGGAGAACCGAACCCTAAACAACACCTCCTGCTGAGTAGGAGGGAGGTGGGGGCAGGCAAGGAGTCATACTGAAGTAGCACCCATGGCCAGGGCCATACCACCTCCTCAGGGGTCCTTCCCAGTAGTGGAGATAGGGGTAGGCAGGGTGGTTGCCACTCTGGAGGTCTGGTGCCTGACTTGAGCCTATGGGAGGCATGATAAAGGGCACCCTCTGGCCACCTGTTGGCTGGGTGTGGTAAAGGGAGGTGACCAACTGCAGAGTCTGGCCGGAGGCCAGCAGGTTCAGTAGCATGACCTGCACCTCTGCCCCAATTAGCTTATAGGCTCTGAAGAGGTCTTGCATATGGCATGATGAGTGTCAAAGACAAGCCCAGACATCCCAAGCCAGAAATGCCTTCTCAGGCCAGTGCCAACCACCTGCTGCCCTAGCAAAAGCAGCAGCGTCATCTAAGGCTGACCGCAAAGGGTGTCAGCCAATGGCGGTCCCAACTAGCAAGTTGTAATGATAGGGCCCACTCTTGGGGGGTGCCTCTGGAGGGGTCTGCACAGCCACTGTGGCCTGTGCCAGAGAATAGGCTGTCCCATGACTATAGGAGTGAGGAGAGAGTGCCCCAGGGGCTGGCATAGTCGAAATGCAGGCCCAGTTTTCCAGAAGATCCAGCTGATGGGACGTCGTATCTGGAGAAGGAGAACCCCTGGGTAGAGAACTCTGGAACCAGAAGTGGGCTGCATGAATCCACCCTGAAGCAAGGAGAAAGCCTAAGAATGGCTTCTTTACTGGCCTGGGCATGGCTGAGATCCTGAGAAGTCAGTACCTGGTGGTTGGCATAGTTGCCCCCAAAGTAGCCAGCAAAGAAGAGGAGGTGGAAGGGGGGAGGTCTGGGCCACTGAACACACAGCCAGAGTCCTACAAAGACAGCCTGCCTCTGCATCACTCCCCAAGGTCTAGGGGAGCTGTCCATTCAGGGATAGAGGATGGCCAGTGGGAGGTGGTATTTACTGAGCATAGGGTGCACCCTGCTGAAGAGAACCAGCTGTAGGTATGGACCGGGAAGGGATGGTCTGCTAGCACTGTCAATCTTCTCATCCCTATCCCCCATTATAGGAGGGAGACCCAAAAGGTTGGCTTGAGAGAGGAGTTCTGATGACAACAGGCTGGCGCAGTCCTGGTCAAATTCCCCTCCGGAGGCCCCTGAACAAGGAGGGGCCCATGCAGCTGGGAGGACTGGTGTCAAGGGCTGGAGAAAAGCCCAGCACCAAAAGACTGCCAGTCCAGTCAAGGTTGGCAAAACTCCCTGTCCATTGCCCCAGAGCAAGAGGAGAGTGGGTGGCAGGAAGAGCAGTGGCAGCAGGGTAAGGAGAAGGCCTGATGCTGATGGAGATGTACCAGCCAAGAAAGGCCCAATGGTGTGCCTGCCAAAGCCCACCCTGGAGTAGGAGGAGAGGGTGAGAGCAGCAGCTTGCAAAACTCCCTGCCTGGTGCCCCTGAGCAAGAGGGGAGTGGGAAGCAGGGCTAGCAGCATCAGTGAGGGCAAGGAGAATGCCCGACATTGACAGTCTCACTAGCTGAGAAAGGCCTGGTGGGGCACCTGACAAAGCCAACTCCTTCATAAGAGGAGTGGATGAGTGTGGCAAGACATGGAGAACCACATTGGCTGGGGGGGGTGTTCACAGCCCTTGGACCGCTGGGTCCTTGCCATCTGAAGGCTGTCCGTTGGGGAGGCACTGCCAGAGCTGTACCTTGAGGCTTTGGAGGAAGATGTTGAATGGTAGGCTGCAGCGTCGCCAGGACTGATGACGTTGCGAGTGCAGTTGGCACCATAGGGATGCACCAACCAGTCAGATACTGATGAGGGGAGTATCTCCCTTGGTGCAGCTGGTATCCAGAAGGGCTGAAACTGCTCCTCAAGCCCGCATGGTACAAGGATCCTGAGGAGGTAGTCGGAGACCCGGGGGGGGGTCTTTCTGAACCCACACCCCCCCCGGAAGGCGATCCACTGCGGCAGAGGACAAAGCAGGCTGGAGGTCGCAAATCACTTCCTGCAGGTTTGTTGCCTTTCTATTTTGGAAAAGAAGAAGATGTTAGTTACCAGGGTGGCAGGCCTAACCACTCACATGCCCACCCGAAAAAACTGCCGCCCACTTGGGAAGCTGAAAAGGGAATGGCGGAGTTCAATTCTTAGTATACAGCTGAAAGTTTATGTTAGTTAAATGAAAAACTGAAGTGGAAAATAAAGAAGTTTTAAATAAATGGTTGACTGAAGCAGCAGAGTCTGCACAGGGTCCGATGTGTGATGATCGATGGTGGGAAAAGAAATGAGGAGGGCGCGGGCTGCCTACATTTAAATGGAAGGGATGACATCAGTGCGTGATGTCGTCATGGGTGGCCCCCTTGTAGACTGCTAGCTAGAAATGTTTCCATGTGGTTTAAATGTCTGATGGCTATAGTTCCATAGGTGTGGTCTACTGCAAGAGATACCCTCGAAGTAAGATCAGCAATACATCACGGTGCACATACATGTACAGAAGCCCAACAGACAAAATGCACAAATGCAATAAACATTATTCCAGACATACAGAAAGCAGAACAAAATATGCCTAATCAGGGAAAGCCTACCACATCAGAAATTTCTTCAAATTCTTAAATATGGCAACAGGTGTGGACAGACGGATGTTAACTAGAAGGGAGTTCCATAGGATGAGCTGCCACTGCAGAAGCTTGATTGTCAGCATATTTTAATTATGAGGGTGGAACTCTCAAAAACCACCAAATCCACCTATCTCTCCACCTTCCCTAGTTTGTAGAGGGTCACTAGCTCATGAAGACAGGAGGAGCACCAACCAATCAGAATTTTGTAGATAACTTAAAGGACCCTATATTCAATCAGCCAGTCCAGAACATGTAATGATGGCATGATATAATCTGACACCGGATGGTGATCAGAACCCTCACTGCCAGGGCTTCAGGTGGCTGATTTCACTGCTAGGAAAGTCCATGAGTAGTGCATCGCAGTAGTCCAACCATGAGGACACAAACCCACACCAGATTACACAGATCAACGGAGTCAAGCAAGAGGCACAGGCTGGTGATGCTTTTTAGATAATAAAAGCAACTCTTACAGCTAGCACCTGAGTATTCTGCAGCTGTCAGGAACTACTCCTTGACTGAGGACTTCCTTTACCACCTCAAACTAAATTCCATCCAACATCAGATGCTTGAGGCTACACTAAAGTGTTGACAACAACCTATCTGCTCCCAGTAGGAGCAGCACTGTTTCCTGGGTTAGGTACAACCAACTGGAGGCCACCCAGATCCAGATCTCCTCAAGACATTGTTCTAATCTCTGCACAGAGGAGCTCTGATCAGGTGCAAAGAACAGATGTAGCTGGGTACCATACGCATAGCAGTGAAATTCCATGTTATATCACTAATGCTCTCTCCCAGTGGAAGCATACATACTGCTAACTAAATGGAAGACAGGACAGATTCTTGCAGGACACCAAAAGTCCAGAGCAAACAGGCTATACAGGCAATTACCAGCTATGACCACCTGCCCCCTTTCTGAGAGAAACTACTGGAACCATTCCAGAACAGTACTCGAGAGCCCCCACATCTCTCAAGTCTGTCAACCAACTCCCAATGATTGACAGTATCAAATGCACACTAACAGGTCAAGTAGGATGAAGATAGATACCTCTCCTTTATCCCATGCCATGTAGAGAGCGCTGCAGACCCTGATAAGAGCTGTCTCTGTACTATGTTTCTGGCAGAAACCAAACTGAAATGACTCCATGATGTAGCAATGCTCTAAGTACTCCACCAACTGCTCCGCTACCACCTGTTCCACACCCTTAGCCAGCAGTGGCAAGTTGGAACAGGTTTATAGCTTGCGGGGTTGTCAGGATCTAATGGTAGTAGAAAATACTTTGTTGTTTGGCTTGATATAAGCCATTACAAGCACATGCAAGAACAGACATTTAGAAAGAGAAGAAAAAAACGTATAACAATCCACAGAATATACAACAGAGGATTATGAAAAAGGCATGCAAAGTGCCGGTTGTCATAAATAATTCATGTCAAACATGTTCTAAAAAGTTCTTAATTGTCAACACAATTTGAACTGCTGCAAACACCGGGGGGGGGGGGGCTAAAAGGAGGCAATTATGGGGAGCCATATTCCCAAACCAAAATATAGAGAGAAGAAGGCGTTTTCTATATAGCTGGCCTAGTAGTGAGGGGTATGATTTTATCCCAAAGTTCATCTTACTAATGTATAAGTGAAACTTCCATTGAAGTGGAACTTTAGAAGATGCTTCCTCAGCCATCAGGCCTAGACACATGTAAACATGACACTCTGCAATCGGGAATACACTGTTAATTCATCTTGTAATCTCTAGACTTCCAGATTAACTAGTGAGCAAAAGGCTTGTACTAAGAAAAGCAATAAAAAGTTGCTTGGCCAAAGGAAATTTGACATGATTTTTAAATGCAAAGATTACAATTAATTCAATGTCCTGGATGTGCCAGTCATGTGGGCAAAGATCCACTTCATTCATTTTATCATGTCATAGGCAATACAATTTCTGAAGGTGGGTTCAAGAGAATTCTGAGAATCTCTTCTGGGGAAACTATTTGGCTTGAGAGATAATGATCCGTACAGCTTCCCCTAATGAAAGCAGATTGTGTGAGATGTAGCAGGATATGAGAAAGAGTTTCAAATGCGTTTTCTCCACAGTTGCAAGATAAGCTTTGCTTAGCCTCAGGAATTTTATTTTTCCCAAATCTGAATTGTAGTGCTTTTGATAGGTGTAGTCCTAGCCTAACTACTTTCAGAAATACTCACCTCTTTACATTTTCTGACCAAAAAAGGTGAAATGGTTCTAGCACGTGGCTTATTTTATGTTTTGTGTATCATCCATGAAGTTTTAACATTCTAATTTTGTTCTATCAGTAGTGCTTGAGATTTGTTTGAGTCTAGCCATGAGTACTGTAACATACTCTAGTCAGAAAAGATGTTTCTTCTTTTAAAAGAATCTAACCAGAGGTGAGCAAGTTTTATTATTTTCAGGGTATTTACTACATCTTTTAACCAGGGTGAGAAGGAGATAGGCCCAAACCACTGCATCTTTTCTTTGAGACATTTCCTAACTAATCTGTTTGAAACCATATTAGTGCACTTCATCCAGAACGCTGGTTTGCTGCATTTTGCTAAGTACTGTATTTTAACTCTCCCAAGTTCTACTCTTGCTATTTCAGATGGCATAGTTCTAGAAGTTTGAAGAGCAGATCTATACAGTTGTGTGAAATGTTTTTAAAATTTGGTCAGATTTAATATCAGCCCAGACTGCAGTCATGTGAAGCGCTACACTGTTCATTTTCATCTCTGCTGCATGAAGCACCGAGAGAAGAGATTATCTTCTGAATTTTGCATTAAATCTTAAAAAGGCATCTTCGATTTGCATGAGTTTGTTTATTGTGTATGTTTTCTGTTTGAACCAGTAAGTATTATTTTAAAATTTAATCCAAGATTGTGATAAGTGAGGACAGTGTCCAGAGTTTTATTATTCATTTTTAATTTTCATTTTGTCTTTCTTTTACTGTATATATTTTCTTTTTTAATTAAATTTGTTATTGATTTTTTTAAATTAGACACAGTACAGAGAAGTAAGGGTACGCAGTCAATATGAATCTTTCACTCCTAATGGACTAACATTAAGAATACATACAGTATCAGGACATATATTTTGTCTCTAAAGTTACACTTCTGCTTCTCATTTTATCAAGTGAAGTCTAACTTCCATTTGTATAAGCCCAAATGTAGAATACAATATTCAGTAAATGTAGGGAATAATATCTGGTTTTTTTACCATGTTGATATGTAGTCTATTGTTAGTACAATAGTTCTCTAAAAGACACAGTTGTTTTCATTAGACCAGTTGGGCTTACTGAGACCAAAATAAAATCATCAGCATGTATTAGTGCAAGTATTAGGGCCCCTTTTGGACTAGGCGAATGGTTTACGTCTGTCAAAAGGAGAGTTGGTAAATCATTAATAAATAAATTAAAAAGTAACAGGGACAAAATGCAGCCCTGTTTCACGCCAATGCTGGATTGGAAATGTTCAGAAATATTACCAACTAGATCATATCTGACCAATGTCCAATTTTCAGAATATAAATTAATAATAATCCTAAATATAACATGATCAATATTGAATGCAAAAGGTTTTCCCAAAGAAGTGGTCTGGAAATGTCATCAAATGCCCCCTTAAAATCAATGAAAGCCAGATATAGTGGAATGTGTTTTTTTAAGGTAATATTTTTCTGCAGTATGTTGCAAAATAGAACACTGATCCAGTGTGGCGCAGCCTTTTCTAAAACCTGCTTGATATGGATTTATAATATCCTCTTTTTCTAAGCAGGCATTTATTCTACTCAGCATAATCCTTGTGAAAATCTAGCCCAGTCTATAAGGCTTATAGGCCTACGGTTTTCTAGTAAAGCAGGGTGTCCTTTTTTATCAACGGGTACTGTGATATTTCCTTTCCACGCTGATGGAATAAAGTTTTCCATTATCATTTTATTAAAGGGTAGAGTTAAAAGACCACTCCACTGTTCTTCAGTTTTGAAGAGGTTCAGTGGCTTGGCAGGGAGCTGGGGAGGTTGAGGGATGAGGGGAGGATTGCGTCAGTCGGAGGGCTGACATCTGAGAGTATTGTGGGGGCACCACAAAGAAGGAACAGTGGGTCGAGGGAGGGGTCAGGGGGAGGGGCAAAGTAGAGAGGAAGCCAGCTGATAAAGGGTAGACTCTAGTAGGACCTAGAAAAAGAGGAGCAGCTGTAGGCAAGAGGGAGGAGAAAACATATAGTAAGGCAAAGGGGGTAGGGAACATGTTTGCTTTACTAGCAACACATGGGAAAGAAAATGCAGGAGGAGATTACACAAGGGATAGTACTCACAAAGAGGAGGGAGTGAGGGGCATTACTTGGGGAGAGATTGAGCATGGAGTGGCAGGGGGAGGGATAATACTCGGAGAGGTGAAGAGGGAGAGGGAGGTTGGCAGTCAAACAGGAGGAGGGAAGGGGTCTCAACTGAGAGGGGCAGGGGGGAGACGCTGGGGCACATGGTAAAAGCACCGTCTTCAGTGGCCCCAGAAATGAGAACCTGGGTGGGGGGGTGGCAATGGGCACAAGGAAAGAGGAGGGAGGTGTACTGGTGTTGGGAGACTCCATACTCAAGGGGATCAGATGGAGCAGCAAGGGGGAGAGGCACAGTTGGATATGGGTGGAGTCCATACCGGGATTAAAGGCAGACAAGGCAGGACAGGCAATCCTAAAGTGCGTGAGGAGGAGTAGGAGGAAACCACACATTGTGGTATATGTGGGGACAAATGACCTAGTGGGGGAAATGGTGGAGGTAACAAGGGAGAGGATTGAGGAAGTGGGAAGGTTGTGCGAGGAGACTGGGGAGTCGGTGGCCTTCTCCAAGGTGCTCCCAGTACCCTGCACAAGCACAGTGAGAAAGGAGAGAATTAGAGAGTTGAACACATGGTTGGTAGAATGGTGTTGAACTAAGGGGTATGGGGTTGTGGGCAGCTGGGGCAGTACCTGGGGTAAAAACAATCTGTTTGCAAGAGATAGGCTGCACCTGAGTGGGAAGGGGAAGGAGGTATTAAAGCAAAGACTGGGGAGGTATATTGCGACAAAGGTGGATTTAAACTAGATGGGGGGTGGCAAGTGGACAGCAGGTAGGCGGGGATTCGATAGAGTGGAGTCACAGCCTACCCCCCAGGCTAGCAGGAAGGACTCGGGGTGGCCGAAAAAGGAGGGAGTAGAAGGGAGGAAATGGAGGCCAGTGAAGGGAAATAGGTAGGATGGAGGGTGGTCTCACTGAATGCGAGAAGCTTAGGCAACAAATCAGCTGAGCTACAGGCACTCTTAGCAGTGTGGAGGGTGGATATTGCAGCTGTCACAGAAATGAGGGCAACTGAGCACTGGGACTGGGATCTGGCAATCCCAGGATACATAGTATACAGGAAGGACCGTAAGGAGGGGGGTGGCGGTGGGGTGGCAGTCTGTGTGAGGGACAGGATCAAATACACAAGAGATGAGGGGGAAGAAAGGAGAACAGAGGCAATCTAGCTGCATCGCCTAGACTCAAGGTGTAGGAAACTGAAGTTTGGGGTGGCATTCAGGCTCCCGTCCCAGTCTGAGGAGCTGGACAGAGAATTAGTGGGACAAATCAGAAAGGTATATAGAAAAGGGAAGGTGGTCATCATGGGGGATTTCAACTTGTCAGGGGTTGACTGGAGCATTCCAGTCACCTCCAGTGCTAGGGAGCAAGTGGTCCTGGATGCAATCCAGGGGGGTCTCCTGACACAGTTGGTTAGTGTACCTACTAGGCTAAAGAACACTTTAGATCTGGTATTGTCGAATAGGGAGGCAGTAAGGGATATAAAGGTGGAGGGCCCACTAGTCGACAGCAATTACCAAACGGTGTGGTTTAATATCATGATGTGTGGGGAGCCGGAGAAATCAGTTACTCAGGTGGTAAACTTCAGGGGGGCAGACTTTGGGAGGATGCAGGAAGTACTAAAAGGGAAACTGGAGGGCATAAGGCAGGAGATGGATGCAGAGCAGAAATGGGATATTATTACACGGGGGATTACAGAGGCAACAGAAGCCTGCACCAAGACACAGTGTAAGAAGAGCAGAACAAGAAAACCATGCTGGTTGAACAGCGAGGTAGTGGAGGCGGTGAGAGCAAAATGAGAGGTGCACCAGAGATATAGGAGGACGGGGAAGGAAGTGGACAGGGAGAAGTATGCAAGATGGTCCAGGGAGGTGACCAGAAAAGTGAGAGAAGCCAAGGCCCAGAGGCAGCTGAGATTAGCGCAGGGAATTAACGGGGAGGGGAGACTTTTCCAGATACATCAGGGAGAAAAGGAAGTGCAAGGAGACAATAGTGAGGTTAAAAAGGGATGGGGAGTGGACGGAAAAGGGGAGGAGCAGGCAGAAGCACTGAATGAATACTTTTGCTCAGTGTTCATGGAAGAAACGGAGGGACCGCTACCACCATGGGCTGGGAGGGTGAGGACAGGGGGAGAGGATGCGACAGATGGAAGAATTAAGGCAAGTAGAGTCCTAGAGGGACTGAGGTCATTGAAGGTATACAAGGCACCAGGGCTGGATGGTATCCACCCCAGGGTGCTGAGGGAGATGGCGGAGGTGTTGGCAGAGCCACTGGCGGATTTGTACAGCACTTCACTGGAGTCGGGATGTGTGCCACTGGATGGGAGGATGGCACATGTAGTACCATTAGACAAGAGTGGACCAAGGGATGAACTGGGTAATTATTGTCTGGTAAATCTCACCTCCATAGTGTGCAAACTCATGGAAACGATATTAAAGGAAAGACTGATGTCGTATCTGGAGGACAATGGCCTCCAGGATGTGAGGCAGCATAGGTTTGCTTCAGGGAAGTCTTGTCAAACCAGCCTGATACAATATTATGACTGGGTGACAGGTGAGCTGGATAAGGGTCACGTGGTGGATGTTCTTTACCTGGACTTTAGCAAGACCTTCGATTCTGTGCCTCATGGGTGGCTTAGGGGGAAGCTAACTGGTGTAGGGGTAGGGGCAAAAATGATCAACTGGATTACAAGCTGGTTGAGTGGGAGGCTGCAATGGGTGGTGGTGGGAGGGGAGCTCTCAACTCCAAGGCCGGTGATGACTGGGGTGCCACAGGGCTCTGTGTTAGGGCCAGTATTATTTGGGGTTTTCATATCAGACTTTGCACACAGGGTGGTGAGCAAGGTAAGTCTGTTCGCTGACGACACCAAAATCGGAGCAGTGGTGGATGGAGGAGAGGGATGGAAGCAGCTGCAGGGGGACCTAAGCAAGCTAGAGGAGTAGTCAGAGAGGTAGGCAGTTGGGGTTCAATGCAAAAAGTGTAGGGTTATGCACTTTGGGGTGAAGAACCCAAGGAGAGAATATTGGCAGTGGGGGGGTTAAGCTGGGGATCACTGAGGAGGAGAAGGACCTAGGGGTAATGATAACAGGGACCATGAACAACACTGCCCAGTGCAGGAGAGCAGCTGCAAAAGTGAACAAAATGCTGGAGTGCATAGCAAGGGGGTTTTCATCCAGGCGAAGAGAGGTGATCTTGCCCCTCTACAGGTCACTGGTAAGGCCGCATTTAGAGTATTGTGTGCAGTTTTGGAAGCCATACCTAAAGCATGATATCAGGCTACTGGAGGGGGGTGCAGAGGAGGGCAACAAAGATGATATGTGGAATGGTGGGGAGAGACTATGAGAGCAGGCTGGGAGACCTGAATATGTACACCCTGGAGGACAGAAGGGACAGGGGGACATAATAGAGACATTCAAGTATCTGAGGGGAATCAATAAGGATGGGGCAGATGGGGTCTCTAATCTAAGGATGGGGAGGGACACCAGGGGTCATGGGCTAAGAATAGAGGGGGGAAGAGTTAGGAGGGAAATGAGGGGACACTATTTCACAGAGAGGGTGGTAGCAAGATGGAATGCACTACCAGAATGGGTGGGATCATGTAAATCTGTGAACAGCTTCAAAGGGGCATGGGACAGGAAGAGGGAGAGTGAGGGTGGGGGAGGTGGGTGGTGGCAGTGGGATGACAAAGAGGGGGTGGGGCAGCTGCAAACTAGGGGTGCTAGCTGCACACTTGAGCAGACTTAGACAGACTGGGTGGTCTGTTTCTGCTGGCACGTGTGTATGACATCGGGGGGACACTTCATCAGGGCACGGTACTTTTCCACCCTTAGTCTGTCTGACAGCTATTGCAATTTCTTGTGAGGAGTTGTCCGATGATCCTAGTGTTAGCTGCAATTTGGAGAGAATGCCTTTGTAATTTTGTTCAAATTTTTTTTATCATAGAATTGTTTTTTGATAATAGCTAATCCAGGTCATAGGAGTAATGTATGCCACTGTGATTGTGGCAAAGCTTACTGTCCTTTTTGCCACATGCAACTAAAACTGTTTACTATCTTTTGTCTGTATGGCTTTACACATTTCTTCCCATTGTTTAAACTGAAAAGACAGTTTCTGTTCATGTGGAAAATGGTCACTTTCTGTTCTTGAAATAACTATTAATTCTGCAAAATGAAAAAAATTCCAGTAGAACACTAATATATAATCAACCACACTGTCTCCTTTAGCAGAGAAATGTGTGTATTGAGCTGAGCAAACATCGTGCAATAAATCACCCCAGCTAGAGTACTGTGTCCAGTTCCGGAGACCACATCTCTGGAAGGAAATTTGGGTTGAGGGAAAGAAGCAGGGGAGGAGAGCAAAGGCAGGAGTAGAGAGCAGATAGGCAACAAAACATGGAAGGCCATGGTTAGTAGTGCTCGCAGCCTGGGGAATAAAATCCCAGACCTGGAGGTGCTGCTACTAGAAGCAGACCTGGACATAGCAGCAATAACGGAGACTTGGTACTGTACACTGCAAATCATGATTGGGACATTAATGTACTGGGGTATGCTCTGTTCAGGAGGGATGGGGCAGTAAAAAGGGGGAGGGGTGGCTATGTACGTCAGAGAGGGTATAAAGGTAATGGAAGTACTGGGAAAACAGGGGAGGGCCAAGGCAATGTGGGTCACCCTTGAGCCAGGCAATGACACAGCAATCTGCACGGGGTGATCTACATGTCCCCAACACAGGGGGAAGAGGTGGATAGGGAGCCGGTGGACAAAATACATGAGATGGCAGCAAAAGGGGAAGTACTGCTGCTGGCTGATTTCAATATGCCAGACGTGGATTGGACCAACCCAGCAGTTGCCTCAACCAGGAGCCGAGACATCTTGGATTCTCTACAGGGGGTAGGCCTTAGGCAGCTAGTGCTTGATCCCACCAGAGACAGGGTGATTCTGGACCTACTACTGACAAATAGCTACAAAATCACAGAAGTCCAGGTAGAAGGTCCACTGGGGTCCAACAACCACCACATAGTGTGGTTTAGCATGGGGACAGGGACACAGTCAAGTCACACAAAGGCAAGGGTCTTAGATTTCAGAAGTGCAGACTTTGAGAAGATGAGGAGGTGCATCAAGGAAGCACTGGTGGGGAGGAAGGAAGGAGGGGTGTTTGTTGCCCAGTGGGAACACCTAAAAAGAGCCATAGAGGAGGTGATGAATCAGTGCATCAGGTTGGTAAACAAAGGCAAGAGTAGAAGGAAACCACTATGATTCTTGAAAGATTTGGCAGACAAAGTAAGGGCCAAAAAGGTGGGTTTCAGGAAATATAAGGGGTCTTAAAAGGAAGAGGACAGGGAGGTGTAAATAAAGTGTCTAAAGGAAGCAGAGAAGACTGTTAGGGTTGCAAAGGTGCAAACTGAGGAAATATTAGCACTGATGGTGAAGAAAGGGGACAAGACATTCTATAGGTATATCAGCAAAAGAAGGAAATCTGGGGGTTTGTAAGGATTGAGGGGATACAGGGGAGTGCAAGGAAGAAGACTTGGAAAAGACAGAAATACTGAGCAAATACTTCTGTTCAGTATTCACTGAAGGGGGGAGGGTCAGGGACCAAAGTCAGGTAACAGATACAAAGGACAGGAGAAGTAGACACAAGTCCATTCACAGTGGAGAGAGCCTGGAAGAACTTACAAAACTGAAGGTGGACAAAGCAATGGGGCCAGATGGCGTGCACCCAAGAATATTAAGGGAGCTGAGAAGAGAGCTAGCAGTGCCTCTGGTAACCATGTTCACCAAGTCACACAACACAGGAGTGATTCCAGAGGACTGGAGGGCACATATAGTCCCTCTACACAAAAGTGGTAGCAGGGAGAAGGTAGGGAACTATAGGCCAGTCACCTTCACCTCAGTAGTGGGTAAGATCATGGAGGCACTGCTTAAAGAAATAATAGTGGCACACTTGGAATCCAACGGTGCCCAGGATCTGAGGCAACATGGATTCACAGCAGGGAGGTTGTGTCAGATGAATCTGATAGATTTTTTTGACTGGGTGATGAAGGAGGTAAATCAGGGGGAGTGGTGGACGTTGCCTACCTCAATTTCAGTAAGACCTCTGACACTGTCCCACATAAAAGGCTGGTTAACAAGATGGGTAGTCTGGGCAAGGGACACAAGGTGGTAAACTAGGTTAGGAACTGGTTAACAGACAGGAGGCAGAGGGTGGTGGTAAATGGGATCCAATCCGGGGAGAAGGGGTGACCAGCGGGGTACCTCAGGGATCAGTCCTTGGGCCAGTCCTGTTTAACGTCTTCATTAGGGACATTGCAGTAGAACTGGAGGGAAAGGTCTGCCTGTTTGTCGATGACAACAAGATTTGCATCAGGGTGGATACTGCAGACATGGTGGAGAAAATGAGGAGGGACCTGGGGAAGCTTGAAAAATGGTCCAAGGTGTGGCAACTGAGGTTCAGTTCAAAGAAGTGAAAAATAATGCACCTGGGATGAGGGAACCCTGGTGAGAGCTACAGGATTGGGGGAGGGGGAGTTGCTGACGATCACCAAGGAAGAAAAGGATAGGGGTTATCATTTCAGAAGACCTAAAGATGTCTAAGCAGGTACAAAGGCTGCGGGGGGCAGTGGCATGCTGGGGTGCATAGGCAGAGGTATCACTAGCAAAAGATGGGAGATGGTGATGCCAATGTATAAAACACTAGTGAGACCTTACGTAGAGTATTGTGTGCAGTTCTGGAGGCTGCACCTTCATAATGACATTAACAGGGTGGAAGCGGTCCAGAGAAGGGCGATAAAGATGGTACGGGGTTTGCACCAGAAAACATATGAGGAGAGATTAAAAGACCTCAGTATGTACTCGCTGGAGAAAAGAAGGGATTGGAGTGACATGATAGAAACTTTCAAATACCTTAAGGGCATAAACAAGGTGCAGGGGGGTGACATCTCCCAATATAGGAGGAGTACAAGAACGAGGGGGCATGACATGAAACTGGAAGGTGGCAGGTTAAGGGGAAATGTGAGGAAGTTTTTCTTCATGGAGAGGGTGTGGGACTCATGGAATAGTCTGCCACAGGAGGTTGTGGTAGCAACCACAGTGGAGGGATTTAAACAAGCCTGGGACAGACATAAGAGAACCTTAGAGGTGGGATGAAGTGCTGAAAAGCCATTGACCAGGTAGGGTCAGAGGCCGCAAACAAGTGTAGGGTTTACAGGCAGACTAGATGGGCCTGGCGGTCCTCATCTGCTGACAATTTCTATGTAACTGTGTTTCTAAGGACATAGACAGAATGGAAGTAGTCCAGACGAGGGTGACTACAGTGTCTCAGCATCTGCATCAAAAGTTCTACAAGAAGCTGGCCCATTGGCATGAAGGGCTGAGGCACCAAGCCTCACCTGCCATCATGCTGGTGATCCTGGGTTGGGAATGATCCTTGGGCATTGGCGGTCAGTCAAGGAGAGGAGGATCAAGTGTCCTGAGGACAGCGTTCCTTTGTGGGGGGGGGCACACCAGCCATTGCATTCACCTGACCACTAGTGGTGGCTGGGGAACAGGCAGCCAGGACTGCAATGTGGGGAAAGGAGGAGTGGCGACCATCAATGTCCTATGCACAGGAGCATACATAGGCATGTCTGGATGGCACTGTATGTCTACGCCTCTGATGAACAGAAAGTGGAAAATGTCCGATGGCAGAGCAGAATGATACCAACCCCTCGCAGGCTCCACACCCAGGCTATAGGGCCCTCTCCTGGAAACCGGATCCTTTCCATCAGCAGGCGGGAGCTGCCGACCCCCACCATGGGGGCAAGCCATCTGGGAAGACTGGGATTGGAGTAAGTTCTTGGGATGCCAGGTGACGGGGCTCTGGGGGGGGGGTCAGTGGAAGGAGCAGCCCACCCCAGTAGGGGGAGAAAAAAGAAGTAGGAAAAAAAGCCCTATGAGGAGAGACCAAAAGACCTTAATATGTGTACCCTGTAAGAGAGGAGGGAGCAGGGGGATATTATAGAGACCTTTAAATACCTCATGGGGTAAATAATAAATATAGTACAGGAAGGAAGTATTTTACAGAAAAAAGGTGCTCAAGAACAATGGGTCATACTATGAAGCTGGAGGGAGGTAGATTCAGGAGAGATGTGAGGAAGCACTTCTCAACAGAAAGCGTGGTGGATTCCTGGAACAGCCTTCCAGCAGAGGTGGTAGGGGAGAAAACAGTTGTGGGGTTCAAGAATGCATTGGATATGCACAAGGGAATCATAGTGGAAAAGAAGGCGGGAGGGAGAAAGAGCTGTAGATCGGGCACGGTCTGCAGTAATAGTGTAGGTAGGGAAAATTGGGCATACTGGGTGGCCCAAGCGGTCCTTATCTGCCATCAAATTCTATGTTTCAGTGTTTCTATATATTTAATATACTAAGTCCAGTTTTGTTCAGGAAATGCAAACATTTCCTTATACTTCCATTTGCAACTTTATCCAGTGATGTTCTTTTCTGTATAACCTTGTCTTCGAAATCTACAAGTAAGGCATGAGTACCCACCATGGGGTAAAAATCTCCCATTAAAATCACAAAGGAAAAAGACAGCACTCACTAGATTTTTCATGATGCTCCGTGCATGTTTTAATCAGAGCAGGTGCCTCACAAAAAATTAGTTTATTTTTTTGTGAGGCACCTGCTCCGATTAAAACATGCATGGAGCATTGTGAAAAATCTACAGTGAGTGCTGTCTTTTTCTTTTTGTGGATATTGCAGCTGGCAGCTTTGAGATAGCACCACCAAACCTGAGCACACCACTTTCCTGTTCAACTGTAATTTCCCTTTAGAATCCTCCCTGCCTCAGGTGTTGTCATAGCTGCTCCCAACATGTCTGATTCCAGAGTTCCCCATAAATCTTCGGTATAATACTTTGTATTTCTTGGTGGGATATAACAATTACAGATTAACAAAACTTCAGTGTTTCATTGTACTAGGATAATTAAGATATTAGTGGGTATTTTGATTTGTTTTTGACTGATAGTTCTTTTCCAGTCTTTATTAGGATTGCCAAACAACTCCACCCCCCCACCAGTCTTCTCCAGTTAGCTAGTTTTTTTTGTCTTAACTGAGGGTTACACAAATCTCTCAATCCAGATCTCCTCAGACATCCATATTTTTTGTAAACCCACTATGCTGAACTGCAGTATGACTTTTTTAAATTCCGTATCAGCAAGATATTTTTTGGAAAGGCCTGCTACATGCCAAGAAAGGATTGTGTTAGTTTTATTTAAAGTTTCCTCATCAGCTGTGTTCCGGATTTGTGTTTTTTTTTTTTTTTTACAGAGACACTGTGGTGTCAATCTCTTTTCAGACTACTTAGAATTTGGAAACGGTTCTCTAAAGATACAGTAGAGCCCATCTGAGATCAAATTTCATTTGTTGAGGGACGTTTACTACTTTTTTGGTCCATACACTTTTGATTGCTAATGGGGCTTATATCAGACACCTGTTTCTCTATCATTTTAGTTTCAGAATTGCTGATCTGAGAAGGAGGCCATTAACATATCAGAATGCCCAGTTTATCAAATGTATGTGCTTTTGCTAGAATTAAATTCAAAAGAAGTTTCTCTCAGACCACTAAAGTAACCTGACCCTAATTGATAATTCCATTTATTGTCTGGACACATATTGTCTGTTATATGCAATATATGAAGATGCGGTGCATTAATTGTATGACTATTTTGCTATGATATACTTCTATACTGGTACCTTTTTTCTGATAAAAACTTGAAGTTGCAAACCCACTGATTGCCTTTGTAACCAAGCCTAATTGCCAATATCTCCCCTATTAAATAACATACCATTTTCATGAGTGAGATTAGATTTTCATTTTTCTGAGGTTCTAACTCGTGTACAGTGAGTATGAGTTATTTGCTTCTTTTTTTTTGAAATCATAATTTATTATAATTTTTCATTACACACAATGTACATTCAAGATAATACATAACTTATATAAACATATGTAGACGAACAGAATAAAAACTATTCAAAACATATCACACATATGTAACCCCTAGATGGCGCTATCCCAGGGGCTACTACCCCTGCCTGATTTGCCACTAACAGGTTGAGGGGCCTGGATCCAATGGCGGGTGCCTCCACCCAGAGGTCAGGGTTTACAATAGTTAAACTAACTTGGTCACAGCCCTCTGGGACACTGCAACTCTTTCTTCCCACTAGTGGCCCACACAATACATCAGAATTACCTTTACAGTATACACTTACCCCCAGGACTGGTTCGGCACTGGGACCTCCTGTGAAATAAGATACAGTGCAACAATCACAGTACAGTATTTTAACATAGACAAATACCTCAGGCAGTATAACTTTGCTGAAACAAGCAGCTCTGATTTATTTAGGGGATATAACAAGGACAGGGGAAATCAGGTTAATTAGCTTATCACTCTACTCATCTATCTATGGCTCTGTGCACAGGCCTATCCCTATCAGTTACTGTCCCTGGGTACCCAAGCCCTAGTGGCTAGTCCAAACTGCGGTAGCTGGTAGGGCCCTCACACAGAGAAAAGGAGAATTAAACAGTCAGCAGTACAGTAATTCCATTTGGATTTAATGTGGCAATTCAACAGGAGCGACCCTGAATTAGTACTCACGACCTCCAAATAAGATAGGGTCCTTCAATGTCAGCAGGGCTACTCTTGAGCTCCAAGAGACCTCACACATTTATATGGTAAACAGTCACAGGCAAAAGTCACTTAATGGCAGCAGGATTCACTTGAGGTACACAAACCTCTTCACACATTTATATGGTAAAAAGACAGCACTATACCAGGCAGGCTGCATCTGTATCCCGATCTGCACTACTGCACAATACCCGGAGAACACACAGCAGATTCAGTTCCTGACAGACCGAGTGCAATTTTCAGCAATTCCTCCAGTCTTCTACAGGGTGAGCCTGGTTTCTACTCTTCAGATATCCTTTGATTCTCTCACAGGACGGATTCAGTCCTAACAAGCTGCAGACTGGAACTCTGGACCTTACACATGTTTTTTGACTAAAACTGTGCACTGAAGGAGCACAGGGTTCCTTTCCCATTCACTGCCAAAGCTCAACTGAAACTCTCAACAGACAAAACCGGGCACTTCCTTTGAGTTCCTCCCAGTTCTTGACTGGATTGGCTGTCACTCACAATAGACTGCTGCTGTTGGTCCAAAAAGGCGCCGAAGTCTAAACTACATCTCCCAGAGTCACTGCCCATACAATCCTCTTGTGGCTGGCTCAGATTATGAGTCCAAGTTCTGATTCGTCCAAGGCACCATTTTAGAGCTAGCTACTCCACACTGATTGGTCCAGTTCAGCAGTTCAAAACCAGAATGGGGAACTAGGCAGACACAGTTCTGACTGCAAAGAAAGCAGGTTAGACAAACTGTAATTTCATTATTACTGTAAATGATTTTTGGCAAACAGTTACATCTTTCAGATAGGTTCCCTTGCACTCTAGTGACTGCAAAATGGAGTGAATTGGCAGCAGCTCGAGTGGTACTCAAACAGAGAAGCACACAGTCCCCATACAAACTAATTATGTCTGCAAGCAGACAGCTCTTAAAGAGACAGTACCAGAGGTTCTAAAAACACTCACTGATAAATGGCTTAAACGCCAAACACCATTCAGGCTTGGAGCATTCAAGCAAGCTCCGGAAGTCTTTTGGAACCCCATTTGCAGGGGTTACACCCTTCCTGGTTCTGGGAAAGCTTGACGTCGCGTCAACAAGTACCTATAAGTTTCAACTGCAACCATATACATTTGCATTAGGCTCACACA
This sequence comes from Neoceratodus forsteri, assembly GCA_016271365.2. Classification (NCBI taxonomy): domain Eukaryota; kingdom Metazoa; phylum Chordata; order Ceratodontiformes; family Ceratodontidae; genus Neoceratodus; species Neoceratodus forsteri. The sequence goes on from CM057456.1 coordinate 350,945,336, forward strand.
TGTAATCATCAGTCAATATATCATTTTACCAAGAACACATTTCTGAAACATTGCAGTATGTCACTCTTTACACAGTATTACACACACATTGTACCATAACTCAAGTTATTACCTCTTGTACATGAAACCTGAAGAGAGGGCCCTTCCTATCAGTTACCTTGGGGCTGGACGGGCAAGGGCACCATACTTAGAGGGCAACACAAGTAACTTGAGTTAGCACTGACGCCAGTTTGGGCAATGAGCTCGGGACACATACACCTTTATGGACAACATTGAGAGGCAATCCACAGGCCTCCCAAGGAATCATAACTGAGGTGCACCACAGGCTTTACAGCTCGACCAGTCTTTCTAGGGGAACTGTTACAGTCTCTGCACTCTGAGCCTCATTTTCAGCATTGTCCTCACTTGTCAGGGGAGTCTCCATGGGGGTAGAGAGGCTAGAACTTGGGGCACTTTCAGCTCCAGGAGTTGCAGTTTCTGAGTCCACAACATTTGGCTCGCATGGAGAGCTTGACACTGGCAGTGGACTGTCAGGGCACTCAAAATACTCTTCTTGTTCTGGTGTATCACCAGTCTGCCCCAATCTATCATTTTCCTCCCCTGAAAGCTCAAACAGTTCAACCATGCACAATGATTCCATTTCATCTGATCTGATGCTTTGCACTTCACTTTCTGGGAGCATTGGCTCCAGGGACGAAGCTGGGGGTTTGGACAGTCCAGAAGGCCCAGCTTCATCTCCAGTATTGACTAGGGATTGCCCCGAAACAATTGACTCAGTTCGTAAGAAGGATAGTATTCAAAGTCACTCTCACTTTCTTCCGATATGGACTGACAGTCATGCTCAACTGGGACTTGTGGAGGGAACACTTTAACTTTGCTTCTGTAGGTGCAGACTTTCTTGATCTTTTCTTAGCAGCAGCTCCAGTCACTGGTCCAGAGGGGCATCTTCTAGGGCTCAGACTCAATTAAGATTTGTCCAATGGGAGTAAATTATTTCTATGCATTGTTTTACATCTTTTGAATTATTCTCAGGCCTTACTTTGTACACTGGCAGATCATCTAGTTTGCCCACTACAATGTGAGGAGATGGTGCCATCTGTCAGCAATCTTGTGCTTGCCATGCAGTCCCAGATTTCTTAGCAATACCCGATCTCCCTCCTGGAGTTCCTGTGCTTTCACCTTTATCATACCTTCTTTGTTGGCCAGATTTCTTTGGCAGCCATGGTTTGAGCCAGTTGGTATGCATGAGTTAGCTGGGCCTTTAACTTTGCACATACTGTAAATAGTTGTCAGCTTGAACCCCATCAGAGAGACCCCAAAACACACATCTACTGGTAGTCGAGCTTCTTCCAAACATCAGGCGGTAGGGGAGAACCCAGTGGCATCACTTTGGTGCAGTTATAAGCATGTACCAGGGTGCTAATTTGTTGGCTCCATCTAGGCTTGTCCTTTGGGTGCAGGTGCCTAGCATATCTAGCAAAGTGCGGTTGAAACGCTCAGGCTGTGGGTCCCCTGGGGGTGGTAAGGAGTGGTTCTGGACTTTCGTGACTCCCCACAGAGAAAGCATCTCTTTGATCAGACGACTCTCAAAGTCTCTCCCTTGATCAGAATGGATTCTTTGTGGAGCCCCATAGTGAACAAAAAGTTTTCTACAAGTACTTTGGCTACAGTGGATGCTTTCTGGTCTTTGGTGAAAGCTTGGGCATATCTCGTGAAATGGTCAGTGACCACCAGCACATTACTGATATTTCTTTGATCAGACTCCAAACTTAGAAAATCAATACAGACCAGCTCCATGGGTGCACTGGTGGTTATGTTAACAAGGGGGCAGCCTCTGGGGCAAAAGCTTTCCTGTAAGCAGCGACTACAAGTTCAAATGTGTTGCTCCACATCAGCCCCCATCTTAGGCCAATAGAATCTGGATCTCACCAAGTCAAGTGTTCTGTTCATACCAAGGTGCCCCATGTGGTTGTGCAAGGACCTCAATACTGAGTCTCGAAAGGCAGTGGGCAGCACTAGTTGTTGTTTGTCTACTTGTCCCCCTCTGTCTACTGTTTCTCTGTATAACAGTTTATTGATCAGTTTCAATTTAGGACCTTCTTTGTATAACAGTGCAGTTCTCAAATCAGTGGAGCGTAATTTGGACACATCTTTTCCTGCATAGAGGGCTTCTAAAGCTGCTTTGATCATGGGATCGCGGGATTGAGCCCGCTTAATACTGTCATTGTCCAGCTGAGGCAGTGCACCAATGTCTATTGCAGAAAAGTGGCAATAAGCAGGTATGCAATTCTCAGAGGGTCCCAATCCACCATGCAGTCCACTGCGTCCGTGGACATTTGTTCCTCCCTGTCAAACTTCCGGCAGAGTGCCCGAATGTCAGGTTCTGCCAATCGGACCCAATCATTCTGGGGAACAGGCCTCCTGGAGAGAGCATCAGCATCTATGTGGTTCAGACCTGCTCGGTATTTGAGAGCATAGTCGTATGTAGATAATGCAGAAAGCCACCTATGGCCAGTGGCATCCAACTTAGCTGAGGTCTGCACATAGGTTAAAGGATTATTGTCAGTTTTTACTAGTATTTTAGCCCCATACAAGTACTCATGGATTGGTCAACAATAGCCACTTCAAAGCTAGAAACTCTAACTTATGTACAGGATAGTTCTTTTCGGATGGGTCAGACTTCTACTGGCAAAGGCCACTGGTCTCAGGCCATTCTCGTGCTCTTGGTACAACACAGCCCCAACCCTTGCAAGCTAGCATCAGTGTGCAGGACATAAGGTTTTCTTGGATCGGCATAGGCCAGCACTGGAGCATGGGTAAGTTGATAAATGATCTCATGAAAAGCAGTCTCACAATCAGGAGTCCAGCGGGCCCCAAATACTTCACTCGGATGAAAATACACTCTTTCAGTCTTGAGGCCGCTGACTTTTAGTATTTTTGTGGGTTGGGGATACCCTTGAGTAAGGTTAAGTAAAGGCGGATCACTCTTGAATAGTCCTTGATGAAACGCCGATAATAACCACAGAATCCCAGGAATCTTTGCAGTTCTTTTAAATTTTTGGGCTGCGCCAGGTGGTCAAGGCCTCAACTTTACTTGGGTCGGTCCTCATTCCTCGGTGGATACTATGTGTCCTACATACTTTACTGATGTTTGAAAGAATTGACACTTATCAATGGACAGTTTAAGGCCAAAGTCCTCCAGTCGGTCCAATACCTTAAATAATCTGCTCTCATGTTCCTCCAGTGAGCTGCCAAACACAATAACATCATCTAGGTATACCAGGCACTCTAGTAGTTCATGTCCCCACTGCACGCTCCATCAATCGTTGAAAAGTGGCTGGGGCACCTGAAATCCTTGAGGCATCCTCATGAATTCATAGAAGCCAAGCAGACAGATAAAGGCTGTCTTTTCACGGTCCTCTGGGGCCATCGGGATCTGGTAGTACCCACTGTGGAGATCCAGCACAGAGAACCACTTGCTCCCATTTAGGCAGTCCAAAGCATCCTGAATGCGGGCATTGTGTACTGATCAGGATAGTCCACGGTTTAAGGTGCGATAATCCACACACATCCTTACTGTTACATTCTTTTCCTCACTACCACAATGGGGAAGCATAAGGGTTTCTGGATTCTTGTATTACACCAGCAGCTAACATCTCTTGCAGATGCCGTCTCACATCATCTATGTCAGCAGGTGCCAGGCGTGCGAGACCTCTCACGAAATGGTCTTTCGTCATGCAGCCGGATATTGTGCTCAGCTCCTTGCACGCACCCCTACGTCCCATTCCTTTAAAGAAAACACCTGGTCTCTCTGGGCAAGCTTCTCACTGATCCTCACTTTCCATTCAGCTGGCAGCGGGAGTCGCGAAATCAAACAAGTCAGGCGTTACTCTGTCATTCTTCCTTGAACTCTTGCTGCTGGGTAGCACTGCAGTGTCTGCACAATGCACATTAGCCAGGATGCAACCTCTATTTACTCGAATGTCTCTTTCAGACACATTATGAACTTGGACCATTACCCTTCTGGCATAAGCATGGGCTCTAGCGGGCAAAATACTAGGCTTGACCAGCAGTCCCTCTGGCAATTTTCCATCGCCTGTGCATCCAACATTAATATTTTATTCTTAACATCCTTTCTGATACGGACCTCTCCTGTAAGGTACACTGGGCATTTGGCGCCAGGATCAGAGACTCAGGATCCTTCTTCCATACAATTCCGACCGGTTCCTCTGGTTCTATTTTTTCAGCATCTCTGTGCCTCATAGGCCTTCTTAATTAAAGCCGAACTCTTAAAGCTCTACTAGTCTTTGACCCTGTTTTCATAACACAACTGTGCCAGCCTTCCGAACATATGAGCATTTGTTCCAATCAACAAAGGGACACCATCATACAGTCCAGTGGGGGACACACTAAGGCTAGGGTCTCTACTTGTTCGGCCACTCCAGCCACGGAGGTGGGGAAAGACAGCCAAATTTGGATATACCCGAATAGGGTAGGCCTTCTCACTTAACCCCCATACATGCAGTCCTTCTAATGGTTGTAAGGGTACGCCTGACAAATGCTTCTGATACCAATCTTGGAACATAATTGTCACTTGGGAGCCACTGTCTAATACAGCTCTTGTAGACACTCCATTCACCTTTACAGTGGTCTCCATGGAGGGACCCACCATTCTGGACCAGTCTGGAGAGGCGGTAGTGGGGGCCTGGGCAACTGACCTTGCCACAAAAGGACATGAATTAGCATTTTTGGTGCCCTCACTGGGATCATTTCGTGCACCTCTTAACCACTGATTTGTTCTCTGAAGCTCTCCTTGTAGCCTATATGCAACTTTGTCAGTGTCTTTTGGGGACCGGCATTCCCTTTATATGTGCCCATCCTTCCCACAATTATAGCAAAACATACTTTCTGGAGTTTGAGCTGGCCGAGGCGCCACACTGGGAGCCAGGGCGGGGGTATTACTAACTGGAAACCTGGGTGCCATCTCTGTCTGTGGCGTGATAAGCATTTGGAGACATCTCGTCAGTTTCTCCACTTCCATGGTCAAGGAATTGAGTTTGGAGCTGTTATCAGCAGGAGATACATGGGTGGGTACCCCCACCCCATAGCAATGCAGTCGGATATCACGTCAGGGCCCCGTACTTGCAGGCGTGGCCTTCATAAAGGACTGTTTTGAATTCCGGATCTCTCTCAACAGTTCACCCCATTGTGGCATATCTTTTCCTTGCCAGAGCACTCATTTACTGCCAACCTCTGCCCTGAACTTCACTTGATGGGTCACCCTCAGTCACTCGGGTCGTAGCTGCAGCTATTGGTGCAGGTCCTCCTGAGGTCGCTCTTTTCTCAACTCCCGAATTTCTCTCATTAACTCATCATAGGAGGGTGGGATTCCAGTCGATCTGCCAGGCGTAACTGAAGCAACAGCAGTTCTGAGAAGGGGCAGACTTAAGGATCCTGTCCAGCCTGGTTCGGTCCAGTTCAATCGCTGGCAAACTACCTTTTCTGAGGCATTCTTGCAACAATTTTTCCAGCCGAGATACATACACAGACAACAACTCCCTTGGTACTATTGTGCATCTCTTACTCTCCACCATAGGTCCTCATCAGAATCTGGGCTCCTATACACATTCTCAGGGCCTCAAGATAGGCCTGTGCAGTCACTTCAGGGTTACTGGCTCTGCTTAGCACGAATGGTAGCCAGGGCAGGACCTCGGAGGCTCTCACTAACCCTCTTTCGCTGCTTCTGGAGCATTGCCATTCTAGCACTTGGGGGCAACATAGTCTATCCAGGTCTCCCAGTCATCCTCCCTTGGGGGGGGAGGTGCCAGAGAAGATCCTCAACCTTCGTAAGAGTCGTGACTAATGACAGGTGCAGAAATTGAGTCTGCATTGGTTCAGCCACCATTACGGGCACTGGAGCGGAGAAGGTGTTGGGAGGAACACCCCAGGTGGCAAGAATAGTTTCTTCAAGTCCTCCACAGTTTTCCCTTCCCCAGCAACCATTTGCAAATTTCTCCTCAAAGGTTTCAGATAGTGGTGGGGCTCATTCCCCCTGGTCTTTACTGTCCTTAGTTATCACTCTCCAAGCAGTGGGGCTCCCTCTGGGGTAATGGTCTGTGGCACTTTGGAGCTATCTATGGGATCCTTAAACTCTACTAGGGCCAGGAAAGTGTGGGTGAGCAGATTAGCATGCTGACCCACCACCACAGGGTTTTGTAAACCTTCCACCTTGGAAAGTGCTCCCTGCACAGTGTCCGTATTGATACCCAGGGGGATGTCCAGGATAAGCATAGCATTTTGGGGGTCGATCTCCTCCCCAGTACACCACTCCACCAGCTGGTGCACAGCCACTTCTGTCGGGGTACCCATTTTTTCTTAACAGTGGTTCGTAAATATGGCCACTAGAGGACACACAATCCCAGCGGTGAGCCTCCAAGATGTAACCCCTAGATGGCGCTATCCCAGGGGCTACTACCCTGCCTGATTTGCCACTAACAGGTTGAGGGGCCTGGATCCAATGGCGGTGCCTCCACCCAGAGGTCAGGGTTTACAATAGTTAAACTAACTTGGTCACAGCCCTCTGGGACACTGCAACCCCCTTCTTCCCACTAGTGGCCCACACAATACATCAGAATTACCTTTACAGTATACACTTACCCCAGGACTGGTTCGGCACTGGGACCGCCTGTGAAATAAGATACAGTGCAACAATCACAGTACAGTACTTTAACATAGACAAATACCTCAGGCAGTATAACTTTGCTGAAACAAGCAGCTCTGATTTATTTAGGGGGATATAACAAGGACAGGGGGAAATCAGGTTAATTAGCTTATCACTCTACTCATCTACCTATGGCTCTGTGCACAGGCCTATCCCTATCAGTTACTGTCCCTGGGTACCCAAGCCCTAATGACTAGTCCAAACCGTGGCAGCTGGTAGGGGCCCTTTCACACAGAGAAAAGGAGAATTAAACAGTCAGCAGTACAGTAATTCCATTTGGATTTAATGTGGCAATTCAACAGGGAGCGACCCTGAATTAGTACTCACGACCTCCAAATAAGATAGGGTCCTTCAATGTCAGCAGGGCTACTCTTGAGCTCCAAGAGACTCCTCACACATTTATATGGTAAACAGTCACAGGCAAAAGTCACTTAATGGCAGCAGGATTCACTTGAGGTACACAAACCTCTTCACACTTTTATATGGTAAAAAGACAGCACTATACCAGGCAGGCTGCATCTGTATCCCGATCGCAATTACTGCACAATACCCGGGAGAACACACAGCAGATTCAGTTCCTGACAGACCGAGTGCAATTTTCAGCAATTCCTCCAGTCTTCTACAGGGTGAGCCTGGTTTCTACTCTTCAGATATCCTTTGATTCTCTTCACAGGACTGGATTCAGTCCTAACAAGCTGCAGACCGGAACTCTGGACCTCACACATGTTTTTGACTAAAACTGTGCACTGAAGGACACAGGGTTCCTTTCCTTCACTGCCAAAGCTCAACTGAAACTCCCAACAGACAAAACCGGGCACTTCCTTTGAGTTCCTCCCAGTTCTTGACTGGATTGGCTGTCACTCACAATAGACTGCTGCTGTTGGTCCAAAAAGGCGCCGAAGTCTAAACTACATCTCCCAGAGTCACTGCCCATACAATCCTCTTGTGGCTGGCTCAGATTATGAGCCCAAGTTCTGATTCGTCCAAGGCACCATTTTAGAGCTAGCTTACTCCACACTGATTGGTCCAGTTCAGCAGTTCAAAACCAGAATGGGGAACTAGGCAGACACAGTTCTGACTGCAAAGAAAGCAGGTTAGACAAACTGTAATTTCATTATTACTGTAAATGATTTTTGGCAAACAGTTACATCTTTCAGATAGGTTCCCTTTGCACTCCTCGTGACTGCAAAAATGGAGTGAATTGGCAGCAGCTCGAGTGGTACTCAAACAGAGAAGCACACAGTCCCCCCATACAAACTAATTATGTCTGCAAGCAGACAGCTCTTAAAGAGACAGTACCAGAGGTTCTAAAAACACTCACTGATAAATGGCTTAAACGCCAAACACCATTCAGGCTTGGAGCATTCAAGCAAGCTCCTGGAAGTCTTTTGGGAACCCCCATTTGCAGGGGGGTTACACATAAAATTGGAAGGATGAGGAAAGGAAGGTACAAAAGGGAGATGGGGAGGGGGGAGAGGTAATAGCACACCAATGAAATTTCATCAGTTATCAGCCATTATATTACTGATACTGTACCTAAAAACAAAAATAACAAGAGATAGCAGGGGGCATAAAGGAGTTCTTATCATCTTAAGCATATCTGGCTAAGCTTTCTAAGACTTTGACCTTTTCTTTCTCTGCCTGATAATGAAAGAAGGGGAGCCATCTACTCTTAAACTTCCCTTAACCTAGACGGATCCTAGCCGTAAGTTCCTCCATGTCTAATACATCCAAACAGATCAAATACCAGGTCTCAATAGTGGGAACATCTTGAGTTAGCCAGCTACGTGTAATAGCTTTGAAGGCTGAGGCCACAACAATATTATACAAATTAGGGATGGGTGGACCCGAAAAGGTCCTGATCCTTATTATTAGGACCAAGATCCATGTCAGAGTCCTGTTAAGTTCTGATTGATCCTGATTCAAATCAGAACCTTAAGAAAATTAATAGTAATACTTGACAACAATCACAAAAGCACTGAAAAATAGGAAATAAAGTAGTTTTTTGTACCTGAGAGTGTTGGTCTGTTGCTGACTCCAATTCTGTGTCCTCATCTGCTGGCTATAGCTTACCCACTTGTGCTTCTTACCTGCTGTGTGAGCCACTGGCATAGTATCACTCCCCCATTCTCACCCAGTAATTATAAATATCCCCAGCCTGTACCGTCTTATGACCCCCCCATATGCAGCACACCCTTAAGTCCCCCATCTGCTTGACAGCTACACTTCTCCTGTATCTACATTCTGCCCCCTCCATCTGCCACCAACCACCCTGCCCCAGTATGCAAACACCTGCCCCTTCATCTGCTGCTATCCACCCAACCAGGACCATGAAAAACATTACCCCTCCTCTCATTGGTTTATATTGACCACGCCCAAGAATGAATACTTTACCACCCTGTCCTGCAGTGGATACATCTGCTCTTCCCCTATCCCAGTATCAAATACCATGGCCCTTCCCTCTCCATCTGCTGAGACCCACCATGTTCTAATATTATTATCACATTGCCCCCTCCTCCTATCTGTGGTACCTACCTACCCTGTTCCAGAATGAATACCCCTACCCTCACTTTCTATCTGCTGATACCCATCTTCTGCCAGGATGAATGCCTTATTCCTTTCTGCCATCTACTAATACCCACCCAGAAAAAAATGAATATCCCTCCCACCTGCCAATTCCCATGCACCCTGTCCCAGAAGTAGTGAGACTCAGGCACCCACTGACGCACATGCCATTGCATGGACAGCACAAGCAGAGAAATATCTGAATCATATACTGATAGACTATTGCACAAATGTCATCTCGTGAGCTAAAGTGACAGAACTCATCCACAGAAGATATAGAATAGGAGTACCTGAGTGGGCCACTGGGCCAGTAAGGAAGGATGATCTAGTGTAGAATGCATTTACTAAAATGGAAAGTGCATTAAGAAGATTAACCAAAGGACAGTGTTCCATAGATTTTTTTTCTTATATCTTTACACATTTCAAAATAATGTAACCCCCTTGCCCTGGTGGGGGCCTACCTGTTTTCCTCTTCACTGCATGACCTATGAAGCCTGCCTATGGAATGCTCACTCTGGACTGTAGCCTGTGATGGTAGGATAAAGAAGCAAGAAACTCTGAGCTGCTGCCCTCTTGAATGTACCAGTTATCACCTCGCACACTGCCTTCCATACTTAGCGCGCCTGCCTCGACCGAGATCTGAACCTCACCACTGCAACTTTGGCTCATTTGTTCCCCAAAGTTGTGCCCCCATGACCAGGTCCACAACTTTATGACTGGGTCACCTTCATTGGGTTGCCTCACTGTCACCATTCGTTGGGTTGCTGCAACTTCCAAGGACACCTCAAGTGTGCTCTGGCCCCCAAACTGTTTCCGTGTTCACTTTCTCGCACTACAAGCATGCACATGCACACTGGAAGCCTTACGTGAGAGCAGGCTTAAGTAACAGACAGAAAGAAAAAAAAAAAGAAAAGGAAAAAAATATTTTTTTTCTTGTCACTGTGGGATCCAAGGTGGGTGTTTGGGAGAGGGGACTCTGTTTTTTATTTGTTTTAAAATAAAAGATTTTTTGCAGGGAAAGCATCATGAGGCAGATCCAGTACACCTCGACTAAAGTTTGGATCTACCCGAGTCCAACAGACATTGGGTGATCCAGGGGGGTTCTGATCTTTGTCGGACTGGTCCGCCCATCCCTAATACAAATGCTGCTGGGCCTTGGTCTTAATTGCTGTGGGGGGGAATAACCCCAAGATCCAATTCACTGGGTTTTCTGGTAAATCAAAACCAAAAATTGTTTTCAGAGTGGTCGAAAGCGATTGCCAAAAAACATGCAACTTATGGCACTCCCAAAAAATATGTGTATGTGTTCCCCTGTCCCCACAGCCCCACCAACAGAGCTCTGAGGGATGCTGTCCATAGTGCTTGGAAACTACCGGTGTCCTAAAATACTGAATCACAATCTTCCACCGAAACTTCCTCCAGGCATATGAAGCAGTAGTGGAATGGATTGCCTGCCAGGACCTCACCCAGTCTGAGTCCTCGAGCTCCCAACCCATCTCAGTCTTCCAGGTTTGTTTAAGTTTAACCAATATGTCTTTCTCAAGGGTGGAAAACAATATAACCAGTCTGGAAATTAAACCTTTAGGGATCTTTAGAGGGATTTCACGCAACAACATCTCCAAAAGAGGGTTACTATTAGGACCCTCCCCAAATTCACCTATTCTTTCCTTCTCAGGCAAAAAATGGTGAAGTTGTAAGTATCTGAATAAGTCTTGGGAGGGAAGCCCATATTCAGCTGAAAGTTGTTGAAATGATTTAAGGGAATCTTCTTTATACAATTGACCGAAAGTTACTAAACCCTTCCTTGCCCATCTGATAATCCCCATGTCCCATCTGAGAGGTGCAAAATCAAGACATGCACTGATAGGAGTGTTACTTTTTATTAATACAGGAAGCCCCAGCCTTTTATTCACTTCTAACCAAGCAGTCTTAATAACTTCTGTCCAAGGATTATTTGTTCGCAGGAGCGAAACTCCTTTTTGGTCCATAAGCATCAAGTCTCGCACATCTCCCAACGAGGAGGGGGTCTTTCTATCTCAACCCAGAGGGGGGATCTTCTTTTGGTAGGGCAGAGGCCAATGGCTGAATCTGGGTGGCCCAGTAGTATTTTTTTAAATCTGGGAGACCCAGGCCACCTCTCTCTTTAGATGCAGTCAGGACATCCCACCTCATCCTAGGATGTCTGCCCGCCCAAATGAACTTGGAGAGTGAAGACTTAAGGGATTTCCAGAAATGATCTGGAGGTTTGAGAGGTAGGGACTGAAAAAGAAAGAGAAAGTGAGGGAACACATTCATACGTATACTCTCAGTGCATCCCATTAAGGAGAGGGGGAGCTCTCCCCATCTACTGAGGTCTGCCTGAACTGTCTGTAAGAGCTTGAAGTGATTAATTGAATACAACTTATTTATATCATTGGGGATCCAGACACCCAAGTATCTAAAACTTTCCTTTGACCATTTATAATTACCAGTGATTGGGAGTGTATCTTTGTATGTCTTGCCCAAAGGCAACAATTCAGTCTTAGAATCCTGAATTTTAAAACCAGAAACTTTACCAAAATCCCCTAATAGGGAATTGACCATAGATATCTGGTTAACCGGGTCCTCTGTATACAATAGAGTATCGTCAGCATACAAAGAAATTCTGGCCTTTCCCCCTCCCACCTTGACGCCTCTATGTTCCTCTGATTGTCTAATAAGAGCTGCAAGTGGTTCCATACTAAGGGCAAACAGAAGTGGGGAGAGAGGACACCCCTGTCTAGTGCCTCTGAAAATTTTAATTTTATTAGACGTGACCCCGTTAACCTTTACCCTTGCCCAGGGATCCCTGTATAGGTTAGCAATCCAGCTATGGAACTTGTCCCTGAATCCAAATTTATGAAGAGTGTGGTCCAAAAAGACCTAATCCAGGCGGTCAAACGCCCTCTCCGCATCGAGAGACATCACCACCTGGAGAGGCCTGGGAAGGGGTGCTCCCGAGGCAGAGAGAGCATTGAGTAAGATTCTAATATTATCCTGGATATGCCTTCCAGGAATAAAACACGTCTGAACAGGGTGCATCAGAGTTGGGATGAATTTCTGAAGACGGGAGCCCAAAATTTGTGCAAAGATCTTCGCATCTTGATTAATCAAAGAGATGGGATGGTAACTTTCACAGACAGTGTGATCTTTCCCAGGCTTGGGAAGGAGGGTAACCACCGCTTCCCTCAGGAGGGTGGAGTGGCACCTTCCTCATGTGCAACATTACAGACCTTCAGTATTAGAGGAGCTAAGTCTGACAAAAAATATTGATAGAATTCAGCAGTAAAGCTGTCAGGGCCTGGTGCCTTTCCTCTATTGAGGGACTTAATAACTCTTTTCACCTCCGCTCCGAGATGATGGCCTCTAACAATCTTCTCTGAGAGTCTTCCAATTTAGAGAGAGAAGTTCGCCTTAGGAACTCTGTAACCATCCTGTGGTGATCCAGGGAACTTTCCTGACTATATAATTTAGAAAAATATGCACAAACCCGTCTGCAAGCTTGGGGAACTTATCAGGTCTAACCCCAAGTGCAGTGCTCTGATTCAGGGGATATATCTATCCACTCCTTGTTTTCTTAGATGTAAAGCCAGCAAGTGAGTTGCTCTGCTGCCGGTCTCATAATATTTCTGTCTGGTGTAATGGAGAAAATTCTCCATCTTTCTTCTCATTTCAATATTATAAGACTCCCTAGTTTCCTTCAGTTTCAGCAAAGTGGCTGGATCTCTAGTTCTTTTATGTTCCCGTTCCAACCTGGCCAGGTCATTTAATAACCCATCTACCTTTGCCTTATGAACCCTGTGTTTATAAGAAGCATAACTAATAATTTTACCTCCAAGGACTGCTTTTAAGCCATCCCAGATAAACCGAATATGGGTATCCTCCTCCCTGTTTTCCTGAATATAAAATCGAATGGTGTCCTTCATTTGGTCCACAAAAACCTTGTCATTCAATAAACCTAAATCAAAGTGCCAAGCCCCTTTATCTTTAGTATCTGACCACTGAAGGGTCACAGTGATTATGGCATGATCTGAGAAAGTAACTGGGTGGATTATCATATCCACCACAGTATGTGCATTCACCTTTTGCATATAAAACCTGTCTAACTAGAGTAGGAGCCGGAGGACTCAGAGTAAAAGGTGAAGTCACTTGCATCAGGGTTTTGCAATCTCCAGGGATCTGTGAGGCCACCTTCTGTAATTAATGACTGAAGTAACTGGGAACTGAAAACTCCCCCTGACCCCGGCCCGGCCACCCCACGATCTAGCTCCGGATTTTCCACACAATTCCAATCACCTGCAAGTATAACATGGCCAGGGGACAGGGAGGCCACCTTGGAAAAAAAGTGGTGAAAAAAGGCTCCTGTTGGTGGGTTGGGAGCACACACTGAAGCGACATGTATGGATTGACCCATAAACTCCCCTGAAATAATGACAAATCTACTTGAACCCTCTATTGAGGTCTTATAAAGTTTAAAGTGTAAGCCTCTTCTGATCAAGATTGCCACCCCTGACCTAGAAGCATCTGGATGGGAGTCAGAATATACTGACCCAACTCACATTCTTCTCAGCTTTGCATTTTCTAAAGGAGAAAGTTTGGTTTCCTGTATGCAGGCCAAGTCACATTTTAAACGACCCAGTTCTCGAATGACTGGCTCGCTTTATTAAACCATTAATACCTCTAACATTAATCGAGGCAATTTTAAGTGACATCATTGGAGAACAGAAAGCATATCATACCCCCAAACCTTATGCCAATACCATATTCACTTACATAGAGGGTCATTCCAAAAGGAGAAAGGTGTGCATAATGGGTTAATAAAAAATTCACCAATACATAAACACACATAAGACATTTGACAAGAAAATAATAATAATAATAAAAAACTGTAAGTCCAAAACTTCAAAACTGGGAACAACATGCCCAGTGTGACCATAAGTGCAGGTCAAAAATTTAGAATAGGTACCAGTTAAGTCACTGAGTACCGAAGCTCTTCAGAGCTTAGCCCGGAGGACTGATGGGAAGCCTCAGGAGATTAAGGCACTAGGCCTTAAGATAGGAGTCAAGCGTCAATATGCTAACGGTTGAGCGCCTAGATATCCAGGAGCCTAAACCCTCTCCTAGTTTGATTCTTCCGGCTTATCCGGTGATCAGGGCAGATAACCCCGGGCAATTTTCAACACCAACTTAAAGTAATTGAATCACATCATTAGTTTGCTGAAATGACAGCTTAATGATATAACTGATTGTCTTGGTGGTAAATCAAAATTATTGAACCCACAGTAATAATAATTAACCTATAGGTACCATCTTCTGCCTAAGAATATACCTATCCCCCAGATAAATCACTACTTCCGAGGGAGAATACCAAAGAGCGTACAATCCTTCCCCTTCCCTCTGGGGAATACCCCCCGGAGAAAGGGATCTAATAGGCGTGGGCCAATCAGGTTCAGGAGGGTACCAAAACCTAAGGAGGTTTAATTTAAATGAACAAACACAGTACCCCAGTTATAATATGAAGGTTTTCAATAGGCATCTGGTATATATATAAAAAGAAAACAACCACCTAGCCTATTAATAACCGAGTACGGTCGGTATGTCCCCGGACAGAAAGTCGCGGTTAAAATGTTACAGTCTAAATGCCGTGTGGACAAAAGAACACTGATCGCTAAGTTGCTGGTAGCACAGGTCGCTAGTATTTAACTCCGCACATACTAAGATGTTGCCAGACAAATAGTCATCCTGATTAATTAATACAAATTCAGGTGTTTGATAATTCTTTATTTAATTTTTTAAAACAGCATTACTTTGTGCCATAAAATCAATGTTAAAATTCAGTGCATTGCCATAGAAAGGAAAGTGCAAATCAAAGCTAGGTTTAGTCCTACCACCAGAGGTCAGCAGAGAAACAGGGAACATGGTCGCCATACATCACAGAACATAATGTTGCGGATATATAGTTTGCGCCGGCTGCTTTGTGTCCACTATATATTGTATCAGCAACAAGAGTAAATATCGACGATGTTGCTGCAACAGTTTGACCGCAACATTTTAAAACGCGACGAATCGACCGGATGCCATTAATAACAGATATATTTGCCGCTATAGTGTGGAGCAGAAAATGAATAATTATCCACAGTCTAGTTGAAGTACAGCAAATGTTAACAGTAAGTTGTCTGCCAGATAAACATTATAACATTTTAAAAATAAATCAGGAATGCCCATAGGGCACTTATCTCCAGTCCAGCTCTTGTTCTGACTTCAGGAAACAGGGATCAGTGGGGGAAATAATCGCAGGTGGGAGCCAGGAAGTTGTGCGCCAGTAACAATGTCCCACTTGAAATGAGCCACCTGCAGTTCTAGGGCCTGTTCAGATTAACCAACTCTGAAAGTTAAATAAAGGCGCCAGCCCAGCAAATCAAAGACTCCTGGATATGGACATTAAAAAAGTGAGTTCAGCAAGCTGAAAGTGCCCCCATTCCCCCGTATATCCCACAAGCACCAGAGCACAAGAGCCCTGAATGTCCAGAATGATGAAAAAGGCTGATCTGCGAACCACACAGAAATCTTCAGGTCTTCTTTTTCTGGAGCCATTTAGATAGGTCTGCATGCAGAGGCAATAAAATATCTCCTCTTTTCCTCAAGCGCTTATAGGGACCAGGGGCCACTGACCAGAGTAACTCTTCTATTTCTTTCTCAGCCTGTTCCTCCTTAGTATTGGGAACTGGAATCTCCATGGCATTGAGGTAAGGGGTAGCCGCTAACAGAGAGTCAAACACTTTGACCCCTTCCTTGTCTTGGATCCATAGCCTTGTGGGGTACCTAAGGTATGCTTTGCAGCCTTTTTCTCTGAGGGCTTTGACTACCACCAAAATTATTTTCCTTTTAGCAAGCATCAGTGGAGGATAGTCCTGATCTAAATAAACTCTCTGACCATTGAGACTGAGATCCCTTTTAGCCCAGCCCATTCTAAGTACTTTATCCTTTGTGGTATAGCGTAAGAATTGAACAATGATATACCTGGGGGAAGCGCCTTGCTTTGGTTTTGGCACGATAGCGCGGTGTGCTCGTTTGCTATCCAAATTGAAATCCTCACCCAGGTCCAACTCCTTCTTCAAACTGGCATCCACATAATCCTCCATACTAGGAGGTTCTGCTCCTTCTGAGACCCCAAAGATCCATAGATTATTACGGCGAGCCCTCGCCTCTGTGTCCTCAGCCCTTAAAGTAATTTCCCACTCCCTCCTATGTAGGTATGTGAGGGATCTTCCATAGGCCATATGCTCTCCCTGTAAGTTCTCCATATGGGCATCTGCATCCGCCGTGCGATTCTCCAATTTTTTAAAGTCCCTCTGTATGCCCGAGATTCTGGCATCAATACGATGTAATATTTTAATCATACGATGACCATCTGCTTTTGTGAATGCTGAAGCAGCATCTGAGCCCGAACCATTGGATTCGTCTCCCGAGGCTGTAAAAATAGAGGACTGCGAGAGTGCCAGGCTGGAGGGCTTCTGAGAAGTTCTGTCCACTGAAGTGCTTCTGGTCGGTGCAGGGAGTCTCTCTTTAGTTCGCCCCATATCCCAGAATAGTATTGCACAAGCAATCACTTAGTTTTTGTAAGATTTAACATGCGATGGTGTCCGATTACTGAAGCTTAAGCTGTCCAAGGTTATGGAGCGCTGCCCTAGACCACCATCTATACGTGTGACATCACCGGAAGTCCGTTCTTCGCTTTTTTCAGATTGTGGCTGGACTTTAAAAATTTTTTCTCAAGCACTTTTCTAGGTCTGTTGTTGAAATACGTTTGCCCTGAATAAAGTTTTCCTTACTTTCTTGCAGATATGTAAGTATAGTAAGGCTGGCCCGGTGGCACTGAGAATTGAGGTGCTGGACACCACACCTTGAGCCACACTGGTGACCCGGGTTCAGGAATGAGCTCAGGCCACCGAGGGCTGGCAGGGGCGAGAGAGGATCGAGCATCTGGAGGACTGCTCTCCTCTCTCAGGGGGAGGGAGACCACTCATTGATTGGTCTCTGGTGGTGGCTAGAGGGCAGTACAGGTTGGAAGACATGTACCAACATCTTCACATTGGTAGGGAAGGGGGGCAAGAGAAAAAGTGGAAAACAGAGCCTTGCAGGTTCTGTGATGGTTCTTGTGTCTGCAGGGGTTGGGCTTGGCATCTGGATTGGGTCTCTGGGGGGCAGGGGAGGCTGGCACCCTCCTCTCTGGCCCCACCATGGGGGGGGGCAATCCATGGAGGATTCTCTGGGCTCAGCAATACGGGGACACAGGAAATGCTGGAGAGTGAGTCTCTCCATTAGGAAGGGACCAAAGCCACCTGCCAGGGCTCCCAGGTGGGAAAAACAGAATATGGAAACCAAAAAAAAATATATGTAAGTATGGTGATGGGGGGATCTGCTCTTAACCCCACATGACTGAGTGAGAACCATTGCCTCCAGACCCCCTTGGTTATTTCCGGTTCCACCATCGGACGGTGCCTGTCTGAGTGTGCCTATCATTAGGGCGCCAGGGATTCGAGTTTGAATCCTGTTTGTGATGTGCAGGGCTGTGCCCCCTGCACCCCCCATGCTCCCCCATCTATGGATTCTAACTCCAAGGGGAGCGGACCTCAGGGAAGGGGTGGAAAATCAGGGAGTTTGGTGCCCTGTTGATGGGCGCACTCAGACTGGTGCACGGATGGCTGGAAGGGGGTTATTTCCATATCAGACAACATCAGATAGACTGGTGTCTCTGTTTCCATAGACTCCCTCATCCAGTGTATCACATTGTTTTTCCCATTGGGAACTGCAAGTTCCTGCTCAAGTAACTGATTAACCAATTACCTCAAACTTGAGATGGTTTCATTTTTGTTTTTATGAACACTGTAGATAGTTATAACTGCTTCGTTACCTCAGAGCCATACATTATTTGAATCTCCTTTGATTACCAGGGATTTCACTTGAATATTGCTTTCATCCTGACAAAAAAACCCTGACCAATTCCTCATTAGGAATGTCCTGTCTGACTGCTGGGATTAATTCTGTGGGAGAGGGGCCTTGATTGATAGTTATTGTAACCTGGGATGATGAAGTAGTTTCTGCATTGAATAGTGTTTTTTTTTTCCTACAAGTTTTCCTCCTGTGTTATCTTTCTTTCTTAATTTTCCTGTCTTTTTTTAAATATAAATGGAGAATCTAACCCATTAATTTTGTTTTTATTTTTATTGTTTGTGAGATATCTAAAACTGTCTCAGGGATGATGAATACAGAATGTTTTGTATTTTGTTTAGAGAAATTTTTATTAACGTTCTCATTTGCGATTATATTCTTTTTCTTTTGATTCTTTTTTTATGTTTATTATTTTAGAAGTCTGCCCACTTGGGAACAGAAGAGAACTGATTAATAAGTTCAGTGCTTGGGAGGCGTTTGAGTCCTCCTGTATAATACTGAGTGAGTTAGTTGTCATAGAGTCACATTCCGAACCCAGTTCCCATTTCGCTAGTTCCCTGAATGTGTTGTATACTAGCCCTTCATGATAGGCCAGAGGTTATTTCATCTCTTTGGATGTATAACTCTTCTAGAAATAGTAGCCAAGTGTTGGTCCTCAAGTACCTCTATCAGCCTTGGTGTAAGAGTAGCTGGATCATTGTTTATCAGCAGTGTGAGATAAACGTCTCTTGAATTATGATCAGAATGACCATTCTCTTTAATCTGTGGGAAAATTTCACCCTGGTGTTGTCCCACTGAAGCTTCATTGCTGAAATGATTATTTTCTAAGTTTGGAGATCTTTCCAAGGAAGCCATGCAATACCCTACCTGGCCCAGTGACTGATATTGGGAAAGGTTCCCATTCAAGTTCGGTGGTGGCTGGTGTCAACAGTTTGTCATTATCAGGCTTTGCCACCTCCGTTACTGAAGGCTCTGTTAAATTTATTTCTTTATTTATGACTTTTATAACTGGGTAGGTGCACTGATCCCAGCGACCGTTTTCAGGCATAACCCAGGCCACATACAATAGCGTAGGAGCAACTTTAAAGCAAAGCACATAGAACTGTAGGCTGCTGGTTAACTAGGATCTGCAGCTTATCCATTAGGTAGGGAAATGGGCAGACTGGGTGGGCCAAACGGTCCTTATCTGCCATCAAATTCTATGTTTCTATGTTTCTATGAAAGCCAGTGAGACAAAGAAAATACAACAGCATTCCAGAACCATGCAGGTACAGAGACTTAATACACGGTAATAAACTTTAAACAGATGTACAGCAAAACAAGGTGTCAGGTTGCCATAGCAGACAAAACAAGCAATTTTACAGGAAGAGTAATTGGACTGACAAGATAAGTGCAGAGGGAGAAACCCCTAAGCAGGGGGAAGGGGTAACCAAAAGTGCAGGGGAGAGGGAGGAGGGGTAAGTGTAAGAGAGGGAGGGCTGGTGACATAACAAAAGGCAAAGTTAAAACTGAGATGAAATCATTAACTCAAGGAAGTAAGAGAGATTGGGGAAGGGGGGCTACCCAGAAAAGCAACTCTGCCTTCAGGTATTATAAAGGAAGAGACGAGGCAATGATCTATTATTAGGTCTATTTGTCTCCCCCCCCACCACCACCACCACCAGGGCTTCAGTTAACTCCATTTTGGGAGTATTTGACTCCCCCAAAAAAGGCAAAAATTTCCAAAATAAAGGGGGAGGAAGTCATTGACTTCCAAATGTAAAAAAAAAAAAAATTGGATGCTTCCAAAACCGAAGGCACAGAAGCTCAGAAATTATGGATTTTTCTAAACAAAACTGTATTTTACCACTAATATTTGTATTAACACCCATAAAGTGGTGCTTTTTAGGATGCTGGCTTTCAAGTTGTGGGATCTGGGAAGTATTTTTCTTACGTTGTATCATGAGTGGACCTTGTAATGTCTCCCTTCAACTTGTAATCCTCTTGGGTCGCACCTGAAAATAGGCACTTGACTGTCTAGTGTGCTTACCTGCTAAACAAAAGCTAAATAAAAAAATACAAAATAAAATTCCCAAAAATTGGAATGACTTCCAGATTTTGACTCATGGAGGTATTCTACTTCCACAAAAAATAAATTAACTGAACCCCTGCCTCCTGCATAGAATCACAGAGAAATTGCCTCCATCTTTATCATGATTGAATACATGTTTTGCCCTTTCTTTGTCCCTTGTTTGTAGTGGTGGTATAGATGCAAGGTGGGAATTTTCATTACGAACTTTTTTAGTTTTCTTTATGTCCTCCCTGGGTAACTGAAGAGGGTGTAAACCAGCTTGCTGCATTTTGGGTTGTGCTTAATGTGTGCACCTTTCTATGCTATTGATTTCCTTTTTTTCATGTTTTGAATTCTTAACAGTTTTCTTTTTTGAGCCAGTAGTGATTTTCTTGAGATGACTCAAGAGGCAAATCTCTTTCAGCCTCTGATAATTGTCCTTTCCTCCCTCTAGTGCTAACAGCCATTTTTAGGGCTGCAGACCTCTTGCGAGCAAAACAAGGACTCCATTCCAACCGAATCACAAGTAGGAGTTGCTTCACAGTTGCCTCTGTGGTCTGAAGCACTCTGCTGTAATAAGCACTATTTTTCTTGTCGCCACAATAACGGCGCATCAGGAGCTCCAGCAGTGCTCCCGGACCCCAAGATCATTTAGTTAGGGTCTGGAGACACAAGGGCCTGTGGTGCAGAAGCCATGAAACTATTTGTTTAAAGAGCGGCAATGACTGTTCTGGGACAGAATATTTATATAATAAAGAGCTGCTCATTCATATTAATGAACCCTATTCATGAGCAGCTCATTACTATATATATATATATATATATATATTTATATATTCAGTCCCTGAGCCATCATTGATGCTCTTTAAACTATGCCCTGGTCTGTTGTTTTATACTGAAGTCTATCCTTAAACTTTAGGAGCTCTGCCATGCCAATCCAGTCTCCTTGGACTTCCGGTTCTATCTCTGAGCTGATGACTACTTGAACCTCTGAGCTCCAATCCCTGGGACTTTTAAATCTTACCTAATCTCCGCATCTCACACCCCGGCTTGCCTAAAGATATTGTGGAAGGTGTGGAGGAGCAACACAAGACAACAATGCCACCAAAATCAAAGCCTAAGAAGTCATTAATGGAGTTTTTAAAGCTGACAGCACTGTCGGACACTTATGACCCCAGGGCCCAGGGAAAGGGCAAAGCCGGCTCATCTCAGTCGCATGCTTCAGAGACAGGCGGGGAGGAGGCAGAGGAAGAGTTCATGATTACTTCATGACAATTATTTCAGGAACTCAATAAAATTAACGATACTTTGCAAATAATTGAAAGTAAAGCTACAGACAACTCCAAAGGGCTGGCCGAGGTTATGCAGCATACAGCAGACCTCGAGTCGGGCCTGATGGAGGTTGACACTATGCTGGGACACCATGACAGAGCCCTGCAATACCTTCTGAAGCATGAGAAGGAGCTCGCAGACAAGTTGGATGACTTACAGCTCCGCTCTAGAAAGGACAACCTCCAGATATACGGAGTACCGGAGGGCACCAAAAATGGGAGAAAGAAGACCTTTATTGAATCCTTCCTCCATGAGGTACTGGGCTTACCAATGGACATGCAGTTTAATTGGTTTGAGCTCACCAGGCCCTCGCATGCAAGCCAACAGATCCCAAAGCCACATTGAGAGCCATCATCCTGACATTCCTGGATTACAAGGTTAAAAATAACATTCTACAGGTGGCTTGGGCTAAAAAAGTGATCATGTTTGGGGACAGACAGCTATTATTTGACCATGATTTCATTCCTATCACGCAGCAAAAAAAGGGGGCGCTTCTCGAGATTGAAAAGAACTTGGCTGGGAAAAATGTCAAAATGCACCTGATTGTGCCTGCCCAGCTTAAACTTTCTCTCAAGGATGGACCACAGTTATTCCGCACATTAGCAGATGCCAAACCCACCCTGCTAAAGCTGGGAGTCCCACCAAATTTCTTCTCAAGACCAGACTGCCCATCCCCAGAGTACCTGTTGCAGGAAGAGCCCTGGACAAGGGTTGCTAGCTCCAGGAAGAGAGGGCATCTGATTTCTCCGAGATCTGAAGGTGGTCAGTTTGAAAACAGTCGCTTAATGCCTGGTGCAGGACCTATCCAGTAGTTTACTAAAGAGACGACATGTACTTGGAAATCGACAGATGTTGTGGCCTTTTAAGCAGCCTATTCTATAGCCACGTGGTTGAGAAACTGCTGCATGAAGAGTGGAATGACTAATGCGCCCTCTTGGGGCATGTTTGACTGTTCTTCACCAGTTTTTTGATGGGCATTTGCCTGAAAGTTTAAATTTCAGTACTCCTGAAAGTTGCTATAATTGCTTGTTGTGGTGGGGAGTGGGGTGTGGGGTGTAGGGAGGATCTAAGTTTTACAGGGCTGGGGAGGATTACATGGCCAGCATCATGGGTGGTGTAAATATTCAATAAATATCTTCCCTTGGTGTGTTCTCTCCCCACTACAGCCTCATCAGGTCTGTTTGGCTGGTATGGTGGCCCCTCCGGTGTGAATCCCCCAAGAAGACCGGTGAGTGTCTTAAGGTTTAAGGAGCAGAAAACTTGTTGTCGCAAGAGCTCTCTCCCTTCATGCCGCTGGAGGGACCAACAGCCCCCTGGATGTAACCCCTGGGACCCTGGTGGGTAAAGTAAGCATTTACCTAGAAGATTGAAGGTAGGAGCTGCGGACCGGCTTTCCTTAACAACTCTCTGATGTGTTTCAGGTGAGACTGCGGGGAGTCCTGAGGGGAGGAGAAGCCCAGTAAGATAGTGACTGGGGGGGGGGGTTGGCAAGAGCCTTCGACTTCCCCATGCTGGAGTAGCCAGAGAGCAGGCAATTACCACAGTGGTGGTGGTGGGGGGAAAGAGAAGGTGGTGGGCCTCATGACACTCTGGATTATCCCACGCAGAATTGAAGCCTGGCTAGGGAATATGGGTCCGCCCCACCGCTTGTCAGAGAACATAGGGGCTGAAAGGAAAAGGGTGAAGTACATGTTAAGGGTGTAAATGGAGAAGGGTGGGGAGATGACAAAAGGTGAGAAGGACAACGGGCTGGACGGGGGTCCTTGCCTGAATGGCAACACATACATATATGATACACTTTACATTACAGTGCTGCATTACAGGGTATAAAACAGGAGATTAGATCATTAGGTAGAGACAAAAAAATTGAAAACCCTTGGTCACCATTTATGTAGGATATGGGAGAAGGGAGGAGGTCAATAGTAAGGATGTGGATTAGGACCATGGACAACAATACAATGTAATAGGGGTTGGCCTGAGAAGGTACTTAAGTGCAGAAAAGGAGGTGTCGTTTGAGGGGAGAGATTATTCCAGAGAGAAGGGAGTCTATAACAGAAGGCTAATTTCCCTGCTGAGGTGCATACTCGAGGGTGGGCGAAAGAATGGAGACAATTTGTGAGTGAGTTGTAGGGGAGGTAGTAACTGGAAATAGGAGAGAAGAGAGGTAGGAGGTGAGAGTTCCAAACCAATATGTGGAGATGAAAGTGTAGCAGTGGGACAAGCACGACGATCTTCGGTGGACTGGGAACACGTCTCTACTCTTCATGTACAAGTTTAAATATAAGAAAAATAGCAGGACAAGAGGACACAGCATGAGATTAGAGGGAGGCCGATTAAGGGGGAATGTGAGGAAATTCTTTTTCACAGAAAGGGTGGTGGATGCATGGAATGGCTTACCACAAGAAGTGGTGGCTATGAATACAGTGCAGGGCTTCAAACAGGCATGGGATAGGCATAAGGGAGCAATACAAATGAGTATGAATGGATAGGCCACTGACAGAGCAAAGGCCAATGGCACATTTATAAGGTAGAAAAAGAAATGGGCAGACTGGATGGGCCTTGCGGTCCTTATCTGCCGTCAACTTCTATGTTTCTATGTTTCTAAACAGGAAGGGGGAATCATAACCATGTACAATAGGCAAGGGATCAGGAATTTCTTAATGACTTGAATTATTTTGAGCTTGGGAAGCTTCCACCCTTTCTATTGTTGGACTTGACTTCACATGTTTTTAAGACCATATCCCAGTTTTGAAAGGGTAAGTTTTGAGAGGCAAACTGTACTCCCCAAAATCTTGATGGGGCCAGGCCCCGAAGGAATACCCTCTATAATTACTGGATCGGGGTCCTGAGCTGCTAAACTTACACCTTTACATTTGTTTATGTTCAGCACAGCATTTGGCACAGAAGCATATAGCTGCATCTCATGTAAAACAAGCATTTGTCAATGCCGAATGTTGCTTGCTTCTATGTGCTGTTTAGGTATTTGGAAATCATTGGAGTGCAAATATTGAAAATTTATAATCCACGAGCTGGCATGAGAACTGCGCAATGCACGCCAGAAAACAAAGTCATTGTTAGGAAATTTTTCACTAAATGTCTAACATAGCCATTTTAAGACCTCTGGTCATGAACAGTGTCAGTGTGATTTTGTTAATATGTCCCATACATTGAGTTTGACACCGATCTGCCATTGTGTGCTACATGGGCGGAAACACGCTTTTGGGCAGGATGTGAAAGATGATAGCTGTACTGCTCATAAGGAGGTGTGGTAAATGGCAATGTTGAAAATCTGGGTGGAAATATTGAAAATTCGAAACCCACGGAAAGCAGTGTGGAACTGCATACAACGCATTCCCAGAAAACAGTCATTTTAGGAATTCTTTCACCAAATTTTCAACATTGCCATTTTAAGATCTCTTGTCATGAACAGTGACACTGTGATTTTCTTAATGTGTCCCATACACTGAGTTCACACACCGACTGCGGCTATTGTCGCACATAGGGTGGAAACATGTTTTGAGCAGGATGAAAATGACAGCTGTACTGCTCATGAGGAGGTGTGGTAAAATGGCAATGTTGAAAATCTGGAGTGAAAATATTGAAAATTTATGAACTTACGAGCCTGCGTAGGAACTGCGCAACGCACGCTCATAAAACAGTCATTTTTAGGAATACTTTCACCAAATTTTCAACATAGCCATTTTATAACCTCTGTTCATGAACAGTGTCACTGTGATTTTCTTAATTTGTCCCATACATTGATTTCGCACATCAACTGCGCCATTCTGCGCTACAAGGGCAGAAACACATTTTGGGTGAGATGTGAAAAATGACAGCTGTACTGCTCATAAGAAGGTGTGGTAAAATGGCAATGTTGAAAATCTGGAGTGAAAATATTGAAATTTCGCGAACTTACGAGCCTGCGTAGGAACTGTGCAACGCACGCTCGTAAAACAGTCATTTTTTTGAATTCTTGGACCAAATTTTCAACATGGGGTTTTTGGGACACCTTGTCATGAATGATGTCACTGTCATGGCGGTATTCAGACCCGAAGGGTGATTTCACAGTCACTGTGCAGTCACTGCGCGAAATCACCCTTCGGGCCCGAATAACGCCATGACAGTGACATCATTCATGAGAAGGGGTCCTAAAAACCCCATGTTGAAAATTTGCTGCAAAAATTCCCAAAAATGCCTGACATATGCACTAAAGTTGAACCCCTCCTATCTAGCCCATTTTACAGCTTACCAGCATTTCTCAGTTCGCTGTGGGCTTTGAAGAGTGCAGACCTGTTCCCGGTCCACCAAGATCGCTGCTACCGAGTCCGAGGTAAGTATGGGGTGAGGGAGGTGTGGGGAGGCTGGGTGCACAGTGGGTGGGTGCGGGTTGTGGGAGGGCGGGTCAGGAGACGCGCTGCGGACCGCTTTTTGTTTTACAGGTATAAAAAAGACTTCGATTATTGCCAGCTGTGGGCTCCAGCGTGGCACAAGGATTGGGGCCGCTCGAAATGACGGGGATTGGGCACCCCTGTCGGCCAATAACTGATTGCCACGCTGGGGTGGGCTGCCAGCGTGGCACCAGCTACGAGGGGGAGGGACGACAGCAACTCAGCCGGGCGGGATTGAGCACCGCCGCTACACAGGACGGCGGGCGCACGCTCGCGCGGTGGGGAGCTACGCTATCGGTGCTCACTGGAAGCGTAGCTCCCCCTTTCAACTGTATGCCACTGCATTTTGGAGCGTGTCATAGACAGCTCCAAAATGCATTGGCTTACAGGGGCCGTGCCTGCCAGCTTACTGACTGAATTGGAGGAGGAGGTGACACACCTCCGAAATCTCCGATGATGGCATTATGTTTCTTGCACATGCGTGCAAGCAACATAAAAAAACAGGAATACCCTTAACATCAGCCAAAAATAGACATACATCATCTGCATAAGCCTACACAATAATTTCGGCCCGATGACCACTCCCCACTAGGCCTTGCAACAGATGAGAGGTGACTAAATGATGAAGAAAGGGATCTAGGGAAAATATATATAGCAGGAGGCTCAGTGGATAGCCCTAACACCTGAAGATATTTTTCAAGGTAACATGCTGTTTCCCAAGATGATGGGTTTCATTATTGCAACAGAGTATAACAGTTTTAACCAGTTTATAAAGCATGGTGGAATCCTGTATGCCTCTAAAACGGAAAACAGGAACATA
Organism: Neoceratodus forsteri; assembly: GCA_016271365.2. NCBI lineage: Eukaryota > Metazoa > Chordata > Ceratodontiformes > Ceratodontidae > Neoceratodus > Neoceratodus forsteri. Next base: position 350,972,182 of record CM057456.1, read on the forward strand.
TGGTTGACTCGGTCAAAGGCCTTGCTCTGATCATGTGATAAAAGCATACCAGATTTTCCATGGGCTTTGTAATAGCCTAGCATGACCCTAATAATCATTAGTGAGTATTGTATTTTATGATCCTGTAATACACAAAACTGAGAAGCGTGTATGAGCAGCTTTGCAGTAGTTTTTAATTTGTTATTTAAGATCTGGGACAGTATTTTAAAATCGGCATTTAAAAATAATAAGGGCAGTAGCAAAATACTCAGAAAAAGCCTCTTGCTTAACAAAGACAGAAAACACAGCTTCTAGACAAACATCCAGAATTGAGGAAAAAGTTTTATAAAACTCATAAGGCAAACCATCTTCACCTGGTGAAATTCCTGGTTTCTGAGAGAAGAATTGTAGATTCAATTTCTGGTAAAGAAACTGGAACTGTTAGTGCAGATGCTTCCTCTGCAGAGAGCTGTTGTGAGCAGGTACTCAGGCAAGAAAAAATACTGAATTTTGAAGGGGAATGAGTTTTGCTTAAAGATAAAAGGTGGTCTGAGACAATGGCAGACAACTGTTCTTTAGAGGTAACCAAATCACCATCTGGATGCTTTAGCTTGGTAAAGGAAGTGTCAGCTTTCCTTTTTTTACAGGCTTCGAACGGGTCCCCAGCTGTTTTTTTTTTTCATCCCATATTCCAATTCAGCCCAAAAAGACTTAGCTCTGTCATACTGTATAGTTTTCATTTGTGTTTTAATGGCATTTATTTGTTGTGAGTAATCAAATCTATGTATAGAGACCAGAGAGTAGAGATATTGAAGCTGCGTATATAATTTGAGATAAGTAAAAAATCATTACGGGCTTTAGAAACCCCATAGTTTTGAAACCACCTTATAATATCTGATTTTGTGTCAGCCCACCAGCAGCCTATGTCATCATATAAATCATAAACAGATGTCCTTGCCCATAAAAGGGTAGTGATTCCTAAAATAACTTGTGGATCCTGTAGGACAGAAGTGTTCAGCTTTTTTTTTTCCCAATTATTTAACCAGGTAAGACACACTAAGCTAAAAGCTTGTTTAGAGGTGCAACCTAGGAGCACGAGAAAGTTTAATGACTTGCTCAGGGTCACACAGTATGCAAGTGGGGGCTGTGGGATTCAAACCCTTTAGAGGTGCAACCTAGGAGCACGAGAAAGTTTAATGACTTGCTCAGGGTCACACAGTATGCAAGTGGAGGTTGTGGGATTCAAACCCAGGTCTCCAGATTTGCAGCTCAGAGCCTTAAACCACTGCACCATACGGCCTCCATAGCCTGCATATAGCTTCCTTCTAGTTTGCTTGACAGAGTCAGAAAAAGGGCCTTGTATGTTTAGTTTTAAAAAGGCATGATCAGAAAATTCAAAGGGACAAACAGCAAAAGAAGCCAGGGAAACATTTTGAGAAATAAAAAAATGATTGATAGTTGTAGTAAATTTACCCCTTTTGTAGGTGAAAGTAGGACACCCCCTTCAGAGAATCTGTGCAATTAACTAGGGCAGCAGTTTTGATACATTTTTCAAATGCATGAGAATCGCAATATTGCTTTTTCTCCCTATTGCTTGGGTCTAATTTTTTAAAACCAACATTGAAATCACTAGCGAAAAATATATTTTTGGAGGTAACTAAAAAAGGTTGGAGGAAGGTCAAGAGTCAACCCTCTCAGCCTTAGACTGAGGACCATAAACTGTAATGAATCTGTATGGGGTGGAGTACCACGTACCATCTATAATAAGCAGCCTTCCAGGTATTACATCCATAATTTTGGACAGTGTGAAACTGGAAAACTGAAATAACAGTCACCCCATCAGCTCTATCACACCCAAACAACCATAAAGAAGGGCCCCAAACCCATTCTGTCTGGAATAACCTGGACTGATCTATGGAATTTACCCATGTTTCCTGTAAAAAAAACAAATGTTATATTTATGATCATGCAGCTGCTGAAAAATAGCATGCCTTTTTTCATGCTGCAGTAGACTGCATACATTAGCTGAAAACAAACTAGACATTCATAATGACAAATTAAGAGCTTTTTTTCCCTCCATTTTTTCTTTTTCCCCTTATACCCAGATTGATCTGAAGGTGTTTTAGAAAGGCCAGAATTCTGGGATGCAGAATCAGACCCCCCCAACTCATGTCGGAGTCACCCCATTCTTGGTTCGGAGATAAGACACCAAACGAATTTGTAGTGCCCACTCCAGGGGATTCAGGAATAGGTTTTAAGTTCCTTGAGGAATGTCTATGCCCTATATATGTTTGCACAGATTTGGTGGTGGTGGTGGGGGGGTAGCATGACAGTAACTGACTTTGAATTGTCCACAGTCTCAACAGATGGGGGAGGGTCTCCGTAAAAAAAAAAACAGGCTGAAGTTCCAGTATAGAGCCAGTGTTAGAAATGACAGTTCCATGTGTATTCTCAGGTTTCAGGTGTTGATTTACTTTAACCTCCTCAGACTTTGTAGGGACATCTTCTGTGGAGAGATTGTCACACTCCAGAGGGGTAGATACAGTAAGGCTTGACTCAGCGGCTTCTTGAGTGTCTTGAATTAGAGAATCAGGGTTTATGGAAGCCAGCTTGTTCTTAACAGCCCAGGAGCATTCCAAGAAGGTGTGATCGGTCTCCTCGCAGAGGTCACACTTTGTATGATTCGCACTTTGATGACTGATGTGACAAACCTCACCACTTATTTCACAGCAGGGTTTGTCGTAGACGTTGGAAAGATGCACACTGGCCCCACACTTATAACAAGTGCGAGGTTGCCCCACATAAAAATGGACCCCCCGATCCCTTCCCAAAAGAAAAGAGTTCAGAATGTGGCAAATTCCTTCATTGGACTGCTGCTGTTTTATTTTAATTTCCATCTGCCAGTCCAGAAATTTTTAGAATCCAGGATGAGTTCTGGGAAGCGGAGGACATCACATTTTAAGTTTAACCAGTACATGATGTCCTCAACATGGACTCCTTCATTTTGGAACATGACAGTTACAAATTTGATGAGTGGCTTGGTGAGTGGAATGACCAGAAAAGGAGACTGAAGGGGGGGAGAACGTGACCTGATTGTAGCTCTGCCAGAAAAGTTCCAAAGCATGGGAGGTCCTGAAGCTAACATTAAAATTGTCTTAGCCCAATATATTAATAAAGGTGAAGACTTCGGCCTGGGAGAAATGGAGAGAGTCTTTTAACAGGTTTTTCCCCACATAATGATGACCGGGATTCAAGACCCCCCCTTATACCGGATCCGCACAGCATTTCTTCTGGATGCTGCTTCTTTTTTAGATTTGGTGAACAGTTCAGAAAGCAAGGGTCTCGGGGGGGTTCCACCCCTTCAGGAGAGGTAACATGCTCCCCAGCATATCCTGCAGGGTTTTTATTCTGTATGTTTGTTATACTTTTGGATTTACTTGCAGTGGTGGGAGTAGGGGTTGGTGAGCCCTCAACTGCTGTCTTTTCCCTCTGGATAGATGCCACCATAACCTGTAATTTATCCACGACAGATTTCATCTGAGCAGCCTCTGATACTTGTGGTTCTGACCTGCACACAGTCGGAGAAATGGCTGAAACCCCTTTCTCTGTAAAATTAACTTCACTAACAGTGGAAGAGAGGGCAACAGGCAAAACTGTAGGAGTGGGGCCCGAAGAATTAGCAGCGAGTGGTGGCCACCACTCTGGGGAACCTTGTAACAAGAGACCCAGCTCCCAGCTGGGATCTGGTACCCATTGCCCAGATTCAGTCTGGGTCCATCCTGCATTTTTAAGGTCAAGATCTGGGGACCAGCACTCAGCAGAGACATCTGTGACAGGGAGTGCAAAAGTAGCTTGGACAGCTGCTGCTACTGGAATTTCACCAGGAGAGATGGCAATCAGTACTTCAGAGGGAACATTGACACTAGTGGCTGATGTCAACGATGCCATAACAGTAGATGCAGTCACTTTTTCATCAGCTGATTCCTTGCCAGAAGAGGGCAAGTCTGAAGGGATTTTTCTATTTTTAACCAGTAAATTAGTTCTTTTATATTTAATGTGTTCAATTGGTTTTGAATTAGTCTGACATGCAGTAAAGGAAAATACTGTAGCAGCAGATTGATCATCTGAATTAGATATAAAAGTTATTGGTGGTGGGTCACTGCACCCTTCAACATCCTGGTCATTTGGGCCTCAGCAACAGTGCTAAAGTCACAGGCTTTGGGCTCTGAAGAGCCCGAGGTGCTCATGTTATCCTATACCATTTGTAGTAAAGTTGCTTTTATTTCTTTATGTCGGGCTAGAAGTCTCTGCTCTTCTTGTTGCAATTCTGCTTGGGTAAGCGCGATATTCATCCTAGTTGAAGAACTCATAGCAACTTCATCAGCGGAGCAGGCCCAATGTTTCCAACTTCCATTTTAGTAGCCAGATTTTGTTGATTGTCACCGTCCGATAGTAAAGGCAATTCCTCTGATCCACTGGCATCAAAAAACACGTCGGTCTCAGGCAAAGCCCAGGTTGGGGAGGAGACCTGCTCCCCAGTCTCCCAGACATCCATCCGTTCCGGAGATCCACCTGAACTGGCCATCATGAAGATGGACAGCAGCTCCCCCTACCTCTTAGTAGGGGAATTTTTTATTAAGAAAGAATATCAAAATGCAAAACATACAGACAGGTGTACAAAATGAAACATTTAAAAAGGCAACACAATCATGTGAAAACCTCTTACCCCACTACATGTAGACTCCCCTTTTCTCTGTCCCACGCGTAAACAGAAAGGAAACCATGAAGGTGCACTCTGCCCCAGAGATACTCTGTCTGAACACCAGTGTTATACCAAGCTACGTCCCTCGCTACAGGAGGTAATGCCACAAATGAATCTATCCAGGGTCCCACAACACTCCAGGCGAAACATGTCTCTGCCAAGTGGACAGGACTGGAGCAGGCAGTGTTAACCATTCACTGTTCTATACATGTTATATTTCTTTAGAAATTTTCATTATCAAACCTTCTATAGAAATGAACTTATGCTGTAATGCATATTGACACTGGACCTGTCATATAGACCATTTAATGATTGATGTTATAACCCACAACGTACTACTGTTAAAACTCTGCCAGGTTGTATTAAATTGACCATATATCAACATCATATAATTCATATCAGCAAACTGTGGAATATCCCAGTTATATGCTAATTCCTGTATGTATGTACACTCAAAAAAGGTGTGACAGTTTCAACCACCTTATCACATTCTGGTCTTAAGCAGTATCTGTCTTGTATCATCTTTTGCTAATGAATGCCTCTAACAATTAATTTGTTGTGGCAGCACAACCACAGGGTATCCCACACTTTTTGTGGTACACTCATATCCATGAGCTGCCTCAGCAAGTCCGGTACACCTACCTCAGCTGGGCAAGTAAAACAGGATGATACCAAGAAGTGCTTATGTAGAATTTGTTGAGCCATCCCTTTACAGGTCTGGGAAAGAACCTCAGGTTCAGATATTTGCCACTGTTTTACCTTTTTGAAAAAGTCAATTAAATATAGGGCCATTGCGGGTAGTATTGCCTGAAAGGCACTCCAACGCGGGGCTGCCCATTTTGGAAAAAAAAAATACACCCTTCTGTGTTGTAACAAAAGAACCAATAACTTCTGCTGACCTTGCAAAATAGGGGCAATATTAGCATACAGAAACATACAGAATAGGAAAACTACCGGATCGAGCATATTAAGACCTCCCTTGTTTTTAGGCCAATATGTCACGGATCATTTTTAGTCTACTGCCCCAGAGGAACTGAAAACATACATTCATCATCCTAAACTCCAATTTTTGGGGCAAAGGGAAAATCATGCTAACCGTCAAAAATAGTGGGAGTATAAAGGTTTTCAATATGAAAATTCTCTTTGTCCTGGTCATTGGCTACCCTTTCCACTTGTTTACTTTCAGTTCTGCTTGTTCCAGCCAGGTTTCCCAGTTGTCCCCTGCCAGATCCAGGCAGCCAAACAGTATGCCCAACAAATTTAAGGGCCCCTGCTGGATCTTAATACCAGCTAATTCCGTGACTTGTAACACCAGGCCGCTATTTAACGTCATGCCTCTACTTTTAGTTTTATTTAATTGTACTCCTGCACATGCTGAATAGTCCTGTATCAAGTTCAAAGCTCGTATGCCAGATATCTGAGCTGCTACTAATAAGTAGACATCATCTGCATTAGCTAAAGCTATTGGGAATGTATCACCTATTGGGGTTATTATATAATGGAGATTGTGAGTGGTTTCCAATTTCTGTAATAAAGGATCAATAGCAAAAATGTACAGAAGGGGGCTCAGGTGACACCCCTGACGTACGCCCCTCCTAATGGCCACATGGCTGCCACGAATGCCATTGACCATCGGGCCGGTGGATGCCTACAGTACAATTGCTGGATCCATCCAATGAATATCTGTGGTATACCTTATTGGGATAAAACCGTGAAGAGATAATCATGAGATACTAAATCAAAGGCCTTTTTCTGATCCAGGCTCAGGACATAGCCTACTGCCATGGAACTTTCAAAAACCTCTCTCAGGATTAATAAATTGTCCGTCATATTCCGATGTGGAATGGTGCATGTCTGTGTAACAGAAATAAGCACTTCTGCTGCCTGCATAAGTCTGTTACTTAGAATGTTACCTAAGATTTTCCAATGTACATTTAGTAAACTGATGGGTCTCCAACTGTGCAAGTCCAGTTTGTCCCACGTTTTAAACAAGTAAATAAACAAACTATTGGCCAATACCGGTGGAATATCAAAATTCCCAGACAACAGTGCATTGAACACCACCATTAATTGATGACTCAACAGGTCCAATTATTTTATAAAATTCCCCTGGTAACCCATCCGGCCCTGAGCCAGTGTTTAGTTTCAGGGTATTCAGCATTTGTATAATTTCCTTCTGGTGAGTGGGTGCCACCAGCTGTTGCACAACTTCAGCCGTTAGGGTTGGAACTGACAATCTTTCCAAGAAGGGGATCAGTGCTTCAGAAACTGAAAAAAGCATTACCAAACCGGGATGTAGTGTGCCGCACCACGACCGCCATCAGTTTCTGGTTAGAGCATGCCACCTTCCCAGTATCAGATTTCAGCTGAGCCATATATTTGGCCTCCACTCTTTGTTTGCAGCCATAGTATGGGTTGACAACCTGTGCCACACCCCAGATTCCAAATTTCTGTTCCATAAATAGGGTTTTACCATGATCATACTGAAACTGATTTATATTATGTTTTAAGATGGCTATTTGTGAAGAATAGTCTAAACCAGTTTCTGCTGCCAAGGAGAACAATTTCTGTAACTGTCTCTGAAGATCTAGGTATTTAAAATACCTGCTTCTAGATCCTTTTTGTGCTATCTGCCGAAAAAGAATTTGGGCATCAATTTTAGTGTCCTGCCACCATGATGGTGGATTAGAATAAAGGTCACCTAAGGAGAGTCTGGATTCTAAGAAGTACTGTAGTTCCAACCTGGACAAGGGGTCATCCAACAGAGAAGTATTAAGTCTCCATCCATTGTGAGAAGAACGCTTATTAATAGCTCTCCCCACCTGGATGACCAACATACCATGGTCAGAGGTCTCCACAGGGATTACCTCATGCCGCTGACAAGGTAGCCACTCGGATAAGAAAAAAAATACATCTATCCTTGTTGAAAGATGCCCTTTGTAAAATGTATGCTTAGGAGGCAGTGACCCATATATAGCACTATCTCTCAACTTAGCAGTCTGGTACATTTCGCTTAAAAAATTGGAATCACTATAAATCTTTGTAGTTCCCCCAGTCTTATCCATCAATGAGAGAATACAATTAAAGTCCCCACCCAAACCTACTGATCTAGTGGTATGTAAGCAGGGAAGAATCACTTTCATAATACCTACCCATAGGAATTTCGTCTGGGGATTATATGTATTAATTAACCAATATTCCTGACCTTGGAAAGATGCATCAAGCAGTAAAAGCTGCCCTGGTACTAAGTATAATAATTTAGTCACACAAATGTGTTGTATATTAAATAATATTCCCAACCCGAAGCAAGGCTCCTCCCCTATGGACCAAAAAGAGGGTCCTCCATGCTACTCTTTACTTGCCACGTTAAGTTTATGGAGGGTATGCAACCTTGTGTCCTGTAAAAAATAAATGGATTTGTTTAAGGTACGTAGGACTGAAAAGGTGGCTGTTCTTTTCCTAGGGGATTTAATACTATTGGTATTTAAGTAGCCACACGCTAAGGACTGGGTTGCCATATGAATTTATGACCAAGAACTCATGTCTGTGGGATTTTCATTTTTGACTGCTTCCGACTTGAGGATCTAGAGTCACTAGACATGCCCTCTGTGTTGGTCATTGCTTCAGGCTGTGAAGATCCAGTTGAGGAGGCATCTGAATCTTCCTCTGATTCTAGCCTCTGCTTTTGTTTCATCAAATGTGCATATCTGTTCCTAGTACTGAATCTGGTGTGGACTGACTTGGGACCCCCTAGAGACCCCCTGGCACCTTTTAGCCTCTGAGATCATCTGCCCCTTGCTGGTTCCCATGCTACTTCCGCGGGGGGTGGGTGGGGGGTGGCATTCCTCTGCTTGGATCAGGTCCTTGATCTATACTGTCTCCTACAATTTATTGTACTTGGTCCCGAGCAGGAGAAATCTCCCCCTGTGGGTCGGTTGTCATTAGGGCAGTTGCCGGGAGTGTTACTAGTGTTTCTGCTACTGGAGTTTCTGAAAGGATCAGTGTAAAGGAGGGCTCCTGGGCCAGTGGGATAAAAACCTCCCGCTGCCAAATCTAATGGAAGAATAATAAGACTCTTGGGAAAATGGTTTTAGAACCTCATTGATCTGCAGGGCTCGAGCACCCCTAACATCCTGTTCTTCAGAAGAAGTAGAGGGGTTATTATGCTGTGCCCAGGGACAGGTTTTATAGGTGTGGTGAGTGTCTTCGCATAAATTACAAAGCTGTGGGTTAGGACAACTAATCCCTGTATGGCCAATGGCCCAACAGCAAGAACACTTAACTTTATCACATGCACTGTTCATGTGGGTGAAGGCTCCACATCTGAAGCATGTCTTCAGTTGGCCGGCATAAAATATGAACCTCCTGTCCCTGCCAAGAAAGAAACTGCTAGACAGATGCTGTATACTGCTGTTTTCTTGAGGCAGGTATACCTTGATACACCAACCCCCAGTCCAAATCTGTAAGGAATCCAGAATGGGGTCTGGAAGGCCGAGAACTGTACATTTCGTGTTTAGCCAATAGACTATATCAGCGATAGCCACTCCCTCATTTTTGAAAAGCACAGTAATGGTGCGAAATGCTGGTCTAGTGAGTGGTATAGCCACAAAAGGTGCCCAAAGAGGGCTATGTCTGACCTGGGTGTATCTCTGCCAAAAGGTTTCCAGGCCCTGGGAAGTCTTAAAACTAAGGTCAAAGATCGGGTCCCCTGAGGTATGAATAAGTGCATAAAGTTCTGAGGCTATAAACCCCATATTTTCCAGAATAAGTTTACTGCCCACATATAGTCTGTCATGATACTCCTCTAGCCCACCTCTATACCTGAGGTGGACATTTCACCTCTTAGCAAATTTGGGGGGACTGTGAAAGAGGTCAGCATAAGATCTGGCCCATGGGCCTGCTTGGGAAGGTGCTGGGTGTCATTCACTCTCAGCCTGGCCCCCAGTTGTGCCTTTAGCCTCTGGTACCCCATCAGTTAGCATCTCAGCTTGGGGGTCCAGGGGTATCCTTGCAGATCCTTGCTCAGCCGGGACCTCTGTGTTCGTTATGTTAGGCACATGCCCCATAGTTGGATGCTGTGTTGGATGCTGTGTAAATTCCAGTGTTGATGGTAAAGCCAGCGGATTGCCTAAGGAAGCATCCGCCACCATATCAGTTTTTGTTCCCTTGCAGGGGACATCCAAGGGTCTGTACCCTTGGGCTGTATCCACCCTGCATTTCTTAAAGCCTCTGCAATGGTAACCCCAGTACTAGACTGCAATTCATCATAATTAGGAGGAAGGAAGGACATGTCTTTTCCTGCCCCATTATCTTGTGCCCCTGAGGTTGCTAAAAGACCCCTGTCATCCTCCTGTAAGCAGTTTTATATCTCTGCAGCCTGGGAGAGACCTGAATAAGTCACCCTCTCCTTTACCACACCTCTTCCCTGTCATTACTGCCTGCTACTGTATTCAAGGGTCTGGGACTCTCTGGATCATTTAATAAGGTAAAATCATTACCTGTATGTACCGGGGTCCCAGACGTCTCCACTCTGTCCTCTGACCCTGCTGTAGCCGACCTCCTCATGGGAGCATTTTCGGCATCGCCTCCTGGGTAGGTTGTTTAGGTAGACACCTGTAGTTGCCCCTTTTGTTCCTCCTGCTCCCCCATCTCCTCTGTCAAAACTCCATCTCCCCGGCCAACACAATCCGTTGGGGAGCTGCTCTGTAAATTCAACACTGCCTCCTGCTCGGCTATAATTGCAAGCAACTGCTGTTTACGACCCTCCAGTTCGAGGAACCGGTTGTCTGCCTTGCCTTGCAGCATTTTTACTGGATATTGTGAGTGTCTCTGAGATGAATCTATCAGCATCACTGTAGTAGCGCCTGGCAGTACAGAAGCAGGAGGGGGAGCGAACTCTCCTGCCTCCTCCATGTCCAACACCAAACTGCTGACTCGGTCCGCTATTCCCATGAACCGCAGTACCTGCTACCTCATGAAAAGAGTAGGGGAAATTTTTATTGTGAAACATCAGAAAAACATGTACAAAAAATCACTTAAATACATACAGAAAATATAACATAAATGTACATATCAATAATTTGAGGGAAACAAATCCCAGGAGAAAAAATCATACAGGGGTACTTCCTTCAGCACAATATTAAGAACATACAGAATATATATGCAAAGAATAGTGAAAAATAAAAATGAGAAATCTCAAGTATAAGACCCTCCATTTGTAGAGCTTTAAGTGATAGGGAAATCTGTGTCAGTTACCCATGGTAGACCCTTCCATAATTCCAGTAAAGCTAGTCTATCTAGCAGCTGTTTATCTGTTATATAGCAGTTTCACAGATCCATCATCACTTTGTTATAAAGCTCCATATTATAATATTTCACTTTAGTTGCTTCTTACTGGGTTGCTGGTTTTAGGAATGACTGGACACCATAAGTAACTTCTAACAGCTCTGAGGTTTATTCAACAAACATACATTAGATAGATCAGCAGGCCTCAGCAGAACCACTACTACAATCTGCTCATGCACTTTCTAAAAACCCAGTTTCCACCCAAGACATACCATTAGCCCAAAACTGCAGGGGTGTGTGGACTAAACCATTCTACACTGTTATTAGGCTTTTTAACTCCCCTCTTTCAACCTACTCCTTGCCCTCACCTTTCTTCCATCGCAAACTGTGGTACCTGCTCCTCCTATCATTAAGGTTAGCGGGAGACATTGAACTCAATCCAGGTCCTGCTGATAAAATTCCACATTATGATACGGCTTGGAAAGATTTAATTGGGCTGCATATTGTACACCTAAATATCCGGAGTCTTATCCACAATTTGACTGAACTTGAGGCCTGGACTTCTCAATATAACCCTGACATTGTATGTCTCTCTGAAACCTGGTTGAAACCCTCCACACCTGATCACCTGTGTATGTTACCCAACTACAATATACTCAGGCAAGATAGGACGACACCCAAGCGTGGTGGCGGTGTTGCCATCCTCTTTAAAGCTCACCTATCTCTTCACTGTAATGTCTCCCTCTCCCTCTCTCACTGCGAAGCCATTCATGCTACCCTACAATTAGGATAAAAGAAACTGCACATAGTGTGTGCCTATAACCCTCCGATTGGGGGTATCATGGGACTTGAGGAACTATTATCCCAGGTGAGCTCCGCTGTTGGGCGCAATGAGGTCCTTATTTTGGGTGATCTAAATTTAAACTGGGCTAATAAAGTAAACCAGTCCTGGCACACCGTGGTACAGGGCCACAACCTCCACCAATTAATTACAGATCCAACTAGGTTCATGGCCCCCCTCGTTCTAGTTCACTAATTGACTGGGCTCACAAATCGCCTTGATAGTATAGTCTCTGCAGGCACTCTGGCAGATGCTATAAGTGATCACCCTCCAATCTTCTACATCTGGCGGCCCTGACAACCATCTCCTCCTCATAAACTTATCACCTTCGTAACCTGGCCAATCTTAATCAGGCACATTTTTTGTTTGACCTCTCTGTGATTGACTGGTCTCTATCTTTGCCTCCTGTGATACTCAAGTAGCCTTTGATTACTTCCTTACAAGGTTTGGATACCTACAGGACATCCATGCCCCTAGAGTCACTCGCTGGATTAGGGGTATACAAACAAAGTGGCTTACTAAGGATCTTCTTACTCCAACTTAGGACAAAGGGATAAATGTTGGTGGCGCTTTAAGGCCTCAAGGCTCAAAGCGGATTTTAATGACTATAGGAGCAAGAGAAACTCCTGTAAAAGGAATATCGTCTAGCAAAAAGCTCATTCTGTAAGGACCTGTTAATGAAATCTGCTGGTGACTCCAAGAAATTCTGGTCCGTTATAAAATCGCTCCTTGGAAAAAGCCATACTTCGACCACAAATGACATGCTGATAAACAACACTCATTGTAATAATCCAGTGACCATAGCTAACGCACTAAACAACCATTTCTCGGATCTATCGAGTTTTTCGGCCTCTTTCCACCCTTGTCCTTTCACTTACAGTTCTCCTGTTACAGATTCGGCTCTCTCTCATCCACCTTTCCGGTTTCAGACCATCATCAGACAATAGGTCCTAAAGCTGCTACTATCCATCTCTGACAGCACCAGTACTGGGGCAGATGGTCTGGAACCAAGGCTTCTAAAAATCGCTGCTCCTCTCATTGCCTCCCCTCTTATGAAAATCTTTAACTTATCTATATGTCAGGGTTTTGTTCCCAACATCTGGAAGATGGCTAGAATCACTCCTATCCTTAAGAAAGGTGACCCTCAAATCATGTCTAACTATCGACCTGTTTCCATACTACCCATGCTTGGAAAAATTCTGGAAAAACTAGTGGCAACCCAAACCTCAGAGTACCTCCAGAAGTATAACCTCCTTGCTGTTTCTCAGCATGGCTTCCACAAAGGCCATAGTACTACCACTGCCATCCTAAAACTTACGAATGACATCTATGGTGCAATGGATTCTGGCTTGTTGACAGGTGCTCTCTTTGTTGACTTAACTAAGGCGTTTGACCTGGTAAACCACAGCCTTCTCCTTACTAAACTCAGTCGTTTGGTTTCTCCACTGAAACAGTTGCCTGGTTCAAGTGCTATTTATCCAACCGGATGCAAGCTGTCTCCTTCAACTCAGCCTTGTCCAATACTTCTCCCATACATATGGGAGTTCCTCAAGGCTCCATACTTGGCCCGCAACTTTTTTCTATTTTTATAAATCACCTCCCATCGAGTGCACCTGACTGCTCTTCCTTGTTGTATGTGGACGACCTTGTCATCTACCGTAGTGGAAGTAACATCGTGGATATAAACCGCTCACTTACTAATGACTTCTTAAATATTCAGTCCTACCTAATAGAAAACAATCTTGTTCTTAATATTAGCAAAACTCATTCTATGCTTTTGGCTCCCCAGCTAGACTTAAATCTAATCAAATTCTTTTCCAGATTTTGTGTGATGGATGGTTCCCGGTAGTTAGTACTAGCTCCTTCAAATACCTGGGTATCCTCCTTGATGATCCTTGGACTTTGACCTCCATGTCACCACCACCTGCAAATCGGTCAGCACTGTAAAATTGGAGTGCATAGCATACTAGCTATGCCCTATACCATCTGCTCGGCTTGCAGTGGCTCAAGGCCTATTGCTTCCAGCCCTTGCCATGGCTCAGTCAATGCACTTTGGAGCATCAAAGACCTCCTTCATAAATGGGACACCACCTATAATAACATCTGCTATGCCTCTCGATCTCCATGTTTTAAACATCACTGTCAGCTGTATGTTGACATAAATTGGCCTAACCCTTCTGCCCACCGGCTACTGGCCTTTGGCTCCCTATTAGATGGTATAACTAGATCAGGTCTCCCTAATTCCCTCGCCTCCTTGCTACACCCCAAACCCCTCCTATGGTTTCCGATCTAGTGATGATGCCTCCTCTTTGCCCAGGCATTAAACTGCTATGGGTACACGGCTTTCCTACTCAGCCCCTAAGTATTGGAATTCTATACCACTAGAAATTCGCTTGTTACTACCATGCTGGTTTCAAGAAACTCCACCATGAACACCTATTGGCCTTAAATCCTTGCTCATGCTTCCATCCACCTTGACCCCTTTCAATCCTTCCACCTTTTTCTTTCCTCACCCTCCCTCTTTCCCACTCACCCCTTCTCTTATTCCTCCCATCTCCCCCTTTCCCCCCCTTCCTTTCTTTCTCTCTATATTTGACCCTGTACGGAATTACTATGTACTTGTCAGCCAGTTCCAGTATAAATTTGTTAGCACTTGTTTTATTTTTTATTACGGTACTGTTTATATTTTTTTGATATTATCTTACTCTGTTGCGGCCAATTTGTCAATTGTTTGTATTGCACTAAATTCCATTGTGTTATATCTTCCTTGTGCTGCGTCACATTGTACAGTTTGTGTATTTTTTTGTTCTCACTTGTATTCTCCCAGGTCGTGCCTGAAAATAGGCATCTCTATGTCTAGTGCACTCACCCGGTTACCAAAAGCAAAATAAAATAAATAAATAAATAAATAAGTTACCATATACTACATCTCCCCTTCCAGTAAAAGAAAGCAATTACCTTGATTTCGGTTTGCATAGCAATGACAAATAATTACCAAGCACTATTAACATAATGGTTGAGTCTTGCTTTGCGATGAGTTAGGGTCTAAAGTCACTGGTACTAAGCTCTGTTGAAATAAGTCTTTACCACTGACGTAAGTCATAACAAAATCTCTGAACCTCTCAGGAACTTTAAGCAGACGCCCTCTTCTGGTCATTCGAGTAGACTGCACACTGGGTACAGCCTCAGGACTTTCTGGCAAAGTGTCATTGAAAACAACAGGTTCCATCTCAGGTTGCTCATACTCTTGACAAGTGTCCTGTTCCTGACTGTTGTCCCTGGATTCCACTGTTTGTGACAATACAGATTCAGTTGACTCATCTGCCTGTTGCTCTTCCGCCTCCAAAGCAACTGTTTGGTCTCTCCTCATGTGTCTCCTGTTCCTGCGGTATTGCTGTCCTGCAGGTGTAATCACACTATAGGATCTTGGCTTATCACGGATTCTTTACACTGTAGCAGGTTGCCACCCACTAGAAGTCTCTATGCATACCCTTTCCCCTTCTCTGAATGGAGTAAGTGGAGCCGCATTCCTCTCATAATACTGTTTCTGTCTTTTCTGTAGTCTTTTCAGACATTTATGAGCATCCTTTGGTATTTCAGGTCGCAGTACCCTTGTACTTGCAGGTAATGTTGTTCTCAACATTCTGCCCATTAACAATTGAGAAGGTGTACAGTTCAGTCCTGTGACTGGTGTATTTCTAAGACTGAGCAATGCGAGATGTGGATCGGTCTGACCTTGCATAGACTTCAGAAAGTTTCTTTTTACTGTCTGGATCATTCTTTCAGCTAAACCGTTAGATTGTGGGTATCCTGGGCTGGAATGAGTCATTCTGAATTCCCACAACTTTGCAAATTGCTTCATTTCATGACTTGCAAATGGTACATGATCCGCTACCAGTTCTTTTGGAATTCCATGTCTTGTAAATACAGCTTTAAATTTTGCAATAACTGTAGCTGCTATCTTGTCAGGCACTCTGAGAACCTCAGGGTATTTTGAAAAATAGTCCACTACTATTAAGTAGGAGTGTCCCCTAAAGTCAAAAATGTCTGCACCAAGCTTTAACCATGGCATGTCAGGTATTTCATGTGGACACTTTGGCTCTTTATGGTTGCTGGGTAAGAGTTCCTGACAAGGTCCACATGCTTCAACGATCATTTCTACTTCTTGATTCATGCCTGGCCAATACATCACAGCTCTGGCTTGTGCCTTCGGCCTTTGTATTCCTTGATGTGATGCTTGAAGTCTTCGTAGCATATCTGTTCTCAGCTCTTTGGGTATGATGATTCTTTTACCCACCATTATGAGTTCATTTTCTATGTATATACTGTGTCTCATGGGCCAATAGTGCTGAAATTTGATGCTGACTTGTTTTTTCCTGTTAGGCCATCCTTTGAGGTGCGTTTCTTTAAGCAACTGTAAATCACTGTCCCTCTGTGTGGCCTGTTTTAGCCCCTCTAACATGCTGTCAGGCAGAGTGTCTGTTGTTTGAATTGAGTATATGACCTTGTCACTACTTAGATCAATGTCTCCCTCTGCTGGTTTTCTTGGTACTGCCCTGGACAGAGTGTATGCAATCAGAATATCTTTTCCTGGAGTATACTGTATATTACCTGTATGTCATATTTCTGTATCTGTAACAGCATCCGCTGCAATCTTGCTGGAGCCTTTCCAATTGGTTTGTTCAGTATAGATTGTAGTGGCTTGTGATCTGATTGTACTTTCACTGACCTTCCATAAACATACTGATGAAATTTCTGTAGAGAGAACACAATCGCTAGTAACTCTTTTTCTATCTGTGCATAATTTCTTTCAGCACTGGACAATAACCTAAATGCATAAGCTATTGGTTTGTTTCTTGTAGTAGACAAGCACCTAGTCCATCCTTGGATGCATCTGGTTGGATTTCAATGTCCTCTTTCGGATGAAAGAATTTTAATACTGGTGCACAAGAAATAGTTTCTTTCAGCTTTTGTAAGGCTTCTTCCTGTGCTGGCTGCCACTGCCACATGACATCTTTTTTGAGTAGCTGCCTTAGTGGTGCAGTGAGGCTTGCTTCATTCGGAATGTACTGCTGAAGTATCGAGTCATCCCTAACAGTCTCTGTAATGCTTTTTATCTTGGAGGGGCATCTTGGCTATTGCTTGACTTTGGCTTCATCAGGTTGTAGCCCATTTCGGGTTATGATGTGCCCCATGTATTTCACCTCACTCACCAAATACTGTATTTTGTCACTATTGAACTTAACATTGAGTTCCACTGCTCTGTCCATTACTTTTCTCAGAATATTGTCATGCTCTTCCTTGGTAGCTGCTGCTATAAGCACGTCATCAGCTATTACAAAACACCTGGTATGTCCAAGTGTTCAGCATTTCTCTGCTGGAATACTTCCATGAACCGTATACCAAAAGGAAGTCTGTGAAATTTGTACCTTCCCCATGGACTGTTGAATGTACATAGGTCTGCAGATTCATCATCTAATTTGATCTGCCAGTACCCATCTTTTTCATCTGGAATTGTAAAAAACTTTTTACCTGCAAGCTTACTCTGAATATCCTCCAGTGTGGGGATGGAGAAGTGATGTCTTCTGATAGCTTTATTTAAGTCTCTAGGGTCCAAACACACCCTGATCTCACCATTTTTCTTTTCGGTAATTACAAGGCTATTTACCCATGTTGTAGGTTTTCTTACCTTGCTAATCACCCCAATTTGCTCCAGTTGTTCCAGTGTCTGTTTTAGTCTGTCCGTGATTGCATATGGGACTTTCCTGCACCCACGTATCACAGGAGTAACATTTGGGTCAGTATGTATGTGGTAAACTCATGGGAATTCTAGGCCTTCAAACACTGTTTTATATCGTGCAAGAAGTTCCTCTTTTGTGCTTGGTGGCTTGGTTTTAAGTACCTTTACTTTGCAAATCAGACCCAGGATGACACATGCCTGTTGACCCAGTAAGGAAGCTCCTGATGTATTAGTGACATAAAACTGCAGATTGGCCTCTCTGTCTTGTGTCTTATACTTTAACATCACTTTCTCTTCGGGATTAATTTGTGCTCCTCCATATGCCATTAGGATAGTACTGGTCGGCTTGATTCCTACCTTGCATGGAAACTGCACAATCACTTCTTTAGTCAGTACATTGGCTTCAGCTCCAGTGTCCAACTTGAACTTAACTGGCTGTCCCATTATCTTCAAGGTAGTATACCACCCTTCATCTGGTACTTGTGTCCGCACACTTTCTTGTTTTCTTTTTACAGCACCCACAAATAGTGCTTCTACCACTTTGGTCATTTTCTCATGAGGTTTGTTGGACTTTTTGGACCTGCACATTTTTGCATAATGGTTGAGGCCACTACATTTACGACATTCTTGTCCATACGCTGGACAAGCCTTTTGCACATGTCCCTTGCCACACCTCCCACACATGTTTGATTTTTGTGCATGTGTCTCACATGTTGGTAGCTGGGGGTCTGGTTTTTAGCCTGTTTTACCATCCTGCCTTGAACAATAATTCTTAAATGCTTCCATAACCTCAGCTGCTTTTTTAGCTTGTGGGTCAGCATATGTTATATTGAGGGTATTGTACACCTCGAGGGCCTCATCCCTGATCGTGTATAGCAGAACTGCAGTTTTCATTTCCTCTGACTTATCATCTAATCCCGTGGCTGTGAAGTACAGACTTAATCTCTGTGCCCACCTTCTCCAGTTTTCTGCAAGATTTCCGGTCAACAATAGTGGTGGAGGTAGTTTGAATTGCTCCATACTGCCAAAAATACTTTGTTATACAGTCTTTTAGTAAGCTTTAGGTACTCACTAATACTGTCTTTTGCTTCTTTTCTTGGCAGCCCAAACTTTTCTTCTTTCTTGCAACTGCAGCACTGCAAGTTCATTTCTGACACCATATGATATTTCACTTTAGTTGCTTCTTACTGGATCGCTGGTTTTAGGAATGACTGGACACCATAAGTAACTTCTTCTAACAGCTCTGAGGTTTATTCAACAAACATACATTAGATAGATCAGCAGGCCTCAGCAGAATCACTACTACAATCTGCTCGTGCACTTTCTAAAACCCAGTTTCCACCCAAGACATACCATTAACCCAAAACTGCAGGGGGGTGTGGACTAAACCATTCTACACTGTTACTAGGGTAAGTTACCATATACTACACATATAATCATGCTCTTTTTGTTGTAAGGTGAAACCACAACGTGTCAACCAAATATTCCATTTTAGAATTACCATCACCAATTGAAGTGTACTAACATTCCATCTTGCCCACTAGACTGAAAATACACCATACATCATAGTTTCATATGTTAAGGAGCCCCAAATCTGTAGGCCCAATTCCTGTGCAAGAAAATCCCAGAAACTCAATATGAAAGAGCAGGTAAATAACAGATGTTGTATTGTTTCCTCCTGTTGAACACACAAAGGTCTACTACAAAACAGTTTTTCAAATTTTTTGTGTTTTTGATTTGCCTTTATATTTATTTTTTCATGACATGCAAGCCAATGAAAATCCCACATACCGACTGGTATACAGTTATTATTAAGCAATGTCACTAAATGGTCGGTGTAAGCTATTGGACATTTCCTAAATATTACTTCGTCTTGACAAATAGTGTCCAATAAAAAAAGTAGAGTTGTTTCCTAGCTAATGTATGTACCTGTTGGACCAATAGCTGCCATTGCTTGAATCTCAAAAAAGTACATCTAAATGCTGGCCCATAAGTGCAGCAGTTGGAATTTCTTGCTACGTCGGCAACCCGGGCTTGGTAGTGGACTGGGTCACTGGAGGGCCGGTCGGGGAGAACAGCTTGAGCATCCCACGATGGCTCGCCTTCTCTGGGGGAGAGGGAGGGGACCATTACCCACCACTTGCCTGACTGCGAGCAGAAGCTCGGGGTACAGCAAGCCCTGCTCATGGGGGAGGGATGGCCATGATGTGTGGTGGATGTTGGGATGTAGCGCCCTGACGTCTGGGGACACACCACCCATGGGGAGGAAAAACCAGAGGAAAAAACACCTTCTTGTCTCTGGGAAGACAGGGCACCAGGAGTGTGCCCTCAATGTGCCACCACCCACCCAGGCCACCTTGCCTGATGAAACGTAAGTGTACAGGGTGTACAGGTTCCACCTTGTTCCCCACCTGGGGGGATAGCTGTGGCTCCATGGGGTGCAGGGTTGGGCTTTGGGTGAGGCGGTAGGCAAGGGATGACTTCCAGGTGCCCCCGATGGGGCGGAGACAGAGGGCAGTAGGAGAGGGGGGGAAAGTACATCTAAGGTATTCCAGAATTTCTATAGATTTCTTTAGTACTTTGAGCCATTGTGAATTCCATAAGTCCATCCAATGCTCACATTTTTGTCATACAAATATCTCCCATCCAATATTTTGATGATCAATCAAAGGTCTGATATTCGTAAAAATGAAAAAACTGTTGAAAAATAAAATTGGGTTGACCATATTTAAACCGCCTCATTTAAGAGGTAAATACAGTACATTTCTCTTAATGGGATTCAAGCAGCTGCCCGAACATGCATAAAAAAGATGCCCAATAGTGCCTTCTCTCTATATTTTTAAGAGGGGGGGGATAAATAACTAACAAATAAAAAAATTGGTACTAAAAAAGTTTTACTAAGACAGATCCTTTTCTTCTTGATAAGTTTCCATCTATTCCAAGACAGTACCTTTTGTCTACCAAGATCTATTTTTTTTACTCCTGTTTAAATCATCTAGTTCTCCAGGCCCAAAAACAATACCCAAGATGGAAATAGAATCTGGTGCAATATCAATCTCTGCTACAGTGCCCAAATATGCAATCGTGTAATCTAATCTTTGTCCAGCACATTTATTTAAATTTAACGAGGTTCCTAACAAGGTGACAAACTGCACACAATATTCAATAATATAAGTTAAAGATCTAGTGACCTGAGCAATAACACTCATGTCATCTGCATAGGAAATTGCTTTATATGGAAAAACAGTATCATTTATCTGAACCAGAATAATCATATTGGAATCATTAATTTTACATAACGAAGGATCAATAAAAAAAATCATAAAGAATGGGACTGAGTGGACTTCCCTGTCTCACACCTCTGTTTAACTGTACTATATGTCCTTTCCAGTCTTGTACTACTGTAATAACTGTGGCAGTTCAGTAGATGCACTGCAGCCATTCTATCAAAACAGGTGGAATTCGATAGTGTTTTAATACTTCCCAGAGAAAATTATGACAAATTCTATCAAAAGCTTTTTCCTGGTCAAGCGAGACCAGGAAGCCATCCACATTACCCATTTTCCCTAATTCTCCAATTTCCCTAAGCAGTAAAAGATGATCCTGTATATTTCTGCCAGGAATGGCATAAGTTTGTGCATGTGAGATGACTACCGAGTCTGTTGCAGTCAGTTTCCTTGCTAAAATTCTAGTAAATAGTTTAAAATTAGAATTAAGTAAACAACGTGGTCTCCAGTTGTCCAGCAGTGTTTTATCCCCTTTCTTAAAAATGTAAGTCAAAATGCATATTTATATGTTAAGGAATGTCTTTATTACTCAGAATGGGGTTAAAAACTAAAGTCAGTTCAGGTAGTACCTCAGGTGTCAAAAGCTGCAAAAGGTCATTAGGTATGCCATCAGGTCCTGGGGATTTACCTTTTTGTAATGCTTTCAAAGCATCCTGGACTTCATCTACCTGTGTGATCCGGGAGATCTCAGCTATAAGTGTGGGGTTCAATTTCGGAATCTCTAAACTGTCCAAATATGATGAAATATGCCCAATCTGCAAGTCTAAGGGTACATACATTTTAACAGTGTAGTCACACACTATATCCAAGAGGTTCTTCTTTTGCATGTAGATTCTACCATCTTATCCTGTAAGGGATGTCATTTCTTTAGCCTTTCTATCTAAAGTATAGCCTTCAAAAGGGCAGACAACTTCTGCCTTACCTATAATATCAAATATTTGCTGAAAGTGCAGAGACTTAGCTTTCTGAGTATGAAAGTATCTCATGTCTAGTGTTAACTGATTGATCTGGTCAGATAGGTTTTGTCCAGTTTCAGCGGATAAAGACATCAGTATCTGCAGCTGTTGTCTGTTTCGTAGATAGGTAAAATATTTCTGATTTGAGCTATATTTGTCCAATTGTTTACAGAGCTTCTGGAGATCCTGTTTAGTGTCCTCCCACCATATGCTTGGGTCTTTAAAAAATTAAAAACTGATTTCCTAGAAATAATAAAATCATGAAAAGTTAATAACATGTGAGCATTAGACAAAAAGGAAACATTCATTTTCCAAAATCCTGGCCCCCTGTACCTTCAAAGGTAACCATATTTTGACACCCACTAGTCTGTGATCTAAAAAGTCTACAGGAAAATTCTCTGCAGATATAAGAGGCATGTGTGTGGAACTAAAAATATAGTCTATTCTAGACGTTAGTGGTCCTTTCTGAAATGTGGGAACGTGTTGCTTAGTATGAGAAAAAAAAGAATCTGTCAATTGGGCTTGTTGTATTAACTGACCCAAAAAATGGGAATCACAGTATGTTTTAGGGGACTTTGCTATCAAAGGACAATTAAAATCTCCAGATAAGATAACACGATGAGCTGTAAATAAGAAAGGTTGTATCTGTTTAAGAAAATCGCATCTGCCTGCCTTAGTTTGAGGTGCATATAAATTTAACAATACAAATGCCTCACCCTGAATCACAACCTCCAAAATCAGTACCCTGCCTGGCACTAAATCATATACAGTAACTTTAACACTTGTAATTCAGGTAATTTGAAGAAAATCCCTACCCCAGAACAGGACTCTTGCCCAAAGAACCAATACGAAGGCCCAACATACCATCCCCTGGATGCAGTTTGTATTTCTTTAAGCGTATGCAATCAAACATCTTGCAAAAAATAGATACCAAAAGACAAATTAGTAAGAAAGGAAAAAACACATTTTCTTTTACTGTCCCTCTTAATGCTGTTAACATTGAGGGTAAAGCATGAAAAGGGGATAAGCATATCCCAACTTATTCGTTTGTATTCCCCCCGCTGGTGGTCTGTTTTTTCAATTTTGCTTTCCTCTTCTGAGGATCCTTAACAGTCACTTGCTGCTCAGTGTCAGTCGTAGCCTCAGGTACCGAGGATGCCACAGATGAATCATCAGATTCATCCCCTGTGTTATCAGTTTGCATGACATCAAATTTATTTGCTAGGGACACCGGAGTCAGATTCCCCTGTAGTTTCAATGCAGAAGCCCTTGTGTTACGTCTAGGGCCATGAGCAATTTAATTGGGCCTTCCTAATGGCGGGGGGGGGGGGGCATAAGTTTCCCAGAATGTTCTACTCATCATGTGGAGGCTTTCTCTGAGGCCCTATCCAAGGCTTCTGTCACAACCTGTCTAGTACATACAGTTGGTGGTGCAAGCCCTACCACCGGTTGGTTATCAGTTAGATCGACTACTTCCTTAGCACTACCCAGAGTAGGGGAATCATTAAGGGATGGGGGTACTGACATAACATCGTCAGGCACAACCAGACATCTCTGGTTTCCCAATCTGTTTTTTTGTGTTAGTGTAATGAGTAAACATTATTCTTCCCCATCAGCTACATCAGGGAGATTGTGAGCCGCCCATTTATAATTTTGAAAAGTGTGGCCTAAGGTATCACATAGATTACACTTACAATCATTGGTGCAGTCAGACCTTATATGCCCCAGTTCACCACACACATTGCACCTGGCCTTGTCACAAATGCTGCTAATATGTGCTATTGACCCACATTTATGGCACAGCTTAGGTTGCCCTGCATAAAACAAAATGCCTCAGTCCCTCCCCAGAAAAAAGAATTGGGTAAATGTATCACACCAGTATCCATTGTTTTTAACAATACTTTAACCTTCCACCCCCCACCAATCCAAATGTTCTCTGAGTCCAAAATGGCCTCTGGGTCTTCTATGATGGTACATCTCTGTTTTAACCAATGTATCAAGTCATTTACACTGACCCCTTCGTTCTGAAACAGTACCGTGATAACCTTCTGTGCTGGCTTGGTAAGGGGTATCGCTACAAAAGGTACCCATAAGGTAGATTTTTTCAAATGAGTATATTTAGTCCAGAATCTTTCCAGATCATTCACCGATTTAAAACTCATGTCAAATGTGGTTCACCTGACACACGTATGAGTGCATAAAGTTCACTGGAAAAAAACTTCATGGAATCTTTTAAGAGTGTTTTAGCTACGAACGCTCTATCTGGGGGATCCTACATTCCCCCTATGTATGACAGTCGCACCACATTGTGTCTCTTAGCAGGATATATTGGAAGTTTAAACAGGGATGAGAAAGAGTGTGGTGCATCTTTCTGAATAAGATTCAGAGGCCTCTGAGGTTGCAGTGCCGTAGTACTGGGGTGTCCCCCAGACTGAATAGCGCCAACAAAGTCCAAAGTTTTTATACTTTGTTGAACTATATGCAGTACCAGATTCTGGGTTAACAGTAGTTCTTGCAGTACCTCTAGATCTAAGTTCTGAGTTTCCACAGTCAGTGACTGAGCATTTGGCATTCTGAATGGAGAGTGCCCCGCAACCCACTGACCTGTACTGCCGTTTCACTCCCAGCCCGAGTTCAGCAGAGCTTTTTCCATAGTCCAGTCCTCCTCCTGACTATCAGTCGGTTCTCCAGCGCGTCCTAGGCCAAGCTGCAAAACACCTGTAGGAGCCATTCCCAATGCAATTACTGTTTTCTCCGGTTGCAGTTGTATGGCCACATGCTCCACTTGTTCCACAGTCTCCGCCCAAGATTTCAGCAAAGCCTTTAATGCAGCTACTTCACCGCCACTCAGCTGAGAGGACTTGACAGATAGCTGCCCCTTGTCAGAGTGTAGGTCTTGCAATTGTTTCTATAGTTGCATCTTTTTAAATAAGAAATCTCTCTCTTCACTTTCCAATTGTTTTAACAAAGCAATTTCCTCCAGTGTTTGCATATCTGGCTTTGCCGAAGTTAAATCCAAGTTATCAGCAGTGTCACTAAGGCCTGACGAGCTGTCAGCTGGTAACTCAGGGAAAGGTGTAGCATTTAAAGGTACCTGAACTGCCGAACTCATTGTTACTTCTGAAGCTACAACAGTGGAGCTTTCAATACCTTCCATTTCTATAGGGTCACTCCCTGGTATCACATTTATAGCTTCTAAAGGTTCCAACTCCATATCCACCACCTTCTTTCCAGCAGCCTGCTGGTCAGCCATTTTGGATGACAGTCAGGGAGACAGAATCTCCCCCTACTGTTCAGTAGGGGAATTTCTCCAGTGTCTTGACCAAATTCCCCCCATTCACTAAAAATACCACAAACAGCTTAATCTGGTTCAATGTCAGTTGGCATCCACCTGTATCCCCCCCCCTCCAGGAAGAGGCTGAAAATAGGCAGAATTGTCTAGTACTCCTTTTCCAGTCAACAAAAACAAAATAAAATAAATTAGAAAATGTAGGCCACATTGGAAATATGAGATACTGCATGTGAAAGGGGTCTCTCTTCAGCATGATGTCACCCATCATGCTCCATGCAGGCAGTCTCATACGACAGTCTTTGGTGCTAGTTGTATTTCCAGTAGTCATTCGTCTTCTTCTTATTGACAGGCAGTTATAAACAAAAAAAAAATTAATAACATTTCAAAAGGATGTTTTTTTTCTTCTGAAAGTAATTTGTTAAGGTAGAAAGTTAGATTTTAATTGTGTATTGTTTTGTTCTTTCCAGTCTGAAAGTGTATGCAATAACATCATAAGGACCTGAATTAAATGTTACTTAGCAGTGTGCTTAATGGCTATTAATTATGGTTTAACATGCTAATAACGCACACACACACACACACACACACACACACACTCAAATTTGGTCCATGTGTAAAGATTAACGCTCAACTGCAGCCCTCTTGGCTTCTGCCAGAGTTTTTAAATTTTCTCTCCACTCCCCTTATCCTCAGTTTAAAAGCAAATAAAACAAATGTCAGTTTACCCCTTAAAACAGCATAAAATAACTTAGACTGTTAAACTGTAGCCACTTGCAATTTAAAATGGCACTATTAGCTTAAAATTTAAAAGTGCTTTATATCTGTATGCTTCTAATTGCACTTACACTCAGGCTACTATCAGGACATTGTTCTCGGCGGTTATCAGTAGTTATGTCTTCATTGGAAGCATATGAAGAACTTTTTGCAGGCAAATAAGGTAATTAACACACCAATAAAAAACAGTTGCATAACAGACTAGAAGGAAAAACAGACTTCCTAGTGTCTATGAGTCCAATATTGCTCAATTGTCCAAGCAGTCAGGTTGTGTAGAAACAATTACTGCAGAGGCTGAGTTCCAAGAATGGTTCTGGTTCAGTTCAGAAAAAAATAATATTGTACACTGCACCACAGTAAGGAATAGCAGGTGAAAGTTTGTGGCTTCAGTGTGGTTGTAGAAGGCTAGTTGTATTGTCTGGTTTCCATGGATCACAGAGAAACCAATTGGAACTGACTCGGCCAACACAAAGCCAGCCAAGTCATCCAACCAGGTCTCTGTAATGTACACTAGGTTAGCAGGTGAATCTGAGATGGCTTCTGTAAGAAGTCCCACTTCATCCACCACCAACATAGCACTGCATAGCAAAACCAGCACAGAAGTGCCATCGAAGCCCTCCTCTTCCAGCCACCAGGCAAACATGCTTCTCTGGTGAGGTCGAGATCTCCACTAAAGGAGGGTAAGTCTTCGTTGTCGTCTGCTCTGGCAGCATGGTTTACTCCCCCCATTGCCATTCAGGATGATGATGAGGTGGAATATAATCGTGACCTCCTGGAAATGAAGGAGGATTTAAGAAATGATGGTGAGGAAGAGGAGCCACATGGAAGGGTTTTTCCTTCAACACTGACATTTTGCAGCCAGGACTCTGCAGTGCATAACCACAGGTCTCCTCCTAGAAGATTCCTCCTTCTAGGCTTTAATGAAGCAAATACGGGGTGTGCTGGGATTAGAGTTAGAAGAAAAAGACTCCAGTAAGAAAAATCTAATGTAGTTCTTGAAAGCAACAGCAGCACCCACTATTGTGGTGGTTCTGTTTACCCTGCCTTAGGGGAGGCAACCTTTGCTGCCTGGAACAGGCCTCACACTTTGCCTGCAGTCCCCTGAAAGACTGGCAAACAATATCTTGCTCTGTCGGCCCAGCCCTATTATGCTTCTCCGTCTGAGACTGACTCTGCGCTCATCAAGGCTGCACATGACCACTCTAGGGTGCCTAGAGTCATGAGCACGCTACCTCCTGACAGAGTCCAGGAAATTGGATGCAACAGGCAAGAGGACTAACACTTCTGCCATGTTAGAGCTTTGCATTACAAACTACCAGGCTTACATGATTAAGTATCAGAACAGCCACTGAAAACTGGCTATAATGCAGACTCTTCCAGTCAGCCCTGCAAAAGCAGAATTGCTTACAGCTGCCTCTGCTGACCTAGAGCAAATCCACAACTAGAGCTGCTAATTATGGATTTGTTTTATGTTTTGGAGAGATATGGGGGTCTCCATTAGGTTGCTCTCCACCAATCACCAATACATTGGTTGGGGACTGCACCTTATTTAAAGTGAGACAATCAAGCAGTGCACCATATTTCAAAAAAGAAGTCAACTTTGGCAGTTGCATTTTAGAATAGGGCCTCAGTCAATGGGAGGTCCACCTTGACAACGGGTGGCCGAGCTTAATTTCACTCCAGAGCTCTGAACTTGATCACTAAGAGATCCCCATTCCACTTTGGGATGTAATAAGTGAATAGCCATTTGAGGTAGAAAGCACATTGTAACAATTTAATGAGTTGCCAATTTTTTGAGGTAGGGGAGGGTGTGCACTGGGTTTTATGTTTTATCTGTTAGCCTAGATACTGGAAAATATTTACTGAGATCAGCAAACGATGCATCAGATGCTGCTGCTAGGTCAATTGCCTCCAGCATCTGCCTCAGGAGATATTCCTGGCTCAGAGCAGCAGACTTTGCATCTGACAAGCAACAGGCTGTGCCCAATGCCCTTTGTGTGGTTCAAAGTTGTTCGGACATGATGTAGATAATACCTTAAAAAGACCTTCAATCTTACAAGATGACTCTGAGGTCTGTAATATTCTTGACCCTACAAAACATTTACGGGTCATGGTAGAGGTGCTTTTTGGAAGCCTGCAAGTTGAGAAGGCCTTGGCTACCGTTCATAGTATCATGGCAGAGGAGGAAGTCCCCCTCCTGGGCCTATTGCTAATGTGGAAACTCCAAGTTGACCAAAGGTTCTGGTTCTGTCATCCCTGCCTCCACCGGCACCTTCTGGCTCCCCACTTCCTCCCCCTCCACAACTACTGCCAAGGGTACAAGTGGGCAAAGGATCCCAGAAATAGTGGAAAAAGGGCAAGCACTGGAACTGCTCTCCAAACCTCTGGTGCACCCTCCACCTCCCTCTCATTACCTTCTGGAACACGTGTCCGTACCGAGGAAGGAAGTACAGTCCCTGCTTCAGAAAAGGCCATAAAACCCATTCCTTTCAAAGTCAGGAACAAGGGTTTTTACTCCAGATAATTTCTGGTCCTAAAATCCACAGGGGACCTGCATCCAGTTTTAGACCTCAGAGCCCTGAACAAATTAATAAAATACAAAAAAGTTTTGAATGGTGCCTCTCCAGGCTGTCATCCCCTGCCGCAAAAAAGGGATTGGCTTTGTGCCCTGGGCATGAAGGATGCTTGTCTTCATATCAAAATCTGTCACTGCCACAGGCAATATTTCTGCTTTGTGCTGGAACACAGACATTATCAGTTCTGAGTATTGCCCTTTGGCTTATCCTTGGCTCAGCAGGTATTTACCAAATGCTTCATGGTTGTGGCAACAACCCTCTGGAAGGAAGGGCTTTATGTTTTCCATTGTCTGGATGAGTGGCTTTTGCAGGGCCTATCCAGGAAGTGGTCCAGTACACAGTATCTCAAACTCAGCAATTTTTCAAGGACCTGGGTGTCACGATCAGTGTACCAAAATCCATTCTTACTCTATGTCAATGCCTACAGTATATTGGTATGGTATTAGACACAGCAGTGGGCAATGCATCCCCCCCCATGGACAGGGCCAAGGCCATAGTGGCTCAGATCCATCTAGTACACAGGAGCCATTATGTGTCTGCCAGGACTATGCTCCACCTCTTGGGACTTATGGCAGCTGCCATCATATTTTCCAGTTGGCAAGACTTCATATGAGGATTTCACAATGGAGTCTGTGGGTGCAATGGTACCAATTGACGGATGAGTTGGAACAAAGGATTCTCGTCATGTCTCCTCTGAATAGGTCTCTCCTGTGGTGGATGGATCCCCTGCATTTACTGCAGTGAGTCCCATTCTTTTCCCCAACAACAGAGCAAATCCTCATAATGGATGCCTCCAGGTTGGGCTGGGATGCCCACCTAGGGCTGCATCTGAGCCAGAGGGTGTGGACGAACTGAGGCTGGGATCTCCACATCAATGTTCTGGAGATGAGAACTGTTCTTCTTGGGCCTCAGGCCTTCAAGGACCACCTTTCTGCAGATCCCCTGTTAATACAAACAGACAACATCAGTGTGATGCATTATATCAACAAAAAAGGGGGCACTCACTCATGTCCTTGATGCAGGGAAGCGATGAGTGTATGGCACAGGGCACTCTCACAGCCTGCCAGTGACAGCTGTTTTTCTCCTTGGAGTCCAAAACATCTTATCAGACTGGCTGAGTTTGTCCCAGGCTTGAGTGCAAGTAGGACTGGCTTTAGAGTTTTGGGAGTCCCCAGTGAGATGAATCACGGGGCCCACACCACCCACCCACTGACCTCATCTTTTACTTTGACCAAAATGCACAGCATTTTATTTTCAGTACAACTAGTTACATATTTGTGTTTTTAGGGGGCAGTAGCAATGTTAGTCTTTGGGGCTGCACTGCCCATCCAGGCCATGTCTGTTCATGAGCCTCTGATTTTCTGGGACATACCTCAGTGAGTGCTTTCATGACACCACATGAGAAGGCTCCACAAAGCCCAGTGATGCCTCTTAGTGCTGTTTTACTTTAAAACACGAATATTAAAAATGTAAAAAAAAGTAAAGTGGTACACTGGATCTGGCTGGGCCCCCCATTGACAGGAGGCCCCCAACAAATGCAGCACTGTCTAGTGCCTAAAGCTAACTATGAGAACAACAGTGCAAACTACTGACCTCTGTGATAAATGACCTCTTTGCAAGATGGGGTTGTCCAGAGTTTGACCTTTTTGCATCCACATTCAACACAAAACTGCTGCTTTATGCTTGCTCATTCCAGGGCCTGGAGTTTTTTGGCAAGACACATTGTCACTTTCCTGGTGGGGGAAGTTCCTATATGCATTCCCTCCACTGATTCTCATTCAGTGGGTTCTGCTCAAACTGTGGACAGAACAGGCCGGTTGTCCCCCTCTAACTTTGATGGATATAGTTTCCTCTCTTGCAGCATCTGGCAGTGGAACCTCTGGTTCAGTTGCCCCTGTGTGGAGGTCGAATGTCCTAGGACAGGGGTCCCTGGTCCATCCAGAACTATGGTCCCTCCACCTGCACACTTGACTCTTGAGGAAGTAGCCATTGCATGTTTGGGGTTTTTTCCCAGGTACCTAATGTCTTAGTGGTAGCTAGGAAGCCCTCCACTAGACACACATGTTCCTTGAAATGGAAGTGTTTCTCCATTTGGTGTGCTTCCCACTCTAAGGATCCATTTATATGTCCTATTAATACTGTACTAGCCTACCTCCAGTCTTTATCGAGTGCCAGTCTGCAGTACTTCTCCATTAAGGTGCACTTGGATGCCATTTCGGCATTCCATGCCCCTACTGATGGATGGACGGTGGCACAACTCCAAATGTCCTATACCTTCCTTAGGGTATGTTACACATGCATCCCCTTATTTGTAAACCAGTTCTGCCCTGTGGCCTTAATTTTATTCTTGAGAAATTGACTTCGGCTCCTTTCAAGCCTGCTGCAACTTGTGAACTATCATTCCTTTTGTGGAAAGCTCTTTTTCTGGTTGCTATTACCTCAGCTCGAAGAATTTCTGAACTTCAGGCACTCATGCATGAGTTCCCCCCCAACCTGATCTTTCACAAGGATAGGGTGGCCTTGCATACTAATCCAAACTTTTTACACAAAGTGGTTTCTGATTTCACCCTGAATCAGACCATAAACCTGCCAGTGTATTATCCTGAGCATGCCAACAAGAGTAAGGCTGTACTCCATACGCGTGATGTACATAGAACATTGTGCTTCTGTCTGGATCACACAAAGGACTGCAGAAAGTCCTCTCAGCTTGTTGTCTCATTCGCCCCTGAGAGGGAGGATATACCTGTCAGTAAGCAGTGCCTGTCCAAGTCGTTGGGCAACTGTATTACATGCAAACATACAAAGAAGCCAGCAGAAGAAGGCCATTTGGTCTATCAAGTCTGTTTGTATTGCAGGGTCCACAGCTTGAGCTAATGTCTCTGCCCTCCTTCCCCACTCCTCCCATCCTCCCTACCCATGATTCTTACCTTTTGCCTATGCCTATCCCAGCCTCTCTTAAAGCTGCCCACCATCTTCAACGAGATTACCTCTTCCAGCAGCGCATTCCATGTGTCCACCACCCTCTCTGTGAAGAAGTCCTTCCTTGTAGCACTCCTCTGTACCTTCTCCAGCAGGTTAATGTCCTTTTTGAGGTGTGGGCACCAATACTGAACTCCATACTCTAGATGTGGCCTTACAAGTGACCTGTAAAAGGGCAGTATAACCTCCTAAATTACGTTTTGTTATGGGAAGTATGGTAAAGAAAGAACAGTTGCGTAAGAACTTGCCATAGCAGTAGATCTTCAAGGGGATCTCAGTCATCAGGTTATACCATAGGAACCTCACCAGTGGTGAAGCAGGATCTACATGGAAGATTTTCCAGCAGTACCACTGGGGCCACCCACGATGATGTCACCCCTTCAAAGTCACCAACCCTATAAAGCCATGAGTGGCCTCACTCTCTCCTCAGTTCTTTCCCCCAGAGACTAAGGGAACAAACCCATGCCATGGGGAACCGAGGAGAGACAGAGGTGCCCAGGCCAAAATAACAAGCTGGAAACATAAGCTAGCGAGTTGTGAGAAGAGAGACCCATAAGAGGGATGGTGGGAGGGAAGGCAGGTGGACATGGCCTACCTAGACTTTAGCAAGGCATTTGACACAGTCCCACACAAAAGGTTAATATACAAGTTAGCCAGCCTGGGAGTGGGTCCCAAGATGACAGCCTGGGTAAAGAATTGGCTGGAGAATAGGACACAGAGAGTAATAGTAAATGGAGTCCACTCTGAAGAAAGGGGGGTTACTAGGGGGTACCGCAGGGTTCAGTATTAGGACCAGTCCTCTTCAATGTCTTTATAAGCAACATTGCAGAGGGACTGGAAGGAAAAGTATGTCTCTTTGCAGATGACACAAAGATCTGCAACAGAGTTGATGCACAAGGTGGGGTGGAAAGGATGAGAAGGGACTTGGCAAGGTTAGAGGAATGGTCAAATGTATGGCAGCTTGGATTCAATGCTAAGAAGTGCAAGGTAATGCACCTGGGAAACAAAAACCCAGGGGAAGAGTACACAATGGAGGGTGAAATACTAACAACAACAAAAATGGAAAGGGACCTGGGGGTAGTCATATCAGATGACCTAAAGGTGGGCAAGTAATGTGAGAGGGCAGAAAGGAGGGCTGGGGAGATACTGGGATGCATAGGGAGAGGCATCACCAGTAGAAAACAGGAAGTTATTATCCCTCTGTACAGACAGCTGGTGAGACCTCATCTGGAGTACTGCGTGCAGTTCTGGAGCCCCAATCTCCGCAAAGACATAGACAGGATGGAAGCTGTCCAGAGGAGGGCAACTAAAATGGTGCAGGGTCTGCACCGAACATATATGGAGAGACTTAAGGAGCTTAATATGTATAGCCTCGAGGAAAGGAGGGAGAGGGGGACATGAAAGAAACTTTCGAAGTACCCTCAAGGAATCAACAAAGTCCAAGAGGGTAGCATCTTTCAAAAAGAGTGTGCAAGAACAAGGGGCACAATTTGAAGATGGGGCGCAGCTCAGAGGTAATTTAAGGAATATTTTTCACAGAGAGGGTTGTGGATGCATGGAACAGCCTTCCGGAGGAGGTTGTGGAGTCAAAAACAGTGGTGGAATTCAAGCATGCATGGGACAGTCATAAGGCAATTCTAGGGGGTGGGGGTAGGAAGAAGTAGGCTGCTGGTTAACTAGGATCTGCAGCTTATCCATTAGGTAGGGAAATGGGCAGACTGGGTGGGCCAAGTGGTCCTTATCTGCCGTCAAATTCTATGTTTCTATATGACTGAGATCCCCTCTAAAATCTACTTTAAATCTAAACTCTGAGCTGAGTGGCTGTGTTTGAGAAGAGCTCCCAAAGCTAAGTGCTTTTTGCTATAATTTTCAGTTTAAAAATTGTTTTGTTTTATGTAAATTTAGGCGATTGTGAAAGACAACCCTGTAGGCTCCAGGAAGATATAAAATTTGTGTGGTAGATATTTGTTGGAAGTCAGAAGGATCAACACATTTATTTAGTGTGATCTTTCTACTCTGATGTGGTTAATTTTAATACTATAGTTTAAACCCTTTCTGTGTGTGCCTTTTGTGGTGTCTGATATTGAGAACCTAAGTGTCATTTGTGGGTATTCTGTCTGTTTTGGTAGGTACTTTATTTTCTCTGTTAAACAGCTGAGTATACTATTGCCTAATACTTTATAGTACATTGTATCTTTTTGTGCAGTCTCTGATTTTTTCTTCTTTCTCCAATGTTTTAGAACTGTTTAGTTATTGTGGCAGAGGTGTGGTACTGTGTTCTTTCTTGTAGTTCAAGGTGCTTTTGGGACTGCTGATTTCTACTGGTTTAAAAGATTACATTTTTTTCTATTTTAAAAAAAGCTACATCTGCTTGGTATGTTGTCACCTGTTTGTTGTTGCTAAGCAGCAGATGTTTTTGCATTGTGCTCTGGTTCTGTGATAGAATCTGTATTAGTAGAAGGTAGATTATTGTGATTGTAGTTACCTTTGATGGTAAGGGTAAAGAGCTGAGATAGACATGTATGTATTTTTGAATGTTATAGAAGCCAGAAGGGGAAGGAAGCATATTCAATTCAGTGCTTTACAGTAACTGGTAATTGCTGTTTTTCTTTTAGACTTGGATTGTGGGCTTTTGGTGACACTGTACTTTCTTTGTTGTCTTTACTTAGAATTGTTTTTGGGCTGTTGAGGATTTAAAATGTAGTGGTGGTGTATTTCTTTGCTGTCTTTGGTTGCTGCAAATGTTTGCCCCCCTTCCCCCAACTCTTGATTATATGCCCTGTTAAATCTGATTGACAGGAGCTAAACACTAGGTATAGTAAGGGGTGTGGAGTAGGAGGGGCATACCAGAAAAGGAACAAGTGAAGAGGTGACTGCTCTCTCAGTGGAAGGAGAGTAAATGCAAATCTAGGAGCTTTCATTATTACTTCTTCGCATTGATATTGCATTGGGGAAAGGAGGAGTAGGAGTTTGTAGAAGGTTGTGCAATGGCTACTTAAAGTCTGTTTTTGAGTGTGGATAGGAAGGATAGGAATATAAAAAGCAGTTGCTCAATATATCTAAACATGTGCAACAAAGGAGGTAAGGGAAATAAAGAAAATGTTTTGCACTGATAGAGGAGGAGAGGAGACTTGGGGAGTGTTTGGTATCACTGCATCTGGAAGGGTGGGGGTGGTTGGTGAGGCAAATGACAGCAATGGGTAGGGTGGTAGGCTGCAACAACTGCGGTGCACCAATCTTTCTAAAAATTGCCTGGAGTGTGGGAGGATGTTTAGTGTGCAACCACATAGAAAAACTTAGAAAGGAGATTGAGGGTCTGCAGGAGGAACTAAGACAGGCAAGGCAGATTGGGGGTGGGTTTAGCCCAGTACTGGAGGGAGGAAGAAGGGGAGATGAGGGAGGGCAATTTAAGCCAACAGTGGTGAGGAGAGGGTCAGAAGAAGGGAAGCAGAGACAAAGGGGCCCAGGCCAGGAAGAACAATTGCCGGGGAAACCAGGTCAGGAGACAAAAGACAAATGGAAGGAGGAGATAGGGACTTGTGAGGGGAGGCGAAGAAGTGGCAAAAGTCATGGAGTGGAAAGGAGAGAACAGGTTACTATGAAGAGAGAGGGAGCGGGCATTTGTGAAGGGCCTTCAGAAAATAGTTGTGCACTGCTAGAGAGGAAGAAGGTGGAGGAGGGAAATGATGAAATTAGAGGAGTAATTGATAAATGCCTGGACCAAACTGGAGCGGGGAAGTTCTGCTGGGAGAATTGCAAGAGGGGTAAAAGGGGGAAATAATGTGCAGGAGGAAGAAGAGGAGCTGGAAATGAGAGAGGGAGATGAATGGAAGCAAGCAGGGAGTAAGAGGGGTGGAATCTTAGTGCTGGGGACTCAATACTAAGGGAGTTAGGTGGGAGTAGCAAGGGGAGAGGCATAGTCATTTGGGTGGAGGCCATGCCAGGAATGACAGCAGAAAGGTGGGACAGTCTGTTCTGAAATATGCTAGAAAGGGTAGGACAAGCCTCATTTAATTATACATCCTGGGACAAACGACCTGGCTGACAAGACAGTAGATACAGTCCAGAGGAGGTTTGAGGAACTAGCACAATTATGTGAGGGCAGGAAGATCAGTAACTTTTTCAGAGATACTTCCGGTGTTAAAGGCAAGCACAACAAAAAGCTGAGAATAGAGGAATTTAATGGATGGCTAAGAACCTGGTGTTTTGCTAAAGGGTATGGGCTGTTGGGGGTGGGAGGACCTGGGAGGACAGTAGTCTCTATGCCAAGGACAGACTACCTTGAGTGAGGAGGGAAAGAAAGTGTTGAAACAGAGGATGGAGGAGTACATAGAGGAAGTTGGGAATTTAAACTAGGAGTGGGGAGTGGCAGTTGGGGAAGAGATATGCAGAGACCACAGGTTGGGAAACCATATGAGCTTACCCCCTACTAACAGTGACAAAGGACAAATGGCAAGTACTGTTGGTGATACTAGGAAAGGAGGGCAGGATGGGGGAAGGGTGGAAGGTGATTACATAATGCTGGTCTTGGAAGCAAAACGGAGTTACAGGTTCATGGCAGAGGAGGTGGACATGCAGCCATCACGGAAACACCAATACAATGACTGGACCTGTCTGCAAGTCTGGGTTATTTAATAGGACAAAGTGATTAGGAAAGGAGAGTGCACTATCATGAAGGAGGACCCAAGTGTAAGAGGAGGAGAATGCAGGTCACTGGATGCAAATCAAGTTCAAGAATGCTTGAATGGGAGTACATCATCTAAGAGGAGGAGTTAGATAGGGCTAGTGGGACAGTCGGGACCTGTGAGAAGGTAGTGTGGTGATTGTGGGGACTTCAACATGCCAGGAGTGGACTGGAGCACCCCAACAACCAGGAACAGAAGGAGCAGGTACTGCTGGATGCCTTCCAGGACAGCTTCCTGCTGCAAATGGTCAGTGAACCAACCAGGTTAGGGAATACCCTTGACCTTGTGCTGGCAAATGGGGACTTTGTGAGAGAGACTTACAGTGGAGGAACCGCTGTCAGGGAGTGACCACCACTCAGTATGGCTCACATTGGATATGGGCAAGGAAGGAGGAATCTGGCACAATAGTGCTGGACTTCAGGAGGGCTGACTTTGGGAGGATGGGGAAGTGGTAAAGGGTACCTGGCCAGAATTCAATCTAGTATGGACACTAACCAGAGATGGGAGCTCATAAAGCTGGGGATAGTGGAGCAACAAAACTGCTGCAAAGCCCAGAGCAAGAAGGCTAGGGCTAAGAAACTGATCTGGTTGAGCAAGGAGGTCATGGAAAAGGTAAGGAGAAAAGAGCTGCCTTTAGGAAGTACAAGAAAACAGGGAGGGGGAGGACAGGGAGGAGTACTTGACAGAATCGAAGGAGGTGACAAGGGCAATAAGGGGAGCCAAAGCATCTACGGAACTCAGGCTGGCACAAGGCATTAAGAAGGAGGAGAAGGACTTTAAGTACATCAGGGAGAAAAGGAGCTGTGAGGACCACAAAGTAAGGATTAGGAAGGAGGGGGGTTGGGTGGAAGCAGGGTGCGATAAGGCAGAAGCACTAAATGAGTACTTCTGCTCAGTATTTACTAAAGAGAGGAGGGGTGACACCCAAGGTGGGAGAAATGGCAGAAGCAGGGGAAAGTGGTGACAGATGGGAAATCATGGAGAGCAGAGTTCGAGAGGGTTTGAAGGCACTGAGGGTGGACAAGGCACCAGCCCAGATGGCATCCACCCCAGGGTACTGAAGGAGCTGGCAGAGGTCCTTGCAGGACCTTTGGCAGACCTATTTAATGCCTCACTACATTCGGGTGTGTACCTCAGGACTGGAGGATGGCTCATGTGGTGCCCCTCCACAAGAGTGCCCCAAGGATGAACCGGGAAACTACAGACCAGTGAGCCTCACATCCATCATGGGTAAGCTAATGGAGACTATCCTGAAGGAGAGGCTGGTGGCCCTCCTAGAGGCCAAAGGACTACAGAACAGCAGACAGCATGGCTTCATATGTGGCAGATCCTGCCAAACCAACCTGGTCGAGTTCTATGACTGGGTAACTAGACAACTAGACAGGGGCCATGCAGTGGATGTCCTGTATCTGGACTTCAGTAAGGCATTCGACTCAGTGCCACATGGAAGGCTGGGAAGGAAGTAGTAGGCACAGGGGCAGGTGCAAAGCTGGTGAGATGGGTAGGAAACTGGCTGCAGGAAGGCAACAGAGGTGGTGGTGGGTGGGGAGCTCTCACACCTAAGGGCAATGATGAGCGGTGTTCCACAGGGCTCAGTGTTGGGACCAGTGTTGTTTGGGATATTCATTGCAAACATATCATGGGACATCAAGAGCAAGATCAGTCTGTTTGCTGATGATACCAAGGTAGGCGCGGTGGTGGATGACCTAGGGGGATGACAGGGATTGCAGGATGATCTGGCAAAGCTTGAAACCTGGTCAGACACCTGGCAACTGGGCTTTAATGCCAAAAGTGCAAGTGCTGCATTTTGGGATGAAGAACCAAGGAGGAGTTACCAGCTAGGGGAGTGCAGCTAGCTGAGACAGAGGAGGAGAAGGATCTGGGTGTGCTCATTACAGGGTCAATGAACAACTCGCACAATGTAGGAAGGCAGCTGCAAAGGCCAACAAAATGCTGGGTTGTATTGCAAGGGGTATATCCTCGAGGAGGGAGGAGGTGATTCTACCACTGTATAGGTCATTGGATTGGGCCACACCTGAGTACTGTGAGATGCTGAGCGTCATATCTGAAGAGGGACATTAAGTTACTGGAGGTGCAGCGCAGAGTGACAAAGATGATCAAGGGGCTGGGGGACTTATCATACGAGAGGAGGTTGAAGGAGTTGAACATGTACTCACTGGAGGAGAGGAGAGACAGGGGTGACATGTTTGAAACCTTTAAATACATGAAAGGAATAAACAAGACGGGTACAGAGGGGCTGTTCAAAGTAAGGGAGAGGAGGGCCACCAGGGGCCATGATATGAGACAGGAGCGAGGAAGGTTCAGGAGGGAGATGAGGAGACACTTTTTTACAGAGAGGGTGGTGGCTGGGTGGAATGCGTTACCTGCTGAAGTGGTATGCAGTAGAACAGTGGACTGCTTCAAATGAGGATGGGACAGGACAAGCGGGAGGGTTAATGAAGGGGAAGGGTGGAAGGGAGGGGCAGCTGCAGAATAAGGGGTGCTAGCTGCACATTCGAGCAGACTTGATAGACCTTCAGGCCTTTATCTGCTGGCAGCAAATTCTCAGGATAGCCCGACTTGTGCTCCCTTCAGGAGCTTACTAGTTAAATTTCTGTAACTAAGTGTAGTTAGTTTGAGAAAGGCTGGTGCTGGTAGGTCTGGGGTGTGGGCCTGCTTGCTGACAGCAGGGGGACCCATTCCCAGAGGAGATAAATAGGGGTTTTGATGTGACAGAAAGGAGGAAAAGAGAGAGAGAGAGAGAGTTGGTGGTCAGCTCGTGAGTTCGGCCGTGAGGGCCGGGTTGGACCATTCACCACCCCTGCCCTCCTCCCTCAAAGACCTACGAGGTGTGCGGTGGTCCGGGCCCAGTGTGCAGCGGTCCGGGCCCAGAGAGAGTTGATTGGAGCCAGGGAGCAAGTAAAAGAGGGGGTTCCTTTGGTGCCATTCTGTGGGAGCTGGAGTCTGGTTAAGGAAGATAGTAGCCCTCCAAGTGATCTCCAGCACCTTGGTAGGAGTAGGCAACGGAGGGGGTCCTGGACATTAAAACTCTCACCCATGGGCAGGTGCAGCCTTGAGAGCAGAGTGAAAGACCTGCAAATGGGCCTGTTATGGCAGGAGGGATCTGGGGCACTGTCCAGAAGTGGCCGCCTGGATCGTTGGTGGGATAGTGGTGGCAGCCTATCCCCTTCCCCCAGACTGAGTGCCGCTGCAGAGTTGGGACTTTCGAGGTCAGTGCAGCCTGTGGAGGCATGAGGAGTCCTGCATGCGGAGTGGCTGTTTGGGACCCCAGGTGGGGTGCCAGGCCACCTGGGTGCTCTATGTGTGGCACTGCAGCCGGGCCTCTGAGTGAAGGCAATCCTGGACTGGAATCACTGCATGAGCATAAAGTGCCTCAGGTCTCTGGGAACTGATTTAATGGAACTGATTAAATTAATAATCCACTCCATGGAGTGTGGGGAAACACATGATTAATGAAGGGCAACTTTGCAGGCACAGAACCTGACCATAAGTTTGCAGCAATCTCTTTTTCCAACAGATTGACTTTATTTTATGCAGTACTCATCTTGAGCCAAAGAGGCTGCAATTCCTGGCAGCAGCATTGTTACTGTGGGTCAAAAAGGCCACACCTGATTTGTACTTTAAACTTCACAACAGTTCCTTTACATACTCTGCAATTTTTTCGAACTTTCCATTTGCCAGCACATTTACTCAAACTTCTTTCCCATAGACAACAAATACTTAAATCTGAGGTAATAAACCGGGACAGCAGAAGACATTTCTACTGCCCCAGTTCCATCTCTAGGTTGCTTTTTTAAAACCGGAAGCACTTGTGTCTCAAACAGTGGTGGTAACCTTTAGCATGAACATTACTACTGAAACCCTCCTGCCACCCAATCACTGATGCCACATGCCTGCTTTAAGCATCCCAGGGAGTCTAATATATCCCTGGCAATCCCAGAGACCCAAGGCACTTTCTACTCATGCAGCGATTCCAGTCCAGGATTGCCTTCACCCAGGGGCCCGGCTGCAGTGCCACATGGAGCACCCAGGTGGCCTGGCACCTCACCTGGGGTGCCAAACAGCTGCTTCCCATGCATGACTCCTCATGTCTCCACAGGCTGCACTCGCCTCAAGAGCCCTAACTCTGCAGAGGCACTCGGTCCAGGGGATGGGGATAGGCTGCCACCACTGTCCTACCAACGATCCAGGCTGCCACTTCTGGACCACAGTCCAGACCCCTCCTGCCATTGCAGGCCCAGCCACAGGTCTCTCACTCTGCTCTCAAGGCTTCACTTGCCCATGGGTGAGTGTTAGTGTCCTGGACTCCCTCCAGTGCCTACCCCAACCAAGGTGCCAGA
Organism: Neoceratodus forsteri; assembly: GCA_016271365.2. NCBI lineage: Eukaryota > Metazoa > Chordata > Ceratodontiformes > Ceratodontidae > Neoceratodus > Neoceratodus forsteri. Next base: position 351,012,699 of record CM057456.1, read on the forward strand.
GATCACTTTTCAGGCAACTATCTTCCTTACCTGACTCCAGCTCCCACAGAACGGCACCAAAGGGATCCCCCTTTTTACTTGCTCCTTGGCTCCAATTGACTGTCTATGGGCCTGGACCACTGCATACCTCATGAGTCTTCAAGGGAGGAGGGCAGGGGTGGCGATCAGTCCACCCCAGCCCCACCATGGCCCTCACAGCTGAACTCACAGGCCGACCCCTGACTCTCTCTCTCTCTCTCTGTCTCTCTCCTCCCCCTTTCTGTTGCACCAAAACCCCTATTTATCCACTCTGGGATGGGTCCTCCTGCTGTCAGCAGGCAGGATCACACCCCAGACCTACCGGCACCAGCCTTTCTCTGCCTAACTACACTTAGCTACAGAAAATTTAACTAGTAAGCTCCTGAAGAGGTGCTTACATACTGTTATGGTAAGTTCTTGCATAACTGTTCTATCTTTTTCAGGGGTATCTCAGTCATCAGGTCACACTATAGGAATGAGTTCCAAGCAGTTACAAGAGCAGCAGAACAGCCTGGGAGGTAGGCAAATCGAGGCCTAGTACAGAAGGCCCTGTAGAACAGCTCAGCCAAAGCCTGCTTGGGCCCTAGAGGCAATGTCTAGACTGTAGTGCTTGGTGAAAGTATGGATGGCATTCGAGGTGGCAGCAGCACAGATGTCAGCGGCTGAGACCCCTTTGAAACAGGCACAGAGGTAGCCATGCCCTTGTGGAATGGGCTTTCCCTGGCAACTACTTGCCATTCTTGTTGTAGCAGAACACAATGCAATGGGCCAACCATTTGGACAAACATTGTTTGGAAACCTTAGCACCCTGTCTTCCTGGGGCAAAGAAAACAAAAGCTGCTTTGTTTTTCTCTAGTCTTTAGTACAGAGCAGATAGTATTTCAAAATTCAGCGTACATTTAAAGTATGGAGCAGTGCTTCCCTGGATTGGCATGCTCTGGAAAATAAACTGGTAGGTGGATAGATTGGTTCAGGGGTAACTCAGACACCACCTTAGGGAGAAACTTAGGATTTGTGTGCAAAGACACCCTGTCTTTGTGAAAAATCAAATAAGGCTCCTCATACCAGAGACCCTGCAGCTCGGAAATCCTTTGAGCAGAAGTAATGGCAACCAAAGATAATGCTTTCCAAGAAAGAAAGTGTAGCTCGCAAGTCACGGCTGGCTCAAGTGGAGACAGGGTTAATTTCTCCAAAACAAAATTTAAATCCCATGCTGGGACAAGGGAATGGATTGGAAGTTTCAGATGCAGAATGCTCTTTAGAAAGGTATGGGACACATCTAACTGAGCCATGGTACAACCGACCAAGGGCTCGTGAAAGGCAGAAATAACTGAAAGGTGCACCTTGAGGGAAGAGTACTGGATACCTGAGTCCAACAGGGAGATCAGGTAGTCCAGAACCTGGCTCACCAGACAGGTAAAAGGATCCAGATGATGTCTGGCAGCCCAGATGGCAAACCTCTTCCACTTCATGATGTAGGTAGCCCTAGCGGAGGGCTTTTGAGCTGCCACATGGACACCCGCCACCCTCTTAGATACTCCATACTAGACGATGACTATGTCCTCAGGAGCCAGGCATGCAGATGAAGGGACTTGAGATTCAGATGGACCAGAATCCTCTGAACCTGTGTCAGCAGATCCCTGCAAAGGGGCAGAGGAACAGGAGGTTCCTCCGCTAACAGTTGCAGTAATGGGAACCATATCTGCCATGGCCAAAAGGGCGCTACTAGGATCATGCTGGCCCTCTCCATCTGCAGCTTGATTAGCACCCTCTGAATCAGAGAAAATGGAGGGAAGGCATAAAAGAACCTCCTGCTCCAAGAGAGGGACAATGCATCTTGCCAAAAACTCTAGGCCCTGGATCTAGCGGGCAGAAACTGGGCAGTTTTGCATTGAGTAGGAATGCAAAAAGGTCTAACTCTGGATGACCCCATCTGTTGAACAGATCTTTGGTGATGGATGAGAGAAGTTCCCATTCATGCATTCTGGACTGAGTCCAGCTGAGACTGTCCACCAGGAATATGAACTGCAGAGAGGATGAGGCTGTGGTCCAGTGCCCAGTACTAGACTCTCATGGCCTCCCTGCACAGGGGGTACAAATGCAATCCCCCTGCTTGCTGTTGTAGTAGACAACACTGAGGTTGTCTGGCTGGACCAATAACTGACCCAGAAGGAGATGGTTCTGAAAAGCCTGCATGGCATACAGACCTGCCCCCATCTCAAGGACATTGATATGCAGAGACATCTCGATCTGGGTCCAATGTCCCCTGAGTCTGAAAATGATCCAGGTGCACACCCCATCCTGAACCGGAAGCATCAGTAGTGAGAACATGCTGGGGAGAGAAAATCAGGAATGAACTCCTTGCAATAGGTTCTGGAGGTCCATCCACCACTGGAGCACCTTGCAAAGTGGAGATGAGACCAGCACTGGCTGCTCCAGGTTGTCCGTGCATTGGTCCCACTGCACCCTGATGGTCCACTGGAGCACATGCATGTGCAGTCTGGCCAGGGGAACTGTGAAAATGGCCGCAGTCATGAGGCCTAATAGCCTCATGTACACCCTCATGGGGACATAACAGCTCTGGGCAACTACCTGAGCCTGTGAAATGAGACACTCTGTCCTATTTTGGGGCAGGAAGGCCCTGCCTTGCGCTGAGTCCAGGATCGCCTCTATATACTGCAATCTCTGGGACAGAATCAAGACAGACTTGGGCAGACTGACAGTTATGCCCAGGGAGTGAAGTAGCTGGAGAGTCCTCTCAAGAGTCTGGAGGAGCTGATCTCTGGATGGAGCTTTGAGAAGCCAGTCATCCAGGTAGGGGAAGATGTTCAGGCCTTCTCTCTGGAGGCCAGTAGCTACTGCTGCTAAACACTTTGTAAAGACCCGTGGTGCAGAGGATAAGCCAAAGGGCAGCACCTTGAATTGGTAATGTTCACCCTGAAAAAGAAACCAGAGAAACCGCCTGTGAGGAAGACAAACCAAGATAATACAAGTAAGCATCCTGCATATCCACAGAGCACAAGCAATTGCCTTGCTTGAGTAGGGGCAGCAGGCCCAGCAGAGTGAACATGCAGAATTGTTTGTACTCAATATAAAGATTGAGGTCCTTGAGATCTAGAATAGGCCTCAGATTTCCAGTTCATTTGGTGACCAGAAAAAACCTGGAGTAGAAACCCCCTTTTTTCTGCTACCTGGGCACTGGCTTGATGGCCTTTTTCTGCAGAAGCGACTGTACCTCTTCCCAAAGAACCATTACATGGGCTGGAGGGTGGGTGAAGGGTATCGGAGGAGTCTCTGGGGACTGTTCTACGAGCTCCAGAATGTGACCCCGTTTTATAATACGAAGAGTCCAGGCATCTGAAGTTATGGTTCTCCATTGGTTGAGATGGAGGGAGAACCAACCTCCGACCACCATCTCTTGGTTGGGGACCAGAAGAGGGGGGTTTGGCCAGGAGTCAGACAGAGGCAGATCAAGCCACTGGGGCTGATCCGTCACCTCTGGGACCCTTGTCGGCTGGGTCCAAAGAGGAGGAAGCAGGTAGGGCTGAGGAGGCTTTTCTCTTTCCCTGGGGATGGCAGCCTGCTCTGGATTTGTGAGACATCTTGCGAAAGGACAGGTGCTGTCTGCTCCCAGGCTGGGTATGATAGAGCAAATGGACAGACTTAGCCCTGCCAGATGCCTGTAAATCATTAATGATGTTCTGGACATCAGGCCCAAATAACTTTGAGCCATTGAAGGGGACATTCAGCATCTTCTTTTGGACATCTGCTGTGAAGCCTGAGACCCTCAGTCAGGCATGCCTGCGAAGGCAAATACCTGTGGCAGCAGCCCTGGCACCAGTATCAGAAATGTTATGCAAGACCCTGAGGAGGTGCTTACTGATGTCCTTGGCAGCCTGCAACAACTTGAGAACCTCCTGTTTCTGGGAACATTCTGGGAGGGCTTGAGCAGCCACCTTGCTCTTCTTCCAGATGATATTTTGGTACTTGACCATATGCAATAGATACTTACCAATCCAAAGTTTCAAAGTGGAGGAGGCATAAACCTTCTTATCCCAAAGGTAGATCTGTCTGGATTCCATGTCACAGGGAGGGAGCTAAGGTGCTGGGGCACCTTGGACCTATCATGTGCTGCTTTGATGACCATGGAATCAGTCTCAGGTTGGGCAGCATAATAAGGCAGGCGCTGGGAGGCATGATAGAGTTTATCCACCCTGCAGAGCTTGGTGGGAATCATGTCTGGACAGTGCCAAGCTGAAGTAATGTCATTCTTCAGAGCTGGGAGGATAGGAGGAATGAGCTTAGGGGAAGATTCTGGCATCTCCAAGAAGCCCACCAGTTCTCTCTTGATGGCATCCTCTTCCTCAGTATGGAAGCCCATAGCTGTGGACTGCTGCTTCATGACATTGAAAAAGGGGGGATCTTCAGGAGGGGACCTGGGAGTATGTTTAACAGAGTCCTCACTTACTGAAGAAGTAGTGAACCTTTCAGAGAAACGAGGTCCCTCCTCCTCCTCTTCCTCTGGGAGGATGAGTTCAGGGTGGTATTCCTCCTCGATATCGACCTGTTCTAACTCGAGGTCCAATGATCAAGGGGCTGATGACAGCCTACGGGGTGCATCCCTTGAAGGGCTATGCAGCGACGATGACGGGGCTGTCAACGGCGCCAGAGATCCGGGTCTGTAAGAGCTCAACTGATGCACTAGGGCTGTGGTTATCCTGGCAAAAATGTAATTGAGGTCAGTGGCAGGAGAGGGATGCATCAGTGGCAGAGGGGTCACCAGCACAGGGCGCAATGAGCCATCTATTGGGTATTGAGAGCACCAGGGCCCTGACATCGTAGGGCCTGGAGAAGCATCAGGCCATGCCAGAGCGGCTGTCATCAGCAACCCAAGCATTAACAAATGCAGGGGTCAATGACATGAGGGTCGATGGCTGGCCTCCCAGAGATGCAGGAGAAGGTGCTGTTGGTAGGAGCCTGGGAGAAGCAGAGACCTGGACAGCAGAGCATGTTGGTGCAACCGCAACCGATGGAGTGCCACCGGAGGAAGAAGAAGAAGAAGCCATTGGGGATTGGGAGTGCCACTGGGAGGAACAGCCCTGTTCATGGTCTTTTTTGTGACTTTTCCCTGAGGACTTGTCTTGAGTCTTTTAAGCCTGGGAGCTCAACAAACCCACCGGTGACTGGGAAGGAGGAACTCTTGAGGACCCTTGCCCAGAATTGGCTACCTGTTGCTCCAGAAGAAATTTCTTCAAAACCTTTTTGTGTCACCTAAAGGGTTGTGGGGTTGAATTTTTGTCAAAGCTCACAGTCAGAGACATCGTGGTCAGGACCAAGACAGCAGACACAGAGGCTGTGGTCATCTGAAGAAGCAATCTTCTTTCCGTAGCGGCAGCAATGGAAAAGAGATGTGGAAGGATTAATTCTCGACATAAATGAGGTAAAGGAATCTCTTGTTTAAAAGAGATTCTTAAAGCTAGGGTAAAGAAAAAAATTCATAGGCAAAAATGGTGTGAACTGTGATGGAGCTTCCTCGGAGATCCATGTGAAGAAAGTTGATGGCGGGAAAGAACTAAGGAGGGAGAGTGGCTGCTCATGCCTTTATAGGGTTGGTGACATCGATGGGTGACATTATCATGGGCAACCACAGTGGTACTGCTGGAAAATCATCCATGTGGATACTGCTTTACTGATGGCGAAGTTCCTATGGTGTGACCTGATGACAGATACCCCCAAAGAAGATCTTCCTGGTGATGTTTGTGGCCACTCTACTCTGGGTATGGTCACCTCTGTTGCCTGTTTCCAGGGTGTCAGCTGCTGGTGTTTGTGCTGCCACCTGGAGCACTGTGCATACTTTCACAAAGCACTACAGTCTAGACACCATCTCACGTACACATGCTGGCTTTGGTCTTGCTGCCTGTCATTGAGGCACAGGTCAGAAAGCATAGGAAAAACCCAGGAGCAGTTGTAAAATTCCACAGAACTGTTAATTTGTAGTTGCAGTAACATAAAATAAACCTATTCAGAATAACTATGTACAGAAGCAAAATAAAATCTTTCTTTTAAAATCTCTCTCTTTCTTCCAAAACAAACCTCTATCCCCAAGCAATTGCAGTCTAGCTATTTTACAAGGCTTTTCAACCCCCATCCTTAGCAAGCATCCTGTTCTTGCAAAAGCATTTTTTGTTATTGTAAATATCAGGCAGGATGTTTCTTTTGCAAAAAGGCCTCAAGCATTTGCACTCAAGTAACCTCTAGTTTTCTACAATTGATATACATTTCAACAGTAATACTAAGTATTTTCTAAACAGAGATCCCAATATCAACTACATTTCCATACATTGATTTGCACACATTTTTATATTAGCACATATAGATATGCAAGGGAGGAAAAACAGACAGCAAGAGAAAAGTGAGCGACAGTGAGAGGCAAAGAATTGTGAGACTGTTCGGGTTGATCAAGTACGAGGTCTCACAGGAAAATTTGGTTGCACAACCAGACAGAGAAGAGACAGAAAAGGACAGAACCTTGAATTTAAACACATTCTCCATAACAAATGGGACAGGGTCTTATTCTACCCTGTCACACTGCCCTGCAAGAAATTTTGTCCTGATTTCATATCACACTTTGCCTTCCTCCCTGGGTACTTTGTACTGCTTGGAAATCATTCCAAATGTGTGGCCCAAAGGAGGAGATATCTTCGATGAAGATAGAACAGTTTCTCACCATTATATTAGCTCTTTAAAAGAATCTTCTCCACTGGTCCACAGTGAACCCTCCTCCTCCCCCCCCTCCCTCCCTCATCTGAGGTATAAGCAGGCAGCATGTCCCACTGCCTTTGCAGAAGGTGCTCATAGTGGTCTTCTGTGTCTTCTCTTTCCAGTCCCATGCCTCTCCTTGTGTGCCTGGTACTGGTATGATCTCCTGGTTCCTCACAGTAAGTGGTCCTCTGAGCTTATCTGCCACATGGGAACCGAGAAGCAAGGGGACCACCCACACTTCACAGGCACCAACGTTGTACATCGTCGTGGGAGGCCCCCAGCTAGACAAAAGTTTCATATGGTCCTGACACCAATGGCTTACAGTTACAAAGGTGTGGCCAGTGGAGGAGATTCTCCCAAAGATCTACTGTCATGGTGAGTAACTGTTCTTTACTTGTGACTCTTCACACTTTGTGGACTTTTGGTTGTGTTTTTGCGACCTGCTTGATGACCAGGGGTACCCGTTGGAGTTCTGCCAAAGTGGTTATTGGACTTTTGAACTCCTGGCTGGTCCAAGTAAAGTTTTCCCCAGTGAGTCAGTTTCAGAATATGGGCGCTAGCTACCTGGAGCAAGGGCTGGGATTTTGAGTTTGCAGGTTGTTTTGCAAAACAACTGGAAATCCCAATGATAGCGATAACGAAATGAACTAACAGTCTGTTGTCTAGTTTATAAATGGCAAACTATTATTTTCAAACCCCAGGAATCTCTCACTACGCTTAACTACTGCAAATCAGCCTGCTGGTTTGAGCTGCACCGGACAGTAGAATTTTATACAAATTAGAGAATCTTGGAATGAAATTCAGATCTCTGCTGTGTGGTCACGTACCTCGCTGCCTTCTAACGTCAGATTTATTTCTCCACCTGAGGAAGACATTGACCCGAAGAGCTCTCTCCAATTCTCTTCATTGGATAGCAGTTATCGTTACTATTTTATATTTGCAGATATGTTTTAGTTTTTCAAACCCCTGCATTAGATGGTCTTTGTTTCCCTTTTTTCTAAACTTATATTGCTATTTTCCGGTTCCCAAGCAGTTCCCTGGAACCAGAGAGCTCCTTGACTCGTAGTTTTCCAGTTTTGGGAACCACTTTAAAAACAAAAAACAAAAAACATATAAAGGTCATTTTTATTTTATAACTGCTTTCCCTGCCGCTTTGTGGTTGATTTTCTATCTGGTTCCTTTTTCACAGGAACCGAGACATAATTGGTGTTTTTCATCTAAATTTCTCTGTTAAAACCATTAGTTAGTGGTTCCTTTTTTATTGACTAAAAAACTGCAAACTACCTTTTTTATGGAACTGAACCAAATTTGGGTTTGCTGCATTTGGTATGTCTGACAGACCCAGAAAGAAAACAGGACCTGCAGGCTTCAAAAACTGTAAAACTGTTTTAACTTCCAGGCTGCAGCAGACTGCCATGAGTTGTGTTTAAGGTGCCTGGGCCCAGATCACCTTTTTTTCCAATTGTGAGTGCTGTATCAAATTTTGCCCCAAAGCTATTAAAAAGAGGGCTAAAAAGTTTGAAGATCTTATGGCTTCTCAGTCTGCTGCAATGGCACCAAAGTACTCAGAAGAGGGGCCAGTCCTTCACAGTAAGCAGAAGGACAATATCAGCTAAAGATGACTCGGAGTCCAGGGTGTCTGAATGGGGGAACCCTGAAACCTGTAAACAAAAGACAGCCTCTGAGCAGGTACTGGAGATGGTGCCTGCTAAGAAAAAACAAAAAGAAAAACATGTCACTGCCACTCCTTCTGAAGGACAGGAGTCATTAGTGGACAAAAGTAAAATGCCTTCGGTGGAGGACATGGCCAAGGCATGGCTGTGTTTCCAGGCCATGGGTTCACTGATGGGCATGCCAGTTCCCCTTCCCTCAGTTCCAGTACCTACCCCAATTCCAGAGGAGGAAGGAGCTGAATTTTATTATGATGATGAAGAGGGAGAACCTATTGAGCCCGATGACTCCCCTAAACAAGAATTTGACTCTCATCTCCGAGCCCAGGGTGACTTCTCCTCACATTATTCCTTTGTGAAGCAAATGGCCAACACCCTCAACCTCTCCACCCAGGAGACCACTGAGGATGAAGATGAGGTAGAATTCCTGCATATGATGGGGTTAACCCTGACCAGGAGGTTGCTTCTGCCAGTCCATAAGTCCTTAAAGAAGGCAACCTGCAAGTTGTTGCAAACGCCAACCTCTGTCCCTGGTGCTGAATGCCTTTACTCCCAACACGACAATTAGGGGGTAGTGCAGGCTGTGGCCTATGACAAAGAAAAGTTCTCCTCTCTACCCAGCTCCCAGATAAGGACTCCAGGAAGCTTGATAGCATGGGGAAAAAGGTATAAACATCAGCATCCCTGCTCCTGAGACAAGTAGCCTACATGGCTCATACTGCGCAGTACCAGATGGCTCTGTGGAGCTCCATTCTGGCCATGAGCAAGAAAGCATCTGGTGACCTGGTGAAAGATTTTGCAGACACTGCTAAGATGGCCATGGATGCCACCAAATATCAGCTGCATATGGCAGTGGATGCCAATGACACTGTTTCCAGAGTCATGGCTCATACAGTGTCCCTGAGGAGGTTTGCTTGGCTTAGGACCATCAACCTCTCCCAGGACACTCAGTCAAAGGCTATGGATTTTCCCTGTGAGGGAAATGTCATGTTTGGTGACAAGACAGAGACATACATGAAGAAGGTGGAAGAGTACAAAGCCACCTACAAGAATAATACTGAACAGGAATAGGCCTCCACTTCCAGCAGGTCTTATGGAAGGGGAGGTGTGAGTGGGGGATATTTTCCATAGGGTTTCCTCACCTATGACAGAAACATAGAAACATAGAAGTTGATGGCAGATAAGGACCGCAAGGCCCATCCAGTCTGCCCATTTCTTTTTCTACTTTATGAATGTGCCATCGGCCTTTGCTCTGCCAATGGCCTATCTATTCATATTCATCTGTTTTGCTCCCTTATGCCTATCCCATGCCTGTTTGAACCCTGCACTGTATTCATATCCACCACTTCCTGAGGTAGGCCGTTCCATGCATCCACCACCCTTTCTGTGAAAAAGAACTTCCTCACATTACCCCTTAATTGGCCTCCCTCTAACCTCATGCTGTGTCCTCTTGTCCTGCTATTTTTCTTAAATTGAAACATTAGACTTTTTCTCCTTGTTAATGCCCTTAAGGTGTTTGAATGTTTTGATCATATCACCTCTCTCCTTCCTTTGCTTTAGGGTATACGTATTGAGCTCCATTAATCTGTCCTCATATGTTTTCTGATGCAGTCCCTGCACCATTTTGGTTGCCCTTCTCTGGACTGCCTCAATTTGGTTAATGTCCTTGTGAAGGTGTGGCCTCCAGTACTGCACACAGTACTCCAGATGGGGCCTAACCAGTGTCTTGTAAAGAGGGATTATTATCTCCCCTCTTCTGACTTGCGATACCCCTACTAATCTACCTCAACATCCCTCTAGCCTTACCTACTGCTTTAGTGGTCTGCTTGGATGATTTTAGGTCATCGGTGATGATGATAATGATGTCCAAGTCTCTTTCTTCCCTTGTGACTGCCAGCAACTCCCCTCCCAGCCTATAGGTGGCTTCAGGGTTTCTCTTCTTCCTTATGTGCATGATCTTGCACTTCTTTGCGTTAAACCCCAGTTGCCACTCTTCCTACCATTTTGTTAGTTTATCCAGATCTCTCCTCATTCTGCCCACCCATCTGGATCATCTACTCTGTTGCAGATCTTGGTGTCACCTGCAAACAGACAAACCTTACCCTCCGGTCCATCTGCAATGTCACTGATGAAGATATTGAAGAGGACTGGCCCTAGGACTGATCCCTGAGGTACCCCACTTGTGACTTGCATCTCTTCTGACTGTATACCGTTTACTACCACTCTCTGTTTTCTGCCCATCAACCAGTTTGCCACCCATTTGACCAACTTCTGACCCCCCCCAAGCCTACCCAGCTTATTAATCATTCTTCTATGTGGAACAGTATCGAAAGCTTTGCTGAAGTCAAGGTAGGCAACATCAGCTGCTCCCCCTTGGTCCACCACTCTGGTTACCCAGTCAAAGAAATCTATGAGATTAGTTTGACAGGACCTTCCTTTTGTAAACCCATGTTGTGTTGGATCCTGTGCTCCTATGGATTCCAGGTGTTGTACTATCTTTTCCTTAAGGAGTGCCTCCATAATCTTGCCCACTACTGAGGTAAGACTGACTGATCTGTAGTTCTCTACCTCCTCCCTGCTACCACTCTTGTGGAGCGGGATCACATAAACCCTTCTCCAGTCTTCTGGGACATCTCCTGTGCTCAGAGACTCACTAAACAGTTCTGCTAATGGCTCTGCTAGTTCCACCCTTAGCTCCTTCAGTACCCTGGGATGTATGCCATCAGATCCCATTGCCTTGTCCACCCTGAGCTTATTGAGCTCGTGTAGGACCCTTTTTTTTGTGAAGGTACTAGTGCACACCTCCCTCCCCCCGCGTCCATGGTGTTGAGCTGTGGGCCCTGCCCTACATTCTCTTCAGTAAATACTGAGCAGAAGTATTTATTTAGGATAGATGCTTTTACATGGTCCTCCTCCTCACATGCCCCCTTAATCTTAGCAATACCCCCTCTGGACTTTCTCCTTTCACTAATGTATCTATAGAAAGTCTTGTCACCTTCTTTTACTGTGTGTGCTAGTGTTTCCTCGGTTTGGGCCTTTGCCTGCCTTACTGCCTTCCCTGCTTCCCTTAGGGAAGTTTAGTATGCCTCCCTATCTTCATCCTGTTGCATTCTCTTATATTTCTTGAATGCCAGCCTTTTGGCTCTGACCTTTTCTGCTACTGTTTTTGAGAACCAAAGTGGTTTCCTTCTTCTTTTGCACTTCCTTTTCTCTCTAACACAATGGGATGTTGCTTCAAGTACTGCATCCTTAATGCTTGCTCACTTTGCCTGTACCCCCTCACCTGTATTTCTTTTTGCCAGGGCTAGTTTAACTCTGTTGGCCATCTTATCAAAGTCAGCTACTCTGAAGTCCCATATTTTTGCCTTGGAATGGAATGATTTAGTTCTAGTGGCCAAATTGAACCATACCATGTGCTGGTCACTGGCCCCCAGGTGACCTTCTACCTAGAGATTTGTGATCCTTTTCCTGTTAATCAGTACTAGATCTAGGATAGCCCTGTCTCTTGTGGGTTGTTGTACCAGTTTTTTTAGGCCCTTCCCCTGCAGGGAATCCACCATGTGTCTAGTTCTGGCAGATGTCCCTGCTGGTATTGACCGATCTGTATCTGGCATGTTGAAGTCTCCCATTATTAGAACCTACCTTTTAGCTGTCATGTTTTGTATATCTTCTAACAGTAATATGTCTATGTCCCCCCCTTGGTCTGGAGGCCTGTACACAACCCCAGTTTGTATGGCTGTCCAATTTCCTGTTTCCAGGGTGACCACAGTTCTTCTGGCTCCTTGTGTGTATTCTGAATTTCTGTAGCTTTGATATTTTCATTGATATAAAGGGCCACTCCACCCCCCCCTTTTTGCACCTTGGTCTCTTATGAACAGTACATAGCCAGGTACTGAAGTCTCCCAAGTGTGGTTACTGGTAAACTATGTCTCGCTAATGGCTACTATGTCCAGTTTACCCTCTGTCATTATTGCCTGCAGGTTTGGGATCTTGTTTCCCAGACTGCGAGCATTTGTGTACATGATTTTCCATTGGCCAGATTTCGGTGTGTTAGTTGTTGGGTGAGGTCTGGCGTTTCCCCTGTGCATCGTATGGGGAGCCAGACCTTTTTCCTTACCTGGTGATGCAAATGAACTACAAACATGCTGAACTCCTGTTTGACCACTAGCTGAGGGGGGAGGGGTGTTCTTCCCATTCGACGTATGGGGTGCTGCACCCCCTCCCCATTTGCTAGTTGAAATATTCTGCAAAGATGTCAAACTTCTGCCCCAATGCATTGACTCCCTCCTTAGTCAGATGCAGTCCATCAAATTTAAAGAACTTTCGCTCCAAAAACGATTGCCAGTTCCCTACAAATTTGTGTCCTTTTTCCTGGCACCAGCCCTTGAGCCACATGTTTAGCTCCCCTATCTCCCCTTCTCTGACCTTCCGTTCATCTGCCCCCCTCTCCCAGACTGGCAGGATCTCAGAGAAGGAGATGCCAGATGAAATGGATGATAGTTTGTCACCCAGCCTAGTCAGGTGTTCCTTGGTCTCCACAACTGACTGGCTGACAAGATCATTAGTCCCTATGAGTACCAGGACATCAATGTTTTCTCCTGCTTCCTGAATAGTTTTAGTAATGCGGTCAGTGTCTCTCTACGCTGATGTACCTGGGAGACATCTGACCATTTCTCCTGGTTGGAGATATGTATCAACTCCCCGAATCATGGAGTCTCCTATGATCAAAAGTTTTTTGATTTCCTTTCTGCTTTTTTTGTTTTGGTTCCTGTTTTGGGTGAGTTTTGTTGTGCTAGCTTCTGTGCTGCAGTGTCCTGCTCTGCAGTGTTCTCTGCCCCTTTGTTTGATTTTGGAGATAGAGGCAGATACCTGTTTGTAGTTTTTATATGGTTTGTGGAGGTGATATGTTGGAGAGCACTGAGTGATGAGGCACCCAATTTGCCCCTCCTAACCACCTGCCAACCTCCCGGACCAACTACCCTCTGCGGTCAAGGTGATTCTGTTGGATTTTGGGGAAATGGCGGGAGGTTCTTATAATGTATTTCCTCCTGAATATGCAATTTGAGGTATGCAATCTCTGCCCATGCTGCCTGTAGCTGAGCCCTAAGATCTCCAATGGCCCAGCTGTAGGACAGTGTCCTAAATCCTGCAAAACTGCCCTTCTGAAAAGTGTTCCACAGTACCTGCAGTTAATGATAGCCATTCCAGAAAAGTTGCTGGATTTATAACCTGGTCAGGTAATTAGAAGGAAGAAAATGAGAGCAAAAGTTTGATTTTGTGTTTTGTTTATTTGTTTTTGTATAACTTGCTATAACAAGTTAAATTACTAGTACCACTGTAAATGAGCTCACTGTGTGGATGCCCCTCTGATCTGTCCCTTACTGCTTTGCTACAAGAAATGTCACGACTGTGCTACCCTATAAAAGGAGTGTAGTGTGGGGTGGTTGGGGATGGGGGTGGGTGGCTGGGCCCTTCCCCTGCCGAAAAAGAAGAACCATGGACAAAAGAAACAAGGAGGTAAGAGCAGAAACAATCAGCCAGCAACAAATGCAGTAGCCCTGAAAGCTTATCCTAATGATAGATAAAACTGTAAAACCTGTAAAGCACCACCTGTAATAATTTCACAGACGATATACCCTGTAAGAAACACTTTGCTACAGAGAAAAATAAAGCAGTAACAGAAGATATACCTTGCAAAAGACAATTTGAATCAGAAGATTACATCAGTAAACTGTAAGCACACACCTGTAGGCACACCCTGTAATTATGCAGTAGAAGGTATACCCAGCAACAACAATTTGAATCAAAGAAAAATAAAGCAATAAAATGTTAGCAATAAACAGTAACAATCCCTGTGGGTACAAAATAAAAATAACAACACACAGTAAATCTGCCTATCCAAAAGAAGCCTTAATCCTTTTCCTTGCTCTGGTAAGGTTCTTTGCTCTGTCCTTTCAAGCAACCTAGAAGAAAAGAGCTCAGGTGAAGCTAGGTGCCTTGACCAGCAAACCTAGTCTTCCACCACCTGATTTCTCCCAGCTGAGGGGTTTCTTCAGAAGCAGAGGGAGCTCTAAGTGTGCTGACTCAACCCCAGCACCTAAGGCATAGCCTACACAGAACCCCGGAAAGTTGGTACAGGTTGCTCACCCATTGCCAGTGGTGGGGGGAGAAGGCTGGCTCACTTTTTTCAGGAGTGGAAAAACATCATCACAGCCAAGTGGGTCCTGGAAATAGTGGGACAGGGGCTCACCCTGCAGTTTAGAAGATTCCCGAGACAGCAGGGTTACAAAAACTTTACACCTCCCACTCCAACAGAACAAAATCCTGTTGGAGTTTGAGGTAAGGAAGATGTTGCAAGCAAGGGCAGTGGAAAAAGTCCACCACCACAGTAGGGAAAGGGCCTTTAGTCAAGATACTTCCTGAATCACAAGAAACATGGGGAGATGTGACCCATTTTGGACCTCAGATATCTGAACAAACAAACAAACACCTCAAAAAGAAAAGTTCAAGATGGTAACCCTGGCTGCAGTAACCCCAACCCTTCAGCCAGGGGACTGGCTAGGCTCTGTAGACCTGAAGGATGCCTATTTTCATATCCCAATCAGGCCCTGTCACAGAAAATATCTAAGGTTCAGAGCATGGGCCTGTAATTACCAGTTCACAGCCCTCCCCTTTGGACTCTCTTCAGCTCCTAGAGTGTTCACAAAGTGCTTGGCTATGGTGGCAGCACATCTGAGAAGGCTGGGAGTGGTAGTTTTACCTTATCTCAATGACTGACTGGTCACAGGAAAATCACACCAGGAGGCCAAGGCCTCTCTCTTCCTCACTCAGCATACCCTGGAGGGTCTGGACTTCACCATAAACCCTCAGAAGTCCCAGTCAGAACCAGTACAACTTCTGGAATTCATAGGAGCAGAGTTGGATGCTCTCCAAGGGAGGGCCTTCCTCTCACAAGAGAAAATGGGAAACCTGGTAAGCCTGGTGAAATCTTTCAGGCTCGACCAGCCCAGGCCTGCAAGAAACATCTTCCAGCTATTAGGGCACATACCCTCATCCACAGCAGTAGCCGCTGGGGCCGGGTTCCAAATGAGAGACATCCAGTACCACCTGAGGACCCACTGGTCTCAAAGGTGAGACCCTCTCTCAAGGCTGGTGCCTGTGACAAAATCTCTCTTAACAGCATTGGACTGGTGGAAAAAAGACAGCAACCTCAGGGAGGGTCTGCCCTTCCTATAGCAGTCACCCACAGTAGTACTAACAATAGATGCCTCCCTCCTGGGCTGGGGTGCCCATCTGGACAACATAACACTAAGCAAAAAGCAACCATGATCCTGGGTTGAAGAAAAGTATTCCTAAAGTGCAGATTATTCATGTGTGGCAGAATTGCAGTAAGGATAGTGAATTTGAGAGGGTTACTGGTGACATGGCCACAAGATTCAGAATAAGAGGATATGACTCACAACGTATTGACAGTGCAGTAAAGAAGTGTTACAAGTACATAGGAATAGGGTCCTAGAACCAAAAATGAAAAAAGATATAGGAGACAGGATAGTGCTCTAAATGGCATGCAGTCACCTGAGTGGTGAAGTTAAGAAAATAACAGTAAGAAACTGGCACAGTCTGCAAGCAGGAAATGTCACTAATCCACATTTTAGGAACATCCCATTAGTCACATCCCCCAAAAACCTGACTATTAAAGATAAGTTCATACACACTATGTATCACAGAGAAACAACTGGGAAAAAACATGTGTTATTGGGACCACTGACATATGGTATTTTCCCTGTGGACAATGTTACCAATGTGGCAATACCAGCAGAAAAAGTATTTTGAACAAATACACCAACAAAAGATATGATATTAAACAACATATTACTTGCTTCACAGATCATGTGATCTGTGTACTCTAGTGCCCTTGTGACAAGTTATATGTGGGGGATAAACAAAAAAGGAATTAAAAACCCACAATGGAGAGCATAAAACTGACATCAGGCTTCAGGACGAAAATTCAAGTGCTGCAAGACATTTTAATGCATCAGGACATTCTGTTACTTTTTTGAGATTTTGGGGACTGGAATGTGTCAAAGAACCTTCAAACCCAGGAGTGGATTGGGGCAATTTATGTTTCAAATGTGAGGTCTATTGGATATACTCCCTGGACACCACCAATCCTCGAGTGGGACTAAGCAAGAAATGTGATTGATCATTATGCTGGTGATTTCACCTGGTTGGTTTTTGACACTGAATAATCATGATTGGGTTTTATAATCACGTGGATTTATTTATTTATTTAAGAGTTTTACCAGGCAGGCATACTGAGTGGAGTACCACTCGATTCCAGATGACCTGGGGGTGTGGGAGAGAGGAGAAGTAAACAGTAGCAAGTGCAGTGGAAATATTCAAGTCAAGCTCCATACATTTGATCTGCAGAATACACAGAGTATTTACAGCTGCTTAGCCTTACCTAGGATAACAATGCAAAAACTAAACCATCTATAACCTAATATAAACCTAAAGTCCCTAAAGCCTAGCATCAGGGATGCAGTGGGATCAAGGTAGTAATTGCCCACAAATTACAACATCAAAGTGGGGCGAGGCGATATACTAGACCCTATGCAGCCGCAGGTACATGTGGCGGAGAGATGTGTCTTAAGGAGTGAGTTAAGATGGTGAGAGCTGGTAGTGTGCCTAATGTCAGCTGGCAGGGAGTTCCAGAGTTTCGGCATACGGTAGCTAAAAGCAGCCTGTCCTGTAACAGTGGTCATGCGTGGGACATGTAGAATCCGGGAGTCGATGTTCCGGAGTGAGTATACAGGCAGGGTTGACTTGGCTAGGGTTGCTGTGAGGTACGGAGGGAGGGCCTGTGTCCAGAATTTAGCTGTGATTCTGGCACAGTGGGACAGTCTCCGATCCTGGAGTGACGGGAGTGCTAGAGCCCTGTACAGGTTGCAGTGATGTGTTGTGGGAGGGCAGTCTAGGGCAAAGCGACAGAAAGAGTGAAAGAGTGGATCTAGTCTGACCACGGAGGACCTGGGGGCAGCACTATAGACTACATCCCCATAGTCAAATATAGGGAGGATAATTTTTTGTAGAATTTCCTTGCACGTTGGCAAAGGGATGTAACTTCTGTTGTGATATAAAGCATCCAACATGGGGTGCAGTTTCTTGAGGGTGGCATCCATGTGCTCACTGAAGCTAAGGTGCTGGTCTAAGCAGACCCCAAGGTATCTGAAGGAGGTACAAGCCTCTAGGGTGGTCCCATCGATAGTGTGGAATGTGGGGATGGAGGGAAGAAGGGAGAGTTTTTGACGTGTGCTGAATGTTAGGGAGACAGTTTTCTTAGGGTTGAGGAAAAGCTGATTTGAGTGAAACCAGTTCTGGACATTGTCGAAGTCCTGCTGAAGTCTGTTAGTTACTTCAGTGGGGGATGGGCCAGAGGCATACAGGACCGTATCATCCGCATACATGTGGATGGAAGTGAGTGGGCAGGCTGAGGGTAGTTTGTTTAGGAAGATGGAAAACAGTATTGGGCCAAGGACCGAGCCTTGGGGACCCCCTGTGGTGACAGGCAGGGTGGCTGACATAGAGGAGCCAATTCTGACTGTTTGGGACCTACCTGCCAGGTAGGAGTGGAACCAGCAGGTTGTAGCCTCAGGCAGTCCGGCGAGGGAGAGTTTGGAGAGTAGCAGGGCATGTGAGACCATGTCAAAGGCCTTTGCAAGGTCTACAAAGATGGCTGAGGTGGTGTGCCCATTATCCATTCCAGTGAGGATGGTGTTAGTGAGTCTTAGTAGGGAGGTGATGGTGGAGTGTGATTTCCTAAATCAGGCCTGGTACAGTGTGAAGAAGGAGGAGGAGTCTAAAAAAAGGAGGAGAGCTGAAATAGAATGACGTGCTCCTGTATTTTGGCTAGGATGGGGAGAAGGGAGATAGGGTAGTAGTTGCCCAGGGAGGAGGGGTTGCCTCCTTTGGGGAGGGGGATGACTGTGGCATGTTTCCAGTATGATGGGATTGCTGATAGTGTGAAGGAGAGGTTAAAGAGGGCAGCCAGTGGGCTGGCAATGGCTGGGGCAGAGAGGAGGAGCATTTTGGAGTATAATCCCGAGGGGCATTTCCCTTTGGAGGGATTGAGAGACCCTAGGGTTTTCAGGTTTTCAGCACTTCTGTAGGGGTGACTGGGCAAAGGGAGAAACAGGAGGCAGAGGAGGGTGAGGGTGAGGGGGTGGGATGGAGGGTGGAGCCTGACTGGGATGGAGTGGGAGAGTGGACAGGAGGGAAGATGCGCAGCTTGTAAAAAAGGTATTAAAGTCAGTGGCCACTGCGCTAGGTTCAGTGACAATGGAGCCTGCTACATTTAGGGGCAGGTGCAGAGGGTTGGGCCAGGGGGGAGAAGAGAGACTTGATTGTCTTCCAGAACTTACCTGGGTGGTTAAGATTTCATGAAATGCTGATACTTCAATGTGTGGGATACACAGTTAATGACTAGGGTACAATTGGAATATGTCTAATTCATCACAACAAGTTGTGAATGCATTGAATAGGTCAGGATGTCTAAAAATATAATTGATGCGGTTTGGTGGCACTGCCTCTCAGCTGACACCACCTTTCTAACTCCTCCACTACATGCCCTAAATAAAAGTAGTGTCTACACATTACAAAAAAAGAAGGGAAGGCAATAAAGTTAAAAGTAAATTATGTAAATACAGCGCCAAGATATTTATAAAACAAACAAAAAAAATTATGTGGCAACAGCCACTGGTGGGAGGGGGTGAACTGCTGCAGGAGCCGGGCATATGGCAGGGTTGTTCCACCAGAGATCTTATCCCCTAAAGCCATGCCTGTGGGTCTCATGTAATTGCAGCCTGCTGTTGGGCAGAGATAGTAGTGACATCACCCTGATGTCGCTCCCCCCCCCCATCGCACTGCGATATTTAAACTGCCAGGTGTAGGTGGGAGCAGCTCCCAGACACAGAGAGAGTTGCAGACTGCCCACAACACTCCCTTTCATCCAGAACAGGTACGATTTTTTAAAATGTAATAATTAAAACACAACATACTTGGTTAGAAAGGAGGGAATTGAGAGTATATGAAAACACATAAAATTTGTTTACTTGCTTATTTGATTTTTGTTGATTACACAGGGCATACAGAAGTGTACAGCTTCCAAAGCAAGCAGAATATTATGGGACTTAAATTATTGATTGTGTTAAAAGATTACATGGCTATGAGCCTTAAAACTAGACCCCCCAAAAGCTATGTGTTTCTTCTTATATCTTTTATCTATTTGTGCAACAGAAAGAATTCATAGAAGCTTACAGCTTCAGTAGCTATAAAAAAAAGATAGGGTGGAGATGACAGAAGCCCAGAAATGAAAACTTACTTGCCAGCTCATTCAGTTGCTTCATTTACTAGCTGTTAAGTAATGCTCTCACACCTCCTCAAAACACCTGTGCACTTAAAAAGGTGCCGATTATCTGGGGAGAGAGGCATTGATAAGCTGTGAGTTTGTGTATTAAATTGAAATGTGTACTTAACAGGATTTTGTTTGTATTGTGTGAATAGCAAATAAAACATGAAACAAAAAAACGGTGCATTTAACAGGAATGTGCACTTAAGTGGAATCCACTGTAGAAGATGAGGTTCAATTGCTTAGGCATAAATAAGCACTAAAGAGTAGGAGAATTAAAAAGTGTGAGAACAAGATTTTTAAACTGGTCTTATACAATTATTTACAGAATACATTTTTGGGATAAGTGAAGAGATTTTGAAGTGACTGAACAAAAAACAGAAGGCAATTATTGCAATAAGATAATAAGCAAAAATATTGTAATGTATGGATAAGTAAAATAATACTATCAAAAGTCATGCAAAAAAAATCCCTGTAATACACTACTCCCATTCTCATAATAGTACCCTTCCTCAAGTGATAATACCATTGCTTCTTGTTGATAATGCTGTCGTTCATTGCTGATAATACTATTGTTTCAGCTCTGAACGATAGTATTATCACACAAATCCCATAGCACATGCGCCAGTCTGCCTGCCACGCAAACACGGTTGCCATGGTGCCACGTTCCATCCTGTGCACCCAGTGTGATTGCATGCAATGCCATTGGCGGATTTTCTCTGTAGGCGGGCAAAACAACTTAAAAAACATGGTGGATGTTTACTCTTGCTTAATGAGAGGAAAGTGATTTGTGGCCAATTCATTTCTCTGTTTTTTTTTTCTTCGTCAAATGTACAGAGGATTACCCGCCGAACGAAAAAAAGTAAAAAAGTAGAACTGACTACCAAATTAAAATGAAAAACTATCAACAGAAATGTGGGTCGAGTAGGACTTCAGTACTGCAGGCAGGTGGCCGAGAGCAGGCAAATCTTCAATGCGGCAGGCAGCCAGCCCGTTTCACAGAATTTGAAAAAGACACACATTTTCCAAATCAGATCCATATATCACAAAAAATAACAAATAAATGATTATGTATTACAAGACAGCCAGACCATCTCGAGGTTTTGGGGACTAGTCTCCAAAACCTCTAGGTACACAAATTGCTGATAAAGTGCACCAGTGCAAAATCTATTTTCGGCAGAACACCTGAACAGACCTAGCCCTGCGTTTCAACCCTAAAGTGGGTCTTCCTTAGGGGCGGATCTAAATCACCCACAAACGTGAACTCATTTATACAAATCAATCCCTTATTATTAAAGTGATCATTAAAACTTAGAGAAATACATACAAATTAACATATAAAAAAGAGAAATAACAGAAAGGTTTTAAATAACTAGAGCTTAAATACTGTATTGCATTTCAAATACTTTACATTACTATAAAAAGTATAGTGCATTTCACTTTAATTTTATAATTACAGTACTAGCTAAATTCCAGCAGGAATAAATTTTCTTTGTAAACTTCAAATTATTTACCACAACAGGAAACTACTTTAAGAGCAGAAGCAACTGCATACATTTATAGTACTTAAATTTGATCTTATAGTTAGAAGGTCAACTCAAATTGCAAAAGGTAAAATCTCAGAAAATTGGTTTACATGGCAGTTCTTAACAGATGCTAATCATAAACCAAAAAATAAAGAATAGAAGAACAAAAGTAAGATGATTAATTCTAAATTTAATAATCTAAGCTAGAAGGTCAACCCCAATTGCAAAAGGTCAAATGGCAAAAAAAGATTTTAATTTATTTCCTAAATAGCTCTCTAATATAAATATCAGCTGGGGATAAGTAGAAACAAGAACATTTAGTTCTTCAATTAGAAGGTCAATCTAGATTGCAAAATATCAAATTCCAAAAAACTGGATTATGAATGATTCTTTACACATACTAGGTTTAAATAAAAAATGGAAGATAGGGAAACAAAATAGGAAGATTAATATTCAATTTAAATGTTTCTGCAGCTGGAAGTTTAACCACAGTTCCAAATGGTCAAATTTGGAAAAACCTAGAGCCACTATAAAAATAATTGTATCAATTAGAATGTTGTTACCAGGAAAATAAACTGTAAAGAGTCCCATATAGTAAAGGACATCTATAGTGTCTGTGCACTTTATTCTATTTTAGTTCAGTATATTTTAGGAACCAAAAAACAAATTGAGAAACATTTTCCTGTTTATATGAAATTGGGGAGGGGGGGGAATTCACTTAAGACCTATGTAATACAAAATACATTTATAAAAAAGGTGTGAAGTCCTCTTCTTCATTCAATCCAATTGGAACTGCTGTATTTAAATCTACGATCCACTTTGTTTCTTTTTGTGACAGGGTAAGAACCCTATTCCCCCCTCTCGAATGTCTAGGAACATGTTACAAAGCTGTGAAACGAAAAAACTCAGGATTACCCTGATGACACTCCAGAAAATGGGCTCCTATCAAGTTATACATGTTGCCATTAATGATGGCTCTTACATGTTCTTGAATACTTTGTTTAGTTAATCTAGTTGTTCTTCCTATATAATACTTGGGACAATCACACCAGCAAACATAAATCACAAAAGGTGTCACACATGTAATAAACTGCTTAATTTCTAATTTCCTCTCATCCTTATAAAAAGTATTACCTGTCAAGGCATATTTACAGATGTTACACCTTCCACATTTGAAAAAGCCGTTAGGTTTATCCCTTAGCCAATTTTGGCTTAACATAGAAGAATTACTTGATTCTACATAATGGCTATGTGTAATTCTCTCCCCTGTATTCCTCCCTTTGGTGAATGTAACCCTGGGTTTTTCAGGAACCTCATTTTTAAGTATTGGATCGGAAAGTACAATTGGCCAGTGTTTGTGAATCAAAGTCCCCATTCTCCCTGCCACTGGGCTGAATTCAGTAATGAATGTTACAATTTTACTGTGAACTTAATTTTTATACAAAGATCTTTCTTTTTTAGGTTTTAATAATTCAGTTCTATTTAACATCCTTACTTTCTGATGAATTTATGTTAACTTTTCCATAGGAAAAACCTCTCTCACTTAATCTTAACTTCAGTGCTACTGCTTGATTTTCAAAATCTTGTTCAAAAGAACAGTTTCGCTTCAATCTAATAAGCTCCCCATGTGAATTGAGCTTTTTAGGGTGTGAGCTGTGAGCATGCAAAATACTATTTGCTGCTGTACTTTTTCTGAATCCCCTAGTAATAATTTTTTCCCCAACTTTAGCCTCAAGCTCCAAATCCAAAACCTTTTTTTCCTCTCTATCATGAGAGTATATGAATGTTAAGCCTAGATCGTTTTGATTTAAATACATCATGAATTCTAAGATTTCATTTTCTGGACCGTTCCACACAACTATCACATCGTCAATAAGCCTAAACCATGTATCCAAATATGCAACAAATCTATTCTGTGTATTTTTGATAAATTGATGTTCAAAATATCCCATAAACAGGTTTGCATAAGATGGGGCAAAAGCTGTGCCCATCGCAGTCCTGCAAATCTGTAAATAATACTCGTTATTGAAAACAAAATAACTATGATTTAAAGCAAAATCTATTGCCCAATGTAAAAAATGTGTGGATATCAAATGCTGATTACCAAAGAAAAATTCTATTGCTGAGATTCCCAAGTCATGTCTTATAGACTTGTAAAGACTACACACGTCAATTGTAATCCAGCTATAGCCAGCATTCCAAATTTTGTCTTTAAATTTATCAAGCAAGTCCATACTATCTCTTAAATATGAATCTAGTTGTAGAACTTTAGGCTGCAAAAAGCTGTCAATAAACAAGCTAAGGTTGTGAGTAAGGGATCCTATGCCCGAGATAATTGGCCTCCCGGGGGGAGTTGGCAAACTCTACTAGAGCACCACCAAATTCTATAAGCGCATGATATATTTCTTGTTCCCCAAAACCTCTCAGTAGTGGTCTTATTGCCTTGTAATACATAGTCATCTATCTATTATTATATTTATATTCTCAAGGATTTTTATTCAATGCAATAATGGGGCATGAACATATAAAAACACGTACAAATGTTTTTGGTTAGCAAAGAATGTTTATATATTTGTAAAATTAAGCACAGTGGTGCAGTGATAATTACTACATTGAAGTATCAGGTTTTAGGGCAGTGGCACAGAATTCGAAATGGGTGTGGTTATTGTGGTGAAGCAAATTAATATGTATGTTTGTAAATACTGTACTAATGGATATTATTGTATGAATTTTTTTTATATCTTTATAAAAAACAACACAGCAGGCCTGAGGAAGTGGCATTACCAC
This sequence comes from Neoceratodus forsteri, assembly GCA_016271365.2. Classification (NCBI taxonomy): domain Eukaryota; kingdom Metazoa; phylum Chordata; order Ceratodontiformes; family Ceratodontidae; genus Neoceratodus; species Neoceratodus forsteri. The sequence continues at coordinate 351,036,869 of CM057456.1, forward strand.
AAAACGTAGCCCACTTTTTGTGTGATGGAAGTTTTTAAAAAAATAACTACATTGGTTCATACAGTGGAGTTCATCCCTTTTCATTTTGCACTTCATCATAAACTCTCAGAAGTTCCAGTCAGAACCAGTACAACTTCTGGAATTCATAGGAGCAGTGTTGGATGCCCTCCAAGGGAAGGCCTTCCTCCCACAAGAGAGAGTGGGAAACCTGGTAAGCCTGACAAAGTCTTTCAGGCTCGGCCAGCCCATGCCTCAAGAAACTTCTTCCAGCTATAAGGGCACATGGCCTCATCCACAGCAGTAGTGGCTGGGGCCAGGTTCCAAACCAGAGGCATCAAGTACCACTTGAGAGCCCACTAGTCTCAAAGGTGAGACCCTCTCTCAAGGCTGGTGCCTTTGACAAAGTCTGTCTTAAGAGCATTGGACTGGTGTCTTCCTATAGCAGTCACTAGTCACAGCAGAACGAGCAATAGTTGCCTCCCTCTGGACATCGCCTCTTGTAGACATGCTAGCTTTTGTCTCAGTGTTCTGTAAGGCCTCCTTACTTAGGATCATTGGTGCTGCTTGGGAATCATTCCATGATGTGGCTCAATGGAGGAAGATATTCTTGAAGAAGATAGACTAGCTACCTACCATATCAGTACATCTTCAAGAGAATTTCCTCTGTTGAGCCATAGCTCTCCCTCCTGCCTTCCCCCTTGTTGGGTGACAGGTGACTACACTGCCTGTTCTCACAAGCTGTTTCTCCTCTTATGCCCCCATGGCATCCATATTCAGGTTTCCATATCCTGTCTGTGTGCCTGGTGTGGTTCTGGTATCTTTGGTCCCTGCCAGTTCGATAATCCTTCAAGCTCTCTGGTAGGGAACTGAGGCATGCAGGGGTCACCATATTATATAGGCGGCAATGAGGTATGTTAACATGGGTGTCCCCAGCTTGCAAAAATTTGAAGTGGTCCCAATGCTGATGGCTTACAGTTCCACGATGTGGCTCAATGGAGGAGATTCTCTCAAAGATCTACTGCTATGGTAGTAACTATTCTTTTGTAGATTTCCAATTTTTATATTATTTTTTTATATGTTTAGTCAATCACAGAAAAGCTTACTAAATTAACTCGTATTTAGGCAAGATTTGAAGCCCTAGTCACATGACCATACCTCCGTCTCCACCCCTATAACCTGCCCATGTTGTTTCTGAGAAATACTTTCATCATGACTGTTAGAAGAGTAGAGCTCATGTAGCAGCAGCATTGTCAATTTCTATCCGCTCGAGTAGACTCGGTTACAACCAAGCTGGAATCTCACCTGATTTAACCATTATATGGAGTGCCTGGGCTAAACGCTCCTGCATCCTGAGCTTCTTTTTTTTTGTTAACAGTAGACTTTAGGTGGTGAGCAAATTTGTTTATGATTCTGCTGGCTAGCCATCCGAATGTTTTTTCCAGTGCAAGTTATTTTCTTCTTGGATGGTTGTGAGTATGACAATGTTCATTTGAAATAAAAAATAAGTGGCTTAAAATTTATTAAACAACTTCATCCTGGCTTGAATTAAAATGGACAAGGTCTGAAATATAAAATACATAACATCTGGGCAGACTGGGTGGGCCAAGCAGTCCTTTTCTGCTGACAAATTCTATGTTTCTATAATTTATATATATATATATAAAATTAAAAAGCTAAATAAATTAAAAAAAGATAAAAGCTGCATCAACATTTAAAAAATACTAAACATTTATTTGATAGGATTCCATTTTTTTCTTCTTGAAAAATAAGAGATCTGATGAACAGGTGCTTCTGGGAATTAAAAATTGATTATGTATTTTCTTCTTTCTTGGATGTGCTTTTTGTTACCCTTAGGGAGATTACATTTCAGAACTACTGTAGCCTCAAATTTCCTTCCCTGAGCTGCTGTGATCTGTCTGAGGTTTGGCTGGCGATACCTGTTAAACTTGCACATTGGCCCTAAATTGGGATGCTTTTGGATAAACCACAAACCCGAGACCAGTTGTTTTCCCCCTGGACCTGGGATGATTGAAGCACAGAATCTGGGACTAAGTTTGTGAAGCACAGGAATCATCCAGTACCAATCGTTATATGAAACAGCTTTTAAATGTTGTATCTTCAGTTGTTTTTTACCACCTATTATCTGAGAGGTTTTGAAGCTTTTAATTTTAGATAACTTAAGTGGTTTATTCTAGCATCTTCAGAAATACAAAACAATAAGGAATTAAAACATTTTCATAATATCAATCAAGCATATAGCAACGTTTACAGTTAGCATTTCTGAACATTTGAAAATTATCTGCAATGAGTCTTCACATTGCAAAATTTGGAGTCTTATATGCTGCCATTTGGAAATAAATCTGGAAAAACTGTGTAATGCAGACTCAATAAGGACTCAACAGTTTAGGAACTGTTTTAATATGAAAATCTTGCTTACATACTATTAAGCAGAAATCGAGCTTTGAATATTTTGGAAAATATTGTGCAGTTAATCTGAACTCTATAGTTTTATTGTTGCTTAACTATTTCTGTGTGATGTTTATATATGTTTTTACAACCTGTGTTATAGTTTCCTTTTTTCTTTTCTTTTTTTTTTTTTTTTGGTGCACCAGCAGTGATTGCCTGCAACCTTTCCTGTTTACTCCCCCAAATCAAAAATGGTATTAATTAGGAGTAATAGAGAAGTGAACTTAACCCACCTTTGTGAAAGGCAGTGGAGATTAAAAAATAATAATAATGAAAAATTAAATAAGGCCAGCTCATTAAATTCTGGTGAATTTCCTGAGGGTATAAAATGGAAAGCAAACATCGACACAAATTAAAAGAAAATTCCTCTTTTCAAAAATAAAATAATACCTCAATTCCAGTTCACATAAATATAGTAAAAGCATAGCAAGAAAGATGATTCAAAATGAACCAGCACAATACTCCATTTATTAATTGAATGAGGGTAAGTTTGACATAGAAACAGGCAGATGTTATTTGCATCCACTCATCTCTACCAATTGACTCATTTAAGAACTTAGACAATGTTTCTTGCAATGTGGCTGCTGTCTTTGTAATTTCCAACACAGGAACTTCCCAGCGATAGCTCTCTTTTTGAATGCGCATTCTGGAATGTTTTATTCTATGGAAAATGTGTACAAAGCAGAAGGCAGGAATCCCAGTCTAGTTAAGGTGTTACCTGAGTAAGGGGGGGGGACAGTCAATTCTGAATAAAACTAGGTCTCCCCAGCCGTAACAAAAAGTGTAAGCTCTCATGAAGACAGCTCCCTTAAATGTGTTATAAATGACTTTGGAAACACACAGTTGTTGGGTTCAAATCTTTATCAATACATGAAGGTACAAAAAAGTTGTATTAAGTCAAACTTTAGATCCATCTTTAAATGCAACTCCACACTATACTGTAATTACCCTCTCATGATGCAGAAAAAGAGAAAGCACAACATGAGTCAAATTCATCTTGTTCTCATCAAATATTTCTTAAAAATTGCTTAAAGGATACCAGGATTAAGGCAAATTGCAACTTTGATTCTGTTTTATCACAGGATTTGATAGAAACAATAAAAGATTCTCACTTGGCAATCATTTACATCTTGGAATCTCTCTGGGTTCTCAAGATTAAAATGTCTTGTCAAAGAATTATTCCTTGAGAAACCACATTATGACTGAAGAACTTGAAAATGATTCAGTTCTTCCTAATGTTTCTTTGGATGCCAATGATTTTCCCTATATTGATCACCCTATCTGTATTTTAAATGCTTCTTTGAATTAACATCTGTATAATTTAGATAGGCATTTAAAGAAACATATTATTACTATCACTTTAATTTTAGGGCAGCTTTTGATCATGTTTATAGAAAACTTTCTTTGGCGTCATCTGATGGATTTGGAACCTGACCCAAATCTTTTGGATCTCCTGATTCAGTTACATAAAGACACTTGGCTTCAGGTACATTACAGTGAATAAAGTCAACTGACAGACCCCATTAGGTTTAATACAAAGTAAGACAAGGGTGCATTTTGGCACCCTTTTTGTTTAATGTATTAATGTAACCCCTCACCCCTGTCTTTTTACCATAATGACAGGTGGAATGCTGTTGGCACTGGCAGCAATACCTGGTGGGGACCTGGGTTCGGGGAGGATGAGGTTACTCGCTACAAGGGGACCTAGGTTTGGCTACTCTGCACAGGGGCACTCAAGTAAATCTGAACACAGGAAGCAATAACTGTAATGTCCAGAACCAGGACTGGAATTTTTTCAGTGTGGCTTTTATTCACTACTAGCTGAACACAACAAAGCATAGATGGACCCCCATGGGGCTACGTTTACTGATAATGCAGATTAGAGACTACGAGGTGGTCCACTTGAAGAATGAACCCATTTTTACTATTTTCAGGCTCTGGACCCACCAGGCACATAGCCCGGACTTGCATGCGCTTTGGATACACAGCCCGACTGGCCCGGCTCCCCTGCTGGCCAATTGACTGATGGTCCATTTAAAGAATGAACCCATTTTACTTGTTGTGGCTCCCCACACCACTTAGAGTCTGCGACCCCTAGAGAGATTTCCTTCTTACTTCTTCTGACTCCCATCTCACAAAGAGAATTCTTTTCCCAAGTTGTGGCTCCCCACACCACTTAGAGTCTGCGACTCCTAGAGAGATTTTCCCATTTGCAACCCACGTCTGGGTACCTACCTCATCACTGGCCAGGCGCATGAGGCAAGTAGCAATCACAGCAGAAGTCCGTAGAGGTGGACCTGGTTACTAAAGATGGGGGGTTTGCCCACCTCCAGCTCCCACAGCCTATACCCAGCCATTTCTCTGGAAAAACTGAAACTTCGAAATGTAGATTAAACGGTGGATGGACTGTAGCACCCCCTCTACAACATTACTTGAATTCACACAGACTTTAGATTTTGACACTACTCCATTTGTTTGTCCTAGTACTATAGGCCTCCAAAATAGTAGTTCAAATCCCAGATGTCTTCACATTTCCTAAACTGAAGAAACACATTTTTGGCCCCCTCAAATTAGAGCAAAACACTCACCCTTTTGTTGCAGGTGCCCCACAAGCGAAGTACAACTCTTTCTACTTTTTAAGACCAAACCGAAACTGTAAAAGGCAGCTTTCTTCCTTTAGCAGAAATTAGGGGATTGCCCCTGGAATCTACATAGGGATACTCTACTCCCCCCCCCCGAGACCTGGACAGCGGTCTCCACCACTTGAAACTGGCTACTGACCTTCTCACACAGAAGGTAAACAAAAGACACTTCCTTCCTGCTGGCAGGCAAGCAGGAGACTGACTTTGAAAACTCCCAACGTTCTATCTCACTCCCTCTGCTGCAGATTCCAATGTGGCTTATGCAGCTGCAACAGTTCTATTGGTGATGTCATCTCTCAGTTTCAGCTGAGACTGAGAACAGAGTGAGACAGTGTGAAACCCATTTAACTGGAGTTTCACAAGCTGCCTTCCCTGCCTACCACTAGGTCTTACTGGGATTCTAGTAACCCCGGGTAACAAGGGGTTACATTAATAAATGTAATTACTACTAAACTTTATGAGGATGATTATTATCTTCCTAAAGTTTCTGACAGAATTATAGGTCACCTGGTGTATGACTTATGGCCTGGTTTTAATATCAACTTCTCAACTTGGATTGCAAAGAAAGCTGGATACATTTCTCAGGTTTTGTGATCAAAATAAATTGGTCATAAACTTGGATAAAACAAAATGAATTCCCATTAGTTTCGGGAAAAGCATCTGTCTCTAAACGTACAATACATAACCAGTGGGTCAATGTGGTCCTGCCTTATGACTGTCTTGGTTTTAGATTTTCACATAGCCTGAAATGGTCAGAACACATTAAAATACTGCCCTAAAAGCTACACAATTCTGTTCCCCACTCAAGAGATTTTATGTTAGACGTGGAGGAGAATCGGTTACAGGAGTTTTGAAGTAATGAATTAAATAAATGAATGCAGCTGTTTTAAATGGAGTTGAAATATGAGGATTTGGAGATAATGCTTCATTAGAAGAACTTGTTAAACAAAGCCTATCTGTATATTTTAAAACTCCCCCCTTCTGTAAGTGCCTCAGTACTTCGAGCAGAATAGGATCAGTTCTCACTGAATACCTTGACTAGGGAAAGGACCTCTGCCTTCCTTTTAAAAATTTTACTTTAAGTGGAAACTAGGTTTCCTCGTTTAATTAAGGAAGAACAGGAAAAAATATAATGCTGATGTTTTGTAACATTTATTATGCGTGATTTTTTTCCAGTAGGTTTGGCCCATACTGTAAGAGAAATGCGCTGGAAATCTCTACATGAAGTCATGATTAATGTTAAGACAAGATTCAGAGATATTGCAATCCACCAGACTCTTTTGTCTATCAGGAATTCATAAATTCACCTTTTGCTCTCAGGAAACAAGCTAGAATTTAACAAATTTAAAGAGAACACCATCTTGATTTAACAGAGACACCTAACAAGTATTATCACTCATTTTAGATTTGTTATATGACAGCAAGAATCTTTTTTACAAGCAGAAAAGGAATAATGTAGAGTCCCCATTATGTAGTTGTGTCTTGGATGAGGGGATTGATTTAAGACACGTGGTTCTTTTCTGCTCCTTTTTTAAAGGGGAGCATTCATGAACCATGCCCAGTATAGTTTGAAAGTACATGAAAAGCTCTTTTAAAGGAGCCCCTGACACCACTGGCATAACTTTAAAAAATTTAAGATGTAGACACAATTCAGTTTTTATTTCTTACATTTTCTGCAATTGTGTCCCCCTTTTTCATTACTGCTGAGAACGGTTTCATGAAAACAGGATCGCTGTCCTCTAGACTTCATCTACTCTGGCAATTTGTGTGCACCTGACATCATAAGCTCCAGTTTATGACATCAGAATTATCGCTACAGCAACAGACTGTGATGTCATAAACAGAATTGCAATGTCAGGTGTAGGCAAGCAGCCACAGCAGCTAGGGTAGGAATCCTGTTACCATACAAATGTCTTTAGTAATAAAGAAATAAGGGTTAGACTTGCTGAAAGAAACATGAAATATAAGTTGAATTATGTCTAAATATTACATTTTTCTAATGTTGTCCCAGTATGGTCAGGGGCTCTTTAGATGAGGTATTCTCCTACCCATAAAATACCTACCTTGCATAGTCTACACTACAATAAATTGTCAACCCCCCCCCCCCGATCACCCACTTCATCAACTACATACGTGAACATCTGACAATGCCTACCTTGGGATGCTTCCCATCCCCCCATTCTCACCCCTGGTCACCACTGGTGAGCTCAGCCTACCACTCTGGCAACCATCCATGCCCCACCCCCACTTGCCCCCTGTACTACCCAGCGGAGACTCAATCCCTGGCCTCTCCTCCTCTTTCCTGTTTCTAACACTACTATGCCCACACTTAGTGCTGTTACTTACAATGTTAAACTCCTATGTACTAGTGAAACTTACAATGTTTGACTCCTATGTACTAGTGATACCTGGACTCCTATGTATTAGTTAAACTTAAAAGTATGTGCAACCCTCTGTAACCTTATTTTGTAATCCACTGCTGTGCTTTGTGTTATGTTGTCTGTATCTGTTCGTTTAACTGACTCGGAACCTTTGAAAATGAGTCCTCGACTCAAAGGTATTAGTCCTAAACTGAAATAAACAAATAAAATAAAAATAAAATAAATATTGAGCTTACCTGTAACTGGCAATAGCCCAGTGATGTTGTTGACTGCCTGCACCATATTCGTATTATATTGCCACCATTTGTGGAATCATGTGATGTCACTGATGATCAAGCGTGGCTAATCGCATTGTAGTCAAGCACAGCTTGACTGTCAGTGACATCACAAGGTTATAAAAATGGTGGCAATGTAGTATCAGTATGGGGCTGACTTAATCACTGATATCTCTAGACTGCTGCCAGTTATAAAGGAGCTCTGTAACTCAAAACAGCTTTTCATGAGCTTTCAAACTGTGATGGGCACTGTTCATAAATGTTCCCCTTTAATGATTCAAGGAAGAAATAGCTTGGACCAAGTGTGTAGAATTTCTTTCTTTCTTCAGAAGAAATATTAGCTGAACTTTTCAGTTCAAAATCCCCTTCCATCCAAAATAATTTAGTCCTGTTCCTAACCCTTACAATGCTGCAGGAGTATACATACATTCAGAACCTTCTATATACATTTGTAGCCACCCCTTTCCCAATGTGCCTAGAGGCCTGATGTTCTGAGGAAAGGGGCGCCCAAACACAAAAATCTCCACCAGCTCTTCCCTTACACATAAAGATGGATTCAGACTTTCTTACCTTTAGACGTCTTCTTAAGCCACCTCACCGACCCCCACAGATGGATTCAAATAACCCCAGAGGCCATCCAGTGAAGGACATCAAATTCATCACCAGGATCGCAGCTTCTTCTACCCCACCAGTCCTGGGAGTGAGAGGGCGCAGGATAAAATAGAATGATTTAAACCCCCCCTTGGGAGAAACCCACGTAAACGACTAAAAAAACTAAGGAATAGAATTTCATTAACATCCTTACGTTTAAATTAAACATAGGACTCCAGGTTTTCTTCACAAAATGAGTCAGGTTTTATTCTCCAGAGCCCTTAAATGATTAATAGGGCTCAGGGGTCCCAATTGCTTAAGGGAAAAATAAAAGCTGCAAAGGTCCACGAGGCTAAAACTTTGTACAGAGACATTTGTAGAGACACTATCTTTGGGTAGCAACTTAGACAGAGGAAAGATTTTCTGTGAACACAAACTTCAGCATCAACATTGGGCAAGCAATGTGAGAGGGCAGTAAGGAGGGCTGGGGGGATACTGGGATGCATAGGGAGAGGCATCACCAGTAGAAAACAGGAAGTTGTTATCCCTCTGTACAGACAACTGGTGAGACCTCATCTGGAGTACTGTGTGCAGTTCTGGAGACCCAATCTCCGCAAGGACATAGACAAGATGGAAGCTGTCCAGAGGAGGGCAACTAAAATGGTGCAGGGTCTGCACCGGAAGACATATGAAGAGAGACTTAAGGAGCTTAATATGTATACCCTCGAGGGAGAGGGGGGACATGATAGAAACTTTCAAGTACCTCAAGGGAATCAACAAAGTCCAAGAGGGTAGCATCTTTCAAAAAAAGAGGTGTGCAAGAACAAGGAGGCACAATTTGAAGATAGAGGGGGCGGGCTCAGAGGTAATGTAAGGAAGTATTTTTTCACAGAGAGGGTTGTGGATGCATGGAATGGCCTTCCGGAGGAGGTTGTGGAGTCAAAAACAGTGGTTGAATTCAAGCATGCATGGGACAGCAATAAGGCAATTCTAGGGGTTGGGGGTAGAAAGAAGTAGGCTGCTGGTTAACTAAGAACTGCAGCTTATCCATTAGGTAGGGAAATGGGCAGCCTGGGTGGGCCAAGTGGTCCTTATCTGCCATCAAATTCTATGTCAAATTCTATGTTACTCAGGAAACAAAGACCTTTTTTACTTCTCGGGAACGTGAAGCTCCCAATATCTCTCTGACACTGGTAAGTACCTCACTTGAGTTTCACCTGCTAACCCGGGGCGTTCTTCCAGCTATTTCCCCAGCGCTCCTCCATTTCTCTCTCTCTCTCTCGATCACTCTCATGCAGAGAAGCAATGAGCTCCCCTAAGCCACCCCCACACTAATCCATCCAAATGGGGAGCTATACTTGCAGCCTGCTAATTCCTAAGCCGTCTCCCTTGGTATCTCAAACTCAGCCCTAAATCCTTGTGCCCAGACTCACCTGGTCCCCAAGCTTCTCAGTCTCTCTGCTCTCTCCATTATGGCACCCAGTTACCTTTCTCTGGAGCTAAGACTCCCCAAACAGCACTCCCAATGGCACCTTTCCTTTAAATTCATGCTGTGTTACCCGAGCTGTGCAATGATGGGACCGTGGCTTAAAAGGCCTCAGCTACCGGGTTGTGTTACCCACGTCCCGAGGACCTGCCTTGGGCCTAACCCTGAACCGCGGGACCTGCCCCTCCATATAGGCCCCACTTCGAGTAAAGACCATACCCAACTCCACCTGCTACAATCCCAGGCCACCCTGCCATGTGGGGTGTGGACCGGAAGTGCTCTCACCAGCCCTGAATCCTTGCAGAGGCCCTGCCACAGCCTTCTGCAGCCCTGATGACCCAGGAGACACACCAACAAACCATGGCCTAAACTGCCCCCAGGGGTCCTAATCTGCCTCACCTTCCATGCTCCCTGGCTGTTCTTACCAACCAACCCCCCAGGGCCCACGACCCAAGCAACAGCAAACTGCCATTTGGAGACCTCCATTGGATGCCCACCCATTGACCCGGCTCATCACCGCTGAAGCTGCTGACCACTGCCTAAGTGTCCCCCCCTCAACTGCCCTACTACTGTTGCCCGACCGGTCTCTCTCTTCCACTCCCTTCCAACTTTCTCTGATCCTCCTATATATACTTCCTAGATCTCTGTTGCCCCCAAGTGGTAGCTCAAAGAAATCACACTCCCCCAGGGCACCTAAAAACAAAACTAAGCCCTGGGGAAGAAGAAGGGGCCCTAAGGTGAGCAATAAGCCCCCTTGAATTGAGGGAGGGTGCTTACACCCCCCCCACCCGGGCAATCATTTTCTCCTGGGAATGATGGCAGAGGGCCCCACAGACACTCTCACTAGCAGACCAAGTATGCGTACTCCCTGGACCACCAGCAAAAGTGCCTGCAGAAATGGAATCAAGGAAAACCCTCCCTGACACCACTATCACCTTAAAACTAAACCCTACCTTACCTGTGCAAGGAGGTTTTAAACTTTTGAATAGAAAACAACATTCGAGAAAACATTACCAACATTTTTAAAGCATTGAAACCTTTTGATTATAACAGTTGTATACAGTTTTGAGGTATAATCTTGTTAGAACTACCTTTCACCCCTTATTATACCTCCCCCAAGGTTGCAAACTTTCAACAGCAGTAATATTACAATACACTCTCCATACACACACACACACACATATATCCCACACAAGGCATGGGCAAATATACCCAGCCTCCAACAATCAGAAAGCTGTAATCATAAGTTTCAAACTTTAAAATCAAGTCTTTTGTTGTTAATAAGCATTATGGTTCTTAAACAGCTTTTCATCCACGAGCACAGTCTGTTACCATAACCTGCTCCAGTGAGCAGTCATCCTGGCACAGTCCATAAGTCTCTCAAAAGGAGCTCAAATGGCAGGACCTCCACCAGGTGGAAAATAAAAGTCTGGATCTGGCTTGGTGGCGATGTCTCCGAAGGAATCGCTTTCCACAATATAGTATTTCACATAACATCCTTCAAGGTTCTGCACCAATTAAAAGTTCTTAAAAAGGGTTAATCCAGACCAAGGTACTGTGTGGCACATAGCCTGTGCCTTTTGGAACAGTTCCTGGGATGGTCATTCTCCGTGTCCAGGGTGGTGTTTCAGTTTCTTGAGCTGTTCCTTATATACCCACTCTTCCCTCATCTCCTTGATTATGTCCCATACTCTCTCCGAAAAATATGGATAGTCAAAGAGAGCTATTGAATATGGACCCTCCTCCTGACCCATCTTTCTGCGTGGCTCCATTCAGGCAGATCTCTAACACTGGTTCCTCAGGCCATACCGGGCTCCAGCCAGGCCCCCTTTTGGTATGCAATGTTCAGAGGATCCCTATGGTTTAGACCATCCATCCTGGCCCGAAGGGTTTTAGCACAGATAGGCAGACGTGGGGTGTGGTTGGCCAAAGTCACCACAGAGTGATGGAATGGCTTGGGTATGACTCGATAGATTTCAAAATCTGAGAACTGAAATCTTTGGTTGAGCAGCTTTTCCTCATCAAAGTCCTCTTCCTCTGGGATCTCCTCTCTCTCTCAATGGTTACACCAAGCATAGTACCAAGCACTCCCAGCTTAATCACAGATCTGGTCTTTACAGCCGCAGAGGCCTCCGATTTCACAGACAGGGCCGGTGGGCTGCCACCAGATAGGGACACTGGTGGGGACCCCTTGGACCCTGGGGGATCACCCAAAGGACTTCTAAGGCCCCCTGCCCCTCCCTCTGCCATGGGGATAGTGGGAAGCTGGTGGAGAGGAGCTGGGCAGATGGCTTTACTCCTCACCACCCCCTTTCTTCACCTCCTCTGCAGTACTCTCCTCTATTACTGACTCCACCACTACCTCAGGAGAGGGATCTCTGGGCTTCTTTTCCTCCTGGACTTGATCCTGGAGGGAGAGCTTTTCCATAACCCTGGCCTCCATACTTCCCTGTGACCACACAGATGGTGGCCCCTTGGAAATGCTAGGGGGATAGCCCCAGTGGAACACTGGTGGGGTGCAATCAAAGATCCCTCCATGGGCAGAACTGGAGCAGGCCGTGCAGATGGGCAACCTTACTATACCCCCTCCCCTGTAACTACATCTCACACAACATTCATCTGCTTGTCCTCTTCCTCCTGAATTCCAGAGCCATTACAGGAGTGAAGCAGGAACAGTGGCTAATGGCTTTTCTAGGAGAGGGATTTCTTCTGCTTTAAACACTCTGCCTGCCATACTATAAAACAAGTTCATGTGATCACCTCCCAAACTCTCTCTCTCTTCAACTTCCCTGTGCAGAGGAGCAACAAAATGGTCTTACTTGTTCTTTCTTCTCTCTTTTTTTTTTTTTCAGCTCTGACCTCTGATTTCCCTTTTCCAATCTTCAGTCAGCTGCCACTCTCTTCAAAGCACTGCAGCAAAATGGCGCCAAGCTCACTAGTCTGTTTGTCTCTCCATGAGCCACCAACCAATCAGCGAGCAGGACAACAACACGTGACCCACAAGTCATGCACAAGCACCACATCAGAGAATGGGATGAGGCCTACTTATCTGTTTAGGCCTTACCCCATGCCACCACCCAATTTTTTCACTGTGCCACACTGCCTAGTTATGGTGGAACGGTCCCACCAGCACCTCCTCTCCAGGTTTTCTGGGGCCATTTTGCCCACTGGGATGTGAGAAAATCCTGGAAAAGGCCCCACGAGTAGCCCCCCCTTTCTAATGCGCCTAGGGGCCTGATGTTCTGAGGAAAGGGGGGCCCAAACACAGAAATCTCCACCAGCTCTTCTCTTACACATTAAAGATGGATTCAGACTTTCTTACCTTTAGACGTCTTCTTAAACCGCCTCACCGACTCACTGATGAATTCAAATAACCCCAGAGGACATCCAGTGGAGGACATCAAATTCATCACCAGGATCACAGCTTCTTCTACCCCACCAGTCCTGGGAGTGAGAGGGCACAGGATAAAATGGAATGATTTAAAACCCCCTTGGGAAAAATCCACGGAAACGTCTTAAAAAACTAAGGAATAGAATTTCATTAAAATCCTTACGTTTAAATTAAACACGGGACTCCAGGTTTTCTCCACAAAATGAGTCAGGTTTTATTCTCCTGAGCCCTTCAATGATTAACAGGGCTCAGGGGCCCCAATTGCTTAAAGGAAAAATAAAAGCTGCACAGCTCCATGAGGATAAAACTTTGTACAGAGACATTTGTAGAGAGACACTATCTTTGGGCAGAAACGTAGGCAGAAGAAATATTTTCTGTGAGCACAAACTTCAGCATCAATACTTTACTCAGGAAACAAAGACCTTTTTTACTTCTCGGGAACGTGAAGTTCTCAATATCTCTCTGACACTGGTAAGTACTTCACTTGAGCTTCACCTCCTAACCCGGGGCTTTCTTCCAGCTATTTCCCCAGTGTTCCTCCATTTCTCTCTCTCTCTCTCTCTCTCTCTCTCTCTTGATCACTCTCATGCAGAGAAGCAATGAGCTCCACTAAGCCACCCCCACACTAATCCATCCAAATCCACACTAATCCATCCAAATGGAGTGCTGTACTTGCAGCCTGCTAATTCCTAAGATGCCTCCCTTGGTATCTCAGACTCAACCCCAAATCCTTATACCAGACCCACCTGGTCCCCAAGCTTCTCAGTCTCTCTGATCTCTCCATTACAGCACCTGGTTTACTATTTCTTAAGCTAAGACTCCACAAACAGCACTCGCAGTGGCACCTTTCCTTTAAATTCATGCTGTGTTGCCCGAGCTGTGTAAATGATGGGACTGCGGCCTAAAATGCCTCAGCTACCGGGTTGTGTTACCTGCATCCGGAGGACCCGCCCAGGGCCTAAACCTCGGGACTTGCCTCTACATGAAGGCCCCACTTCAAGTAAAGGCCATGCCCATCTCCACCTCCTACAACCCCAGACCACCCTGTAACATGGGGTGCAGACTGGAAGTGCTCTCACCGGCCCAAAATCCCTGCAGAGGCCCTGTCACAGCCCACTGCAGCCCCGATGACCCAGGAGACACACCAACAAACCAGGGCCTAAACTGCCCCCAGGGATCCTAATCTGGCTTGCCCCCCATGCTCCCTGGCTGCTCTCACCAACAAACCCCCCACGACCCACGACCCAAGTGACTGCAAACTGTCTTCTGGAGACCTCCCTCAGATGCACACCCAGGGACCCAGTGCATCACTGCTGAAGCTGCCAATCACCGCCTAAGGGCCCCCCCCCGACTGCCCTTCTGTTGTTGCCCGACCGGTCTCTCTCTTCCACTCCCTTCCAACTTTCTCTGATCTGCCTATATATACTGCCCAGATCTCCGCTGTCCCCAAGTGGCAGCTCACAGAAATCACACTCCCCCAGGGCACCTAAAAACAAAACTAAGCCCTGGGGGAAAAGGAAGGGGGCCCTAAGGTGAGCAATAAGCCCCCTTGAATTGAGTGCGGCTTACACATTTAAATGCATTCAGCACTCAGAATAAAGCTTTGGTCAGTTGATTAAGTCTAGCTAGTAGAATAGAATGACTTGAGAAATATTCCTTTCAAGAATTGACCTTAGTCGTAACAGTGACCCATTTTGTTCCCCTTTTTTTGGTTTCAGTCCTTTTGGATTTGAGTTATGGAAATTATCATGAAAGATATAGATGTAAGTAACCAGACCGGAACTGTTTGGAAATGACATCTGCTAATGGCATACTGTCACTCCATTGGTTGAATAGTTTTGTTGAAAAATTAGTACATTTTGTTTCTGGTGGTGCACAAGTATATATATTTATTACAGTCTATGTATTTGTATTGTTAATAGTTGTATGATTATTGCATCTATAGAACTTTGGTTCACATTTTTTATGGTTTATGTACTTATTTAAGTTATCGTGTTTGTGTATTTATGTGTCCTGTTTTATAATGGCCCTTTGGCAGATTAATAAAGTATATAGTTAACACTATCACCAAAACCGCTATCCCCCAACTGCTCTCCCAAGCCCCCCCCAAAAAAACATGCAAACAGGCCAACACATTTCTTGCCAGGTTTGATAAGGACTCCATGCTCCTCGATATCACAACAATAACAAGGTCTAAACCAATGGAGGGGCCCAGGTATGAGTGGGGATCATGTGCCAGATCCACCAGCCCAAGGAGAGGCCACCAGCACCATAGTCTGTGAGTTCCATTACCTCCACTTGCAGGACCAGCTACATGGGGCAATCCTCTCGGTCATTTGGCCACTTCAAATGTGGTCAGGTCACTCTGAACATTGGTATGTGGCCGGTGCTCAGGGATAGTTGGGATTGGGAGGCAGTATTGCATAGTGGTTAAGAGCAGTGAGCTGCAGACCTCGAGAACTGGGTTTGGATCCCACAGCCACCACCTGCATACTGTGTGACCATGAGCAAGTCACTTCACTTGCCTGTGTTCCCAGGACATACCTGTAAACAAGCCATGGCTTAGTGTGTCTTTACAAGTCTAACAAGCATTTGTCAATGCCGAATGTTTGCTTGTTGGCATTGGCAGTGGTAGTGTAGAAGTTACAGAGCTGCGTAATAGGAATGGCAGTGAAGTACTGAACTGAAGCCAACCCCACCACCACCCTGAAGAGAGTGACAGGCATTGGGGTGTGCCTTTGGGTCATCAGGCATAACAGCCACGCCATTTCACCACACCCCACCCTGCAGACACTGACAAGTGTCATGGTGTGCCTTGGAGTCTTTGACCCTTATGCGCACCCCATTCCATCAGGAAATACGGTGAAATGGGTGCGGCATAGGAGAATGGGGTGAACTTTGGGGCCGAAGAGTCCAAGGCATACCTCGATGCCTCTCACTGGCTGCAGGGTGTGGAATGGTATGAGCATTACAGGCAAGAATCCCAAGTCACACCCCTGATGCCTGTCATTCTCTACAGGGTGGGGTGTTATGGTTGGAAACCCTAATACCTCAGGCATTCATTGGTATTTTCACTCCAAATTTTCAACATGGTTTTTTTGTGACCCCACCTCATGAACAGTGGCAATTATCAGTTTGTTAGCTGAAAGCTGCTTATGCACAGCGACTACGGCATTTAGCACCACAGGTGCAAAAACATTCCGAACAGGATGTAAAAAATGACAGCTGTACTGTTCATGGGGAGGTGTAAAAAATGGCAATGTTGCAAATCTGCAGTAAAAATATTTAAAAACTGGTGAAGCTCACGAAAGGCAGTATAGAAACTGTGCAACGACACCACGAATGTAATTAGTTTGGGATTTTACAGCAGATTGTCAACACAGGCATTTTGGGACCTCCAATCGTGGACAGGTCACTGTGAATTTCTTTATCTGTCCCGAACAATGATTTCCCACAGCTACCACGCATCTCCGGCTGAAAGTGTGAAAACATTTCGCAATGTTGTGAAAAATGACAAGCTGTACTGTTCATAAGGAAGTGTGGAAAATGCCACTGGTGAAAATCTGGACTGAAAATATTACAAAGTCATGAACTTACGAGGGTGCGTGGAAACTGTGCAATGCTCACTCGTAACACAGTCATTTTATGGACTTTTGTCACCAAATTTTCAACATAGCCATTTTAAGACCTCTGCTCATGAACAGTGTAACTGTGAATTTCTTAATCTGTCCCAAACATTGCTTTCGCACACCGACTGCACCATTGTGCGCTACATGTGCAAAACACATTTTGGGCGATATGTGAAAAATGGCAGCTGTACTGTTCATAAGGAAGTGTAATAAAATGGCAATGTTGAAAATCTGGAGTGAAAATATTGAAAATTCAGAAACTTACGCATGGCAGTGTAGGAACTCCGCGCTAACGTACTGCGAAATAAAGTCATTTGTAGGAATTTTTTCACCAAATTTTCAACATAGCCATTTTAAGACCTCTGCTCATGAACAGTGTCACTGTGATTTTATTAATGTGTCCCATACATTGATTTCGCACACCGACTGCGCCATTGTGCGCTACATGGGCGGAAACATGTTTTGGGCAAGATGTGACAAATGACAGCTGTATTACTCATAAGGAAGTGTAATAAAATGGCAATGTTGAAAATCTGGATTGAAAATATTGAAAATTGGTGAATCTTATGAGCGTATGAGAACCTGAGCAACTCATTAATTTGAAACAGTCATTTTTTGGAATTTTTCCACCAAACTTTCAAAATAGGCTTCTTGAGAGCCCACCTTATGAGTACCAGTAGTGTCATTTCATTAATCAGTCCTGAAAGGTGATTTTGAGCAGTGACTGCGAAATCACCCTTCGGGCCCGAATAACGCCATGACAGTGACAGCATTCATGAGAAGGGGTCCCAAAAACCCCATGTTGAAAATTTGGTGCAAAAATTTCAAAAAAATGCCTGCGATATGCAGCAAAGTTGAAAAACCCTATCTATCCCATTATACAGCTTACCGCATTTCCTCAGTTCGCGGTCGGCTTTGAAGAGTGCAGACGTGTTCCCGGTCCACCAACATCATTCCGCGAGGTCGGAGGTAAGTATGGGTTGGGGGGTGTGGGGAGGCAGGGTGCGTGAGTGGGTGCGGTTTGTGGAGGGGGCAGGAGAAGCTTTAGGACAGTTTTTTATTTGCAGGTTTTTTTTTTTGTTTAAAATGACGACGAGGATGTTTTCCATGCTGGGGTGGGCTCCAGCATGGCACAAGGATGGCTGGTTGGGGGCGTGAGCCGACGGGGATTGGGCACCCGGCGGCTATAAGATCTGTTGCCACGCTGGGTGGGCCCCAGCGTGGCACCCTGTACTGGGAAGGATAGTGAGCCAATGGGGATTGGGCACCCCCATCGGCTTATCGATGAGTTGCCATGCTGGGGTGGGCATCCAGCGGGCATGTGGAAGGCTTTTGGGAGTGCAGCACAGCCGACGGGGATTGGGCACCCCTGTCGGCTATACAGTGTGTGTGTGGGGGCAGCACACAGTATGCAAGCGTGTGTGTGTGTAGGGGAGCATGCATGAGCAGGTGATATCTTATCGCTGCTCACTGAAGCGAGCTCCCCTTTCAACTGTACTCCACTGCATTTTGGAGCTGTCATAGACAG
Organism: Neoceratodus forsteri; assembly: GCA_016271365.2. Taxonomy (NCBI): domain Eukaryota; kingdom Metazoa; phylum Chordata; order Ceratodontiformes; family Ceratodontidae; genus Neoceratodus; species Neoceratodus forsteri. Next base: position 351,055,258 of record CM057456.1, read on the forward strand.
CTCCAGCAGGCATTGGAGAACTGCGGCAGCACCTGCAAACACACTGCCTGAATTGGAAGAGGGCTGCCACACCTCAGAAAACTCCGATGATGGCACTATGTTTCTTGCACATGTGTGCAAGCAAACATAAAAATGGTAAAATAAAAAAAAAAACATAAAATCTGGGCTTCATAAACCGGGGGTCACACAGTCTGATCAGCCTCCAGACTGCCATTCCATGGAAGCTGAATTACCCTGCAAGGCCACAGGACAACCCAATCCCTCAGCCTCCCAACATGGAAGAACTAGCCTGCCCAGATGGCAGTCTACAGTGACCACGGCCAGAAAATATATCACTACTGAGAGTCCCAAAAAGTCCTGAAGAAAGTATAGCCACCTTCAAAGTGACCAGATTAAAGGCTACTAAAACGTTCGAAAAGCCAACAGGACTGTGCCAAGTCCAAAATCCACAATACCATTTGGAAAAGAAGCATGCTACTCTGGATCAGTGCTGCCACTGTTTGAAATTCGAAACTGTCCACCACACCATCTACTGGACAAAAAAAATGGTGCACACTGGGACGTGATATAAAGGTAATTGCCTTGGACACTGATGACTGGCTTCCCAATGTTTTTATGTCACATGAACGCTTCCCCAGCCATGGAGTCTGTTCTTCCCGGTGTCCTTTGGATAGCCACAATTTTAAAGACATGGTAGCATTATTTCATTTGACTTTTACAGCTTGTATTTATATACTGTATAATTACACAAGTATGTGGCAGATAATGGGAGAATGCTCTTCTTTAGTGTGCAAAAATGCATATGTAAACAATCAAAAAGTGTAAAAGTGTTTAAAAACTATCTCTGCTAAAGTGCACAGAAAACCGTAGTAATAGCAACAGCCGAGCTTATTTTTCCTGAAGTTGTTTCAGAATGTTACTATTTTTACAGGGGATCATAGTGAAGAGGAGACTATTACTTATTACTAGGCAAAAAATAATTAACACAGTACATTCCTAACAAAAGGGAAATCAAGTACATTATCCAGTCTAAGCAGAGATCCAGACTGAACCAAATCAGTTGTCTAGACCAAAGGGAAGAAAAAAGTAAAACGAACAGATTTTTAACAGATTCATTTAATCATTTAACAACAAAAACACAAGATTTCACTGACAACATGTATATATGTGCACTGTAAAGTATAAGTATTGGCAACCACATAGAACAATGATTCAAGCACAAAGCAGGATCACAAAAAGGGACTGAAATCCAAAATTCATTAAGGCCACCTAGCGATAATGAGCCCATCATGCGAATCTGCATCACTTGCTTTTTGCAGTAACAGAAGGAGCCTGTCATCACCCCCTTACCAAGTGGAATATGTTCAGTGGCATACAGATTTTAAACAACTGGTGCCAGCCCATCGGCACAGTGGTAGAACGGTTCAGGAGCGAACTCAGGTTGTTGAAGAGTTGGCAAGGGGGAGGAGCATTGAGCATCCATAGGACTGCCCTCCTCCTCCGGGGGGGGGAGGCTGCTTCATCTGGTGTATTACTGACCCCCTAGTGGCAGCTGGGGGTTAGGCACCCAGGGACAGCAATCTAGGGATGAGAGGAGTGGCGATTACCAACATCCTGCATGCAGGAGAGCGTACAGGCATGTCTAGGTAATATTGCACATCCATCCTCCCGGGGGAATGTAACAGGAGGAGAAAACATGGCTGGCTGGCATGACATGACTGTCCCCTTGCAGTCTCCACACCCAGGTCTCTGGTGCACCTCCCGACTGAGGATCTGTTTCATGGCCGAGGGGCGCCACTTCCACCATAGGGAGGAAGCCATGGAGAAGACAGGAGCTGAGCAGTATGTTCATACAGGGCTGGGGCTGGTGGTGGTCCCTGATGATAGGGCCAGCCTGAGGTGGCATAGGCAGTGCCAACTGCAAAAAAAAAATATTTTAAATAACTGGGGTTATTGTTTTGTACTTGGAGAAAATATTGACTCGGGGCATTTTCTAATGGGTCATTTATGGCCCTGACGTGCTCCTGAATATGAAACTTGAGATGGTAAATATACTTCATCCCATTCGATACTACGCAGAGTTGCAGCCAGCAATTGACATGATCAGACATTTCCAGATATTCTACATTGTGATATTTCTTGAGAGAATCCTTCTGGTGGCCTTACAGTGGTACTGCAAGCAGGCAAGCAATTTCTCTTGAGACGACACAGAAACTGACCATGACAATTGCTGCAAGCGTACACAACATAATGAGTATTACAGCTGATGCGTTTCCTGATGTGGATAGAGTCATCCCTATTTGGATGAAAGAGGGCATTGTCAATCTGTGCAAATTTACAAATGTTACAGTTGAAACATTTTAAAAAATATGTGTGATTTTGTGTTTCAACAAGAATCGGGGGTGCTGGCTCTGTGTCGCCGAGCGAAGGGGTTCGCTCAGCACGCTGGTGACCTGGGTTCACACACCAAGCCCGGATGCCAGAAGCAGAGACCGGCAGGGAGGGGATCCAGAGCATCTATTGGATGCTTCCCTCCCCGGGGGGGGGGTTCGGGCCTTGGCTCCTGGAGGCAGATTGGGAGACGAGCTCGGGGGACGTGGAGCCTCAACATGCCCTCCCACACATCCCTGCCTCAGGACACTGCTCCCACACAGGTCAGTTGGGTGGATAGGGTGGGCCAAGAAAGACAGAAAAAGTGCCCTCCGGCTGGCTGGATGATGGCCGCCGGTCCCCAGTTCCACGGTAGACCGGGATAGCCCTGAGCTGACCCCCACTGGTCCCAGGATACTAAGTTGTGCCTAAGGGCACTTCTCCCTCAGAGAAGGGGGGCCCACCCAACAAAGGGTTACATCAGGTTACTTGGAGGTTACCAGCGATGATGGGGCAGAAGATGGTGACTGGGGGGATGGAGGCAGATGGAGCCCTAGGCGGCCTGAAGGAGTGGCCAGGCAGAGTGCGGGGGAGGAGCATAAAGAAATAAGACAAAAAAAAAAAGAAAACAAGAATCGAGGATTCTAGTTTAGTGGCTATGCAACTATATACATCATTGAGATTTTTCTGCCTACTAATATCATCCTAGAAGCTCTACATACCAAAGGGGTTAGTCATGGATCAGTAGTAGTTAATATTTCCCAATGTCCCTGACAATCTTCTTAACCTCTTATGCCAAGTGATTAAACCTTGTCACCAGGGTGATAGGGGCCTTCCCCTTGGTCTTTCTGGTGTGTGTAAGCAATATGTGGAACTGTAGCCTAAGCTCTCCCAAGATGTACATTTAGCCCTTCTCTATGCTCTGTTTAAACCAGGGGCTGAATATTCCCTTTCCTGGAAAGTTTCCTTAAGGTCTTTTGCCTGAATTCAAAATATGCTTGTTCTAAGCAGTTGTGATAGGTGCTGAGGAACTCTTCCACAGGGAACAAAATGAGTAGGCTGCAAGGATGAGCACTGTCACCTCTTAATAAGCAGTTCCCTACAGTGGCTTTCCAATAAATGTCTGACTCGGCTCCCTTTTTTTTCCATTAACCCTGAGTTTGACATTTAGATAATCAATATTTTTTGAAGCAATCTGATGGTTAAAGGAGAGGATGAGGTCATTATTATTTAATCACTCCCCCTAACATTTCCTCCTCTCCTTCTGTGCCATTCCATACATCAATAATGTTGCCAGTGAAATTATACCATCAGAATGTTCCTCTGGAGAAAGGATCATGTTCTAGGTTGAACACCAGCCCTCTCTTGCAACAGCCCAGGAATATGTTGGCATCCACAGGAGTAACATTGGCCACCGTCGCTGTACCTCTGAACTATAGGTTGTACTGTGTGAGCTGTCAAATACAAAATGATAGTGTTTTAAATAAGCTCCAAAGCCTCCAGAAGGCAGTCAGATGGCATCGCATCAGCTCCAAATGTGTTCCTCATAAATCTTTAACTGCATGTAGGCCCAGATGGTGTGAAATCACACCATTCCAGGTCATGCAGTTTCTGAAGTAAAATCCTTTGTGTCTCAGAGATCAGTTGGCACTGTATATACTACTTCTTTTGGAAAATTATCAATATATCCCAACAATTTCTCAGCTACTAAATGTATCCCTGAGATAACGGCATGCTCAGTGGAGTTAATGAGGGATTTACATGTTTTAGAGAGTATACAGAAGGTTGGAATGATGGGATGTTTGGTGCATAAGTAATTGGCCTATTGCAATGTTATTTCCCCATATCAAAGAACCTGATTGATAAGGACATCTATTGTTGTTTTCAATTCCAAGATCAAGTTGTGGCTTAGTATTTTTATAAAAATCCTCATCACTTATTGCCTAATAATAATCTTTCTTTTAAAATCCTCACTTGATATTATCACATTATTTCTGCCCTAATCAGAAGTATTATTTCTATATCAGTCACCAAACTGAGTGCTTGTTGTTCAGCTGCAGGAAGGTTGTGATAATGGTCCCTCTCCTCATTTTAATAAGACAGATGATTGATGTCCCATTGGACTAACCTCTTATACATTTGGCCCAATGCATTATTCATGCCAGAAGGGCAAAAGTAGGATTTCAGTCAAAAAGGAGTGCTTAATCTTTGTTGAGATGATAACCTGTTCTGACATACCTTGCTTTAATGTACCCGTTTGCCCCATCTCATCACTGCTATTGTCTACGTTGTTTGCTTCCTGATGTTCCATCAACTCCCAAAATAAATCCATATTTCTATCAGGATCCAGGTCTGCCTAATAACAGTATTCACTGGCTTCCACTGATAGCCTAAATTATCCACTTTGTTGGGTTGTATCTATCACTCCTATTATATCTGCATCCAGGGGTGTAGCATAAGTATTATTAAATGTTAGAATTACCGTCCCAGTGCTGCTGAGGGTTGAGGCTCTGGACAGCACACCAGTGACCTGGGTTCAGCAAGGAAGGGAGAAGATGGAGCATCCAGAGGACTGCTTTCCTGTCCTAGGGAGGGGTGATCTCGCCGCACCACTGCTAGACTGCCACCATGAGGAGGCTGGCGGCAGGGCAGTGTTCACGACAAGTTTGGGTATGGCCAGTGGTACAGTGCGTGGTGTGTGCATGCCTCCACAAGCATGTGCACTGGTACTCATTGCACACCATCTGGTTGGGGAGAGAAAATGGGGAAACAAGCTAGCAAATGATGCCAGGGCTCATTTCCTGCTCACAGCGCCATCCTAGGACTCCCTGCAACTCTTGATATGTGCTCAGGAAGGGGGGACTGCCTTCCCCATCCTATCCCCACCACAGGGGGTAATCCATGGGGGAATACTGCAGGTGACTCCCAGGGGAGGTGAAAATCAGCAGGGGCGGGCTGAGGCACAACAGGGGCTGACTGGCTGTGGAAGAAAACCTTTGTGAAAAAAAAGTTATTATTTCTGTCTCCCCATGTTGTTAGTGTCTGCATTCCTTTATTTGTGTCTGTGACTCAGGTGATGAAGCACGAAAATATGCCTGAGATTCCAGTGCACGTAGTGACACCAAAGAAGCCACTAATAAGAGAAGATAGAGGAAACCACCATGCCAGTCCCCCCCTGCCATGGGACCAACAGGAGATAGGAATGTAAAACAACACTAATGCCATAGATGTGGGTAGTAACATGGGGCTCTGAAGTGCCCTGCCCAAGGGGAGACATGCAGAAAGTGTAAGGAAAAATAATCACCTTGCAGAAATGTGCAAAATGTCATGGAATGTCCATGCAGTGACAGTGAGTGAAGAGCCTCATACTATCTGTTTGTGGGGCTAGTGGATGCAGTCAGCACCGGCAGCAGGGTAAGAGGAGATGATGCCTAGTGTTCAGTCATTCACCTTTGTGTGGTGCTGGTGGACTTCAAATTAGAAACAGATGCCTAGCCTAATGGGATCCCATCCAGTATAATGGAAAGCCTACCTGGACCGAAGGGGCTGCAGAGCACACCTATGACTCTTGCAGCATACAGTGCATTTACTATAAAGCCCCTTGGAATGCTGTGATTAGACTGCTAAGTCAATGGGGTGGACAAGAAGATCCCATTTTACACAACTGAGATTACTGGAGTGCCACTGCTAGAAAAGACAACATGTGAGCAGCTTAATCTCCTGTGTCATGTAGAAGTAATCATCATGCAGTTCCCACTCAATAAAGAGACTGTACTTCAGAAATACAAGGATGTCTTTCAAGGGACTGTTCAGATCCCAGGTGGAAAACACATTCACCTTCAGCCAGCCATCCTGCCAGTAGTAGAAGGCTGTAGGAAGATTCAGTTCAGCCTATATGACAAGCTTAGGAACTCTTAGGACCACTCAGGGAAAGTCCTGATAGTGGAGGAGGTAGAAATACCAGCTGAGAGGGGGTGGAGCCAACAGCCCAGCGAGGAAGACATGTCTTGCTTGAGCTCCACATGAGCAGTGCCTTAAAAATGCTATAAACTGATCTTTTGTATCTGCTTTTGGGTGCACAGTGAAAAATCAGCAAATATCTGTGAAGGTGAAGCTCAGTGGAGTTTGAGGTCATGGAACATCCTAAAAATGAAGGGAAACAAGAGCAATAATCAAGGAGCAGGACCTTCGAAGCCACCGGTGACTCGATAGTCCACTGAGACAATGAGTGACAAGCCTTCTACATCATTAGACACTGCAGCACTCTATTCATTTTAACTCAAACACGCAGCATCTTGACAAAAAATGTGGCCCGCAAAATCAAAGGCTGATGCTCATCAGTGGATTCTATGGAAGGAACAGTCGAAGAGTCAAATAAGGTCCCCATGAAGGTGCTGGCTATGACCACAACCTTAATTAAAGAACAAAGTGCAGTCAAAAATTCACTCAGTTAAAAAATCTAGCCAGGGCAGTCAACATCAGACTTTTGTGTGTTCCTGAAGGAACGGAAAATAGCAATCTTATTACTTTTCTTAAATAGCAATCTTATTACTTTTCTTAAACAATGGCTGCAGGAGGGTGTGGGACTGGGACATGCAGTCTCTGTAAGAAAGGCCTATAGAATATCTTCAAGAGAAGTGGTGGCAGCTAGGAAAGGTTCTTACACTATACTTTCTTTGCTGACCTCCTCTGGGCACAGAGATATCAATCGCAGAGTGGTTACGGAACAAGGTTCGATTATTACTAGAGACACAAAGCTCTTTTTCTTCTTGAAGGGGTGGCATTGCAGTTATTTTTTATTTATTTATTTATTTATTAAATTCTCAGATTACAAATACCTTATGAAAGGCTATGAAAGGTTATGAAAGGCCGGCATGCTATACAGAATAGCCTTCCTTGCCAGAATACAATATGCCTACCAGGACAAACAGTATTCATTTACCGATCCAAGGGTGGCAGGGGGCTTTGCTTCTAAACTATCCAAGAGAAACGAAAATGAACCAAGTGATGAAAGACTTTCAGTGGAAGGGAGTGGCATGGGCTAACATGTGCTGAACTTTATTGCCTCTTTCGTAATAGTTACCACAGTACACATCATACCCAGTTAAACTTCCAGAATGAACAAAATGACTTGTGGGTTTAATTGAAAAGTGATACTATGCTTCTTGTTTCCTTTGGGAGAGGGAGTTGTATTTTTTTCCAGCAAAGTTGTGGGAGGGGTATATTAATTCCTTCACTTTTATACTGTCCTACATGCCTATGCAGTACATAGTTGTGTCTGGCTGTTACATTGTAATGTTCTGTCAAGAGTAATAGGATCAGTACATTTTCTCAAATTGCCAAAGGCAGGAAGCACTTTGGATAAATACAGTAACCTCCTCCCTTCAGCACATCACCACATCAGATGTGTGAGGCGATTGCTGTGATCATCACAGCTCTGCAGCAGCAGAAAGCCGCTATGGTCGAAGAGGCACGATCGTCATGCCCACTGGTTAGATTGCCTTGGGAGCTTGCATTAAAAATTTCTGCTTGCAACTTGTCTTACTTCAAACTGGCTGACTACACTTTGTTCTCCTGGTAAGAAGAGGACTAGGGCTTTGCTTGATTGTTATATATATACTGATTTCTTCGCTACTTACTTGTTTATAGTGGTAAGTTATGCTGTTTGTATCACCACAGTTGGAAAGTTTCTACTTTTATTGGACGGAGCTGGGCAGAGCACGCATTTACTGTCTTTTTACAATACTTATTAGTAATCTGTGGACTTTTTGTCAGTTAAAGACTTAAAGCTTGCATAGTTAAAATGAGTTACTTGATGCGATCTTAATGTCTGTGGAACCATGGCTGTATAAATGACTCCAAATATGAGCTGTTATCGTATTACTTGGAAATTCCCCCAGTGTGGTTAAATAGAGAGGCATGTTGCACTACCTAATAGACTGATGTGCTTACTATATCTGGAGCTATGCTGGCCCTTGTATGCATTATACTAAGCTTGTATATGTTTTTAAAACAATTCAATAAAAAACAAACTTAAAAAAAAGAAATACGAATAATTGGGCACGTAGCTTAGTTATTACTGGAAAGAAACATGAGGTGCTTCGGGTGTGTCTGGACCCATGTGGGCTAAGCACATTTCAACCCCAGGAGAAGTCCAGAGTAGGCTGGTGGTAAGGACTCCTTCTTAATTTTTGACAGACTTGATGGTTATTGCTAGGCAGGTGAAACTGGAAGAGTAGGCATCCCTACTACACATTTACAAAAGTGCAATGTGCACATATGTGGAACCCAAACAAAAAAAAAACAAGACAGAAAGAACTAAACAAACAAAAGAGAGAATGAAACAGGTGCCTCAGTTGGAATTTGAACCCAGACCACCCAAATACCATTCTGACTGTGCTACCAGCTATGTCATCAAGACAACAGGAAACCTAGGACTCCCAGAAGCACATCAGTCTTTCTCTAATGCACAACTGGTGCTGCACAGATAATTACATTTTCATTCACAAAGGTGCAATGCGCATGGGTGTTTTTTTTTTTGTATCTCTGCTTTGTGCATTCAAAAGGTCATGGGGGGGCACTACCAGTTCTAATGCATGCCATTTGGAATCAAGTTTGCTACTGAAATATTCCAGTGGGAAAATCAGGGGCTGTTGGGCTGTATCCCAAGGGTGTTTGTGATTGCTGATGACATCACAGTGGCAGTAGATGTGGCCGAGCATGATGCATTCCTGCTACAGGTGCTGGAAACAGCATGTATATCAAATGTCAAGTTTAATAAGACTTGCGCCAGCTCCATGGTGTAGAGTGATGAGTGGCCAGGGACTGCTCTGGCATGCTGGTGACCCAGGTTCATGCCTCAAGCTCAGGATGGCAGGAGTGGGGACTGGCAGGGAGGGCTTATAGAACATGGCTGGATGCTATCCTGGGGTGGGGAGGCACTAAAGTGCCACTTTCATAGTGACACCTAGGGGTGACCCTGTGGAGATGCCGCTGGCAGTATGAGGAACCTGACCATGCATAACCTAGCACCTGCCTTCCCAAGGGTGGTCACAGCAGGCCCTTGCAAACAGTCAGGAGGAGCAGGGTTGGCTTTAAATGAGGAAAAAGAGGCCTCTGTTGGCAGCAGAGTGAAGGCTGACTAATCACCATCCACGCTGATGGTGCTCCATAATGCCACCCCCTCAACCAGTGCCATCGCTCTGGAACAGACTTTCCACTCTGCTGACTAAGTTCCAGATGTGCTGAACGACAGAGGGGAGCCCATCTAGAGGGTATAAATTGCAGTGGTCCACAGGTTCAGGTTGACTGAGGATGGATTTCATCCAGAGCAAACAGGAGAATCCTTGTGGTGGGTAGCTGGTGTGAACCAGTACTGAGCAAGCATGGCCGAGAGGAAAGAAACAGATACTGTATAAACAAAAAGTTTAACAGTCAAAATCCTGCTCAGCATCCAGCAGGTGGCATATATGGTACATAATGGTCACGTCTGATGAGGCATAAGTTAGGGCAAGCAAGGATATTTACCTGTCTGAGGACTGCCAAGGACTATAGCGGTTACCTGGGATGGTGAGGTGCCTTACCCATTACATATCTAAAGAGTCTAACATTACTGCGCAACTCCAAGGAAAGGTGAACAGTGTATGTAGTGTGCAAAACAGGACTGGGCCATGGCCAAGCTTCAGCATGTTTTATGCAGTAGGTCAGTACTGCATTATTTGATCTGGTAGCAATAAAGACCCAGAATACGTGGCAGCCAGCATCATTTGTAAGTACCTGTCCCCCAACTCTAGTCCTATAAAGTCATTACTTCTGAAGGGGACCTCAACCATCATAATCGGCGGCATCTTATAAAACAGAGTGGATCTCCAGTTGTGAAGGCCTTTACCCAGAAACAGAGACGCCAGTGAATATCAGAAGTGAGCCAAGTGGTGCCGAAATATTTACATCTTTGTCCAGCTTGGGTTTCCAGTTGAAATGCCTGCAAGTGAGATGCCCGCTAAAAGACAGCAGGCATGAGCCCACGTGCTCAGAATGCCAGTAAGTGCATACCTAAGACAGATATCTCAGTGCTTTTTTTTTAATTCTCTCTTTATGCCCCCTTACTCTGTCGCCTGCATGCTAAATGTGCTGCTGCGTCAGTCCCCGTCCTGCATGTGTCCCACCCATGGTGCCCTTGACTGTACTGCTACCTGTGGTCACCCAGATGGCAGTACTACAGCAAGGACACCAACCCACCCTCTCTGGAGGAGGAGGAGAGAATCCTCTGTGATGCTCAGTCCTCCTTCCCCTGGCCAGCCCCCAATAACCTAGGTTCGTTCCTGAACCTGGGTTGCTGGCATCACGAGTGGTAGCACTACCGCTGTGCCAGTTGGCCAGCTCAGACATATCGGTGTTGAGACATACAGACCCCTGCTACAACAAAGACTTTGTCAAGAGATGAGCCTGTGGTAAAGACTGAACTGTACCTCAGGTCATCTGTTTGTAACCTCTGACCTGGTTCCAGTTTTGTTTGGTCAAGCAGAAGACCCTTCTCTTCCTCCCACCCTTCCCCTCTTCTCTTATACTCCTTCTCCTCTCCTGCCACTGCCTTAGCCTCTCTTAAGGCCCTTCTATCTGTTAACGCACACTAGGGTATAAGCCCAAATGACTGTGAACCCAAGCTTCTGTACCTTTCTGCACCAGCCAGAGTCTTCCCTATTTCTCTTCTCCTTAACCTCTCCTTCTCTTCCACCTCTGTCCCCGGTGCTGGGAAGTGAACTATAGTCATCCCCCTCTCAAAAGGGGGAGATCGTTTCTCTCCTGGAAACTTTCCTCCCATTTCTTTGCTCTCCACAATATCCATGCTCTAGGAACATCTTGTTCTTTCACAATTCACTCTATTCCTTAACCCCTATGCTTCATTTTTCACTCCCTTCTAGTCTGGTTTCAGGAAGTCCCATTCCACATCTACCTCTCTCCTCCAGCTCACTGACTCCATCCTGTCCAGTATAGATCAGGGCCAAATTATTTCCATTTCTATTGATGTAGCCAAGGCCATCGACACTGTGTCACACCCCCTTCTTCTGGACAAGTTTAAGGCAGCGGGGCTCTCTGCTACCTCAATCAGCTGGTTCTGCTCCTACCTACACGGTCAGTCTCAAGCTGTCTGTATTGGAGACATACTTTCCCCTTCACTCTCTGCCTGCTGAGGTGTCCCTCAAGAATTGTCCTGGGCCCCATACTCTGCTCCATATTTCCAAATGACCTCTCTTCTGCCTGTTCCTCTGTGTCTGTCAACATGTATGCAGATGACACTGTGCTGTTAGCTTCTGGCTCCTTTGCTGTTGACCTTCCTGTCCATCTCCAACAGGATTTTGACAATGTTCAGCATCGGTTCCATTCAAACCTTCTGCCCCTCAATGCCAAGAAAACTGTCTCCATGACCTCTGGCTCCTGGCAGGGGCTTGCCAGACTCTCAACCCTCCCCTCCTTTGACACCATTGATGGTACTGTACTTGCTAAAGTACCTTGTGGTACTTGCTTAAGTACCTAGCTGGACTGGCACCTCGACTTCTCAGCACACATTGATGCTATCCACTGCAAGCTTGACCCAAATTGGGTGCACTGTATAGAAACAAAGCCATTATCCCTCTACCCTGCCCACAGGCAGCTAGTCACGAAGATAGTCCTTCCTATCTTCAACTGTGGTGACATTTTCTACAGCACAGCTCCCAAGTCCATCCTTGCCCCTTGCCAAACTGGATCCCCTCTTCCACTCTTTCTGCTGCTTTGCTTTGGAGTGCCCCATCATACTCACCACTGTTCTCTCTTCTCCTCCATCTCCCTCCACTCTCTTAGTGCCAGACACCTTGTACACTGTGACACCTTCACTGTCAAATTCTAATTTGGCTTTCTCTCCCCCCCCCCCACCATGTCTATGTCCTCCTTTCTTCCCCTCCTTCCTCCTACCCCCTCTGGAACACTGTTTCCTTCTCCCTTGGAAAACTTCCATGGATCAAGCTGGCTTCTCGTATCATTTTCCTAAGCTCTGGTCCTCCTTCCCCATCTATCTGCTCAGCCTTGTCCTTCTCTTCCTTCAAATCCCTTCATCATGACTTTGTCACCCCCTCCTGCAACTCTTCCTGATCTCTGACCCTTGTATTCCTTCCTCCTGTGTTGCTGATGTCCCCCTTGTCCCCCCACCCCCTGGCTATGAGCAACCACTATCCCCCAGACTACTGCACCTAAATTAGTTAATCTTACTCTGCACTGGTTTTATTAGCTCCCACCCTAGCAGTCTAGGTGGGGGTGATCTGCTACTGTCTGGCATTGCTCCCTGTACTGTATAGCACTTGTACCTTAATTTGCATTGTATTTCATCTTTAATTTGTATAGCCCTGAATAGTCTGCCTATAAACTGTGACTGCCTGCTGGTATTTATTTTTAATTTGTTCTATTGTATGTATATTAATCTACTTTTTTTAAATTACTACTGCACCTTGCATTATGTATTTTCACTTGCATATCATGTATTGCATAATGCCCTTCCTGCATTCCCTCAGAACACATCTGGAAATGAGTTGCTACAAACTCTACATGCTTTTCATGGTGAAACTTTTGAAATAAATAAACCAGAAAAGAATGTGTTTATTCTTAGTCAGAACAACTACTAGTATCTTCCAGTCATTTCCAAAAATATTCTTATATGATGTTTTTTATCATGCTTGAAGCTACATTTTGAAAGCTGTAAGATCTGAACAGTTAATACAGTTCTCCTGTGTTGCTACATGCATAACATATTGATATACTATGTTAAACATGACAGGTCTTTAAAAATGCAGTGAACAATTTTATGTTTTTTATATCAATATAAAACATTTTATTTTTTGTATCATTTTATGGTCACTGTAGTGATACACAGTGCCCCCTCCCTATAATCAACACTTCTACAGTTAACCGTTGGTTATAACAACCAGTTATCAAGGATCCTAGCTGATTGCCCTGATTGCTGACAGCTGTCAGCACTGTTTAAAAGCTCCACATATAATGCTGAATTCCCTCATGGGAGAGAGGCTGTGGCAGTCAGTGGCAATGGCAGCCAAGCCATCTGGATACCATGTCCAAGCAAAAGTTGCCTTCCTGGACAGACCGAAGAATGGATCAGTTTGACTGCCCCCTGTGTAAAGTCTTGGAAAGCCTAATCAAAGGACATTATTTCCTCTACTTTAATTTCACTAGATGTGGAACAACATGGTTTTAAAAAGCGACGTAGCTGCTTAACAGATTTACTTTGTTTTTACAAGGATGTCAGTTTACAGCTTGAAAATCGATTTTCGTATGATGTAATTTATATTGATTTCAGTAAGGTGTTTGACCTCCTTCCCCATTGGGCATTATTGCAAAAACTTGTCTCCACAAATATGGCCCCAGCTATTGTTCAATGGATATCTAGCTGATTGACCAGCAGAACCCAACAAGTCTTGATTAACGGACAACTATCGAGATTGGGATATGTCATCAGTGGCATACCTCAAGGCTCAGTTTTAGGGCCTATCCTCTTTCAAATGTTTATATCTGACATTACAGTTAGTTGTAGATCTAATACCATCAAATATGCAGATGACATTAAAGTTGGTGGGTTATGTTCTATGCCTGAGCAGATTGCTACTATTCAAACTGATCTGGATTCCATCTCCAATTGGATTAATCATTGGGGTATGAAACTAAATCACAATAAATGTAAGGTCATTCATTTTGGGTTGGCTAATGCATTCCATCCATATAATTTGGATAACAAGGTGGCGAATAACACTTGCACAGAAAAAGACCTTGGGGTGTTAGTTACAGATGATTTCCGGATCTGATTCTCAGATTAATGCTGTAATATTAAAAAGCAAGTAGGGTCATCTGGTCCATTCTCAGAAATATTAAATCCAGAGATAAAAATATGTTGTTGCCACTTTATAGAGCATATGTTCGTCCGCATCTGGACTTTTCCTCCCCTTTATGGTGCCCTTTCAAGAAATATGACATTTTACGTCTTGAGAAAGTCCAAAGACATTACACTAAATGTATAAAGGGGTTACAACATGTCCCATATGACTCTAGACTAGTTACATTAAATTTGATGCCTCTCACAACGAGAGGGCTGAGAGGGGATCTCCTTCTTATGTTCGACATTATAAAAGATCCATATTTACTAACTAATCTTGGATTAATGTTTGGGAGATAATATCTTTAATCACAGAGGTCACCCACTTCAATTAAAACTCAAGAAATTTAACTTATTGCCAAGGAAATACTTTTACACATTACGAATTATAAAACCTTGGAATGCTTTACCCATGGAAATTATCTGTAGTAGTACTAGGCAATTATTTAAATCTCGCTTGGATAGGTTAACACAATCTGATTTTACTCTTAGTTACTATTAATTCAAGGAAGCATATATGGGCCTTACGGCTGTCTAGCTCCCTTTCCAACCTTAGTATGAACCTTAGTATGGATACCACCTAAAGTCTCCAGAGTAATAGGATATTCTAAATCAACCATTTCAACAAGAATGAGGCAGGGGCATTCTCTAGAGTGTTTGTGCTTGAGTATGCTGATTCCCATGGGCTGAGCCAAAAGAAATTAATGAAGAGGGGCAAGGCAGATGTTGTCCGTGCTTCACAACTTTGGTTCTCCCAACAGCAGGCAAATGGGTACCAGTTTCTGCATCTCTGGTTAGGGAAAAAGTTGAGCAGTATGCTAAGCAGATCCATGGTGAGACCTCATGCTTTAAATCATCTACAGAATGGCTCTGGTGAATCCAGCACTGCAACGGAATCACGAGGGGCTGTGTAACAGGTGAGCAGCACTCTTGTGACATCTCTGCGTTAGCTGAATTATTGGCAAAATTGAGAAAACATTATTGAAGTTGGTAGTTAAACACCAGAATAGATGTATCAATCAATCAGTCAATCAGTCTTTATTTAACCAGGTGGAACACCATTGAGCGAGCTCATTTGCAAGGTGGGCCTGCGTAGTACACATAAATGATTCAATAGAACAACAATAACACAAGTCAGCACAACAGAATAACACAGACAACCTGAAAAATGTGAAGGCAGAGGGTAATACAACAACTCTGAGTATAACAAACTAATTATATACAATACGTATACATGTAAATCAACAGTTCGTCAGATAAGCAATGTGATAATGTAGGAGTCAGCCTGCTAGAAAGAATGATAGAAATGTAAGGAGGCACAAAGAATAAAGGGAATGGAGGGATGAGGGTAGGAGGAAGGATGAGGGTTACAAGTATCACAGTAGTGGCAGCAGTACAATTAGTGACAGGGAAAACATTGACAGGGCTCAGAGAAGGATCTCGAGTAAAGTGATTTGAACTCCACAAGATTAATTGGGTTAACCAGTTTTAAAGTTTTTGGGATTTTATTCCATAGCGTATAACACCGATGAAAGGGGATCTTTATTTTGAATTATTTGCCTGATAGTGACCTTTGCAGCCAGAATTGAGAACAATAGGCCCGATTCCAAGACAGTTACGCCATGCGTAAATGCAGTACACCAGCCAAGATAGTGCAAATCACAAGTTACGCCAGTGAGTTATGATACGCGTAATTCCAAAAGAACACTTACACCACAAACCACAACTGCTATGACAAACGCAAGATATGATGCAGTTGCACAAAAGAATGCCTACGCCATTGCGTAACGTGGCCTATGACAGGCGGAATACCCCAGCAACACGGAACTGCTATTCCAGAACAGTTGGCGGAAAGAAATACGACAGAGGAAGGTAACGTAAGATAGAACAGGGAATAGTTGTCCTAAACAGTGCACAGACCAGAGAATCACCCCCCCCCCCAGCCAGAGTGCAGCACACCACACAACCAGTAGGCCCCAAATGTGGACCAAAGGGCAAAAAGTGGAACACTCAAGCAAATGTGCCCAGGACACCCAGGACAGAGTAAAATAGGCAGCAGCATGGCCAGACAGGTCAGTAGAAAGCGAACACCAGATGAGGTGCAGCATGAACCACAGCAAGCAGCAACAAGAGCCCAACACTGAATGTGGGACGAGGCATCGCCATGTTGAACAGAGAGTCAATGGGATGTGCAATGGGGAACAGTGACATGACATGTGGGCCAGTCTGGAGGTAAGCACTGCAGACAGCCGAGCAGTGCTACACACAGCACAGGTGGTAAGAGGGATAGAACAGGGATGGCAGAGGCCTGTGAGCACAGGCACCACTACTGTCCCCCCTCCCAGCAGCAGTATGGTGGCACCAGCAGCACTATGGTGGACACACTGTGGCACAATGCAGCACTGGCAATGGCACTGCACTCATGCCAATGCCACCAGGGGAGGTGACACTGCCCACCGGGTGTCATGTGACAGGAGTGGCTGCACTGGAGCAGGAACAGTGCCCAGGAATGCCGAACAGCAGCCGTGAGGTGGGACCACAATCATTGGACAGCAACACAGAGGACCACAGCCCACACGGGTGATGGGCATGTGGGCACATGAGGCAAAGGTCACACACAGGCCTCAGGAACAATGCTGGGATGATGGCGTCACCAGGCACAATGCCCCTGCCATGGCCACTGATACATGTGAACAGTGTAACCACAACAAGGACACAGCGCCAGGTGGCACACACCTGTAGATGTATGGTAGTGAGACACACCATTGCCTGTGCCACTGGTGCCACCCACAGGGACCACCGGTCCCCCGGGTAGAAGGGAGACCTACAGGCCCAAGGCCACCACACATCCATGACATGCATGGTGTGGCAGCATGTGGCATGGACCAGGCACATTGTGCTGCAGCACACAGAACACCATGCAGACACGGGCACCTGTGCGTGCCAATGGCTGTGAGCTGCACAGACACCAGGTGCATAGTCGGGATGCACAGAGGATGGCGCAGGACCACCACATGTGTGCCCCCATGTGCACAACGACACACACACATCCATGCACACCAGAAACAGATGTGCAGAGCCAGGTGTGTACAATAAAAATTTAATGGTCAGTATGAAACAGGAACAGGTAAAAATAGCATTAAACAGGTAATAACAGCATTAAACACAGGTAACAACACAACAGCAGAGGTCCCCCCCAACACACCCCACCCATATAGCCCACTCACACTAGGAAGCCCACCTGGTCACATCACCCTCCCATAGACAAGACCCCACCCCATATATACAGCCCCGCCTCCCAAAGCACAACACAGTCCGATGTTTTTGGCGCTAGCACCACCGTTGCACTTCCCGGAGGGCACCCAGGGAGCCATGCAGTCTGGCCACGTCCCCCCAGTATGGTGGATACCAGCTGGACCAGATGCTGGTTGTCCACAGATGGCTGACCAGGGGCTGGCATATCCCCCTAGCCAGGCTGACCCCCAGGTGCCCCATCACTGCCATCCTGCACACCCGACAGTGGCTGGTCCAGACCACCACCGCCTGCCTGATAGACAGGGTCATCCACGGACTGCACATCCATGTCCTCAGCCTGTTCGGGGGTCAGTGGTGATGCCATTCCCTGTGGCACCCCTGCTGCCCCCTCCACCAGTGGCACTGCAGCAGGCACTTCCACGGCCACAGCCCCCACAGCATCTTGCACCGTGATGTCTACAGTTGCCGGCTGTCCCTCAGGCTCCTACTGCTCACTGTCTGTGGGGTCCAGAACTTCCAGCACCTCTGCCTCCTCCTCCGATGCCAATGTAGGGATGGGCATCACCCTCTGCAGGTGGCACTGGGTGTGGCTGAGGTAGGCCTCCACGTCAGCTACCTTGGCCTCTGCCATGGCCCTCAGCAGGGCCCTCTGTTGGGACATCAGTCAGCTACGCACACCTGTAAGGATGCAAGGGCTGCGGTCAGTGCTGGTCTGGGACATGTGGCACACATATACACATGCAAGACACAGCCACTGCAGTAGCCACCCTGGGCCACCAGGGCATGGGCACAACACATAGCACACACTGCATGCACCCACCTGACCTCCAGCACAATGCCTCCTGTTGCAGTCCCCCGCTGTGCAGCTGGCCTCCATCATGATGACCCATCTGGCCCTGGTCGCTGCGTACTGCACCTGTGGGGAGGGGGAACACAGTTACATGGGTGCACTGCTGCAGGCCATGGCCTGTGTGGCAGTGCTGCACCACTGTGTGGAAAGCCATTGTTATACCCACCTGCACCCGCGTCCTGGCCCATCCTCATCTCTGCATCCCTCTGCCTTGATATGCCAATCAGCCTCTCCAGGAGCCCCGGGTCCTGCTGTGCCAGGTCCTGCCAACGGTGTTGTAACTGGCAGACGGTGCGGGGCACACCGCTGTTGACTCCCAGACTTGCTCCAGTGGCCCGCTATGCTCTCTCCCTCTCTGCTATGGTGTGCCTCCTGCACCCTGGCAGGAGTAGTGTCCTCCTCCACTGCTGGACCATGTAAATAAGCATGGTGGTCTCCATGGGCATGAAGTTCGGAGCAAGCCCACTCAGGGTCAGGCCCACGCTTCGAGGCATACTGGCTTCTGTGACCTGTCACTGGGGTGTAAAAAAATGTGTGGTACAGCTCTGCGAGGGAACAAGACACAGCACACATGTCAGTCACAGTAGTGAGGCATCCATGCCGTCACCCCCCCACTTGCCCATCGGGACATGTGGTGGCGAGCATGGCGCACAGGGCTGGGGCACAGTGACACTGGGTACAGCACTGCACCATGCGTACCGCACCCGGGGTGTGGCACAGCAGGGCAGTCCTGCACATGCACGTCCCTGCACGACACACCTGCCACCAAAGGTGTACATGCCGCCAGCACACACCGCATGTGGCATGGCAGGGCTGTGTGGTGCCATGCGCACACACTTCACTGCCCCACACTGCCACGCACCTGTCCCAGCCGTGTACTGCCATTCCCATGCACAGGCATGCCCAGGTGCATGGCTGTCCGCCACATGTCTGTGGCCTACACTGTGTCTGTGCGCAGTGGCCTAGTCCAGATACACGGAGCCAGCCTGGCATGTGGTGCCATACAGCATGGCACCCACTGCCCATCGGCCTCAAAGCACACCACAGCACAGCTGTGTACAATGTGGGTGGCAGCAAACATCACTACCCACCAACCTGCTGTATGTATGCACAGCTGCATGAACAGGGGTATACGGCACTGCACCTATACACCTGTGCCCAGGGTGCAGTCTCACGGCCCTCACATGCAGACATGTTACCCTGTGCAATGCACCTACCTTCCCTGTGCTCCCTGTGTGCACCCGTGGCTGGCATTGAAGACTACAGCGGCTCACCTGGATGGACATTTGACAATACAGCATTAGCAACCAGTACAAACATTGACCTCAGCACATATGGTGGTAGTGTACTGCCCATCTACCTTCTCCAGTAAAGTGTGGGAGTCTCCTAGACAAGAGGATTGGTAGAGATATATTAGGGACATTATGTTGTACAGGCAATTGCAAATGTGCAGGCTGTGCACCATCCAATATTCACCTTTTAGCCTGGGCGTGTCTCTGTCCTGGTGCAACAGAATGGAACACTTCATTAGCACATGTCTGCTGTACTGACTGTAGCATAAGGCCTGGGGGCCTGTGTCCCAGTACTCATCAGTTTGCAGGGTGTGTCCCACTTGGGCCTACTGTCCACAGTTGTTGTTGCCTGCTAGCACTGCAGCCTGATCCTCCACTTGTGCCCTGCATGTCTGGTCTCTGCCCTAGCTTCTGCTGACGTGCCTCTCCACACATGGCGCATGTACAGGCCACACGTGCTTCACAGGTTGCAACTGCACAGTTGTGGTCTGTGGCCGCATACCACAGATACACAACTACGGGTACACAGAGCGCCTTTGTACATTTGCAGCTCACGCCAGATGCCATGCTATATGCAGTCTACGTATGCTTCATAATACAGCATTGGCCGTGTGACATACGAGATGTCCTGTCACTGCAGTGGTAATGAGGGAGCCCACACCGCTCTTTAGTGCAGGAACATTTACTGGTGGATGGTGACATATTGCATAGGTGACACAGTGCAGTGCAATAGCGTAGACACAACAGGCCCTCACACATACCCACACCCAGTGACTGTGCAATGCACACACATGTGACTCACAGCAGTGTCCCCCCCACTACTCACACACACACACACGCACACACACACACACACACGGACATGCCCACACACACCCCTCACACACAGCATGCATCGGGATCCCGTGCCCACCCAGAGTGCCACACCACCCAGTGCCTGTCCCCTGTAGCAGCGGCGTACCACGGTGGCATGTCTGTCCAGCGCCTGCTGCTACCGTCCAATCTTCTTACGCTTTGCATCCTCAGTGGTGGCACTGAGTCCATCCTGCCCCCGCTGCATGTCCGCTGGGCCACCATTGTCACCGGATGCTACTGGCACTGCCGGCCTCTGGGGTCTTCTGCGCCTCCCTGTGCAGGTGGCGCATGCTGTGGCGCTGTCTCGAGTCCAATCCCCTTGGGCACACTGCCGTCCATGGCCTGCTTCTGTGCCACCACCTATGCTGCCTCCTGTCATGTGCCACTGATCCTGCACCCAGTGCCTTCTGCCCCAGACCCCTGGTGGCGGGCGTTGCTGCTGCCCTCTTCTTTGCTGCTCTGGCCACCCGTGCTGCCACTGGTGCATATCCAGTGGTCACTGGTGGCAGATGTTGCCCCGGTGCTGTGGGTGTCACTAGCACAGGGGGCTGCAGTGCCTGTGGTGTGGGCTCTGACAGTTGTGGCAGTGGTGGTGGGGCCACCTGCAGTGATGTATCCGGTGGTGATGGTGGCGGTGGTGGGTGCTGCTGCCCAAAGGGTGCCGGTGGTGGTGGTGGTGGGGCAGATGCTGCTGCTGGGTCTGCCGCCCCTGGTGGTGGCAGTGTAGTTTCCACAGCTGTTGGTGGTGCCTGTGTTGGTGCTGGGGACAGCTGCACCTCCTGTAATGCCTGTGTGGTGGTGTCACGCCCCGCAGGGCCTCGTGGGTGTAGGTCTGCATGCGTGGCCTGTAGCGGGGCCACCAGTGCATCTGCCTGCCTCGACTGCTGTGCCACTGACCCCTTGACAGCCACGGCCAGGCGGGTGATGGCACATGTCTGTGCCTGCGCACAGGTCTGTGTGGAGGCCATGGCCTCCACCAGCTGATCTATGGTCGACTCCATGGTACGCGCTATGGTCTAGAGCACCCCTATCAGTGTGCCCATCTGCTCCTCCACCGTTGCATGGTGGAAGTGCATGCTGAGCCTTATGCAGCCCAGCATCTCACCCTGTTCCACATGTGCAGTGACCAGGGTGTGGCAGAACCCTGCATAGTCTGCTAGTGTCTGTGGCCGGTCCTCCTTTGGGGATGGTGTTGTCTCATCCAGGACCTCTTCCAGCCTCCAGTATGATGCAGGGCTCATTTCAGGGGCGATCTCATCCCCCAGGCTCCAGCAGCTCAGGAAGTCACTGAGGTCCAGTCCTTCCTCCTCTTGCTGCTGTTCCTCCACCACCTCCTGCTCCCCCACCACTGGTCTCCTGCTGGGCCTGCTCTGTGCTGTTCTGTGCACTGTCCACTGGCCCTGTGTCCACTGCCGCTGCACCTGTGGGGTCATCAGTGCATCAGTGGTACCTCCCATGTCATGCCTATCATGCCTGCCACCATCTCAACCCCTGCATTGCTGTCCCACGCACTGGGGGTATCGCTGGCCATGGTCTTACCTGCCCCGGTGTCCTCTGGCTCTGCACCTGTGGGTGAATTACAGTGCATCACTGCTAACGCACCATGTCATGCCCACCGTGCATACCACCATTCCCACCCCTGCATTGCTGTCCACCACACGGCGGGCAGTGCTGTCCATCACCTTACCTGCCCCTGTGTCCGCTGCAGCTGCACCTGTGTGGGGGGGACAACAGTGCGTCAGTGCTGTCTATCCATGTGTTGGCTACACTGCATGCATTCCTCATGGCTGTGCCACATTCCAGGTTCCAGTCCCACATGTTCCCTCCCATCTGTTCACTGTTCCACGTTGCGTGGCTGTGTCCCACCTGCACTGTTCCAACTGTACTGCTACACACTGCCTGTGCTCCCAGCATATCACCCTCCCTCTTGACCATTGTTACATTCCTTCTTCATAGTCTCTATGCCATGCATCACACTTCCACTTACCTGTCCCTGCATCCATCCGGAATGTGTCAAGCTCTGAGTCCCCGTGGATGCTGTGCTGGCTCACAAATGCCAGCGCCCTCGCCTCATGGGTGCTTAGGGGTCTCACCTCCTGTGGCCCTCCTCCTGTGGCCACTGCCTGCCACTTATTGTATGCCTCCTTGGCCTTGGTGTGGCATTTGAGGTTGTTGTAGCACTTTTGCAAGTCGCGTACAGTGCGCATCGCATTTGCCACCGCATTCACCTTTACTGCCACTGCATCCCAGGCCG
The DNA here is from genome assembly GCA_016271365.2 of Neoceratodus forsteri. Classification (NCBI taxonomy): domain Eukaryota; kingdom Metazoa; phylum Chordata; order Ceratodontiformes; family Ceratodontidae; genus Neoceratodus; species Neoceratodus forsteri. The sequence continues at coordinate 351,078,048 of CM057456.1, forward strand.
CCTTCCTCTGCACACGCTGCTCCTGTTCTCCTCCCTTCCCCAACAGCAGGTCCGGTTGTGACTCCAGTTCTTCTAGGAGCATATCTGTCTCTTCAAAGGTGAAATTTCGCTTCCTCCTCTTACAACCGCTTGCCGCCTCTCCCCTGCTACCCGACATCTCATGACCCCTATGACATCTCTGTGGCTTGCACACCTTTTTATGGTTGTAGGGTTAAGACATGCATGCTGTTATGCCGCTTATTGTGAAAGGCCATGCATATGATATGCGCATGTAGTTACAACGGTCGATTTCAGCTTTCTGTCTTGTCTGGCTTTTCTCTTGGAATATGGTGCAGCACGCTTGTTGTAGGGTTTTTGGCATATCTTTATGCACTGCTGTACTTTGCACACTGCTCTCCCTGCTGTCTTGGAATCGGGCCCAATGTCAGCACATATTAGCTCACCTTCCTTTTTGCCATAAATGACAAGGAACTCAAAAAATCAAGCCCCAGTGTACCGAAAGGTTTAGCCCACATTGCTTTTATTACATAGGCAAATCCCCCCTTCCTGTTTCCTGTTTGAACAGTCACAATGCCTGGATGATTCATAGGATTCATAGGAAGATACTGAGCTAAATGGACTTTCGTCCTATATGCTCGCCATGGTTATCTAGTTACTATTCTAATACATATTCCTGTCCCACATTGATTTAAACTCGGCCATAGATCTACTTGCCACAATCTCCAAGGGGAGTGCATTCCATGCATGTACCACCCTTTGGTTAAACCACCATGTAGTTCTCACTTTATTACATTTAGATGCTGTTAATTGCATTGGGTGGGATCTAGTTTTATATGTACAACTATTAAATGTTAACCCTGTAACATCCCACAAATCATTGTTTTGCCAAGCTCTGTATACCAAGCACATGTCTCCTCGCTTTCTACGTTCCTCCAAGGAGTACAAATTCAAATCTCTCAGTCTGGTCCCATAGTCTCTACCCTGCATACCACAAACGACTCTTGTTGCCCTCCTTTGCACTCCCTCCAACAGGGAAATATCCTGTTTTTTAAATGGTGACCACACCTGCGCTCCATACTCCATAATCGGTCTCACAAGGGATACATACAAGGGCAGAACGACCCCCCTACTTCTAGATGATATATGTCTCAATATGCAATTCAGGATACTGTTTCTTTCTGGGCTATATTTTGGCAGTGAGATGAAATGTCATATTATCAAAAACTATTATACCCAAATCCCTTTCCTCATATGTTATTTTGAGTGGAACAGTTCCCATTTTGTAGGGTAATTTAGGGTTTCTAATTCCCAAATGCATAATAAAGCATTTATCTAGGTTTAGTGCCAATTTATATTTTTTAGACCATGTGGCTATATCATCTATTACATCTTGTAGTTTAGAAGTATTTAATTCAGTATTTACTTCGGCTCTAACCCTACAATCATCTGCAAACTTTTGCATCCAAACAGATTCCTGCTTTATTTGGAGTGCTGATACATATAAATTAAAGAGACAGGGACCCAAGACCGAGCCCTGAGGCACCCCACTAGTCACCCCCAAACTATCGGACAATTCCCCTCTAATGCTCACACGCTGACTTCGGTCAAGTAACCAGTTTTGAACCCAGTCTACTATATAAGGATTTATGTTCAGTTTACTCATTTGTTGTATTAGTTCCTGGTGGGGTAGTCTGTCAAACGCCTTAGAGTAATCAAGGAATAGCACATCAACGGGATACCCTTATCCAGTCTATCAATAACTAGATTATAAAAGCCAACATATTTGTCTGTACACCTTCCCTTTACAAAGCCGTGTTGGAGATTATCTGTAAGATGATTTATATCTAGATGTTCTTGTATTTTATCCTTGAGCACCCTTCCAGAATCTTAGATGGTATAGCAGTAAGACTTATAGGTCTATAATTAGCTGGATCCATCTTATCTCCTTCTTATATATTGGAACCACTACTGCTGATCTCCAACACTCTAATACCTCGCCAGTATTCAGAGACTGCTGAAAAATATATGTCAAAGGGGGCGCTATAGACTCGCCTAACTCCCTAAGTACTCCAGGATGAAGGCCATCAGGACCGGGGGATTTATTAGGATTCAATTTAGCCAATCGTTCTTTAATGTCTGTATAGGTTATTATTATACTTTCATTTGGGTCAGAAGTAGAACTTTTAATATGGTATGTAGATTTATCTTTTGAAAAGACAGTTGAAAAATAATAATTTGCTATGTCTGCCATTTCTTTATTGTCAGATGTACTATCACCATTAAATTTACAAAGTGGACCTATAGTACTTGAATTTCCTTTAATATTCCTAATGTATGCATAGAAGGCTTTGGGGTTTCCCTCCACTCTACTAACCAATTTTGATTCATAATCAATTTTGGCCCACTTGATATTTTTTTTTATTTGATTTACAAGTTGTCTATATTGGTTTCTAGTTTTAAGGGATCTATTTAATTTCCACTGTTTAAACAGTTTATGTTTCTTATTAATCAATAGTCTTATTTTACAAGTCCACCACTGTTTTTTATTTTTACTACCAGTGTATTTTTGTTTTATAGGGATATTTTCAAGTTCTTGCTGTTTTATTTTTGAATAAAATATATCTCAAATGTCATTTAATGGTCTTTCTCCAAACTCATTTCTCCATTTCCAATTGGAAAAATTCTTATTCATTCTAACAAAGTTTGCCTTCGAGAAATCATAATTTATGGTCTTTCCCTTATGAATTTCTACTGGTTCCACCAATTTAAATTCCACCGTAAAGTGGTCACTCATTCCTAAAGCATCAGAAATCTCATACTCACACAGGGTATCACCCATATTGGACAAAACTACATCCAAAATGTGATCTCCCCTAGTCGGCTCTTCCACGTACTGAACTAGGCCTATTTGATCACACACAATTTGATGGTAGAAATATTTGGAAAGTGGTTCACTGAGGAGGTCCTCCCTTCTGTGTGTGCTCAGCTCAGCTGCTAAAGCTGCAGCCCTCTACCAGCTGAAGAGTTATCACACTCTGTGTAGCATATTTCCTCTTTTTGTGCACCTTAATTGGGTGGGTGCTATATAGAGTGTGTGGAATTTGAGAGGGAGGTAGTGACCCACAGTATGGTGGCTCTCAGAGGGGCACTGCTGTAGGGTGGGAGTGCTCAAGGTGACTTGCAACTGCCTAACACCTTCTTTCCTTCCAGTTTCCAGGCCTGGGTTCTTAAATAAAAGCACTGTTAATTTGTTGAATTTTACTTCTGTGTGTGCACCCAGTTTGTATAACCTGATTTGAAGTGTTTATTGGTGAAGGTAACAACTGTCTTATTGGTCCCCAGGGGATGGTCCAGTCCAGTGTAAAGAGGTGGGTAGGTATTGCATCCCAGGGGGTGGCACTGCACACATCTGGCCCACTTCTTCTCTCTCTGGGTGGAGGCACTGCGCTATTTCTTTTTTTTTTTTCCTTTTTTTTTAATCAAGCTATTTTTTCTGTGACCCATGATTCTGGCAGGGCCATCAACCCTGACTCCAACTCCACCAACAATTGCCTCCCCCAGGACCTAACTGTACCCTTGCTGATTTCCCCTGTAGCGGGGCCAGGAGAAGGAGGTTCATCCTCCTTACCCCTAGTGCACAATCCAACTGGTGGGTCCTGGGCGGCAGTGCGGATCAGGAGGCGGGCCAGTCTTCATACACAGAAACAGAGAATTTACCAGCAGATAAGGACTGCTTGGCCCACCTAGTCTGCCCATTTTTCCCGGCCTACAGTATCACCGCAGATCTTGCTTGATATCTGGTCCATTTTCCCTCCCCCCTTCCTTCCCCTATAGGATTCCCTTATGCTTATCCCATGCATTCTTGAACCCCGCCACTGTTTTCACCCCAAACACCTCCATGGGAAAGCTGTCCCAGGAATCACACTCTTTATGTGAAAAGTGCTTCCTCATATCTCTCCTGAATCTACCTCCCTCCAGCTTCATCATAGCATTTCCCCTTGTTCTTGAGCACCTTTTTTCTGAAAAAAACTTCCTTCCTGTACCTTGTTTACCCCCCTGAGGTATCTAAAGGTCTCTATCATATAACCCTCTCCATCTTCTCTTCCAGAATGTACATATTTTATTTGTAATATACCAACATTACAAAGCAATTGACTGGTGCACTTTTGGTGAATCTAAGGTGGCATTAGGTGGCTTTGTTTGAATTTTAATTATTTTTTGTCACTCGTTTCACTCGTGACCTCCTAGCTCTACTTCCGGGGCATTTCAGCTTTATTAGCAAGCCCTGATGTGAGCGGGGTGCGCCTTGTGTGCGGAGACGCAAGCAGAGACACGCACATCTGCGTGTGTCTGCTGTGTCCGCTGTGGACACTGGGAACCAGGTAGTCATTAGATCCTGTGTCTTAGCCTGGCATACATCATAACTGGATAGTTACAAGTGTTACTGTTCTGCCGCCTGTTAATACTCTGCAATGGCCCAGGCAAAGGGGAAACGGGGTAAGAGCAACAAGAAAAAAATGTGCTCTCAGTGTAACATGTACACAGAAGATACAGTTAATCAGGCGTTTGTGTGTGATAAGTGTACTCAAATTACTGCATTACAAGAGGAAATCTGTCAGCTATATAAGAGACTAGAGATTCAGAAAGAAATTACACTACTTGAAAATTTCATTGATGAAGCAGTAAAAGAAACTAGTATAAATCACATTGATTATACCAATAAAGATGAATCCAAGGTGTTGGTTTCTCCCCTGACTTCAGTACATACAACCAGTATATCCACCCCACTCCTTCTTCCCAGACAGGACTCTCAGCCCATTACTCTTTCTAACAAATTTGAAAGTTTTGCAATTGACACTGATGTTTTGGTTGAAAACTCCACCTCAGTGACCACTATGCCACCTAATAACTCTTGCTCACTTCCATTTGCCCCCACAGATCCTTACCCAGTTGAAAATACAACACATCAAACAAGGGATATTGTGGTAATAGGAGATTCAATATTAAGGAGGGGTTGATACTGCAGTGTGTGTAGGGCGTAAGGAATATGCAACAGTGAATATGCTCCCCGGGGCACGGACAAGGGACATCATTGACCTTCTAGAAAGGTTACTTGAGAATACTACCAAGCCCTTAGTTATCTTACATGTTGGAATAAATTACCTGTTCTCATGTAATTTGATGGACATCCAAGCTGACTATAAAAATATAGTCAATCAGATTAGAAACAAGGAAGGTGAAATTATATTGTCTGGGATTTTGCCCACCACTGGGAAATACTTGTATAAAAATCATATTATCCATAAAGTAAACAACTGGCTTAGACAATATTTCATTCAATAATCCAGCTTGTTTTAAAGGGGATGGTATACACCTAAATCATTTTGGGACTAAGATTCTGGGCTGAAAAATAAACAAAGTTATTAATTTCCATTTAAACTGGATCATGGGGAGAGGGCCCCTAGGGACTTTAAAAATTCATATAAAGTGACCAATGCACCCAACTTTAATAACCCAGGTTGGAGAGGTGTATTAATTAATGCTAGAAGTCTGACCAACAAATTTAAAAATCTGATAGTAACTAATAACATCCAAATCGCCCTAGTTACAGAAACTTGGTGGGATGGAAATGATCCAAGGGACAAAACCATCCAGGGATATAATGTCTATTAAAAAAGTAGGGTCCATAGGAAGGGTGGAGGTGTGGCCATCTATCTTCAAGACACTATTGCATGTGAGGAAGTCCCGGGAGACAGTCTCAACCTGGAAACTATTTGGGTTAAATTGTCCTCCCAGTCTGGTCCCCCTTATATTTTAGGTTTGATTTACAGACCCCTTCCATGTCCCCAGAAAATGACATTACATTATTGAATTATATTGAGAATCTTGATCCCCCCAATAACCTTATGATTTTTGGAGACTTTAACTTACCTAACATTAATTGGACAATGGCAACTGCAGCTAGTAAAACTGATAGCCTTTATTTAGACACATTTAACGAACTTGGACTGGAACAAAAAGTCCAGCATGCTACCAGTAATGATAAAATACTGGATATCATTTTAACTAACACTGAACTCTGTATTTCCAATATAAAAATCAATGCACCTTTGGGAAACAGTGATCACAATACTGTTCATTTTCAGGTTACTGGGAATATAAAACAAATTGCTACTGGTGTCACCGAAACTCTAAATTTTCATAGAGCAAACTTTGATAATATAAAAAACTAGCCTTACCCACTGGGATTGGCATAAAGTGTTTATTAATTGTTCAGTAGAATCTAAATGGGGGGTTATAATTAATAAACTAAACAATCTGATTAATGACAATATTCCCAAAATAAAAAAAATATGGTAACAGTCATAAATATATTTCTCCATGGATGAACCCTACAATCAAACGTCTGATCAATAAAAAAAATAAATTGTTTTAGCAAATCAAAAAGGGGTTAACCCACCTTCTCCCTAAGTATAGATCACTGGTTAAAAATATTAAAACCAAGATTTAGTCAGCAAAATCCCAGTATGAAATTCAAATGGCTACCAGAGTTAAAGATAAAAAGAAAGTTCTTTTTGCTTGTGTTAATAAATCTAGGGGTAAAGTAAACACTGTAGGGCCTTTTTCAACTAATGCTGGCACGATAGCGAGTGATCAGGAGGCTGCTGACATCCAGAATCAGTATTTCTCTACTGTCTTCAATAAGATCAGTAGTGGATTAGTAAATACAGCTGTGACATCATCTCCTGGGCAGTTTATCATTAAACCTAACGAAGTCCTTGACAGGTTAAGTAAGTTAGATACAAATAAATTACCAGGCCCCAATGTGATTCACCCTAGGGTGTTGAAAGAGCTCACTGAATATATTTATCTTCCTCTTACAAATATTCTCCAACATTCACTTGATACTGGGGAGGTTCCATATGACTGGAGAGTAGCGGCAGTGGTACCTATTCACAAAAAAGGTTCTAAAACACACGTTGAGAACTATAGACCCATCAGCCTGACCTTGTTAATGGGCAAGGTCTTGGAAAATATTATTAAAGACCTTATTCTTGATTCTATCCATCAAACTAGGTTATCTGACCCTCTCCAACATGGGTTCACTAAAACCAGATCCTGTCAAACAAATCTTTTAACCTTCTATGAAAAAAGTTACTAGAGAAATTGACATGGGTAATTCTGTGGACCTTGTGTTCCTGGACTTTGCTAAGGCATTCGATAAATTGCCACATCATGAGTTTATTAATACCCTGAGAGCCTTTAAATTAAAAACTAAAATTGTCAACTGGATTGCTAACTGGTTGGAGGGAAGAAAGCAGAGAGTCATTATAAATGGAGAATATTCTAACTGGGCTCTTGTCACTAGTGGGGTTCCCCAGGGGTCTGTTTTGGGCCCCTGTCTCTTCAACATTTATGTTGCTACTCTCACCATCAGTAACCCCAACACATGGCTATTAAAATTCGCAGATGATTATCGATTGGGAACTGTGGTAAACAATACAGCAAGTAGTACTGCTCTTCTACTAGCTCTGGACATCATATTAACTTGGTCTAGTGTAAATAAATTAGCCTTAAACCCCACGAAGTGCCAAATTATGCATCTGGGAATACACAACAAACATCATGGGTGGGATATTCAGAAATGCGCCTGGCAGGGGCGCAAACCAGGTGCAGCGCAACTGGGATGCGCCAGGGTGTGGACTGGGTGATATTCAATGGAGCTGCGCCATGTCTCAGCACTGTTGAATATTGCAACATGGCTTCCTACATTGCACATGGTGCAGTGGCTCTGCACCAGCGCAAGTGGAAGGAGTGGAGTAGGGGGATGCGCCAGCGCAAGTGCGGTTGCGCTAGGTGAGAGGAACCGTGATATTCAGCGGTGGATATGCAAATGGGGCCATAATGCATGCAAGGCTCAACTGGGGCCATTAGCATGCCATTATGGCCTCATTTGCATGCAGGTGTGACGATCCCCTGCGACTTGCACCTGGCGCCCTGCCAGGTTGCAGCTGTCGAGGACCGACACCCCCTGCACATCACGGCACAGTGCCCCAATGCCCGATCGCGGCCATAAGTATGTTCTAAATCACGTCCAATATCCCTGGTCATCCAGTGGACCATTTCCAGCCTGATCGCGGGCATCAGTATGAGTAAAAGCATTATAACTTATCCCTGGTGGTCCAGTGGCCTCTTCACACCGCCCACTGAGCCTTTCGTTCCCTGGTCAGCGGTGGGCGGCAGCTCCCACCGGGCAGCTGCCCAGCCACTTCACCGGATTGATCATGATAGCATGAAGTTGCATATTGGGTCCACAGCATGGGCCACGGGCGCAGACCATACCCTGCATTACACAGTTCTAGATATGTGAATGGCTCCATTCACTATCGGGACTGTGTAGATGAGAGCCGAAATTGGCATGCCCATTGGCCCACACTGTGGACCAATGGGCATGCGAAACATACTGTACACAGTCAGTCCGCTGGCGGCCGGGTGCTCCCACGGGTGGGAGTGCTGCCCACTGCCGACCGGGGAGCAGGGTGGTGGGGCTTAGTATGGTGGGGAGAGGGGCACCGCTGGACCACCAGGGATATTTTATAATGTTTACCATACTAATGTGCTCGCAATCGGGCTGGAAGCGGTCCACTGGACCACCAGGGATATTGGATGTGATTTAAAATATACTAATCCCCGCGATCGGGTGTGGGGGGGTGCAACACCGATGAACCCTGGCCCCGGAGCTCGGGTGGCCACCCACAGCTGGGGGCTGCTGTGTTGCACCCTGCAATACGGCAGCTCACCTGTGGGTGGCAGCCCTTGCTCCTCTATCCTTTTGGCTCAACTTTGAGCACTATTGTGCGGTGCAAGTAGGGGTTGCACCAGCATATGCGCCGCACATCCCAGGCTGAATATGAGGGATGTGCGGAATATGCATGTGCACGCCCGCACTTGCGCTGCATACATTATGGTGCGCCGCGTATCAGGATCTGCACGGGCAACATCCCTTTTGAATATCGCATCAAGCAAGATTAGGGTTGTGCATGGCGGAACACTGTTGAGCCATGCGCAACCCCTTTGAATATCCTACCCCATGTGTATAAACTAGGGAACGTGGCTCTTCTTGAAACCAAGCAAGAAAAGGATCTTGGAATAATTGTTAAGCCTGACCTGAATTTCAGAAACCACTGTAAGATCCAAATAAATAAAGCTAATCAAAACCTCAATTGTATATTTAGGCACATATCTAGTCGTAAGAAAAAAGTACTACTTTCCTTGTATATTGCCTTGGTGAGGCCACATCTTGAATACTGTGCTCAGGTGTGGTCCCCATAGTGCAAGGAAGCTATTTTAAAAATTGAGAGAGTACAACGCAGACTCACCAGCGCCATTATAGGGATGGCAAACAAGCCACATGAATCCAGGTTGAAACTGCTTAACTTGTATACGCTTCAGTATAGAAGACTGAGGGGGAGACATGTGTCTACTATTTAGAGCATTAACTGACCCCATCCTTAGTAATGAACTAGGAATCACTCTTAATGATAATAGAGTAAGTAACAGAAGACACTCTAAGCAAATATACTTGTCAAAATGGAATACTCGGTGAAGAAGGTATTGGTTTAGCCACAGGGTCATTTCTACATGGAATCACCTCCCAGTCGAGGTAGTAGATAGCCCAAATATGTACTCTTTCAAAATAAACTTAGACTCAGCAATCGGAGACAATGTAAAATTCAGTATTTATTGACATTTTTGGCAAGCACCACGGACGCATTGTCCATATTAGTTTGAAGTACCTATGATGATACCTGTGATGATGATATTGAGATCCTTTATTCTCTCCTAGTAGGGCTTCTGATGTGGACCCTGCACCATTTTAGTTGCCCTCCACTGGACAACCTCCACTCTGTCTATGTCCTTCTGGAAATGTGGTCTCCAGTACTGGACACAGTACTCTAGGTGGGGTCTTACCAGTGATCTATGCAGAAGACAGAGGCAACACCACCTCCATTTTTCTGCTGGTGATACCCCTACCTTTGCACCCCAACATCCCACTAACCCTCCCTACTGCCTTGTCCCACTGCCTGGTCATCTTTAGGTCAGCTGATACGATCACCCCCTGGTCTCTTTCCTGCTTGCTGATCATCCCTTCCACCCCACCCTAATCCCAATACGTCAGAGCCAGGATCTTTTTCCGTGTTCTGGTTGCCCCTGTGTCCAGTGGCATGCAAATGATGCAGGCATGCATGTGGAGGCACACATGGGACATGCGTTGGATGCCAGGCATTCCCTTCTAAGATGGCCTATTGTTCTGCCAACAGGCCTCCACCTGGTGGCAGTATAGAAGAGGCGCATCAGGTCCCCCTTCCCTGGGAAAGGAAAGCAATTCTCTGGATGCTCCATTCTTTCGCACCCACGCCTACCCCTGGTGGCCCGAGCTCACTCCTGAACACAGGTCACCGGCATGATGGGAGGCAAGATGTCCAGCACTTCAGCCCTACATGCCACTGGGCTGGTGTACTATTTCTTAAAGGGACACAGTCAACCCCTGTAGGCCTCAAAGTGTCCCTAGTTTTAAAAGGTATCAACCCTTTCAGTGTCTGGTTTAAAAAACATATTTTATGATTGTTCACATTCTGTAGAGACTGCTGATGTAACTGGTTGTGTAATTCTGGTTCCATTTTTCTTTTTAAAAAGTGAAAACCATACTGCTCACCATACTGGTGTTACCACACAAAAACATGTTTGTTGACATTCCTTGATCAACTTCCACTGCATCTTTCCTGGACTTAGAACACCCCAAACACAATCTAGCTACTCATTATTCAGTGGGAGTTTAGGAGGCTATTACATCTTGAGTGGCTGCACTGTTTTAGTGTGTTTCTAAAGTTCAGGAAGTATTCAGTAAGAACAGACCCAGGATTTGAAACAAAAAGTGGTTGTTTATAACTGTACATTAGCATGCTTTTCAGTTCTATTAAGCAAGGAGGCAGATGAAACAGCCATCAACATCAATTAATTTTACAGAAGGTAAGCAATCATAAAATGTGGGGTTTTACCTAGAAATAATATGATGCAAAACAGGTTGACAGTATCCCTTTAAAGAAAGAAACAAACAAGAAGGAACAAATCCAACCCCCTCAAGCAGGTGGGCCCTGTACAGTCAGTCACCAGGTAGGGTGTGTGAATACAGACCCGGCAGGCCGGCAACCTGGGGGTCCGAGTAGAATACCATATTCCCAAGGGCTCATGTCCGACCCCTAAACTGTGACTGGTTAAGTACCTCTGATTATTAGACAAATACAAAGAGCCCCTGTGAAGCACTCCTGAAACCTTCCACACCACCTTTTGTATTTCCTGCATCACAGTGGCAGTGTTTCAAACCACAATTATAATCTATGATTCTGGGCAAGCTTTCAGATCTTCTAGAAGAACATTTTACTTCATAACTTTTCAGACTACAACCAGAGGATACTGTAGCAGGCTTAAAGCAACTCTTTGCTATCTCATACAGGGGAGGTCAAGTAACTGTACCCTCACACTGCTGCCAAGTATTTTGAAGCAAGATTACTGCAGCATTCCTGTTACTGCTGTTTAAACCACAGTTATGGAATCACTTAAACCTAAACATTTGGAAGCATCCCATGGTCCTTTGTACTTAGCAATAGGTGGCAGTGTGATTTCCACGAGCAAGGGAGGGACATTGTACCACACTGACTGTAGAGCTGCGCATACCAGTTTTTGTGTAAATTGATTTGGGGGAAACAATGCTACTGCGTAAAAAAGATGATAGAAATAGCCAATAAAAACAAACTGCAGCAACGTACACATACTCCTGACACTGGCCTGCCCATTGGTACAATAGCAGTGTGGTGTGTTGACACCTGATAGAGTAGGGATCTTCTCCTCCATGGAGCCACATATATGACTAAGCCAGCGGCATCAGGACCTCACAAGAGATTTTTTTCGGAGCTGAGGTCATCCATGTAACTGAACATCCCCACATACAATATTGCATGCCTCTGTGCCGCCTATATAACTTGTCTGGCCTCATTATTATTATTTTTTTTTGTTTATATACATTTTTACTTTTTCATGTTTTTCTCCCTCCCCGGGGCCATGACGTACACATGTGTGCATGCACGGAGGCGATGCCAGGATCCGTGGCCCCTTCCCCAGACTCGCCACTGCTTCTGCCACCTACATACCCACTGGATCTCCACCCGATGAGAGCGGACTATGGAGGAGCAGGCATCCACCCCTACAGGGAGAGCCGAGGCTCAATCCCGCCCAATGCACCCGAAGCCTCGCCTCCGTGACCTGAGGTTGTTCTGGAACCCAGGTCACCAGCTTGGTGTGAGGTAAGATGCCAGTGCCTCAGTCCTCCAGTGCCACTGGGCCGGCTCTGGCCTTATTCTTTTGAGTTCTTTTTATCCCTTGTCGAGTGCATGTTGGAGCAGTGGAGACCATTTTTTTGTCATCATTACTACACTGAAGATTTTTTTTTCCTTGTCAACTCTATTTGCTGTTTCTTGTTTTTCTACCCACATGGGGACACTGTCCTGTATGACTGCTGTCAACATTTTATCTCACATCTCTGTATGCTGTTGAGTCTGCCATCCCTGAAGAATCAGCCCCTTTTTTTGCAAATATTAATGCAGTAACAATATCTCCCACAGTGACAGCCAAGACTGCTGTGTTAATGACCTCTGTAAAGGCCATGACATTCACACTGCTCCATTTGCTAAGGGTTTAACCAGGTTGCCCAGAGACACATGTGGGAATTACAAACATACAAAATTTGCCAGCAGATGGAGGCCTAGAGGTCTATCAAGTCTGCTTGAGTGTGCAGCTAGCACCCCTTATTCTGCAGCCACTCTTCCCTCCCACCCTTCCCCTCTATTGACCTTCCCCCTTGCCATGTTCCAGACCCTTTTGAAGCAGTCCATGTTCTACTGGCTACAACTTCTGCCGGTAACGTATTCCACCCAGCTACCATCCTCTCTGTTATAAAGTGTTTCCTCATCTCCCTCCTGAACCTTCCTCCCTCCAGCCTCATATCATGACCCTGGGTGTCCCTCCCCTCCCTTACTTTGAACTGCCCCTCTGTACCTGTCTTGTTTATTCCTTTCACGTACTTAAAGGTTTCAATCATGTCCCCCCATCCCTCCTCTCCTCTAGCGAGTACATGTTCAGCTTCATGAGCCTCCTCTTATATGGCAAGTCTCCCAGCCCCTTGATCATCTTTGTCACCCTGCGCTGCACCCCCTCCAGTAACTTAATGTTCCTCTTCAGATATGGGCACCAGTACTGCATGCAGTACTCCAGATGCAGTCTAACTAATAACCTATACAGTGGCAGAATCACCTCCCCCCTCCTTGAAGAGATACCCCTTGCAATGCAACCCAGCATTTTGTTGGCCTTTGCATCTGCCTTCCTACATTGTGCAGAGTTGTTCATTGACCCTTTAATGAGCACCCCAGGTCCTTCTCCTCTGTCTTGGCTAGCTGTACTCCCCCTAGCTGGTAACTCCTCCTTGGGTTTTTCTCCCCAAAATGCAGCACCTTGCACCTTTTGGCATTAAACCCCAGTTGCCAGGTGTCTGACCAGGTTTCCAGCTTTTCCAGATCATTGTGCAACCCCTGCCATCCCCCCTAGGTCATCCACTACTACTCCCATCTTGGTGTCATCAGCAAACAGACTGATCTTGCCCTTGATGTCCAATGATATGTCTGCAATGAAGATCCCAAACAACACTGGTCCCAACACCGAGCCCTGTGGAACATCGCTCGTCACTACCCTTGTTAATAAAGAGCCCCAGCCACCACAACCCTCTGTTGCCTTCCCTGAAGCCAGTTCCCTACCCATCTCACCAGCTTTACACCTGCCCCATGCCTTCTAACTTACTTCCCAGCCTCCCACATGGCACCGAGTCGAATGCCTTACTGAAGTCCAGATACAGGACATCCACTGCATGGCCCCTGTCCAATTGCCTAGTTACCCAGTAATAGAACTCCACCAGGTTGGTTTGGCAGGATCTGCCACATATGAAGCCATTCTGTCTGCTGTCCTGTAGTCCTTTGGCTTCCAGGAGAACCACCAGCCTGTCCTTCAGGATAGTCTCCATTGGCTTACCTACAGTGGATGTGAAGCTCACTGGTCAGTAGTTACCCAGTTCATCCTTGGGGCCACTCTTGTGGAGGGACACCACAAGAGCCATCCTCCAATCCTAAGGTACACACCTCGAGTGTAGTGAGGCATTAAATAGGTCTGCCAAAGGTCCTGCAAGGACCTCTGCCAGCTCTTTCAGTACCCTGGGGTGGACTAGAGTCATTTCCAGAAGAATATGAAGAAGGACCTTCACCCTTAGTTAAAAAAACATCAGGTAAGAAGTCACTAAAAAAATCACTTAATCACAAAGTATACACTATCGACACAACTATGGCACCATGCCACCAGAAAACAAGACACAGCAGCATAGTTAGCCACTAGGGCACGGTCAACATCAGAGGAATGGCATTCCCATTTGGTGGGGCTCCAGTCATGATCACCACAGCCATGGCAGGAATACTGTATCATCATTGGGTATCAGGTATAGACTCCTGGTTCACCACTCAGCGGCAGAACCCAGAGCACTCAGCAATGTAGACAGTGCCACAGCAGCCAGTGAGTTCAGTGATAATGTAGAATTAGCCATCACTAAGTGCCAGTCCTGCAACACTGACATTGGTATTGACTACCACAGTTGCACCTGTCAGTGTCAATCTGGGGAATGTCACCATTTTGGTCCAGTTCTCTGAGTTGTCTCAGTTACCATAATTTCCATTTAAAGCTCCATTACCAGGCCTGCTTGTGATGCCGCTGCCCAAGGCACTGGCGGGTCCTGTTCAGCCTCTTGCCACTGTAGTGGTCCTGGCTCCTGTTCAAGAACCACCTCTTACTTCCATGAAGAGGAAGAGTAGGAATACAATCTCAATTTAGTGGAGAAGGACTACTACAGAGAGAAAGGCGCTTCCAGTCAGACACTCTTCTGGGTCCAGTGTTTCCTCTGACAGTGCAGACATGCCTAGATCTCCTCCTGAAGACACTTCATTTCAAACTATCATAAGGTCAGTCCAGAAGACTGCAGTTCACCATGGAGGAAGATGAATCTGTGTGATTTTTTGGGGAGGTCCCAAGTGCTCCTTCAGTGATGAGTCCTCTCAGTTTTCTAGAATTAGAAAATGTGACTATGGCAGCATATCTTGGGCCTAGCACCTTGCTGGCCATACCCAGGAAGTGAGAAGAGCAGTATTTGGCTCCAAGGGATAAAAACATTATTTTATCCATCCTGAAATGAACTCTGTGGTAATTATGGTAACTCCTGATAGGTCAAAATGACTCAGCAAATGAGTGCTAGACCCCTAAATAAAGAATCTGGAAAACTTGATATTATGGGTACCTTACTGTTGCTGCAACCACACTTGGTCTCTGAGTTTCAAACTACCAGGTGTGCCTGGTGAAGTGCTGGAACTGCCTATGGAAATCTATGTCCAGAATTGTGAATAGCCTGCCTGAAGGCTTGGTCAAAATTGAGGTTTAACAGTATGTTTTTCAGGGCCTAGATGCTGGCAAGAATTACATTCAGTCTATGACACACCTCTGGTGCTTCTTCCAGGGCAGCAGCCTCTGAAATCTTCATGTACAGACATTCCTGACTCCAAGTTGTTGGTTTTGCCCCCTGATATACAGTAGTCTTTGCTGAACTTCCATTTTGGGGGTGACATACTGTTTGGCCCCATGGTGGGCCACTTTAAATGAACTCGTAGTATCCCATCAGACCCTATGGTCTTTCAAGTGTCTTTATCCCCAACTGCCTAGAGTCAGGGGAGAGGCTTATTTGACAGGGACTCCTGCCACTTCTGTTCATCTTAGGAGGTGGGGTGGGTAGTTGGGACTACCATCTCCAGCAGTAGTACATGGGTGCCCCTTATAAGGCCCTGAAAGGTAATTACAGAAGTGGCTAATGGTAGGCTGCCCCATCCACTTCCTTCTGACAAACTGCCCCCCCATACCACACCCAAGGATTCAGAAAGGGGGCAGAATCTGGATGTTGCTGTCCCAATAGGGGAACATCATGGTATCCAGTTAGAATAGCGTAACCTTAACAGCACATGCAAGAAGTATGCTGTAAAAACAGCAAAATACAGGGGTACAACCACAAACAGCAATTACTGCATCCCCTGTAGCTATGACCTCAGTGGGAGGGACTGAAGGGAAGGAAGAAGGCTGAAAAAAAGTGGAGACTGGCTGAGCTTTTCCTACGGCAGAGAGGGGTAAGGGAGTGAGCAGCTCACCAGCATACTGCTGGAGACTAGGGTTCTAGTCCTGTTGTCTGAGTTTTATTCCATGAGACAGGTTTGCAATATTTTACAAGTCCCATCTGACGGTCCCCCCCCCCACCCAGGTTATGCTTTTCCAATAATCCAGCTCCAACTCAGAGTTGATTATTTAAGTAACTGGGGGGGGGGTGTAAAAACATACATTTTAAATGTTGTGTGTGGTCAGTGGTAGCAGTCCTCCATGTGTGTTGGGACCACTACTATGTGTCTATATGGCAGGTGCTGTTATTGCTATGCTGTTTTGATGACCACTGTTGCTGCAGTTGCTCTTCTGACCTAGAGCCAACATCACTTCAGACAGGTGTTCTGAAAATAATCCAGTCAGGGTGTGCTCTGGAGTTAGTATCTCAGCCCCAGAAGTGTCCCTCCCCCTGCCATATCACTATTTGCAGGTGCACTTTTCCATCCTTTAGGAGGAAGTCAAGGCTCTACTGGAAAATAGACAATCCAGCTGGTGCCCATTCCACAATAGAATCTGGAGTTCTACTCCAGATACTTCCTAGTACTAAAAATAACAGGAGGTTTTCATCCCATCCTGGTTTTTGGAGCTCTGAATGAGCATATTCCTTACAAAACATTTTGCATGCTCTTGCTGGGGTCACTCCTATCCTACTGTCTCAAGCAGACTTGATGTGTGCATTGGATATGCAGGCTGCTTATCTACACATAAAGATGACAAAAGCCAAATACAGTACCTGTGGTTTTGTCTACAGGGCCATCATTTTCAATTCTGAGTGTTGCTCTTTGGATGTTTTTCAGCACAGCATGCATTTACAACATGCTTTACCGTGGTTGCAGCCCTTCATTGGAGAAGCTGCATGTGCTTCCCTATCTGGACAAATGACTCTTGAAGGGGCCTTCAGAGGGGCCCTCTGCAGACCTGATGGTTATCAAAACGATCAGAACACTGCAGTTTTCTTGACCAGTTAGGTGTTGTGGTCAAGATTCTGAAGCCCATTCTCATCCCTTAGTCATTTTTTAAACAGTTCGCAGGGGCATGACTTGCATCTTGGCATGCTTGGACGCATGTGCCTGGAGCTCCATGCTAGAGAAACAAATAGCGTTAATTTAACTTTATATATTTTTTATTGGCACATAAGAACTTTTCAAAGACATCAGACTGTCCAGATTAAAACATTGAGTCACCAGAAGGGATTGATGGCAGGATCAGATGGCCAAAAACAGAAAGACATTGCCAGCAGAAAAAGTCCCTCAGCTCATGAGACTGAAAGGAGGCTCAAGCAGCGATGGTGATTTGAGCATGGTGAGTCTTAGTAAGAAATTCTGGATGCTCTGAAAATACATTGCAGCCATGGACAAGAAACTGGAAGCCTTTACAGACCAACTAACAATGTGGAACAAACTGTAGAGGCCATACAATCAGTGGTCTGGGATTCGACATAGGCAGTAGAACATGCTCATCAGGCCACTACCCAATTAATACAGGAAAACACTGTTACACAGGTACCTGGAGGTGCTTGGAAACAAAGCTTGGGTGGTAAATGTTTGAAGGGGTTGGTCTGCTCAAGAGAACTGAAGGAGACTTATCACACTTGTCTGCTAGTGACTGTTTAATGGAAGCCTTTGGAGCTGACCTGAAAGGGGGAACCTTTGCAGGTGGAGAAGGTGTATAGGGTGACCCACATGAAAAATGTAGCTGAACTGAATGGCCCAAGAACGGTGCTGATCTTTTTGTCTGGGCCAAGAAAGAGAGGCAGAGTCCTTCAACTGGCTCGCTGGAAAGCAGACATTTTGGTAGATGGAACTAGTTCTCTTATTCTCTGATTTAAGGTATGTGATCAGACAAAAGTGTAAACAATTTGATGGGGTAACAGCGAGCCTGCGAAAAAATGTTTTTCACTTAACTAATCTAGGCTTATAACCATTGAGCATCCTACGAGCATCTGTTATTAATTCCCCATTACTCATTATTGGTCCTACTGCCCTGTCTGACCCCTTGTTATTGTTTACACATACAAAAAAGGTTTTGTTGTTGTCTTTGGGATGTGCTATCCTGAATTCCAGATTCTTTCTTTCTTTCCATATTAAATTTTTGTTTTTGTTTTTAAGCTGTAGTTTGTATTTATTGACAGCTGATGGCTGTCTGGAGTTCTACGGGTGGAGCAACAAACCAGTCCCCCAACCAGGCCTTTAAAGGCTCTCCTCCAGGCCAGTCCTCATTTGTTTTCTTCATTGCAGCCAGAGGCGCCGCCTTCCTTTGATCTGAGCTTGTCCCTTTCCTTGGTGCCTCCGACCACTCGTTCCCATCTCCCGTTCTGGCTTCCTCTCCTCTCTATCTCCCGTTCTGTCTTCCCCTCCTCTGCCCTTCTGCCACTAACACGGCTTTGTTTCTGTCTCCCTCATTTCATTTTCCTCATCGTTCTCCCTTCCCTTCCCTTCATTCCCTTCTCTCCTCAGTTGCCTGGTTACCTCCTGTCTGGCATTTGCTCTCCCCCATTTGTTTCTTTTGTGGCCTCCCTCCAGCTACTGTCCCCACTCTGTTCCATCTCATCATGCACCCTTCCCTTGCCTCTGGGACCCATCGTGCTGTTCCAGCTCCCTTCACTCCTCTGGGCATTACTTTTTGGCCTGCATTTGATGGACCCGCTGACTCTGCTGACCACTGACTTGGAACACTGCTGGGTCACTCTCCTGCCCAACCCATCCAGCTGGATCTGTTTCTCTTCAGTGCTTTCCCTCGCTTGACCGTTCCAGCTGTCTTCACCATACTGATGCTTGCCGTTTGTCTGCTTCATGCTCAGACTGCTGTTGAACAACTCTGCAAACCCTCATAGCCTAACCGACTGCTTGCATTCAGCATTTTGTCTTTCAGGCTGACTGCTCCTGGCTCCTAGCCTATTCCTTTGCTCTATAACCACCGCCTGTGTTGTCTGCCTGGGCTGACTGTTACTGGGAGAAGCCATTGGCTAGCTTCCCTTGGTGGGAGTGACACCTTGTGGCTGAGTTTCTGGCTCATATTTCCTATTGCTATTGATGCTAGCTTGTCCATTCAGTTTGTGCAAACCTGACCTCTAGCCGATAATTTTCAAATTTTAATCTCACCCCTTCCTTATACTATAGTTGCTTGTGGCCCTGTCTCTGTCCAGGAATGTTCTGTGCAACCCCACTGGCCACCGCTCCGTCGCTCAGCTCTGGCCATCCATGTACTATTTTACCACAATTTTGTACATCGGGGGTTCGGGCCCCTTTGTTGGGAGATTTGCATGCATTGACTTAGTGTATATGGCTGGGGGGTTCTCTATCATTTGCAATGCTGGCCTGGAATCAGTTTCTATCACCTCGATGTTTTGCACATCATCGCACTTCATTTATCTTCCTGTTTCTTAGCTGTCTGATGCCTGGTTCGTGGCACTCCAGCATCCTGGATGACCTCTCTAGTGGATCTATTGGTTCACATCGCTGCCAGTATGTCATGTTTTCCCATTGTGCTCTTTCCAGCCTGCTCTGACTGCCTACTCTGCTCCAACTGCATATTCTGCTCCGTCCCTCTTCCCCTCTCCCCATTGCTCATCTTTAGCTCTGGCCTTCACCGCTCATTGCCCTTGGCTATGCCGTGATGCGCTTTCTTAATTTTGTCCTGACTGTGCTTCCCCATGGTGAGTGCTCGCCCTATTCCTCCTCCCATTCCCTCCATCCTCCATTCCTCTCCTTCTCTAACCTCTGCTTTCTTTTGGGGGCTTCCCTATCCTGCCGTCCTGCTATACCACCATACCCTATTCATTCACATCTCCTAATATTCCATCCTGCATATTGCCCTGCCTAGTCATCTCCTCATCCAATCCTATTTCCTCATTCTAGTCAAACCTATTCAGATATGCTCCTGGTACTGCCTACCTCACCGTTGGCTGCTGCCTTCACCTGGCTGCTCTCACTTCCACTTCCATGCAATTCTATCCATTCCTAATTTGACTATCAATGGACCCGGTTGGCATGCACTTCCGTAGTTACCAATCACGGGTAGCTTCCTCATGACATGAGTCTGGTTCTCCTTCACTCAGTCTGACCTCAGGGTATACTCATTCACATCAATTAATCGAGCATACCTCTCATTGGGTCTTATGCTACCTCATAAAACTGCTCTCCATTCGGAGACATGCCTTCCATGTCCATTGTTCCTTGGCTCGAGGCTAGCCTGTAGCTGACAGTCTTGCTCTGTACCCACAAAGTTCACACCTAGAGCATGCGAAGCTCAGAGCAGGGTCCTTCTCCCTGGCCTATAGTGAGAATGTCTTTGCTCCGGGTGGACCTTCAGTCGTCCCTCATCTCAGCGACACTTCTGGATGTAGACTTTATGACTTCCAGCTGTGAGGGGTGGGGCTCTCATCATCAGAGCCCCTTTGGCTGCCCGAGTGGGTTCAGAGGCATCCTCTACACTATTCTCCATCAAGACCGCCTCTGGTTCACCTGGTCTGTATCGTAGGCTCACATAGGCCAGCTGAGTACCTCAGCAGTCATCTCTCTCTCTCCTCTCTTGCTTTTGAGTGTCTAGTTGCAGAGACATTACTCGCAACCCTCAACAGCTGTCCATTTAGAAGGACAGAGCGAGAGCTTCCTCTAAATTGGAAAATTTTCATTGTCCCTTGATCTTGATTCTAAATTGCAGTACCTGAGTCGTCACTAATCAAAACGTCCTTCAGCCTGGAGCGAAGGTGACCTAGGTCTTGGATCCCCAGAGGTTTCCTCCTCAAATGGGGTTTTTCCTGTCCTCTGTGCCAATGGTCATAATACTAGATAGGGTTAGAGTTTCCTTAGGCTCCGTAGTTTAGTTCCACTGTTGGATGGAGTTGGATGGTGGCCCTGGCTGTTCCCTCTCTCCTTAGGAAGTCCACCCTTCTGCATCTTGTCTGCTTTCATTTCATTCATCGTCCTCATCATATCTCATTCTTCTCCTGTTCTTACCATCTATGTCTATCTCCTTTATTTCTGGTCTCGATATATTCTGAATTCTCTCCTCTTCAATGCTCGACACCCTATTGGGTATTCTTTTGGAGCTTCTTCCTAAGCTACCTTTAGCCAAGAGAATTATTCCCGTGGAACCTATGTAGGGGAGAACCCTCCTTTAGGGTTCCTTGCATCGTTACCCTACAGGGTGGTATATCCCATGGATAGAGAGGCGAACAGCCACAGTGTATCAAAGTCACACAAGTGTACATCTCATCCAGTTGCACAAACTCAATGAAATTGATGGCTGATTGCTGACTGGACTTCAATGGGTGGAGCAACAAACCACTCCCCCAACCAGGCCTTAAAAGGTCCTCCTCTGGGCCAGTCCTCATGTGTTTCTTCGTTGCCCCACCATCCACCTCTTCTCCTCCTCCAGTGGCTCATCTCTCTTTCCCATGGGCTTCTTCCTAAGCTACCTTTAGCCAAGAGAATTATTCCCAAGGCACCTATGGGGGGGAACCCTCCTCTAGGGTTCCTTGCGTCATTCCCCTATGGGGTGGTATATCCCACGGATAGAGAGGTGAACAGCCACAATGTATCAAAGTCACACAAGCATACATCTCATCCAGTTGCACAAGCCCACTGAACTGTATGTTATTGTATCTTACTGTTACCCTGTCTAAAACATGTACTACTGTTTTGATGTACCTTTGTCCTTGTAACTGACGTGGAACCCATAAATGAGCAACCACTCGTGGATGTAATCCAAGAACACAATAAATAAATACAATTTTCACTGGCCATTTTCTTAGATTTTGCATATGCTTTTTCCTACTCTGCTTCCATATATGGGATAGCCATAGAGGAATTTTTCTCCCCTTTCCCCCTTTTCTTTCATGTAAGCATTTGTTTATTTATTAACCCGGCACTTATTATTGTCCACTGTTGTAACACTGTTTGTAGCACCTGCCATACAACTGTATGTTAATGTTGATCCTGTAACTTGAATGTGTAATGTCTCATTCCAGTTGTACCCCTTCCCCCAGGTTATACCGGGAGACGAGCGACTTGTTGCTCAGTGTGCCGTCCCGGTGAAACATTTCGATAAATAAATACATAAATAAATGCCCCCTCTATTATTATAAATCTGCTTACCAGGAACATACTTGCTTTCCACCTCTAATAATTTTTTTTGATTTTTGTCCAACATTCCTCTGCTGATTTTCCATCTAATTTTTTTTCTAATTTTTGGAGGCTTTCCCTGATTTTCTTGATATCTGCCTTATAATCCTTTTTTTTGTATTATTTATTTATAAGTTTAAGATAAAAACTTACAAACAGTAGCACACAGAGAGGAATGCATTCAATGTAAGGAACAACAAATAAAAATACATATAGGATAATCTTATCCCTCTCCTATCAGGTACCACCTAGGAGAAGTACCCATCAAAGATTTATTGCAGTCTATAGCTGCACAATAATTTATCCAAGGCTTATAGCAGCACAGAGCCTTACAGGGATCATCTCATACTACAAATATTGCTAAGACCCAACAGGGAACAATAGTCTATCATAAAAGAGGAGAGTGGAACAAGAAAACAACAATATAAAGAGAAAAGGTCCAGACATTTCAAAGTTCAGTGGGGTATCGGTGGACATACTCACTGTACCATGAGCCCCAAGTCAGTCCAAGAATCAATTTGTCCCTTCAGCTTCATGTGCAAAGAGCCATTTCCCTTATCCAGCTCACTTTTGACAATATCAGCCAGTTTAGCCACATTCGAGGGCTCATGAAACATATAGATGTGGTCCTTCCAACAAACTTTGAGCTGGGCAGGGAATAGAAGCTGATTTTGAACCTTTAGCCATCGAAACTCAGCATGTATTCCATCAAAAGCCTTCCTTCTCTGCCGAGTGGAAAAGGAGACATCAGGGAACAGAAGTATATCCACAGCACTGTATCTTAACTGCCTCCTCCAGAGAGCCAGGTCCAGTATACGATTGCAGACCCCCACCCTGTTATAGATGATCAAGAGAGTCCGTGGGCTTGAGGCACCTTCCTTCAGGGAGTGATCAATAGGCCTTTTCTAGGGCAATTGCTGGTTCCTCCTCGGGTATACCCAACAACTGTGGCAGCAAGGTCTGCACAAAAGCTAAAGAATCCTCAACTTTGGCATTTTCAGGGAGACTGAGAAGTTTAATGTTGCACTCCCTAGTCTGGTTCTCTACATTTTCCAGACATAGTCAGAGAAGCGTGTTTTCCTTTATGAACTTAGTCGTGGCATTGACAGATTTTACAGTTGAGCTCTCCATGCTCTGGAGTGATTGTTCAATGGTGTCCACATGTTGCTCCAGGGCACTAACTCTCTGGGTAAGAGTATCTAGCTTTTTGTCCATGTCTTGAATGGTTTTCACCAGTTGTATAAGTGTTGTGTTTACCATCGCAATTGATAACTCACCCTCTCCCGAGGTACTACCAAATGAGGCTCCGTCTCATGGTGTAGGCCGGCCATCCCGAGGTTGCGATGGTTTGGGCTTAAAAAAATCTTCAGGAGCCACCGAGTGTTTAGATTTCCCCATCGTAGCATGCTGTAGGCCACTACCGATTACTATATCACAAGCCAAAAACACAAGTGTTCAGCCCATAAAAATACATTTTATTCAAATCTGGCCTCAAAAACAGAGGAATATAGAAAAGGAACATCCACTCCATTCAGATGCCATGCTACACCCCAAATAATTTCTAATGACTATTGTCCCTTCTGCTCTCTGCATATTTGTTTTAATGTTAAAGCTTATGCTGTTGTACTCATTGGTACCTAGGTTATCCCTTATCATGATATTTTGTATTTCATGAACTAAACTGGTTATAATCGGGTCTAAAATATTACCTTCATTTGTTGGTTCGTATATTTTCTGCTCTAGACCCTCATTTAGTAGTGTCTCTACAAAATATATATTTTTTCTATCTATATTTTATGCTTTTACCCTGTTTTTTTCTCCCGAACCTGGGACCTGGCAGACATGTACGTATGCGTGTGTGGAGGCACATGCTGGGCGCAGTTCCAGTAACTGTGTTTAATACAACTTTTTAACATTTAGTTTTCTTGAAAAACAGCATCTCCCTTTATAAAGCAGGGGTCAGAGAGCTATGTAGTCAGCTGTTACATACTTTCTTTATTAAACTTTATTCTTGAAAGACACTTCATAAATATGCTGACTTTTGTCAACCTAAAAGGCTGAAAACAGGAGAGAAAATTTGTTTTAAAGGGGGGAAGAGAGAATAGAAAAGGGGAGAAGAGGGATATGGGGAAGAGGAGAAAAGGGGGGAAGGGGTAAAAGAGACTGAAAAGAGCAACCACCTAGGTTATGGTGCAGCAAAACAACCTGACCACCAACTGCAGTATTAGCAACCTTCTATTCAGAGAGAATGTAAACGGAGGTCATATAACTTGCAAAAGGTCACCATTTTACAAACAAACCAAACATTTCAATATACACTAAAAATCTTATACTTGACAGAACTCTTTTAAAGAAAACATCTTTGATGTTTTGCTAGAAAGCTTAATACCCAGAATTGCATTTGATTTTTCATTCAAATTGATGTAGGAGAGTCAGTATATAAGGACCATGAAGGGAAAAGTTTTTTCATCATGGATATTATTACTCCTACTCAAGTAGGTAGACATTAATACTCCAAATTGGTTTCAGTACCAACTGGTCTCTGATCACAATGGAGCTGTCACATGTGGGATGTCTTACTCTTTTTATGAAGGCCTGAAAAAGAAAAAGAAAGAAATAGAGGCATTTATTGGTTTCTTCTTTCAATTAAGTATGGCAATATCTCAATGTTGTCATTCAAACCATTTTTTGTGGTATGTGCTCCTTCTCTTTTCTGCAGTGCCTGGTCTCTGTTACCTCCTCTCAGGCCTAGTTTTACATTTTCCTTTTTTTTCTTCTCTTTAATATGACTCAGTATAGGTTTATTCAGCTATATCCATCCATGATTTTTCAATCAGTAAATACTGTGCTGAATTTCCTTCATCATCAAACATATCAACCTACCTACCGAAGGGTCCAAAAGTTACAATCTAGTTTAAATCTGATTAACTAATATTACAATTCCTATCTATTTCCTGAAACAGGTTCCATATTAAATTATATAAATCTATTTGATCATTTCTCATATAATGTATACATTCTAATGTCATCACTTCCCTCATATAATTAACCAACATCTGAAGCACTGGGGGTTTAGGGTCTTTCCACCTTAATAGAATACATTTTTTTGCAATGATCATTACTAATGTATAAATTATTATTACAGATCTTTCCAGTAAATCAGAAGAGTTAAATACTAATAACAAAGTCGCCTGAGAAGTAATTTGCACATTCTGTTTATAAGTATGATTCAAGCATTGAAAATTTTCTTGGCCAAAAATGTGACGGTTTTAGACACAAGTGGAGTAAATGTATTAAAGTTCCAGAAGTACACCCACAGCGAGGACAATTGGAACTGATCGTAATATTAATAGTATGTAGTTTTGATGGAGTAAAATAAACTCTATGTGTAGTGTTATATTGTATTTACTGCAATTTAGATGTTTTTATATTAACAAACGGAGCTTTCAAATATTTTTGCCATAAGGCATCAGTAATAATTATTCCAAGTTTTTGTTGCCATTTAACCTTTAATTTAGCTAAATCACCTTCTACCTGATCTTGAAGTATATTATAAATTGTTTCTATTAATTTACTATTACTGACTCTACTGAACAGAGCCTCATATAAAGATGAGTTCTTCCACAAAACTGACCTACCATTAATTTCTTTAATATAACACTTAAGCTGGTAATATTGAAATATATTACCTTTATTTAAGTGATATTCCTCACTTAATTGACCAAAAGTTTACACTTTCCCCCCTAAACAAATGTCCAAATATTGTAATGCCCTTATTATACCAAATCTTGTAAGTTTTATCCATTAAAAGTATGTTAAATGCAGGATTACCAAATAGAGGAGTATCTTGAGATATCTATATCTTAGTATCTATCAACCTATGTGCTGCATACCATGCTTTTAATGTAGTTTGAGTGGCTAGACTACTAATGCACTTATTTATTATTAAGTCAGTTTGCTTGTCATAATGGAGAAACAAGACATTTTTTAAAATGAACTTACTGAGATCCTGCTCTATAGAGCTGGATATGGTAACCACCAAATCTTGCTTTAAAATCCAGTTCCAGATTACACTAATCTGTGCAGCTAAATAATATTTATAAAAATCTGGGTGAGCCATTCCTCCTCTTTCCTTTGATCTTGTTAATGTTTTATATGCTATTCTTGGATGTTTATTTTGCCACACAAATCTGGTCACCATTCTTCTCATTTTCCCAAAATGTTTCTGGGAGATATATAGGAATATTCTGAAATAGATGTAAAAATTTAGGGAGAACATTCATTTTTACAATATTTATTCTACCTATATTTGTTAAAGGTAAGGTCTGCCCTCTCTTTAAATCATTTACCATCCACTGTATTAATAAATCATAATTAACTTGATTAATTTTGTCTAGATCATTTGGAATGCAGATACCCAAATAAAGAATATTTGATGTAATGCTGCATTTACAGGTTCTGGGTAAATCTCAAATCTGAGTGTTATTAGATGTCATAACATAAGATTTTTGCCAATTAATTGTATATCTTGATGCGCCACCAAATTCGGCTGTAACTTGATACAACTCTTCCCATGAATGAACGAAGTCTGATAAATAAAACAGCATATCCATCCACATAAAGACTATTTTTGTGCTCATTTTGATGAATTGTTATCCCTTTAATGTTTTGATTATTCCTTATATAACAAGCCAAGGGCTCCATTATTAAAGCAAAAATCAAGGGGGATAATGGACACCCCTGGTGAGTTCCCCTGCATAAATAAAAACTCTGAAATATTATTATTTGTTCTTACTCTAGCTTATGGTTTCTGACATATTAATTTTATCCAATTTATATAATTATCTCCAATTTGCATCTTTTCTAATGTTTGAAAAGAGAACTACCATTCAATTTTGTCAAATTCCTTTTCAGCGTCAGTTGATAATAAGACTGTATTAAACTGTAATTTCACATTGATTATATTTATGATTCTCTGAATATTATCATTCATCTTCTGGCCCTTAATAAACCCATTTTGGTCTCTATGTACCACACGATCTATAACTAACTGTAATTATGTGGCTAATATCTTAGTGAATATTTTATAATCAACATTCAATAAAGAAATTGGGTGGTATGACTGACATTTAACCAGATCCCTTCCTTTTTTGTGTATCAGATGGATTATTGCTTGATTAAATGTAAATGGAATTGGGGATACTAAACTAAAATAATTAAATACATTTAACAATATAGGAGAAATTATATTCAAGAATGTCTTATAAAACTCAGTTGAGAGTCCACCTAGTCCAGGTGATTTATTTCTGGGTAGCTGGATAATTTCAGCAATAATTTCTTCTTTCTTAATTTTAGCATTCAATGACTGGGTTAAATATTCTGGTAAAGTAGGCAAAGATACTTTTCCCAAAAATTCCTTTACCTTTAAATCATTCTTTGACAATTGAGTTTAATATAATTTGTTATAAAAATCAAACAAATTGTTTATTAATCAATATTGGGTTTTTAACGGATGTCCCATCCTCATTCTGTAAAATATGAATTGTTTTTGGTTCTCTTTCTTTATTTAATTGACATGAAAGCAACTTTAATGGTTTATCAGAATATAAATAGTAATTAGTTTTAATATGCACCATCAAGCTTTCTGCTTGTTCAGCATAAATCCAGATATACATTAAAGTGTATGTCACCCATTTTAAGCTTTTTCCTATCCTTGCTTTGTACAGAATTTCTTCTCAATGTTGAAAATTATGAAGTTTGATAAATACTGTATGAGGTATACTGGAATTTGGAGCTAAAAATCTACTTCCCTCTCTGTGTGCCCCATCCAATGTTATTTTACCCTCTGGGTAGCTCCTGCCTGTTGCTTCAGTGATTAATGTTTCAAAAAATGTAAGCGGCTCCTGTACCCCCTCAAGGCCCTCTGGTAATTTACAGATTCGCAGACTCCCTATCCTTGCATGATCTTCTTGTTCAGCTATTTTCTGCATTAATATCTGTAGCTGTTTTTCATGCAAGGTTTGGATTTTAATCAAGGGTACTACATCATCTTCCACCTTTGAAATTCAGTTCTGCATTTCAGTTAATTAAATGGTTAAACTATCCATTCTTCTTGTTACTTCACTAATTGATGTTGAAATCTCTTTAATTGCTTGTTTCATTTCTCCCAATGTCTGAGAAATATCTTCCTTTATCTCTTTCATTGCTGCTAATATACTTTGATTATTTTCTCCTTGATTTTCATTAGTTATTCCTGGATCCATTACTAACACAGCCCTTGCCACTGAGTTACTTTCTGTTTCCCCTGAGCTTTCTTTATTAGATGTAATGTCAGTTTTTTGACTATCCCCACTCTTAAATAAATGTTTTTTCATTGAAGTTTGGCCCAATTCAGAGACCTCAGGTTTTGATTTGTCCTTTTTGGGGGACATGTTGCAGACTTTTGTTAAACCGGGGGGGGGGGCTCATTAGCTTCCTATTATCTAATAGAATGCAACTGATACAGTTCTTATTAGCCTTGATAGAGTACATTGCTTCAGATGTAATATGTCTCTGTCTCTGTTTCCAGTTTCTATAACCGGATGCTCTCCCGCCCTCTCCAGCTCTTTTACTGTTTTTTGCACACTTTGAACTGTTTTCACATATAGAAAATGTATCTTTCCCCCAAAAAATACCATTTCAACAAATCCTTTGTGAAGCTGGTGTCTTTTATCATGCCCAAGAGGTATTTCTTCTTTCAGCCATTCCCAATAGCCAAAGGGAAAAATAGAGCAAATAATACCTCTATTAAGAGGGGAGGGAAAAAGAGAGACCCCTTCCCCCCTCACTCTAACCAAACAGCACTTGCAATTTAATAGCAGATGTTTCTTTACAAGACTCTCTTCTTGCTGCAGCTCATTTAAAACTGAGCTATTTTTTCCCGAAATAGGCAGAAATAATATAAAATCCCCCACCAGCAATGAAAATAGGTTCTACATTAACTACTATTGTGCTCGGTTTGTACAAAATGCCTTTGAACAAAGATTTCAGCATCATTAAGTCTCTCTCACACTAAAGAGTTATGAATGCAGATATCGTTCTTCTTTTACTTAGTTCTGTGAGCAGTCTCACACAAAATATTAACAGCACATATATCCTCATCTACCTCTTTCGGTCCCGACAGCAAACATAACTTACATCTAAACCTTCACTCTCGGCAAACTCTTTTGCTGCCACTCTTTCATATTATGCAATTATTCCCTTTTATACAGACCGAGACATGAGATCCAATAACCGACAATGCCTGCCTATTTCAACTGCTGTTATGCGTGATTAAAGTCAAATGGAAAATGAAAACATAGATTGGCTTTATCAAGACCATTTAACCTCTCCCCCCCCCCCAAGGTTAGCAAAGCTAATAAAACTTTTTGATTTGACTTCCTAAATTTGAAAGGGACATGACCTAAAAAGAAAATTTCAGCGTCGAGTAGCCGTTTGTTTAAACTTTAACAAGAGGCTCAAATCTTTTTAATTAAGCCAACTTTCTTCAGAGCCAACAAAAGCTAACTCAGAAAATGGATCAGAAACTGCCACTGGGAGTAGCAATATATGTTGACTACATTTGCACCCAGTTCAGCTAAAGCAGTTCTTGTCTGAAAAGTGTAGATTTACTGGGGAAAGTAACATCTCTCTCTCTCTCTCTTTTTTCCCCTTTTAAAAAACACAACAGAAAAGCTTTTACTTAGCTTCATTCATGGAGCAAGCAGTATCACAAGGAAAAAGCCTCATCTTTGAACAGCCATATTTCCAGAGTTTCAGTGAGGGGTGCCGACTAGGACACCATCTGTGCTTGCAACTCCTTCACCTGGCCATCTTGGACCTAGTTTTCCATTTTCCAACCCTGTAAATTTGATGCTATGTTCCTCTTTTCTTTCCACTGACTTTATGCGCATTGCCAGTGCATATTCAAGATCCTTATTAATGATGGCCCTCATGTGTTCCCTTACTTGCACCTTTAATTTTCTTTTTGTTTTACCCACATAGTATTTACCACATGTACATGTGGCTTTATAGACTACATATGTGTTATCACAATTTATAAAAGAGAAAATTTTTATGGAGCCATTTGTTCTTGGGTTTAGGTATTCCTTATATTCATTAATGTTCACACAGTATTTGAACCTCTCACATTTCACACATGCCCTAGGTAGTGGTGGAAACCAGGTACCCTGTGTTTTGGTTGGTTGCACTGAATGTATTGGTTGGTCCTTGAGATTGCTGGCCCTTCTGTATACCTGTCTTGCCAGTGTTTCTATGGTTTCTCTTAATCTTGGGTCACTTTTCAGCATAAACCAGTTTTTTTCAATTATCTCTCTTACTCTACTGGCTCTTACTCTAAAAGGGGTAAACAAATGTATTTCTCCCTCAGTCTGTTTCTGCTTGTTGTTAGTTTTTTCCTTAGTCCCTGTAAGATCTTCTCTGCTTTTCTTGTTACTGAATTATTTGGCCTCATCTATGCAATTCTGGCTATAGCCCCTTTCTTTGAACCTTTTTCCATATGTGTGCTTGCTGTCATGTATTCTCCATTCTCACTGCAGTTTCTCCTAATTCTAAGGAATTGACTGCATGGGATATTTTCCACTAAGTGTTTTGGATGGCAGCTGCTAGCTGGTAATATGGTGTTTCTGTCTGTGGGTTTTCTGAATAATCCTGTTTCTATCTTTCCAGTCTCAACATTTTTATGGATTTATATGTCCAAGAAGGGTATCTCTGTTTTGCTTTTTTGGCAAGTAAACTTCAAGTTCCAATCACTACTGTGTAAGTGCAATAAAAAACATTCCAGTTCCTTTTCTGTTCCCTTCCATATCAACAATATATCATCAATATATCATTTCTATACACATATTTTATCAAAATGTTGGTTAGTGTATTTGTTCCAAACATATGTTTCCTCCCACAGTCCAAGGTATAAATTTGCATAATTAGAAGCAACTCTTGACCCCATTGCAGTTCCTTTCTTATGAGGGTAATGTTGTCCCATAAATGTACAACTGTTGTTTTTAAGGGCTATTTTATACATTCCTACCAGTAATTCTGTATCTGGTTTCGCATGTTTGCCCCTTTTATTCGAATAGTACCTTATTGCTCTAAGTCTACCTATATGTGGAATGTTTGTGTAAAGTAACTCTATATCTAGAGTCACTGACCAGTGCTATTTATCCACCTGTAACCCATTCAGCATGTGCAATATGGGGCCTGTATCAAGTACACGTGATGGTAACTCCTTTACTGGTTTTTAATCACATCATCCACAAATTTTGACAGGGGCTCTGTGAGGCTCCCTATATCAGAAGTGATGGGCCTACCTGAAGAGGTTTCTAATGTTTTGTGAATTTTTGACAAAATGCACATTTCTGCTTTAAGTGGGTATTGGGTAGGGAGATAGTCCCTTTCCTTTTGATTTATGAGTCCTTCATAGATAGCCCAATCCAAAAAGTGATCAACTTTCCTTTTGAACATTTGTGTAGGATCTGAGGGGAGTTGGCTATAGAAGTCGGTATTGCTTAATTGCCTATTTACTTCTTTTATGTAGTCATCTGTGTTCATCAGCATTACACTGCCCCCCCCTTGTCAGCAGGCTTGATTGTTACATCACTGTTGTTTTTAAGTTTGTCTAAAGTCATTCTCTCTTCCCTGCTTAGGTTGTTATATCTAGGGCAGAACTCCTCACTTCTTGGTTTTTCTAAGTCCTGTTCACAAAGTTTCATGAAGGTAGTTACTGAGGGGCTCTGTAGGGAACAGGCTCCTGATTTTCTAACTCGACCCCTTCCCCCACATCATTCTGGTCATTTATTTCAAAATCATTGTCCTCAGATTCATTCAGTGCTTCTAATGCCTCTTGCGTGTTAATCATGACATTTTCAAACAACTCACTAGTTTCACCAAACCCTTTTATAACATTTTCAAGTACATTTTCAGTTCTACACATGGCTATTGTTTTAGAATAGAAACACCTTAAGTTTAGTACTCTACAGAGTCTATGTAAATCAGTTTTTGTCTGATAAAAGTGTATGTTAGCTGTTGGTACAAAGGAGGGTCCCTTACAAAGTACTTTTAGTTCAGTAGAGCTCAGTATATGAGAAGACAAGTTTATCACATTGTCTTCACTGATTACCTGAATGTTCTCTATGTTGTGTACCTCTCTCTCCCTCTCTTGCCTCAGTGTCCTCTGAAATTCCTCTTCTCCCTTCTGATCCTCTGTTGCCTCCCTGGTAGCGGGTTATTCTTTGACTGCACCTCAGAGTATCTGGCTGTGTTTTGTCTAAAAAAAATCCATTTCTGAATCACTAGTTGCACTGGTTTCACTCTGTATGCTTGTATCAGATGTCTCAGGCATTGTGGGTTTAAGGATGGATTTGGTTTCACATCTCACCTTCTGCTGGTTCTGCTGACTATTACCACCTTGCTGCTGTTTCTAGGTGTTCCTTTTCTTTTTGGACCAGCTGAATATATTCCCGTTTTTATAATCATTTTCATCCCTTATAAATTTATGTCTCTTTGTGGCTCACAGTCTATTATCATGATATTGGATCTCACTTTATAGTTCTTCTTTACATTTAGCAAAGTTTTCATGGTCTTTGAACTGATTCAGTTCTTTTTCTTTCTCCTCCAGCTCACGCTTAACTTCCTCCTGTCGGTTCTTTGTATACTTCACTATCAGCTGCATCCAGCATGTTGAGGCTTCGTGGCTAATGTCTCTCCATTCTTTTATAAAATCTTGTACTGCCTGGCAAAATGCAGGTGATTTTGTTATTCTCAGTCCTCTCAGTGCACATCCTACAGTCAGATAGGCTTCCATAGATTGTAATTGTCAATGCAGATGGCAAGCTCGTAATGCTGTCTTTTCAAATGAAAAAAATGCTTCTGTGATGTTAGGGCTCTCTGTAGAATTGTCTGCTGCCTCTGCAGAAGTTGTCAGCTGCTCTGCACCATGCTCAAATGGATTCTCTTTTCCCAGTCCTGCGAAAATGCTCTCTGTAACACTTCCTGGAGCTTCAGTGGTGCTGGTATGTGGCTGAGCACTCTGCTCTTCCATATTCATTCTGCAGGGGACTGCTACCTTTAAAATGGACTATTTATCAGTGTAGAGCTATACCCCAAGCATTGCTCAATATTCAAAAACCATTTAAACGCAGAGCTGCTCAGAGGTATCAGTGCCAGTGACAATATGTAACTATGAGTGAGCAAAGTCATGGCTATGTGATACGAGTGCCATGACTTTACTTGCTAATGCTAACAATTAGATTTCCCACTTCAGCTGCCTTTGAGATCCCCCTGAACAGTTCTTGATTATAGTTATTATCACTGTTAGATGGTCTATAGCAGATTCCTACCATTATCTTTTTCCCCATCTCTGTTATTAGCTGTAGCTAGACACTTTTCACATCTGAATCACAACACACCCAAGGCGTGCATTAAATGCCTATAAACCCATACCCTGTTGTGGGTTATTGCTTACTTATACCACCTAGTTCTAACCATTCCACTCCTTCTTTAATGTATGGACATACTCCTCCTCCCTTTCTGTTTTTCCTATTTCTATTTAACAGCATACAGCCTGGTATATGTTTATTCAACTCACTTGTACTGTCTACCATGTTTCTGTAACTGAAGCTATATCTATGCATTCCTTACCTAGTATTAATTCAAGCTCTGATTTTTTAATAATATTTATGCTATGTGCATTGGCTAGATAAAAATGTATGTCTTCTTTGTCACTCAGTGCAACCTTTCTGTTTTTAAATTTCATTATTTTGGACCTGCGCCCCCTTTATTCTAAGTTTAAAGTCTTTGTAATCAGTGTTTCAATCTGTTTTCCCAAAGCTGCACTACCACGCTTACTTAAATGCAAGCTATCCCGACAATAATAATGATTTTTCTTTGCAAATCCTTCCCAGTTTGTAACACATGTATAATCCTTACTTAGAGTCCATTTCCTGAGCCATTCATTTACCATCTTGGTCTCCATATGTCTCTGTTAGCCCGAGGTACCAGCAGTATTTCTGACTGTACAGTCTGACAGCCCCTTTTCTCTAAGTAGCCAAACAACTCCTGCTTCATAAACAGTAGATATGTTGGTCTTATGTATTATTGACTAGAGACAGAAGAACTCAGGAAAATTCACTCCATGAATTAATTCACAGATTTAGTGCAATGTGCGAAGTGCAGCTCAATCAGCAAAGTGCAGAATTTTGCTGCGAAGTGCAGAATTTCACCCGTGAATTGTGGGATTTCATCATTTGTGGGCAAAATTCCGCAATTCCCCATTAGGCAAATTTTTCAGCTAATAGTACTAGTTCACAAATTGCTCTGTGGGGGTAAATTTGGCAGCTTCAGTGGTACTTTATCAGTGAACTAAAACTTCACAGCATGTCTATTACTCACTATTGGTTCTGACTTACCGCAGCATCTCTATTACTGACTATTGGTTCTGACCTACTGCTACTATAGAAGTCTCCTGCACTACATAATATCAATATTACTTCAATATGCTAATGTTCTTGATTCACAATGTTTAATATAACATCAATGTACTATTCTTAATGCCTGATATGTTGTATATCTTTACACATTGAGATTCTTAAGTTGTATTTTTTTTACTTCAGCTTCTATACTCTTATATTGAATCCCCTAAGAAAGTATTGCATGAATGGAGTAAGGTAATACTCTTGTTTAAGTGATTCATGTTTATATATTAGATCGTATGGTCTGGCTTCCCCTCAGGGTTAAGCAATGCATGTTTGTGCTCTGTGTGTATGTAGTGTATGTATGATTTTATTGAAACTCAATACGCTACAAATTAAAAAAAAAACTTTGCACCACATGACAATCACATACCACCAAATTTGTGCAAAACCCTCACTGTGTGACACATTTTAAGGGAAAAACATACTGATTTGCATTTAGCTAAAAAAAACAGATTTTATGACTTTGTAAAATGGAATTGCCCATTTTTAAATATGGAAAATCAGTGGCCCTACCCACACAAAAGCTTTCTTGCCAGGGGATCAGATGGTTACCCTAGTAGCACAGGATGGTCTGGCAGTCTGAAGCAACCAGATCTCTGCCAAAGCCATGTTCTGAGTATTGGGCACCATAGCAGCATCCATATTCATGGTTCCCTTGGCTCACCTGCATAGGTGGATTTCTCCATGGATCCTACAAACCTAACTGCCTCAAGTGTACCAGTCTGTCAGCTCAGGGTTTGTGCCCCTCTGAGCAATGCAATCTTGTGGTGGTAGGACAGGCAGCATCTGTTGGTAGGGCTTGCTTTCCACAGGGACCTCCTTTAGGTTGCCCTGACACTGGATGCATCCAGCTTTGTGTTGGGTACCCACCTTGGTTCCCTCTGGGCTCTGGACTCTGGTCCCTAGTGGAACGCAATCTCCAAATTAATGTGCTGGAGATAAGGGTGGGATGTAAAAACTGGCTCTGCAGGTTCAGGTATAGAGTTTGCTGGTATAGAGAGACAGCCGGTGCATCATATACTACCTGAACAAACAAACAAAACAAACTCCTATTCCCTGTGTTGAGAAGTGATGCGGGTGTGGGTGTGGGCAATGGAGTACAACATACACCTTACTTTAATCTGTCTGGTGGGCACACAGTGTGCCTGCATATGCTCTCGGCCACTCTGTGCCACAGCCTCATGAATTGGAGTTATGAGGAAATGTGGCAGAACTTCTGTTCAGTCACTGGGGGCATCCAAAAATATACCTTGTTGCATTCTCAGACAAACTGAAACTGTTGCATTTTTGATGGTTAACTCCAGGGTCTGGACTTTTCTGGCAAGACGCACTGTTACTCTACTGGATAGTGCAGTTCTTCTATGACTTTCCACAATCCTGTTCATACAGTGAGTCCTGGTCAAGCTCTGGAACAAGCCACCCACCATGGGTTGGGTGGCCCCTCTGTGGGTTTGACAGATCTAGTTCCCAGTGTTATGGGACATGGCAATAGAACTGCAGTTTCAGCTGACCTTTAGCTCAGGTCTGTTGTCTCAGTTTCAGGGCCATCTGCTGCCCCTGGACTTTCCATCCCTGCAGCTGCACACCTGGCTCCTGAGGACATCAATGCATGGTTTTACATATCTTCTACAGTTTGTGCTGTCTTGCTGACAACTATAAAGCTGTCTACCAGGCATACCAATTCACTAAACTGGAAGAACTTTAGCACCTGCTATCAGTCTAAATCTTTGGATACTGTCACATGCTCTGGCCAGAGCATTTTGGAGTATCTGTTCTTCCTGTCCCATCAGAATGTCAGTACTCCTCTGTTAAAGTGTATCTGTTGGGCATCTTAGCCTATAATACACTTATCTGTGGAAAATCAGTAGCTCAGTTGGACATTTCTGAAGGTTTTTGAGGGATATTCTGCACAGGAAACCTCTGGTCTATAAGCCTGTTTCAGCCAGGGACCTTTATTATTTAAAATTTGTGTATGCCAAAGGTCTAATGAGCCAAAACTAATTTCCAATTGTATCAGGGAACACAGGGATGTGAAATGACTTGCTCAGCGTCAGGTAATATGCAAATAGAGGTTGTGGGGTTCAAAC
Organism: Neoceratodus forsteri; assembly: GCA_016271365.2. Taxonomy (NCBI): domain Eukaryota; kingdom Metazoa; phylum Chordata; order Ceratodontiformes; family Ceratodontidae; genus Neoceratodus; species Neoceratodus forsteri. The sequence goes on from CM057456.1 coordinate 351,115,110, forward strand.
ACAGGTCTACTAGGGCTTCAGGTTCACAGCTTAGTGCTCTAGCTACTAGTTTATACTGCACCCACCTGCTTTCCTGACCAGGACTCCATTTGAATGTGCCACTTCATGTGCCCTCTGGTTTCTTTCATGGTGGCAACTATCTTAGCACACTGGATATCCTAGCTTTAGGCTCTGTTTTTTTACCTCTCCCCCCTCCCCAAACCATTCATCCAAATAGGGTGGACCTCAAAGTCAACTCATCCTCAGTATTTCTCTAAGGTAGTGTCTGAATACCCTTTGAACCAGTTCATCAACCTGCTTGTGCTCTTCTCAAACCTGCAGAATCTGGAGGAGGTGCTTCTGCACTCTTTAGATGTCTACAGGACATTCCACTTGTATCTTAACTGCAACAAGGATATCCAGCAGTCTTCTCAGATGCTGGTGTCATTTACTTCACTTATGCTGGACAAGCAATACATGAACAGTGTCTCTCCAGGTAGATATTCTCCTGTGTTTCACTGTATTATCAAAAGGCAGGCATGGAGCTTCCTGGTATCATTACAAGACACACCACTGTTGGGTATTGCTTGCTTTGGGTCAGTCTTTGGATACAGAATCTGTTTGGCTGCTACCCAGGGTAAGATTAATACTTCACTAAACATTACAGTCTGGGTCTGGTCTTTCATAGGAGAGCTGGTTTTGGCCTGGCTATAGTGTAAGGTCTGATGTCTTGGTGGGGCACTGTCATTCTCTGTTATATTCCTCCTAGATAAGGGTACTGTGTTGCTTTGTACTTGTCCAATGTGTGTGACTCTATGTAGGAAATTTTCTTAAAAAGATGTCTTTGTTACCTAAGGGTAGATCTTCAAAGACTCTCCTCCATAGAGCTGCACAACTGCCTCCCTCTGTCTCTGTTGGAGGACTGATACATTTACTACAGGTCACTACACAATGTGTCTTTCAGTTGCCCATTGTTTTAATGAGCAAATTCTAGCAATCTGCTTCCCCTGCCTCTCCTATATAATTGACCAGAGATTGGTTTCTTGTTCCTGATGGTTGGCAAATGTTGGAACTCACATTTATTAATGGTGAGAACTGAAATAGATTGAATTACTCAAGTTATATAGATGATGTCAGGGCCTCCGACATCATAGTGGGCAAAGAAATGTTGCACTTCAATGGACCGGGCAGGGTGTGAGCATCGTGCTACCACTCCAACAAATCTAAGTCAAAAGACAAAGTAAATGCTCACACTCCAGAGCCAGGAGATTGAAAAACCTCCAGTGAAGATAAAATCCAAAACTTAGTTCTTATAAATCCAGCAGTTCTTTATTACTGAAATACTGAACACTGTAGTCAACCCAAAGTCAATTCAAAATCAAACTTGTCCATGTTCCAGGGTACCCCGGAGCTTCACCACATAAGGGCTTCATCAGATTGTAAGGGTTTTGGCTTCCAGGAACATGGGCAGGTTTGATTTTGGATTGACTTTGGACTGATTCCAGTGTTCAGCATTTCAGCGAATAAAAAACTGTTGCATTTACAAGAACTAGGTTTTTGATTTTGTCTTCACTAGAGATTATTCAATCTACTGGCTCTGGAGTGCGAGCATTTACTTTGTCTTTTGACCTCCAACATCATGGTATGGCGACATGGTTGGTCACACTCAGAAAAGTCTCCCACAGGGTCCTGAAGCAGTTAGCTTACAGTTCAATGTATGTGACTCTATGGAAGAGATTCTCTTGAAAATATACTGTTGCTGGTGTTATCCATGGTCCAGCACCCCTGATGGTGCCCCCACCTCACAGACAGCAACATATGTAGGTATATGTACTAACCTTAGGGAGAAGACACTTACCATATAAGCATAAGTGCCAGGATTAGTGTTCTATTTTGCTTCACTGATGTTCGGTCATAGGAAATGCTTTTTGCTCCATTTTTTCTGTATTTCTATATGTAAGGCAACAGTGCCATCTTCAGTATTTGTACATCACTGCAACTGACCTTGGAGATGAGTACCTTCATTGTACTGTTATCTGCTTAGTAATGTAACTTCTCACACTAGTTAGAACAGTTACTCACACCACCTGTTTTTGCCCAATTACATTCATTTTATGTATCTGCTTTAGCTGCTGCCATAGTTATTATCAGGGTATTAGACCCTTTGTAGCACATAGCTTCTCTGGGAGAGGTTGTCTGCATTGCCTAGGTAAGGAAACCTGCATCTTCCAGTGTTTACACTGTACTGGTAATACATCTGTATCACGTAATCTGTAATACATTTCCTTTATTACACGAGTACCACTTGTCTGTCATCTCTTCCTCATTGTTTAGTTCCACTAGAACTCTGCTAAGGGATTTGCCACCCCTTACAAATTGGTGGCTGTGTGCTGGTAGAATAAACAAGGGAAAATTTGCATTCAATTTATTTTGAATGTCGAGTGGTGTAGTGCGATTTGTGCCTACTTGGACCTACTCATACTTACAGTGGTAGCGGGTGTGGTGGACCCACACCGCATTTGGTCTCTGACATGGCAGACCCACACTGGACCCTTTACACTCCCTTTTCGAGTGACAGTGTACCTCCGGTATGACTGATCAACCGCTGTGGACCGGAAAGCGGTAGGTGATGGTGCCAGGGTATTTTACCAGGTTTCCGCACTTTGTTTCTTTTGTTTGTTTGTCCATTATTTGTCATGTCTGATCTGTGCACAGAACTGACATTCAAACTCTCAAACTACTTCACATCCCATGGCAGATGGACAGATTTTGAGTTGGATGTGAAATCTGCTGACAAACCGTTGCTGCTAATTTCAGATCATTACTAAGAGTCCAAACAAACAACCAAGAAATACAACCTCAAATGTCTTTTGGTTGCGGCTCTACATACCGCTGTTGAGAGTCTCACAGTGAGGTGTGCCTCCCTTGAACTGAAAAACACATCTCTAAAAAAAGGAGATGGGCTTGCAGGCATCAGAGTTACAGAAAAAGGAAAGAAACTAGCGGAGGAGACACAAGCACTCTGTGATGCTAATTCCAGGCTTCTGCACTGTACTGCTCAAGACACTGAGTGAGAGTCATGTTTGTTAAGAGATGATTGTGAGTGATTGAAATGTGATAAGAAACAGTTTGTGCATTTGAATGATATTTTGAATGATACGAATGAGGCTTTGAGAGAGGAGAATGCAGGGTTGAGAGAGGATTACAAGCATGTGAGCAATGAGTTGAATAAAGAGCTTAGGGAAAATGTCGAATTGGGCATAGCAGATAGAGTGTTGCAGAGAGAGAGATTGAGAAAGGTATGGAGCAGGGTAGTGCAAAAGTTTGCCTCAGAAAGTGTAGACAAAAGATGATGAAATTGCACCACCAACAAGAGGTTCTTGCCGCCCATGTTAAGGCCATGAATGAGTTCCAGTACACACTCACTGATATTGTATTATCCAGTGATGATGACTTTAATGATGAGGCATGCCACGTCACATGCCACTCCAACCCCTGTGGTGAGGCAGTTTCCGCTCACCATTCCCAAGATGGCACCAGCCTCAGCACGCACACTGCATCACCACATCCTCATAAACATGGTAGATGTCACGTACAACACCAAGATGGTGACCCCCCCCATGGCACAGGCAGAGGGCCTGTAAACTGCAATGTACCTCCGCTTGCTCCCATCACTAGGAATGATGAATTGGAGATTTGTGGCATGATGGATGATGCAAGTAGCCAAATGACTGTCCCAGAGGAACAAAAGAAGGCCGTCCAGGAACAAATCGAAAAGATACTAGAACAGTCAGTCACACAGGATCAGACGTATAGAGCAATTGCTGACATGGCTGCAGAGGCTGCACTCCGTGGAACCTTAGCATGGGCTGGGCTTGGCACCACAACACCTACCTCCAACCCCTACAGGTTGCTCATTCTGTCCAGCAAATTGAGCAGAGCATCGGACAGATGGGCCCAACTGACAATCTCAGTTGCCACTTGGAGAAAGTGCGCTCCCTTTGTGAGAAGCTTTCTCTCCAACCCCAATACCAGGTACAAGTCTTGCAAAAAACAATTGAACCAACTCTCTGGGCCAAGCTGTCAGAGACAGTGCAGAGCACTGATAATGCAACTTTTGACAAGATCTCAGCTGCACTCATCTCTGCAAATTCCCTAGGAATTGTGGGTACATGCTTGGCCTACAAAGTCAAGCAAGGCACAAAGGAAAGCCCAGCCTCTTACCACCAATGGTTGTGGCTTGCATATAAAACTGTGAAGGCCCTCGCAGATAAGGACTTTGACAGAGACCAAATTGAGTACAAAGATTTGTACATCTGGAACACGTATCCAGCCTTATGGGAAAAGGTTGAGCTCAATGTGTTCCTGAATACCAACATGTTTGAGGCTATTCTCATTGAAATTTAACAGGCCTATCAGATTTATCTCCGTATCCTTTTTTCCCTGCAAGTCCAATAGGGTAGCTGCAGTTCAGCCTGCCACTGATACCCTCACCCATTGTATGGTGGAAGGAAACAACCAGAAACATGATACCCCTTCTGATGAAAAACAGTCACACAAGGGGGGGGACTGGAACTACAGAAACAGCAGGAACAATACAGATAACAGAGGCAGTTGGAAAAATCTAAACACCCAACAAAATAGCCAGAACCTATACTGAAATGATCCTAGCTCTCGACAAATCAAAGAGGAGAATGAGAACCTCCGAAAACTTCTTGAGGAAGCTTGTGCGAGAAAAGAAACCACCCCTGCAAGGCATATAGCTGCCCTAGCCCCAGTGGTAGAGTTGTCGGACAGCCAAGGGGATGTTGCATTGGTTACTGGCCAGCCCAATGCACCACCAACAGCAGAACCAATAGTACAGCAACTACTGCACCTGTGATGTCACCAGTACATTTGTATCCAGTGCAAGACATAAAGGAAGCCCTAGCAGATCCTGCAGGCCTTTGATTTCAGGAGCAGCCAGACAATGCCAATTCAGAAGAATTGGATTGACAATTATGGGCCCCAGTCTGGATTGTGAGTAACCTGATCATTGACACAAATGGATGGCCTTGTGTAAAAGCCACGGTCAGGGGCCGCCAACTTACCATGCTTCTGGACACTGGAGCAGCCATGTCAGTCCTTCGTGATGAGGATCCAGCCTCATCTGACTGGTCTACTGGCTGGAAGACCAGTGCATAGGGTGTAGATGGTACCCAGCTACACACCTACTGATCTATTCCTCTACCTGTGGTGGTAGGCCACCTCAGGACAGACTTCTCTTTTGACCTCATGGTTTTATGTCATCATCTCAGCATCTTGGGAATTGACTTCTTAGCACTGCATGGCTGTGTAGTACATCTAACTTACAGGCTACTCCTTCAGATCAAAGGACGATATCATGCTGTCACCATCCCAGACTCACATGTGGTGGCAGCCATCTCCCATAACAACAAGGAGCATGACGTCATGTCTTTGTTTATAAGTCATGTCTTATTCTCTGAGCTTGTACCTCTGCTGCAAAAACACCTTGATGTGTTTGCCACCAACAAACATGACTGTGGTAGAATGCACACTACCATTGAGATCACAGGTCCTGACCCTGTGAGGCAGAAGCAGTATCCATTTCCTGCTGAAGCCTTGCCATCACTTAGGGAAACCATCCAATCACTGCTTCAACAAGGAATGATTAGAACCTGTGTCTCTACTGTCAGCTCACCCATTTGGCCAACGAAGAAGCCAAATGGGGCCTGGAGACTTACAATTGATCACAGAAAACTTAATCAAGTAACTCCTAGCTGCTCACCAACAGTAGCATCAGCACCTAATGTACTCAAACTGCTGACACCTGACAAAAAGTGGTTCATAGTTCTTGACATTTCTAATGGGTTTTGGTCACTTCCATTAGCACAGAAAAGCCAATACAAGTTTGCTTTTACATTTGATGGATGTCAATACACCTGGAGTGCTTCCCCAAGGGGTTTCACAATAGCCCCCCCTTCCATCTCTACACGATGGATGCTCTGCAGAGGTTTTATACACCACAGTGCCTTCTGCAGTATGTAGATGACTTGCTTCTAGCAACCACCATGAAAGAGGATCATTTGGCTCTTCTACATGACCTGTTGTCTCTCTTAAAGAGAGCAGGTCTCAAGTGTAATCTCTCCAAGGCACAATTGTGCAAGAAAGTCATTTTCCTTGGCCTACACATTACAGACTAAGGCAGGAACCCAGCTGTCAAAAAGACCCAGGGCTTGCAAGATTTGCCACTCCATACTAGTGTGGCAACACTCAGGTGCTTCCTAGGAATTGTAAACTACTCCAGAGATTTCATACCTGACTTTGCCTTGAAAGTCACTCCTTTATATGAACCTCTGAAGAAGGATGTCCCATGGACATGGGGCCCTACTCATACTGACACTGTGACACAGCTAAAACAAGCCTTAGCCCCAGCACTGATCAGTCCTAACCCAGGTCTTCCATTCCATCTGGAAACTGTCACATCTGATGTGGCCATTGTCTGCAGTGCTGGCACAAAAGTACAATGAGTACTTCAGGTCCATTGCCTATGCTTCTCATATGCTATCTTCAGTAGACAGGAAGTATAGTCTCTGTGAAAGAATGCTCTTGGCAACCTATTGAGCTGTCAAATATGTCATGCACATCATTGGGTATACACCCATCATCTTGCATAACTGTAGCACCCCAACCAACTTTTAACTTTCAGATAAAGTAAAAGATGGTTCAGTCTCGAATACCAGCCTCACACACACTGTTCTTTGCTTTTGCAGGACAGGGACCTTAAAGTAGTACCTGCAAAAATACCATGCATCCTAGCTCATGGCCTACTCTACACAGGTAAGCCCCACGTCTATGCACTCCAACCTCCTGACATACTGTACCTGAGCCGGAATCATTTCTATTGGCCACACTGGCTATCATAGAGAATACCACCATGTAGCACATCTTCACAGATGGCTCAGCCTCCTGTGTGGATGGAGAACAGGTGGCAGGGTTTGGCGTGTTCATAGTCTATCCAGATGGTGACTTCATACGCATTGCTAGGAAATGCACTATCATTTCCTAACAGTATGCCGAATTGGCAGCTGTGGCCTGTGCTCTAGAGGTTATGCCCCATGGTGCTAAAGATGCTATCAACTTTGTAGACTCCAATTGGGTTTGTTCCTCCTTTACTGAATTTCTACCATTCTGGGAGAAAAATAATTTCACATCATCTGATGGCACACCTGTCAAATACAGAGATTTGTTTGACTACATACACACACTGACTTAGCAGCTTATTCACAAACTGCACATTCACAAGGTAAAGGTTCACTGCAAAACTGACCCTTACCATGAATTCAATGATCAAGCAGACTTGCTTGCCAAAGTGGGCGCTCGAGGGGGGAGACATGGTGAATGACTCATCCAGTAGCCCTGGAAGACATTTTTCTTGCCACCAACACCAGGCAGAAACCACAACCAGTGCTTCCACTGGATCTTTCTGCTGCACAAAACTCTGACCCAGAAATGAAAGATGTGTTCAAATGCCTGGACAAAGAGATTGAACAGGAACTGCCTGCGGGCAGGCCATACAAGAGACACTCGGAAAACTTACACTTATCTCATCATCAGAAGCTGATTTGGTATAGGAAGGAGGATTTGGGTCACAGATTGTGGGTTGTACCCAAGTCCTTATGAACAGACTTCATCCATTTGGTTCATGATACTCCCACTGGTGGACACTAGGGAGCAGAAAACACTATCCAGAGACTTAAAACCATCGTCTAGTGGCCAGGTATGACCAAGAACAGGGAGCACTATGTGAACAACTGCATAGTGTGTGCCCAAAACAACCCAATCGGAGTGAAAAGAAATGCCAATTTATTGCCACAGAGGCAATCTGGACTATGGAACACGATACAAATTGATTTAATTGGCCCACTGACCAATTCTAGCAAGAACAACAATATGCACTTGTTGTCACAGATTTGTTTTCCAAGTGGGTTGAGGCATTTCCTGCTCAGAATAACATGGCAAAGACAGCTGCCAAGATCCTGGTAGATCAATTGTTCTCCGCCTGGGGCCTACCTTTTAAGGTTGACTCAGACCAGGGAACCAGTTTTACAGCTGAGCTGATGAAGGATACACGCCAATTTCTTGGAGTAGATCAGAAATTTCATATTCCATACCATCCTCAATCCTCAGATCAGATAGAAAGAGCAAATAGAAGAATCAAACAGATGTTACGCAAATTCATCAATGACAATCCCAAGGATTGGGATTCCCTCTTGCCACTACTTTTGATGGCAATAAGGGGCACTCCTGCAACAACTACTCAGTGCACACCATACAAGGTTATGACTGGTAGAGCCATGAGATTATCTGAGCACCTGTTGACTGACCTCCACACCCCTACAGCAGATAGGGTATTTGTGGACAAATATGTTGAACAACTCCATGATGATATCATGAAGACACATTTGTTCACTGCAAATCATATGGGTAAAGCTCAACAACAAGCAAAAGCCCATTTTGATAAGCATGCCAAAGAAGTCGACTGGCAAGTTGGAGATCAAGTCATGCTTCGGCAGTACAGACCACCGTCTCACTCATTTGCCAACAAACAGGAAGGTCTGTTCCCCATTGTCAACAAACTCGGCTCTGCAGTTTATCAAGTGAGAGTTAAGCATCAGAAACAGACCATCACTGATAAGTGGTTCCATGCTAATCAGCTCAAGTTGTATAAAGGTGACTGATTACTTTTCCCGACCCTGTTGGGACGGAATAGTACCCCACACTTAAAAAATAATTATCTGTTTCTTTCAGATACACTGGCAAGATGGCTCTTGTGCACCTGATTCTTCTGGTGGGACTACTTTCTTTGACTCACTCCCAAGACAAACCTCTTATGACTGACCAAAGACGATGCATATCACATTTGCTTCAGAACCTTGAACACACAGCTAGAGATGCACCCATCTCCAGCCCCAAGGGAGTCCGCATAGATGTCCCCAGCAAATTGATTACTGTTAAAGAAGGCACAGACGCCTACCTTAATGCTATGGTAGTAGCCCCAGACAAGTCCACATTGCAGATACAATGGGAAACTGATTACAATGGATACACGCTTCCTGTATAATGTTTATCTAAGAGCACTTTCCAGTGTTGGCCCAACACAATGATTGCACCGAATGATACACTCTCCATTTGACAAGCAGCTCCTAGACACTCTGGTCTCTACAACCTGACTGCTTTAATAGATCCTACCTTTTGTGACCGCCTCACCTCTGAGGAGTCACAAGCTTTCTGTCTTAACAACTATATGGCTACTGAAGCTATGTTCCTTTCTGTAGTACAACCCACTGAAGAAGAACTGACTGACAGTCCTCCTCAAGAACCTGGTCCTCCTAGTGGCCTGACCACCACCTCTCTTCCAGGAACTTTGATTAACAATGTGCAATTCATGCACATCCCTGTTATTTTTAATCTTACACACTGGAATATGGCTGAGTTCGGTCTCTGTCATACAACCAACTCTTCTAAATTTTTCAGCATGATGCTTCTAGACATTATAACCACTTATCACACTTGCACACAGGATTCAGTTAGTGGACCTCATGTTACTGAACACTTAGGAGTTTTTAGACCCATACCTAATGCTAAGGGCAAACCACTGCTGATGTTTTTGGTGCAGCAGGCACCATCTCTGGCCTTTTTGGCTCAGGAATGCCAATCTGAACTAGAGCAGATATAGCCGCTATTAAAGCACAAACACTGAAATTTCAGCAAGCTATGAAAAATTATGTTTTACCACCACTGTTACATGGTATAGATGGTTTAAGTAAAGAAGAACATTTTACAGTTTACAACATGAATGAAATTGCTAAATGATTTAATGAAACTAAAATCAAAATTAATTAATTGATTTTTCAGAATAAAAAGGAGGCAGACAAGCAATATATTGCCCTTGAAATGTTATGTTTTGCTTATGGTTCTTATGTAATTACCACTGTTAACAATCTCTTCAGGAATTTGGAATCAGGGCATATTCCCGACATTATTTATGACAGGAGAATGTCTAAATGGTATTGTCCTCACTGTAAATCTACTACTTGCATTACACTATGTATGTCAAATTCTGCTAATATTTCTATGTCTACTGCTAGAAATCTTGGGTAAGTCACACATTATCTAAACAAAGCACCATGCTACTTTGATAATCGTTGTTCAGTCCATGACAACATAGAGGATAATGGCTGGGGATCGGGTGATAACACTGGAATCACCTTGAGTGGTTACTAGGGCAACATGGTAAACCTCGAGAGCGCAGCTCAAGAGGTCTACTGTAGCCCTAGCAACCACTCGAGGTGATTTCAACGTGGTTGTCACCCGATCCCCAGCCATCATATTTTATAGTGTATGGTCAAAAAAACACTGTTTGCATTCTATGTGTGAGAATTATGGAACTCTGGTGCATTCTTTTTTGTTGTGCCACTGTTTGGAGGTTCTGAAATGTGGGTAACAACTTTTAAAATTCTAATCAGTGCATTACAAAGCTGTGTGACTGCTGATTATGGTGGTTAATAGGCACTTACCATACATTATATGTTTGTTACCTTCACTGTGTCACTACCACGCTTTGATCAAAAAACATTACATCTGTCTTTGACAAATCTGGCTGCTATAAATTCCATTGGACATCTTGATGAGAACATTTACTGAGAAAGAACTGAACTACCACCTTTGCTCTTTTACCATCCTGTTCTGCAATCCTGGGTTGCACTGCATACCAATAGCTGTGCCAAGAGGGGATACCATTACCTCTTCCATTGTGATGTTTTTGACATTGTGAAAACAGTATGTGGCTGTTACAAACACACTCAGCAGGTCAGCCCTCTACTCCCAAAGTGCCAACCTCTGAGTGCAGTCTTGTGAACAGTTTAACAGAACAAGGTAACCCTCTTGTTTGTTTTGTGAGTTTGGGTCAACCTTTGGTCTCAAGTCTTGGAGGAATTCAAACTGTGAACCTCTTGCTAGTGTACCCAATGCATAGGTTCAGATATATCTGTCTTTGGGGGCCAGATATCTTTGCCTATGGGCGCATAACCAGGTAAACAGAGATGGACCCTTAAAAACTGTAATAAAGACCTCAGATTTAAAACACTTCTCTTTCCAGTTTGGTATCACCATTCAAGCTTATGCCTAGTGTCTGCTATAACCATATATACTTTTCTTGCAAAGGAAAGAAAATCAAAGACAAACCAAGTAAGTTCTAAAAAGAGTTTTACTAAAACAGATAAAAATATGTAACACATAAAATACAGAACTATTATATCACAATCTCTTAAACAAAACAAGGTTTGAAACAGTGCAATTCCTACCTACAGTACTAGGTTTGTCTTTTCTCTTTAAATACCTGCTTACAAGTGCTCAAGGATGTTTCTTAGTCAGAGTCTAGATAAAAGTGTGTCTGTGAAGTAAAACAGAATAAATTAAAAGCTGGCTTTAACCCCACCTCTTTGCAGGAGGTCACCTTGCTCCTCCCTGTCACAATATATAAAAAATATATATCTATATAAAAAAGGATGTCTTTTCCAAGTATTAAATTCTGCAATCCTCAGAATGACTCATGTTTCTCTTTCAAATGACATCTCTTTGATCTTAATCAGTATCCTCTCTCACACAGGCATCAGAGGAACATTTTCAACTTTGCACCAGTTTGCTAAACCTGGTTTCCCCTTCTAACGTCATAAACTTATTTTATGATTTCCCTCTTAACAACAACATCTATAATTAACTTAGAAAAGTCTGCAAATAGCTTCTGGCCTGCCATGTAACACCTGGTATCTAAAACCTGTGTGTGTGTGTGTGTGTGTGTGTGGTCTCACATGCTGTTTCAGCATTTTCTCATGGCTTTCATCTTTCAGCTGAAACCTGGGGGGGGAGCGAGGTCACTCCAAAAGCACTAGATTTCTCATGGGAGACAGTCCATACACATTTTTATATTTAAAAAAATGATCATACAGCACTCAGAACTGGCTGTCCATGTCACAGTGGATATTCGTTGGAAAACCTGGACTGGTCCTATATCTAGGGTGATGATCTGCCATCCAACCTGACTGAACAGCCTTCACAGCTGCAGCTTCAGCCCCAGATGCCAAAACAGCTGCATCCTGAAGCTACTTGGAAGAGGTACATTGCTCCACGACACGACTCGCCAACCATTCCTTCACATGTCCTATTCATCTACAAAAATGGAGGGTTCCAACTGTGAGAGTTACTTATGTTTCTGATGGGCAGTACTGTGTAGTGACTAACATGCTTCTGTTTCCTATGGTGCCAAATCTTGCACTGTAAACTTTCCTAACTTTTGTCTTACTTCACAGCAGAAAACTGTAATTGGTCACATGGTGATTACCCCATTCCCCTCTCTAAACCAGATGTTATTGATACGGATCCGCAATACTTGCTTGCCTTGTTTTAATATTTGCCTATTTTTAATGTGGACATCGATCCTTTGATACTGTCTTTGAAAACACTTTTAAATAGAAAAGATGCACATCTTATCTATATTAGCAATACTATTTCTAAAGCTGATGATGCTCTTAATGCACATATCCATGATGGTGATTTAAGTACTGTTCTATCTAATACTTGGTTAGAAATAACTTGTAAAGCTTTTGTTATTATTCAAGCATTTTTGATTGTTTTTCTCATAGTAACCCTTTGCTGTCTGCGACGTACTCTTAGACAACATCGTGAACAACTTAAATTCCTTTACAAGGCTCGTGCATCAGGCTTGTAAATGATGGCCTCTGTAGCTCCATCCCACTACTTTCCTGTGGTTGTTGCCTTTTCTTTTCAAGGCAACAAGAGGGGGGAATGTTATCCATGGCCCAGCACCCCGATGGTGCCCCCACCTCACAGACAGCAACATATGTAGGTATATGTACTAACCTTATGGCGAAGACACTTATCATATAATCATAAGTGTCAGGATTGGTGTTCTAGTATGCTTCACTGATGTTCAGCCATAAGAAATGCCTTTTGCTCCATTTTTACTGTATTTCTATATGTAAGGCAACAGTGCCATCTTTAATATTTGTACATCACTGCAACTGACCTTGGAGATGAGTACCTCCATCGGGTATGCCATCCTAACAGTGCCATTTCTATGGTGCCATGTGTCGATATCAACTACAGCACCATGTCACCATAGATGTGCAGCTGGAAGGGAGAAACCACTTCCCCTGACCTGCACCCCCTCCCCAAACTAACTCTGACCTAGAGTTAGAATTCTTCAGTTCGGGGGGTGCAGGGGACAAAGCCCCCTGATGTACAAATAAAGTCAAACTGTGCAGCTCCATGCTGACTGCAACTTGCAGTCAACATGGAACCAGTCATTGAAATGCCAGTTGTGATCATTTTTGTTGCGCTGGCATATATAACCCCCTTCATTGTACTGTTATCTGCTTAGTAATATAACTTCTCACACTAGTTAGGACAGTTACTCACACCACCTGTTTTTGCCCATTTACATTCATTTTATGTATCTTCTTTAGCTGTTGCCATAGTTATTATCAGGGTATAAGACCCTTTGTGGCATGTAGCTTCTCTGAGAGAGACTGTCTGCACTGCCAAGGTAAGGAAACCCGCATCTCCCACTGTTTACACTGTACTGGTAATAAGTCTGTATCATCTAATCTGTAATAAATGTCATTCATTACATGAGTACCACTTGTCTGTCGTCTCTTCCTCATTGTTTAGTTCCACTAGAACTCTGCTACAGGATTTGCCACCCCTTACACAGGTAAGTAACAACACCATTCTAATGTGATTCACAGAATCCCATAGCGTGGCCAGTTGGGGGCTGGTTGTGTAGCAGAGGTGATTGGGTGCATGACTCCTGGAAATCAAAGGGAAAGTGCAGACCACCAGCATTCACTGTTACCTGCTGGCATACCAAGAAATGAACACTGGTGTTAACTGTGAAGACATACCTTTCACCCACCTCCCAACACTGGAGTGGGGATGGGGAGAAGGGGGAAAAATATGGATAATAATACACAAATAATGCAGATTCTGCACATCTCTATTGATGGTAATGTAATGTACTGTACTGTAATGAGATTATCAACTCTGGTACTTGTATCAGAGACTCTGCACTCCACCACTGGATTGCATGATCAATTTTAATTGCTAATTCTTTCCTGTTTTGGAGCTGCCATTTTTTTTTCAGTTTTCCACAGTGCAAAACAAGGATTATGATTAACAATTTTGGAATATCTTTCCAGACAGTAGGAAGCCATGGCTGGAGTAACCACTGTGAAATAAGACACAGATTTGAGGGTCCCAACCTGTCATTTGGGTTAAACAGTACATGCATGCATGCACACTGGAAGAAAATGCCATGGTGACTGGAAGGAGTTATAGATTGTCTTTACAGAGAGAAACTTGAAATCTGTGAGTTAGAGACAGAAAGGAAACCAACCTGCTGAGCCTCCCAACAGACAGATAGAAACTTCAGAGAGGAGGAAAAATGTGTCTCATTCCCATCAGCAGGGCACCGTGTCTGAGGCTGCTCCAGCTAGCAGTGTGTGGTATAAAGTCCAAAGGAGACAGAGACAGGCAGACTGTATATCAAGCCCAGACCTGACTTTGAGTTAGTTGACAAACTGAATTGTGTTGGGGGGGGGAATTTATGCTGAGCCTCGGGCCCCAGGTAACCTTAAAATGACTCTACAAGAACAGGATGTAATTAATTTCATTTTACATTTTGGCACAACCACTCAGACTACAAGAAGATGATAATTTTTAAAATAACTTTTAGTTATCTTACACAGGGAGGTCAGGTTACCATCACACTGCCGCTAAGCAATTTGTAATAAATACACTTGGCATTCCTTTTCCCACTACTTAAGACACAGTTACAGGGAAAAGGCCATGCAAACCTTATTATACAAGAGGCAGTTTGTGCCACCAAGCTCAGATATATTGAAACTACAGTACATGTGCAGTGCAGGTACAATATCACTGATGGATTATATAGTTTAAATAATAAAAAAAATTATGGAGTTGAAAGCTGTAGATGAATTGTTCAGTATGCTGCTCCTTTTGGAGAGAAAGCACAGGTTACAGTGAAAACTACAGGCAGGAAACCTGATGGCACCTTACACAATTACAATACATTACTATTAGAACAAAGTGTTACAGTATTCATTTAATAATCTCTACCCTTTTACAGACTATTAATATAATCTCCACTGAAAAATAATGTTGTCCACTCCCCTATTTACTATACATTTGAGACTATACATTGCACCACTGAGCTGAATTCCAAGAGCACCATTCCCCCACCCCACAAATAATAATCCCTTAAAGAGCCACTTTGAATTTCTTATCCCCATTATTTATTACAGAGATCATAAGCATGAAAACAGGATTTTTGTTCCTTGTGGGTTCATTGGCTGCTATTGCTTCTCCCCAACCTGATGTCACAATACTCTGGCTGTGACATCACAGCTATTCTCATGGCAACAGACTGTGATGTCACAACAGAGCATTATAATTTCATTTAGGGAATAAATTATAGAGGCAGATGAACTCTAAGGGATACAGATCTTGTTTTTGTTGAAATTTCTTCAGTAGTACAATATGAACAACAGAAATCTATAGAAATGTATAGAAGATATATAAAATAACAGCTGAACTGTGTCTGAATATTCTGTTTTTAAAGTTTTTCCCAAAGGCGTCAGCTGCTCTTTAATGCTTATCTAATGTCCTCAAAAAGGCCCGTTCAGTAACTTGGCCTGGCACCATGTTCATTAGTGAAATATTGTGCTGATCCTTAATGGGATGTGGTGGAGACAGAGCCCTCGGCTCTTGGGTGCTACTGGTACCCCAGTGTCCCAGAGGTCCTGCAGAATGATGACCTCTGCAGATGTTTGGATGATTTTACTAGTAAAAGGGTGAAAATTAGGTCTGATCAGTGCTTTAGTTGATGTAACCAGGCTTGGATGCTCAAACTATAGCAGCACTTGGACTTTTACTTTTTATAGTCAAAACTGTGGGGAGGGGGGAAGGCCCCCACTGAATTCTGTGGTGAGCACTGTAGCAATCAACATGCAAAGACATCATCCTCCTATGGGACATTGGTGTGTTGATAAGGTACTAGTCATAAATAAGAATTAATAAATGTCAGGCATCCAAGGCTCTGTTGAGAGACCATGTAACAATGGGCCAGCCTGCCTGAAGGGACTTTGAACCATTAGTCTTTGTCTGTGTGTAGCTGAAGCATGCTGTAATAAAGTGTTGCTAAAGATTCTAATGAACCCTTTGTTGTGAATACTACAAAACAAGACATGGTACCAGGAGTAGTTTGGGGATATTTCTGGAAACACAAACAAAAGAGAAGCAACAAAGATGGAGAACTCTTGTGGGAGAGGAGCAGACTAGCCTCACAGGATACGGATTCAAGTGAATACAGATTTTAGCAGGCTGGTCTCATTGATACTGGAGTCTGTTGCAATGGAGCAACTAAGACCGCTACCAGAGATCAGGTTTGTGTGTAATTTAGAAGAAACATGGAAACATTTCAAGCAACATTTTAACCTCTGTTTCCAAGCAACTGGCACAGACAAAAAGGAGAACCCACAAAAACTAGCCTCATTACTGACTGTAGCAGGCTCACAGGCTTTAGACACATATAATACCTTTCAGTAGTCTGATGGTAACAGGTAGGACTATGATACTGTAATGGAACAGTTTGAAGCATACTGTGTTCCCAGAAAAAATGAGACTTATGAAAGATACATATTTAGATCTCGAATGCAAAAGGAGCAAGAAACAACAGAAGAATTTGTTACTGATTTGAAACAAAAAGCACAATCCTGCAATTTTGGCACTCTTTACCATTTGTTGATAAAAGACCAAATTGTGATGGGCTGTTCTGATGGTAACGTCAAAGAGTGTCTGCTAATAGACTGTGAACTAACCATGGAAAAAGTTGTACTGGGTCATAATGTCAGACATTGAATAGTGTACGACATTAGTGCTAACCCGAAATAGCGCTGTACGAGAGACCGAGAGGTGCAATACCACAAATGCTGCAGTACATGGTACTGCACCCTAGCACTATCCCAGGCAGAGGATTAGACCTCTGCTGGGATGGGGTTCTGTCGAGCATCTGCATTTGGGCCCAGGTTTGATTCCTGGTCCCAGACGCAAGGGAATTTTTGTATTTTTCACGTTAGTGCGATTTCACTGTATCCGCCCCCCAGAGTTGAGAATCTTTATTGGGGAGATTCAGGGGCACAGCCCCCCCCATAACAGGGGGCGTGGGAGCACAGTCCCTCCCCAAAAAAGGAATTATGTCACATGCAAGAAATCAAGCTGTATTGGCAGCATGATTTTTGCATGCGGCATAATGTCTTGCAACATTATGACCCCGTGCCAGAAAAAGTCATCCAGATTTGTCAGGCTGCTGAGCAAACTCACATGCAAATGAAAGTCACACAGAGGACTACTCTGAGGTTGCTGCAGTGCAGACTGTGAAGAACTGAGCCCAAAGGTCCCCTACAAGTTTCACAAAGCAAGAAGTACGACAAAAAGAGACAGGAAGAGCTGCAAACACTCAAAGAAAAGGTGCAAGTAAACTGCCACAGCTGTGGTAAACAACATGCCTACAGAAACTGTCCCGCCTATGGCCAACAGTGCAAAGCCTGTGGACAACTTAGTCACTTCACAAGATGTTGCAAACAGAGAAATGTAGTGCATACAGTCACAGAAACAGAGGCCTCAGACAGCAAAAATAAACTCTTTATGGGGGCCCTAAGTAAGCAAGACATCTCACAAAAAAACGAATGAATAATTCAAATGGAGACTAACGGCTTGAAGGTACACTGCATGACTGACACTGACGCTGAAATAAATGTGCTCCCAACTTTACTGTGACATAGGATACCAAACAAACCACAGATAAACAAGAATACTACTATTTTAAAGGCATATAATGGACTAACCATGCCCACTATAGGGTACTGTGCACTGAATCTCTGGCACAAAGGCAAGATCAGTAAACACCATTTCGTAACTGTTACAGGGGACAAGAAGGAAATTTGGGGGTAGACAGCAGTCAGAAATTGGGTCTGATAGAAAGATTGTTTGCAACAGAAAATGACATGCCTTTCACTGATAATATCATATCTGAATGCAATGATGTTTTTAAGGGACTGGGCAAGCTGCCCACTATGTCTCACATCACAGTGGATGAGAAGGCAGTCCCAGTGATTCATGCTGTACGAAGAGTCCCTGTGGCCCTGAGAGAGAGAGAGAGAGAGAGAGAGAGACTGAAAAATTAATTGAAACGTTTGCTAGACACAGATGTCATAGAAAAAGTGGAGGAGCCTACACCAAGGGTTCACTCCTTGGAGATCATTGAGAAAAAAGATGGATCACTATGTTTGTGTTTGGACTCAAAACAGCTAAATGCATGCATTAAAAGACATCATTTCTATAGTCCAACCAGACATGAAATTCTAGATGAAATGGCAGAGGCCAAGTATTTTTCAATATTGGATGCCTTCTCAGTATTCTGGCCAATACCTTTAATTCTAGAAAGTGCATGCTTATGTACTTTTATCATTCCATATGGTAGACACTGCTTTAAAAGGCATCTGCTCAGAACCAGACATTTTCCACACAACAAATGCAACAGCTGCTAGAAGGCATTGAAGGAGTTAGAGTTTACATTGATGACATACTGATTTGAGGTTCCACCATTAAGGAACATGACACCAAGCTGGAAAAAGTGTTACAAGTTGTCAGGACAACCAGCCTTAAATTGGACAGAGAAAAATGTCCAATAAGAAAGACAGAAACTCTGCACTTAGGAGAAGTCCTCTCAGATGAGGGGGTGAAACATGACCCAGCCAACATCCAAGCTGTAAACAGGATTCCACAACCAAAGACTAAGAAAGATTTACAATGATTTCTGGGGGTGGTGAATTATCTCGAGAAGTTCATTAATAATCTAACTGACAAAACATGCAATTTGAGAAAATTGCTAATTAAATCAGCTACATGGGCTTGGACACCTGCACATGATCAAGAATCCCAAGAAATAAAATAACGAGGTCATAGATTTCAATAGGCCAACTTCAGTAAGATGGCAGATGTGCTGGGGAGGCATGTGGCCACCATACAACTGGGCATGGACACCACCCAGCAATGGGAAATCATAAAACTGGAGCTGGCGGAGGCCACAAACTCCTGTGCAGCGAGGAGAGGTAAGAAGGCAGGGGCCAAGAAACTGAGTTGGTGGACATGGGTGGTACAGACAAAGGTAAAGAAAAAAAGGACAGTGTTTAGAGCCTTTAAGAGGACAGGCAGGGAAGCAGATAAAGAGGAGTACAGTTGGATGGCAAAGTAGGTGACCAGGGCATTAAGGGTAGCCAAAGCTACAAAGGATCAGAAGCTGGCACAAGGTGTAAAGAAGGGTGAAAAGGGTTCTTCAGGTACATCAGGGAAAAAAGGAACTGCAAGGAACAAATCTTTAGAATCAAGACAGAGGAAGTTTGGGTGGAAAAGGTGGCTGAACAGGCAGAGGCACTGAACACATTTCTGTTCAGTATTCACAAGGGAGAGGGATGGACCCATCCCACATGGACAAGATAGGGGAGCAGGGAAGGGGAGCTGGCACAAGAAGAGATCCCTGTGCAAAAGTTGCTAGACAGACTAAGGTCCATACAAACAGATAAAGCACCAGATCCAGACAGGATCCACCTGGGGGTGCTGACAGAACTCATAGAGGTCAAGACAGCACCACTGACTAACTTATTTAACACATCACTTCAAGCAGGATGTGTGCCCCTGGATTGGAGGATGGCATATGTGGTGCCTATCCATAAGAGCCACTCTTGGGATGAGCTGGGGAACTACTGGCCAGTCAGTCTCACGTCAATTGTGGGGAAACTAATGGAGACTATCCTTAAAGAGAGGATGGTGACATTCTTGGAGCAGAATGATTTCCTTGATGACCAACAGCATGGGTTCACCCAGGGAAGGTCATGTCAGACCAACCTGGTGGACTTTTATGACTGGGTGACTAGGACTCTGGATGAAGGAAAGGCAGTTGATGTTCTGTATCTGGACTTCAGCAAGGCCTTTGACTTGGTGCCTCACAGGAGATTGATTGGCAAGCTGAAAAGCCTGGGCATAGGGGAAAAACTGGTCAGATCGATTGGGGGCTGGCTGGAGAACAGACAGCAGAGAGTGGTGGCTGGGGGGGAACTCTCAACACCACAAACAGTCATCAGTGGTGTCCCGCAGGGCTCATTGCTGGGGTTTGTGTTATTCAGTATCTTCGTATCAGATATGGCAGAGGGGTACAGAGTAGGATGAGCCTGTTTGCTGGTGATGTTAAACTGTGAGTGGTGGTGGATGGAGTGGAAGGTGGGAGGGTATTCCAGAGTGACCTAGACCCATTGCAGAAGTGGCCTGACACATGGCAACTGGGGGTTAATGCCAGGAAGTGAAGGGTTGTGCATTTTGGAAACAAGAATCTGGTGCACAGATACCAGTTGGGTGGTGAAAAGCTATCGGTCTCCACTGAGGAAAAACATGTGGGTGTGATGATCACTGGTCAGATGAATCAATCAACACAGTGTAGGAAAGTGGTGGCAAAGGCCAACAGGATGCTGGGGTGCATAGCAAGGGGCATCACCTCAAGGAGTGAGAAGGTGATACTGCCACTGTACAGGTTGCTGGTGAGGCTGCACCTGGAGTGCTATGTGCATTTCTGGCACCCCTTCCTAAAGGGGGACATCAGGCTATCGGAGGGGGTGCAGAATAGGGTGACCAAGATGCTAAATGGAATGAGGGAAAAGCCCTATGAGGATAGGTTGGCAGAGCCCAACATGTACTCATTGGAAGATCAAAGGGAGAGAGGGGACATGATTGAGACCTTAAAGTACTTAAAGGGCATACATAGGGTCAGCCCAGAAGGTCTGTTCAAATTCATGAAGGAGGAGATCATGAGAGGGCATGGTCAAAAGCTGAAGAGGGAGGTTCAGAAGGGAGATGAGGAGGCATTTCTTCATGGAGAGGGTGGTGGAGGAGTGGAGTGCATTGCCTGAGGATCTGATTTCACTGACAACAGTGGAGGGATTTAAGAGAGGGTGGGACAGGGTTAAGCATAGAATTAGACTAAGAAAGGAAAAAGAGGCAGAGTGGGGCTGCATCAGTGGTAAACACTGAGAGCTGCACAATCAAGCAGACGTGATAGACCATAAGGCCTGTGTCTGATGTTTTTTACGTATACTCTATGACTATTGACTACAGCATCTACCTTGTAATATTTTGATATTACTTGTCAGACTAAAGTTTCCATGGATGCCTCAAAGGATGGCATAGAAGCAATATTGCTACAACTATGAAGTAGTGGCTGGAGATCTGTTGCTTATGCATCCAGAGCCTTTACAAAAACAGAATACAAATATGCTCAAATAGAAAAGGAGATGCTAGCCATAGTCTCTGGATGAGATGCCTTTCATAATTACATTTATGGAACCCCCTTTGTGATAGAAACAGATCATTAACCACTGATTATTATTTCAAAAAGAGACTTATGACTAGCACCACCATGAATTCAAAAACTTTTAATCGAACTACAGAGATATGATTACAAGATAGAATACACACCGGGAAACCATCTGATTATAGCTGATGGATTGTCAAGAACATGGGATGAAACTCACAGGTAAAACCACAGATAAAAGCAGGGAAACAGAAGTGGATATTCACATAAACAGAATAAAGACTTCTGGAGCTGTCTCAGCACAGATGCGGAAAACATTGCAAACTGAAACAGCAGCCAATGAAGTGTTGCAAGCAGTAGTGTCAGCAATGCAAAATGGATGGAAAGGACAGTTCATATCACACAGGTATGTGCCATTTCAGGCTGAATTATCCTTGGTGGATGGAGTATTACTTAATGGTCCTGACTGATTACCCAACAGACTGGCATTTTACTCTCCCGATACCGAACTCAGCTTTTAGATATTAAGCCAGCGAATTAATTTGGGCTGCCTTCGTTCAAACAAGCTGGAACTGGCAAAGAAATATATTTGTTTTTATTCTCCCTCCTACAGTGCAGCTGAAACCCTGCACTTACGTGGATCCTGTCTCCCTGCAGGTGCTGATTTTCAGTTCCAGTGTGCCAAGTTGTTCCATACAGCTTCCACTCTGCAGATTTTTTCCTGTGCCACTGCTTATAGTCATCTTTTGTATTGTGTTAAACTTGTTATCTCAGTTGCTGTGTCTAAGATTATTAGAGTACAGGATTTACAGGATTTTAGAGTTTCAGAGTTTCTTTGCTGAAAGTCTCCATAGCCTGCTGATTTGTTATATTTTAATCCAGTGCAGCTACCAGTTTAATTTCTCCCTTTGTTTCACCGCCTGACTGTGACCCCCTTGTTCTGCAAATCTCAATTACAGATCTGGCGCCTAGCTGTCTGCTTCCCACCCTCTGATTTGATTCTCTTTTAGTAAATTGCAGCTCTTTGTCTGTGTGCTAATTTTATGTTCACTCCCACCACTTCAGAGTGCTATAAATCCATGTCCTATCCCTCTTTCAACAGGCGTCCTTGTAGTCCACTGGGCTACCTACCACCATCTGTGATTCACCTCCTGCATGCCTGGACACCACTCTGTGCCTCTTTCAGCTCCAAGAAGCCTGCTACAACTGGCTCCCTGGAAACAAGCATCAGGTATGGCCTATACACAGCCCCGGCCTCCACGGCTTCTGCTTCCAAATTTTTCCCCAACCCCCTCCCCCTCCCAGGCCACCTTTAAATATACTTAAGCTCTTTCCACTCCTACCCTGTCCTTCCCCCCATTGGGTCCCAGTACTAGATCTCTGGAGCTTAAAGCTATCTGTCTCCCCACCCCGTTTGCTGATCTCCCTCTCTCTCTTAATCTCTTAAAGCCTCCTCACCGGTCTGCTGTTTTCACACAGCACTGCTCATCCAAAAAATGCTAATAATCTACCTCCTGAGAATCCTGCTAATGTTACTCCTGCTCTCAGGCAATGTCCATCCCAACCCGGGTCCTTCTGGATTGACCTTATGCCCTCAGAGCAGAAGGGTGGTCTCCCTCACACTGGCATCTATCAATGTCTGTAGCCTCCTCAGCAAACTAGATAGCCTCGAAACCTGGATGTGGCAACATGACCCCGATATCCTATCTGTTGTCAAAACATGGCTTAACCCTAAAATACCTGACAATGCAGTCGCCATCCCTGGATACAATATCTTCAGGCTGGACAGGACTTTAAAATGTGGTAGGGGCTGTGCCATCTACCTGATAGATTTCTTTAAGGGGCATGTTATTCCATTCTCTAACCATGAATCACCATTCCAGGTCCTTGCTATCAAAGTACTTCTTGGTGCCTACAATAAGGTACTGACTATAGCTTCTGTATACTTACCCCCTAAGGACCAGGCCCATGGCTTTCGATAGCGTCATGGAGTACCTAAGGCGTCTGCATCACAAAGTGAAAATTATAATACTGGGTGACTTCAACATCAATTGGCTTTTGCCTGAGGCCAGCGTATACAAGGATACTATCACAGTACAGCACCTCACCCTACTTGTCTCCACTCCCACCAGGTGCAATTACGGGACTGAGTCACTTTCGCTAATTGACTGGATTCTGTCAAATCATCCCAGAACAAATCTCCAAGGTCTCAGTGTTCCCTGACACCATAAGTGACCACTCACCCATTATCTATACCTGGTCCAATAAATTTACTAAACCTTCTCCTAAGGTAATCTACACCAGGATGATGAAGCATGGGAACCTAGAGTTACTAAAAAAACAATCTATGCAGACTGGATTGCTTTACACTTGACTCAGGCAATGATATCAACCAAGCCCTGGACATGTTCATCAACCACTTTACTGCAGCCTGCGACATATATGCACCTGTGAAGAAGTTTAAGGTCAAAGGAAGGTCCAACCCATGGATAACCCCCAAGCTCATAACATGTCTCAAACATAGGGACCACCTTGGGCTCTGTGCTCGATCCACATCTACACCTGGGGATATAATTAAATATAAAACAGCTTGAAATGAATGTACACATGCCATACGGAATGCGAAAAACAAGTATTTCGGAGAGGCACTCTCCAACACATGGGGGGATAGGAAAAAATTCTGGAGTAACATGAAAGACCTCACAGGGAAAGACCCTAAATCTCCACCCACCATGCTAAACATCAACTGAACTCCTACGCTTGACCTTGGTACTATCACCAACACCTTCAACAATGCATTTTCAAACCTGGACAGTGTACTACCACCGGACGTTTTCAAAGCCTCTTAAACCAGCACTCACCATGACACTGCTGGCAACAATTGCTCACTCCCGAAATTCTACTTCAAAGTGATCCCAATGCACTTAGCCCTTACATATATTCACAAAGCCATCCACAATTCAGGGTACAGATGTGACTCCCTCGACCTGAAGTTGATTGCACTTGTCCTGGATGAAATCCTTGAACCCAAGACAAAGATCTTCAACCTCTCTCTAAGGCTGGCCCAATTCCCATCTCTCTGGAAACAGGCAACAATTACTCCTGTACACAAAAGCTGTGATAGGTCACTGCATACCAACTACAAACCCATCTCCATCCTCCCCTCCCATCTAAAGCCCTGAAATGAATCGTATCGGACCAGCTAACCGAGTATCTGGTAAAACTGTAAAATAAGATATCTGGTGTCCTGAACAACATGGATTTAGAAAAGGGCACAGTACTACTACTGTACTACTGGAATTTATGGGATTCATCCACACCACATTTGACCAAGAAAACTGTGTGGGTGCAGTATTCATTGACCTCACAAAGGCATTTGATACCATCAATCATCCACTCCTACTTAGGCAACTGTCAACTATTGGGCTCTCCAAGGATGCCCTGCTCTGGATAACAAGCTACCTTGAGGGAAGGGTCCAGTGAGTTAAGATTGCTGATGTCACCTCTGATAAGAAACCAGTCCTCTCAGGAGTACCGCAGAGGTCCATCCTTGGATCCCTAATCTTTAGTCTTTTCCTGAATGGCCTCCCTAGTATCTGCCATCAGAAAATACTTCTCTACATGGATGATGCAGTCCTGTTTTCTAGCCATCGTGACACCAAACATCTAGAAGGGCAGCTACAGCATGACTTCAAATGCATTGAGGAATGGTTTAGCTCACACAAACTTGTCATGAACTACAGCAAGACAAAAGTTATGACTTTTTGCAATGCAAGGAGCAAACATAACTCTCTACCCTTCATCATCACTAACCATTCTGGGGTTACACTGGAGCAGGTTCCTCAGTTCAAATACCTTGGCACTACTCTGGACTGTTCCCTCTCCTATGCTCAGCACATTGACAAGTTGCAAAGGCCGCTAACATATGGATTGGCCTGCTCCACAGGCACAAACACTGTATGACCACAGAGGCCCTTAGACTGGCTAGCTACAGTTCTGTCTCCTCCATCATAGACTATGGGCTCGTCATCTATGGCTCCACTTCTCCTACAGCCCTCCGCAGCATATCTGTGGCGCTCAACAAGGCATGCAGACTTCTTACGGGTGCTGCCCACCTAACACATACTTGTGACTTGTACGCCCAGTCTGGGTGGCTCACTCTCATCAGCAGGATCAAATACCAGGCCTGTCTCTTAACCAAAAAGGTTCTCCTTGGGCTCATGCCACCTGGGGTTGAAAAGCTTCTGACTGCCCACTGCAGCACCTAACACACCTGAAGTACACTAAGTCAAACTTTCCAGGTCCCCAGATGCTGGACCACTATGGGCCAGAGGTCATTTGCCCTCAGGGCCATCTAGTGGTTTAATTCACTCAACAAGGAATCCCTTTCATCTACTACACTCGGCCCATTTAAAAGGCAACTATGACTTCACCTCTCTACTACCAGCCAATGTGACTGCTTCTCCTAATTGGTCAATCTCCACACTCATGCCTGGCATTGTGTGGCCCTAAACTCCCTCTGGCCAATTATCCTTGTCCTCCACTTTCCTCCCTCTCACCTTTCTCCTCCCTCACCCACAATCTCCCATCTTTTAGCACTTCAGACTTTTGTCCCCTCTACCTTGCACTTCTCTTACCAACCACCCCCAGACAGTGGCCCTTCACCCTGCCCACTCCTTCCTGACCCCTGCCCACCCTCCCCACCCCTCCTGGCTGCTCATCTGGCCTTACTGTCCTTTTGCTGTCTCTCCGCTTGAAATACGGCATTTTGTTTTTGAGACTCTGTATTAATGTTTACCTTTGTTTGTACATGAACGTTCCATCCTTTGACGTGGAACTTTTGTAAATGAGCAGTTCTTGCTGAAAGGTATTTGTAATCCTAGAGTTTAATAAATAAATAAATAAATAATACAGTTTGGGCTGGTCGTATGTATGTCAGAAATACAGGTCTGCACTGCAGAGAGAACTTTTCATTTCAGACTCAGCAAAAGGCAACATTTGGGAAAAAAATGGGGTTGATTTGTTTATGCTAGAAGGCAAAGAGTACATGGCAGTGATTGACACATTCTCCTGTTACCCAGAAGCTGTGAAACTTAGGGCACCCACATCAAGTCAAGTGATTCAAGAGCTTAAAGTAATCTTTGAAAGATTTGGTATACCACAGATTGTAAAGACTGATAATGGACCTCGGTTTGCAAGTGCAGAATTTAAAGCCTTTACAAAGACCTTCAGTTTCAATCACATCACCTCTAGTCCCACATATCCACAAGGAAATGGGCTGGCAGAATGTGGAGTCAAAATCATAAAAAGTGTATTAAAAAAGGCATAGAGAAGAAAACTCAGACCCCTCCATTGCATTACCATTAGGATGAGGCAAATCCCTGGCTAAATTGCTCATGGCCCATCAAATTCATACCCGATTACCTGAGATAAAACTTGAATGTTACTCGGACAATAAAAGTATACTGAAGAAAAAGACTATGCAACTCAAGAAACAACGTGATACCTATGACAAAACAGCAAAATATCATGGGCCATTGCAACATGGAGAAACAGTCTGGATGAGAAGTAAGGGCTGCTGGGGTGAACTGGCTATCTTTCAGAGACTTGTGGCTTTAAGATCCACAGACAGAGACAGAGTAGTTACCCGAGGGATCCAGGAACTGGTCAGAAAAACAATATGAGGAAAGTGAAATTTCTATGATTGAGGACTATGACCAGGAAAGAAATTCTAGTTCACCAGACAAGGCTCTACCTGACTTTCCTGAAATATCACAGCACAATACTGAACCGATGCCTAGTGCTCAGATGTCTAATGAAACTGTTAGTTATGAGACGCCTGAACAATTGAGCAGGTCAAGATTTGGAAGGCTAATAAAAAAGCCAAAGAGACTTATTGAAGACTGTTAAGATATAAAATGATGGTACATGTTTCTTATGAAAAAAAGTGCTGTACTTCAAATTCATTTAGAGGGCTGTATGTTAAATGGTGTAATCTTTTTGGTGTAGTCTTTTTGTTGTTGTTAGAAAACCGGGATGTGTTGATAAGATACTAGTTATAAATAACAGGTAATAAATGTCAGGTAGGAAGTCTCTGTTACATCTCTGTACAGGAAGGGAGTTTCAAGGTCTGGGAGAGAAAACAGAGAGATCATGTAACAAGGAGCCAGCCTGCCTTCGAACTGCTAGTCTTTGCCTGTATGTAGCTGAAGCATGCTGTAATAAAGCATTAAAGATTCTAATGAACCCTTTGTTTTGAATACTACAAAGCAAGACAATTGGGGATACCAGTAGCCTTTAGTAGTGAAGGACTCCACCACCCCACTCCCATTTACATTCTCTGAAATATATAAACATAGAACTTTCTGTGGGTATCTCTTGCATTTATTCTGTAAGTGTTTGCTGTTTGGCCTGGGTTGTGCTTGAAAAGGGGCTAAATCTTTGTCCAGCGCACCCTACACAGTTATCATATCAATAAAGCAATCAGTATATAAAATTACCGAAGGGGCACTAGTGAGGACATTTGGTGCTTGTAGAATTTGTTTTGGGGGGGGGATGCAAGGTATGTACTCTACAAACTGCAATGCTCATAATACAAACCAGTAATAATAAGATCTTATGAGAACCAAGTCTAATTTGTTGGTTCCTTCTGTAAATGTTGCGATCTGGCATGTTAAATCCAGCCACATGTAGAGTTAAGCCAAGAAAGGCTAGGTCTACTGTGGAATTAATCACCATGGATTAATTCCACTGTAGACCCATCCTTTCTCGTGGCTTAATATGCTTGTAACATGGCAAGGACTATAGGAAGTTCATATGTATTATTATTAGTAAAATACATGAATATGACTTCTAAACTGCACTGAAAACATCAGGTTCCTATCTCTCACTAATCTCTCTGTAAAGTTCTATTCACTTTCAAACGTGCACATGCACGTTCACGTCTTACATTCATTCATATACTTATGTGATTTTCGTGACATTCAGATGAAGTGGGTAAAATATCCAGCACTACTATACGTACTGCTGAGTGCTGTTACTTTTTTACCCTATGCGTTCTGTTTCACCATGTCAGGTCCGCTGCATGGTGTTTGTGTGGGGTTTCCTGTCGCACGGTGGGTATATGTGGTGATTTGCATCGCTACATTTACTCTCCGCTACCAGTTGGGCTATGCTCTCATTTCTCTGCACATCAGCGTCTCTTACTATGAGACGCTCCTCATGCTCTGCTTCTTTCTATTGAGCGACAAACACACCTATGGGTAAGGAGACATTTCTGTGCCACTGACCAGTTTTGCCGCATACCACCCACTGCACCTCTCTTTCTTTGTATTACACTACTTATCTTATGTTGTGCTGACTTTGCCACTCTGCAAGCTCTGTCAGGTGGCTCACTGGATACCTGTTCCGGCCACACAGTTGGTTGCCACATCAACCAACAACAGTATTGAGTCCCTCGTCCAACCTTTTCACTTTCCCACTGTGCAGTGTATATCGACTGCTTCACTACAGGGATGTTTTGGCACTGGCTACTGTTGGAAGCACAGTTTTGCCTCTCTTCTACAAGCTTGTTCAACTGGCTCATCACCGACGCTGTGTAGCATGAGCAGCATCTAAAGCGTGGTCTAATTGTTTTTGTGCACACACCCGATCGCTACCGTGGTCTACTGTAGTATTAGACCATGCTTCCTTATGTACCACATGTCACATTTCCTCCAATAGAAAGTGAACATTTCAGTGTCTTAATTTATGCCATGTTACAATCCTGCTTTAACCATGACTATAATTCCACTAATACTGTATCTTTCCCTTAAACACTCATGTCTCTGGTTTATAAAACTTATTGTAACATGGCATAAATTAGGACACTGAAATGTTCATTTTCTATTGGAGGAAATGTGACATGTGGTACATAAGGAAGCATGGTCTAATACTACAGTAGACCACGGTAGCGATCAGGTGCGTACAAAAACAATTAGACCACGCTTTAGATGCTGCTCGTGCTGCACAGCGTCGGTGACAAGCCAGCTGAACAAGCTTGTAGAAAAAGGCAAAACTGTGCTTCCAACAGTAGCCAGTGCCTAAACACCCAAGTAGCGAAGCAGTCGATACACACTGCACAGTGGGAAAGTGAAAAGGTTGGACGAGGGACTCAATACTGTTGTTGGTTGATGTGGCAACCAACTGTGTGGCCGAACAGGTATCCAGTGAGCCACCTGACAGAGCTTGCAGAGTGGCAAAGTCAGCACAACATAAGATAAGTAGTGTAATACAAAGAAAGAGAGGTGCAGTGGGTGGTATGCGACAAAACCGGTCAGTGGCACAGAAATGTTTCCTTACCCATAGGTGTGTTAGTCACTCAATAGAAAGAAGCAGAGCATGAGGAGCATCTCATGGTAAGAGATGCTGATGTGCAGAGAAATGAGAGCATAGCCCAACTGGTAGTGGAGAGTAACTGTAGTAATGCAAATTGCCACACATACCCACAGTGCAACAGAAAACCCCACACAAACACCACACAGCGGACCTGACACGGTGAAACAGAAGGCATAGGGTAAAAAAGTAACAGCACTCAGCAGTATGTATAGTAGTGCTGGATATTTTAGCCACTTCGTCTGAATGTCATGAAAACCACATAAGTATATGAATGAATGTGAGACGTGCAACGTGCACGTGCACGTTTGAAAGTGAATAGAACTTTACAGAGAGATTAGTGAGAGATAGGAACCTGATGTTTTCAGTGCAGTTTAGAAGTCATATTCATGTATTTTACTAATAATAATACATATGAACTTCCTATAGCCCCTTGTTGAGTGTTAAGCAGATTGTTACCAAGAAGGATGAGTCCAGTAGGAATTAATCCATGGTTGGTTGGTTGGACCCACTCAGCCTTCGGCCTCATGGCTCAACCCCCCACAACCATGGATTAATTCCACAGTAGACTCATCCTTTCTCATGGCTTAATCCTTACTTAGTTATGCTGCTTGCTGCTGGCATTTGCATAAAAGATATTCAACTCTAGGTAACATTTTGATTTTTAACTTTCTCCCTCTCTTGCCTTTCAATATCATCACCCCCAACAGCATTTCTCAGTGGATGTGCTCCCCTGATTTTGCGTAGCACTTCTCTGACTTTCTCTCCTTCACTGATATTAAAAGGAGGGAGTTAACCCTAAGTTTGGCATACACAAACTTTGACAGCACAGGTATCTGGAGGGATTTTTCTGAAACGTTTCTGCATTAACAGGAACAGAGGTGACTAACAAGTGGTTTCTGATAACTTTTATTGAAATACCATGACATAAATTATGGCACTATAGGGTCTGGGAGGACTGCACAGATCAATTGTCCTTAGGGTCCCAGAGGCTTTGGCTACTAGGAGCTTTTCCCCTCCTCAGTAGCAAAGTTCATAGATTCAGTCTGTGACACTTTCCTGCAAACAAAGTGAACACATTTTTGTATTTTTGAATACTGCAGCATTCTGGCTGGCAAAAAAAACTTATTGAATGTCTTTTTTTTTGTATACAATTTCGTTTGTACTTTTCGTTACAAAATATAAAACCCTTTAAAGCAGCAGTATTCGTTAGTTGGCAAATATTTTCATTTTATAGTGTGTTTTTTTGGTTTTTTTTAAGAAAAATGCATGTTTGATGTCCTTACATTCACAATCAGTATTTTTTTAATTTCCTCAGATATTTAGAAAGCAGCTTTTTTAATCTATTTTTGTAATTAATTATTCCAGTTATTAAACGTCTGACACTTGCAATATTTAAAAAATCTCTTTCATTTTCTGTCTAGTGTCTCCATAGGTTCCCATCTGGCATCTTATTATTTAGTTGAGTAATAAACTCATTAGACAGCATGTTGGAAAAGCTTGTGCCTTGCAAACTGGGTTAGGAAGTGCCAAGTCAGCAGTTTGCGAGGCAAGTGCAATATTGGAAGTAGCAGGCTATGAGGCACAAACCAATTTGCGTGTTTACACAAATGCAAGACTGGAGCACACTTTAATGAGATGCAGATCCATGAATATGGGTCCCTCTGGTATATTGGAACCCCTTAGCAAAGATAACAGCTGATGTTTGTTCTCCCAAAGTTAGAGTGCACAACATGTTTTACAAAGTGCAAATGACTGCGGATGCCAGCAAGCATGGTAAAAGTTGCCTGAAACTGGGGTATTATATCACTGCATGTGAAAGACGTGTAACCAGGCAGCTTGTGACAGAGCAGGTATATATTTAGTGGTCAGTAGACCTCGATATGCTGGCATGTTGCAGTAGCTGACTGTGAACAAACGTATTAGAACTGGCATGCTGGACTCCCAAACACACCAATGCATTTTTTTTCACTGTATACAGAGGTGTGGTGCATCCTGATGTCTCACCTTTTTTGCATGTGGAACTGGATTGCTCTGTTGTACTGCACAGCCCACAGCCTTCATCCAGCGCAAGGAGCAATGTGCCTTAGTAATGACATGTAAATTGTAGTTAATGATATGGTAAGGAGGTGTAAGTGCTCTGCATGAATTACTGCAGCTCTGCATTAAAAGTGACAATGAATTTGTGCCCTGCACACTGCCCAGTTGTTCACAGTGAAGATCCCTGTTGGGTGGCTTGCGAGAGTTGTCACAACTGTGGTTTGTGTTGCTCTAAGTATTGGACACCTGTTAGTGCCTTAAACCCTTACAATGTGCCTCTTTCAATATATCCACTGATGATCTCACTCACACATTTGCACATTTTAGTCAGTGTCAGTGGCTCAGTAGATAGCACACTCGCCTCTGAGGCCGGGAGATCAGAGGGCTGTGGATTCAGTTCCCACATCTGGCACTTGGGTTAATATCCCAGTACTGACACTGTAGTGCAGCATGAGAGGGGTGTTGCACTTCTGAGGTGCTGTCTTTCGATTGAGACGTTAAACCGAGGTCCCATCTGCCTGGATTGGTGGTAGTTCAGGTGGATGTTAAAGATCCCATGGCACTTATCGAAAAGAGTAGGGAAATATTTTATTAACAGAAATACTATAAGCATAATCAACAAAACAACGGGAATGGAGAACAAAAATGAAAAAATACATTCAAGAGATCACAATTCATGTTACAGGGAAATCCGAGTCAGTTATCCACAACATGCATTTCCATAATTCTAACAGAGTTCTAGTAGGAGTAGACTGTAAGTCTGAAACATAAACAGATTTCAAATCAGAGACAACTTTTTGTAGTATGGCCTGGTGGGTTAAATCCAGTTGTTGCAAAGTAAAGAGACAGTGAGCAGTCCAAATATACCATTTTAGAACAGTAAAGACAACATTTAAAGAATCTATGTTCCATTTTTTCCATGTCTGAGAAAAAGAACCATACATCAAAGCTTCATAAGACACAAATGAGAATATAGGTTCTTTCCATTGGGTGGCCAAATAAGACCAAAAATCCTTAATGTAAGAACAGGAGAAAAACAAATGTTGGATGGTTTCTTCTTGTTGTATACGGGTTTGTCTTGAACAATAGTGGTCAGTTAATTGTTTGTGTTTCTTGTTTGCTTTCATGTTTATGCATTCATGACAGCTTAACCAATGTATGTCCCACATCCTCCGTGGCATCCTAGTATTACGCAAAAGTGTCTGAAGGTCAGTCAGGGAATTATCCAGGCATTTAGGGAAGGAAACTGGAACAAGACACACATGGGTGAGTAAATGCTTGTACAAAGCCTTTCTACTCAAGGTCATAATTGTAGAGCTCAACACTCACCACTGTTTCAAGTGCAGAAAAGATTCCCTAACATAACATGGTTTTGTTGGGATTCGTTTAAGCACTTTAAGACAGTTTGTTTCCTAAAGGCCAAACCATGGGCTACAGTTGTCAAAAAACCACGATTCCCACCCCTTTTCACAATTTATCAA
The DNA here is from genome assembly GCA_016271365.2 of Neoceratodus forsteri. Lineage (NCBI taxonomy): Eukaryota > Metazoa > Chordata > Ceratodontiformes > Ceratodontidae > Neoceratodus > Neoceratodus forsteri. The sequence continues at coordinate 351,148,503 of CM057456.1, forward strand.
GAGAGGTTTAAAGTTGGTCATGAAAAAAATACTATTATAAAAAAATAAAGGATTGACCATATCAAGACCACCCTCTGAAATTGGCAAATATGTTATATTACGCTGAATAGGGTTGAGGCTGCTGCCCCATAGTGCTTGGAAAAAAATACTTAACAATCTGGTCTTAAAACTTCATGGGGGAGGAAAAACATATGCCAAAAAAAGAAACACAGGAATTAAATAAGTTTTAATCATATACACCCTTTTTTTCTTCCCCATTTTCCACCTATTCCATAAAGTAACCTTAGACTATGCCAAATCAAGTTTAGGACCCCAGTTAATAACATCCAAAGAACCATCCCCAAACAAAATACCCAAAATTTTAATAGGGTCTGAGGTTATTCTAATGTCCGAAATGGAAGTGTGTCTCAAGCCACAAGTGCCCAATTGTCTACCCACGCATTTACTCAAATTTAGGGCAGCTCCAGAAAGGGACCCAAAAGCCCTACAATGCTGGACAGCTGCAGAAATTGAAAAGGAGTCTGCTATAACTAAACTCATATCATCTGCATATGCCATTATATAGTGTGGAATGGAATGCGATGGGATAGAAAGCGGAACAATAGATTGGGACGTATTAATAGAGTGGAGTAAAGGGCCTAAAAAAAAATGTATAAAATAGGGCTAAGTGGACAGCCTTGTCTAACCCCCCTTTTCAGCAGTATTATAGGACCTTTCCACCCATTCACCATAGGGACTGTCATGGCTGTTTGATATAATAATTGTATCCAAGCAATTGTTCTAGCAAGAATTTTATAACAACGTAAGGTATGCCATAAAAAGTCATGACTGACCAAATCAAAAGCCTACTTCTGGTCCAAGGAGATCAGGAAGCCATTCAGCAGGTCATGATTGCCACGTTCAATTATTTCTCGTAACAAAATGATATGATCAGAATTACTCCTCCCTGGAATATTACTAACTTGAGCCTTAGAAATTACAAGGGGAGCAATTTTCAACAGACGGAGTGAAATAATTTTCACCAAAATTTTAAAGTCAGTGTTTAAAAGGCTAAGGAGCCTCCAATTGTGTAATAACCGCCTATCCCCCTTTTTGTATGTATAAAAGAGGCTACCCATATTTAAATCTAATGGTAGAAAATCCTGACGTAAAACATAATTAAACATTGCTATCAATTCACCTCGTAGGTCAACATCCAATAACTTATATAGTTCATTGGAGAGACCATCTAAGCCAGGAGTCACCCCCGGTCTCAAAGCATGAATCGCATCTCCCACCTCTTGAATCTGTATATCACTAAATACAGAATCAAGAATTGTTTGCGGCACATCCGGGATGACCAAGTGAGAAAGACAGGTAAGCGTCTCTTCTATCTGTGAGGCAATGGGGCCACATAATATTCTGGTATATTCAGCCACATATCCCTGAATATCGAAAGGATCAGTCAGTGCTACCATATTCCCATCAAAAAGAGACCCAAAAACTTTACTATACACCCGTTTAGAACAGCTGTCAAATGGGCAGACAGCATGATATGAACCTGATAGTACAAATTGTTGCTGTTGTTGTAATAATGAAAATTGTTTGGAGTGATACATATTAAGTTCCTGTTTTAGCTGAGTTATTTGAGCAGTAAAATTATGACCAGTAGTGTAAGATAATGTAAGGAGTTTTTGCAGTTGACAGCGTTTTCGCTGATAGTCAAAATATTGATCACTGTATGCATGTCGACAAAAATGTCTCAACAGATGTTGCAAGTCTGATTTAGTATCAGACCACCAGCTCCAAAGGTCATCATAGACCATGAAAACTGATTTCCTGGCTTGAAAAAATATTTTAAGCCGTGTTAGCAACTGAATCCTTTAATAATGCAGAATTCAGTTTCCATGAGCCTGGACCAAAATGCTTTGTATGTGCATCACCAAGAGTAACTGTTAAAAGACTATGATCTGAAAAGGCCGTAACCTGGACAGTAGCAGCAGAGAGTGGTAAGTGACAGGATACGAAAAAAAGATAAATACGGGTAGCCAGAGGGCCTTTATGAAAGGTGGGGGTGTGTGTATTAGTTATCTGAAGATATGCATCTTTAAGTTTTGCAGACTGCAACATCTGTTTCAGAAAATTAGTGTCACTAAACAATTTATTCATTTTAGAGGAGTGTGATTTATCTTTAAGGGACAGGCCACAATTGAAGTCTCCTCCAAAAACAGCATACTGGGAGGTATACAGATAAGGGCAAACAAGCTTCAGTAACTCAATCCTAAGTGGTTTTGTTTGTGGCGCATAAATATTAACAATCCTGAATATAAATCCAGAAATAGTCACATCCAAAAGTAACAGCCTACCTGGGTATAAATCAAGTACTTTAAGAACAGAAACATCAGGTAAAGTAAACATAATCCCCACACCATAACATGTCTCCTGGCCAAAGGACCAATAGGATAGGCCAGGAAACCAAGCATTTTGTGCTGCAGATATTTCAGAAAGTGAATGAAACCTCACATCTGTAACAATATCACCCCAACAGCAAGGCAAGATAAAAGGGAGAAAACCGAATCCCTCTTAGGCTGTCGTTTAATGCTGTTGACATTCACAGTATGTATAGAGAATGAGGGAGCCATAATAGGTGGGTTAAACGAGAGAGCAGCTAAAAGGCAACAAAAAAGAACTTTCACCTAAGTTTACTCCTCCTAGTTACACTGTCATTATGTGTCACCTTGGCCTTCGCTTTCCATTTTTGTGACCCTGGATTATCAAGTGGGACCTCTGTATCTGTAGTCAATTCAAGGTGGTATGAAAGTACAGAGGAAGAGACAGAATCCATGTTTTCTGAGGGATCACATGATACTTCAAACTTATTGGCTAAAGGGATACCATCCACCTTCAATGCCTTGGGAAAAGGAGACCCCAACGTCCAAGAGCCCCTCGTAACTCTAGTATGAGGGACAGAGGATTCTGGGGCGGGGTGGTGGGTTCATAGTACCTGAAAGATGAGCCGGGGAGACAGCAGTAGACAGGGGAACCTCGCCAGAACAACTAGGCAATACGAGGGGAGAGAGAGGGGGGGTTCAGAGCAGGAACAACCATAGTAGTATGCAGGACAGTAGGGGATACTGGCACATCAACAGTGGGGGCAATTGGAAGTGAAGAACGCTTAGAAAGAGCCTCTGAAGGCTGAATATTCTTGGGAACAGAGGAAAAACCATGAATTTTGGAACGTTGTGCCACAGTGATAAGTAGTCTCTGTTCCTCCCCATCAGCCAGCGTTGGAGAGTTATGTGCTGCCCAAGTGCATTGTTGAAAAGTGTGACCATTTTCTTCACAAAGAACACACTTAGGCTCTTCCACGCATTGAGAACCAGCATGGCCAAGCTCACCACACACAGAGCATTTTGCAACATCACAAATACTACTAATGTAGCTAACAAAACCACATCTGTAGCATGCCTTTGGCTGACCAGGATATAAGAGAACTCCCCTATCTCTGCCTAGCATAAAACTGTTGGGTAAATGTTGTACTCCTACATCATTCGTTCTAAGCAGCACTCTTACTTTCCAACCCCCTGTCCACAAATTTTCAGAATCAAAGATAGCCTCTGGATCAGAAAGCATAGTACGGTGTTGTTTTAACCATACCATAATGTAATTTAAACTAACCCCCTCGTTACGAAACAAACTTGTGACATTTTTATGAGCAGGCTTAGTTAGAGGTACTGCACTAAATGGGGCCCATAAGGGTTAAGATTTCAGTTCATGAAATTTTTGCCCAAAATTTCTCTAATCCTGACATAGTTTTAAAACTAACATCAAAGTCTGTTTCAGAGGAGACATGCAGTAAAGTATGAATCTCGTGAGCAGCAAAGCCCATTGAGTCCTTTAGAAGAGTTCTACCCCCAAAGATACTATCGGGTCATTCAGGCATACCTCCCAAGTACTGCAGTCAGACTGCGTTATGCCATTTAGTCTGATGAGTAGGTACTGTAAAACAAGAGGCATAAGTCCTAGAAGTAGCAGGGCATGCAAAAGAAGTCAGTCTAGCAGGTGATAGGCGCAGCTCAGGGTCCTGAGGTCTCAAACAGGGGGAAGACGTGGTCTGTGAATGGGAGAGTTCTTCTGGTGGTGCTACGACCGGAATATTCAATACTGGGTGTTGAGTGAGTTGTAGTTCAGGAGAGAGGGGGGGGGTTCTGGGGGTCGCGGTGAGGCAGGCGACCACGGAGCAGAGGAACAGTCTCAGTAAGATCCAGAGAAGTCCGTATTGGTGAGGGACCAGAGCACCAAGTCCCAGCAACAGGATCCCTTTCCAGTCCACTGCACTGAGGGCTGAATCCACCAACCAATCTGGAGTCAGAGTACCAGTCGCAGGTGAAGGGGCTCGTCATAGACCCAGTTCAGAGACAGCTGGTAACGCCATTCCGGGCGAACCCCCACCGTCAGCAGCGACAGAGTTTGACAGCACAGGTCTAGCAGAAAAGGAATGAAGAAGTGTCAAAACTCTGTCAGAAGCATCAGCAGGTAAGGAAACTTCAGTTTTACGTTGTGAGTCAGCAGGAAAGTCTGCAGATGGCACAGTAGCAGTATGTTTCAAAGTAAGCAATTCAGTTTTCTTTGCTAGGTGTCATCGTTCTTCCAAAATAAGCAAAGCATCTACATCAGCCACATCAGTAGATACAGAAACAGGCAGAGCCATAGAAGTAATCTCAGAAGAAGGGTTTGCATCATTAGCAGCTCTTGTAGAAATCATGGTGTTACTTTGTAAGGTGAGATTCATAGGAGAACAAGAAGTTATATCCACATCCAACGGCAAGTTGAGCACCTTCTCAGTAGTAGCAGGAAAAGTCCTTAAGCACTGCGGTCTCTGGCAAAACAGAGACAGGGGAGGAGACTGACTCCCCTGCCTCCTACACCTCCATGTCCTCCACAGCTCCTCCATGGACAGCCATCTTGGCAGAATGCCAGGATGTAAGGGAACCCTCCCACAGAGCAGGGGAATTTCCCCAGTGTCCTGGCCAAATTTCCCTCATTCACTAAAAATACCATCAACATCTTAATCTGGTTCAAGGACAGTTGGCATTCATCTGTATCCCCTTCCCCTGGGTCGTGCCTGAAAATAGGCAGGATTTGTCTAGTGCACTTACCCGATCAACAAAAACGAAATAAATAAAATAAATAAATAGGCAAAAAAGCCCTCTGTGCCACAGACTATGCTACTTTGCAATATACTGAACATAAAAATCCTGTTGAGTTTTAAGATTTTTACTCCCTGTTTTGTTTCTATTTTGATGTAGCTCTACCCTGAGCGTTGGACTCCCACATGTCCACTTTTGACTCATGCTCTCCATCAACATCAGAAAATGCTCCAGAAATTCATGACACACACTCAGCTGGACTACAAAAAGGTTGTGGCAGTTTACATTCTTGCACATAGGAACAGCAAGATGGGGGCAAAGACAACAAACATTGACCCACCTGAGACCTCCAGGCCTCTTCCGGGGATGGACAGCATACTTTGGTTGCCTGTATCTCTCCTCTCAAAGGTGGGCTCACCTCTTTAGAACACGTCACCAAATCCAAAAATTTCTAAAAGGTTGGTTAAAAAGATCATAGTTGACATCAAACTGATGAACTCTGTCCTTATACTACAAACTGGGGCAAGATGGCAAGACATCCTCCTTGGATATAAAATGTTCTTCCAAACTGTTCATAAAATCAAGGATTTCAACATTCATCTTTCTACAGTAGTGCTGCACAACTGAGGTTACAGAAATGTTGCCACACCATCCTTGGCAGGCTCTCAGACCCTGCTAAGATTTAATGTGGCAAAAAGCTCCTAACATAAGTTAGGTTGTTGTTAATCCATACAGTAAAACCAATGGAAGACTAAACTATCAACATACGTGGTGCATCAGAGAACTTTTGTCTACGAATAACATGAGAATCAATTGTTCCTAGCGCATGCCCAGCATAGCCATATGAGGCATTTATTTACTGTGTGTCTCTCTTTTCAATGTAGGACTGTCCCTTGGATTTGGAATAAAGCTACAGTACTACCGCTTTAAAATGGGGAAACTCAGCCGGCCCAGTGGCGCTGAGGGTTGAGGCGCTGGATGTCACACCTCGCACCACGCTGGCGACCCGGGTTCGGTAGCGGGCACGGGTTGCCAGGGGTCAGCAGGGGAGGGAGATAATGGAGCATCTGATGGGCTACTCTCCTCTCCCGGGGGAGGGCATAGGGATGCCCAGTGTCCCAGTGGCCCCCGATGGAGATCGGGAGTACTGCAGGATGACTGGCTCGTAATATGGGGCCAGTGCGATGACATCGGCAGGGTTGCCATGCGCCATGATATCACTGCATGTCACGCTCATGGGGGAGGGACAAACAGGGAAGGAAAAAACCCTCCGAAGGACAGCAGAGATGATAGAAGCTTCCATGGTATGGCCCTCATCCCGCCGCTGGCCCAGGTCACCGAGATCTCCCCGGGTGCCAACCTGTAGACTGCACGGATCCTAGCCATGCCGGTAGGCTGGGGTCTGGTCTGGGCAGTGCGGATGGGAAGACCCAGACATGGGGGTTCAGGCAGGGAGTGAGAGGATTTCGCCCAGTAAGCACCCCGGCAGGATGCCCTGCCCTCTGGGGGGAATAAATAGAGTCACAAAAAAATTGGGGAAACTCCTTATCCCTTCCGGCTAAAATGAAATAAATAATAAACAAATAAAACCCCTCATTCCCTGGAGAGTTACCATTCTATTTTGCTCCTCCCTGCCTTGGCTAAGGTACAGGAAAAACTTGCCCTCTCTTCTTCTTCCTTTACTCCTCCTACTTCTCGACTTTCCAGTCTGGTTTCCCAAACATCACTTCACTGTTGCCTCCCTCCTTCAGGTCACTGATTCAGTTTTGAAAGGTATGGACCTGGGCCAAATCACAGCCATAATTTTCAACAATTTGGTTAAGGCTTTCAACACACTGGCCCATCCCTTCCCCTCCTACTGGATAAGCTAAGTGAGTGGGACTGTCTGACCTGGCAATCAGGTGGTTCCATTCTTTTTTTTTGCCATAAAAATGTTTCTGTGTGTATTACAGGTGGGTAACTATCAGCCATGTCCCTGCTACCTCGATTGGCATTTTCCCTGCCCAACCACTGTAAAGTCCCCCATGGATTGCTCCCTGTGGCAGAGCCAGGAGGGCTATCCTTCCCCAAACAAATCCAAATGCCAATGACCAAGTGACAATAAGGGCCTGGGCAGAGTGGGCACAGTTACATGATGCCTGTCCCAACCCCATTTCCATTTCCTGGTCTCCCCTATAGCTGGGGTGCACACACTGGCATGTGCATGTGGATGCATGCACAGACACCATGGAAGTTCTGCAGCTCCCTTCCTACTGTGCCACTCCCATCCCATCCTTGCACCAGGCTTTCACCTGGTGGCAGTCGTACAGCAGAGCCACTAACCCTCCCTCCCCAGGAGAGGAGAACAGCTCAGCAGAAGCTCAATCCTCAGCAACCTGAGACAATTCCCGATCTTGGGTCTTCAGTATGGTGGTCAATAGCACTACCGCCATACCACTGGCCAGGCCTGGTGGTTCTAGTCCTTTCCTTCTGAGCAGTACCAGCTGGTCCAGGTAAGTGAAGTCTTAGTCTCCCCCTGTCAATCAGATCTGGTGTTTCTCAGGGTTCCATTCTTGAATACATCCTCTTTTCCACTTTTTTCAATTACCTTCCCTCACCCATCCATATATATGCAGATAGCAAGTACTCTTTGTGTCTGGGGCCTCAGTCCCTGAACTGCAATTGTCACTTCAGTGAGAATTTAACAACATCCAGTGCTGGTTCCACTCAAACCAACTCTTGCTTAATGCTAAAAAACTGTCTCTATAACTTTTGGCACAAAGGCAAGGTTAGCTAGGCTCCAACACACCAATCTTTAGGACTCTAAATAGCACCCCATCTGAAGCTGTTCCTCACTCTTGGTGTGTGGCTGGGCCAGTATCTTAGCTTCTCCACCCACACCAACACCATGCTTAAAAAAACTCCACCCAAAACTAGGCATGCTGTACTGCAACAAGTCCTGCCTGCCACTCCTGGTCCACTGCAAGCCTATCCTCAAGATGATCCTGCTGGTGTTTGACTACATGGACAAGGTTTACAGTGCTACCCCCCACATCTACCCTGTCCAAACTGGATCCACTTTTCCATTCCTTCTGTCATTTTGCCCTAAATGTCCCACTCTTCATCCATCACTGCTCCCTTTATCTCAACCTCTGTCTCTCCCTCCTCTCTTGAATCCAGAAATCACTCACACCACTCCTATTTCCTGACTAAATACTGGCTTGCTACCATCCCTTCCAATGTATCCTGTCTGCTTACCTCCTCCAACCTGTCATCTTACTCCCTTCTCTCTTTTCACACTTGCCCGTTCTATCCCCCTTATTGTAAAGCCTGCACTGGTCAGTCCTCCTTTTCTGTCTGCTTTCTTACTGTCTGAAATGATCTTCCTCTCACTATTCATCTTATGTCCTCATGTCTTTCTATCAAGCTACTCTTAATGGCTCATCTCTCACTCCTTACCCTGCTCCCGTAGCTACCCACTCATGCTGGTTTTGGCTGGCACGTCACCTTCCCATGGTCAGCACTACCCCTCCAACTACTGCACTACTTTAAAGATTTATTACCTTTCACACAATAACATTTTGTGAATTACTGCCAGTAGCTCAGTGTTTCCACCACTGAAATGATATAATGATTTAATATGACAAACATGGTCCATTTCTGTACCTTGGTTACTTTTTGTATTTGATGAACATTTTCTTTTCGCCTTTGTTAATCAGAAGGTTTTCTTTTTGTCAGTCAGTAGTTATTTTCTCCACTACATTTTACCTGATGGCACCCCTACAGCCCCATCACCAACCTTTTTGCAGATCTACTCATTATCCAGCACTTGCTGAGGACCATAATGGGTGGGTGGCTTGTCATGTTGGTCATGCATGGGCCCTTAGGGTGTGCTGGATGTGGGCAGCATGGCATCTTTTTCCTCCACTTTCTCCCTCTGGGCTGTAGTGTTCAGATGTGTGCACCAAGCACATCATGCTACAGCCCTGCCCCTCATGCACTCCTGCTGCACTGTTGCCCGGTCTCCGCCAGGTGGCAGTCTCTGCAGCAGGACCTGGTGTCTCCCCTCCCTGAAGAAGGAGAGCTGCATTAGGTGTTCAAACCGCCCTCACATGGCATCCCACCAAGTGACCATTGTCCATTCCCAAATCCAGGTGACCAGTGTGAGGGGTGGAAATGCAACCGATCATCCACTGGGCCAGCCAATCCAAAGGTTTTCTGCCTAATAGTATTAGTATTAGGTGTGCTGGGACTAGCAATACGGAATATATTACCATCTGAAATAGTTAACTGTGATAAAGTTGAAACATTCAATAATAATCTCAATATATGGTTGATGGAGGAGTACAGAAAAGGTTATTTACATTAATTATGTGGTAGTTATTAAATGGACAATTTTGTCTTATCCTGCCTCGAACTCCTGAATATTATCCAAGTATTATTTATACTCTAGCCAGTAACTGACATATTAAGTTCCATTCCACTTCATACCTCATGAGCACTGTGATCTCACTGACTGTGATATCTGAAGTGACCAAGAAGAGACACTCACCTGCAGGCAGATTGGTCACTTACAATAGCACAGTGAGCGAAGTCACAACATAGTGTATCACAAGGTATGAAGGGGACAAGAACTAGATATGTCAGCTTAGACACATAAATACATAGAAGTCTGCCAGCAGAAGAAGGCCTTACAGTCTATCTTCTGCCTGAAGCAGAACCCATGTATCTTACGTTGCATGTTTCAAGACAAAGTACTGCTCTTCATAACACTCCTAACACTATGAGGCAAAAATCCCTCTAATGAACAAAAGGAAAAAAGTACCTGAGAAATAAAAAGCAATATCTGACTACTTAAATTAATCAAATGTTCTATCTGCTGGTTTTGGTGCTACTAGTTCTTTAAAACTTCTGATTTCATTCCAAGTTGAGATAGAGGATACATTGTAGGGCTGTGCCCAGTGTCACCATAGGGGAGGAAGGAAACAGAAAAGGCCTTGTCAGCTGAAGCTATGCTTAAGAATTGGATAGTACACCTCCCACACATACTTAAAAATAACCAAAAAACATTGCAGTGGTTACAAATCCACATACAGTATGTAGTACAGATAAGGAATGCATAATGAAAAAACCTGGGGGGTGGGCAGTATGAGTGGGGTATTTTATATATTTCACAAGAACTTACAGTATTATGCATCCTGTTCATGCTTCTATGGGGTGGGGTTATTGTTAATTGCTGTAACTGTTAGACTTTGAGTATTTAGAGTATTCTTTTCACAGAGACTAAATGCATGGCAGAGGGAATTATAAACAGAACAACAGACAAGCAGTCATGTATTCCTCTTGTTACTGAGTCCCCCTGAAGAAGGTGTCATTAGAGCCTGACAATATTTTAGACCATCTGCAATGTGTCCTTTTTTGTATAAAGTTATTGAGACATTGGTGGTGATGTGGATAACAGAACATCTGGATGAGTTCTACATCTATGAACTGTTCTGCATGGAATTATGTTCTCACATAGTACCGAGACAGCCTTGGTTGTGGTTTTGAATGATCTCCTGTTAAAGAACTATAGAAAGGTTTCCTTTGTGGTCCTTCTGTATTTGTCTTTAGCTTTCAAAACTGTCGAGCACAAGGAACTCTTGATTTGCCTGAGGAATGTTGCTGGAATAGCTGGGACTATACTGGATATGACAGGGTTGAATATGACTCTGTCCCATTTGTTATGCAGAAAGAGTTAAAAGTAAGGATCTGTTCTGTACTCTCCTCTCCTTTTCTGTCTCTTGTCTGTCTGACTGTACAATCAAATTTTCTTGTGAAACCTAGGAACTGATCACTCAGACAGTCTAATGAGTCTCCTTCTCCCTGCTATCTCCCTGCCTTTACTTGTTGTTTTTATCTTTTCTTCCCCTTTGCTTATCTGTGGTTATAAAAATAAATGTGGATCTTTATGTTAAACTGGGTCCTATGGTTTGACAATGCATATAATTATATTGTTGAAATAATTACAGAAAGTTGTTTGAAACTCAGGAGGTTAACCTTGAGATGCAGTTTGACCTTCACAAGCTCATTCGCAGAGCTGTCAACAGGAGATCAGTTCTGGGACACAGTGTTCTATTTTGTTGCACCTGCAAGGAAAGAAACTGACAAAGTTTTGGGACATAGTATGAAAACAGGACAGCTCAGGATGCAGTAGTTAATTGCCAGGAAAAGACATTATATATAAAGATAACAATCTTTTGTTGAAGAGAGAGAGAGAGAGATAGATTGAAATTTAGGATGAGATACCCTTAGATGAACAACTTTGTTTTGTTTGAATTGCCTGTATAAGAACTATCCTGCATGATTTTTTTTTATTTTATAATTACCGATGATAATAAAATGCTACTTGCGAATTTTATAACAGCTCCTGGTTTTCCTGTGCTTCCTGACCTGTGCCTCAATGACACCGGACTGATTTCCATCTTTTCTCAGCAAATGGCACCAATCAATGGTTTGGGGGAATTTTAGATGTTCCTCACATGATGTCCACTGTGGTGTCCCTCAGGGCTCAATGTTCTCCCTGTTGTTGGTCACCACGTTTTTGCTGCCACTCACAGTGGTGATCCAAAAATACAGTTCAGATTTTGCTATGCAGATGGTACCAAGCTGCAGCTTTTCAACAGAACCCATACTGGGCTCTCCGGCTTTTGTACTTGAACAGGTTCTCTCTGAGATGAGATTATGAATGGCTCACAGTGATCAGAAGCTGAAGGAAGACAAAGTTGCTCCTTTTTTGGCCAGAGCACCTCAATAATCTGTTTTGGATAGCCTGGTCTACCTATGATTGATGAGGTTAGGCTCATGGTTAGGCAGGTTTTCCACAACCTAGGAGTCCCTTTGGACTCTGAGCTGGCCCTGGATTCTCAGGTGTTAGCCTTTGTCCTGAATGGTTTTCACCACCTGAAGAACATATACAGACACAAGGACTGCCTGCCACCTGAAGTCCTCCACCTGGCAGTCACTTCCTCTGTCCTGTCTCTAGTGGACTATGGACTCACAGTATATGGTGCAGCCAATGCCACCACTCTAAGTAAAATCCAAATCTCTATTAATGAGGCATGTTGACTCCTGTCCGGAGATAAATGGACTCATACCTGCACCCTTTATGCCTTAACCAAGGTACTCACACTTGAGGAGAGACTGCAATACCAGTCCTGCCTCCTTGGTAAAAAAATAAAACTGGGTATGTCCCCACCGGGTCTCCATGTCCCTTCTCCTTGCTACCCCCACAGTTGCCACTAGAAGAGCCTCAAAGACTATATTACAGGTCCCTAGGGTCAGGACTACCCTAGCCCAAAGATCCTTCCCCTTGAGAACCCTTTAACCTCTCTCACCAAAATAGGGTCTTTCAAGGTCACACTCAAGAATCACATTCTGTCCATCTGCTACTGTGACTGTGCTTTTTCAACACCATCCTAGGCCTCTGGGTGCCTCTCTTCAGGAGCCAGAGCCTAGCTAGCCTGACAATATCTCTAGTGAGGCAGCACCCACGGCACCTAATCCATTAGTTACTGTGCTTGAACGTTAACATCTGCCTAGCTAATGTTTGTTTAGGGCTGCAGTTCTTTCTGATGGATTACACATTATCAACTGCCTAGCTGCTGTTTGTATAGGACTGCAGTTCATCTGCTGGATGACACCGTTTCACCCTGCTAATTGTAACCAATGTCTCTGTACTATGTATTTTCTGCTCATTAATTTCTCTCCCCTGTATGTATTTTTTTTTCTTATGTATCATGATGTGGAGCCTTTGGAAATGAGTCCATGACTCAAAGGATTGTAATTCCAATGTGATTATAAGTAAATAAAAAAAAAATAAACATTGCTGGGTTGTGGCCCCTTCCTCAGTCACGACAATAAGTTACACTGGTACATGCATTCTTCATCTCCCATCTTGACTACTGCAATGTGCTCAACTGAGGCTTTCTAGTTAGTCTTATCTGCCATCTGCAGTTGGTGCAGAATGTTGTAACTTCATTTATTGGTTTCTACCAGGAGTCCAGGGCATGTTACTCTTGCTCTGTGCTCCCTGTTTGGCTTCCAGTTGGATGGCAAATAGACTTTAAGAGTCCACTACTGACTTACATGGTCCTTTGAAAACAGGGTTCCCACTACCTCAGCTATCTGCTTGCAACCCACACCAAGTTAGAAAAGGCAGGAGGAAAAGGAGACCATTATGGTTCTCCAAGAAGGTGGCAAAGGCAGTGAAAGAAAAAAGGGCAGCTTTCAACAGGTACAAGGAAATTCAAAGGGAAAAAGTCATTTGAGAAGAAATACGGGGCAAGTTGTGTTTCTTTACAGATGATACTAAGCTCTGTGGGAAGATAGATGTGGAAATTAGGAAAACGCAGGGAAATGCAGAAAGACCTGCTAAGACTTGAGAGGTGGTCTAAGGTTTGGCAGTTGAAATTCAACACCAAAAAAAGCAAGGTGATGCACTTAGGAAACAAGTACCCCTGGACAGAGAACAGGATGGGAAGGGTACAGCTGACTATGGCTGAGAAAGAGACCTAGGAGTCATCATTAGTAACTCCCTTAATTAATCAAGTCAGTGCAACTAGGCCTATAGTAAGGCAAATGGGATGCAGAGATGTATCGGAAGAGGTACTGATAGTAGAAGAGAAGAGATATTACTACCTCTTTATAGATTGCTGGTGAGGCCAAACCTGGAGTACTGTGCCCAGTTTTGGAGTCCTCACCTTAGAAAAGGTAAGGACGGGCTTGAGATGGTGCAATGAAAGGTGACCAGGATGGTTCAGGGCAAGCAGAACAGTTCTTACAAAGATCAGTTCAAGGCACTGAACATATACTTGATGGAGACCAGGCAAGAGAGGAGTGATATGATACAGTCCTTCAAGTTCCTGAAAGGAATAAACCAGGTGAACTGCAAGGAATTATTTAACATGAGTAACAGTTCAAGGACATGGGGGCATGAGTGAAAACCGATGGGAGGGAGGCTTAAGAGGGATATGAGAATGTTTTATTTTACAGAAAGATTGGTGGAACCATGGCACAGTCTGCCAACCAAGGTGGTGGGCGCCAGATCAATAAATGATTTCAGGCATACCTGGGACAGAGTGAAGGACAGAGTGGTTACTTAGGACAGTAGTAATAGGGAAAGGAACGGGGGGGTGGATAGTGAGGGCTAGTACCCTGTATGAACAATAGGCCCTGGGGTTTGATAGGGAACTACGGGCAGACTAGATGGACCACTGGCCTTTTTCTGCCATCATTGTCTATGTTTCTATATAGGACAGGGAAATGTACCAGACCAGGCAGAAGCAAGCAGGAAAGGTGGTTGGGAGAGCTAAGGCACAGGCAGAAGAAAGGACTGCAAGGGAAATGAGGAGAAGGAGAGATAAGACTTTTTTCTGATACATCAGTGAGAACAAAAAAGCTAGGGGTGGGATATTAAGGATAGCGATAAGACCCAGACGGAAGCTTCTAGCCATACTGTTAGCAACTGTCAAGAAAACTCTCACTTGGAACTGACTAACTGTCACTGTCTCACAACACGAAGGCTGGTTGATGCGAACAGAGACAATATACAGAATGGAATGCATAACCTACAATAAGAACCAACTAAGCTCCAAGTTCCAGGACATATGGGCACCATGGATACAGTATGCTCTGGCGCACAACTCTGACTTTATTCCCTTAAAGGAATGTCACAGTAGTAAATCTCTCTTACACAGGACCTACAAGCAAGTGGAAAAAACAAGCTTAGGCCCAGTATGGACACCACCTATTCTGGAACAGATTGGCTATACAAAGAAGGGGCTGAAAGCAGAACACCACATTGCTAGTGTGCTAACTAAAGGGCCACTTATGGAATATAACTCATTTACTGAACACAACAGGAGCAATATGGACAAAGTCTGTATCTCCTGGTGAGGTGGATAATATGAAGCTGTCCCATGCCCCAGGACTCAAAGAGAAATTCGAAGATGGCTCCTAGCCAGTAGTAGTAAGGCTTGTATACCCATCTCCCCTCCCCCCGCAGCCGCAGGAGGGAAATCTAGGCTGGGTAATAGATAGGCATCAAGTGTACAATGAGACACAGAGACAGGATGGGGTGAATATCCTGTAGGAAACAACTTTATTTAACTAATGAGCAAAACAGATTAACAGACACAATACAGTACTAGTACAATAGCTTTTTTTCTAACAGTCAGAGGGGGAATAGTTTCTTAACTACATGGAAACAATTGTTAAAATAAGGGTAAGGTTCTGGTTTTACTCCTTCCCACCACAGTAGTAGCCCTTCTTTGTGGCTCCCACAGGTTAGTTCTTTTATTTTAATCCCATACTGCCCAGTATCCCCAAAGGTGCCCTATAAGTTACATCTGTAAATCTATGAATATCTCTCTACTAACAAGGCCAAAGGTCACCATTGGACATGTCCATACCTAAGGGCTGTATAGCCCACCAGTAGTAATGACTATGGCATGGAAAATATTATTGTGTAGTAGGACATATGATGAGCATGAAAACATGAAAGCTGTAATGGGAGGTCTGTTTTGTCTCTAGATTTATACTTGGAAAACTTCAATAAAAGATTCAATTTAAAAAAGAAAAGGAAGGGTGGAATGGGGAGACTGTGCAGAAGGAGACCAAGAAAAGGCTGACATTTTTTAACAGGTACTTTTGCTCGGTCTTCACAGCAGAGTGAAGGAAGGAATGGGCCACCAGAGAGAATTAAAGGATACCTAAACAACATTTTGACAACAAACTAATAGATAGATAGGCCATTGACAGAGCAAAGGCTGATGGCACATTTATAAGGTAGAAAAATAAATGGGCAGACTGGATGGGCCTTGTGGTCCTTATCTGCTGTTATCATCTATGTTTCTATGTTTCTATTCAAAAATCTGACTTCAAACAGGACTAAAGGAAAGGCAGCTGAATTAATTAATACTAAAACTACATTTATAAAAGTTACCTAAATGTGGCTCCAAAGCATTTGAAAAATGTAAAATCAGCCTTCCAATTTCAGAAAACTGCCTTACCTGCTTCTTAAAATGGCTGCCGAATGTGTTGAGTGATGACATCATCAGCCAAAGTCAGACAACTACTGTATATGGCTTTCTATTGTACTAATGAGTTCTTTTTTCCCTTTGTATAGAATTGTTTCACCAAAATGGTCAAAACCATGTGCATTATTTAGATCAATACACATGTTAGGCTACAGTTCTGTTCATTTCATTTACTTTAACATGCTGAAATTGTGTTTTAATCCAGCTGATGTTCTCTTTGGCAAACCACAGTGCAGTACAAATCTTGAATATCCTGGTGGTCTAGTGGTTATAGCAGATCCAGGATGCTACGGGGTGTTGCTGAGAGGTGTGCATACTTGATATGTACTTTTAACATTTTATGAAATCTTTTATATTTTCTGCTATTATGCTTTTCTAGTATGTTTTTGACTGAAACTACAAATGTAATTCATATTATGGAATGTAAACATTTGTACAATCAATAAATCACACTTCTTCAACAAAGTGAAATGCAGCATTAGCAAGCCATTACTTTACAATGGGGGGGGTGTTACAGCCGCACCCTTCACCACCCCATAGATCCACCACTTGTTTGTAGCAAAGTTCTTCTGTAGTCCAGTGCCAGAGTTCATACTTTCTTGGAAATCAAAAACATGCTCATCTCGTCTTATCTTCTTTTTCCATGGGAAATAATAAGAAGAATCAGTATTTATATAGTGCTTTTCATACACATTGTATCCCAAAGTGCTTACAAGCAATACTGGACTGCTAGTGATGTGACTGAACATGTAGTGGCAGCCATTTTATACATTAATATCCACACAAATGCATGAACTGGTTTTATGGGAAAGGGAATGTTGGCCAAGACAATAGGATCAGGTAGTGATCATGGTGCTGGCAGCCTCACATCTTATTTCTCACAGTGATCTGCTCAAATTTCTCCCATTCTGTCTTCCCCCTTCCCTGAATATAGCAGTTATGTGAAGGAGTGGCCTTCTCAGTCCCTCTCTGGTATTCATTCTTCACTACTCCTCCTCACACCAAAAACTGGTGAGCTCATTACCCTTGTACA
Source organism: Neoceratodus forsteri (assembly GCA_016271365.2). Classification (NCBI taxonomy): domain Eukaryota; kingdom Metazoa; phylum Chordata; order Ceratodontiformes; family Ceratodontidae; genus Neoceratodus; species Neoceratodus forsteri. The sequence goes on from CM057456.1 coordinate 351,165,722, forward strand.
TCATGAATGTAGGTAGTACAGTCCCCAGGTTTTTTGACATATCAAAAATAAATCTTTCCAGTAAGTTAGGCTGATAGCAGCAGGGAACAAGGGGAAAGATGGGCTTCCTTTCCTTAAAAGATCTAGGTTACCTTTGATTAGGCACTATTAAATGATGGGTGTGCACATCATTATGCACGTCATTTAATAGTGTCTAATCATGAAGTGAATAGATCTTATATGAGGTAAGGAATGCCTATGTTTCCCCTTGTGCCCTGCTGCTATCAATACAACCGAAGAAATCATGTTTATTATTAATATGTAAAATGTGACGAGGCGACTGCTAAACCTTCATGATGCAGAAGGTAGTGAGCTCACCGGTTGGCGAGAGAGAAGAATGAATGCCAGAGAGGACTGAAGAGGCCATTCCAACAGGGTATAGCTATGGATTCTGTGTTGGGGGAAGACAGGAAGGGGGATGTTTAGTAGATCATTGTGAGATCTGAAATGTAGGGCTGCCAGCACCATGATCACTACCTGACTGTGAATGAGAGCAGCCAGTGATGACAAATAATCAGAGTGGCAGGGCTGCACCTAAAGTGTTACCTGAAGTCAGTGTAGGTGGGGCGGGGTGTTGACGTTTGCTAGAACAGTATTGAGGGAGCTGTGTGTAGATCATTCAAGATTTAGAAGGGTGGTAGCCAGCCAGCTCACATTGTGGAGTAGGGCACTAAAACATACTGGAGAAGAATTGCAGGGAACTGTCCTGTGGGGTTCTGCAGATCACAGGTAAAGAAGTAGACTGACACTGGAAGTCTGGTGGATTCGCCCAAGGCATTAGTATGCCTCTCCTGCTAATAATATTGTTATCCATAGTATGTGCAGCCCTTATGAGGGCATGAACAGCAGTTTTTCTGGTGAGTCTTGAGGCTTATTGCTTGGCCCTCCATGAAGACCCAATTGTTGGTTAATGAGGCGGTACACAAACACATCAGGGGAACTGTACATACTGCCTTCACTGTGCAGAAGGGTGGTGATCCACTCAATGTTTACTGTGGAAGCAGAAGCCAAACACTGAAAAAGTGGACCTAAGTGTGATTTGGGAGATATTTGTTAACAGTGCCAGCTGATGATCCATATTGGTGTTGGTATGCACAACTCTCTGAGGTATACGATTACAGTCTGAGGTGTGATAATTCTCTTCATGAGATCACAAGCTCATATGCAGCCCCAGGCAGTACTAAGGACATGGTATGGATGGTGGGGTGTTCAACAGAAGGCATGCTAGGTGCAGGGGGTTCACTTAAAAAAAGAATACAAGAGAAGATTTTTTTGTGGATTAACAAGAATGCATGAACTTTGGAATTGGACCAGACCAGTACTTTGCTGTGTGACCCTGAGCAAGTCACTTACCTTTCTTGTGCTACCAGGCCACATCTGTAAACAAGGTTTCAGCATAGTGTGTCTCTCCTGGTTAGCATGAACAAAATTCAGGGCATCACATAACGACTAGATCATCAGGTATTTGAAGTGTTGCACTGTTCTGCAGTTTGCCGAAGAAAAAGTCAGCTAGATTGCAAAACATTTTCAGCAAGTTAAAATAAATAAAGTGAACAAAGTCATAGCCTAACACGTGTACTGATCAAAATAATCAACATGCTAACACATGGTGTTGATCATTCAGGTAAAACAATTCAAAACAAAGAGGGAAAGAAAAACTAGTTATCCTATAAGAATCTATATTGGTCTCTGGCTCTGGCTCTGGCTCTGATGATGTCATCATAACTCAGCACTTAACACAGTTGGCAGACATTTTAGGGAGAAGGCAAGGCTGTTTTTTGTAAGTGAAAGGCTGATGTTTATATTTTTCAAAAGCTATGAAACTGCATTTATGTTATTTACATAAATGCAATTTTAACATAAATGTAAACAGTACCCTTTACTTTTCCTCGTAATGAAGCCAGATTTTAGCGTTTGCAGTTTTAAAAAACTGCTTTTTTGGGTACCCTTTAAGAGCAGAGGTGGGGAGTGGGTGAACACAAGGCCATTTTCAGAGGAAGAAGTACTAAAAGAACTTGCAGCCTTGAAAGTGGATAAGGCTATGGGACCAGATGGGATATATCCCAGGGTAATGAGGGAGCTCAGGGAAGTGCTAGTTGCTCCACTGACCGCCTTGTTCAATAGCTCACTGAAAACAGAAATTGTTCTTAAGGACTGGAAAAGGGCTGACATGGTCCCTTTGCATAAGAGTGGCAGTAGGGAGGAATTTAGTAATTACAGGCCAGTCAGCCTAACTTCAGTGGTGGGGAAACTAATGGAAACCTCACTAAAGGAGGGACTGGTTGATTACATAGAAACACAAGGGCAGCAGGACCACATGCAGCATGGGTTCACAGGGGAATATCATGCAAAATTAATCTGATAGCTTTCTTTTACTGGATGACCAGGGAAATAGACCAGTGGAGTGCAGTGGACATAGCTTATCTAGACTTCAGCAAGGCCTTCGACACTGTGCTGCACAGAAGGCTAATTAGGAAGCTGAAATTTTGGGGGTGGGGGCCAAAACAGTCAAGTGGGTTCGCAACTGGCTAACTGATAGAAGGCAGAGGGTAGTGGTAAACGGCACATACTCCAAGGATGTAGGGGACTGCCCAGCAGGGTACTGCAGGGTTCAGAGCTGGGACCAATCCTCTTCAGTACCTTCATAGGGGATATTGCAGAAGAACAGGAAGGGGAAGATCTGTCTTTTTCAGATGACACCAAGATCTGCAGTAGGGTGGACACCCAACATGGAGTGGAGATAATGCACAGGGATCTAGGGAACTAGGGAAGTGGTCAACAACATGACAGCAAGGGTTCAATGTCACAAAGTACAAAATCATGCACCTAGAGCACCAAAACTTTGCTGAGTATAGGACTGGGGGGAAGTGCTGGCAGTCACTAGGCAGGAAAAGGACCGTGGGGTGATTGTTTCAGAAGACCTCAAGGTAGCAGCACAGTGTGACAAGGTCATGGGCAGGGCTAGTGGGACACTGGGGTGCATAGGGAGGAACATCTTCAGCAGGAGGGAGGGGGTGCTGCCACTGTAATAGTACCTGGTACACCCCCACCTGGAAAATTGTATTGAGTTCTGGAGAATGTACCTCAGGAAAGACATAGGCTGGAGGCAGTCCAGAGAAAAGCAGCCAAGATGGTACAGGGGTTGCAAGGGAAGCACTATGAGGACAGACTGAAGGATCTCAATATGTATACTCTATGTAGGACAGGAGCGCAAGGAGTGACATGATCTAGACCTTCAAATATTTCTTTCATTCCAGTGAGATGTTAAACCAAGGACCATTCTGCCCATCTCTGTTCACTGTCCAGGTGGAAGTAAAAAAAGATCAAACAAAGCAAAAGGACTAGCGCACACCCTCCCCCCCCCATAGCATAACATTTAAACTTTCAAATGCCAAAATTGGCTATATTTACTTTCAAACTCCATGTGAGGAGAGGGTCCTCTTAGTTTCATATTGGAATTCCAATTTGAGTAAGCTAAATCACCAAGCGTCAAGGTGGGACCCTTTGATTTAGTCCTAACTTTACAATGCCTCAATGGCTACTAGCTAACTGCTTTTATACTGTGCTCCCAACAGAGATTTTACACAGGTGATTTAACTTTCAAATGCCTAATGCTACTGTGCTCCCAGAAGGGATATAACACAGACATTTTAAAGGGAGCATGCTATAGAGGAGCACCATAAACTCCCCAAATTCAAGTAAAACCATAAAACAAAAATAGCTGCTCAAACCTTTAAATTACTACACACTGGAATTCACATTTCTTATAAGGGGTGCTGCTAGATGGTAACAAATAACAAACAAAGCAAAAGGACTAGCGCACACCCCCCCCACATAGCATAACATTTAAACTTTCAAATGCCAAAATTGGCTATATTTACTTTCAAACTCCATGTGAGGAGAGGGTCCTCTTAGTTTCAGATTGGAGTTCCCAATTTGAGTAAGCTAAATCACCAAACGTCAAGGTGGGACCCTTCGATTTAGACCCTTAACTTTACAAATTCAAGTAAAACCATAAAAACAAAAAAGTTAAATCACCTGTGTAAAATCCCTGTTGGGAGCACAGTATAAAAGCAGTTAGCTAGTAGCCACTGAGGCATTGTAAAGTTAGGGACTAAATCGAAGGGTCCCACCTTGACGTTTGGTGATTTAGCTTACTCAAATTGGAATTCCAATCTGAAACTAAGAGGACCCTCTCCTCACATGGAGTTTGAAAGTAAATATAGCCAATTTTGGCATTTGAAAGTTTAAATGTTATGCTATTTGGGGGGGGGAGGGTGTGCTCTAGTCCTTTTGCTTTGTTTTTTATTTGTTACCATCTAGCAGCACCCCTTATAAGAAATGTGAATTCCAGTGTGTAGTAATTTAAAGGTTTGAGCAGCTATTTTTGGTTTTTATAGTAAAAAAAGATCCCATGGCACTAACCAAAAAAGAATAGGGGAGTTTCCCCGAATCCATGGGCAAGCACTTCTCCATCAGTAGCGCAGAAACAGGTCCATGTAACTCACCATCCAAGACTCACCTGGATACAAGCTGTCTCAGCTGAATGCATCTTTCCTGGTCAAACTTGCAGATAAATAAAGTTCCTCACGGGGTGAACAGAGTGCAGGGAGGGAGCTGCTTCCATAAGAGGATCAGCTCCAGAACTAGGAGGCATGCAGTGAAACCAGAGGGGGGAATTTCAGGAAGGATGTGAGGAAATATTTCTTCATAGAAAAAGTGATAGAAGCAAGGAAAAGACTGCCACCCAAAGCTGTGGAGGTTAAAATGGTGGATGGCTTCAAACATGCATGGGATAGACATAGGGGCATATTAGCACAGAAACAGGGAAAGGCAGGGCCCCAAAGGAAGGTTAGGGTCTGCAAAGGTGCAATAGGCAGAGCACCCTTGGGCAGACTGAATGGACCTAGCAGTTCTTTTCTCAGATTCAATGTACACAAATTCAAGGGAAAACAGAGGTAGGACCTACACTCTATGTGAGGCGCCCCTTGTTGCAACAGTGGAGGAAAAAGACCTGGGAGTCATAATAGACAAGGGGATGAAGCAGTGCTTTGCCCCTGTCAAGTGGGCCAGCAGAATACTGGAGTGCATGAAAAGAAAAGTGACCAGGAGCAGGGCAGAGGAAGTAATCTCACCACTTTAAAAGGCCCTGGTCAGACCCCACCTGCACTACTACATGCAGTTCTGATCGCCTCAATACAGACAGTCATTAAGGCAGTCAAGTTTCAAGTTTATTTATTTATAATGTGTATAACAAAAAACAGTATAACACATGAATTACAGATTTAAAAAACATTAATTAATATATGCAAGTATATCTTATTGCATGAAATAATAAACAATTCCCATGCCTTCACATTTTTAATAATCTAATGGAAGTGATTGTGAATTGTGTTACACTGTACAATATTGCGGTATCTCTGGTGTTTAATAAAAACCTTAACTTTTCTTCCCTATTTCTATCTTCAAGTATGGACAAATATGGTGAAAGCCATTTTTCTCTTAGACTGATTAAATTTTGACAGTCTAATAAGATATGACCTGTATCCCATTTATCTGAACATTTGCTCCTATAATCTATTCCTAATTAAAAAACAGCCCATCCCATAAAGCCAGAGGAGATTCCTGCATTGATGTCAAATCTCAAATTAGCTATTGCTTTATAGTGCATACTAATTTCACACTTAGAAATATATTCTTCTCACTTATGTGTATTTTTTAATTTTCTGTCATTTTCAAAATTCAACAAAGATTAAATTAGTTTGAGATCAGTTTCACAATATCAGATATTCTTTCTAATGCCATATTTTGTATAATATTAATGTTACTTACAGAATCCAAATTTGCAATAAATGGTGATCTAATTTTTCTCAAACAACTATCTAGCTCTCTTAGCCATGTCCAACTGTTCAACTGAACATTGTCACTAGACACTAGTGTCTTACTATATTTCCCGCAATTATATGGAATTTATTTCACTTCCTTGTTGTGATATATTTTTGTAAGATATTTTACCTGACATTTTAATACCTTAGATGTCAAGGACAGAATCCCCATTTCTGCCCTAATAAATTCCACTGGAATGAACTGGGGAAGGTTCAATGTTAATCTAACATATAAATTTTGAATAGGCTCTAATGTTTTTACTTCTTTTTTCCCCCATACTTCCGAGCCATACAGAATTGTAGAGTCTACTTTTGTTTGAAATGTTTCCAGTAAGGCTGAGCCTGATTTGTTAACATACTGCTTTACAAATGTATTGCCAGAATTGTCTTCTCCATTTTTATTTTCTGTTATGTATGGTTTCCATATTAATTTATTATGAAGTAAAACCTCCATATACAAATAGCTATCAACTTCTTCTATAGTTGTATTATTCAAAGTCCATTTATAATTTAGACTCTTTGGTTTATTTACTATCAGGATCTTGGATTTATCTATGTTAATAGCTAACTGTAAACTAGTCAACGTAGAAGTGACACAGGACAAGGCCCACTGGAGCTCACTCGTGGTTTTAGATGCTAATACAACATCATTTGCATGTAACATAATATTCAATTTAATATCTGCAATCTTCGGGGCATCGGAATTACATTTATCTAACTTGTGTATAATCTGATCTTTATATAAGTTAAAAAGCAAAGGAGCTAAAAGACAGCCCTGTTTTACACCCTTATTAGCATTTATTGGTTCTGTTGGCTTTCCATCTGTCAAATATCTTATTGAATTAAAGTATCCATATATAACTTTACTATCAAGGCTAACAGCTTACTATCTATGCCCCATGCAAAATCCTTCTATTTACATTATCAAAGGCCGAAGAAAAATCCAAAAATGAAAAAATAGTGACCTTTTTCCTTCTTTGAATTTTCTAATTAAGTGATCTATTATAAACAGACAATCCACAGCTGAATGCCTATCTCTGAACCCAAATTGCCGATTGCTTAAAATATTATTTTCATCTACCCAAAAATTAAGTTCCTGGAGTAAAATACGAGAGAAGATCTTATCTTAAATATTCTGTAGAGCTATTGGACGATAGTTACTAGGTAAATATTTGTTACCTTTTTTATGAAGTGGGATCAGTTCTGCTATTTTTCAGGATTGTGGAATCTCCTCTGTTTTTATAATATGATTAAACAGCTTACTAAAGATTTGTAGCCACCATACCACATTATTCTGATAGAATTCTACAGAAATGCCGTCTGTGCCTGGCGCTTTATTCTTTTTTGGGCACAGATGACCTTTCCTATTTGTACATTTGTAACATTATATTCAACATGACCTTCCCATTTTCCTTGTGGTTTTGTTTCTACAACAATCTCTTCTTTGCAGATTTGGTCAGAGTTATGCAACTTTTTTAAATTGTGCAATCCATTTACTTTCAGGAATATTTGCATCTATATTTCTATTATAGCCCTGTTCTGCATATAAAATTAATTTCCAAAAGTCTTGTGTATTTTTTCATGTACCACTGTTTACATTAATGCTAATAACATTTTGTTATAATTATTTTTTTTCCCTTTTAATAAGCTTCCTATATTCCCCCCCTTAGGAGCACAAGAGCTCTATTAAAATTAAAATTGGCATCAACATTTTTTCTGTGCAATCGAGTCACTTTATTTAGGAGTGTCTTATATTCCTTACAGTGGTTATCATACCATGGAGCCTTCCCGAATGCTCTTGATTCTTCCCTATATACACATGCATTTATTTTTATCTTTTCTTTCATAAAGAGATTCAGATCTTCAAACTTTTTAATAATATCACTTCTTACTGCATCTAATACAGATTTCTGTATCGTTAGGACATCCCCATTGCACTGTAAATTATCAATTTTTTCTTTCACTAACAGGTCCCATTTAATTATTTTTTTAGTAATCATATGATGATTAAGTTCTCTTTCAATAGCTCTATCAAGAAATGTTTTGAGGCAATATTCAGGATCTAGTGATAGGAGAAATGGTCAGACAAGTTTTCTTGCATACTTCAAAGGTGTCTATCTTTTTTAATAGCAGAATATCTACCAATGCTGTGTCTAACAATGACCCTCCTCTCTTAGTAGGGAAGGTAAATTCTCCTAATCTATCCTCCTTGGTCCTTCCATTTACAATACAATGACTCTCCTCTCTTAGTAGGGAAGGTAAATTATCCTAATCTGTCCTCCTTGGTCCTTCCATTTACAGTACAGAGGTTATGCTCAATAGTAAAATTCAAGAGCAAATCGCCTTTTTTATCTCTGCTTAAGTCCTTAGAGTGTCTTAAAGGGAACTTGATCATTAGCTTCCAGCCAAGTTTTCTTTATCAGTATTCTGTCATATTCACTAATCAGGGACTGCCAGGTACCATCATCAGCTTTTCCACTTACACCTGCAATATTTCATGATAGAATTCTTACACCTTTTTTTAAGAGGGCCTTGATGGTTTTCTGATTTCAGTCTGACAAGACTGTAATTGCATTATCTGATGTTGAATTAAATGAATCAATTGGTAAATGAGACAACTCAAACTGGTTTTGTAATGAAACATTTGCCCTGGTTTTACATTTATATTTTTCCCCATCTTCTTCCTCACTTGGCACTTGTTCCCATGAATCTTCTAAAATTAAACTGTTATTAATTCTTTAATGTTTTAAATGATTTTTATTTAAGTGTTTGTACAGTTATTTGTCTTGTAATCTGCATGTAGTTGTATTTTGATGTTTGTGTATTTTGTTATTTTGAAACTGGATGTCTGCGGAAATGGGCACTAGTGCTCACAGACCTTCCAGCATAAAATAAAAAATGAATGAATGAATTATTTGACCCCTCTGTTTCCTACCCCTAATTACTTTATCATATTCTGGTGAACCTTTCAGTTCATATTCTGTAACCACTGGTTTTTGAAGATATCTTACTATGGTCTGCTGCTGTTGTTCATTCCCTAACTTCTTGCCTTCTAAACAGTTTGACTGTCCCATCTATTCCTTGGTAGTTGATTTATATCTAGTTTTTTAATTTTGTTCTGGATTTCCAATACATATTCTCGGACCTTAAAATTCCTAGGACCAGACATATTAATCCCTTATCTGGCAGTGTTCTGTGTCTATAGGTTGATATAAGATCCTCCCATGAAATCTTACTTTTTAGCTGGGTTTTAATGATATTATACACTGCTATTTTTAGAGAAAAAAGGGGTTTCTCTCTTTGACTTTGGAATACCTTTGAAATAGACAGTGGGCAATTGTTCCCCTTGATTCCTTTTACCTTTCCTCAATCCAGTTTCTATGTCATTTTTTCCCCTTTTCTCCACCTCATATTTCTTCACACTTAATTTTACATGGTATAGTCTGTATTCCTTTATCCTTTGCTTTCTTCTGTCTATTTCTCCTTTGGTCTTGTTTTAATTTGGACATCTTTTCCTCATGGTTCCTTTTATCAGTTTGCTCTAAAACAAACATTCACCCCTCTTTAACTCTCACCTCCACCCCATCTGCTCTCACCTCTTGACACACTCCTCCCTTCTACTCTAGCTGTCACCTTCCCTCCCTTCTCTCTACCCTTCACTCTTGTTGCACTAAGACAATAGATATGCATATAATTTTATGGATCCCTGTTTCATGTCATTGTTCTAACTCCCTTTTGTAAAAATGCATCCAATTGTCCTCTCCCAAATTATTGTATTCCCTGCTCTTAAGACTCTGTATTTACTGTCTCAACCTCTTGTAATTATGTGAACCTATTGTAACTATGTGATTTGTCATTGATTGATGTGGAACCTCTGTAAATGAGCCCTTGGCTCAAAGGTACTTCTGAAATATAAATAAATAAAAATAAATAAATAAATAAAATGTCCCTGTACTCCTTTTCTGCAATTTCAGCTGTAATTTCCTTAATAGTGTTATCCTTCCTTTTCTCCTGGCGTCCTATTAACAGACTGACTACTAATTTGAGTTACTCTAGTTCTTTTTTTGGTTCTTCAAACGCCTTCATTGTTGAACCTATTGCTAAATTTATACAAACCAAAACTGTTTTTATTTCAGAAGGTTGCTTGCTAATTAGAAAGTTTGCCTGGACATTGTAGTCTTCTAATGGATCTGCATTCTGATTATTTGGTATTGAATTTTCATCATGGATTTGAATACTTACAAGGATTATGTTATTTCACCCATTGTCATATTTTTCCTCTATTATTGAACAGGGTAATAAAGTTCTCAATGTCAGCAAGATAATCTTCTTTCTTATCTGTATTTCCCTGCTTAGCTAAATTTTGTGTAGGTACTACCCCCTCCAACCTAGTATCCTCATTTCTCACTAACTGACTTTATGTTTCAAGTGCTTTAATTGGCACCCTCAAACCAGAACCAGGGGCAAGACAAAGTGCTGTAAAAAAAAAAAGCAGACAAGAGATGTTTGCTCTGGTGTCCTCCGGCAGGACTCAGGGACATGCCTTGAAGGTCAGAGTTGGTAAATTCAGGTGTAACATTAGGCAGCACTTCTTTTCCCAGAGTGTGGTGACCTATGGAACAGCCTATCAGTGAAGGTAGTGGACATAAGGACAGTATGGACCTTCAAGGTAAGCCTGGACAATTCCGTGTGTGGTAGAGTGGGTAGAAGACCCCTTTTAAGTCAGTCCAAGTTTACATAGCATGCAGTACTTATTCATTGCTCCTGAGGAAACGGGGACAGACATGATGGAACTAGAGGCCCTTCTGACAATAAATTACTATGTTACTGAGTCAACTAACTGACAGGGGATACGGGCAGCATGAAGACAGTGCAAGAAAAAATTCCAATTTAAGTGGCAATGTTCAGCCGATATAATAATGTTCAAATGATGTGCACAGTAAACAACAGAAAGATCTAATAACCAGTATACAACATTGCATAATTAAACTTCCAACTCTTTGTAAACAAGTTAAAATGCATTATAGCAAATAAATGCTGCTCTTTGAGAGAAGGTGAGATAGCCGTGTCATGTTAATGGAGAATAAATGTTCACTTGAAAATAATAAATGAGCATCAAAAAGGTAGAGACAGAAGTCGCTTCCTGCCAAAACCACTGGACCCTCAGTAAACAGGAAAGGTGGGGGGTCATGGGGTACTGGCTAGGCCCCTGTAAGAAAATAAACACCACACAGATTGGAATGCAATATAAAGTATTTTGCAAACCAATGTAAACATATATACAAGTTCTCAGAATTTCATAGGGAATGAAGGAGGGGATAGGTTCTGAAGGTGTGGAAAGAAGTCACCCAAATGATATTTAGAAAAACAAGACAAAATCAATAGTTTTGTTTAGTCAGATAGTTGCAAAGTGTTGAGTTTATACCTACCTTATTTTCCTCCGGAGCAAAAGCTTTACAAGATCTCCATCTCTCTCCCTGGGTGGTACAAAGTTGATACCCAAATTGCCCATAAAGGACAAAAAGGGAGGTCACAGTTGTGTGTTTTTTTTTCTACAAACTGAGCCCCCAATTCATTTGTAAGATCTGCTGTCTTTATGGCTCTGGTATGTTCCTGCATCCTGATCTTTACTGGCCTGATTTTCTGTGCGATGTATAGGCAAGGCCACTTTGTTTATTTAGTGCCCTATGTAAAGGCTCAGGGCACCTTACAACAAGAAGAAAGCATAAACAGTTACAAGAAAAATAAGCAGTAAGAATTCATTACTTTAATCAGGGAGGGCCTGTGCAAATAAATAGGTTTTCAGTTTTTCGCTTAAAGGTCTCCATCATATGGACTGATCTGATTTCTTCTGGTAAAGCATTCCAAATCAATTGAAAGCAAACCCAAAAGCTCTGTCCCCCAATTGCTTTAGGTGAGAACAAGGAATACTGCACAAGCCCACACCAGTGGATCAGAAAGAGTGGTAGGGCATGTAGGACATCAAAATATCTTTCAGGTAGCGTGGGCCAAACCATGTAGGGCCTTAAATGTTAACAATCGAATCTTGGGGTAATGCACCACTGCACAGGTAGCCAGTATGGACTGCACAGCACCGGCGTGATTTGGTCCCTTCAAGAAGTTCCCAACACCCGTCAGGTCACAGCATTCTGGACCAACTGCAGGTGTCCCATCAAACCTCCAGATAACCCTAAATAAAGAGCATTGCAATAATCCAGTCTGGAGGTCACAAAGACATGGGCTGTCATCTCCAAATCAGCTGGTGCAAGATGCAGTTTGATTCATGCCATTATACGAAGATAGTAAAAATTGTTCCTGACTATTGCTGATACCCATTTTTCGTTTTCTTTTATTTTTTTGCTTTATTTATTTATGGTCCAACCCAATGCCGCTCGATTATCGACTCCTTCAGGCTGCCTAGTGGACCCCTACCTGCCATGTCATCCCCCCTCGCCATCTGTTGTACTCCCAGGCACACCTGACGTATCCCTTCATGGAGGGTTCCCTTTCTGGGCCCAAGAGAGGGGAGACTGGGGTTCAGTCTTGACCCAGTGCACAGAGCAATGAGAGCAGCACACAAAAGGCAGTCTGCCAGGGATTTTTGGCATGAGGGGACCCCGCGACTGTCATCTGGTCAACCTAGCAGCCATTTTCCTTATTCTCCTGCATCCCCACCCCCCGCCCGCAATGCAGCCGCATGCACGCAGTGTCCTGGCTGGATGCACTGCAGTGTGTGGTCACCCATGCCGCAAAGTGCGCCACCACAAAGGGCTACCAGAAGCCACTCAAGAGTGATGCAGGCTTGTACCTACCACCCCCCCAGAGGTGAGCATCCAATGACACTCCGTGTTGCCAGCATGTCGAGTGATCTGCTATCGCTTGGCGAACAGAGCCAGCAACACTTGTTTTTCTAATGCCAGCTTGCAGTCCAGAATGATGCCCAGATTCTTCACCACATCCACAGCTCAGAGTGGCTGACCATTCACAGATGGCAAAACTAGGCCACCACTCATCATAGCTGACACATGTCGAGTTGGAGCAATAATCAAAAGCTGTCTTACATAGAAACATAGACTTTGATGGCAGATAAGGACCACTTGGCCCACCTAGTCTGCCCATTTCCTTACCTACAGGATAAGCCACAGATCCTAGTTAACCAACAGCCTATTTCTTCCTACCCCCCACAAGAATTGCCTTATGTCTGTCCCATGTATTCTTGAATTCTCCCACAGTTTTAGTCCCCACAACCTCCTCAGGAAGGCTGTTCCATGCATCCACTACCCTCTCTGTGAAAAAATACTTCCTCACATTGCCCCTGAACTGCCCCCCCATCTTTAAATTGTGTCCCCTTGTTCTTGCATGTCTCTTTTTCTGAAAGATGATACCCTCTTGGACTTTGTTGATTCCACTGAGGTACGTAAATGTTTCTATCATGCCCCCCCTCCCTTCTTTCCTCAAGGGTATAGTCTTCCCTTGATTCAGATGCAGCCAACTAGAGGCCATCCAGTCATTGGTTACTTGTAGGCATCTTTCAAGCACTGGGGCTACATTCAACCAATCAGGGGTGCAATTCAGATAGATCTGAATATCATCTGCATTGCAGTGAAACTCTACCCCATATCATCTAATGATCTCACCCAATGACAACATGTACATGTACATGGCAAAAAACATAGGTGCAAAGATTGAACCTTGCGGGATCCCACACGATATCGCAGCTGCCCCAAAGATGTAGTTACCTAGGGCTACCTGCTGTGATCTCCCTGTGATGTAGGACTCACACCAACACAAAACCATGCTGGTGAGTCCCACATAGTCTCTCAGATGGTCAGTTAGCACACATTGGTCCATCATGTCAAATGCCAACAAGAAATCCAGAAGAAGCAAGATGAACAAAGTCTCCAGTCTCTCGCCATGAGGAGATCATGTGTTACTCTAATGAGCTAGGGCAGTCTCAGTACTGTGATGAATCCTAAACTTTGAATGGAAAAGTTCATACTGTAAATGTTACAGTGTTCCAGGTAAGCCTTAAGCTTTGCAGCAACTGCCTTCTCGATAACCTTCTCCAAAAAGGGAAGTTTCGAGACAGGTCTGTAGTTGACCAGACTATCAGGGTCCAGAGATGGCTTCTTAAGGAGGGGCTTCACTACATCCCTTTTCAGAGCTGACAGAAAAATGCCCTTTGTCAAGGAACACCTGACAATCTCAGTATATACTGGTCCTAGGGATTCCAAGCTACCAATAAGCAGCCTGGTAGGCTCAGGGTTCAGCAAACAGCAAGTAGGATGCAAACCCGAGATCACCTGGACCACCTCCTTTTCAGCAGCTACCAGGAAGTCAGCCCAGGATGGCAGATTTTTGGCACCCCACCAAACCTGGCTACCACCAGCCCATGATAGACTGCTTGAGGCTGTCCCAGTCCAAATGCTATACCAGCAAGCAGGAGTGCCAGTCAGCATAAACAACAAAGTGAGTACTGCAGGAGAATCTAATGTTGCAGCTTTACTTTTATGGGTAATGAAGGGAGGGAGAGGGTAGCCTCCTGCAGTGCATGTCTGCCAAGACAGCATATAAAGCACTTGCAAAACCCTTTCTGTTTGGGTGGCAAACAAATATTAGTTAGTTCTTTGCTAAAATAAAAATTCACAAGGCAGTCTGCCAGACGTCCTGCCTCTCTAAAGGTGATCCAGGGTTTGTTGCCAACTGCATAACCCAATACTAGGTTCTTGTGAGAATAGGCCAGTGTTTTAGTACTGCCTGCTTCACTGTCCCTGCCAATAAGTTTTATCTATCTATCAATCTATCTATCTGTCTGTCTGTCTGTCTGTCTGTCTGTCTGTCTGTCTGTCTATCTATCTATCTATCTATCTATCTCTTTCTCTCTGTCTGTCTGTCTGTGTCTGTCTGTCTGTCTGTCTATCTATCTATCTATCTATCTATCTATCTATCTATCTATCTATCTATCTATGTGTATTCATTCATTCATTCAAAGTCCAAACCAGGGTAGGTTCCTTGGGAATGGAGACTCATTTTCAAGAATCTCCTGGTGAGTAATACATATAACAATACAAGACTAACAAAGAGAATAAACATAAGCTGTAAAATAAGTACAGCACTGCTATAAATTTCATTTGAAGCAGGTGCAAATTTTATAAAATTGGCACTTTAAGGAGTGCAGGAATTTTCATACTATGGTTCATACTTAGGAGGCTAAAGCAGCTAGAAGGCAATTTGCCCATAATTGCTCCTATTTGAACTCAATTAAGATGGTAACTTAGCCTACCACCTGCTACTATAATTCTATCCAGCCTGCTTTTGAATTCACTTTTAGTCTTGCTTACACCTGTGATGCTTTGCCAGCTGGTTATGGTTGTTCTATGATATTTGTAATGTAGAATGTGGTATGTGAGTGTCTCACATGAGACATCCTGTGCTATGGGTGCCCCCCCAGGTCAGTGAAGTGCCAAGTGACCTGAAACCAGGAGGTAATTAAAAGACTAGAGAGACTAAATTAAGGATCTCCTGTTTTTCTGTTGTAATTAGAACTGACCCAGCTGCCAGGATATAGAGCTCATAAACTTTTATGACATCTTAGAGGAAAAACATGTTATAATACCATGGTGTGAAAAGTTGTAAAATCTTTGACCATGCTTGGGAACAGGAAATCACACAAGATCAAAGGAAAGGCTTGATTAAAGACTGCCATAATTTGAGAAATTAGTTTTTGCTGAAGTCACAGTATTTAAAATATCTCCTGACAGAAGATCATTGTTTGTATAATTTTTATATTCTAAAAGGAGGAGCTGGATGACGTCATGGAAGGGGTGTGTGAGAGAGACACAGTTTAACCTAAGACTTGTGTCTGATCTGAGTGACATATCTTTTTGGACTCTTGAGAAACAAGATCTCTAACTTAGGCACTTAGAGGTAATACATTAGATAGAAAAGATCTAAATGTACTTTGGTAAGAGTTTGTCTGTATTTTTCCTTGTTTTTCTGTATGTGATTGTATGCTCTTTGATATATTGTTCTGTATTTACATTTTTCATGCTTTTATCATCTTTAAGTAAAGTACCCTTTATATTTCAAAAGATTGCCTGGGTGTGTCTTTGAAGTTCTTTTTGCATGTGATGTATATGTGATTAAGTTGACAGCTGTTCTAAAGGGCTTGATGGTGTTACCAAACTGGGAAAAGGTAAGAATATACCTAAGGTATTTTATAGAGTTTTAAGGGTTCATTTTAGATACCTGGTTAGGTATTAATTAATAATTAATTAATATCTGAGCGTGTCTTTCCAGTAGCGCTCCTACATAACTCAGTCAGTGGCTGGCCATGGAGGTGAGAGGTGGGATGTGCCAGTCGCTGCTGGGGACGGTGGGGGGTGCTGGGTGGACTGGCATGGCTGGGTGAGGGCCACTAGGCTACTAGGGTGGGGTAATTGCCGCATATCCAGCTGTGACTCAGGGGTCAGGGCATGGGTGGGGGGCTGACAGCGCTGCCCTGTTGGGCATTGTACTACGGGGGATTCAGGGTGCTGGGGGTGTGGGAAGCCCTGGGGGGCTGTACATCTACAAGGATCCGGGGGCAGTTGATGTGGTATGCCCTGCAGGGCTGTACATCTACAGGGATTCAGGGGTGCAGTTGATGTGGCCAGCCCTGCAGGCATGTATTCTTGACTTAAACTGGGCCAAGGGGGCACTGCAATTTATGTTGTGGCTGCGCCGCGCCACCAGGTGCACCTGCAGTTCAGCATACCTGGCTGCATGTGCGCAAGTCGCAACTTAGCTTTGGAGACCCCTTCTAGAATAGGGCACAGGGTCCAATGTCGCAGTTTTGGTGGCGCAGAGTTGCCGCCGAACGCAACTTGCGCCACCCTTCTAGAATCGGGCCCAAGATTTCTAACTTAGGCACTTAGAGGTAATACATTAGACAGAAAAGATCTAAATGTACTTTGGTAGGAGTTTGTCTGTAGTTTTCCTTGTTTTTCTTTATGTGATTGTATGCTCTTTGATATATTGTTCTGTATTTACATTTTTCATGCATTTATCATCCTTAAGTAACGTACCCTTTATATTTCAAAAGACTGCCTGGGTGTGTCTTCGAAGTTCTTTTTGCATGTGATGTATACATGGTTAAGTTGACAGCTGTTCTGAAGGGCTTGATAGTGTTACCAAACTGGGAAAAGGTAAGAATATACCTAAGGTCTTTAATAGAGTTTTAAGGGTTCATTTTGGATACCTGGTTAGGTGCCCTTAGACGAAAGATATCTTGCATCCCCCCGAAGAGAAGATTATCTGCACCTGTACATTTGGGTATACTAGCATAAGGTTCACAGTTTGAATCCCCCCAGAACTTGAGACTAAAGGTGATTTGGACCCACAAGCAGACAAGAGGGTTACCCTGTCTGTTACCTGTTCACATCACTGCGCTCGGAGGTTGGCACTGTGGAAGTGACCTGCTGAGTGCATTTGTGACAACAACCACAACAACCAGTAGTTGATTCCGGGGTGAACAATTCTTAAGGTAAAAAAGTACTTCCGTTTTTGTGTATAAAAGGGCTTCCCCATAATTTGTAATGGGTGAACCCTGATATTTTTCACATCAGGCTTGATTTCTATTCCCAAGTCAGCCATAAGATAGAGGTCATTCAGGATTTCAAACAAAAAGCAAATCACCCGTTAATCTCCTGGTCTCATGGGGCATTAACTGTAAATAGTTCAAGTGATCCTCATAGGGGCCATCCTTTAAACCATGTATATGCTTATTATATCTCATTTGTATTTTATCAAGTTGTTTGCAATCTGATTTTTTTAAAGGGACACCATAATTGTGATGCATATTCAAGATAAGGTCTGACGTAGGCCCTGTACAAAGGCATTAAGACTTTATGATCTTTGGAAGTAATATTTCTTTTAATGGACCATATAACTTCATTGGATTTTGCAATTACAGTGCTAACGTGCTGAGAACAATCCAGATCATTCATTATATGGACTCTCAAATCTTTTTCATTAGTGGTATTACCTAGACTCTGACCACATAGCGTATATGACGTGTGTTTGTTCCATTTACCAAGGTGCATAACCTTACACTTTTCTGTATTTAGCTTCATTACCCACTTTTGGACCCAAATCAATATTTTGTCAAGATTGTTCTGAATATCTTGGACTTGTTGTATATTACCACAAGGGCCCACAATTTTAACATCATCTGCATATTTTATTGAATGGCACAATATATCATTAGTAACATCTGAGATAAAAACTTGAAAAAGTGAGGGACCCAAGACAGAGTCATGTGGTACTCCACTGGTGACCCTCCCCATGCCAGATAAGTAACCATTTATCACTCATTGAGTTCTTCCTGTTAGCCATTCACATATCCAGTGTACGAGATAATGACTGATATTATATTTCCTGAGTTTCTCTCTTAGGGCACAACATGGCATTAGCTCGAAAGCCTTGCTGCAATCAAGGTATATCACATCAGAAGGCACTCTTTTGTCCATTAAGCTACTGATTATTTCATACAAGCAGATCAAATCATTGATACTCCTATGTCCCTACCTAAAGCCATGTTGCTCTGCATCTAAATTGTTGATGTTAGTGGAAATAATGTCCTTAATGAGGCTTTCCAAGATTTTACACACTGTCAAGGTGAGGCTAATAGGTCTATAATTACCCCAATCGTGTCCGGGACCTGTCCTGTAAATGGGTACTGTGACACTTGGACAGCTGATTCTGATTACTCTATGCTTTTTGTAAAATAAAAATGTGTTATTGGATGTCTCTCTTGAGACATGCTGAGACAGCCTGTGGGATGACCCCCCCCCTCCAGGTCTCAGTTAAAAGATGTTATCCTACAAGCCAGGAGATAATTACAGGCTAGAAAAGACTTAAATTAAGGATCTCCTGTTTATCTGGCTTAGTTGTAGCTGCCAGCTGCTAGGATAGGAAATCATAAACTTTTATGACGTTAGAGGAAGAAACCAGGTTATGTCACTTAGGTGATAAATCATAAATGTTCCTTTGATAACTATGAAAGAGCAGGATGTTGCTCAAGGATGAAAGAAAGAACTTGGAAAATTACAGACTTGATTGGGAAGTCACATGGGGAAACAAGTTTTTGCTGATGTCACCTATTTAATTTACCTTCTGAATGATAAGACATCCTGTTTTGTATAATTGTTATAGTCTGACAGGGAGGAGCTAGGTGACCTCATGCAAAGAGGTTGCCAAAGTCAGTTTTAAACAGTATTCTGTTTTCCACTTAGAGACACACATGTTTGGACTCTGAAGAAGAAACATCTACTCTAGCACTATTAGAAGAGATACATTAGATATATAAGTTTAATTGTCTGGTGGTAGGAATTTTACACTTTTTAACCCTTGGTTTTTTTAAGTGATTGTATGTTTTTGTGATACATTGTTCTGTATTTACATTTTACATTTTTTATCTATTTTTAAGTAAACCTCTATTCTAAGAGACTACTTGGTGTGCCTTTGAAATTCTTTCTTTGACAAGTGAAGTATATATGGTTAAAGCTGACATTGTGCATAGCTTACTGGTATTACCAAACTGGGAAAAGGTAAGAGTTTATTCTGAGGTCTTTCATAGAGTTTTTAAGGGTTTATTTCGTACACTTGGTTAGGTGCCCATAGGCAAAAGATATCTGGTCCCCCCAAAGAGCAGAATTATCTGAGCCTGTACATTGGGTACACTAGCAAGAGGTTCACAGTTTGAATCCCTGCAGAACTTGTGACCAAAGTTTGATTTGAACCCACAAAACAGACAGGAGTGTTACCCTGTTTCTGTTCCTGTTCACAATACTGCACTCAGAGGTTGGCACTGTGGGAGCAGAGGGCCTGACCTTCTGAGTGGGGTTGTGACAGATTGGTTGGTAGTGGTGTGCATAAATTTGATATTACAAGCTTTTATTATTCAGTGTGTCAGCTGGATACTGTCAGCTCACTTGCAAAGAAAGAAAAAGGCAGTGATTTATTTTTAAAAAGGAAACAGAACTATATCACTTGGCTTACAGTCGAGTTCCTACCTGTTTTATTTTTTTTTTCTAAAGTGCAAGTCAGAGTAGCCATAGTTAGGGAAGAAGATGGCTTCCAATTACAGTGGGCACATTGTAGACTACTTAAAGCAGTTGTGCAGGACAGAGGAGTCCCATTCGAGGTGAAAGCCACCAAGCAGAACCTCGTGGATGCCTTGATGGTAGCAGATACCCAGAGCATCGAGTCACAGACAGTGACTGTAAAGGACCGAACCTTGAGTGTTGAAGGACTAGCGGCCAGTGCAGTGTCCAGATATGATGAAGAGGGCAACAGGGCCAGTGCCAGCAAAGGGCCACAGCAGCAAGGGAAGGTCACCAGTATTCTGGAGCCAGAAGTACTAAGGCTGCAGATTGAGTTGTGCAGAATGGAGCTGGAGTTCCAGAGGGAGGCAGAGCAAGAACGCCGAGAGGCAGAGTGAGAACAGAGAGCTGCAGAGGAGGAGAAGAGGGAGCAAGAACGCCGAGTGGCAGAGCGAGAACAGTGAGCTGCAGAGGAGAAGAGGGAGCAAGAATGTCGAAAGGCAGACCGTGAACAGCGGGAGGCAGACTGTGAGGAGCGTGAGCACCAGAGGCAACATGAACTGGAGAAGCTACAACTCCAACCACCAGCACCAGTGCAGGTAAGTGGCTTGGCTTTAACTGGGACTACAGGACTGGGTTACAAATTGAATTCCAAACTGATAGCCAAATTTAAAGAGGGGGAGGATATGGATGCCTTTTAAATTCTTTTGAAAAAGTTTGTATTCAGGCTAAAATTCCTAGGGAGTCCTGGAGCTTCCAGCTATCCCTGCTACTTACTGGGAAAGCTCGGGATGCATTGGGTCAAATGGACAATGAGGTCAGTAATGATTACAGCAAACTTAAAGCTGCACTGTTAAAAAAAAATTTAATTAGCTGCTGAATCATACAGAGCTAAATTCCATAAGCTCAGGAGAAGCCCTGACATGAGCTATGAGGAGCTAGCCACGAAACAACGTCAGTTTTTAAAATGTTGGTGGGAAGGAATTGAAGAAAACTCTTTTGACAAAATTGAAAATGTGATTCTGTTAGAACAGTTTTTCTGGGCGTGCCCAGCAGAGCTGAAAACCTGGCTGGAGGACCAAGATCCCAAAACAGTGCAAGAGGCTGCTGAACTCTTGGACCACTATGCCAAGAGCAGACCTGCTCTGAGAGCGAATGGGGTGGGTGTGGCAGCATAGAAAGGGGAAAAGCACACCTTCAGGGCAGCTAAAACCCACACTTCCTCCACCGAAACAAGTTAGCCCCAGGTTTCAGAGAAAAGATTTCTCTGAGAAAAGAAATGAATATTGGTTGTGTAAAGAAATTGGGCATGTTGCCAGACAGTATCCCAAAAAGGTGATCAATACACAACCAGGTGCTAGGAAAGAATGGGTTGTTTCTGTGTCCCTGGAAACATGCCTGTGAACATGAGGGAAGACATGCACGCAGTCATGGTGAATGGTGTACAGACGCAAGGGTTAAGGGACACAGGGGCATCCCTGAAATTGGTAAAAGGGGATCTGGTACAGCCTGGTCAGCTTATACCCGATAAATATGTCACTGTGCTAGGGTTCACTGGTGAAGAGAAAACTTTGCCACTCATCAGTGTTCTCCTAGACTGGGGTGAAACAGGGGAACTGTGCAACAGGTGGCTGTAGCCAAAACCTTAGCAGTGGATGTGATCCTGGGCAACAATCTCAAACAAAGGATGGTGTGTGCAGTTATCCATAACCAAGTGGCAAGGGAACACTCTAGTTCCCTGGATCCCACAGAAGCCATTGTGGAAACCACTGGGAGGCTGGTTCCCCAGCCTGTGTCCCCTGATATGGGGACTAACAAAAAGGGGATAGAAATTTCCCCAGTAGCAGTTAACCACACAGCTACAGAGGGTTGCTCTGAGGAGGGAGGGGTGACCCATTGTCAGAGGGTTAGGGATGACAGTGATCTTGAATGCCCTGATGCTAGTGCTAGGGACCCTAGTTTAGCGACTGAAGGGGACCTGTCCCATGCCTTGGGAATGTGTGAGGGGTTTGCAGCTGCTAAGTGAAGTGACACTAGCTTAGAGAAGCTGAGGGCTTGGGCAGACTCTAACAGAGCACAAGGAGGTGACAGTAAACATAGGATTTATTGGGAAAATGGACTGATGTATACTCAGGCAATGGAGACAGAGGGAGGGGTGCTAGGCAGGCAGCTTGTCGTTCCCCAGGGGTATCGTGAGCAGTTGCTCAAGATCGCACATGATATTCCCTTGTCTGGTCATCTGGGAATCATGTGCACAATGTAGCAGTTGGTCCAGAATTTCTATTGGCCTAACTTCACCCAGCAGGTGAAGGAGTATTGCAGGTCTTGTCACTGGTGCCAAGAAATAGGGAAGGCAGACAAGAAAACCCAAGCCACCCTGATTCCATTGCCCATAGTGGAGGAGCCATTCCAGAGGGTGGGAATGGATATTGTGGGGCCTTTAAATACCCCCAGCTCCTTAGGGAAGAGATTCATCCTGATTGTGGTGGATTATGCCACCCGGTAGCCAGAGGCAGTCACCCTATCCTCACTGAGGATAGACAAGTGTCAGATGCCTTACTTGGGATTTTCTCCTGTGTTGGGTTTCCACAGGAGGTTATCACCGATCGAGGGGTTTCCTTCATGTCGGACCTGATGAAATGTTTATGGGAGAAGTGTGGGGTGGTGCAGAGATGCACGACACTGTATCACCCACAAGTCAATGCGCTTGTGGAAAGATTCAATAGTTCCCTGAAGTCAAAGCTCCGGGTGTTTGCTGGACAGCATGGGAGGGACTGGGAGAAATACCTTCCCCACCTGTTGTTTGCATGCAGGAAGGTGCCCCAAGAGTTGACAGAATTTACCCCCTTCGAACTCTTATATGGACGCCGGGTACATGGGCCCCTAGACTTGATCCAGGAGGACTGGAAAGGCAAGCATGCCACCCAGGAAACTCCCATAGTGGATTATGTCCTTAGGTTTAGGGAAAGGATGAAGGAGCTTATGGGGACAGCCCAGAGCAACCTGGCAGCTGCCCAACAGAAACAAAAAGTGTGGTACAACCGCAGAACCAGAGCTCGCTCGTACATGGTGGGTCAGGAAGTCATGGTCCTTATTCCAGTCCAGAAAGACAAGCTGCAGGCTGAGTGTGCAGGACTGTACAAAGTAGTTAGGATGGTAAATGACGTGAACTACATTATAGAGTTACCTGACAGAAGACAGACTTAAAGGATGTACCATGTCAACATGATGAATCCATATGCAAATAGGACTGACATGGTGTTTTCAGTGTGTAGTCCTGGGAAGGGGATGGACAAAGGAGACCCTCTTCTGGACTTTCTGGAAGAAAGTAAGCGAGAGTTCTTTGTGGTGGCAGTTAAATTGTCTTCCCAGCTGACCCCGGACAAGATCCAGGAAGTAAGGGAGGTTTTTGCAGACTTTGCCCCATTGTTTAGTACCAAGACTGGACTAACCCCCTTAGCAATGCACGATGTGGAGACAGGGACACAGACGCTCATACAGCAGACAGCACATCGGGTGTCAGAGGCTGTCCAAAAGGACATTAGGAGGGAAGTGGAGGAGATGCTGGATTTAGGAGTAATCCAGAGATCCCACAGCCTCTGGGCCTCACCTGTAGTCCTTGTACTCAAGCCAGATGGCTCTACTCATTTCTGTGTGGACTATTGTGGACTGAATGCAGTCACGAAGTCAGACACCCACCCAATGCCCCGAACGGATAAACTCCTGGACAAGTTGGGAGGGGCAACCTACCTTACAACCATTGACCTGACCAAGGGGTATTGGCAGGTAGAGTTGACGGACAGAGGTACGGAGAGGTCAGCCTTCATCACTCTGATAGGCTTATTTGAATTTAAAGTAATGCCATTTGGAATGAAAAACGCCCCAGCCACTTTCCAAAGG
Organism: Neoceratodus forsteri; assembly: GCA_016271365.2. Lineage (NCBI taxonomy): Eukaryota > Metazoa > Chordata > Ceratodontiformes > Ceratodontidae > Neoceratodus > Neoceratodus forsteri. Next base: position 351,189,630 of record CM057456.1, read on the forward strand.
TTGGTGAACCAGGTGTTAAATGGTGCTGAGGAGTACGCCATGGCATACCTGGATGACATTACCATCTTTAGTGCCAGCTGGGAGGAACACCCATCCCACCTTAGGGAAGTGCTGGGCAGGATACAGAGGGCCGGGCTCACTGTCAAAGCCAGGAAGTGCCAGGTGGCCATGGGAGAAGTGGCATACCTCGGGCATGTGGTAGGCCAGGGACAGCTCCATCCTAACCAAATAAAGATAGAGGTAATCCAGGTGTGGCCCAGACCAGAAACACAGAAGCAAGTCAGGAGTTTTCTCGGGACAGTAGGGTACTATAGTAAATTTGTACCTGATTACAGTGCCCTGGCTGCTCCCCTATCTGACCTGTAAAGAAAAGGATGCCAAAGAAAATTACCTGGGGACCAGCCTGTGAAGAAGCCTTTACCAGATTGAAGGAGGCATTGTGCAGTGCTCCTGTTTTAAAAAGTCCTGACTACAGCAAACCCTTTATAGTTCAGACTGGCATCTCAGATGTGGGTATTGGAGCAGTACTGAGTCAGACATCCAGCCAAGGGAAAGATCACCCTGTAGCACATCTGAGTAAAAAATTACTTCCCAGGGAACAGGCATACTCCACTGTGGAAAAGGAGTGTCTTGTCATAGTGTGGGCCCTAAAGAAATTAGAGCCATACTTATATGGGCAGCATTTTGTGGTACAGATTGACCACAACCCCCTGGTTTGACTGACGCAGATGGGAAAAAAACAATGGTAGATTGCTAAGATGGAGTCTTGCTTTGCAAGGGTATGACATGACAATTCTACATAGGGCTGGAGCGAAAAATCAGAACTCAGATGGATTGTCTCGCGTCTATGAGGAGTGAACTGATTTGGGAAGCTTATCCCATGCAGGGGATAGAGCCCCCAAATTCAGTCTAGGTAGGGAGGATTGTGATGCTTGGACAGCTGATTCTGATTACTCTACGCTTTTTGTAAAATAAAAACGTGTTATTGAATGTCTCTATTGAGACATGCTGAGACAGCCTGTGAGATGACCCCTCCCCCCAGGTCTCAGCTAAAAGATGTTATCCTACAAGCCAGGAGATAATTACAGGCTAGAAAAGACTTAAATTAAGGATCTCCTGTTCATCTGGCTTAATTGTATCTGCCAGCTGCTAGGATAGGAAATCATAAACTTTTATAACGTTAGAGGAAGAAACCAGGTTATGTCACTTAGGTGCTAAATCATAAATGTTCCTTTGATGTCTGTGAAAGCGCAGGATGCTGCTCATGGATGAAAGAAAGAACTTGGAAAATTACAGACTTGATTGGGAAGTCACATGGGGAAACAAGTTTTTGCTGATGTCACCTATATAATTTACCTTCTGAATGATAAGACATCCTGTTTTGTATAATTTTTATATACTGACAGGGAGGAGCTAGGTGACCTCATGCAAAGAGATTGGCAAAGCCAGTTTTAAACAGTATTCTGTTTCCCACTTAGAGATACACATGTTTGGACTCCAAAGAAGAAACACCTACTCAAGCACTATTAGAAGAGATACATTAGATATATAAGTCTAATTGTCTGGTGGTAGGAATTTTGCACTTTTTAACCCTTGTTTTTTTTTTTAAAGTGATTGTATGTTTTTGTGATATATTGTTCTGTATTTACATTTTACATTTTTATCTATTTTTAAGTAAACCTCTATTCTAAGAGACTACTTGGTGTGCCTTTAAAATTCTTTCTTTGACAAATGAAGCATATATGGTTAAAGCTGACATTGTGCATAGCTTACTGGTATTACCAAACTGGGAAAAGGTAAAAGTTTATTCTGAGGTCTTTCATAGAGTTTTTAAGGGTTCATTTCATACACCTGGTTAGGTGCCACAGGCAAAAGATATCTGGACTCCCCGAAGAGCAGAATTATCTGAGCCTGTACACTGGCTACGCTAGCAAGAGGTTCACAGTTTGAATCCCTCCAGAACTTGAGACCAAAGTTTTATTCAAACCCACAAAACAGACAGGAGTGTTACCCTGTTTCTGTTCCTGTTCACAATACTGTGCTCAGAGGTTGGCACTGTGGGAGCAGAGGGCCTGACCTGCTGAGTGGGGTTATGACAGGTACAACATAAGCTGATTTCCAGTACGTGGGCACAAACACCTTTTCAAGACAGTCTTCAAATAATAACTTCAGGGGATATGCCAGATAATTTGACATGAGGCATAGCATATGTCCAGATATCCCATCAGGACCAGGTGTGTTTTTTCATTTTTAAGTAATTTAGTTTATTTATCCTCCTGGGTAAAAGTAATTTTAGTCGTGTTAATAACATCTGGGCAGGAAACATTTTGTCTGGGCCAAAAGTTTCACAAAACATTATTAATTAGATCTGCCAGTCCACGAAGTCGTTGACTAGAGCATCATTATGCATAATAGGACCCACGTGACTTACAGTTTTTTAAGGAATTAACATACGCAAAAAAGGATTTGTGATTATCTTTTTTAGCATTTAGCACCAGCTGTTGTTCATAGTCTCTTTTTGCCTTATGAATTTTCTTTTTACATAATTTTTTAATGGATTGGTATACCTCCTTAGAATTTTTTTTTTTTTTACGCGGTGTGCTTGATATAGTTTATTCTTTTTCTTCACTATCTTTTTTAATTTTTTATTCATCCATTTTGGGTGTAGCTTATGGTTCAGATATTTACCTTACCAGGTATATATTATTGCACAAGGTCAAAACTGTGTTTTTCATGAAGCACCATATATCCTCTGCTGATATATCTTGTAATTCATTTTCCCAGAGAATCCTACTGAGTGATTCCTTTAATTTATATGCATTTGCCCAACTATATAAAAAATGCAGTAGTCCTATTGTTATATTCCGTAACCTCCCCTGTGATATGAAATTCTATCACATTATGGTTGCTGTTTCCAAGAGGCAAGATAAAATGACATCTGTTGATAATTAGACTGTCAGTACTAAGCACAACATCAAGGATTGCTACAACTCTAGTGGGTATATTTACATGTTGTTTAAGCTGTAAATTCTTGCATACAGTAACTAGTTTTCTGCCACTGGAGCTAGGAGCTGTTTTGTTTAACCACTCTGTGTCTCCTAAGTTAAAATCTCCCAGAATAACCAAGTTTACTAGTTCACCAGCATATTCTATTTCCACTAACATCACCTCATAAAAATCCCTTGGGCAATCAGGCAGGCGTTAAAAGACACCTACTATTACGTGTTTGGAAGGAGGCCAAATTAGTGCTCTTCTTTAAACAGGATTCTTGGGAGTTCCAAATTTTGAGAGCGGCAAATGAAAAAGATTTACCAAAGTCAGATAAGCCTTGAAGGAGGCAATATGAAACATTTTGAACATCATGTAAATGATATTTATTATGATTCAGGAGGAAAAGGGGTGTTAAGTTTATGCACAAATTTAAGAACTAATTTATGCCAACTCATCTTTCTCCTGGACTCCAAGAAAAGCCAACCAAGTCTATGTAGCATGCCACAGTGAGGCGAATTAAATCACATTTCACAATAAATTGCATACACCTAGTATTCATTTTGAATAGCGGAGTCAAAGTGGTAATAGAATCATGACGGCAGAAAATGTCTCTGCATTCTAGAACAGGGAACCCAGCTCACATCACAATCCTTTCATGATCAAGCTGGGAAAGACGATTCTTGGCCTGATTAAAGTGGCAAAGTCAGGTACAGACTGTTTTAATAATTCACTCTTTATTGGGATTAAGAGAGAGGGGGACAGACAGACAGATAGAGAAGTCAAAAGTAAAACCAAGATACTCAGAAGTAGAAAGAGAAGCAAGATTAGAACCATCAGAAAAAATAGAGAAGTAGCTGAATGGATGAGAGCAGCAGGGGAACCATACAGCATGGTATTTCTCTTATTTATATTGAGAACAAGCAAGTTATTAGAAAACTAGATTGGACCCTGTTAAAACCATCTTGAAGCTGGGAAGTAAAAAGTTGAGTTTTGAGAAGGAAATATAACTGTGGTTCCACATGAAGTCAACTGGAACAGGTAGTAAAACTAGAAGGAAGAAGGTTAATAAAAATAGCAAATAAAAAGGGACCCTGGACACAGCCCTGGGGAACACCCACAGAAATAGATTTAAGAGTAGACAAGATACAGTGCCATTAAACAGACTGCATGCAACCAGACGAGTATGAAGCAAACCAACAAATTACATTAGGAAAAACACAAGAGGATAAGTGTGAAAGTAAAACATTGTGATTAATTAAGTCAAAGGCCTTGGACAGGTAATTAAAATACAGTCCAACAAACTGAATTCTTTCTTTTACGCATCTTGTTTTTTTCCCTATCCCACTTAGCCACCTTCTTTCCTTCCTCCTGGATCGTCCACTCCCTCTGTCACCCACCATCTCTGGGACTTACTTGAGAAAGGTCCCCCATGGACCTACCCCTTGTGGCAGGGTCTGAGTTAGGTGGGACATCCTCCCCACACCAGAAGTACAGTCCAGAAGCCCCCAGGACTCTGTAGGAGGTGCGGGGGCTGCGATGGTGGGGGAATCATCCTGAGGCCAGTATGGGTGTTTTCTGTGTTCTTGCCCTGCTCTCCTCCACAATGTCAGGCCTAGCACCGAAGCAGCCTCACACACTCTGCAACATAACAAATTGATCTTCATCCAAGGATTGTGAGACATCATAAAAAGCAACCGAAGCCATCGAGTGTTGGGCATGGAAGCTACAATGAAAAGTAGAGAGAATACTGTGCACAGACTGAAAAAACAAAATCTACCCATGCATAGCCTCCTCCAGAATTTAAAAATAACTGGATGAAGGGAAATAGGGTGGTATTTATCGACCAGAGATGTAGGACCACCTTTGTGTACAGGAATAACAAGAGATGTTTTTCCAAACGGAAGGGAAGATTTTTCTTTTTAATTTGTTTATAGATTTCACATCAGTCGACACAAAGCAATGTTATAGATGGTATTAGCAGAATACCTTAAAAAATTGCAAGCTAATTAAGACAGGAGATATGTAGCCAACTGTAGTGATGCAAAGCTTAGAGGGGTAAATCTGTAAAATAGAGAATGTTAGAGCAAAGAGAATTATAGAGGCAAAGCCACATTTCTAATTGAATCTGCACGAAAGTGCTGGAACTGCCTTACCCAGAGCCTACCCGAATGCATCCTCAGTTGTGTGACCTAATTATCTGACGCACTAACTCCTGCTTTGATGAAGGTGAATGCAGTTAGACATGGAAAAACATGACTGTCTAAATACTGTAAATCATGCCTAGGTACAGATGCTAATACAGCAATATGAACATGTTGCCCAACAGTGCAACAAGCAGTGACCAGAAAGAGACCAGGGTGCGTGGCAGCCTAGAGAGTTTCACAGGGAAAGGCTATACTTCTTTTTGGTATGAAGGAGAAAGTTTATGCATGTATAGTCACAGTTCTTTCTCCACGCATGAAGAGATATTGCAGTAGCGTCTTGACAATAAAGTCTGCTGTACAGTAAAAATCTATCAGGGCCCCCTTACAATTCTCACCTCCAACACTGCCCCAAATCCCTGTGGCACTCCTAGAGAATATGAAGTTAACCACAGACCAAACAAGAACTGTACTTACATCACTGAACCCCTAAACTTGGAGAAAACTGTAAATGAGAAATATTTAAGAATCCCATAACTTTAATAGCTAGTGTACTGCTTGAAATTAATATTACTATTTAGCATAGTAAACTATTACTTATTATATCTGAAGTATTGTTTTCTTTTCTTTTCCCTTTTAATAAATAGAATTGTAACATGGGCTGAAAGATAAGACTGAAATACAGGGATAAGATTGGTCAAAATGTGTCACCTGATCGAAATCCAGCAGTGATTAACCCACCAGTAGAGCCCGCTGGCACCCTACCAAAAGTAGCCACACGGTGCAGCACTGTGACGGCAATGAGGAGGTTGGAGATCCAAGTAAACATTAGCGGGAAGCACAATGGCTGTGCACCCGTGGCACACAAATACACATTTCAGTATTAAATCGCAGTCTCATAGTGTACATTCTACTGACGTGTCTAGGACCCTGAGACTTGGGCAACTGCATAGGCACGTCCCGGTTGTGTGCAGTGAAGCGAATAGTAGGATCGGTGGACGCTCAGTAACGGGGCGATCGACACAAGAGCTGTAGTGGTTAGAGTAACGGAAACATAAGAGTATGCAAATGAAGCACAGCGCCACTGATACAGACACCAGAATTGTGCAGGTATTCAGTCTGGAAAGCAAACTGTTATGAATAGTACGCTTCGATTTCATCTGCTCTGGTACTGGGAGACTAATGATGCTGTAAACGTTAACAGTATCAAACTTTGTCTTTGTCAGGGAAAACAAATTGTAACATGAAATGTTGCTTAACAAACCACAGTGCGTTTAGTACATTAGTAAATGTCACCGTCGATGTTTACCACTCTCATAAATGAACATGCCACACAGAACCAGAAACCTATTATGTGGCGCTCACTTTACAAGTGCATTAATCACCTCCAGCGCCAGGATCTACCGGGGATTAATGCCTGCTGGGTGGTTGGAAGCACTCGGCCGCCAGGCATTAATCCACCGGTAGAGCCCTCCTCTGTTAGTGATTAATGCTTACGTATTTTTTTTCCTGACAATACATGGTGTGATGTGTGGAACAGTACTCTACCTGGAGGCTGACATAGCTAGTTCTATTCCTCCTCATACATCATCAGCCCTCTGACCTCACAGTCTGTGACATCTCAATTGACCAAGAAGAGTCAATCACCTGCTACAGGATTGGTCATTTGTGATGTTACAATAAGTGAGGTCACCATGCTGATAAGCTATGATGGGGAATATAACTAGATATGTCACTCTCCAGTTGCAGTACTGATCTTTACAGAACACCTAATACTATCAGGAAGAAAACATTCTAATAAGAAAAAGCTCCCTGAAATTACCATGCTCTACCCCTACTCTACCCAGTTTGTTTGTCCCTAGGTGAGCAATGACATCCAGCTCCCTCACATCTCCTGCCATCCTAGCAATCCTCTGGATCCCCTCTCCACCCCTCCAAGCTGAAGCACCAGGAAACCACTTCACCTCCCTTCCTTCTCCCACTCAAAAGTCTGTCACATTAACAATGGAGTCCTCCACCATCACCTGCTTCCTCCTCAGCTGAGGGCCTCTTCCTCTCTCCTCCCCTTCTGAGGACCCCCAATGTCCTCCCTCCCCACTACTATGAGTGCCTCCTCCAAGCTACCCCATCCCACCAGTAGTGCAAAGGAATTGTGCAGTGGTACAGGCTGAAAGGTGTGTTTCCTTCCCATCACCCCCTCCTTCCTGAAGCCCACCAAGGTCCATCCTTCCTTCCTTCCTAGGCATCTTCTGGGAGAGTGGTGGCAGACTTGGTAGTCCCTGGGTGGGGCAGAAGGTTCTCTGCACCCTTGCCAGTTTGGCCTGGAGTCTATCAACCTCTGCCCTCGATAACCTTGGGGTTATTATATCTGTTGAACTCACAGTGGCAGTGTGACAAAGCAGTTGGTAGGGCTAATGATATGCTGTACTGCACAGAGAGGAGTATCACCAGCAGAAGGAGGGAAGTGGTGTTGCCACTGCATTGCTCATTGTGAGACTCCACCTGAAGTACTGAGCCAGTTTTGGAGGTGCCACCTCAGACAGGGAATAGACATGGTGGAGGTAGTCCAGAGGACAGCAATAAAAATGGTGCTGGGGCTACACAAAAAGCCCTATGAGGAGAGACTGAGGGATCTCAATATGTGCACCCTGGAAGAAAGCAGAGTGAGAGGTGACATGATAGAGACCTACAAATACCTTACAAGGGTGAACAGGGTGCAGGAGGGGAGTCTCTTTCAAATGAGAAAGAGCACCAGGACCAGAGGGCATACAATGGAGCTGGGAGGTGGGTTTAAAATAGAAGTGAGGAAATATTTCTTCACTGAAAGGGTGGGAGACACCTGGAACAGACTGCCAGCAGAAATGGTGGAGGCAAAAACAGTGGGGAGCTTCAAGCATGCATGGGATAGACATGGGGTGTATTAGAAAAAATAGACAGGGAGAAAAGAGGATTGCCAGAGACCAGTTAGGGTCTGCAGAGACAGATTAGTCAGGGAACATCTGAGCAGACTGAGTGGGTCAAGTGGTCCTTTTCTGCTTATAAATTCTCTGTTTCTATGTGTGATCCTATGGGATCTGTATCAAAACTCACCCCACTGTTTGACACCCTTTGTAGATTCACCCTGGTTTGCCCACACCATACCCACCAGTGTACCATGTAAAAAGACTTAGGTTGGGTCCTTCCCTTTGTGGAACACTCTCTCCATATTGCCCTTGTAGGTGCCACATTTTTGTCTGATAAACTACCAAGTTACCTCATAGAACTTTTCACCCCCTCTTCTAAGTATTTTTTTAAGGTTTTTTTTTTCTATGTATTAATTTTTTTTAGTGCTCGTGAAAGGTACTGGATTGACAGCACTGGGACCTAAAGTCCTCTGCTTATCCACATGACACTTAAAACACGGTGATCACAATGCAAGCTTCCCCACACTGTCCCACCAATGTGCCTCAACCCTGCCATGGAAGGAACACCACATGGGTGAGAGGGTAGTTCAGACTCCATGCCCATTCAATCCTTGGCCTTTCATGTGAGACTGCCAACAAGGGTGCAGAATTAGTGTCAGCTGTATTGGTGGTTTTGTTACATGGATACATGCCCACTGGGAACTGGAATGAGACCACCACAACTCATTTCACACAAGCCACTGAACAGCCCAGCCACTACTGACCTGTACTGGATTTGAACCAATGACCTATTGTTGAAAGGATCCTTAACCTGCAACCAATCCACTGAGCCATCCACTTCCCCTTTCATCCCCTCCTCTAATCCAGGAAGGCTACAGGTTCCAAATCCTACACTGCAGGTGTAACACAGGGAAAGCCTGTATCAGGCAAAGGCTCCCTAATATCTAGAGACTGGTACAACCTTCCCTCTAGGCTAACTACCTCCTCCAACTTCCAGTCTGCTAGGACCATGATCAAGGCACACTACAAGGCCCCATTGTCTTATCACCACTGCCCCTAGGGTGCTCTCTGGTCCCTCTGAACAGTACACCAAGGGTTGACCCTGGCCAAACTGAGTTGGCCATGCTTGGGTGGCTTCCAAAGATCATGTAATCCAAACATTGGGGCCAATTCTCAAAAAGGTGTAGTGCCTACACGCCGCGTATCTGCGGCAGGTAGGCAGCCCTACAAGAAATACCTGTGCCATGGGGGCCCGGCAGCATGCACCAACAGTGTGCCCGCCAGTTGCGTGCCAGATCCCCATGCCAATCATCCCTCTCTGCACCTGGGCCAGGCTGGGGGTGTGCCAGGGGGCGTGCCTGCACTCCGCACCATCACAAAGGCATGGAGCACTGGGACAGTGCGGGATTTGCTACACTTCAGGGATTCTGCTATAAGCGTGTACATATCCCCCCAATGCTTCTGGCAGGGTGCAGCGGCAATGGGGTCACCCCTGCATACTTCCTCCCCAGCCCACCGGGCTGCCAGGGTGGGCTGGGGGCAACCATTTGGGTGAGTGTCCCTAGCATTCAAGCACCCAGATCCGCACACCCTCACACCTGCCGAGCAGGATATCTACTCTGGGACACAGGCTGGGCATCTGATTGGATGCCTGCCTGCCTCCCGTCCCTGCACAGCCCCAATCTTGCTGTGTACCAGGGGGGGCATGGCTGTGGGCAGATGCCCTGTGGGTGTTTGAGATAATGAATCCGCACACCCAGTGCCCGTTCATGGCTGCGTAGGCACGCAGGCGATTTATGCTCGATTCACACGTAAATTGCACCCATTGGAGAATAGCCCCCATCGTTTGCAGGTGTATGTCGCCATACAAACTGCTTCTCTACCTTGTCTCTCTGGCAACATACAGTAATTGGGCTTATAGACTAATTACAAATGTAAATCTTATATCTACAATGTATCAGCATGTATGAATTACCGCTTTATTTTTACTTGAGAGTTTATATTTACACTGTGTACTGTATGTGTTTATAGCCCGCGTTTATAGCCTGATTACAAATGTAATATCTGCTTTGTACTCTGTATTAATTATTGATTTTAAGTCTGTTTTGTGCCCTGTTTTAATTTATACAGCTGGTCACTTGTGAAAAAGGGTTATGTAACTCATCTTGCTTTCTAGTACAAAAAATAAAATGAAATCATATATCTTCAGTGTACTAATATAGAAACATAGAATTTGCCAGCAGAAATGGGCTGCTTGGCCACCCAGTTGACCCAGAATATGTATGTATTACCCCTGCATTTTATTTGAGAATGTAAATGTGTATTCAAACTATGTATCTCGGTGTTTATTACATCTGTTGTCCTCTGACTCCCACACTGCTACTGGAAACAAGCCCTCCTGGACTCTGCTTGCGTACCGGGTAAAATATATTTTAAACAAATAAAAGGTGCGTATAATCAACTGCTCAAGTTTTTTAATTCTACTGAAGATTATTCTATGACCATGCAGCAAAATAGCTAAATTCATTTCCTCGCCAGTTCCAAGAAAACTCTGGGTACTACAGTACCACATGCAGTGATTGTTGTTGACAGTATATTCTATGCAAACAATCTAGTCAGGCACTGAGGTATAACAGATGAGATGCCCATTTTGCTGGTTACTTCTGAAAGTCAGTCTGCACATAGAAATGTACAACATTGCAGAATGAGTGGAACATGCAGACCGGGTTGCAATGGAACTCATTTAAAAATGCACATTTAAAAAAATAAATAAATTCTCCCAAAGCAGCACTTAGGGAGAGACTGTCAGCCAGCATGGGGAAGCATGAGCTGGAAATTTTAAGCTGGTGTGTCTCATTTACAGGAAAAAAGTGTCAGGACTGCTGATTTATAGGTAGAATTACATAGTTTGACTGAAAAATTGGAAAATTATCCATTTAAAAATTAAAAAACCTCTGTGGAGAATAAGGCTGCTAGGGCACTTCTAGGTCTGGTGATATTATAGTAGCGCTCAAGTTTCGCTTTTGTGTTTTCTGATGTCACCAGTACCCCTCTGTATCTATTTTTAACAATTGGAGGTTTATTACACTATGCATAATATATGGTCAGTCCTTATAATTCACAGATATCCCATTTTTTTAAAGTCATAATTCAGAGATGTAATGTCATAAGTGTGATTTACAATTTAAATCTGAATTCCTGTGACACACAAACTGTCTGAATGTTCCATTAACTCTATAAGATTATGAGGTAAACCATACCTGCTTAAAGGGGAGCAGTCTGCACTAAGAGCTCCACACCCAAGCGTGGGACTGGTCCCAATTTGCACTTTGTGTAAAGTTTTTTACTTATGTTTACTGCAGTACAGTTGATTATGACAGGCTGATTTTGGTGGCTTCCAAGCTGACATTTGCTGTAACCAGAAATCCCAGAATCCCCTACAGATGACATCAGAGGAGGGCTGGAGCAGTGGGAGATTCAGTAGCCTACAATGCAAGTTGTAAGCAATAAAACACAACAGGGTGTGGGTAGTAGTGTGATCACTGCACAGCTGGGGGGGTAATAAGGCACGAGGCCACAGGCCGAGTGAGTTATTGTCCCTGGAAGTGCAGTGATCACACTACTACCCACACCCTGAAGTGTCTTATTGCACTTATCATATGGTATTGAACCTTACAAAATATTCAGACACAAAGTACATACTTTTGAAAGTCAAATTCATTCATTTTTTTTGTCACAGCTATACTTTTCCTCCTTGCAGCCACTGACCTGCTGTGACTCCAGCCACTGCTGTGCTTCCCCTGAATGATCCCAGAGTTACATCCACACACCAGCTAGCATATGCAGCTGTACCCAAGAAAGGGACCCCCCTCTGTTCCTGCGCCAGGCCAGGAACTAATACCGGCATGTGGCTGCACCAATGAGCCCCGCCAGGCTCAGGAAGCTGCGGCTATCAAGCTGCCGTGGTCAATGCTGCCATTTTCCTCCCTGTAGCTCTTTTCCCTGGAGTGCAGGCATGCAATGACATCACAGCACTGACGTGCAGACATCTGCTGCACTCCCCCCTTGCTGCACCGACTCTAGCAGTGCCCCTGGTCATCACCAAGGGCCGCTGCAGAGTGGTGGGAACCCACATCCTTCCCCGGTATAGGAGAGCAGTCCTCCGGATGCTCAATCCTATCCCTCCCCTGCAGACCCCTGACAACCCGGGCTCGCGTCCAAACCCAGGTACCAGCATGGCACGAGGTGTGGCATCCAACGCTTCACCCTCAGCACCACCAGGCCGGCCAAATTCATTCATATTTGGTTATGTATCATTACGCCAGTGGAGAAAATAGTCCCCGGACTAGTTTGTTATTATCACAGTGTGCACTTTTATTTCTTTTCTATATACTTAAGGTGATTTTGTGGTTAGAGACTCACAGTTTTTATTTTTTGTAGCATTGTCAAATGGGGGCACAGCACTATCATCTGTAGTGCAACTTTTCTCCACAATAGGAAATGTGGCAGTTTGGTTTACTGTAGCTCAGCTGTGTCAATTTCAGCCTGAATCATGCTGCTTTTTTTCACTTTTTTCTTTCAGAAGCACTGATTACTGTATCCGTGTGCTCTGAGTAATTGATAAGAGGTCCAGATTCAGTTTCAATAATGTTCACATTGAAGCAATTGGGGAGCTCATTGTTCACTAATTGCGGATACTGTCCGTGCTGAAACTGACACTGCGCTCACTGGCTGGTTTGTAAATTTCTGCTGGCAGCATTTCATTGTAAACAGCAGTGTGAGTTTCCTGATTATTGTGCTGATCGGTACAGACAGATACAGGGTTAGTGTCGGTTGGGGGACATTGAGATCACTTATATCAAGTAATACTTTTACATGAGATGCCATTTTTTTGGACAGTCGGTGGCTGCGGAAATAGCAGTAATTTCAACATTTTCCTCAGTGTGATGCTACACTGTTCTTCACTTTACTGGTATGCTGTGTGAGGAATCAATCATGTTTTGAGATTGAGTCATCACTTAGAAGCACCACAAAACTGATTTCTGGATTTATCGGACATTTTTACTGCTTGTTGCTGTGGTGTTTAGCCAGGAGAAAACAATAGCACTTGTCTTGAATTTTGCAAGGGGATGTGTTGCACATTGATAACTAAAATGTGATTTGGTCTTGCAACTGGAACTTCATAATGATCATTGGTAGTAGTGCCATCATCCAGTTGCCAGTAAACAATCAGATCATAACTTTTCATGTTCCTATATGATAAATAATTTTTATAAGCTTATATCTTTTGTTTGATGGTCCCACTGTCCTTTCAGGGCTAAGTACAGTCACAGAGGATGTACTTAGTCCTGGGAGAACAACAGAACTAACAAACATCTGAAATTAACTTATAAAATCTCTACCATGCACTGCAGGCTATTGAATCTCCCAATGCTGCAGCCCTGCTCTGATGTCAGCTGCAGGGGATTCTGGGATTTCTGCTTCAAGGAAATACCAGCTTGGAACTCACCAAAATCATTGTGATACCATCAACTATACTGCAGTAAACAGTAGGTGTTAGGGTTTTAGTACTGCATGTTCCCCTTTAATTTACACTCTAGAGAAAAGGACAGACATTTCTTTATCTGTGGTAGTTTTAAACATAAGCAGGATCTGGCAATATGTTATACAAAATAAAAAAATAGTCTAAACTGTAAATTACAAGACATGTAATTTAATTCCATCTTGAGGTCCAATTGACATTTGCAGACCACTTGAGCTTTAGTCTTATGGGTTATGATGTCACCGGTGCCCCTTGATGGAAATGTATAGAGAATAACTAACCCCTCACCATGAAGAACAAGCTGGTAACTGCACACCAAGTTAATGTGGGGACATCGTGGGTACAGTAGTGAAGCTTGAATGCTCAAATGATGTCACTACGCTAGCGAGGTTTGGAGTTACCAGTGAGTTCTTCACGATGTGTTTTTTTATTTAAGCAATAAGGCACAACAGGGTGTGTGTCACTGTGTAATAATGTCACACATTGGGTGGTTGAAGCACGAGGCCACAGGCCAGGATTCTTTCTTGCCATTGTATAATATTGTATATAATACAACAATCAACCTGTTTCCCAACCAGATCATTTTTAGTACTTGTCACTGTGTGGTATGTGACTACGAAATGCTTTGTGCTTCTTTTTACTACTGAAGTGGCATTTTGAAAGTGCTTGTGAGCTGAACTTCGTTGCAGCTGTGTGAATCAGTTCGTGCTCCAATCCATCAGTCTGATTGGTTGGAGCACTATGCTAATTAGAGCAGTTGAGAAGAAATAATTCACATTCTAAACCATAAATTGTTGCTGTGAACATTCCAAACCGTGGCTTATAAGATTTTGAAAAACACCAGGAATATAGGCTTGCTGTGTATTATATATAGAATAATGTATGGGGCAGTGTGCACAACAAGAATTTTATACACACATGAGGTGTGGGATGCTACATAAACCCTAAGAGTGAAGCTCGAGGGGTTTGTAAAAGCATCCCACACTGAGTATGTGTATAAAATTCAAATTTTGAACACCTCCCCATGTTTTATTTTATATGATTGCTGGGATCTGTTTTTTTTCCCCAAGGATTTGATTATGTGCACCTGTGGCCAGTTTACTTACTAGATGGTGCTGCTGTGCCCACTGTCAGTGCTTATGGTCTCTCTCTCTCTCTATATATATATATATATATTATTTTTGCTCCCTAACTCTATTTCTTGTGGTGTTTATTAAAATGCCCTTATTTTATTTAATGTGGTCCATTATTTTATGTGGCAACTAGAATGGCTGGAGCAGTGAAAGACAGAGCTGCGTGGTAGCACAGCATGGAGTGAGGCATTACTTGGAGTGAGGCCTAAGTGTGGCTTCAGAGCTGTAAAGGCACTTGCACTTTTTTACATGATCAGGAACCAGATTTTATGGGGACAGAGCTAGCAACCCAACTAGCAGCTTCAATTGTCTGGAGCTCCTGGAGGAAGCCATCATAAACTATAAAATCTGTCATCTTTTGGATCTATTTCTACAGAAACCCCAGTTCATCGGATAGACAAGGGTCTCCTACACATTTTGAGACCAAACTCATCAGAAATGGAGCACCCAAAACCAAATAAGCAAGACTTTTTCCAACCGCACAGTTCAGCCACTCAACAACCAGACTATGCAAACAGCACTCCCCCATCGACCAGCTCAAAGACTAGTGCGGCCTCATTAACTTCTTTACAAACATCAGTGAATGCGCTCACTAAAACCATCCAACAGATGGTCCAAACATTGGACACCTTCACGCAGAAGTTCCTAGCAATGGAAAGCTGAATGAATGCTATGGGGGGAGTCCACCAAGAATGAGGAGGCTACGGAGGGTAAGGCCCTCGCTGCAGCAGCTATGATGATCAGAGAGCAGGCAGCCTTGCAAAGTCATCTTGAGCAATTAGAAAACACTGTATGAGCAGCCAACATTCAAATCCTAGGACTCCCAGAGGGGATGGAGGGTGCAAGCTTGACTGAGTTTTTACTGCTCTGGATATTAGATCTTACAGGGAATGTGGACTTTAAAATGATACGTATCTACTGGATTACCCCGAGACGTGCCACCACTGGGAGTAATAACCCTCATGCAGTATTAATCACACTTGCCTCAGCTGCTGAAAGAGATCAGATTTTGGGAGCTCTATGGAATCGGGGGCCTATTCATTATAATGAGGATCAAATGTTGTTTTCCCACCAAGATTTCCTTTGCCACTCATACAAGGTGTAAAACCTTTGATGGTGTTTAACTTAAGTTATGAGACTTGGGCATCACATACTCTCTGGCCTTTCCAACTCATTTGTGTTTTTCCGTGGATTGTAAGCAATACCGATTCACCAACCCAAAGGAGGCTGGAGTTTGTGTGGAAAAACTCATCACTAAATGCCATCTGGATAGCCAGCTGGAGGAGGGTGAATGGGCTGATGAGGACTAATCCTGTTGATGACTACCACATAGAATGCAATAAGGGACTCCCCATATGGTGGTCGATTTAACATTTCATTGGGGACTATAAAACTGTTCTTTTAACGTAAAGTTTACTTGTGCTCACTAAAAAGGAAGAGGGAGGTCGTCTGTCTTATCTGCCTTACAGACACTGATGATAAAGGAGACTTACCTGTTCTTGATGTTTATTTTGTTAATCATGTTTAAAATGTTAGAATGTGTAAAAAACTATTTAGACTAGTAATGTCGCACTTGTTTATAGATGATCAAGATGGCACTGCCCACCATCTTCCCATCAACCTTTTGCGCTCTTGGCTGGGGTTTGGGGAGGGGGGAAGTGGCTGCGCAATTTTCTTTGTTATTAACTCCAGCACCTCGAGATTAATGTTAATACACACGACTGTTTTTGGTCACTTGAGGGATGACTAAAGTGTATGTTGTTCATGTATTCTTAATAATTCACTTGACGAGGAGTCACCATTTTGTAGTACTGTTATTACTAGCTAGGGCTCACAGAGGTGCTGGACTTAGATTTATATGCTATAATAGTTGCTGATAATTTCAAATAGGACTTGGTAGAGGTCAGCTGCACTATTGTTTTTATGAATATTATCGAGTTTGACATTGGGGCATTGGTTACTATATAGCTCTTAAAATGTTTGTTATTAGCATGGTTAAATTAAGTAATTTTGGGGTATACCCCTCTGTGTTTTACCAATGGACCACGTAGTCATCATCTTTGGTAATGGACTCTGTACTATTCTTTGTGTATCTATACGTGTTCAGGATGTATACGTGTTCAGGATGTATACGTGTTCAGGATGTAATGTGTTTCTCGCATATTCAAAAATGGTATGAATATAAAAATGGTATAAATATAAAAATGGTATGAATATAAGGGACCTAAGCCAAAAAACTCTGACCGGTTTTGCTCCCTGATGGTGCTTTGAGTGAAATCAATCAGAGTTTTTCTGGGGGGGGGGGTCCTGCTGGTGTTTCTCCTACATGGTCAGCTATCCATTTGCACTTCTTTTGGCTTCTTGTGAATACAGTTTGAACCTATTCTGGAAACCTGCTGATGTTTTGACTATTTTGTACTGCTTGGCAGGTGAGGCTGGAGTTTTTTGGCTTAGGTGTATGTTTTTCTTCTGAGCACACCCTGCAGCCAGGCGGCTTTGTTTGAGTGTCCTAAATAGAAAGGAACCAGATTTTATGACAGAAGGAGAAAGCTAGCATGAGCACTGAACCACAGTTTTTTCAGGTACTGGGACATTTTTGTTGCACTGAGACAGTTATGTGGGGGAATCAGTATAATTACTGAGCAAAGCAGCATGCAGTCATGTAGGCAGAGTAGGTATGTGTGGCACATGACTGCCTTTAAAACCAGCTGGTTTTAACAGTGAATCATAACCAGATTTCTCTATGGAAAAAAGGTCCCAGTTATTATTCACTTATAATTGATGGATGGGACTTTTTCCCCATAGAAGTGGCTAGTGGTTATTTCTCTGTATACTCATTCCCTGCACATGCAATTGTGATAAAAACTAAAAATAACCATCCAAATGTATTATATAAAATAAATGATGGGTTAGTCGCTATACTCGGAAATGAACCCATCAAGGGGGCTAACCAGATCATAAAGCTACCCACCCTTTGGGCTCATGGCCTTATGATCTGGTTAACCCTTTCAATGGGTTCATTTCCTTGTAAACTACACTTACCCATAATTTATTCTATATCTAAGTCACAGTTGCCTATCATTTATTCTTTTTACAATTCTGTCAACAAAATAAAATGTAATTGACAAACTATAATGTAATTATGTTGACAGAATAGAAAAAAACAGTATAACTATAATGATACTGAAAGTAAGGAAGATATGGGTGAAGGTATGACGTGGTAAGGTAAGGGGCATGTGATTTCAAGGAGCCTCCCAGTGACCAAGCAGTGGTGCATCCCCTTGCTGTGGAGGCTACCCAGGTTCAGGAGCAAACTCAGAGAGCTAGGGTCAGGCAGCCAGAGCAGCATTGCCACATGCAGCACTGTGGCAGGGTTCAATAGCGCCCTGTCCCAGTTGTTCTGGAGAAAGAGTTTAAATGCAAGGATATCTTCTATTCTCTCCTTTTCTGTCTGGTTGCACAACCAAATTTTCTTGTGGGATATAGGACTTGATCACCTCGATGGTCTTGCAATTTTCTGCCTCTCACTCTCTCTCTCTCCCCTCACTTGCTGTTCTGTCTTTTCTTCCCCCTTGCATATCTGCAGGTATAAAAATATAGGTGAATCTTTTTGTGGAAATGTAATTGATACTGGGATCCCTTTGTTTAGAAATGTATATAGTTTTACTGTTGAAATGTATACTGTAGTTATACTGTTGAAATGATTGCAAAAAGCTATTTGGAACTCAAGGCGGTTAACCTGTTTGCAAACTCTCGGAGAAGCTGTAAGCAAGAGGTCAGTTCTGGGTCGCAATGTTCTTTTTGCTGCACTTGTTGAAACTTACAAGAACACTGTGTGAGACGCATGCTGTTTTCTTAACGAGCAGGGGTTGCAAAGATTTCTAAAAACAGCTGCAATTTCTTGCAAGAGAAAGACACAAACACAGAAAGACTGAAATTTGAAATTTAGAAGAAACTCAGATGGACTTTTTCTGTTTATACTGTCTTAGTAAATAGTTACACTGGATTTATTTTTATTTTACTGTTACAATAAAACATATGTTGCGAGTTTTACAACTGCACCTGGTTTTCCTATGCTTCCTGATTTATGCCTCAATGACAAGAACCTCTCAGCCTGCAGAGGTGTGGTGTCTGGTTCTGCCACTACCACGACCTCTATGGCAGGCAGGAGAGCTTACTCCTTCCCATGGGGTACAATGTACATGTGCAAAGTTGCTAGAGACATGGCCCATGCCATGTGGGAGGTGCAGAGTGTTAAAGGACGTGGGCAAAAACAGGAAGAAAAACCACATGACTGTCGGGATGCTGGTTGATGATACTCTCGGGCCTTGCTCTGCAACAGCCTCCACCAGAGAGGTCATAGGGTTAATGGATGACAGGTTGGGAGGTTGTCATGCACAGCCCCACCAAAGGACTGATTGGATGGTTATGGAGGATAAAATCTTGTTTAAAAAAAACTGTTTCCAATTGTAGACTCAGATGGTGATTACTTGGCTCCACCATCCATTCTTAAATCCACTTTGAGGAGACTGTGTAATCACCAGTTGTGTCTTGTTTAATATGCACAAATTTTGTACATTTTTATTTGTAACTTAAAATTTTCTAGAACTGGAGAGAACTGACATTCGCCATTTCTCACTCCTTCAGAAAAAAATGGACACTGACTTTGGATTAGCAGAAGGGGCAGGCCTTGATGTGCTGTCCAAACTCCTCCCAATGCAAATGATTTCTATGTTCCTGTGAAGATACTGTATCAAACATTTTTGTCCATTTATCTAAATTGATGCTTTTCCTCTTTTAGAAATCACATCTTTGCATGGCTGACCTTTTTTCTAACTTGGCTGGTTTAGGACATTGCAAATGCCTTTTAATCAGATTTCTTTTTAATTTTGGAAATGCTGCAATACTTTAAATGTAGCCCTGCAATTAGCTAGCTGTCAAAGGCTGGTGTGCTAGAATGTTTTAATGAAGGACTTGCCCTCCCTTGCTGTGTGAGTGCCACACACTGTTGTTTCACATCAATTTGTGCTTTACAATGAAACAATGCTGATGATGTGTTTTTTTTTAACTTTATTTCTTCACCCTGTGAACCCCTGGAACTCTCTCAGGCTGCCTCCATACACCGACCGCTCTACCACACACCTGATCCCTTTCCCCCTCAGAGTTAGCTGTCCCTCCACCAACCTCTAACTGGGAACCCCCCAGCTCTGAGCCCCCTGAGGTAGGGTTGCCACCACTCTTGGAACTCTATCTAGAATCCAGTCCCGGATGAGGAGGTGGAGGAAGGGGAGGCAGAGGCAAGGCCCAGTATTGGTGTGTGGTGGTCGGCACTGAGAGGAGCCATCGCCTATCCAGGAGCAGGGCATATTTCCTTGTTTTCCCCACAGGAGTGCGCTCATGCAATGATGTCAGTACGAAGCCCCCATAGACATCTGCCGTGCTCCTCCCATTGTGTACTCCGCATATTAGCTGTACCCCTGGTCTCCACTGGGGGTCCCCACTGTGCCGGAGAAACCCAGGATCCCGCCCCAGGGAGAGGAGAGCAGTCCTCCAGATGCTCAATCCTCTCACTCCACTGCTGACCCCCAGCATCCCGGGCCGTTCCCGAACCTGGGTCATCAGCGTGGCACAAGGTATGGCATCCAGCGCCTCAACCCTCAGTGACACAGGCCGGCAATGCTGATGATGTTGATTATATGTTTGTCATTGTTCAACACCTGAGTGAAACAAGACATAGTATTCATAAATTTCAAAGCATGTTTGCTAAAGAAGCATAAAGTAGAAGCAGTAGTAGTTTATTCTTGCAGTCAATACAATTAAGCACACCATGCACAGCAAGCACACCTCGTCGCCATTCTCCAAAAGTTTCTACTCCTGATATAAGTAGGCTACTATGCCTGCCACCTGCCTCCAAATGTTTCTACTCCTGGTATGAGCAGGCTGCTATGCCTGCCACCCATCTCCAAGTGTTTCTACTCCTGAAATAAGCAGACTACTATGTCTGCCACCTACCTCCAAGTGTTTCTACTCCTGATATAAGCAGGCTGCTATGCCTGCCACCCATCTCCAAGTGTTTCTTCTCCTAAAATAAGCAGGCTACTATGCCCACCACCTGCCTCCAAGTGTTTCTACTCCTGTTATGAGCAGGCTACTATGCCTGCCACCTGTCTCCAAGTGTTTCTACTCTTGAAATAAGCAGGCTACTATGCCTGCCACCCATCTCCAAGTGTTTCTACTCCTGGTATGAGCAGGCTACTATGCCCACCTCCAGTCTTTAAATGTTTCTGTTCCTGAAATAAGCAGGCTATTATGCCTGCCACCAGTCTCCAAGTGTTTCTACTCCTAAAAAAGATGGCTACTATGCCCGCCACCAGTCTCCAACTGTTTCTACTCCAGAAATAAGCTGACTACTATACTCGCCACCAGTGTCCAAGTATTTCTACTCCTGAAATAATTTGGCTACTATGCCTTCCACCAACCTCAAAGTGCTTCTACTCCTGAAATAAGCTGACTGCTATACCTGCCACCAGCCTCCAAGTGCTTCTACTCCTATAATAAGTAAACTACTATGCCTGCCACCAGTCTCCAACTGTTTCTACTCCTGAAATATGCTAGCTACTATGCTACCACAAGTTTCCCAATGTTTTTAGTTATGAAGTATGCAAGCTAGTATGTCAGCCAGCAGTCTGCACGTGTTTCTCCTGACAAATGTCAGTTACTATGAAAGTGTTTTTACTCACAAAATAAACAGGCTACTATGCCTGCTTCCCATCTAAAGATACTTTTGCTCCTGAAATATGTCCAGTTACTTTGCTGCCACCAGTATTTAATTATTTCTTCTCTTCAAATATGCCAGTTGCTCTGCCACCACCAAGTGCTTCTACTCCTGAAAGAGGCTGATGATGACAACTCTCTCCAGTCTACTACAGACCATTACCGTGTTCAATAAGCATAGAACTGCCATGATGACCGTCGGATACTAAGGATGGTCCAACCAGATTTGGATGTTTGTGATATTTGGGTAATACAGCATGTCCTTCTGGCAAAGGTAAGTACTCAATTTTTATTTTGGGGAGGTGGGATGGGCATGGTGGACAGTGGGGTGGGAGGGAGGAGGGTTAGGTACCATAGTATCAGCAAACACAGGCCCAGATATTCAAAGCTTTGCATGGTGTGCAAACCATTTGTGCAGGTTTAGTGTGGGATTAGCGCAGGTCTGCTATATTCAAAAGGTCAACTAGCACGCGCAAAATGTATTAGTGCCGGGCAAACCATAATTATATGCAAGAGGCACACTGAACATGAATACAGGCACTATGGGATATTCAGCGGCTAGTGCCATGCTAAGGTGTTTAGTGTGACTTAGCACGACCCTTAGTGCAGTACAAATTACCGCCCAGGAAAAGCTGGTCTTAATCCTGGGCAAACAGCTTTGCACAAGATTGGTGCTTTGCATGGTGTTTGCATGGGATTTGCATGGCTTCCGCAACCCTAACATATGAGTATGACACTTAGAAAATGCCAAACATGGAGGACACATGCTACTCACTGATGGCACCACCATGATGCCAACAGCTGCCACCAGTCCCAGCCATGCCAGGCAGCAAGGGGTGATCTGGCCCACAGGAGACATCATGGTAGTGTGACCATACAGCACACACCTGCAGACCATATGTCTGTTGTGACCAACAGATGCCAGCACACACGTGCAGCACTGTGGGCATGGTGGCCATTGAGGGGAAGGTGTACGGGTGGCCAGACCTCACCACAGCCCAGGTGTGGCCAAAAGGCTGGGACACATCATGCAGTGCACATGGGCCAGTAGTGGGAATACCCCCCCACCTGTGTGCCTGTCGGATCTTATGTGCCCCTCCAGCCACATACCGCACAACTGTACAGATGCCACAGCACACACAGCCAGCCATGTATATGTCACTGTGAGCATCCCATGCCACGGGTGCAGCATCTGTGGATCACACAACAGTGTAACAGTACTGTCCACTGTCGGTAATCACCTGCAAGTCGGTCCTGTCACTGTGTACAGTGCAGTGGTCATCACTGCCCTACATACCATAGCCATTGCCGTGTCCCTCACACTACTGGCCCCCTTGCTACTGTAATGTCTGCTGTGCACTGTAGCATGCCCTAAAGTATGATGGTTGCATGCAGCACCACCACCACCTGTGCCTATGCTGTGTTGTCCCCTGGGGTACAATATGCTATGCTGTACTGTTTACATGTAGCATGCAGCTATCATCATGCACTGCCTGACTGACCTACAGGTGGAGCTGTGGTCGGACCTGGCCAGCCTCTGTACTTCCAGACTGACCTACAGGTGGAGCTGTGGGACCCTGCAGTAACACTGGGAAAACTGCACGCAAATCAGGGCATAATGAGATGCTAATCTGGCTGTTTGCCCAGAGACTATCTAAGTAGGCTAATTTTCACGTCACTTTTGAATATGGCAAATCTCAGCGCTGGGCAATCGTGTTTGCACCGGGAAAACAGCTTAGCACCATGCTAAAGCACACGGCGCTAACAGTTCTGGAAATATTATACAGTTTTGATCACTGTTCTTTCACATCTGCTGCTGCCTGCAGCTGTACTGGGTCCACGCATTTGTTGGCACACACATTGGCCACATAGTTCCTCTCTACCTACCCTCACTTCGCTGTGCACTGCGTTGTTGTTGTGGTTTGCACTTCCTGGTTGCTATATTCAGTGCTTCATATTCCAGGGCTATGGTTGCCCTGCACTCCCAGCCCAGTTTGCATGGCCTCTTTCCCATGCTATATTCAGAAGCTGTTTGCCCTGGGCTATTCCTTTTGAATATAGCTTGCTTTTTGCTGCAGGCTATATTTGTACTCTGGGCAGTGTTAACTTAGCCCAGGGGCAAAGTTTTGAATATCTGGCCCACTATCTCTAACCTGACAATGCCTCTTGGCAGCTTTTTTTTCCCTCACTCTTAGGTTAGAACCTTTACCTACTGCTACTCTACCTCCTCTTTAATTAGGGCTAGCTTTCCTAGTCTCCAGTCCTGGCATGCATTGTCCAGTGCCGGTGCATAGTTTGCTTATCCTATTATTCAATTTCTTTTTGACAAGGCCGATTGGCTGCATTCATCCCATGTATAACATGAGTTCTATTGTTCTCCATTATTGTAATTTGTTCTATTTTTGCTCTAGTTTTACTCTAGTTCTAATGTCTCTTTTAATTCCTGTGCATATATTAGATTACCTTTTTTTACCTGCCTAATGTAACCATGCCTGAATATCCATTTGTCCTCACCTGTCTATGTACCATGACGTGGAACCTTTGTAAACGAACCTCGGGCTCAAAGGTGTCAATCTGAAATTTAAATAAATAAATAGCCATTTTTTGCTCCTGTTTTTTCTTCTCTTTTCAGGCATTTTATCAGGATGATTGAATCCCATTGCTGTGCAGTTTCAAACCAGATAGGGTCAATGGAGGATATATGTTTGATAAATATTACATAATAAATGAGGAGTGTTTTCTCCCATTGGGAAACCCGGTTATAATTTGCTGTTATAACCCACGAACATGTGCTGGGTTTCCCCTGCTCCTTGCATGCGCCTGCTTCTGCTCTCCCCTCAAACAGTGCCGGACACTTGGCCGCCACCCACCATCACTCAATGTTGGCGGTAAGTGAATTTAAAAAAAAAAAAAACTTGCTTAACAGCATATTTCCTCCTGGTGACAAGTAATCCTCAGTTAAATCAAGAAAAAAAAATGAAAAAGAAAAAAAACAGCTGCTCAGCCACCCACCTCAGACAGTGCTTCATCTCAACTGGACCGCGGCTGTTTTATTTTATATCATTGATGTGGCGAGAAAATGCTCCCCAGCAGTTATATAAAATAAAACATAGGGTGGTGTGTTTAACTTGAGATTTTACACACACCCTCCGTGTTGGATGCTTTAATAAACCCCTCGAGCTTCGCTCTCAGGGTTTATATAGCATCCAACACCTCAGGCGGTGGGGGGGTGTAAAATGTCATTAAACATATCACCCTATGTATAATTCTATATGTAAAACAGATGTCATATCTGACAATTAGGATTAATGTGATGTGACAGGAGGAGAACTTATTAACGTGGATGACCCAGAAAGATCTGGATGTTTTGTTTGTTTGCAATAAACGTTATATTGATTTTTCAGATTTAAAGAATACATATCAACACATAAAACAAGCAAATATCTCACAGTGACATTACAAAGAATGGAAAACTAAATGCAGCAACAGGAAGAAAAACAACACAGAGATAACAGTAAATCTAATTTCAAAATCTATCACCTCTAAACAGGGCTGTACAGGTACATTGCAAAACATGTCAACACCAGACTTTAAGCGTCTAGAGAAATATAAACTTCAGTCCATTTTATTAAATAAATATCAAACATGTGAAAAAGAAGGTAAGAAAGGAGACCTGTTCTCCCTCTAGGGAAGGGCAGCTCTTTGTTCCATTATACAGATACCCTCTATGGTTTCCCTATAGTTTTGAAAGGGCAGCCAGTTAGAACAGTGTCTGTCTTTGCATTGACATAGACAGGTTGTCATGTATTTCATTTCACGGATCATTTTGCAATTAGAGTGATCAGCAATACACTGTGTAACAACCCTGCACCTTCGTACGTGAAATATGCTGCCATCCATCCACCCACCATGATCTGGCAAGAAGAAATAATCCTGGCTAGATTTCTCCAACCACAGCTTGGGATGTGGTGTTAGATGCAACAAATGATGCCTACAGCTGAGCGGTTTTCAGAACAACGATGGACAACAGTGACAGGCTGCTGGTTTGGTGTGGGACCTGCAACCATTAATTTTTTAATTCCACTTTTCTGAGGAAGTAGACACTAACACCATATGGATTTTACTAAACCATGAAAGCATGTATTGATTTTCTTGCTTTACATTCACTAGCATGCTTTTCCACAAACAGTTCTAGTGACCTGACCTCAAATTCATTAAAAAGTATCACATATTTCATACATATTTTGTACGGTTCTTCACCCACCACCCCGAGTCCCACAGTCACACCCTGTTCACCTTTCTCACAGCCACTCTGACCTCTGCTAATTGATCTGAAAGAGATTACCTCAACTCAATCCACCACTTCAGCACCTAGCATTGCCTATTCCTTCCCCTCCAGAACTCTCACAGTACAGCAGGCCACTACGGAATGCGTAGAATTTGAAAACTGCTTTATTTTTCAAACTGAAAAACGAACTTTAAAACTGCATAAATTTAAAAGAAAATCATCCCAATGCTTAAGTTTAAATCATATAACCTCTTCCCTTTTTAAAAAGTCCTGTCTCGCTCCTTTATGTCTTCCTACTCCTGTCAGATTAGGACCATTTTAACACCCAGTCGAAAACACTAGAAACTCTCCCCCCCCAAAAAAAATATGCAAACTAACCTTTGGATGACAGGTCCATTTAAAACTCACAAAACAACTTTTGTTACCATGGAGAAAACGAGTGTCTCCTGTGGTGGATGATTGTTTGGCTGACTCAAAGATGAAGGAAGAACCGAATCCATCTGAAAAGTGTATTCTTAATAGTAGCAGTCCTTTGGATAATTTCCTGAAATGGCTTGAAATAAGTCTTCACTTAATCGCATCTCATACTCAGAATGTTTCCTATTCCTCTGGCGTTTAAAACAAATGGTCCCTATTCTGACCTACATGATTTTATCCTAGTGCTGGCTACTCTGACTGGTTCACTGGTGAAGAGGGTTTTGGAATGACCCAGCCTTAACCCGTGCCTAAATTGCAACTCCCTTGCTTGATTTTTCTTTCCGCTCCAGTTCCCTCACATCAGTCTTTCACCACTGCATTCCTTGACGCCTTTCTCTCACCCACCCTGGCTACCCTGTTCACCTTTTTCACAGCCACTCTGACCTCTGCTAATTGATCTGAAAGAGATTACCTCAACTCAATCCACCAATTCAGCACCTAGCATTGCCTATTCCCTCCCCTCCAGAACTCTCACAGTACAGCAGGCCACTACGGAATGTGTAGAATTTGAAAACTGCTCTATTTTTCAAACTGAAAACCGAACTTTAAAACTGCATAAATTAAAAAAAAATCCTAAAAAAAATCATCCCAACGTTTAAGTTTAAATCATATAGCCTCTTCCCTTTCTAAAAAGTCCTGACTCTCTGCTTTATGCCTGCCTGCTCCTGTCAGACTAGGACCATTTTAACACACAGTCGAAGATGATAGAAACTCTCCCCCCCACCCAAAAAAAATATACAAACTAACCTTTGGATGAAAGATCCATTTAAAACTCACAAAGCAACTTAAAACACCTTATTAGCATCATAAATATTGCCTACCAAACCACAAATCCTGTCTAAAACCTATTCTAAATACTAAACCCCTCATCTGGGTAGGTCCAAAGCCTTCCCTCCATAGGGGGTGGTGGTAGCCACTCCACCAATCAAGGAGCACCACCTCTAGGCCAGTCTACTTGTCTGTAGCTTAAGCACTTCATCCCGACTGTACTGCCGCTTTTTTATTTTATATAATTGCTGTGGTGAGAAAAGGCTCCCCAGCAATTATATATAATAAAACATGGGGTAGTGTGTTTAACTCAAGATTTTACACACACCCTCAGTGTTGGATGCTGAAATAAACCCCTCGAGCTTTGCTCTCGGGGTTTATGTAGCATCCAACGCCTTTGGGGGGTGTAAAATCTCATTAAACATACCACCTTATGTATTATTCTATATGTAGAACATAATGTCATATCCGAAAATTAGGATTAATGTGATGTGACAGGAGGAGAAATTATTAATGTGGATGACCCAGAAAGATCTGGATGTTTTGTTTTTTTGCAATAAAAGTTATATAGATTTTTCAGATTTAAAGAATACATATCAATTCATAAAACAAGCAAATATCTCACAGTGACATTACAAAGAATGGAAAACTAAATGCAACAAAAGGAAGAAAAATAATACAAAGATAAGAGTAGATCCAATTTCAAAATCTATCATCTCTTAAACAGGCCTGTACAGGTACACGGCAAAACATATCAACACCAGACTTCAAGTGTCTAGAGAAATATAAACTTCAGTCCATTTTATGTAATAAATATCAAACATACAAAAAAGAAGGTGAAAAAGGAGACCTGTTCTCCCTCTAGGGAAGGGCAGCTCTTTGTTCCATTATACAGATACCCTCTATGGTATCCCTATAGTTTTGAAAGGGCAGCCAGTTAGAACAGTGTCTGTCTTTGCATTGACATAGACAGGTTGTCATGTATTCCATTTCACGGATCATTCTGCAATTAGGGTGATCAGCAATGCACTGTGTAACAACCCTGCACCTTCATACATGAAATATGCTGTCATCCACCCACCATGATCTTTCGAGAAGATATAATCCTGGCTAGATTTCTCCAACCACAGCTTGGGATATGGTGTCAGATACAACAACTGATGCCTACAGCTGAGTGGTTTTCAGGACAACGATGGACAACAGTGACAGGCTGTTGGTTTGGTGTGGGACCTGCAACGATTTATTTTTCAATACCACTTTTCTGGGGAAGTAGACACTAATACCATATGGATTTCACTAAACCATGACAGCGTGTATTGATTTTCTTGCTTTACATTCACCAGCATGCTTTCCACAAACAGTTCTAGTGACCTGACCTCAAAGTCATTAAAACATTTCACATATTTCTATATATATTGTGCGGTTCTTCACCCCACCCCCACCCTGAGTCCACAGTCAGTCACTGCGAGGCCACAGTTCCTACAATAGTGGAGAAATACCCGATGGCCATTAAGGTTTGATCTGTCAATGAACCTTGGCTAAGTTGCACTGCAGATGCTGAACTGGACAGTGAAGATGCCAAAATGCAGTTACCATAGAGAAAACAAGTATTCCTGTGGTGGATGACTGTTTGGCTGACTCAAAGATGAAGGAAGAACCGAATCCATTTGAAAAGGATATTCTTAATAGTAGCAGTCCTTTGGATAATTTCCTGAAATGGCTTGAAATAAGTCTTCACTTAATCGCCTCTCATACTCAGAACTTTTCCCATTCCTCTGACGTTTAAAACAAATGGTCCCTATTCTGACCTACATGATTTTATCCTAGTACTGGCTACTCTGACTGGTTCACTGGTGAAGAGGATTTTGGAATGATCCTGCCTTAACCCAGTGTCTAAATTGCAACTCCTTTGCTTTGATTTTCTTTCTGCTCCAGCTCCCTCTCACATCAGTCTTTCACCACTGCATTCCTTGACTCCTTTCTCTCAACCACCCTGGATACCCTGTTCACCTTTCTCACAGCCACTCTGACCTCTGCTAATTGATCTGAAAGAGATTACCTCAACTCAATCCACCAATTCAGCACCTAGCATTGCCTATTCCCTCCCTCCAGAACTCTCACAGTACAGCAGGCCACTACGGAATGTGTAGAATTTGAAAACTGCTCTATTTTTCAAACTGAAAACCGAACTTTAAAACTGCATAAATTTAAAAGAAAATCATCCCAACACTTAAGTTTAAATCATATAACCTCTTCCCTTTTTAAAAAGTCCTGACTCTCTCCTTTATGTCTTCCTACTCCTGTCAGATTAGGACCATTTTAATACCCAGTCGAAAACACTAAAAACTCTTCCCCCCCCCCAAAAAAAATATACAAACTAACCTTTGGATGAAAGATCCATTTAAAACTCACAAAACAACTTAAAACACCTTACTAAGATCATAAATATTGCCTACCAAACCACAAATCCTGTCTAAAACCTATTCTAAATACTAAACCCCTCATCTGGGTAGGTCCCAAAGCCTTCCCTCCATAGGGGGTATTGGTAGCCACTCCACCAATCAAGGAGCACCACCTCGGGGCCAGTCTGCTTGTCTGTAGCTTAAGCACTTCATCCCGACTGTACTGCGGCTTTTTTATTTTATATAATTGCTGTGGTAAGAAAAGGCTCCCCAGCAATTGTATATAATAAAACATGGGGTAGTGTGTTTAACTCAAGATTTTACACACACCATCAGTGTTGGATGCTGAAATAAACCACTCGAGCTTCGCTCTCGGGGTTTATCTCACATCCAACACCTTGGGGGGGTGTAAAATCTCACTAAACACACCACCCTGTTTATTTTTCTATATGTAGAACATATCTCATATCCCAAAAGTAGGATTAATGTGATGTGACAGGAGCAGAAATTATTAATGTGGATGAGCCAGAAAGATCTGGATTTTTTTTGGCAATAAAAGTTATATTGATTTTTAAGATTTAAAGAATACATATCAAATCATAAAACAAGCAAATATCTCACAGTGACATTACAAAGAATGGAAAACTAAATGTAACAAAAGGAAGAAAAACAATATAAAGATAACAGTAGCTCCAATTTCAAAATCTATCATCTCTTAAACAGGCCTCTACAGGTACATGGCAAAACATGTGAACACCAGACTTTAAGTGCCTAGAGAAATATAAACTTCAGTCCATTTTATTATACAAATATCAAACATAAAAAAGCAGGTAAAAAAGGAGACCTGTTCTCCCTCTAGGGAAGGACAGCTCTTTGTTCCATTATACAGATACCCTCTATGGTTTCCCTATAGTTTTGAAAGGGCAGCCAGTTAGAACAGTGTCTGTCTTTGCATTGACATAGACAGGTTGTCATGTATTCCATTTCACGGATCATTCTGCAATTAGGGTGATCAGCAATGCACTGTGTAACAACCCTGCACCTTCGTACGTGAAATATGCTGTCACCCACCCACCATGATCTTTCGAGAAGATATAATCCTGGCTAGATTTCTCCAACCACAGCTTGGGATGTGGTGTCAGATACAACAAATGATGCCTATAGCAGAGTGGTTTTCAGGACAACGATGGACAACAGTGACAGGCTGTTGGTTTGGTATGTGACCTGCAACCATTAATTCTTCAATACCACTTTTCTGAGGAAGTAGGCACTAACACCATATGGATTTCACTAAACTATGACAGCATGTATTGATTTTCTTGCTTTACATTCACTAGCATGCTTTTGCACAAACAGTTCTAGTGACCTGACCTCAAATTCATTAAAAAGTTTCACATATTTCATACATATTGTACAGTTCTTCCCCCGAGTCCCATAGTCAGTCACTGTGAGAGGCCAGAGTTCCTACAGTAGTGAGAGAAATACCCGATGGCCATTAAGGTTTGGTCTGTCAATGAACCTTGGCTAAGTTGCACTGCGGATGCTGAGCTGGACAGTGAAGATGCTGAAATGCAGTTACTATGGAGAAAATAAGTGTTAGCTGTGGTGGACAACTGTTTGGCTGACTGAAAGATGAAGGAAGAACTGAATCCATCTGAAAAGGGTATTCTTAATAGTAGCAGTCCTTTGGATAATTTCCTGAAATGGCTTGAAATAAGTCTTCACTTAATCGCCTCTCAAATTCAGAACTTTTCCCATTCCTCTGGCATTTGAAACAAATGGTCCCTATTCTGACCTTCAGGATTCTATCCTAGTACTGGCTACTCTGACTGGTTCACTGGTGAAGAGTGTTTTGGAATGATCCTGCCTTAACCCAGTGTCTAAATTACAACTCCTTTGTTTGATTTTTCTTTCTGCTCCAGCTCCCTCTCACATCAGTCTTTCACCAC
This sequence comes from Neoceratodus forsteri, assembly GCA_016271365.2. Lineage (NCBI taxonomy): Eukaryota > Metazoa > Chordata > Ceratodontiformes > Ceratodontidae > Neoceratodus > Neoceratodus forsteri. Next base: position 351,220,998 of record CM057456.1, read on the forward strand.
TGCATTCCTTGACTCCTTTCTCTCAACCACCCTGGATACCCTGTTCACCTTTCTCACAGCCACTCTGACCTCTGCTAATTGATCTGAAAGAGACTACCTCAACTCAATCCACCAATTCAGCACCTAGCATTGCCTATTCCCTCCCCTCCAGAACTCTCACAGTACAGCAGGCCACTACGGAATGCGTAGAATTTGAAAACTGCTCTTTTTTTCAAACTGAAAACCGAACTTTAAAACTGCATAAATTAAAAAAAAATCGTCCCAACACTTAAGTTTAAATCATATAGCTTCTTCCCTTTCTAAAAAGTCCTGACTCGCTGCTTCATGCCTGCCTACTCCTGTCAGATTAGGACCATTTTAACACCCAGTCGAAAACACTAGAAACTCTCCCCCCCCCAAAAAAAAAATATGCAAACTAACCTTTGGATGAATGGTCCATTTAAAACTCACAAAACAACTTAAAACACATTATTAGCATCCTACGTATTGCCTACCAGACCACAAATCCTGTCTGAAACCTATTCTAAATACTAAACTCCTCATCTGGGTAGGTCCAAAGCCTTCCCTCCATAGGGGGTGGTGGTAGCCACTCCACCAATCTGGGAGCACCATCTCTGAGCCAGTCTGCTTGTCTGTAGCTTAAGCACTTCATCACCACTGTACTGCAGCTTTTTAATTTTTTATAATTGCTGTGGTGAGAAAAGGCTTCCCAGCAATTATATATAATAAAACATGGGGTAGTGTGTTTAACTCAAGATTTTACACACACCCTCAGTGTTGGATGCTGAAATAAACCCCTCGAGCTTCGCTCTCAGGGTTTATATTGCATCCAACACCTTGGAGGGGTGTAAAATCTCACTAAACACACCACCCTATGTATTATTCTATATGTAGAACATATGTCATATCTGAAAATTAGGATTTAACGTGATGTGACAGGAGCAGAAATTATTAATGTGGATGAGCCAGAAAGAGCTGGATTTTTTTTGGCAATAAAAGTTATATTGATTTTTAAGATTTAAAGAATACATATGAATTCATAAAACAAGCAAGTATCTTACATTGACATTACAAAGAATTGAAAACTAAATGCAACAAAAGGAAGAAAAACAATACAAAGATAACAGTAGCTCCAATTTCAAAATCTATCATCTCTTAAACAGGCCTGTACAGGTACACGGCAAAACATGTCAACACCAGACTTTAAGTGTCTAGAGAAATATAAACTTCAGTCCATTTTATTAAATAAATATCAAACATATAAATAAGAAGGTAAAAAAGGAGACCTGTTCTCCCTCTAGGGAAGGGCAGCTCTTTGTTCCATTATACAGATACCCTCTATGGTTTCCCTATAGTTTTGAAAGGGCATGCCAGTTAGAACAGTGTCTGTCTTTGCATTGACATAGACAGGTTGTCATGTATTCCATTTCACGGATCATTCTGCAATTAGGGTGATCAGCAATGCACTGTGTAACAACCCTGCACCTTCGTACATGAAATATGCTGTCATCCACCCACCATGATCTTTCGAGAAGATATAATCCTGGCTAGATTTCTCCAACCACAGCTTGGGATGTGGTGTTAGATGCAACAAATGATGCCCACAGCTGAGCAGTTTTCAGTACAACAATGGACAACAGTGACAGGCTGTTGGTTTGGTGTGGGACCTGCAACCATTAATTTTTCAATACTACTTTTCTGGGGAAGTAGACACTAACACCATATGGATTTCACTAAACCATGACAGCTTGTATTGATTTTCTTGCTTTACATTCACTAGCATGCTTTTCCACAAACAATTGTAGTGACCTGATCATACATATTGTACAGTTCTTCACCCCCCCCCGATTCCCATAGTCAGTCACCGTGAGAGGTCACAGTTCCTACAGTAGTGAGAGAAATACCCGATGGCCATTAAGGTTTGGTCTGTCAATGAACCTTGGCTAAGTTGCACTGCGGATGCTGAGCTGGACAGTGAAGATGCTGAAATGCAGTTACTATGGAGAAAATAAGTGTTAGCTATGGTGGACAACTGTTTGGCTGTCTGAAAGATGAAGGAAGAACTGAATCCATCTGAAAAGGGTATTCTTAATAGTAGCAGTCCTTTGGATAATTTCCTGAAATGGCTTGAAATAAGTCTTCACTTAATCACCTCTCAAATTCAGAACTGTTCCTATTCCTCTGGCATTTGAAACAAATGGTCCCTATTCTGACCTTCAGGATTCTATCCTAGTACTGGCTACTCTGACTGGTTCACTGGTGAAAAGTGTTTTGGAATGATCCTGCCTTAACCCAGTGTCTAAATTGCAACTCCTTTGTTTGATTTTTCTTTCTGCTCCAGCTCCCTCTCACATCAGTCTTTCACCACTGCATTCCTTGACTCCTTTCTCTCAACCACCCTGGATACCCTGTTCACCTTTCTCACAGCCACTCTGACCTCTGCTAATTGATCTGAAAGAGACTACCTCAACTCAATCCACCAATTTAGCACCTAGCATTGCCTATTCCCTCCCCTCCAAAACTCTCACAGTACAGCAGGCCACTACGGAATGTGTAGAATTTGAAAACTGCTCTTTTTTTCAAACTGAAAACCGAACTTTAAAACTGCATAAATTAAAAAAAAATTGTCCCAACGCTTAAGTTTAAATCATATAACTTCTTCCCTTTCTAAAAAGTCCTGACTCGCTGCTTTATGCCTGCCTACTCCTTTCAGATTAGGACCATTTTAACACCCAGTCGAAAACACTAGAAACTCTCCCCCCCCCAAAAAAAATATACAAACTAACCTTTGGATGAATGGTCCATTTAAAACTCACAAAACAACTTAAAACACATTATTAGCATCATAAATATTGCCTACCAGACCACAAATCCTGTCTAAAACCTATTCTAAATACTAAACCCCTCCCTCCTCTGGGTAGGTCCAAAGCCTTCCCTCCATAGGGGGTGGTGGTAGCCACTCCACCAATCTGGGAGCACCACCTCTGGGCCAGTCTGCTTGTCTGTAGCTTAAGCACTTCATCACGACTGTACTGCGGCTTTTTTATTTTTTTTTTTATTGCTGTGGTGAGAAAAGGCTCCCCAGCAATTATATGTAATAAAACATGGGGTAGTGTCTTTAACTCAAGATTTTACACACACCCTCAGTGTTGGATGCTGAAATAAACCCCTCGAGCTTCACTCTCGGGGTTTATGTCGCATCCAAAACCATGGGGGGTGTAAAATCTCACTAAACACACCACCCTATGTATTATTCTATATGTAGAGCATATGTCATATCCGAAAATTAGGATTAATGTGATGTGACAGGAGGAGAAATTATTAATGTGGATGACCCAGAAAGAGTTGGATGTTTTGCTTTTTTGCAATAAAAGTTATATTGATTTTTAAGATTTAAAGAATACATATCAATTCATAAAACAAGCAAGTATCTTACAGTGACATTACAAAGAATTGAAAACTAAATGCATCAAAAGGAAGAAAAACAATACAAAGATAACAGTAGCTGCAATTTCAAAATCTATCATCTCTTAAGCAGGCCTGTACAGGTACATGGCAAAACATGTCAACACCAGACTTTAAGTGTCTAAAGAAATATAAACGTCAGTCCATTTTATTAAATAAATATCAAACATACAAAATAGAAGGTAAACAAGCATTTGTCAATGCCGAATGTTTGCTTGCTGGCATTGGCAGTGGTAGTGTAGAAGTTACAGAGCTGCGTAATAGGAATGGCAGTGAAGTATTGAACTGAAACCAACCCCACCACCATCCTGCAGAGAGTGACAGGCATTGGGGTGTGCGTTTGGAGTCATCAGGCATACTGGCACGCCATTTCATCACACCCACTCTGCAGAGACTGACAAGTGTCATGTGTTCCTTGGGGTCTTTGGCCCTTATGCGCTATTCTATTTCATTAGGAAATACGGTGAGATGGGTGCGATATAGGAGAATGGGGTGAAGTTTGGGGCCGAAGAGTCCAAGGCATACCTCGATGCCTCTCAGTGACTGCAGGGTGTGGAATGGTATGAGCATCACAGGCAAGAATCCCAAGTCACACCCCTGATTCCTGTCATTCTTTATAGGGTTGGGCGATTTAGTTGAAAAGCCTAATACCTCAGGCATTCGTTGGTATTTTAACTCCAAATTTTCAACATGTTTGTTTTGTGACCCCACCTCATGAACAGGGGGAATATCAGTTTGGTAGCCGAAAGCTGCTTATGCACAGTGACTACGGGATTTAGCACCACAGGTGCAAAAATATTCCAAACAGGATGTAAAAAATGACAGCTGTACTCTTTCATGGGGAAGTGTAAACATGGCTATGTTGCAAATGTGTAGTAAAAATATTTAAAAAAATGGTGAAGTCACGAGCGTACATAGAAACTGTGCAATGCACAACCATTATATAATTAGGTTGGGGATATTTTATAGCAGATTGTCAACTCAGGCATTTTGGTGCCTCCGATCATGAACAGTGTCACTGTGATTTTCTTTATCTGTGCCGAACAATGATTTCCCACAGCGACCACGCATCTCTGCACTGAAAGTGTGAAAACACACTTCGGCCATGTTGTGAAAAATGGCAGCTGTACTGTTCATAAGGAAGTGTTGAAAATGCCACTAGTGAAAATCTGGACTGAAAATATTACAAGTCATGAACTAACGAGGATGCGTGGAAACTGCACAATGCTCACTCGTAACACAGTCATTTTATGGACTTTTGTCACCAAATTTTCAACATAGCCATTTTAAGACCTCTGCTCATGAACAGTGTAACTGTGATTTTCTTAATCTGTCCTAAACATTGCTTTCGAGACACCAACAGCACCATTGTCGCTACATATGTGATAACACATTTTGGGTGACATATGAAAAATTGCAGCTGTACTGTTCATAAGGAAGTTTAATAAAATGGACATGTTGAAAATCTAGAGTGAAAATATTAAATTTGCAAACTTACGAGCATGCATAGGAACTGTGCAACGCACGCTCGTAAAAGTCATTTTTAGGCATTTTTTCACCAAATTTTCAACATAGCCATTTTAAGACCTCTGCTCATGAACAGTGTCACTATGGTTTTGTTAATGTGTCCCATACATTGAGTTTGCACACCGACTGCGCCATTGTGCGCTACATGGTCGGAAACAAGTTTTGGGCAGGATGTGAAAAATGACAGCTGTACTGCTCATAAGGAGGTGTTGAAAAATGGCAATGTTGGAAATCTGGAGTGGAAATATTGAAAATTCGCAAACCTACGAGCGTGCGTGGGAACTGTGCAACGCACACTCGTAAAACAGCCATTTTTAGGAATTCTGTCACCAAATTTTCAACATTGCCATTTTAAGATCTCTGCTCATGAACAGTGACACTGTGATTTTCTTAATGTGTCCCATACACTGAGTTCGCTGTGACCTAGCGCCATTGTGTGCTACATGGTAGGAAACCGTTTTGGGTGAGATGTGAAAATGACAGCTGTACTACTCATAAGAAGGTGTAAAAATGGCAATGTTGAAAATCTGGAGTGGAAATATTGAAAATTCTGAAACCTATGAGTGTGCGTGAGAACCGCGCAACACACGCCGTAAAACAGTCATTTTAGGAATTATTTCACCAAATTTTCAACATAGCCATTTCAAGACCTCTGCTCATGAACAGTGTCACTGTGATTTTCTTAATTTGTCCTACATTGATTTTGACAATCGATTGGCGCCATTCTCAGGCGCTACAAGGGCGGAAACACATTTTGGGTGAGATGTGAAAAATGACAGCTCTACTACTCATAAGATGGTGTGGTGAAATGGCAATGTTGAAAATCTGGAGTGAAAATATTGAAATTTCGCGAACTTACGAGCCTGCGGAGGAACTGTGCAACGCACACTCGTTAAACAGTCATTTTTTGAATTTTGGCACCAAATTTTCAACATGGGGGTTTCGGGCCCCCTTCTCATGAATGGTGTCACTGTCATGGTGGTTTTCAGTCCTGAAGGGTGATTTCGCAGTCACTGCGCAGTCACTGCGCGAAATCACCCTTCAAGCCTGAATAACGCCATGACAGTGACATCATTAATGAGAAGGGGTCCCAAAAACCCCATGTTGAAAATTTGGCGCAAAAATTCCCAAAAATGCCTGAGATATGCAATAAAGTTGAACCCCTCCTATCCAGCCCATTATACAGCTTACCGGCATTTCCTCAGTTCGCGGTCGGCTTTGAAGAGTGCAGACGTGTTCCCAGTCCACCGAAGATCGTCGCGCCGGAGTCCGGAGGTAAGTATGGGGTGAGGGGGTGTGGGTGGTGCCCAGTGGGTGGTGCGGGTTGTGGGAGGGGGTCGGGAGATGCGCGGGACGCTTTTGTTTTACAGGTTAAAACAAAAAAGACTTTGTGGGACCGCTTACCACACTGGGTGGGCTCCCAGCGTGGCACAAGGACTTTGGGGGCCTTCAGCCAACGGGGATTACGCACCTCGTTGGCAAAATGACTGATTGTCACGCTGGGGTGGGCTCCCAGCATGGCACCAACTACTGGGGGAGGCAGTGCAGCTCAGCCGGCGGGTTGGGCACCCGTCAGCTATACACTGCATGTGGGGGCGCGCACGCCTGCGGCTGGCGGGGGGAGCTGCGCGTGAGCAGCTTCTTATCGCTGCTCACTCAAGCGTAGCTCCCCCTTTCAACTGTATGCCACTGCATTTTGGAGCGTGTCATAGACAGCTCCAAAATGCATTGGCTTACAGGGGCCGCACCTGCCTGCACACTGCCTGAATTGGAGAAGGAGGTGACACACCTCCGAAATCTCCGATGATGGCACTATGTTTCTTGCACATGCGTACAAGCAAACATAAAAAGGAGACCTGTTCTCCCTCTAGGGAAAGGCAGCTCTTTGTTCCATTATACAGATACCCTCTATGGTTTCCCTATAGTTTTGAAAGGGCAGCCAGTTAGAACAGTGTCTGTCTTTGCATTGACATAGACAGGTTGTCATGTATTCCATTTCACGGATCATTCTGCAATTAGGGTGATCAGCAATGCACTGTGTAACAACCCTGCACCTTAAATCGTGAAATATGCTGTCACCCACCACCATGATCTTTCGAGAAGATATAATCCTGGCTAGATTTCTCCAACCACAGCTTGGGATGTGGTGTTAGATGCAACAAATGATGCCCACAGCTGAGCAGTTTTCAGGACAATAATGGACAACAGTGACAGGCTGTTGGTTTGGTGTGGGACCTGCAACCATTAATTTTTCAATACCACTTTTCTGAGGAAGTAGACACTAACACCATATGGATTTCATTAAACCATGACAGCATGTATTGATTTTCTTGCTTTACATTCACTAGCATGCTTTTCCACAAACAGTTCTAGTGACCTGACCTCAAATTCATTAAAAAGTTTCACATATTTCATACATATTGTACGTTTCTTCACCCCAACCCCCCACCCTGATTCCCACAGTCAGTCACTGCGAGAGGCCACAGTTCCTACAGTAGTGAGAGAAATACCCGATGGCCATCAAGGTTTGGTCTGTCAATGAACCTTGGCTAAGTTGCACTGCAAATGCTGAGCTGGACAGTGAAGATGCCAAAATGCAGTTACCATGGAGAAAACGAGTGTCTCCTATGGTGGACGACTGTTTGGCTGACTGAAAGATGAAGGAAGAACCGAATCCATCTGAAAAGGGTATTCTTAATAGTAGCAGTCCTTTGGATAATTTCCTGAAATGGCTTGAAATAAGTCTTCACTTAATCGCCTCTCATATTCAGAACTTTTCCTATTCCTCTGGCGTTTAAAACAAATGGTCCCTATTCTGACCTACAGGATTCTATCCTAGTACTGGCTACTCTGACTGGTTCACTGGTGAAGAGGGTTTTGGAATGATCCTGCCTTAACCTGTGTCTAAATTGCAACTCCCTTGCTTGATTTTTCTTTCCACTCTAGCTCCCTCACATCAGTCTTTCACCACTGCATTCCTTGACTCCTTTCTCTCAACCACCCTGGATACCCTGTTCACCTTTCTCACAGCTACTCTGACCTCTGCTAATTGATCTGAAAGAGGTTACCTCAACTCAATCCACCAATTCAGCACCTAGCATTGCCTATTCCCTCCCCTCCAGAACTCTCACAGTACAGCAGGCCACCATGGAATGTGTAGAATTTGAAAACTGCTCTATTTTTCAAACTGAAAACCGAACTTTAAAACTGCATAAATTAAAAAATAATCTTCCCAACGTTTAAGTTTAAATCATATAGCCTCTTCCCTTTCTAAAAAGTCCTGACTTTCTACTTTATGCCTGCCTACTCCTGTCAGACTAGGACCATTTTAACACCCAGTCGAAGATGATAGAAACCCCTGCCCCCCACCCCAAAAAGTATATAAACTAAACTCTGGCTAAAAGGTCTATTTAAAACTCACAAAACATCTTAAAACACCTTATTAAAATTATAAATATCACCGACCAGACCACAGATTCTGTCTAAAACCTATTCTAAATACTAAACCCCTCCTCTGGGTAGGTCCAAAGCCTTATCTCAATAGGGGTAGTGGTAGCCACTCCACCAGGCTGGGAGCACCACCTCTGGGCCGGGCTGCTTGTCTGAAGCTCAAGCAGTCTGCCGTCAGAGGTTGCTCCTGTGCCTAACCCCTCCTTATGTTATCCAGCAGTCCTGGCTGCCTGCTTTTAATTTGAACATAAAAAAAAAACATTATTTTAAACAAATAGCACCTCAGCGCTTACTTTATTGCTCCCTCCAGTGCCCAGAAACCTCCATACCTCCCAACCCTCTACCTCAAAAATCAGGAACAAAAACAAAATCAGGGACACATGGCCAAAGTTAGGGAGATACTTAAAAAAAGGTAATATTAGTTAACGAGGTAATAGTACGATTAGTTCATGAAGCTGTTACAAAAAGTGGTTTGGAGATAAAAGCATTTTCTGATGAAGAACTAGACTGGAAAACTATTGTCTGGTGTGATTGTATTATTCAAATCTCTACTCTTCAGTGGCAACAATGCCAAATTTAGGAGGGACCGAGGAAATCGGGGACATTCCTGAAAATCGAGGACAGTTGAGAGGTATGGAAACCTCTCTTTCCCTTTCAACTCACTTCAAGTGTCTGATTTTTTTAAATTATTTCCCTCTGGAAGTCTTTGCTTCCTCACTAGCAGCCTTATTTATTTATTTATCTGCCCACCTGGGCTGACCACTGAACCACGGTTCCAGCGATCATCTTGGTAGTCTCAGATGCCTCCCTGTCCCTGCTGTCCCCTCCCCTCAAACCTTAGACAAAAGCCCTAAGGGGCACCTTTAATAAATAAGCCATGCTGGGCTTACTAAATGACCACAGATGTGGCCTCTCTCACTGGTGGTCTTTGCTGCCTCACTATGCTCCCTCAGCAGGAGCTAAACTCAAGCCCCTTGTTGTGCTTTCATGTATTTAAATAGCCCTTCTGGGTTCACAACATCACCACAGTTTCAGTGTCTGCTTGACAGTCTCTGTGGCCAGCCAATGCCTCCAATCCCTCTGTGGTAGCTGACTAAAGCCCTCTTTTTTTTTACAGAAAAGGAACGGCTTCTTTGGCTTAATTATTTGCCACAGGCCACAGCACACTATTCAGTGGCTCCCGGCTGCACTGCTGCTGCCCACTGGACACACATTCCTGCCCTGCTATGGGGTCACGGAGTCAGGCCCCAGCATGAGGCTCCACAGAGGCTGCTGTAGGGGGGGCAGTAGGGAATCACACCTCCGTCATGGTCCCACCTAACCAAAAGAGCACAGCAACACTCGCTGTCTAACCCAGCTCCCTCCACACACCAGAAACTAGGGAGCAGTGGATATGCATAGAAACATAGAAATTGACGGCAGATAAGGACCGCTTGGCCCACCTAGTCTGCCCCCCTTTTTTTTTTTCTTTTTTGCAAATAGTAATTGTTCTATTGTTCTCATGAGTGAAATCCATTTGTACAAAAACAGATGTTGTCGGGATACATATCCTTTTCATAAAGCACTTATTAATAATTCATAAATACCATTCTGATCATTGAATAAATCGAGGGGGTTAAATATCTATTCCAACCAAAAAGTAATTATCCACCAAAATCATTTATCCCAAAAGTCTTGCTGGACCCAGTCCTCCACCGCTTTGTTATATAGGCCCCATAATCTTTTAAAATACTTAAAGTGGTTATTTATAGTTATATAAATTATTTAAAAAAGTTTGTTTCCATTCCATTTTTGGAAACAGCCTATGGATCGAATCACATTTCCAATTTTTTAGAAGCACTCTCTTGACTGATATTATATTCGCTCTCACAATTAGTCTATATTCTGGATCGATTCTATATTCACTATACATGTCTAACAATGCGAATTTAGGGTGTTCCCAAAATGGAAGAGTGACCCTTACGTCTTCCAGAATTTTGAAGGATTGGGACCATCAAGAGGAACTTAACTTCCACTCCCAGAATAAATGCAACATATCTGCTTTGCCGGCCCCACAATGCCAGCAAATATCTGATAATTCTGGGTTCATCTTATGTAACCATTGCAGTGAAAGGTAAACTCTATTAACAATTTTATACTGTATAACTTTATCTCTGCTAAGTTTGAATTTTGCTTTTGAACCACAGGCTAGCTGCCATTGTCGTTCAGTACATTGGTAATTAAGTTCTTTTTCCCATTTCAGAACAACCTTTTTGTAAAATATGTTGTAAGATTTTTGTAACAAATTAGTTATCCAAGCAAATAATTTTGGGGATTATTTTTCCAAATGTACATTAAAACTTTTTTATAACCCTATTGTTGGGTGCTCTCTCCTACCGGCTGTAATCCTTCATATATCTACTGGTAAGTTGCTTGAACTATAAAAACTGGGAGTTGTTAAGCTGATATTTTGCTTTGAATTGATCCCAGCTTAATTTAACCCCTTCTTCCCAAAAACATCTAACCATGTTTTTATTCCTTTACATTCCCAGTTCTTGTTTTTAAGTGTTTTCCCATTGATCTTAAAATTTGGGTTATGCCAGATTTTACTTAATGGAGGCAGTTGTGTCATCCATTTGGCTATGTTAGTATATTTGACCATTACCTCTGCCAAATTTTTTTATTAATGGGCTTTTTGATTTTGTGAACTTTTTTGCTGTGAATAATATTTGATTAATATCTACTGCTTCATTATACAGAAATATAGAAACATAGAATTTGACGGCAGATAAGGACCGCTTGGCCCACCTAGTCTGCCCATTTCCCTACCTAATGGATAAGCTGTAGATCCTAATTAACTAACAGCCTATTTCTTCCTACCCCCCACAAGAATTGCCTTTTGTCATCCCATGCATTCTTGAATTCTCCCACAGTTCTAGACCCCACAACCTCCTCAGAAAGGCTGTTGCATTCATCCACTACCCCCTCTGTGAAAAAATACTGCCTCACATTACCCCTGAGCCATTCCCCCCTCTATCTTCAAATTGTGTCCCCTTGTTCTTGCACATTTCTTTTTCTGAAAGATGCTACCCTCTTGGACTTTGTTGATTCCACTGAGGTATTTAAAAGTTTCTGTCATGTCCCCCCTCTCCCTCCTTTCCTCAAGAGTATAAATATTAAGCTCCTTTAGTCTCTCCTTGTATGGCTTCTCTTGTAGACCCTGCACCATTTTAGTTGCCTTCCTCTGGACTGCCTCCATCCTGTCTATATCCTTGCAGAGATGGGGTTTCCAGAACTAGACGCCAGTACTCAGAAGGGTTTTACCAACTGTCTGTACAGAGGGATAACAACTTCCTGTTTTCTGCTGGTGATGCCTCTCCCTATACATCCCAGTATCCCCCCAGCCCTCCCTACTGCCTTCTCACATTGCTTGCCAACCTTAAGGTCATCTGATATGATTACCACCAGGTCCCTTTCCATTTTTGTTGTTGTTACTACCCCCTCCCATTATGTAATCTTCCCCTGGGTTTTTGTTTCCCAGGTGTATTATTTTGCACTTTTTTGCATTGAATCCAAGCTACCATACTTCTGATTATTACTCCAACCTTGCCAAGTCCCTTCTCATCCTTTCCATGCCTCTTTGTGTATCAACCCTGTTGCAGATCTTTGTGTGATCTGCAAAGAGGCATACTTTTCCTTCCAGTTCCTCTGCAATGTCACTTATAAAGACATTAAAAAGGACTGGACCCAGTACTGAACCCTGCGGTACTCCACTAGTAGCCCCTTTTTCCTTGAGTGGACCCCATTTACAATTACCTTCTGTGTCCTGTTGTCCAGCCAATGTTTTACCCAGGCTACCACCCTGGGACCCACTCCCAGGCTGGTTAATTTGATTATTAATCTTTTGTGTAGGACTGTGTCAAATGTCTTGCTAAAGTTTAGGTAGGCCATGTCCACAGCCTCTCCCTGGTCTACTACTTTGGTCACCCAGTCAAAGAAATCAATTAGATTCATCTGACATGACCTTCCCACTGTGAACCCATGCTGCCTTGGGTCCTGTGCCTCACTGGCCTCTAGGTACTCAAGAATTATTTCCTTCAGAAGTGATTCCATCACTTTCCCTACCACAGAGGTCAAACTGACAGGTCTGTAGTTTCCTGCCTCTGTCTTGCTCCCACTTTTGTGAAAGGGAATCACATCCACCTTCCTCCAGTCCTCAGGTATCATACCATCCTCACATGATTTGTTAAAAAGGGTAGTCAGTGGTGTCACTAGATCTCCCCTTAATTCTTTTAGAATTCTTGAGTGAATTCCGACAGGCCCCATTGCTTTGTCCACCTTCAGTTTTAGGAGTTCTTTCAGAGCCCTTTCTTCTGCGAAAGGACTGGGATTGACCCCCTATCCAGAGTGCTTCTGTTAATTGGATTAGGCACCTCCCCACCTCCTCTTTTGTGAATACTGAGCAGAAGTATTTGTTTAGTATCCCTGCTTTTTCACTGTCCCTCTCTGCTCACCTACCATCCATTCTATTCAACCTCACTATCCCTCCCTTTGTCTTTCTATGCTCCCTGATGTACCTGCAAAAGGTTTTATCCCCCTTCTTAACTGAGTTGGCAATCTTTTCCTCAGTTTAGGCCTTTGCTATTCTGACTTACCTCCCTGCTTTCTTCTGCCTTAACTGGTACAGTTCTCTGTCCTGCTCCTTCTGTGTTTCCTTATACTTCCTAAATGCTATCTTTTTCTTCCTAACTTTCCCCACCACCTCTTTTGAAAACCATAGTGGCTTTTTCTTTCATTTTGATTTGTTTATTTGCTTCACACAAAGGCTTGTTGCCTCTGTGATGGCAGTTTTGATGTTTCCCCATTGTTGTTCCACCCCCTCTTCTAGCCTGTTTGCTAGTGCTTTTCTAAGGCACTTTCCCATCTTGCCAAAGTCAGCCCTCCTGAAGTCCAGTACCCTCACTTTTGTATGGCTTGATGCTGTAGCTGAGTTTATCGTGAACCACACTGTTTGGTGGTCACTTGTTCCCAGATGGCTACCCACTTCTAGATCTGAGATCCTCTCACTGTCCCCATTTGAGAGTATAGGTCTAAGATTGCTCCCTCATGAGTAGGTTCCAAAACTAGCTGTCTGAGGCCTGCCACCTATAGAGCATCGAGAATGGCCCTGCTCTTGGATGTGGCTACAGCAAAGGTGCTGCAGTTAACATCTGGCATATTCAGGTCCCCCATCAACAGTATGTCCCCTTTCCCTGCCATCCTAAGGATGCCTTCTATCATAGCCTTGTCCATTCCCTCCGCCTGAGATGGGAGTCTGTATACAACCTCTGTGTGGATTGTGGTGCCATTTCCAGTCTCTAAGGTGACCCACAGTGCTTCCTCTCTTCCCTGTTTACTCTTTTGTTCCATTGCTTTTATCTCTTCCCTTACATAGAGAGCTACTCCTTCCCCTCTTCTCCCCTCTCTGTCTCTCCTGTGGGTTGTGTACCCTGGTATGTTAACATCCCAGTCATGGTAACCTGTGTACCATGTTTCTGTGGCTGCTATGATATCCAGGCATCCCTCTTCCAGCAAGATCACCAGTTCAGGGAGCTTGTTGCCCAGACTATGGGCCTCGGTACTCATTACCCTCCATTTCTTGATGGCCTTACCCCTTTTTGTCCCATCCCTGTCCTTATTGCCTTTGTCATTTTCTCCATTTACCTTTGCCCTTTTCCCTATCGACATCTCTATCTTGGTGTTTACCTCATTTACTACCCTGATTTTTTTGGGGGGGCTGGGATTTCCCTGCTCCTTTCCAGTACCTCTCCTCTTGGCTAGTGTAAATGCTTGCAAATGAGGCATTTAAACCTATCACCTAGGATCCTGGTTCCCCTCCTGGACAGATGCAGACCATCACACCAGTATAGGCCTGCATCACTCCAGGTGGACCCACAGTCCCCAATGAAGCCAAATCCCTGAGCTCTGCACCAGTTTTTCAACCACTGATTGAATCCCATGGTGTGGAGCACCCTAGCCTCACCCATGCCATATTCAGGCAGTACCTCTGAGAAGGTTACCATATGTGCTACTTGTCTAAGGCCCCTCCCCAACTCCAGAAACTCTTCCTGCACTGCTCTGATCCCTTTCTCAGCCTGGTCATTTGTCCCTAGGTGGACAATGACATCCAGCTCCCTTCCCTGTGCAGCTGCTCTGGTGATCCTGAGGATTCACTGCCTGTCCCTCCATGCCATGGCACCAGGCAGGCACCTTACCTCCTTCTCCCCTCCCTCCCCCAGTTCTACCCTCCTAACAATGGAGTGCACCACCAGGAGTTGTTTCCTTCCCCTGTGGGTTCCCATGCCACCCTCCTGTGGGTCTCCTTTGTGGAGGTTCCCAGCATCCTCCTTGGTCTCCACTGTGGGTGCCTCCATAGAGGAATCACACTTTGCCAGAATGGCATATGAATTGTGGAGCGGTACAACTGGAGGGATGCACCTCTGTTCCACCACCCTCACCCTCCCTGAGCCCACAGTGGTCCAACCATTCCTCTTTCTTGGCAACCTCTAAGGAAACGGCAGTGGCCCTGGTGGTATCTGGGTGGGAGAGGAGGTCCCCAAAATCCTGGCCAACTCAGCCTGGAGATGAACAACCTCCTCCCTCAGCCCAGGGAGGTGCCTACAGATGGGACAGCACCACATCCTCCAGAATGTCTCCCAGAAGACTGCTGCTCCACAGCAACTGCACTGCACCACTCCCATCATGTCTTATTTCTAGCCCCTTAACTGCTGTTTGGAATACTTACTCTTTCCTCTGTTTATTTATTTTTCTCCCTACTTACTTACTGCTTCTGTGCCCTTTAAGCTCTTGATCTTCCTATTCTGAGACAAGAAGTTCCTATATTTCTCAGTAGTCTCCTTACTTGCTTAGAGTCAGACCTCCAGCAGCTGGGGAGGGGGCGGGGAGGAGAGCTCATTTTTTCCTTCTAGGATGGTGAGTCTTTTGTGTCTCTGTGATCACTCACTTCCTGCTCCCAAACAGTAAGTTCATTTGTCAGTCAAATCCTATGCCTATAAAATTAGAACTGGCTTAGGGTGGGTAGGGGGAGGGAAGGAGGGCAATATAGTCCCAGTGGATAAGTATAGTTATAACAGCATCTCCTTCCTCTTGGTGTTCCATGCCTGTTCTCTGGCAGAAGCTATCTGGGGCAGTTTTTAAATCTGGCTTTAACTTGGCTTCCTTCTAGCTAAGCCACTCCCCCTACTTTACAGCTCTTTCTACACTTAGTTAATTGCACAGGTAACAATTCCCTTCAGCCACCTGAGACAAACACCTAGATAACTGCACAGATATCAATTCACTTCAGCCAACTCAGACAAACACACTAACTCTTTTTTTTGTTTTGTTTTTACCCTAAATTGAAGGTCCTAGTAGTAGAGGTCTAGTTCTTTAGGCCCAGTAGAGAAGTATAGTTATAACAGCAGCTCCTTCTTCTTGGTGTTCTCTGCCTGTTCTGTTTTATTACTGTATTTATCATTTCACTTTCAAAATCATCTTCTTCCATAAGGGTCCACTTAATTGCTAATTTTGTCAAATAAGCTAGATGACAAACTTCACTGTCTGGGTAAGACAATCCTCCTATTTCTTTTTTTAGACATAATCAATGCCAGGCAATCCTTGCCAGTTTATTATTCCAAATAAATCTTTCAAATAACCCATTAATTTGCTTAAACCACTTCAGAAGAATAGGTGTTAGAACTGTTTGCATCCTGTAAGATAAAAAGGGGATCGCCACTATCTTAATAATTTGTATCATACTCCATAAAGAGAGAGAGATTTTGCTCCACCCATTTAATTTGTCCTTTAAAGAATTAAGAGCTTCTTTATAATTTAGTTTGTATAGTTTATCTAACCTACTGTTGATAATTTTTCCTAGGTACTTAAAACCCTTTTCCTGTACATTGGCTGATATAATTTTAATAAGTTCTTCTGGTTGGGCTGTATTGAATAATAACAATTCTGATTTCATTTCATGTATTTCATAGCTTATTATTTTTGAAAACCTATTTACTACCATCTTTAAGACTTTAAAGGGGAACTGTCATCTTCAGGATTTCTTACTGTCTAAAAGCCCATAGAAAGCTAATTTGAGTGAGCCATTGTGTTTATCTGTGAGTATTTGCAGCCCAGAGTTATTCATATGTAATTAAGGGCTGGGGGCAGCCATCTGTTTTCGGCTCCTGACAGGAAATTATGTCACTGAGGTACTTGGCTCTCCTTTGACTGTAGGTTAAATAGGAAATCTTCTGTTTTATTAAGTGTGTTTTAAGGTGTTATTACAGCACTTCCTACATTTATAATAATTGCTTTGCATGCACATTGGAACTAGTGAGTTATCACCTTTAGATTTCAAACTGTTAGTAAAAATAATCCATCTTTAGAATTGCTTTAACCTCTAGGTTATACTGCCAGCTGATCATCAGCAAGCTCTGGCAGTGCCACTACAACTGTAAATGCATTACCTAGATAAGGGTGTTTCATGGGCTTAAACATAAACTTGAATTACTGTTGCATACACTAACTGAATCAAAGTACAGTACTTTGAGAAAGGGCAGATATAAAAATAATGCCACCATCTGTATTACAGTTACCTATATGTTTCACATTTTATTATATGTACTGTTATAGCAATCAACTCAACAGAACTGGGCCATTTACATGAAGGTACCGTACCCTAACTGAAAACACTGCTGAGACAACAATATGTTGTGACAAGGTGGAAGATAAACACAATGTTGAGACATGATTTTGAAGACATTTGATGTGTTTAATTGATTTTTTAGAGATTGCTACACAGTTCACACACATAATTAGTATAATATAAAAATGCATATACCCAAATATCAATGTAAATCTTACATATTTCATTACAAGTTGTTCTCTTGAAGGAAGATCTTACTGTACAAGGCCTAAAAATGGGCGTTAGGTAAAAGTAAACTGGGGTAGGTGTGTTATTGAGGGTATTGCATAGATTATCTTTTATTGCTGCTCCACCCCAGGCACACACAATATGAAAATCAACAACCCCTTGATATGAAGTAACAGGAATTAGTTAGTACAAGGACAGAAACAAGTAGGAAATTGACTAAGTGGGCAGACATGCATGAGTATGGTTAGTTAAATAACATTTCAAAAAGCTCCACTATTATAATTCATTTTTTACAAATGCATCGGCACAGTTGACAATTTTTGTCAAAAAATAATAACAATGGGAGTTATTCCACATATGTCCACAGGTGCCACACATGCAGGCGGAGGGATCTGAGGCTGGGATGCACCAGTCTGCCCTGCTCCTGAGTCAGAAGATCACGGTGAAGAGGCAGAGGTACTGGGGGCTCCATCAATAGCTCTTGAAGCAGAGGGAACCAATTCTGATGAGGCCAAAGAGGAGCTATTAGAATTATGTAAGCCCCTTCTACCTGTAGCTTAAGGAGAACCCTCTGAAGCACTGGGAAGGGAGGCAAGACATAAAAGAACCTCCCTGTCCAGCAAAGAGACAGCATGTCTCACCAGAAAATACCATGCCTGGGAATGAGCGAGCAAAAATTGGGTAGTTTTGCATTGGATGGGGAGATGAAGAGGTCTACCTCTGGCCAACTCCACAGGTTAAATAAGCTTTCAACCACCTCTTGATTTAGCTCCCACTCATAAGCCCTGACAGTGGTGTGGCTGAAACTGTCTGCCAGGATGTTGCTGATGCCTGGCACATGGACAGCAGTCAGGCGGAGGTTGTGTTGGACTGCCCAGTACCACACTCACATCACCTCCTGGCATAGAGGGTATGAGTGAATGCCTCCATGTTTGTTAAGGTACTGGACCACAGACATATTGTCAATCTGAATCAGGAGTGTCCCCAGACATAGAAGAGGCTGGAAGGCCTGGTGGGCATACAGTACTGCCCTCACTTCTAACATATTGATGTGTAGAGACACTTCCAGCTGAGACCATGTTCCCTGGGTCTGATGGTCTCCTAGGTGGGCTCCCCAGCTTTGACACAAAGCATCCATTACAAGGGTCATGGTAGGAGCAGAGGGTGAAAGGAGAACCCCCATGGAGAGATTGGACAACTTCTGCCACCAAAGAAGATCCTTCTTTATGTACCCAGACACTAGGACCCTATGGTCCAGGTTGTCCAGCCACTGATCCCATTGGACATGAAGAGTCCATTGGATCATCCTCATATGCAGTCTGCCTAGAGTAACTGTAGGGATCACAGCTGCCATCAGCCTGAGAAAATAGAGATTTGACAGGACTGTAGTCCAGTGTGAGTTGGCCACTAATCTGGCCTGTTCCTGCAGGGTCTCCGCTCTGTCCAAAGGGAGGAAGGTCCTGTCCTGGATTGTATCCAGTTCCACCTCAAATGAATTGCAGGTGCTGGGAGTGGAGAGGTGGGACTTGGGATAGTTGACTGTTATTCCAAGTCTGGAAAAGAGGTCCAGGGTGAAGGAGAGTGACTTCCTCAGACTGCTCTGTGATGGGGCTGATAGAAGCCAATCATCCAGATACAGGCACAGTTAGATCCCTCTGAGGCATACAGCCACAGTCACCACTGCTAGATACTTGGTAAAAACTCAAGGTGCTGAGGATAGGCTAAATGGGAGAGTCTGGAACTTGTAATGTTCCCCCTGTAAGGCAAACCAAAGAAAGTGGCAGTGGGCCTGGAAGACAGGGATGTGCAGGTAAGCATCCTGCATGTCCAGTGCACAAAGCCAATGACTCTTGTGGAGCAGGGGTAGAAGTCCTTGGATGGTGAGCATACAGAACCTCTTGTACATGATGTACAGGTTGAGCATGCTGAGGTCCAAGGTGGGTCTTAGGTCGCCTATCTTTTTGGGCACTAGGAAGAAATGGAAATAGTACCCTCTTCCTATCTGTGCCAGAGCCATGGCTCTATACTTACTTTTGCAGAAGATCCTGGATCTCATCCTGTATCAGAGACAGGTGCCTTGGAGGATAATGGGAGAGGCCTGGGGGGTTGTCTGGAGACCTGTCTAGAAACTCTGTGGTGTGACCTCTTGCTATTAACTGAAGGACCCAAGAGTCCGTGGTTATGTCCTGTGACCCTGGAAGGTGGAGAGCAAATCTCCCCCCCACTGGTTCCCCTAGAGGATCTAGAGGAGGCAGGAGGGTTCCCCCACAAGTCAGGAGGCCAAGGGGAGAGAATTGGCAGCTCCTTCAGGGGTCTTCTGGGACTTGGCAAGGGGAGTAGGGGTTCCTGATGCTTGATACTAGAATTTGGCCTGGCGTTTGGCAGGGGCCTCTTTGGTCTGGGATCTCTGTTACTGAAGAAAAGGCTGTTTGCCTTTGTAACCCCCTCGGTACATAAAGTGGATGTCATGGATGGATTTACCGCAGTCCTCCAATTCTGTGATAATATCCTTCCTTAGCATCACCTCCAAATAGCACAGATCCCTGAAAGGGGCATCCAGCATGGAGGTCTGGACGTCTTGTGCCAGGCCAGCAACCCTGAGCCATGAATGTCACCTAATGCAGACAGCAGTGACTGTGGTGCAAGCAACTGAGTCTACTGTGTTATAAGTGGCCCAGAGGACATGATGACAGAAAATTTGAGCCATTCTCACTGTCTTGGCAATCTCAGCCTTAAGCTTCTGGTCCTGGATAGCTTCCATTTTTGACTTGAGTGAGACCACGGAAGATTTCTGATAGAAAAGCATATGAGCCACATAATTAAGGGACCTGAGGGTGCAAGTGGAGGAGGAATGGATCTTGTGACCAAACTTGTCCTGCTGTTTAGACTCCTTATCAGGAGGAGACATGCTCAAATGTTAGGTTTAGAGGACCAGTCGTGGGAAGCCGTGATAACAATCGAGTCTGCATTAGGATGGCCAGTAAGGTGTGTCCCCATCTGGGGGGTGGTACATGGTACCCCATTTGCCTTTTTTGAAACAGCCTGAATGTAGTAAGGCTGTTGCCAGATAGTGGACAACAAGTCTTCATGGGGCCCAGTACAAGGCAGTATGGGCATAGGAGCTGTGCCTGTCATGTCTAGACGCTCTGCAAGCCTTTTCCACTTTGAATCCTGTTCCTGGATAGTCAGCCACAGGCATTTTGTATAGTTATGAGGAGTTGTGCAAAGGAAGGGTCCTCAGGCAAGGACTTTGGGGACTCCTTAGGCTGAGGAGCTATAGGTGTATGTGTACCAGAGCTGGAGGACAAGTCATAGTCAGAGTCCAAATAGTGCCCGCTGGGAGTCTGAAACCTTTTTAGAGGACTGTCCTGGGTTTTATCCCTGACCTGATGTCTAGAGGAGCCTTCCTCGGAAAGGTGGGAATCCACAGGAAAGGCTTTTCTAGGGGTTGGAAAGGAGGTGGGAGTAGAGGCCACCACTGGTTTCTGACTGTCAAGCTCCAAGACTAGTTGAGTCCTATCCTCCTGGATCAGGGTCTGAAACACAACCTGGATATCTACCTGAGGCTGCTGTGGAGGCAGAGGCTGAGGCTGAGGAGGAGGTGGTGGAGCAGGAGGCTGGTATACTGGATAGCCCGGCATCTGATGTTGAGGATATCCATGAGCCTCCCGGGAGTAGGGAAAGCCAGAAGGAGCACACTCTTGATTAGACATAGCCTGGCATCTGGTACCCCAGTAAATAATGGGGTTGATGATTGGTGTTGGATACCCCAGTGAAGTGTACATTGGGTATTGTGGGGGTGGATAGCCTGGAACATTGCCCATAGGTCCAGCCAAATGCAGAGCTCAACATCTGGCAGGAGGTGAGGCCGAAGACCTGGCAGGAGGTCCAGAAGGACCAGGTATCTGCCCCATAGGGACATTCGAAGGGGGCTGGCACTGGATCAGGCACAGGAATGTCCAGCACAGAACATTCTGTGCCTGGAGGCCTGATGGAAGGCTGTCCAGCATTTGAGTAATGGCCGGAGTGCCAGATATACCCTGACCCGGCAAAGAGTCACATGGCAAAGGGTCACTTGGTGTTGGAGTGTGAGTAGAACTCGACAGAAGATCCGCTATCATCTGGGAAGCCAGAGTCCAAGATGGTGGAACCTGGTTGTCTAAGGGGGCTTGGGTTGAGGAAGTCCCAATGGAAGGTCCCTGGAGGGATTAACAATAGGCCCAGTGGGTGAAATAGGAAGAGACTGACCCAGCAAAGGAGGGGGAACCTCCAGATTAGTGCCTGCCTCTGGCTCTTGATCTTTCGGCAAGCCCAGAGGGTCTGGTTGTGTCAGTGGGAGTAAAGAACCCTCAAAAGACTGTTGCATGTCCAGCAGCTGTTGGAGGTATACTGTGACCATGATGGGAGCGCCCCAGTTGTGCAGCCCCAGAGGAACTGGGGAGCAACTTATCAGCCGTGGCAGTGTGGACGTCAGAAGAGCTAATGTCCAACATATTGGCCTGGGCCATGCAGACAACAGCAGAGTTGGAGTCCAGTTTACTGGCTGTGACCATGTGCTCCTCAGTGGGTCTGGGGAGTGACTTACTGACTTGGCTGCTGGCGATAGACCCTGAATAAGAGCCACTACTGCACCATGAGTAAAGCAGGCAGGGAGGCCATGGTCTGATCTGCTGGAGCAGTAGGAGACCTGGCAGGAGGGGTACTTACCGAAGTGGAGGCCCCTCTGCTGTCAGTGGTTCCCGATGGTTGCTATCAAGTGGATGGAGACCTATCCTGGTTTCAGTGCCTCTCCTTGTCCGTTTCTTCTTTTTGGGTTCTGTTGTTGGAGAAGATTTTTCCCGCAGATTCTGTAGCTCCTTTTCCATCAAAGCTAGGCAGTTCTCCAGCAAGTGGGCTTCAAACTTTTTCTGATGCCTAATCCGTGTGGCCTGGTTGAAGGATTGACAGGGTGCACAATCCCTGACCCAGTGTTTGGGGCCATGGCGGATCATGCCGTGGGAATGCTCATCAGCATGCAGGATCTGGGTGCCACAGGATTTGCACTTCTTCTTTTCAATGCATCACCCAACTGTTCATGTTCCTGAATTGTACCTCCAACTATATCCCATGCTGCTACCCCTTTCTTCTGTAAATTCCTCAAGATCTCTGTATTAGACCTGTTTATGTTAGACCTGTTTATACTGTGTTTTACTATGTAATTGTTTGACCTGGTGTTCTGTTCTCTTTTTATGCTAAACTGGGCATTTGTGTAAACTGGCATTTTTGCTCACATACCTTTCAGTATAAAATAAAGACTAAGGCCCAGATATCCAAACTGTGCCAGGCTGTGGCACAAGCCTGGGTGCAGCTCAACTTGGTTGTGTATGGGTGTGGCCTGGGCGATATTCAACAGAGCTGTGCTATGGCGGAGCAGCTTTCAATATCGCACCCTGGTCACCCCCACAGTGCATGGCGCAGTGGCACTGCACCAGTGCAAGTGGCCAGATTGGAGCATGGAGATGCGCTAGCGCAAGTGCCATTGCGCCATGCACAGCACCTGCAATATTCAAAAGGGGACATGCAAATGGAGCCATAATTTATGCAAGGTGCACATGAGGCCATTTGCATGTCATTATGGCCCCATTTAGAAACATAGAAACATAGAATTTGACGGCAGATAAGGACCGCTTGGCCCACCTAGTCTGCCCATTTTCCTACCTAACAGATAAGCTGCAGATCCTAGTTAACCAACAGCTTACTTCCTCCTACCCCCACTAGGACTGCCTTATGTCTGTCCCATGCATTCTTGAATTCTCCCACTGTTCTTGACTCCAAGACCTCCTCAGGGAGGCTGTTCCATGCATCCACAACCCTCTCTGTGAAAAAATACTTCCTCACATTACCTCTGAGCCATCCCCCCTCTATCTTCAAATTGTGCCCCCTTGTTCTTGCACATCTCTTTTTCTGAAAGATGCTACCCTCTTGGACTTTGTTGATTCCCTTGAGGTACTTGAAAGTTTCTATCATGTCCGCTCTCTCCCTTCTTTCCTCAAGGGTATGCATATTAAGCTCCTTTAGTCTTTCTTTGTATGTCTTCTGGTGCAGACCCTGCACCATTTTGGTTGCCCTCCTCTGGACAGCCTCCACTTTGTCTATGTCTTTGCGGAGATGAATCATTCACATATCTGGAATGTGTAGTACGGTATGGGCTGCATGCCCATTGGCTCACACTGTGAACCAATGGGCATGCAGCCCTACTGAGCTGTCAGTTGGTGGGCGGTGGATGGCAGGTGGGTGAGGTGCTGCTGCCCGCCGGCTGATGAGGGGGAGAAGGGCAGTGGGGCTCAGTGGGCGGGTGGGGAGGGGTACACTAGACCACCAGGGTAATAGGTCATTTTATATGTTTTACAGATGCTCGTGATCGGGCAGAGTGCAGGCCACTGGACCACCAGGGATATTGGCAGTGGGGTGATTTAACCAGATGCCCACGATCAGTCCACTGGACCACCTGGGATATTAGGGGAGGATATTTCTTTTAAACAAATGCCCGCGATCGAGCACATAGCACTCCACTGGACCACCAGGGATATTAGAAGGGGATTTTTCTTTTAGACAAATGCCCGTGATCGGGCACATAGCGGTCCACTGGACCACCAGGGATATAGGATGGTGGGGTGTTTTATTTAGCCAGATGCCCACGATCGGGCAGCACTCGGTCCACTGGACCACCAGGGATATTGGAGGGGGGGTTTATGTACACAGATGCCCATGATGGGGCATGGGGGCACCGCCAGCTGCAGCAGAAACTCGTGTGGCCACCCACAGGTGGCAGCTGCCGTGTTGCACCCTGCAATGCGGCAGCTCACCTGTGGGTGGCCATCATTTGTTCCTTTTTTTTTTGGCTTAACTTTGTGCAGGCTCAGGTAGGGGTTAGATGCATGGCTCTGCACATCCCGGGCTGAATATCGGGCTGTGCAGGTTGTGCATGGGCATGCCCCCCCACCTGTGCCTGCATACATTACTGATGCGCTCCGGCGCATCGGGATTTGTGCGGCGCACTTTTCCCTTTTGAATATCGTGCCATGGCGCATCAGTGGGTTGTGCGTGGTGCAACATTGTTGCACCATGTGTAATCCTTTTGAATATCTGGGCCTGATAGATTAAAAACTAGGACTGACAGACCTGAACCACAGCAGTTCTGTAAAAATCCAGACTGGCCATACTGGATGCAACTTGCACAAATACCACTGGTCCGGTCACTCTGGTTGCACTGTTCAGTATGACTTTTATGTTTCTGGTCCGCTCCTGGAAGTCTGTTTTTCAACCCTTCCTTGACATGATTGAAATGGAACCATCAGGACCAGACCAGATAGGTAAAAGCCAGACCAGATCATCTGGAGTGAGTGGATCAGCAATATTTTCACAAGCTGTGCCCAGTCCAGATTTTACAGTTCTGGTCCAGGTCTGGTGATGTGGTTTTAACCCTTACCCCACTACATGTGGCTTAGTGACATACTGTACAGATGGATGCAGAATATAACCCATTGAAGGCTGAAGTTTCAGAAAACTATTATGTTAAAAATATCAAGACTCACTCCCCCACCTCCAAGTCACACTTAGTCCTCTACCAAAGTCATGCTCAAATATTGGTGCCTCTACATCCACACCATTAAGCTTTTAATGCCAACATGCCTCTTCTGCTGCCATGAGCTCCCCCATCCATGAAGTCCCATTCTGCTTGTTGCAGGCCCCCCCAACCAGGCAATTTTCCAGGGAGCAGCTCTTTATACCACAGCAACTAAATTACTGTTAAACTCCTTATTTGTAAACATTTTATTAAGAAATGTTTGTTTTAGTATATCCATGGTCAGGAAAAATGAATTTGTAAAAGAAACAAAAGACCTCATTTATCAGTTCATTTAATCACAATACAGAATGTTATGAACTGATCAGATTCTATGTGTAACATAAGTCAAACAAAAATTAGACACACATATGCCTATTTGCAAGTGAAGCAAATGTGGTTACTATCATTCAGTTGCAAACACCTATAGTCACAAACTGCAGGTTAAGAACATTCAGTAGAATATAAATAGTAGCCCAGAACTGCCTTCCTGAGAAAGTGAAGTTGGTGTATTATTTGGAAACAGCAACACTGGGGCTCTTGCTATAGAATGTCCTGCAAAGTAGCAGAATGTCTGATCTTAGGATGGTGGTGGTGTCAAATGGCTTAATGAGGTGTTCATAGGGGCTTAGGGGAACAGCAGAGCTTATTTGTTATTCAGAAAGCTCCAGGAAGTGTTTAACCCATTCTACTTCTAATAGCATTCTATGATGACTGTACTATCCATTGGTAATCTGACACAGAATGACTGGCAAAAGATAATGAGTTAACTTTCTGTGGGCTTAATTAACTCCTCAAGCCAGGGGGAAAAAATAGAGTTTTACAGCTTCCTATACACACACACACACACACACACACACACACACACACGCAGTGCAGTAATGAGGCTTCATCGGAGGAATCTATTTTTAACACTCTATCATGTTGTTTGGTAGCAAAAATGACATCAGCCCATTTCTGAATGCAAAACACATGCTGGGCTATTCCTACAGTCATAAAAACTACACATCTCAAGGCTGGCTTTGTTTTGCCAACAGGTATTGGGGCCCCATATCAGGATATCTAACCCTGGCTGTATTCATGTCAGTACAGATTTCTGGGGCTGCCAGAGCACCAACTTCTGTCTTTTTCCATTTCCTCTCTAACAGCCTTTTCTCTTACAATTTTGAGTGTGAACTCAGGTCTTCAAGATGCAAATGTGGCTCTGTACCTACTGGCCTGGCATCATGGGGCCAGCCCTGAAATGTGAAGTTTTGGATTATTAGCTGGCAGTGCAGTCTTGAGAGCTTTGAACAAGTTTTGTTCATCCAGCAGAATGGGTTTTGATTCCAACATGCTCTACTTGTAAATTGTGTGACCAGAGCAAGTCACTTAACCCCCCTGTGCTCCCAAAACACACCCTGGAACAAGCTGTAGCTCAGTGTGCCTTTCCTAGACAAAGACAGTAAAAACTATCTGAGCATGTGTTAGGATTCTGAAAATATTATGCTCTTTCTATCCAGATTTGACATGAAAAGAAAAAAATAGGACAAAATTACTTATTTATTAATTGCAAAAACACATAGATGGACAAAACTGTTAAAACATGCATAACATGAAAAGAGTATTTTACTGCTTTTGATGAAGTTAAAAGTATAACAGTTTCTTACTGAAATACTTTGGATGGAATGGGATTTTCTACCATAACAATTCCAGACTTCTACTGGATTATTTGTGCTAACAGTTTGAAATGTAAAAATGATAACTCACTAGTTTCAATGCACATGCAAAACAATTATTATAAATGTAGAAAGTGTCATTTCAACACTTTCTACATTTATAATAATTGTTTAGCATGTGCATTGAAACTAGTAAGTTATCACCTTTGCATTTCAAACTGTTAGTAAAAATAATTTGTTTTATTTTTACTTATTTATTTCATGGTTCAGAGATAACCTTTGAGCAAAATGCTCTTTTTCAAAGGTTCCATGTCAGTGAACAGGAAAACAGTATACAGGGAAATTTTACAAAACACATTATGAAAAGTCACAAACAAAGACTCAATGGTTACAGTTAGTAATAATCAAAGTAACACTACTACATATAAGCTACTCACATGCAACGAGACACTGAATAAATCCAGGCACTTAAAAAAAGACAAAAATTGTCTAAGGTAGGCAGCCAAGAGAGACAGCTTTGTCAATGAGGTAGATTCAGTAGGGTAATGTAGAGGAAGGGAGATGGGCCATAAGCTGGTGGGTAAGTGACATGCGACACCCACAGGAGTCAACAAGGACAACCCAGTGGGTGGAGACAGCCATAAGAGTAAGGAGAGAAGAAGGGTGCAGGTTGGAGGGAAGTGATTGTCCTAGGAGGAGTGAGGGAAGGGAAGCGATAGCAGAAAAAGCAGAGAGAATGAAATAGTGTCAATGCTGGGCAGGGAGAGAAGCAAGTCATGAGGGGATATCTGATTAGGCAGTGGACAGCCACCAGTAATTCAGTGCATAGTGGAAATGGGGGGGTATAGAGAATGGAGACAGCTAGGATCAAACTTACTGAGGCCTAACATTGGAGAGAGAAGGGAAGGTGACTAGAGCAAGGAGGGGCAAGGGATCAGGTGGCTGTCCTCCACAAGACTGACTCTTGGCATGAAGGTTGTGTTTCAGTTCAGTTTTAAAGGGAGAGAGGCTCTCTAGTTTTAGTAGGGGGCAGAAACCTCATTTAGCCACAGTGGAGCGCTGTATGCAAAGGACCATTGACCCAGGAACGTTCCCCTAAAGGGTACAAACAGGGGTCTGTGGTCCATGCCCCTTGTCTGATAGTTAGATTAATTTGTTTGCAGGATACCTGTGATACACGGAGGAGTCTTACCAAGCAATGTTTTTTTGCCCAGAAGACACGTCTATAACTTTATCTTAACATTCAGGTTCAGCCAGTTAGTTTGCTCATAAAGCATGCAAGACTGCACAAATCTGTCTGTACCAAGTGTGAGTTTGCAGGCTTTGTTGAGGGTAGTCACCACCCTCTTAAATGCAATTTCAGAAGCTGCCCCATAGACAACCAATCCATAGTCTATGATTGACAAAACTGCTGGAAACTGCCAACCTGAGGGCAGAGGGTATAAGTTATTGTTTGTGTCTAGGATTTCCAACTTGCTGTTGACCATTTTTACAACCAAGTCAATATGTTGAGAGAATGTTAGTGTATCATCAGTAGTGACTCCAAGGTACTTGAAGGAGTGTACCTGTTCCAGCAGAACATCCTTATTGTTACAAAAAGTCAATTCTGGGTGCATTTTCTTATGCTGGTGACTTGAGATCAGGATAGTTTTTGTCTTCTTATAATTGAGGAGGAGTTTTTGCAAGCAGAACCATTCTTCCAGCTGGTTGAAGGTAGTCTGTAATTCATGTTGGAGCTGATTAGGCTGGGAGCTACTACTCTGGATGACAGCATCAGCCACATACAAGATAATTTTGCTTTTACTGGCATGCGGGAGGTTGTTCAGAAATAAACTAAAAAGTAGAGGACTAAGAATGGACCCTTGTAGGATGCCTAGAGTAACTTTCCGTGTGGATGATATTGCAGTTCCTATTTTGACACCCTGGGACCTCAGAGACAAATAGTCCTTGAACCAATGAATTGCTTCTGCGGCCACCCCTGGCGACAGCAGTTCTTGAAGCAGAATTGGGTGATTAACAGTGTCAAAGACCTGTTCTCCATCCAGTGCCTTATGCATGTAGTCAGAGAAATCAACCAGAGCAGTAGTCATGCTAAGGTTTTTCCAGAAATCGTGCTGCTGGGGACATTGAAGATCATATTTCTGAAGGTTCTCAGAGATCTGATCTGCTACAATTCTCTCAAGTGCCTTAGATGATCCAGTAGAATTCTAGCATTGTTACGGTAGAAAATACCATTCAATCCAAAGTATTTCATTAACAAACTATTATACTTTTAACTTCATCAAAAGAAGTAAAATACTCTTTAAATAATAGTGATCATTCTTTACATTCAGATAATGACACTTTTATCTACATACAGATAATGGCACTTTGTATCTCTAGTTACAACCTCCTGGTTGATATTTTTGGTAACAACCAGGAGGTTGTAATCAGTACCTGTCAATCAAGCACAGCCACAGAAAGTGAATTGGCATATAGTTTCTCTGTGGACGGGCTGAACATCTTACCTAACATGGCGGCTCCATTAACAAGCACCGGTACTGGCACTCAAGCTTTGCCTAACACTGTTACGGCAAGTAAGATATTAAATATTTTTAAATATCTATCTTTTTGATCTTGCTTTGAAAATGAAAAAAATCAATCTAATAGATTCTGCCACTCATACACTTTGAGCATGTCTTACACTCAGCAGCTATGCTGATGGCCCGTGACTTTCCAGAATGCCATTTCCGCTGTAACATAAAAAAAGAAAGAAAGAAAAAAACAACACAAAGGAAAAGAGAAAAAAGGGAGAACCTGTGTGTGTGTATGTGTGTGTGTGTGTGTGTGTGTCTATCTCTGACAGAAGTGCTGCACTAACTGAACTATGCTGAAAGGGAAAAAAATTATCACCATTAATTAAATAAAATTGTGTGTGTGTGTGTGTGTGTAAAAACAGGACTTTACACGCACCGTCAGTGTGAGATGTAAAATTCTGGTTACACCCACCCATATATTATTCTATATTATGAACTGAGGATCGTAAATAGAGGAATCTGATTGGCCGAGAGCTCTCTGAAGCCGTGATGATATCGGGCTACATCATCACGGCTTCAAAAAAGCTCTGGCGCAATCAGCCTCCTTGCTCTCTACTGTCTGAGAACTATTTTTTCAAAATGTACTCCTACACCACCCAAAAACTGATTCATAAAACATTTTAAAACCTGTTTCTTTAATTTTTTTTATTTATAAAACTTGAAACTCAGTTCATAATAGCAGTAAGTCACTCAAGGGTGTGGTATATCATGGGATATCATCACTTCTCAGGTGGTTGGATGCACTCGGCCTGCGGCCTTGTGCCCAACCACCCGAGGCGTGACGATATCCCATGATATACCACACCCTGTCATGCGTTATTGCTTAATTATATTTTTTATTTTCAGGTTATGCATGTTTTAATAATGTTGTCTATCTATGTGTTTTTGCAATTATTAAACAAGTACTTGTGCCCTGTTTTTTTCTTTTTATAGAAACATAGAAACATAGAAGTTGACGGCAGATAAGGACCGCAAGGCCCATCCAGTCTGCCCATTTCTTTTTCTACCTTATAAATGTGCCATCGGCCTTTGCTCTGTCAGTGGCCTATCTATTCATAGTCATTTGTATTTCTCCCTTATGCCTATCCCATGCCTGTTTGAAGCCCTGCACTGTATTCATAGCCACCACTTCTTGTGGTAAGCCATTCCATGCATCCACCACCCTTTCTGTGAAAAAGAATTTCCTCACATTCCCCCTTAATCGTCCCCCTCTAATCTCATGCTGTGTCCTCTTGTCCTGCTATTTTTCTTATATTTAAACATGTTAGACTCTTTCACCTTGTTAATGCCCTTAAGGTGTTTGAATGCCTCGATCATATCACCTCTCTCCCTCCTTTGCTCAAGGGTATACATATTGAGCTCTGTTAATCTGTCCTCATATGTCTTCTGATGCAGTCCCTGCACCATTTTGGTTGCCCTTCTCTGGACTGCCTCCAATTTGGTTAATGTCCTTGTGAAGGTGTGGCCTCGATACTGCCGCAGTACTCCAGATGGGGCCTAACCAGTGTCTTGTAAAGAGGGATTATTACCTCCCTCCTACGACTTGTGATACCCCTACTAATACACCCTAACACCCACCTAGCCTTACCTACTGCTTTAGAGGTTTGCTTGGATGATTTCAGGTCATCAGTGATGATGATGCCCAAGTCTCTTTCTTCCTTTGTGACTGCTAGCAACTCCCCTCCCAGCCTATAGGTGGCTTCAGAGTTTCTCTTTCCTATGTGCATGATTTTGCACTTCTTTGCATTAAATCCCAGTTGCCACTCTTCTGACCATTTTGCTAGTTTATCCAGATCTCTTCTCATTCTGCCCACCCCATCTGGATCATCTACTCTGTTGCAGATCTTGGTGTCATCTGAAACAGACAAGCCTTACCCTCTAGTCCATCTGCAAGGTCACTAATGAAGAAGTTGAAGAGGACTGGCCCCAGGACTGATCCCTGAGGTACTCCACTTGTGACTTGCATCTCTTCTGACTGTATACCATTTACCACCACTCTCTGTTTTCTGCCCGTCAACCAGTTTGCCACCCAGTTGACCAACTTCTGACCCTGCCAGCCTACCCAGCTTATTTATCAATCTTCTATGTGGAACAGTGTCAAAAGCTTTGCTGAAGTCAAGGTAGGTGACATCAACTGCTCCCCTTGGTCCACCACTCTGGTTACCCAGTCAAAGAAATCTATGAGATTAGTTTGACAGGACCTTCCTTTGTAAACCCATGCTGTCTTGGATCCTGTGCCCCTATGGATTCCAGGTGTTGCACTATCCTTTCCTTAAGGAGTGCTCCATAATCTTGCCCACTACTGAAGTAAGACTGACTGGTCTGTAGTTCCCCGCCTCCTCCCTGCTACCACTCTTGTGGAGCGGGATCACATGAGCCTTCTCCAGTCTTTTGGGACCTCTCCTGTGCTCAGAGACTCACTAAACAGTTCTGCTAATGGCTCTGCTAGTTCCACCTTTAGCTCTTTAAATTCCCTGGGATGTATGCCATCAGGTCCCATTGCCTTACCACCCTGAGCTTAGCAAGCTCTTGTAGGACCCTTTGTTTTGTGAAGGGAGTAGTGCTCACCTCCCTCCCCCCTGTGTCCATGATGCTGAGCTGTGGGCCCTGCCCTACCTTCTCTTCAGTAAATACTGAGCAAAAGTATCTATTTAGGATAGATGCCTTTACAGGTCCTCCTCCTCACATGCTCCCTTTTCTCCATTAAGCTTAGCAATACCCCCTCTGGACTTTCTTCTTTCACTAATGTATCTATAGAAAGTCTTGTCACCTTCTTTTACTGTTCGTGCTAGTGTTTCCTCAGTTTGGGACTTTGCCTGCCTTACTGCCTTCCCTGCTTCCCTTAGGGCAGTTTGGTATGCCTCCCTATCTTCATCCCACGGTGTTCCCTTATATTTCCTGAAGGCCAGCCTTTTGGCTCTGACCTTTTCTGCTACTGTATTTTCAAGTCAAATCAGAATAGAAAGAGCATAATATTTTCAGAATCATAACACATGCTCAGATAGTTTTTACTGTCTTTGTCCAGGAAAGGCACACTCAGCTACAGCTTGTTCCCAGGTGTGTTTTGGAGCACAGGGAGGTTAAGTGACTTGCTCTGGTCACACAATATACAAGTAGAGCATGCTGGAATCAAAACCCATTCTGCTGGATGAACGAAACTTGTTCAAAGCTCTCAAGGCTGTACTGCCAGCTAATAATCCAAAACTACACATTTCAAGGCTGGCCCCATGATGCCAGGCCAGTAGGTACAGAGCCACATTTGCATCTTGAAGACCCGAGTTCACACTCAAAATTGTAAGAGAAAAGGCTGTTAGAGAGGGAATGGAAAAAGACAGAAGTTGGTGCTCTGGCAGCCCCAGAAATCTGTACTGACATGAACACAGCCAGGGTTAGATATCCTGATATGGGGCCACAATACCTGTTGGCACCACAGAGCCAGCCTTGAGATGTGTAGTTTTTGATGATCAGCTGGCAGTATAGCCTAGAGGTTAAAGCAATCCTGAAGATGGATTATTTTTACTAACAGTTTGAAATGTAAAGGTGATAACTCACTAGTTCCAATGCACATACAAAACAATTATTATAAAAGTAGAAAGTGTTGTAATAACACCTTAAAACACTCTTAATAAAACAGACAAGTTCCTATTTAACCTGCAGTCAAAGGAGAGCCAAGTCCCTTGGTGAAATCATTTCCTGTCAGGAGCCTAAAACAGATGGCTGCCCCCCAGCCCTTAATTACAGGCTGATTTACATATGAATAACTCTGGACTGCAAATACTCACAGATAAACACAATGACTTACTCAAATTAGCTTTCTATGTGCTTTCAGACATTAAGATATCCTGTAGGACAGTTCCCATTTACGGCTTCTTTCTGGCTCTTGTATTATTATCAGCATGTCATCCGCATATGCACTTAATTTGGTTCTGAAAGTGGCTATTTGTACCCCTTTTATCATTTATTCTTATTTCATTAAGTAATAATTTCAACCCAATAATGAATAAGGTCAGGGATAAAGGGCATCCCCTGCCTTACTCTTCTGTGCAGTTTTATATGTTTTGAAAATATATTATTAACTTTTATTTGTGCTGTGAGGTTGCTGTATAGAGTTTTGATATACGCAATAAATCTTGTCTGGAAAACCAAAACTTCTTAAAGCTCCATAGAGGTACTTCCATTCTAACATATCAAAAGCCTTTGCTGCATCTAAGGCCAAAAAAACTGCCAGTATATTAGCTTCTGTCAAATATTCAATTATAAACTGGATTTTATGAAGTCCAGACTGTATATTTCTTTTGGGAATAAAACCCATCTGATTATGGTGTATAATTTTGTGCAACAGTGGTGAAATTCTATTATTTTGAATTTTTTTATGTATTTTATAGTCTGAGCAGGATATTCAGAGCAGTTGCACAATGCGCAACAGTGATGCACCAGCACAACTGCATGAATGCGCTGGAAAGCGATATTCAGCGGCAGCAGAAGCGCCACGCAATTCCCAGTGTGCCAATGTGCAGTGATAATGAATGCATGTGCAAGTGCAGGAGGTGTAGCCATGAATATGCAGTGCAGTGTGATATTCAATGGCAGGTGAACGGTGCAAGCATGGAGCAAACAGGACTTGCGCGGAGCAGACTTGAGCACATAAAAAGAGGGAGCAAGTGAGGGAATGAAGCTTGTGCCACAGGGGAGCCAGACAGTGGGAGCATGAGGGGGCAGGCAGAACAGCCAAAGGGGAGCCGCAGAGTGAGAGGCAGGCTGGTAGAGACATAGAGTGAAGCCCAGGGAGCCTGAAAGAGCCAGAGTCTGGGGGGAGTGAGAGTGTGTGTGTGTGTGTGTGTGTGTGTGTGTGTGTGTGTGGTCATGGGACAGGAAGCAAGACCACACACAGAGAGTGCCAGTGACACCCAGCACAGGAGGGGCTGCACAGGGCCATGGAGAGTTGGGAGGTGGAGGCCACAGACTGCAGGCCAGGTGGCCACAAACAAGGGAGTACCCAGTGCAGGGGCACAGACAGCAGCCCACAGCCGGGGAGCCAGGGGAGAGTGCCACCCAGAGGGGAGGACATATGGCCCAGGACATGGCCAGTGTCATATTCCAGATGGAGGCAGTAATGAGGGGTGTAAGGAGGCAGCTCACAGACTAGTGTGACCGTGGAAGGGCCCGTCGGCGGTATGCCCGGAACAGGTGGTAACGTGCCGCATCACCTTCAAACAGCATAGTGACACAGAGATCATGGGCCAGTACTGCCTGAACCAGGCCATTCTGAGGTGGCTCTGTGAGCTGCACAGTGAGGAGATGCAGGCACCCACAAGACGGAGCCATGCCCTGTCAGTGGAGATAAAGTTCACGGCTGTCATGTGCCTGCTTGCCACGGGTACCTTCCAGAGACCAACAGGGGACACCACAGGCATAATCCAGTCAGCCGCATCACAGCTCCTCATACAATTCCTCAGTGCACTGCTGCCACATGCTACTGAGTACATCCATTTCCTCAGCACACAGGCAGAGCATACAGCAAACATGCAGGAGTTCCACAGGGTGGCATGGTTGTCTGGCATGCTAGGGGCCATCAGCTGCACCCATGTAGGCATCTGTGTACCACCTGGTCTGGAGGGGGTAGCCTACATAAACAGGAAGGGCTACCCCAGTGTCAACTGCCAGGCAGTGTGCGATGCCAGGGGGTGCATAATCAATGTCTGTGCCACACACCCTGGAGGAGCACACGATGCCCTCATCTGGCACCAGTCAGCACTGTGCCACAGGTTTGAGAGTGGGGACAGCCCCACTGGCCACCTAGTTGGTGAGTATGCTGTGGATGCGGTATGCCAGGAACAGCAGGGCAGGGTTTGTGGGCAGCAGGACATGTGTGCCAGGGGGTGTGGCCAGGATGGCGGGGGTGCATTGACACAGGCCACCATGCTAACCAGAGATCTTTCCACACAGGTGACAGTGGCTACCCACTCCGGTCATGCTGCTCACCCCATACTGGCACCCGTTGACCCCAGCACAGGAGCAATACAATGAGGCACATGCCAGCACACAGAACATCACCAAGCAAGTGTTCGGGCTGCTGAAGGCTCAGTTCCATTGCCTGAACAGGTCTGGTGGTACCCTACAGTACAGCTCCTCAAAGGCCTGTGGCCTATTCCTGGCCTGCTGTATACTACACAACATGGCCACCGACCATGAGATAGCTGTCGAGGTTGAAGAGGGGGGATAGCAGTGGGCACGATGTGACTGCCAGGCCTGATGGTGGTGGGCAGCCCCCCCTTGATGAAGGGAACCCTGGCTGACAAAGATGGACCAGCAGCACAGGGACACAATCACTGAGGAGCATTATGGAGCTTGCAGGTAGGTGTACATGGCCACAGACAGGGCCAGTGCCCAGGTCACAGTGTACAGGCAGGCATGGGTGTGCACCATGCCAGGGTCAGCAGAAGGGGGGCATGGACAGGCATGGGGAACAGACACTGACGCGGAATGCAGCACAGGCCCACACACCACAGACACACACACACACACACACACACACACACGCGCGCACATACACATGTGCACAGGACCCATCATGCCCCTGCCCAGAGGCAGGCACCAGGCGTGAGTCAGACGCTGAGTGAAGCTGCATAGTGGCAGTCAGCACTGTGTTGGCATCATCATGCACATGCCACAGCAGCCAGCAGCTGGGCAGGTGGGCACATGGGCCCGTGTGCGGCGTCAAACACGAATGCCACAGCCATGGGATGCACACGCACATGCCGCACCAATGTGCACACAGGGAAGCAGCATACGGTGGACGTGGAGGTGGGTGAGTCAGGACCGCTGCACAGTTGCACGGCTGCCACAGACATGTGGATGGCCCCGCTGGGAATGCACAGTGGTTGCAGGCTGGGCATCCACTACAGGGGGTGTCACAGATGGTCCCCCAGGGGTGACACTGCAGGACCACGACTAGGTCCATGCAGGCATCTGCAGGCTCCCAAACATGCCTGCACCAGGCGTGCTGGGAATGCCCACAGCTGACCCTGACATTGACACCATTAGGGTAGCACAAACGCCAGGCCTGAGGGGTGGAAAATGCACTCCACGGTGTGAGCAGTGGATGGCCATGCACCAGTGCGGCCAGTGGTGCCAGTCCAGCCGTGACTGCAGCGGTCAGCTGATCCATGGCTGCGGCCGTGTTTTCCCACATACGTGTGTTCTCAGCCAGGAGCAGGGTGAAGTCTCTGTCCTGCCACTCTGCTGCCTGGTGCAGCTCCATGCAGAGTGCATGCACCCCTGCCACAACCAGCACCTACTGCTCATCAGAGGCTCGGAGCAGATGGTGTGCTCGTCAAAGGGGTTGGCACCCTGGGGCACAGGGGCACTGTGCCAACCCATGGGTGTATCCAGACCCTGCAGCCCAGCACCCCATGAAGGTGGGCACTGCACAGCGGGTCCCACCTGGGGCTGGCTACCATTCAGTGCACCAACAGTGGGCACTGCCTCAAGCCCCACCTCGACACCATCCGGCCACTGCTGCCGCACCTCCGGCTGCTGTGTACAGGGTAACACCAGCGCGGCTGCACCACCACCAGTACCACTGCCAGCCATAGCTGCACCAGTGGCAGCCTTGGCTATGCTGGCCACAGTGGCCAGTGTGCAGGCAACCACCACCGAGTCACCGACTGCACTGTCATGTTGGGCGTGTGGTATGGATGTCTCCCCTGCAACTATGACATCACTGTCTGGGATGTTGGTGTCATCGGAAGTGGACCCTGGTGTCATGCTGAAACACAGCCAGGGCCTCATCCGCAACCGCGCCACTGGCATCTGGACAGACAGCTGTGCTGACCTGCAGTCGATCTGGCCCACGGTGTCCAGTGGAGGTGGATAGCCGGTCTTCCGGGTCTAGGACCACACCCACAGTGGACACCCCCACCCCTGCCACTGCATGCAGGCACTCAGGAGCTGAAAGGGAACATAGTCGCATTAGTGTTGCTGATGCCCACCCCTGTTCCCAGCTCCCCCTGCACCCATGCCCCCATCACAGCCATGCCTACCGTGCAGTGATGGGCTGCCACCCATCTGGAATCCACCACCGGGCACTCCCTCGGCAGCACTGCACCACATGGTGACTGCCAACATCTCCTCCTGCAGTGTAAGGATGGGCACAGCAGGCTGACCCCTGCCTGTGGCAGCACGCGCCACTCGGATGGCTGTCACTTTCTCCTTGAAGTGCCTCCGGTCTGTGCCGACCTTCTTTTTGCACTCCTGCACAGATCGTTGGTGCCTGGCCTGCTGGTTCACAGCATGGGCCACGCCCTCTCAAGCTGTTGCCTGTGCCTGTGGGGTGCCTGTGAAGCCACTCAGGAGTGGCTCCTGGTCATCAGACTCCACCCTGGTGAAGTTGGGCCTGCACTTGTGTGTAGGCCCACACTCTTCGGTCTCCTGTCGCCGGACATGTTTCTTCCTGTGGAGATAGACATGTGTTAGTATGGCCTGGAAGGATCCCCCCACCCTCCCATTCCACTGTTGTGCCAGCCCCGCAGCATGTATCTTACCTATAAGGGATGCAATACCTGTCCTTACCCTGTGCATTCCCCTGGTGCCTTTATAGCGCATCACATGCAAATGAGGGGTTGCACAACTGTCATGACATGCAAATGCAGCTGATGTACCACGGATAGGCTAATCAGCTGATTTGCATATAGCAACTGAATATCGCGGAGTTGCACTTTGTGCAATGGGGTTGGGCATGCACAAGTCAAGGCACAACATTGTGCCATGCGCAACAACCCATGCCGTGAGCATGCGCGGTCCACCGTGATGTACAACAGTCGTGTGGCTACGCAATGTGCATGAGGCAGTACAGCGCCTGGCTACTATTGCATGTGTGGTGTTCATGCACTCTATGGCCTACTGCACCCAGGCGCCAGTCAGCCGACGGCGCTCTGGTGCCATGACATCGATGGTGCCACTGCACTATAGGTGCCATGGCACCAGTGTGCAATAGGACCATGTATTGTGGTATCCACGTGGCCCTAATGCGCAGCATGCCTGCTATGCCCAATGGCACTCTGGTGCAAGTTGCGCAGTCCGACCCTCACCCCAGTTCTGCATCTCCATGCTTGCATGATTGGCATTGGCAGCACATCACAGAGCATGCCGTGCATCACCAGCATGTGTTTCACGTGTGCTGCTGGGCACCATTTTACTGGGCCGAGCTTGCTGCTATCATGCCATGCTGCACAGCACCCAGAGCCCCCAACTGGACACAGATTAAGTTGGTCAACCTTGTGGCCCTGGTGGAGCCACATGTTGGCTCCCTGTTTGGTCAGGTGCCCCTAAACAGGCCTCGGACCGATGTTTGGCAGGAGGTGGCTGATGGACTCGAGGAGGCCACAGGTGTACGCCCCACTTGGGAGCAGTGCAGGCACCACTACAGGGACCTGCAGTAGAGGGACCAGGAGTGGCTGAGGATGCTACAGGCACATGTCCAGAGGGGCGCCGTGCCACGTCCAGGTAAGTGCACAGCGCCTGTGCCCATTCCCATCCAGTGGTCCGTGGGGCAGTGCCATTGGCATGCCATGCTGCAGGGGGGCTTGGGCAGTGCACCCTGTTGGGAGTGGTGGTACCCTGCAGCTACCAAGTGCCACTGTGCCACTGGCACAATGCACAGGGTGTTGCACTGTGCTGGGAGGGCCTGTGGTGTTGTCTGGTACTGATGTGTCATTCTCCATACGTTCCTCCTAGGCCCTGAGGATCAGAGGCAGGCCCACCTTACTGGAGTTGCAGCTGGGCTAGGCCAGGCCACCACAGGGGGAAGTGCACTGGTGGAAGAAAGCATGGACGGGGTGGCTAGACAGCCTCAGGGTGTGGCTCAGCATGAAGGTAGGCACGTTTACATGCTTCTATGTTGTGTGGGGCAGACAGCGGGGTTGGGGGTGAGACATGGCCCTCTGTGCACATGGCCTCCCCTGCTGTGCACTGCCTGCGGTGTCCTATGCACCGCATTGGACTATTGCACATGTGGGTGGCTGCTGCAGGTGGGCTGTGGGTGTACCCAGGCCCTGGCTGTGCCACTACCAACTGACTGGATGGCCATGTT
Organism: Neoceratodus forsteri; assembly: GCA_016271365.2. Classification (NCBI taxonomy): domain Eukaryota; kingdom Metazoa; phylum Chordata; order Ceratodontiformes; family Ceratodontidae; genus Neoceratodus; species Neoceratodus forsteri. The sequence continues at coordinate 351,260,254 of CM057456.1, forward strand.
GCCTGCCTGCCTTGGCAGTGGTGTGCTGCTCATGGGTGGTGTTGGTGTGCAGTGATGTGCATGACTGTGGGTACACAGGCAGGTAGCTCATGTGGGCGTACTCTCCGTGAGTGGCAGCATGTCATCCCCAGGGGTGCATGGCACTGATGCCTGCTGTGCACAGTGGGGGCTGCAGCATTCCAGCCATGCACTCATTTGGTGTTCACTCCTTCATCATAGGTGTCGGGACCCGTGATCCATATGTACGCCTTCTCCAGCAGATCCTACGTGTGTCAACCACCACACTACAGGTGGTGCAGCAGCTGGTGCTGTCCCAGTGAAGATGGTGGTGCCAATGCCCATGACGACCTACAGTGGGGCATGGATGCCCATAGTGCCCATTATCCAGATTCCTCACCCCTTCCCTGAGCAATCTCCCCTTGCCTTACCTTATCTCCTTCCCTTGCCTTTGCCTCTGCCTCCCTTCCCTGGCCTCCCTGTCTGTGAGTGGTCCCTCCTTTCCCTTTACCTTGTACATTTGTAAATAGTTTTGTTTACATGTTGCAATACATTCTTTATTGTTACCCTTCTGTGTCTGTGTCTGCTTTGTAGCTGGCGTGTGGAGCCATGCTGCAGTGGTGTGCCTGACTGCTGTGTTGTCCATCTGGGGTGGTTGGAGGGTTGTGCCTGGTGGTGTTCCACTATGGGTTGGGTGGGGTGGCTGTGGCCTGTCTTTCCAGATCATGTGGTGTGTGCCTTGTGTGCTGTTTGCCTGTGTGTTGCTGGCAGTGGTCCAGGTGGTGTGTCCCCAGCCTCCCTGTTGGTGTTGCAAGGGGCTGTGTGGCAGGGGCTGTTGTTGCCACCCTGCCACCATGCTCCACTGGGGTGCACATGGTCAGGGGCCTGCTGCCTCCTCATGCTCACTGGGTGGTGTGCCCACCATGCCTCTCACACGGCGCACTGTGCGCCATGGTGGTGGGACCTCTCACCCCTGTGGCATTCCACCTGCTGAGCCTGTTGCCTTTCCATGTGTGTCCTGAGGTATGATCCTGTGCACCTTGCACTCTGGTGGCTGCTGCTCATGTGCTACGTGGCTTCCTCCCCTGCACATCCCTGGGTGTGATACTGCGCTTTCTGACATGCTCCCTGGTGCATCCCTGGTTGCGCTATGGCACTTCTTGTCTTGCTCCCTGGTGCATCCCTGGCTGCGCTATGGTGCATCCATGTGATATTCAGCCACATTGTGCAGGTACATCTGGTCATGTGCAACCTTTGAATATTGTGCTGGATGCGCCATGGCACACTGTATTTGCGCTGCACCCCTCTTGTGCCTCCCTCTGGCACATTTCTGAATATCCCGGCCTCTGTATTTAAGATTGCAACTGGGCTGTAGTCCTCCACTTTGTTTTTCTCCTTTCCCTGTTTTGGTATAAGTGACATATAGGCTTCAAAAAATGAATCTGGCAACATATTCCTTTTCTGTATCTGATTGAATAAGTTCTCCATCAGAGGTATCAAAATATCTTCAAAAGTTATATAACATTCTAAAGTGTAACCATCTAACCCAGGGCATTTAGATTTTACCATCTTGTACAATGCATCTCTAATCTCTAAAGCTGAAATAGGCTGAATCAGTAGTTCTATTTCTGAATCTGTCAACCTATTTAGACCTTCTTTTGCATAATACCCAATATCTTATTCTGTAGGATTGCATTCTGATGTATATAGGTTTAAGTAGAAGACTATGAATTATTCTAATATATCCTCTTGCTGGATCAAAGTTTTACCCTCCTTGTTCACTACTGATGTTATTTCAGAATTTTCTTGCTCTGCCGCCTGTATCCTTTTTGCTAAAATTTTCCCCACCACCTCGCTGTTGGTTTTCCAATTCTTACTATACCTAGCTCAGTTAAATTTAACCTTTGTTATGTCTGTATTAGTTATCAGTTTCCTGAGCTCAGCAAGCTCTTGTTCTTTAGAAGACTTTCCTCTCTGAATTGCCAGTTCTAGTTTTTTAGATTGATCTTCTATTTTTTTTCTGTCTGCAATCTTATTTTATTCCTCCAAATTGCTTCTGAGATTATAGCACCTCTTACTGTTGCTTTCAGAGCATCCCATGAGGCTATGCTGTTATGTTCTATGATTGCATTATCTATTATAAAATTTAAAATGCCACTGAAAATTTTTCTTTCAAATGCTGAGTCCTTTAATAAGTTGTTATTAAGTTGGCATATATTCCTTTTTATATTTTCTTCCGACATAAGAATATTATAACTTACTGGACTATGTGGTCTGAGACCAGTAGTGGTTCTATTTTGTCCATAATTATCAAGCTGTTAACTACTAATTCCCTAGAAATGAGTATACAATCCAGCCTTGAATACATTTTGTCTTGCTGAATAAAATGTGAACTCTTTTTTCTACACCATTATGGTCTCTCCATAAATCCACCAGATTGTGGGTTTCTAAGAAGCCTTGTAAAAGCTTTGCCATACATTTATCCCACTTAGATCCAGCAGAGGTTTTATCTAGATTGTTGTTCATTATGCAATTAAGGTCCCCCCCCCCCATTAAATTCTTACAATTCCAGTTATATATCAATTTACTTAATTTAGCCAGAAAATTACCATACCCCTTAAAGGGTGCATAGATTGAACCCAATGTGATTTCCTTTCCTTCTAATTCCATTTTTACCAATACCATTCTCCCCTGCTTATCTGTCATTGAGGCTATAACCTTACCCTTAAACCTCTTGCTAAATAGTAAAGCAACCCCTGTGTCACAAATTTGCTCAACTGGTCAGCCCTCTACTCCCAAAGTGCCAACCTCTGAGAGTAGGATTTGTGGACAGTTAACAGTACAAGGTAGCTCTCTTGTCTGTTTTGTGGGTTCAAGTCACCTTAGTCTCAAGTTCTGGAGGGGATTCAAACTGATAACCTCTTGTTAGCATACCCAATTATCAGGATCAGATAATTCTGTCTCTGGGGGGGCAGATATCTTTGCCTATGGGCACCTAACCAGGTCTACAAAATGAACCCTTAGAACTCTATGCAAGACCTTAGAGAACTCTATCCATTTCCCAGTTTGGTATAGCAATAAGTTCATACACAGTGTTAACTATAACCTTTAAAAGTTTCACTTAAATAAAAAGAAATGTCAAGGCACACCAGCAGTTTCCATTTTAAAATATATATCTTTACTTTAAAATAGGAAAACTGAAAATATTACAGAACAAAATATCTCAACACACACAGCCTTAAAACAAACAGGTAAAAGTGCAGATTCCTACAAATAATAACATTCAGACTAATCTTGTCTAAGGTCCCTACTTTAGTGCTTTGATGTTCTTCCGCTCTCAGTCAGAAATATGAAAGTGTGTTCTGTCAAGGTTTTCTCAGCAGTTAAAAACAGTCCTGAGCCGGCCTTCTCTGAGGTCACCAAACTCCGCCTTGGTGTAACAAAATCTCTATTTTATAACACCACAATGGCCTACTAAGGTATTTAAAAAAATAAGAGATGACATAATAAATCTCCTCTCTATGTAACTAGTTGAAAGCAGTCTGTGATCTGCTTTCCCCTAGGCATCAAAAGTCTCTTTGATATAAGTAACTGTATATTCAAAGCAAAAGTGTATTTGATTCTTAATTCCATCTGGACCTTGGTATCTACCCATCAAAGGTCTCTTTGATGAAATGAGCTGATTTCCTAGGAGGTTATTCATAACACTGGCCAGTGTCCCTTTTCTCAGGACATCTAGTGCAGATCAAAGGATTTTCCTGAGGACGTCATGAATGGCTAATTTTATTTCCTGGGATCAAAGCAAATTGACAAGATAATTGCACCCCAGACATCTGCAGTTTAGCCATGTCCTGTCCTTTGAACTTATCCTTGGGGGGTTTGAAGTGTCAGTTTTAGCAAGCCAGCATTTCCTCTGCCACAGTCCATCACACATTTTTTTTATATTTACAAAAAAATATGATACAGGGATCAGAACCAGCTGTCCAAGTGTGACAATTCCTTCCCACCTAGACTGAATTTTGGGGATCTATCCCCTGCATGGGATGAGCTTCCCAAATCAGTTAACTCCTCATACACCCTGGACAACCCATTTGAGTTCTGATTGGTCGCTCCAGCCCTATGTAGAATGGTCATATAATATCCTTGCAAAGCAAGACTCCATCTTAGTAATCAACCATTGTTTTTCCCCATCTGCATCAGCCAAACTAGGGGGTTGTGGTCAGTCTGCACCACAAAATGCTGCCCATACAAGTATGGCTCCAATTTCTTTAGGGCCCACACTATGGCAAGGCACTCCTTTTCCACCGTGGAGTATGACTGCTCCCTGGGAAGCAACTTTTTACTCAGGTAGGCTATGGGGTGGTCCCTCCCTTCACTGGATGTCTGGCTCAGTACTGCCCCAATACCCACATCTGAGGTGTCACTCTGAACTATAAAGGTTTTACTATAGTCAGGAGTTGTCAAAACAGGAGCACTGCACAGTGCCTCCTTTAGTTTGGAAAAGGTTTCCTCACAGGCTGGGCCCCAGGTAATTTTCTTGGGCATCCTTTTCTTTGTCAGGTCAGATAGGGGAGCAGCCAGGGCACTATAATTGGGTACAAATTTTCTATAGTACCCTGCTGTCCCGAGAAAACTCCTGACCTGCTTTTGAGTTTTTGGTCTGGGCCATGCCTCAATTACCTCTATCTTTATTTGGTTAGGGCGGAGCTGTCCCTGGCCTACCACATGCCCGAGGTATGCCACTTCTCCCATGGCCACCTGGCACTTCTCGGCTTTGACAGTGAGCCCGGCCCTCTGTATCCTGTCCAGCACTTCCCTAAGGTGTGAAAGGTGTTCCTCCCAGCTGGTACTAAAGATGGCAATGTCATCCAGGTATGCCACAGCGTACTCCTCAGTACCATTTAACACCTGGTTCACCAACCTTTGGAAAGTGGCCGGGGCGTTCTTCATTCAGAAAGGCGTTACTTTGAACTCCAATAAGCCTATCGGAGTGATGAAGGCCACCTTCTCCCTAGCTCTGTCCATCAACTCTACCTGCCAATACCTCTTTGTCAGATCAATGGTCGTAAGGTAGGTCACCCCTCCCAACTTGTCCAGGAGTTCATCCATCCGGGGCATCGGGTGGGCATCTGACTTTTTGACTGCATTCAGTCCATGATAGTCTACACAGAAATGAATCAAGCCATCTGGCTTGGGTACAAGGACTACGGGTGAGGCCCAGGGACTGTGGAATCTCTGGATTACCCCTAAATCCAGCATCTCCTCCACTTCCCTCCTAATGTCCTTTTGGACAGCCTCTGACACCTGATATGCTGTCCCCCGTATGGGCATCTGTGTCCCTCTCTCCACATCGTATGTTGCTAAGGGGGTTATTCCAGGCTTGGCGCTAAACAAAGGGGCAAAGTCTGGTAAAACCTCCCTTACTTTCTGGATCTGGCCCAGGGTCAGCTGGGGAGACATTTCTACTGCCTCCATAGAGGACTCCTGCTTACTCTCTTCTAGCAAGTCCAGAAGGGGGTCTCCTTCGTCTGTCCCCTCCCCATGACTACACACTGCGAACACCATGTCAGCCCTATTTGCATATGGCTTCATCATGTTGACATGGTACATCCTTTCTGTCTGTCTACGGTCAGGTAACTCCACAATGTAGTTCACATTATTTACCCTCCTAACCACTTTGTACGGTCCTGCCCACTCAGCTTGCAGCTTGTCTTTCTGGACCAGAATAAGGACCATGACTTCCTGACCCACCATGTACGAGTGAGCTCTGGCTCTGCGGTTGTACCATACTTTTTGTTTCTGTTGGGCAGCTGCCAGGTTGCTCTGGGCTGTCCTCATAAGCTCCTTCTGCCTTTCCCTAAACCTTAGGATGTAATCCACAATGGGAGTTCCCTGGGTGGCATGCTTGCCTTCCCAGTCCTCCCAGATCAAGTCTAGGGGCCCATGTACCCGGTGTCCATATAAGAGTTCGAAGGGGGAAAATCCTGTCGACCCTTGTGGTACCACCCTGTATGCAAACAACAGGTGGGGAAGGTATTTCTTCCAGTCCCTCCCATGCTGTTCAGCAAACACCCAGAGCATTGACTTTAGGGTACCATTGAATCGCTCCACAAGTCCATTGGCTTGTGGGTAATATGGTGTTATGCATCTCTGCACCACCCCACACTTCTCCCATAAACATTTCATCAGGTCCGACATGAAGGTACCCCCTCAACTGGTGATTACCTCCTGCGGAAACCCAACATGGGAGAAAATCTCAAGTAAGGCATCTGCCACTTTGTCTGTCCTCAGAGAGGATAGGGCGACTGCCTCTGGGTACCAGGTGGCATAATCCACCACAGTCAGGATGAATCTCTTCCCTGAGGAGCTGGGGGTATTTAAAGGCCCCACAATATCCATTCCCACCCTCTGGAATGGCTCTTCCACCGTGGGCAAGGGGATCAGGGCGGCTTGGGTGTTCTTTCCCACCTTCCCTATTTCTTGGCACCGGTGACAAGACCTGCAATACTCCGTCACCTGCTGGGTGAAGTTAGGCCAGTAGAAATTCTGGGCCAACCGCTGCGTAGTTTATGCGATTCCCAGATAAGGGAATATCATGGGCAACCTTGAGCAACTGCTCATGATATCCCTGGGGAATGACAAGCTGCCTGCCTAGCATCCCTCCCTCTGTCTGTACTGCCTGTGTATACATAAGTCCATTTTCCTAATAAACCTTATGTCTGCCGTCACCTCCCTGTGTGCCCTCCAAGTCTGCACAAGCCCTCAGCTTCTCTAAACTAGGGTAACTCCTCTGAGCAGCTGCAAACCCCTCACACAGTCCCAAGGCATGGGACAGGTCCCCTTCAGTCACTAAACTAGGATCCCTAGCACTAGCGTCAGGGTCCTCAGGATCACTGTCAATCCCAGCCCTCTGACAAGGAGTCACCCCTCCCTCTTTGGAGTAACCCTCTGTAGCTGTGTGGTTACTTGCTACTGGGGAAATTTCTACCCCCTTTTTATCAGTCTCCCCATCTGGAGACACAGGCTGGGGAACTAACCTCTCAGTGGTTTCCACACTGGTTTCTGTGGGGTTCAGGGAACTACTATTTTCCCTTGCCGCTTGGCTATGGGTAACTGCACATACCACCCCCTGCCGGAGATTGTTACCCAGGATCACATCCACTGCTAATGTGTTGGCTACAGCCACCTGTTGCACAGTTCCCTCTGTTTCACCCCAGTCCAGGAGAACACCAGTGAGTGGCAGTGTTTTCTCTTCACCAGTAAACCCTTGTAAAGTTACGTATTTATTGGGTATAAGCTGACCAGGCTGCACCAGATCCCCCTTTACCAATGTCAGGGATGCCCCTGTCTCCCTTAACCCCTGCATCTGTACACCATTTACTATGACTAGGTGCATGTGTTCCCTCATGTTTACTGGCATGCTCTCAGGCACACACAAACAACCCACTTCTTTTCTAGCACCCTGTTGTGTATTATGGCTCACCTTTTTGGGGCACTGTCTGGCAATATGCCCCATTTCCTTACACAGCCAACATGCATTTCTTACTTCAGATAAATCTTTTCATTGAAACCTGGGGCTAACTGGTTACGGTGGAGACAGTGAGGGTTTTAGGTGCCCTGAAGGTGTGCTTTTCCCTTTCTGCACTGCCACGCCTGCACCATTCATTCTTAGAGCAGGTCTGCTCTTGGCATAGCAGCCCAAGAGTTCAGCAGCCTCTTGCACTGTTTTTGGATCTTGGTCCTCTAGCCAGGTTTTTAGCTCTGCTGGGCATGCCCAATAAAACTGTTCTAATAAAATTACATTTTCATTTTTATCAACAGAGTTTGCCTCAATTCCTTCCCACCAACATTTTAAAAACTGACGTTGTTTCATGGCTAGCTCCTCATAGCTCATATCAGGGCTTTTCCTGAGCTTACGGAATTTAGCTCTGTATGATTCAGCAGTTAATTCAAACTTTTTTAACAGTGCAGCTTTTAACTTGCTGTAATCATCACTGTCCTCATTGTTCATTTGATCCAATGCATCCCGAGCTTTTCCGGTAAGTAGTGGGGATAGCTGGAAGCTCCAGGACTCTCTAGGAATTTTAGCCTGAATACAAACTCTTTCAAAAGAATTTAAAAAGGCATCCATGTCCTCCCCTTCCTTAAACTTGGCTATTAATTTGGAGTTCAATTTGTAACCCAGTCCTGCAGTCCCAGTTAAACCCAAGCCACTTACCTGTTCTGCTACTGCTGGTCGGAGTTGTAGCTTCTCCAGTTCATGTTGCCACTGGTGATCCTCTCTCCTCTCCTCTGCCTCTCTGCGTTCTCACTCTCCCTTCTGCTCTGCGGCTCGCTGGTGCTCAATCTCCTCACGGTTTGCCTCCCTCTATTCTTGCTCTCTCTCTTCTCCTCTGCAGCTCACTGGTGCTCACGCTCCTCATGGTCTGCCTCCCTCTGTTGTCACTCTGCCTCCAGTTACATCCTACGCAACTCAATTTGCAGCCTGAGTACCTCTGGATTCAGGATACTGGTGACCTTACCCTGCTGTTGTGGCCCTTCACTGACAGTGGCCCTGCTGTCCGCCTCATCAGCTCGGGACCCCTCACTAGCCACTAGTCCTGTCACATTCGAGGTCTGGTCCCTTTCAGTCACAGTCTGTTACTCGCTGCTCTGGGTATCTACTACCATCAGGGCCTCTATGAGGTTCTGCTTTTTGGCTGTCACCTCAAATAGGACTCCTCTGTCCTCACACAACTGTTTTAAGTATTCTACAGTGTGCCTGTTGTAATTGGAAGCCATCTTTCCTGACTACGTTAATCTGACTGGCACTTTAGAAAAAAAATAAAATGGGTAGGAACTTTGACTGTAAGCCAAGGGATATGGTTATGTTACCTTTAAATATAAAACACTGCCTTTTTTTTCCCAAGTGAGCTGAACGGTCTCAAGCTGACACACTGAACAATGAAGCTTATACCACCAAACATTTTATGCCACCGCTGCCAACCAAATCTGTCACAAATTCACTCAACTGGTCAGCCCTCTTCTCCCAAAGTGCCAACCTCTGAGCATAGGATTTGTGGACAGTAAACAGTACAAGGTAACCCTCTTGTCTGTTTTGTGGGTTCAAGTCACCTTAGTCTCAAGTTCTGAAGGGATTCAAACTGATAACCTCTTGTTAGTGTACCCAATTATCAGGATCAGATAATTCTGTCTCTGGGGGGCCAGATATCTTTGCCTATGGGCACCTAACCAGGTCTACAAAATGAACCCTTAGAACTCTATGCAAGACCTTAGAGAACTCTATCCATTTCCCAGTTTGGTATAGCAATAAGTTCATACACAGCGTTAACTATAACCTTTAAAAGTTTCACTTAAATAAAAAGAAATGTCAAGGCATACCAGCAGTTTCCATTTTAAAATATATATCTTTACTTTAAAATAGGAAAACTGAAAATATTACAAAACAAAATATCCCAACACACACAGCCTTAAAACAAACAGGTAAAAGTGCAGATTCCTACAAATAATAACATTCAGACTAATCTTGTCTAAGGTCCCTACTTCAGTGCTTTGATGTTCTTCCGCTCTCAGTCAGAAATATGAAAGTGTGTTTGTCAAGGTTTTCTCAGCAGTTAAAAACAGTCATGAGCTGGCCTTCTCTGAGGTCACTAATCTCTGCCTTGGTGTAACAAAATCTATATTTTATAACACCAAAATGGCCTACTGAGGTATTTAAAAAAATAAGAGATGACATAATAAATCTCCTCTCTATATAACTAGTCGAAATCAGTCTGTGCTCTGCTTTCCCCTAGACATCAAAAGTCTCTTTGATATAAGTCACTGTATATTCAAAGCAAAAATGTATTTGATTCTTAATTCCATCTGGGCCTTGGTATCTACACATTAAAGGTCTCTTTGATGAAATGAACTGGTTTCCTGCGATGTTATTCATAACACTGGCCAGTGTCCCTTTTCTCAGGACATCTAGTGCAGATCAAAGATGTCCCTGAGGACGTCATGAATGGCTAATTTTATTTCCTGGGATCAAAGCAAATTGACAAGATAATTGCACCACAGATATATGCAGTTTAGCCATATCTTGTCCTTTGAACTTATCCCTGGGGGTTTGAAGTGTCAGTTTTAGCAAGCCAGCATTTCCTCTGCCACAGTCCATCACACTTTTTTTTCATATTTACAAAACAAATATGATACAGGGATCAGAACCAGCTGTCCAAGACTGACACCCTGCACTTTTTTTTATTCAGGCTTTGAGAGTGGAATAAAATCCCTGACCATCTTTTTTTTCAATTGTCTGACTTCTTTATCATTTAGGAAGATCTCTTGTAGCATAGTTACATCCAGGTTTAATTTTCTGATCCTGGCTAAAATTATTATTCTTTTAACTGAAGAACTCAATCAATTGATGTTCCAAGTTGCCCCTTTAAATATATCCATTTTTTTAATCTACCCCAACATTGTACTGTACCACCATATGTGTGCTTAATTTATTTAGGCTCTTCCCCACCTGTTTTTTCCTAGCAGTAAATATTCCCCTCTGTCCCACAAGTGCCCTTTATGCCAATGATCCTGGTCTAATATACCCTTTTGTTACCCTTGGAAACAATATCATGATCATGGTTAGCCTCCCCTCCTCCCCCCACCACCACCACCACCAGCACCAACAATCATTATAATATTCTTTTTTATTCTAGTTTACACAGATTTTACAGAATAACCAATGTTATCCATAAACTACTGTCTTCTTCTTTCCAGACTTTTCTTTTCCTTTTGCTTTTATTCAAAATTTAAAAACATTTCTGGCAAGCAAATTTTTAAGTCTTGTATTGCCTTTGACATGGAATTATAAAGCAAGTGCTGATTGTTTAACAATATGTTTAACCTAGCAGGAAAAACAACATAAGCTTTTATTACTTCTTTCCATAGCTTTTGCTGAACTACCCCAAACTGTTTCCTTTGTTCCCACAACATTTTTGAAAAGTCATACTTCAGATAAATGCTCTGATCTTTGTATTTAAAGTTGAAAGTTCTATAAAAAGCTTGCATAATACAGTTCTTTCCTTTCGATGTTAGCAACTTCATGACTGCAGTTCTCGCTCTCTCTCTCCCTTCATCTCTCCCATAGACAAGCCAGTGTGCTCTATCTACTGTAGGAATATTTATTTCAGCCCTCAATAATTTCAACAGAATGTCTTTTATATCTTTCAAAGGGAGGTCTTTTTCCCACTCTGGCAATATGCCAAAAATCCATAGGTTTTTCCTCCTGGAATGGTTTTCCTGATCATCTAATTGTCCTTTTAGTAAAGCAGACTGTTTTTGTAATGCATTAACCACTTGTTTCACAGGGACCGCTGTATCTTCTAAATTTGAGTGTCTTGTCTCTAATTTACTGATTCTTTTGGCACTTTCTTCTATTTTAGTGTTCATAGTGGCAATGTTCTCTAATAAACTCTGTAAAGTTTCTGGGAATTTTTGCAATTTGTCCAGAGATTCCTGCAGAGTAGTAAAGTTTCTGATTATTTGTTGGGCCCATGGGGGTGGAGTATTTTTATCCTGATCTGCTTTACTAGTCCCTTCTTTATCTTCTGAAGTATTATCCTCTTCCTCATTTTGTTTCTGGAGATGTAAATCCTCATCTGACGGGTGCAGAAATGCAGCAGAAGCTGAAGCTGTTTGGGTTTCTATAGTTGTATTATTCACTTACGTTTTACTTGAACTAGATGATGCTTTTTCTTTCTTGTCCTTTTTTTGATGGGTTCTGAATGTGCTTTTGGGTCGATTTTAAATTGAGCTGTTCCTGATATGGCACAGCAGTTTTTAAATGGAGGTTTTAATTTTTTGAGTTTTTTTTATTTACTGCTTTGTGTGCCTTTTTTATTTGATGTTCTAGCCTCTTGATTATTTTTAACAAAGTTTTTTGTTTCAGCTCTGAGCTCTGGAATAGTTTGGAAAGTCTTTTTTGGACCCCTTCTGTATGCCTCTCACTTTCTGACATGTACTGTGGTCAACCCTCTAGTATGCAATGCTCCTTTTAATTTAAATTGTACATACAGGTATGTTAGTAATTAAAGTTCAGAACAAAAATCTGCCTCACCCTCTTCATTCCATTTCCCACAGACCACTGTGGTATAGAGGCTTAAAAGATTTAATTTTTATAGTTGGAAGAATAGATAGTTCTATATTTAGTTTTACCAGACAATTTCCTCTTGAAGTGGCCAGCCTGAGAGATTACAGGCCTATTCTTCTCATGGCTGTAGGCTGTAAACTGCTTTTAACTTTCCAAATTTTCCGTTTCTCTGTAGAAGCATTACTTTTGGTCAGACCTTCAGCATTGAAAATGATTTCTGAGATTGTGGCTTAGTGACTATTCAGTTCCATGTCCTTTTGGACCAACTCTGAGATTTTTGTTCCCGGACCACTAAAGCTGCTTACTCTTGAGTATTCAGTTTTTTCCTCTGGTGCTTACAGGTTGGCATTTGTCATTTGCCTAATGCCTCATCCCTTCGATCCAAGACCAACTGCCACTGGCTTTGAGATGCCAAAAAAGACTCTGTCATGGGTGAATGACTGACTGTAACACTAGTCGCCAAGGAAAATACTGTCAGTGGATTTAATTCTATAGTGTATTAACTTTTACCAGGTTGGCGTCTAGCTCTACAACACATCCTTTTGGACAGCCTCCTGTTACCGCAATTCCGGACCACCAACCATGCTGTTTGGAGGAATGACCAGTGACTTAGTAAGTCACCACAAATGTTTAATCCTGTGCCAGCAGGAAAAAAAGCCTTATTTTATCTGTAAAACAGCCCCTTCATTGCAAAAAGTTCTGGTGGTGCGTTAGAGAGGAGAGAAGCAGCTTCCTCGCACTGCCTAACTGCCGGTCATGTGTCTTGCATCACCAAGCTCCATCTCCCCATCTATGCTCCGGAGTGGCTCACCTTGTCTGCTCATTTTCCCTACCTACTGCAATACCGCAGATCCTACTTGATCTCCAGCTTTTGCCCTCTCTTTTTTATTACTAGGGTTCCCTTGTGCCTATCCCATGCATTCTTGAATTCAGCGGCAGCCTGGGAAGGGAGAAGCTTTCCCAGGCTCCCTAAACTACCAGGGATAGGTTTACTTTTTACGGCTGCAGTAGGCAGAGCCTGCAGATGTTTTGCATGTACAAAAGAAGTGATGTCATGTTTTCTGTCTGTGGAACTGACTGAAGGTGTAAATAGTCTCCTCCATCTTACCCTCTTCCAAGAAATGTTTTCTGCCCTCAAATAAATATGCTTTCATGTTAGTCAATGGTTGCAGGGCACTATTTTCTTTCTTAAATGGGAGGTACAAGAACTGGAACCTGAGTAGTGGGAGGCAGCATTAGTTTTTTTTAGAGAGTAAGATCCAGCCCTACCTACACCTGAGAAGCTCCTAAAGATCCACCCCCACCTTTTTTTTGGTTCATCTGGGAGAGCATGAGGTGGATCTATGATGTTGGAACAACTGACTGTCAGAGCTGCCTGGGGAAGTAATTAAGGAGTGCCTGAAACTGCATCTAGGCATATCCGTCACACACACACACACATAGACATCATTATTTTTTTTTAAACTCTAAGCATGTCAATATTTGACTCTAACAGTATGGGCAAGTTGGGCATAAGCATAAAATAGAAAAAAGAGGATCACGCAGGTGCCTTTTCCTTTGTCAGATACATGCAGACAGAAGGTCACAAATCCTGTATGACAAGTTCATTATATGGATGTTTTCCATGTAAAACAGAAATTTTGTTAATGTCATGTCTGTAGCATCATTTGTAGCCAGTAAACTATTATTTACATAGGTGCTGTAAATGACAGGCTTTAATTCAAAAATCCAGTCTTGTTAAATTTGTTTTTTTAGCAGTTCTGTAAGATTTATGTCTCTCTGATGTAAGAGTGCATAGCATAGAAACTAAAGGGTTTCTGTAATTGATTGTTGTTTGCATGAGAAGTGGGCGCGACAGTGGCATGCTAGAGTGACATCTAAATTGTTTCTTGGCCATTCTGGGATCTAAAGTTTAACATAATGTGTGATGAGAACAAAGTCTTGTGTTTTTTGCACTTGAATAGGTTTAGTGCTTTGAAGTTAAAAGATATAACTATATATACATAGTGTCATGGGCACCTGAAAAGGAAGGAGATACTACTAAAATAATGCTATTCTGATGATTTATTTATTTATGTGTGAGATTTTAAGTGTAGTTCTGTCTAGGTCACAGACACCTAAGCTATATATATAAGGATGTATGTATTAGTCAAAGCTTGTAGTAGCAAAATAAAGCAAGAAAAATAATATATTGTTTTGTTTTTTTCAATTGTTTAACCAGGAGTGGCACACTAAGCTGAAAGCTTGTTTACGGGGGCAACCTGGGAGCACATGGAAGTTAAGTGACTTGCTCAGGGTCACCCAGTATGCAAGTGGGGGCTGTGGGATTCAAACCCAGATCTCCAGATTTGCAGCTCAGAGCCTTAAACAACTGTGCTATACTGCCTCCCTTGTTATGGCAGTCATCTGTTTTATGGTTCATGATGTTGGTGTAGTTAGCATACTAACATACTAAAATGCCAGAAGAATAGGCCTAGCGGTCTTTCGTGTCTGCTCATTTGGTAAGCCCCCACCCTGGGAGCTGACCTTGCTGCCCCCCCACCCTCTCGGGCTTCTTCCTTCCCAGTCCAGGGTATTCTCACGTCATTGGACTTTGCTTCCACAACCCTTCCCCTGTACCTGTCTCACCCCCTCCTGAACCCCTCCACAGTCCCTGCCTCTACCAGCCCCCCCGGGCAGTGCATTCCATGGTTCTACCACCCTCTCAGTGAAGTAGCACCTCCTCCTTTCTCCCCTGAGTCTCCCCCCTCCAGTTTCCACTCATACCGTCTAGTTGCCCCCCCTCCTTTCTTTGGAGCACCATAACTGCACCTCCTTTTACCCCTTTCATGTACTTGAAGACCTCTATCATGTTCCCCTGTCCCTTCTCTCTTGCAATGTGTACATATTTAGCTCTTCGAGCCTCTCCCATAGGTCCTTCCCCCCAAGCCCCAGATCATTTTGGTTTCCCTCCTCTGGACCCACTCCAGGAGTTCAATGTCCCTCTTTAAATGTGGCCTCCAAAACTGCATGCTGTACTCGAGGTGCAGCCTCACCAAGCAGTTATACAGAGGGAGTATCACTTCCCTCCTTCTGGAGTGATCCCCCTAGTAATACATCCCAGCATCCTGTTGGCCTAGGCCACTGCCCTCCTACAAGTCTCTGAGTTGTTCATCTTGACATCCACCACCACCCCAGGTCCCTCTCAGTCATACAGCCATAGCAGCAGTACATTGCATAGCAGATGTAAAATGTCAATAAGAAGGTCATGCTTCCAGTATGCCACACAGATACATATATACAAGGACTGATTTGCCTGCATGATCTGTCAGTTTTTCAGTGACTGTCATTTGTCTACGTAGCATAAGAACATTCCATTCCATAATTTGACCCATCCACAATTTGTTTCAGCAAATGTTCTGCATATGCTGACCCAGTGCAGTGAGGCACCACACAACCATTTCCAGAGCAGCTACTACCACTTCTGGATCAATCCATCAATCCAACACACTATCTGCAAAGTAATTCTTCTGAATATCTCTCCTGATTACACTGTCTTCCTTTGTCACTTCATAGCTACTTGGTACTGTTTTTTTTAAATTATTGCCCCAGAAATGGGACAACACACTCATTCTGAACTTTGCTTTATCCCATGTAGCTTGTAAATGCATCTGTCATAGTCCCAGTTTTCCCCAACAACCCAGACGTAGTCATACACCCTCAGTGTCACTATAAGTTGACGTGCATATTTCATATGACTTGAACATGCCTCCATGCCAATTTCCTTGTTTGTGGCCATCAGTTCAACTGCAGAAGTGTTAAAGTCTTCAATCACAAGGTCAGCACTCCATGCTCATTCGTCTGCAAACGTACCCTGCATTTCTAAGCACATATCGAGTCTTCTCATTTCTGTTCTTTTTTCCAGCTCCACCCTTAATGGGCCATCATTTTGTGCAATTTGTAGTCATCTGCAAAGATGTTTCAGGTTATTGTATTGTTCGTATGCAGTACAATGTATCATTACATTATGTAGTGGTTGTGACATTGCTGATAAATACTGCATTTCAGTCATCGCCAAACCCTATCTGTTTACAGCCTTTGATAGGCACTAAAGTCCAACAACTTGTCACTCAAACATCACATGCCATATGCTTAACATTCTTCCTAGCAATATTATGGCATTCAATATTCTCATACTGTACTATGCACTATCATTACCATGTGAACGTGACTGAACTGTCAAACTGTTCAGTTTGCTTTGGTTTACTTTGTATGCATTTTGTTTAACTTTTAGGAATTTGATGTACTTATCCTTGATCCAAGGGTACTCAACACTGCAGCAGCATATCGAAGAGATGTATTCACCATTCCAGTTGATGGAGATATAAACCAATGCAGGTGATTCACTGAATACAGGCAATTTGTGTTGTGGAGTCATGGGTTACTAGGTAAAGGAGTTAGGGTGCCCATACCTAGTTGTTGAGTGTGGCATATCAGGGCTGCATATCCTGATCAACTGGGGCAATATACAGGCTTTGTTTGTTCTAGGTTATCCTCCATTATACTAATTGTGATGTAGTGGAGAATATATGTACCAGTCACTAAGCTGATATGATGCAGATAGTTACAAATAAACATTTTTCTCTCTGTTCCTCAGTGATTCAGCTAAGACAATGATTATATTTCTCGTTATTAATTAGCAACTCTCTATTATAATAAAAAGCTTAAAAAACACCAGATTTACACCAAATATGTTTTAATGTTATTGTTTTCTAGACATTTATTTTGTTTTAGTGTCCCCTGCGGTTGGTCTACTAAATATTGTGGGTAATGCAATAGTTACTTCACTGAATCATTCAAAATCTATCTGACTCTCCCCTGCTGACCACACAATTGCTGTTTGTGACATCACAGTCTGTTGTCATGGTGAGCACTATGATGTCATAAACAAAGGCACTGTGAGGTTAAACGGGAGAGGCAAATGTTTTCAAATGTTTTCTGTACAGACTTTTTAGTGGGACTACAAAGATGTGCTGTGAATCTTGGAAAGGAATGCTGAAAATTGAAAAAAAAATATCCTCTAGTAAATTTTAACAGCTGAAACATCTTATTCATGAAAGCACATGCCAAAGTGCAGATTCATTTCAGTAATTAACTTATGTTGCAAGTTACATATAGTTCTACTGATGTATGTATACCTAATCATCTGAATGACTACCAGACTGCCATATAATCATAGTTCTGTTTTTTTTATTTTATGTCAACATATATAGTTGTTAACTCCACATCTGGTGCATCTACACTGAGCTGCTTGAAAGTTGTATGTCATCCAGAATATAATGCAAGTACGTACTATCAGCTGGTTATATTTCCAAATACATTCAGTCTCAGTTACATAAGTTATTGTTAAAATTTGCAAACAACTGGCTGCCACAATATGATTAAAACATTGCTTTAATCCATCAATATGTGTCTGCCTTCATATATGATACAAACTGCACAGTAACAAAATGGGGTACTACGAACAGTCTATCATCTGTGCTGTGTAGAAAATGGCTATAGGAAATCCTGCCTCCTGCTTGGTTGGTAGGATTCTATGGCAATTCATTTATCTCACAACAGAGCCCACTAAAAAACAAGTACCAGCTCAATCTGGGTTTGGGTGGCACAGCACCCCTTAGGATCCCTATGCCACCTGACAGAATGTAACAGTTATGGAGCAAAAAGAAAAGCCCTAGCTCACAAAAGACCATACATGGACAGCTGTTCACTCTCGACTATAATTAAAAAAAAGGCTTTCATTACAAAATGTTAAAAAACTAGCAGCATCTACAGTGTAAAAATCGGACTCAATGTTTCACACAAGTGCTTTATCAAGAGTCTTTTTGTCTGTGTGAAACGTTGAGTCCAATTTTTACACTGTACATGCTGCTCATTTTTTTAATATTTTGTAATGAAAGCCTTTTCTTTTAATTATATTTGTGTGTGGACAGCTGACCATGTATGGTCCTTAGTGAGCTAGGGCTCTTTTAGCTCTATGGATTAGATATTCAAAGGGGTTGCGCATGGCACAACTGAAGTGTGCCAGCACAACCCCAGAACTGCACCCCAGTGCAATATTCAAAAACTGGAATTGCGCAGTGCAATTCCCAATGCACTGGGGTATAAAGATAATGTATCCAGCACATCTCAAGGGGGCGTATCTATGCATATGTGGCACATCCCGATATTCAGCCCGGGATGTGCGGCGCACATGCTAGCACAACCCTGAGATGCACCACCTACCTGGGCTCAAAGTTGAGCCCGTAAAAGAAGGCTCAAGTGCAGTCCACCCACCGGTGGCCCACTGTATTGCAATGTGCAACACGGCAGCAACCAGCTGTGCATGGCTATCCCCCCAGAACACTGTTCACAAGCACCCAAATATGTCCCTGATGATCTAGTGTTTCCCCCTCCCCTCCCGTACCTCTGTTCACCTGAAATTAAAGCCTGTAAAATCCCTGGTAGCCCAGTGGAACCCCCCGCCGGTAACCCTGATCACCATATTAAATAGCATATATTCTTCCTGGTAGTCTAGTGGTACCCACCTCCCCGCCGGTAACCCAGATCCCCATATTAAATAGCATATAGTCTGCCTGGTAGTATAGTGGTACCTTCCCTCCCCACCAGTAACCCCAATCACCATATTAACATGAATATATTCTCCCTGGTAGTCTAGTGGTACCCTCCTCCCTGCCAGTAACCCGATTGCCATATTAAATAGTATGTAGTCTCCCTGGTAGTCTAGTGGTACACCCCTCCCTGCCAGTAACCCTGATCACCATATTAACATGAATATATTCTCCCTGGTAGTCTAGTGGTATCCCCCTCCCCACCGGTAACCCTGATCATCGTATAAACAGCAAAGACCAGTCCCTGGTGGTCCAGTGGCACCCATCCCCCCCACACAGGACCCTCAGCCCACCCAGCTCCCCCCCCATCAGAGGTGTGCAGAAAACCCACCTCATACCTCTGTGGCTGCCCACCATCTGACAACATACAGTATCAGCTGCAAGCCCATTGGTCCACACTGTGGAAAAATGGGCTTGCAGTGTATATTGTAATAGTCATTCACAACTTTCTGAATGAATGACTTCATTCACAAAGTTGATCTAATGTTCCCCACACCCTGATATGCCTGTAATGTACATATTTAATAATAAAATATATCTCTGGTGATCTAGTGTGCCCCCCCCACCCTGATCTGCCTGTAATGTACATTATTAATAATAAAATACATTCCTGGTGATCTAGCGGACCCCTCCCCAAGCCTCCATTATGTACAAATACCACATCCCTGGTGGTCTAGTGGACCCTCATCCTCCAACCCCTGCAGGTAGTACCACTACTCCACTCCCACATTCCAAAACTGTCAGGGCTGGCAAAGCCTGATTCTCTCACCACCACAGCCAGCCACCAACTGAACACTCACGTTTATACTGTATACTGTGGCGATCAGTGGTCGACAGCTCAGTCACTAAGCATGTACAGTATACATTACGTGTTCACTGAGTGCTCAGCTGGTGGTTGGTTGTGGTGGTGAGAGGTGGACTGTGCCAGTCGCCGATTTGGTTTCAGGATGGGGGAGTGGGGTGGTGGGGGCAGCCCATTGCCACACTTGGCTAAACTCTACCAGAGGGTTATTTTTTAAACTTCAGCTTTTTTATTTAAAAAAACACAAGTACAAAGTTACTTCATACATTAACTGCAAGATTTACACAAAACATTGTTTATGGATTCACAATGCTGCAGATAAAGTCTCTTTACTGTGAACTAATATTTCTTCTTTCTCTCTTTATGTCTTCATTATTTGGATAGTTGCCTTGTTTTACATAAATAAAGAGATTCTGTCCAGCTATTGCAGCTAGTCCACTTGTCTCAGAATCCAGTTTTGATTTTAATAATAATTCTTGTGTCTCATGACTTCATTATTATAACAGAGATAACAACAGTACAATGTCAATAAATAAAACCTTAATATACAATAACCTCATTACATGGCTAGAAAATTAAAATGTGTGTTTAGTCTACTTCATTTATATTGGAAAAGGG
Organism: Neoceratodus forsteri; assembly: GCA_016271365.2. Lineage (NCBI taxonomy): Eukaryota > Metazoa > Chordata > Ceratodontiformes > Ceratodontidae > Neoceratodus > Neoceratodus forsteri. The sequence continues at coordinate 351,280,448 of CM057456.1, forward strand.
GTACACCATTCAGTCCATAACTGATTGACTCTGCAGGCTGTGGGTTAGTGGGCAAAGGCCTGTTGGGACAAGACTAATGTGCCTTCCATTTCTTCAATGAGATGCATGATGGGCAGTCACACTCTATTAAATTTGTCTCCCCTTAGACGGAGTTCAGCTGTTATCCCTTCCAGCCTTGCAATACCCTTTATTATATCTACCCATTCTTCCAGTGTGAGCTGATCAGGATTGAGCCACTGTCTGGTTATGGCCTTACCAGCCGCCACAAGTAAGATGCCTACAAAAGATTTTTGCCCATTTGTCCTTTTCTCCTTGGAGAGTGAGCCTAGTATCATTAATTCAAAACTAAGGGGCTCCTGGGTACTAATCATTTGCTGGAAATGTGTTCCCACCTCCCTCCAGAAGGGCTGTAGAACCTGGCACGCCCAAAGAATATGGTAATTGCTCCCTATTGCTCCACAATTCCTGCAACATTTATCAGATTTATTATTATTATAATGTTTAGTTCTAGCTGGTGTATTGAAGAACTGAGTTATTGTCTTCCACTGAAATTTCTTCCAGTTATTGGATGCTAATGTGAGAAATACAGCCTCCCATATTTGTTGCCAGCACTGCAAGTCCCATTGTAAACCTGCTTCTCTTTCCCAATCTGTTTGGCACCGCTGGGGGGTTTGGTCCACTGCAATCATATAACTTGCCACCAACTGAGAAATCAGGTGGAAGTCCCCAGGACCTGCTGCAGTGTCCATGATTATTAGTTCTAGGGGGGTGGGGTTCCTTCTGTATATCTGCCAAGTTCGTCCCAACTTGCAGGAAGGAAACCACTTGGAGATATCTAAAAAAAAATGTGAGGTAGGGAGTTGGAATTCCCTCTGCAATTCCAGAAAGGTCTTGAGCAGTCCCTGTCAAAATAACTGTGTAAAGCATATTAAGCCTTGTCTTCTCCATTCCTTAAACAAATGATCTAACCTGGGTGGGGAAAAGGAAGGACATTTTATGATTTCTGTTCTATTAGAAAGGGAAGACCCTAACCACAGATCCTTTTTCACATCACCCCAGACTCTATATATCTGTTTTAACCAGGGACTTGCTATGGCCATTTTGCAAATATGGTCAGGAAAACCTGCAAAGTCCAGTACTGGATCTACTTCTGGGCTATTTCCAGACTCCTACACAACCCAAGTATTATTCTGGTCCTTTTTGTGATGTGCCACCCATGGTGTCAGTTGGCCATCTTATAATATGTTTTAGGTTAGGCAATCCCAAGCCTCCCTGGTTTTTGCTTTAGGTAGGGTGTCCCATGCTATTCTAGCTCTTCCCCCCCCCCCACAAACTTATGAAGGGCCCTAGTTATTTTTTTCCACTCTGAACTGGGAATGGGGAGGGCAGGGAGCCAAACAGAAACAGGAATTGTGGCAGAATATTCATTCTTATGGAGTCTATCTGTCCCACTAGGGATAGAGGGAGAGGTTCCCATCTTTTAAGATCCATAAACACCTCCTTTATTAGTTTCCCATAATTCACTTGATGTAACAGTTTCAGATCCATAGGAATGTGGATGCCTAAGTATCAGATACTGGAAGACACCCATTTAAACAGTACCTATTGCGCCAATTCCAAGGTGCGAGATCCACTTATTAAAATCACTTATGTTTTGTCACTATTAATTTTAAACCCTGATACCTGTCCGTAGGATGTAAGAAGTTGGTGCAGAATTGGAAAAGTAGTACGTGGGTTTCTTAAATATAACATTATATCATCCGTGTAATGCAAAATTATATTCCCCCCCCCCCGGCACCTTGAGTCTCTCTATGTCAGGGTGTGTTCTAATAAGCTCTGCCAGTAGCTCTATGCTAAGAGCAAACAGTATAGAGGACAAGGCACATCTTTGTCTCATCCCTCTTCGTATATATAAGGTACCCTGACTAAGACCAAACTCTTGGATTTCAGGAGGGCAAACTTCAGGAAAATGGCTGAAGTGCTAAGGAGCCATCTGGCGGGCATCAGAGCAGATATGGGGTGGACCAAAGTTGGCCCATCATTAAGGAAGGAATACTGGTTGCCATGGATGAGTGAGTTAGGCTCAGGGGGAAGAACACAAGGGCTAAAGCGCCCAGCTGGTTCAGTTCTGGGGTTGCCCAGGCAGTAAGGGAAAAGAGGTTGACCTATAGAAAATTCAGGAAGACTAAGAGAGAGGTGGATAGGGAAGATTACTTAAGGCTGGCTAGTGAGGCAAGTAAGAAAGTCTGGAGAGCAAAGGCACGGAAGGAGCTGCAGATAGCTGAAGGAATTAAGAATGGGGAGAAGGCTTTCTTTCAACATATAAGTGAGAAAAGGGACAAGAAGGAAGGGATTGTAAGGCTTAAGAAATGGGTGGAGTGGGTGGAGCATAATGGGGGGAAAAGCAGAGATACTAAATGAATACTTCTGTTGCGTCTTCACCAGGGAGAAGGACGGACCAGTGACTTCAGGAGGGAAAAGAGGAGCGGGGGGAGGACACAGATGTAATGATAGTGGAGAATAGAGTGGGGGAGGGGCTGATGGCATTAAAGGTGGGCAAATCAACAGGCCCAGACAGAGTACATCCAGGGGTACTAAAGGAACTGACTGAGGATCTGGCATGGCCACTGGCAGACCTATTTAATAGTTCACTAGAGTCAGGCGTGATACCGCAGGACTGGAGAACAGCACATGTAGTGCCCCTCCAAAAAAGCAATCCCAAGGATGATCCAGGGAATTACAGACCAGTCAGTCTGACCTCCATTGTGGGCAAGCTCATGGAGACCATACTAAAGGAAAGATTGGTGGAATATCTAGAGGAGCATGGTCTCCATGATGAGAGGCAGTATGGGTTTCATGGGGGGAGAGCATGTCAAACAAATCTGGTTGACTTCTTTGACTGTGTCACTAAGACAGTAGACAGGGGCCAAGTGGTAGACATCCTCTATCTTGATTTCAGCAAGACCTTTGACTCTGTGCCCCACAAAAGGTTGATCAGGAAGTTGGTGGATCTCGGGGTTGGTGGGGAAAAGATGACCAGATGGCTGGAAAACTGGCTGAGGGACAGAACCCAGAGAGTGGTTGTGGGGGAAGAGCTATCTGGTACCAGAGAGGGAACCAGTGGGGCCCCACAGGGCTCGGTGCTGGGGCCGGTTTTGTTCAATGTCTTCATCAATAACATTGGAGATGGTATTAAGGGCAAAAATGTGCCTATTCGCAGATGACACTAAGCTCTGTGGGAGAGTGGACACAGCTGAAGGAATACTGGACCTACAAGAAGATCTGGAAAAGCTAGAAAGGTGGTGCAGGATCTGGCAGCCTGGCTTAAATGACAAGAAATGCAAAGTTATGCATATCAGAGCCAAGAATCCCAGGACAGAGTACTACCTGGGTGGAGTCCGAGTATCAGCATCAGAGGAGGAGAAGGACTTGGGAGTGATGATCACTAGTGAACTGAAGCACTCCATGCAGTGCAAGAAAACAGCAGCAAAGGCAAACAAGATGCTGGAATGCATATCTAGGGGGGTCAGTAGTAGGAGAAAGGAGGTTATACTGCCCTTGTACAGGTCACTGATAAGGCAGCATCTAGAGTATGGAGTTCAGTACTGGTACCCACACCTCAAAAAGGACATTAACCTGCTGGAGAAGATCCAAAGGAGGGCTACAAAGATTATAGCTGGTCAGCAGAGTAAGGCATATGAGGAGTGATTGAGGGCACTGAACATGTACTCCCTGGAAGACAGGAGAGAGAGGGGGGGATATGGTTGGGACCTTCAAGTACATGAAAGGGATAAATAAGGGTAATAAGGAGAGTCTCTTTAAGCTGAGTGGCAACCATAACATGAGAGGGCACAGTCTTAAACTGGAGGGTGGGAGGTTTAAGAGGGAGGTCAGGAAGCATTTCTTCACAGAGAGGGTGGTGGACACTTGGAATGCGCTGCTGTAAGAGGTCATCTCGTTGAAGACAGTGGGCAGCTTTAAGAGAGGCTGGGATAAGCATGGGGGACGGTAAGGATCATAGGTAGGAAGGATGGGAGGAGTGTGGAGGGAGGGCAGGGACATTAGCTCAAGCTGTGTACCCTGCAATACGAGCAGACTTGATCGACCAAATGTCCTTCTTCTGCTGGCTTCTTCATATGTTCATATGTTTGTATCTGACACCATCCCATTTGCTCGGGATTTATGATAAATTGCTCTGATCCAAGTTCAAAACTGATTTCCAAAGCCAAATTTAGCAAGAACATGTAAGAGAAAGTTCCACTCTAAGCAGTCAAATGCTTTTTCCACGTCAATCGCTATAGCCACCTGTTGTTCTCTGGCTACCTTCCCTTAATGTATAATGTTAAGACATCTCCTAATATTATCCTTTAAGTGTCTGTTCGACACAAAACCTGCCTGGTCTGGGTGGACCAGACTGAGTAAGACTGAGTTTACCCTGGTAGCTAGGAATTCTGAGGTTTTACCCTCCTTTGGGAGTGCTATAATAAAGGCATCCATCCATGAATGGGGGAAATTCCCCTCCTCCTCACAGGAGTTGAAATTTTTAACCAATATTGGGGCTAATTGTTCACTAAATATCTAGTAAAACTCAACATTAAACCCGTCAGGACCCAGGGATTTTTCTGTTTTCATATTTTTCATAGTCTGTATGACCTCTACAGATGTAATAGGGGTTTCCAAATTGAATTTAAGTTCCTCTGTCAATTTAGGGAGAGAAATCTTAGCCACAAATTCTTGCATCCCCTTTGATGCCTCTATTTCCTTTAAGCCTGCAGGGTAGAGAGCTGAATAATACTCTCTGAATGCTTTAGCTATCTCTTTAGGGGTATAGTGAGTAAGTGTCCCCTTACTCTCCTTTGTTTTTATTTTCTTTACAAATCTGTCAGCCTGTAACCTCCGAAGCCTGAAGGCCAAAAGCCGACTGGCCTTGTTACCACATTCATAATACTTCTGATTAGTATAATGTAACTTTCCTTCAATTTGTTGATCTAAAATATTCTGTAGCTCCTTTCTAGTTTTTCTTTAACTCTTCTCATATTCTCTTATCCCTTCCTTGTTTATGTACTTCCTCTAGCTGCTTTAATTTTAATTTCAGTGCTACCTACTTTTCCTTACACTGTTTTTTTAACCGGGAGGCATAAGAAATTATTTCTCCTCGTACCACTGCTTTAAACCTGTCCCAGAAGCATTTTGACCCTGGCCCCTCCATATTATTATGTTTCTGATAGTCTTTGATTACATTCTGTATGCTGTCTTGAAAATCCTTTCATCCCAGGAGGGAGGAGTTCATTCTCCAGAAGATGCACCTGCTCCAGTCCCTCAATTGTAGGCTTAAAGACACCACCGAATGGTCTGAAACCAGCCTGGGGTCAATAGTGCAATCCCTTACTTTATGTAGGTCTGGGCTACTACATAAAAAGTCCTGGTAGGACGAAACACGTGTCTATGTCTTCTGTTAGCACCCTTTGCAAACTGTGTGAGAGGCCTTTCGGTACCATGCAATTCTGCTTAAAGTTGGACCAGCATAACATTCTGTAGTGATTTGCATATGCACCCCCATGATGCTTTGCATTGTAGGGGCATGTGTGATTTTGTATTTTCTTGAAACTTGGCTTCCCAGCCAAATGCCCTTTGGGGTAACCCTTGCCTCAGTGTTTGCACACAGAGGTTCTTTGTCTTTCAAATAGTTTTTATTTTAATGGGTTCACCACAATATATCCAAGGCACACTGCCTTAAGGGTAGCTGGTCCATTCCACTGGGTGTCAAACAGGCCGAGGCATACTGATGAGTCCTGGTAAGACATGACTGCGATGTCTATGTCTTCTGTTAGCACCCTTGCAACTGTGTGAGAGGGCCTTCGCACCATGCAATTCTGCTTAAAGTTGGACCAGCATAACATTCTGTGGTGATTTGCATATGCAGCCCATGATGCTTTGCATTGTGGGGGCATGTGTGATTTTGTATTTTTAGAAACTTGGCTTCCCAGCCAAATGCCCTTTAAGGGTAACCCTTGCCTCAGTGTTTGCGCACAGAGGTTCTTTGTCTTTCAAATAGTTTTTATTTTAATGGGTTCACCTACAATATATCAAAAGACACTGCCTTAAGGGTAGCTGGTCCATTCCACTGGGGTGTCAAACAGGCGAGGCATACTGATGAGTCCTGGTAGGACGAAACACGTGTCTATGTCTTCTGTTAGCACCCTTTGCAAACTGTGTGAGAGGCCTTTCGGCACCATGCAATTCTGCTTAAAGTTGGACCAGCATAACATTCTGTGGTGATTTGCATATGCAGCCCATGATGCTTTGCATTGTGGGGCATGTGTGATTTTGTATTTACATAAAAAGTAGTCTATTCTTGAATAAGAATCATTAGGATTAGAATAAAAAGTATATTCTTTCATCGCATGGTTGAGCTCTCTCCACACATCCGAAACAGCCAGCTGCTGCATGCGCCACCCCTGACTGCTCTGCTCATTTTTTTGTTAGTAGAGGTGATTTGCAAGGACCAGTCCACCCAGGGGTTCAGGACACAGTTGAAGTCTCCTCCCACCAGCATGAGGCCCCTCCCAAAATAGAAATTTTCCTGCATATGGTAAATAAAAAGAGGGCTTATCATTGCTGGGGGCATAGATGTTGACTAGGTGTACCCTCGGGAAGAACAGCTCCCCTGAGACAATAACCCCTGCCCCTTCTAACATCTCCTCTTTAACAATCTCAAAGGGAATGTCCCTCTGGAACAGTATTACCGTATCCGCTCTCTTCCCCCGATGAGTGGGAGGCCCCCACTACTTTACCAACCCACGATCTCCTGAGCCTTAAATGCTTTGCTGCCGATAATCTTGTTTCTTGTAAAAAAACAAATATCTGCTTTCAGTTGTTTAAGATAATGTAGGACTTGTGTTCTTTTAATTGGTGAGTTAAATCCATGCCTGAACATTCAGGGAAACAATTTTTAAGGTCCCCATTTTTAAAGATGTAAATAGTACCTCTTAACAAAGTGAGCTCCCGTGCCCCTGAACCCCAGCCCCTCCCTTTCCCTCAGCCATTCCCATCTTGTGAACAGTCCAGCATATCCCCACATCCCTTTTATATCTATAGTACCATGCCATGTTATAATAACTTCCCGCACTACGGGTGCTAAAATTAAAGCACAGTTAAACTGAATAAACATTTTAAAGATGAATAGACATCAACTTAAAACAATGTTGAAACTCTAAGCTTCCTAGGTAAAGGAAAGATGTCACCCTGTTTCCCAACAGGAAGTGGTAGTGCTAGTTACTGTGCCCAAGGAAATACATAAACCTGACCAATAGGGGTCAGTGATTTAAACTATCACTCAATGTAAAGCAATCTAAGCAACAAAATGAGTCGCCATCGCTTCCCACTAATGTGAGAAGTCCGGGGGCTGCTATTTACATGATTGTCATTAAAATTACCCTAATACTCACCAAATAATATTTTCCTCTTTCTGAGGGTACTATCTGTGAGCATGTTTGCTCTAGAAAACTCTCCCAATAGTTTCCACATATCAACACAGGTTATGACCTGCCCCATAGTTGAGCCCATCCCCTACTTTCACCCTCAAAAAGAACTGTTATTAAACTTAACTCTTTCTGGTTCTAGAAAGACCCAGGGTCCTCAAAGTTACATTCTGCCCAAAATCTGAGCACAGGTCCCTCTTATGCCCCTTTGTGTCAGGGGAGTAAACGCAAATAGCGAAATAACAAAAAGTCCAGCTTGTCCATGAGATTCGTGCAGTTTTCTTAAACCAAATTTTCAAAATCATCCTGCTAGTGCAGAGCACTGTAGTAATGTTTATGGCAAAATGCACCTTACCCAGATCAGGTAGCCGGAACAAATACACTTCCCCATTGCGGATGAAGATTAAGTATAGCTGAATCCCTGTGACATTTTCAAGTGGAGGCCTCCCCCGTTGTCCCTTCATGGGCCTTGTCCTCATGTTGAAACCCCTTCATTTCCCTCATTAGGAGTGCTCTCTAGTCCATGCTGAGGTGAGAGGGTCATGTTACGGTTGTCGATTGTGCCTGTTTAGGTTTGCCTGCTCTCCGCCATGCAGCTTGTGCAATTTCATGCTCCAGATTGTCAGCGTGAAGGTAGGGGCAGAAGATTCCCAATCCTCGCAGGGTAACAGCTGCCTCTCTCAGTGATTAAAACATAATTGGCCCTTTGTCAGCTTTCTTTTGCTTTTTTAATGACCTCCCAGACCTGGCATCATTTATCATTAAGTTGGTCGGAAAAGTCCTGATCAAAATATATCCTCTGGCCATCAATCTGCAAGTCCTTTTGCTGCCATGCAGTTTGGAGTACAAGTTGTCGCTCCTGGTAATTTAACATTCTTGATATGATAGAGTGAGGTCTAGCAGACTGTTCATTTGATTTTGGAGCTGATGATCAACGTGCTCTCTCGATTGAGAGGAGGGCAGATTCAGGGATCTTGAGCACCATTCTTAAAATATGCAACACGAATTCCTCTACCGATGAGTGGGATTTCTCCATTTCTTCAGGCACCCAGTACAGCTGAAAATTGTTGTGGCGAGCATGGTTGTCCTGATCATCCAGCTTGGTCCATAGCTCTCTTTCCCTCGCCAGGAAATAAAGGATTGCTCAGTCATGTTGACTGAGTCAGCCAAAGTCCCGACTGCCTGTTAAGCAGCTTCGGTGTAGCACTTCAGTATAGCGAGCAGACTTTTTTTTAAGTCTGCTCGCAGATCGGCGACTGAGGACTACACTCTGTGCAGCATTTTTATTATACCATCCAGGTTAGTGAGAATGGTATGCTGATCTCCCATAACCATGTTGTCTTCCGAATCTGCCAGGCTTGTTACTGGTGATACCGGTTGGGAATCGGCAGATAGGCATTGTTGTTGTTTATCTATCTCCATCAGAGGCTTAATCTTCACCAGTTGTGAGTGTTTACCCCTCATTTTGTTCACTGCCATCATTAGTTCACACAACTGCCGCTATTGTAGATGAATACAAACGGTTGGTTGGTATTTCTTTCTAAAATATGCGAGCAGTCCCTGGTGCTATCCAGCTAAGTGGCCATCAATTCAGTGATGTCACTGAAAGTCCCCTAGAGAGGTATTTCTAAGTACTCTTAGACCAGCCCTGGCTGGTCTAAAGATATTTAGAAATGTTCCCTTGGGGAGAGTTTTATGAATCCCATATTCAGGGATGTGGCAGCTTGCATCTGCCTTATGCTCTCTTGCACCATGCTGCAGCCCATCTTATGGTGTATGGGTGGTGCAAGTCTGCTTTGGGGCAGGCAGCCTACGGTTGATGCAGGCTGCCTTTGAAAATCACTCCTGGTGCATCTTTTGATGCAAGGGGCACTTTGCGCCATTTTTTGTGGCATATGCCCCTTGCACCATGCCAGGAGCTTTGAAAATCAGGCACAATGTGTTTATGATAATAATCAAGCAGTTCCATAAATTAAAGATACTGCCTGCCACCACCATGCCATTACAAACACAGACCTAGAGAAACTTTGAATGTCAGCTGCATTTTCTCCTGACACCAAGTTCCACATAATAAACTCATAACCAAAATGTTTACTTTGGGTTTATCCCCTGAAATTGTAAACTGGGCATCAGATTGGTTAACCAACAGAACTCAAAGAGTTAAGATTAATGATGTGCTGTCTGACTGGGGCACAGTGTCTCGTGGAGTCCCCCAGGGATCAGTTTTGGGACCCACGTTGTTTAATCTTTTTATTTGTGATTTACAGCCAGGACCCAACAATTACATGACAAAATTTGCAGATGACACAAAATTAGGGGGTAGGGTTAATAATCCTGATAACATAGCATCATTAGAATCAGACTTGGAGAAAGTTGAACAATGGGCCAAACATAATGATATGCACTTTAACCAGGATAAATGTGTGGTCATACACTTTGGTAAAAAACAACCCGAACAATGTATATTATCTAAACAAGTCGCAACTTAAAACATCTAATTGTGAGAAGGATCTGGGCATATTCATCAATAATAAACTTACATCATGGGATCACTGTACTAAAATTTCCAACATGGCAAATAGACTCTTGAGGCGAATTAAGCAAACTTTTATAAATCACTCAGAACAATGCCTCATCCCCCCTGTTCAGGGCTTATATTACACCTTACCTTGATTACGGGTCCCCCTTCTGGAACCCAAGTCTTAAAAAAGATATAGCCTAGTTGGAACACGTCCAAAGGAGAGCCACCAAAATGGTGCATAGACTAGCACATCTTGATTATCCCTCTAGACTTACGGCCACTGGATTCTTTTCACTTCAAAACAGAAGAATAAGAGGTGGCATGCTCTTAATGTACAACTTCCTTCAGTCATCTGACCTTATGAGACAATGTGGACTATCACATTCAAATAGAAGATTAGTCCCGAGGTTACATAATAGGCAACTTGAGGTTAAGAGTTATAAAACCAACAAAAGGGGTAACATTTTTACTCTTAGGGCTTCCAGAATATGAAACACTCTACCGCAGGACTTAATTGAATTAGAAAACATTACCAGCTTTAAAAATAAATTAGATACATGGATTAGGGAAAACTATCAATAATGTCCCACACTGTGTAGGGAACAGTCTAGATGGGCTTTGCCTTCTTCTGTTCAATTAAACCAAGTTAAACCATGCCTGACTTGGTCTGCCGAGTGTGGTTTGAAATACAGGCATATATGGCCAGGCGCAGTCCAGAAGGGGTCTACAAGCTAACATCGCAATCCTTTGAGATTAAGAGGGATAAAGCTGTACAACAGTATGTCACCCTGTCGCAGAATCCAGCAACAAAGAACCACAAAGATCCCCTCAAACATAACAAAGAGCTCCAACATGCCTGTATGTACTCACAGCCTAAAAGCCCAGTATGCCCTGTTCAAGAAATACCTAAGCAAGATCCCTGCTGATTCCACAGCCATGTATCTACACCCGCGCTATCTGCCCCAAACTTAACTGGACTCTGAAGACATGTGGTACACAAATGAACCCATGGTTAAGAACTTCCTGGTTTCTCTGATGAAAAGAATCAGCACTGAAGCTCAGTCCAGCAGGATTTATACAGATCATAGCAGTTGTGTTATGTTGGTACAGATCTTGTCTAATTCTGGTCTCCAGACCCATGAGATTATAAGTGTCACAGGTCACTGGTGCGAGTCTAGTCTTGCCTCATACTGGTCTCTGCACCAACAACCAACAAAAAATGTGGAGCTACCTCCTAGCACGCAGAAACACAGAACAAGCATTTGTCAATGCCGGATGTTCGCTGCTGGTATTGCTGTTGTACTGGATCTAAGGTGCAGACCCCCGTGCCGGAAGGCTAATATGGGCTGGGCTGGGGGGGCAATTACAGCGTGGCAGCAACAGCCAACAATGGACATTTTTCTTTTCACAGCTTTTATTTAAAAAACTACAAGTGGGGGTTTTCTTTACTTCAGGTAGGGACACTGGGGGACTGGGCACCCCCATTGCCAGTGTTACAAGCAGCCCCAGAAGCTCTGGGGTTTCAGATGCTCTGTGGTACATTTTAAGGCTTACATGGAAGATAAAGCAAAGTTCTGTTAGGTCTCCCCCCACCCCGACTCCAAGGAAAAAACATAATTCTATGGCTGGCCTCAGATACCTAGAGACTGCAGCTGGGCCTGGCTGAGAGCAGGACCATTTCCATGATTTTACCAGGGGGACCTGTTTTTTTCCCTTTAAACAGAGAATATGGGAGTCCTCCCCAAGAAACTGTTTAAATGATGTGTTCAAATTTGCAAGTTGTTGCACTTTGAAGGGGCAAACTGAACTCCAGATTTAAAGGTAACCATTATTTAAAAATCAATACCAGCCACAGTTTATTTAATTGTTTGACCTACCCTATATTAATGTCAACTGGTCACCTATTTACTGCCCTAGTAGCCAAGTGACCATTAATGTACTTAAATGTTCAATTTTCCACTCTATCAGCAGCCTACTACAGCATGTGTTACCTGACTCATATGTGTGTGTGTGTGTGTGTGTGGTGCGCGCGCTCGTATGTAGCCAGGGAGAGAGACAGACACACACACACATTATCAATGTGAGCAGTTTCAGGTTTCAGTTTCAATCCCTGGAATGTTACATGAAAGATAAAGCAAAGTTCTGTTACATCTCACCACACCCCTGATTCCAAGGAAAAAATAAAATTCTATGGCTGGCCTCAGGTACCTAGAGACTCGGACTGCAGCTGGATCTTATAACCAAACTCTGTGTGTGTGTATAAAATGCTGGGAGGGGGGAGCAGGAAGGCTGAGAGCACATGATGAGATCAGCTTTAGGAATGTGTCTGTCAGCACATTGTTTTGAAGTCCACGCACTTTCATGCCTGAACAGTGTCATGAGCAGGCTTGCTGATTATTGGTCAAGTCCCTTGTAGAGTCTCCTGCATTGGACCACCGTGACACACCTCTCAAAACCCTGTACATAGCAAAATGTTCTACTTGTGCTAGCATGCACGGTGAACATAAAAAGTAGCAGCACAACAGGAAGGAAATTAAAGCAGCACCAGGACATCTTCAGCTTGTCAGTCCAGCACTTCTCTCTGACCTGCAGGAACAAATGAGATAATGACACAGCAGTCTTTATTCAACCTCATAAACTGTACTTTTGCTGCTCCAGTCGTCTTTATAGAATACAAAAAGTTATGCTAGTCCGCAAAATAACAAACAAAAAAAGTGATGTTAGACTACCAAAAGGGATGGGCTACTTTTATTGTTTTGCCCAACCCCACTAGTAGTATACAAACAGTGTTATCTGCATTTTGTTGTTCAACCCATCCCTCCCAAAAAGGGACTATTTAATCACCGCAGTGCATGCATTTAAATTATTAATAAACTGCTATTTTTTTGTTTGAAATTTAAATCAGATTTAAATCTTTTGTCTATCTCTTCATTCTCTACTTGGTATCAATTTTGTAAGTGCAATACTACCCTCCAGGGTGGGTGGTATTGGTCTATAGTGAACTATCTAGGGGCTACAAGGCTCTCCACCTGTGGTGTCAAGCCTCAGTACACTCCTGGGCAGTTCGGTATAGCCCAATACCGCCCATCCTGGAAGGTATTATTGCTTACATGTAGTAATAATTACGTCACCACCAACTGCTACATGTGCAGAACGATTTCTCTGTGAGTAGTTCCTCCACCTGCTGAAACAGAATTTATTTGCTTTGACTTAGTACTTTTGTCCTAGTATGCTCTCCACAGCTTTAGTTTTCTACCCCCTTGGTCAGTTGATCCTACACTGCTCTGGTTCTCTGACGTAAGAAAAAAAAAATTACACACTCAGTAGTCCAAGTCACACTGATATACGAAGCTCACCAGGACTGGGACTTCTGTCTGAATCAGGAGTTTTGCCTAAACTGAGAAACCAGAGCATGAAATGTTTAACGCTTGGCCCACGTCATGGATCAGCTCCCTTCCCCCTGCCCAGCTCCATGCAATTGTCATTTCTCTTTCTTTCTAGGTATTGAAATAGCAGGATAAGCTGGCCTGGTGGTGCTGGAGGTTGAGGTGCTGGTCGCTACACCTCGCACCACGCTGGCGACCCGGGTTCGGGAATGAGCCTGGGCCACCGGCGGTCGGCAGGGGAGAGAGCATTGAGCATCCAGAGGACTGCCTCTCTCTTGGGGGAGGGAGACTTGTTGTCCCAGCTGTTGACTGCCCTCTGGCAGTGGCTGGAGGGCAGTATGGGTCAGGAGGCATGGTCCGATGTCCTCACATTGGTAGGGGAGGGGGATGGGGATAAATGGAGGAAAAGAGCCTGGCAGGCTCTGTGATGGTCCGCCGCTGCCAAGGGCCATCCCTGGGTCTGGATTGTGTCTCCAGGAGGGAGGAGAAGTCAGTGACCTCCCTCCTCGCCCTGCCACAGGGGCAACCCATGGGGGAATTACCGGGGATTGGCAAGTGCAGGATCGGCAGGACTGGAGAGAGAGTCCCTTCACTAGGAGGGCTGAAGCCACCTGCCAGGGCTCCAGAGGGACAAAAATCTAAATGGAAAGAAAAAAAGAAATAGTAGGATAAGAATGAGGTGATGTGACCAGACTATAATAAAGAAACACTAAGCAGTTTCAAAAAAGATGTTTTTTTCTATTAAAATGTTTTATTTTTTTTTTGTGGTATGCCAACAGGAAGCTCTGGTCCCTCCCTCGGAGGGACTCATTCTCCGACCCAATAGTCGGGTCATCATAGACCCTGTTGGCTCCCAATTTATTTTTTTGCTGTTTTGCTCCTGTGCCCACGACCGTGCAATGAGCGGAGCAGCTGGCTCCGCCTCTGTGGAGGCAGTCTAATGCTCTGGACGTGTGCCCTCCCCGTTCCTGTGTGTGCCCTCCCTGTTCCTACCCAGTCTTGCACCTGTGCTGACACCCAGCCACCACTGGGTGTCGGTCTACAGTGTGCCGCATGATCCCCCCCTCCCCCAAGGAAGGAGAATTGTCTACGGATGCTCAATCCTTCCTCGCCCCGCCAACCCCCAAGCAAGCCAAGTCTGTTGCCGAACTCGAGTCACCAGCATGGTGCGAGATGTGGCATCCAGCACCTCAACCCTCAATGCCACCGGGATGGCAGAAACTTTTTTAGGAGTTTTTATTTTTATATTTTTTAAAAACCTGTCTAGGTGGATAACAAGTACTGTTGTGAGTTCCACGGCCAATGTAGTTTGAAACAGTTTTGTCGCTGAGCACAAATGCCAGATGAATCAGCAATTGTACTAGTTGAAGCATGTTTACTTACTACTTGGTTAATGTAACATCTATAAGAAAAATCATCAGTGCTGGCCTGCCGGCGCAGTGGTAGGGCTTCCACTTGCGATGCCGACACCTGGGTTTGGGAATGGACCCAAGGAGTCAGACAGCCAGCTGGGGTGGAGGATTGAGCATCCAGAGAACTGCTCCTCCTCCTCCTGGGGATGGGTGGGCGAGCATCTCCCACATGACTGACCTCTGGCAGAGGCTGGGGAGAGTGGCTGCCAGAGCCTGGATAGGCACTTTGTGCCATCACATCATTGCACGCCATGCCACCCAAGGTGGATTAGGAAAACGCAAGAATGATGGCCCAGTCAATGACACTCTGCTCCACTGGTCCCACCCCACCCACCTGTGGCACTCAGCTGATGACCGAGTTCAAGTGTTCCATCAGGACTGACCTGTCCCTGTGGCCCTGCCCTGGGAGGTAAGCCAGGGAGGGACACTGGTTACGGGGTCCGCCAGGAATCTGATTCCATATTCCTTCAAGTGAGCTCCTGCTCAGTGGCAGCCTGGGAGGATCATCACCCGAGGTAAGTCCCAGGGGTCTGAGAGGGGGAACAGAGGCTAAGTCACTGGAGTACGGCATCCAAAAAAAAAAAAAAGATCAGCAGTGCATGTTTTGTGTCTGTGTTACTTATATTGAGCCGAGGATGACTGCTGGCATGTACTAATTGATGCTTGATAGCAAGTGGGGAAAATGGCTATCAAGCAAGCATGCAGTATGAGTAAACTTTCAAACTGCATGTTAATTGTCATGAGACAAAATACCAAGGATGGCCATGTGAAGTACTGTAGTAATGATAAGTCAATTAACTGGATCTATCAAACCAGGATTCAATGATTTTCATGCCCATTTTATAACTGAGCACAATAATCAACTCCAGGGTGTGGGTTATGGTGGGATTTACCTATGCCTGGTGTGGTTTGGTCATGAGGCTGCAGTCCGAGTGACTAAACCACACCAGGCATGGGTAAATCCCACCATAACCCACACCCTGGAAAGGATTATTATGATTATACAATGGGTAGATAATGATTAAAATGGTTTTATTTGAGAAGACACTGATTTTTAATTGTTTTTTCCTGTAATATCCCTCCTCTATATGTTAAATAGTTCCCTGTTGCTAGGTAGAATATTGTTGCAGGACATGGCAGCCCCCTGCTCCCAACACATTGTTTTTTTATTATTTCTTTTATAAGAGGAAGAGGGGCAGCAGACAAGATGTATGGGAGCTGAGAGGAATGAGAAAGTGACAGTGCATGGCAACAGACAGTGAGTGAGCTCTGGTGTTTGTGTAGCTCAATCAGAAGCTGAGTCTTTTTATTTTTATTTTCCAGTTTGCAAGAAAGTGGCAGTGCAGGGTAACAAAGCGTGAATGAGGAGCTGAGTTTATTTTCTATTTTCCAGTTTGCGAAGGGGCTAATGGCAGCCATCCCCCCCCCCCAGAATGGTGGATGGACCAGGAAGCCAGTAGTCACTGCAAGTGAGGCAGTAGGGCGTGACTGTTACAGGGCCCAGCCATTAATGGAACAGAGACCAGAGGGAACATAGAAACATAGACTTTGATGGCAGATAAGGACCACTTGGCCCACCCAGTCTGCCCATTTCCCTACCTACTGGATAAGCTGCAGATTCTAGTTAACCAACAGCCTATTTCCTGCAACCCCTCACTATAATTGCCTTATGTCTGTCCCATGCATGTTTGAATTCCTCCACTGTTTTAGACCCCACAACCTCTCCAGGAAGGCAGTTCCATGCGTCCACCACTCTCTCCATGAAAAAGAATTTCCTCACATTACCCCTGAGCCGTCCCCCCTCTAACTTTAAATTGTGCCCCCTTGTTCTTACACATCTCTTTTTCTGAAAGATGCTACCCTCTTGGATTTTGTTGATTCCCTTGAGGTACTTAAAAGTTTCTATCATGTTCCCCCTGTCCCTCCTTTCATCAAGGGTATACATATTAAGCTCTCTCAGTCTCTCTTCATATGGTTTCTGATGTTGATCCTGCACCATTTTAGTTGCCCTCCTCTGGACTGCTTCCATCCTGTCTATGTCCTTGCATAGATGAGGTCTCCAAAACTGCACGCAGTACTCCAGATGGGGTCTCACCAACTGTCTGTATAGAGGGATAACCACTTCCCTTTTTCTACTTGTGATGCCCCTCCCTATGCATCCCAGTATCCCCCTGGCTTTCCCTACTGACTTCTCACAGCGAACGAGCTGTCACAGGAGCCAGTGGTTACCTCAACAGAGGTTGGAAGGAGCAACCATCAGGGGTAGCACTGTTAAGGTATGTTGCATTTTAGAGTTGTTTGTGAGACCTTTTTTTGTTTACCACTTGTTTAGGGGGGCCAGTGTACTTTTTGGTAGGCAGGGTTTCCGGCTTTGACCCTTGTGGAGTGCTTAGCAGGAAGAGAATATGGCGGCAGTTTGTTTACATTTTGGGCAACACAAAAGGATTTTTTTTTTTTTGCGAAGGGGCTTCTCTGGCTATTAGATCTTTATCCATGGGTTATTGTAGGATTTACCCATGGGTAAAGACCCTCAGTAGCCAGTCATATTGTCAAAAACATGGACCCCATCGTATAATCAGAAATGTCCAGTGTCTCCATCAATGACATTGGGGATAGCATTAAGAACAAATCTGCATATTCGTGGTTAACCTCAACCTCTGAGGAAGGGTGCACATATCAGAAAGGATACTATATCTAAATGAGGATCAAGAAAATCTGTAAATCATGTGATCCATCAGGTAGATGTCAATGAGTTAAAAAAAATTCAGCCTGGCACCCCATTACTACACTCTTCTGGAAAGGGGGGGGGATTAAAACCATGAAGCAGAGAATGAGCAAAATGTATAAGTGAGGATAACTAGTGACATGAAGCACTCCACAATATAGTGGAAAGTCGAATGAAGGGCAATTAATATACTGTGTTACCTTACAAGAGTGGCTGCAGGTAAGTGAAAAGAATACTACAACTATGCACCTGTACAGGGAGGCCACATCTGGAGAATGGTGTACAGTGCTAGTGTCCGTATTGTAAAAAGGGCATTGTGAAATATTGCACAAAACTTCTCAAACTTCATTGATAAAAATGTGTCACATGACCATGTGTAAGTCCTACTACAGTCAGGCGGTAAAGATCCCACAGATCAAATGTTTGCTTTCTTTCCATCTAATTTTTCTTTTTTTTTATTTTAAAGTAACAGAATAATTTTATAATCTCAATAGTGCACTTCAGGTTTGTGTAGTAGAGGGACTCTTAAAGCTTGATGGAAATCATAGCACAAGTGACCAAATTTTCAAGTTTGATGGCGGGGGAAGAGGGGAAGCTTTACAAGAGTGACCATGATGCACTGCTTCATGGAAGATGGTGAATCTAACTGACAGCTTCCAGACAAGCAGGGATAGATTTAATGGGAAATTACGGTTTAGTGGGTGGACCACCCTCATTGAGGGCTGAGACCGACAGCCACCATTCACTTCTGTGATGCTTATCCCATAACGAAGGTTCACCCAACCACCACCACCACCACATACAAGCGTTATGCATTGGGTTGGCAAGCCAGTTCTTGACAGGACACAAGGCTCTAGTAGTAGTACAATGGCTCCACATTCACCCACCCCCCCACACCCACTTTCCAAGCAGTAGCTAATATTCGGTCCCCAAAACATTTGCCACCTGAACAAAGCACGTCACTAGATGTCACTAGATACATCAGGAACTGAAAAAAACTGAAGCCCAAATATAGTTCCCTAACACAAATCATAATACATCAATGTTCCCCCTTGTAGTACGTACTTATCCAAGCTGTTTTTGAATGCTTGTTCACTATTAATAATAATTATGTTCTCTGGTAATTTATTCCAAAGATTACTAGTTCTTTGAGTAAAGAAATACTTTCTTTTGTCAGTCTTGAACTTATTTAATCATACTTGTGATGGGTGTCCTCTAGTGATAGAGTCAGTATTTTTATATTCAAATCCAAGTCCATTCATGAGTAATGGATCATTCATAATGTTATAGAATAACAAAAGGTTACCCTTAGTTCATCTGGTCTCAAGACTATGTAATCCCAGAAACTAATCGCTCTTGATATGTCAAATTTTTGATCAGTTGAATTATTCGTGTATATCCGCACTGTATTTTTTCCACACAAGATATTTCCCCTCATTTGTATGGGTTCCATAATTGACTACAATAATCCATGTGTGACCTGACATAGAACATGTACAGAGGCAACATCACCCACCACTCCCCCAACCAGGCAGTTCATGACCATTTGGCGCAGTCCTGTACATCGCCCAGCACAGCCATCCACTCACATCCTCTTTTTCATTCATGTTTCATTATAAGGACAAATGGGCATGCAATTGGATCACTCTGATACGCCCTGCCCACTGTAACAACAAGCGCCTTACAATCTGGAAAAGGAATGAGAGAATGTGACTGCCATGTGAGGCACACAGAGAGTCCAAGACATGACAGCACCATGCTCAAAAGAGGCCCATTTAGCAGTGTGTGTCGGGTAACTGACACAGGTGCAGATTGGGATAGTACCCATTATGATAAGGTGGCCACATAAAACTCATAAAATAGAGACTGCAGTATAAAGTGCATTCAGCCAGGCCAGTATGCTCTGCCAATCTAGTACTGTTCATCACCATATGTATGTAACTCCAAGACTGGGATGGGGTACATGAACAGTGCCCTGCCCCCAACTATGGGCCAATGGTAGGTGTACCTGGAGTCATGTGTGCTCCTCACCACTGTGGTGGGTTAGGCAGGGGACCCATGTGCCAATAGGGCACCATTGCCAACTCCAAAAAATAACAAATTAGACACTGTGATGTAACAGACACAACTAGGAACCTCACTGTGCTTCATATGTCTGAAGGTTTGAAATGTACACATGCAATTTGTTTCACACTACTATATTTAGTATTCTAGTATGTGCACACAATTCTGCTCAAGTGGTGACTGGCCATGGAGGTGAAAGAAGGAGAGTACTGTTTGATGTAGAGTGATGCACCCCAGAATTCTGTCCTACCCAGATGTGTGTGTTGGAGGGAGATTGGTTTGCTGGAATCAGAAAAGACAAGGATTTAGAGGAATGTGTGTGTGTGGTGGGGACTGCTATCCACCAGTCACTCTGTGGCAGACACCTGTATGTGTCATCTGATACGTCTGATGATAGGTGGGGGGGACAACTACCGTTGTACCACTGGAGCAAATGGGGACAGGTATGTTGAGGGGTTGGTTGGGGTGGCCCACTACACACCAGTGAATAGATTATTGATAGCAGAACTGAGATGGAAGATTATAATGGGATGTAACCAGATATAAAGGAGAACGTGTTCAGAACCAGCTCAGGTGGTCTGATGGTCTGTGTCATCACACAACACCCGATGGATGTACACAGTAACAGGATGGGAGGTCTGATGGTGGAGGTACATCTGCATACCGTCAAATAGTTTCTGATATTGGCACTGGGATTGGATGATGGAGATATCACTTGACACCATTGTCACCTAAAACATACACTGTATATGCCTTCACTGGTGGAGTGCATATGAAAGGGTAACAGCAGTGGACAGGGAGAGGTTGTGTTACCACTGTATATAGATCCCTGGCAAGACCATACCATTACTAATGTGTCCAGTTCTGGAGACGGCACCCATGAAAAGACATAGAGTGGAGGTGGTCCATAGGAGAATAACTGAGATACTGCAAGGTCAGCCATAGCAGCCCTACAAAGAGATAGCAAGCTACATCAACATGTCCGCCCTGGAAGAGAGGAGTGGTGGTGGGAATATGACATAGACCTTTAATTACTTCAAAAGGGAAAATAAGGCCGAGGATGGCAGACTATTTGTAATAAGGGAAGGAACACCAGGTCAAGTGGGAAGGCAATGAATACGGAAGTGGAAAAATAATGAGGAAAGTAAGACTGCACTTCTTCACATTAACAGAGACAGACACCAGCAACAGCCTTCATGCAGAGTTGATGGTGGTGAAGATTGTGTTGGTGAGGGGTCAAGTGTGCTTGAGATAGGTACAAAGGAATCATAGTAGAAAGAAGGGAGAGAGAGAGAGAGAGAGAGAGAGAGAGAGAGAGAGAGAGAGGAAGGGAGCTTGATAGTTCTGATTTTTGCTTTGCCCAGAAGTTCTGTCTGTGTGCCCCTCCATTTAGTTTGTGTCAGTTTTCTTATCATGTTTTACTGTTTTTTAACCCCTTATTTTTTTAACATATATAGAGACAGAGAGACAGACAGAGGGTGTAATTTTACATGGAGAGCAAAAGGGAGATAGGCCTACTTGTGTTTTTAGAAAGTGGGAGCTAGACTAAGTGAATTTGATAAGTGAGAGGGACAAGAGACAACATCAGTTGGGATATCGAGACGGGCATCAGAACGAGTAGCTGTAGTTTTCAATGCAGTCAACTAGTGCAAGATTTATCTGAAAAATAGAAGAGGGAAAGATTCAGCTGAAAAGCCACAACTTATTGTGGGGATTCAGCAGTGGCTGTAACAGTGCAATATGTAGTAATCAGGAGTGGTAAGGAACTTGGCATGAAATGGATGATAAACTCATTATTTGAAAATCCACAGTTTACTATTTGGGATTCATCTGTGGCTGTAATGGGTGGGAGAGGTACTACACAGGAGCAGGGAGGGACTTGGCAAGGGAGGGATGTAGGATACCAGAAAAAAACTGTAAAAAAAACAGTTATGCAAGTGAAGTTAGCAGCTACTGGAGACATTTACATATATGAATGGCATCAGATTCAGGAAACGGCTCAATGAAATAAACAAGGGACCGGTGCCTTTTTTTTTTATCTCTATAATAATCACATCAGATATACAACAGTTAAAAATCATGACAGAAACCTGTTTTTATTTTCAAGCCTCAACCCCACTCTCAAACTGGCAACTCATTTCTATTCTGTTCTCGAGCACCTGTCACAGCCTAATTCACAAACACAGCACAGACTGCCAGTAAGCATACTCTCGGATTACATTTCATTCACAAACTAAATAAATAAATAAAATTAAAAAATTGCAAGTAATTCAAGCGTATGCTTCATACCCCCTGACTCTCACATTAGATAGAGTACTAGCCATTAGTAAGGTTTGGCAGCAAAGGTGAGGCAAACTGACAGGCAGCTGTCACTTGGTAATTTGCGTTATATGAGTGAGCACGTTCATGATAGCTGTCCTCAGGCAGGCGCATCAGTGTAATCCACGCTCATGAGAGAAACTGCCATCTCATGCAGACCATCTAAGAAAAAGGATGAACACTCTACATATTGCCGAAAATGGCTTTTCAGATGTCCTGCTCCAGTACAGAAAACACTAAGCACAGTCCCAAAAGTTGACCAACTGCAAAACATTCATAATAGGGACCTAGAAAACACACAGGAACACTGTTAGAGCCACCTGTATCTTTATTAGAAAGAAAAAATGGCATAACTATGATAGTGTCCCTTTAAAACAAATATAGTCTCACTAGCACAGGGACCCACTCACTAATCAAACTAGCCCACTGGATTATGACACTGGCAATGTTGTTCTCACCCTCTAGCCATGTGATAAATCTGGCCAGCTCTGGAGCATTGCCTCAGATTACCACAATACTTGGTGAAAAATTGAAGTATGTTTTAAAGTTTAAATACTTAGGAGTATGGTTGGACTATAATCTCTCATTCTCCGAGCATGCAGAAGACCTGGTGAAGAAACTAAGGCAGAGGCTGGGGCTATTCTTTAGAATAAACCAGTTCCTCACTTGAGATGAAAAACTGTGCCTTGTCCAAACTACTTTTCTCTCACGGATCGATTACACAGATTTCTTATAGTCATTGTCTTAAAGCCTTGCTTGTAAAGTTAGATACGCTTTATCATAGAGCCATCATATTTATTACTGGCCTCCCCATAGCCACACATCATTGCTCCTTGTATAAAGCTGTAGTCTGGCCCTCTCTCTTGTTCAGGAATAATAGAAATGCAGCCCTTTGGACTTACAGAGCCATCATGAAATGACTCCCGCGATATATATTAGACTGTCTCCCTCTAAGTGAGCCAGGAACATATGCCTTAAGGAGTGCATCCTATATCACATTCTGTATCCCCAAGGCATCCTCCTGCTTTGGCAGAGTGGCCATTAGCTTTATGCTGCTGTCCTTGTGGATAACTTGCAAAAACTACTGAAATTGAGCTGCCTATGTAACATTAACTCCTTTAAGTCCATATATACTAGATACATGTGTGAGCCATGCAATTGCTTCCCCAGCTCCTAAGCATTGCCTGGAGTTAGTTCTCTGCTACCTGTAGTTAGTTCCCTACCTCCTGCACCCAGTATTAACCATGTATGCCTGAAATATTTGGTGACTCTAGTGCTCCGAGATACCCATCACCCTAAATGTTCCTCCCCTTACTGGTCCCTGCGCTTTCACCCTGGCCGAAGTCAAGCGCTACAGGTGTTTACTGCCCATAGACATGGGATTTTTGGTCATCGGGTGTTCGATGCTTCCTTAGCCACTGCCCGAGACACCAAGCCTGGATTTCCCTCCAGCAACGCACGGCTAAAGCCGCTAACCAATCAGAAGGTGAGCACTCTTCGGCTCTGGCCTCCGATTGGCTCCTATAGTCTGCCCCTGTGATCTCACCAAACTTTGCAAAAAATCTGATTTTCCCGTTGTACCTGGTCTAACATGATAAAATCACTTATTTGCCTGACTGCATGACCCACATTTGACATTGTTCAGTGTGCTAGAGTGACTCAGGGTGATTACACTTCCTTCTGTAAATCTGTATTTGAACTGAACTTTTAGCTGCCAAAGGAATTATACTCCTTGCCTTTCTGTTCAACTTCTCCATGGGTGCAGTCAGTCCCGCACTCCTTCTCCTCCTCCCTGCCATATACAAGACCCCTATGGGCTCCCTGTCCCGCAAGCTCAGGGAAACCTAGTCACCGGGTGTGCGGCGCTGCTTTAGCTGCCTCGGTAGACCACAAGCCTGGATCCATCACGAGCTAGACATGGCAATAGCCTTTGGCAATTCGGAACGTCAGCATTCTTTGTCGCTGGTTTCCGATTGTTTGTCTCAGTCTGCTTCTGTGATCCTTCTAAACCAAATTTAAATCTGATCTTCTGCCTAAGTGTGCTTAGAAGGAGCTGTAATCACTTAGTTGCCTGACTACAGAATACTTATCCTTATGGAATACCATGAGTTTACACTCTCTTCTCATCTTCTGTGCTTGCGCCAGCTCTCTTGGTGGGGCTGTTGACCACTTTATCCAACTGATGATTCCATTATGCTGTAACGATTGATGATATATTGTGTACTTACTTGTATTATTGTTATCCATTTGTATTATTGTGCTCATTGTAAATATTTTATATGTACTTTACTACTTGACCCGGTCTTAACCAGGTCCATCTTGAAAATGAGCTTGCTCAACGATGTTCGCCTGGATAAATAGAGATTTTGATTGATTGATTGATTGACCAGGGCTCATTTTGTTTACTACAAATTTAGTCACACCAGCATGGGGACCCACAGTACAAACCACTGGGGCATCAAAAAGCTTACACTATCATTCTGGGCCACCAGGGACTGCAATTAAAAAACACTGGGTCCCCCACAACCACCATGCCAGCCATGTCCTACCCTGGGCTGCACCCACTAACCAAATCAAGCACCAGTGGGTGCTGAGAGACCCAAGCCGCCCCCAAACTATATCTTATTTCTGTATCTTGTTGCTGTTCTCCAACCTGTTACCCTATTTGCTATGCTATCTTCTCACTAAGCCTATCTTATCTTCCCCAAAGTAACCTAAATTGCCCTTTATTTTACAGGTCTGAATGGACATCACACCTACTCTTGCAGATAAATATATGCTCTTCTTCCATCACTACCCTAAGCTTTTTTATATTAAAATCACTGAAGATTTTTTGTGATGTCTTGCCCTTACTTTATTTTACAGATACCTCCCTCTGTTTCGGATCATGATCCATGCTAAGGAACCCTCTCCAGGACAGATAACATACTATGTTTCCCTAACTAAAAGAATGACCCATGACCTAGGCATAATGGAGCACATAGCCCATTATATGGGAGTATGGATCTTGACAGGTCTGTTCCGTTCCATTCCCCACATTGACGATGGAGACTATTTCTTATCTCTTCAGCATTCAGATATGCACCTATCATGGGACTGGACTTCACTTATCAGTGTCATAAGAGACAGACTTGCTTAAATGGGCACCACAAGCTCACTTTTATTTTCATAAGTTCCCCTTTTAGCAATAAAAGGTGAAGAGAAGATTTACACTATGAACTGTGGCACAATGGCACTACTGGTGGCAAATGGAAGAAGTAAGAGAAACGCGATATGAGGCAGCATCATCCAAACCCAAATTAGGACCATCAGGAGAAAATGTACAGAGTATATTGTGTGATACACACTGCATCCTGTTGTTTAAAACATTTTTTTACCTGACCCTGACCAGCCTGCATAGCAAAAAGCCAAAAACTAGGGTGCAAAAATAATCATGGCTTACAGGACCCCCCAAACCCTGATGTGGTCAGATGAAAATTAGGGCCAATAGAAAATATAGTAAAGCAAGCAAGTTACATAATATATAGAACCTAGTGGGCATGAAGCAGTGGGCTCTGAGCACTTCTCTGCTTTGCTTTCTCTTCTATAGTATTAGGCCAAAGTTTTAGCTCACACCGAGTTAGAGCTGGCTCTGGTGTTTCTTTTTGACAGCACTGGAGTCCCCCATGATGTTTCATTCCACACTCTACATTTCAGCCAGAGGACTATTAACACCCTCACACACACACACACACACACACACACACACACACACACACACACACACATTTTGTTTTTGGTTTTTTTATTTTTTTCACACACATACAACTATGTCTGTTTGTTCTTCTTAGTCAGACACCATTTAACTGGTGACATGATTTTTTTTTCGTTTTGCATTTTTCTTATTAAATGTTTTGTTTTTGTCCCCTCTGGCCTTGCATCCATCAGCAGGGTAACCCCTCATACAGACACAATTACCAATTAAATTTAATTGGTACATATTAGATCATCATCATTTATATCAAAATGAACCGTAGAGAACCAACGGTGTGAGGTTGACTTTAATAAATGTCAAATGTTCCATATTTTCAGGCAACAAATGGTTGCATAGATCTGAAGCAATTCTATCAGCGGTATTCACTCAGAGTAGACACTGGTTGAAGGGCAGCTTAAATGTAAAATGGCGACTCTGCACAATGCAGACCAGATTTGGCGACTCTGCACAATGCAGAACAGATTTGTCTCTTACTTTGCCAATATTTCAAAGGGTCATCCTGTATACTGAGTCTCCTAGGGTCTTTTAGATGGTCTTCTATCATAGCGGTAGCAGTATGGCCTTGGTCAACAAAGGAAGAACTACTGTCTTTATCACTATCATGTAGCCCTGACCAGTCACCATCTTCATCTTTTCCAGTGGATGTTTCTCCTGCTAGTAGTGAGGTTTGGGAGGGTGCATGCTCAACCAGTTGTGAAACCAGAACTGTATCCATCATTTCATCTGACACTTTTTCAGTGAGCAGGTCTTTATACCTGCAGATGTCTGTGAGGCCAAAGAGGAGAAAGGATGCCATGCTAGCCTTAAATTGAGGGTCTAGCACTGTGGCCAGAATATAATGTTCTGATTCTAACACTAATGGTGTTCTGGGGTCCACTTTCAGGGATATAGCTAGCTTTTTGACCAGAGACACAGCACTACCTTCCTCATGAAGTGCTGCCTTCTGCTTTTCGAGTTTGTTCCTAAGAAGGAATATCAGGGGTATTATTTGACTTAGACTGACATTGTCTGCACTCATTTCCTCAGTGGTTTCCTCAAATGCCTGAAGAGTGTGACACAGTTGTGCCATCAGGGTCCACTGTCTCGAACTTGAGTGGCAAATCCCCTTTTCCTATTGAGTGATCCATGGTGTACTGATGCACTGCTTTATGCTCTTCAGGAAGTCACTGTACCATGTAGAAGGTGGAATTCCACCTGGTGACCACCTCCTGCTTTAGCTGATGCTGTGTAATGTATGCCGTTTGCCATCTGACAGCAATACCAGGTGGGCTGGGTTCGGGGAGAAATAGGTCACTCGGCACAAAGGCTAGGTTTGGCTACTCTGCACAGGGGCACCCAAGTAATTCCAAACACAGGAAGCAATAACTGTAATGTCCAATACCAGAAGTGGAATTCCAAAGTGTGGCTTTTTAATCACATCCAAACTGAATAAACAAAGCATAGATGGACCCCCATGGGGCTACACTCCTGGTAATGCAGATTAAAAGAGACTAGAACACTTCCTCAACACTTTAGCCCTCAGGCTCTGAACCCACTGGGCACACAGCCCGGACTTGCACGCTGCTTTGGGTTACACAGCCCGAACTTGTACACTGTCCTGGGTTTTCTCTGGGCTCGGCTCCCTTGCCGGCTACTTGGACACCTTCCATACTTCATGGAAACATTTTCTGGTGGCTCCCTAAACCACCTAAGAGCACCTTGGCTCCATCAGGGAATTCTTCCTTTTAATCCCACGTCTGGGTACTTTCCTCAGGCACTGGCCAAGTACCTGGGAGAAAGTAAAAGGTGTCTCAGAGCAAATCCGTAGAGGTGAATTTGGTTACTACTGATGAGGGTCTCCTACCTCTCACTCCCACAATTCATACCCGGCCATTTCTCTGGACGGTAAACCCCTCATCCTGTAAAGCTTTGCAATGTAGATTCTTGCTAAATGTATTTCACATTCCATCTGCTTGTCTTGCTTCCCATTTATGCTGGACTTGAACATACTTTTAAGTGGCATAGTCCATTACTCTAGACCCCCCACTGAGTTAAGCAGTCCAATCCCCAATTTCCTTCACTTTTTGTGCTGGACTTGAACATACTTGAATTAAGTAGCAATGTCCATTACTCTAGACATCCCACAGATTAAGCAGTCCAATCCCCACTTTCCAACTGTACTTGGCTGTCTTTTCCTGACCCCACAGTAACAGTCCCTTTAGTTTCCTTCTGTTCAGGTCAAAAACCTTCCCCCCATCCCCTCAGGGATGGGTCTCTTGAACCACTGAAAGCGGTCTCCACCACTTCAATTACCAGTTCCTGTGTTCCTCTTCAGGTGGAAACACACACCTTCCAAAAGTAGCTCTAAAACAGAGCTTAAAGCTCTGAGAGCCTGCACACACTCAGCTGTACTACTGTCTCTCACTCAGACTGCACACAGACTGAATTCAAAATCCCCAACATTCTACACT
Organism: Neoceratodus forsteri; assembly: GCA_016271365.2. Taxonomy (NCBI): domain Eukaryota; kingdom Metazoa; phylum Chordata; order Ceratodontiformes; family Ceratodontidae; genus Neoceratodus; species Neoceratodus forsteri. The sequence continues at coordinate 351,308,560 of CM057456.1, forward strand.
AACCTCTAACTGCTACATTCCAGTGTGGCTTATGCAGCTGCGAAAGTTCTATAATGATGTCATCCCTCAGTCTCAGCTGAGACTGAGAACAGAGTGAGACAGTGTGAAATCCATTTAACTGGAGTTTCACAAGCTGCCTTCCCTGCCTACCACTAGGTCTTATTGGGATTCTAGTAACCCCGGGTAACAGAGGGGTTACAGTAAGATTATCATCTTTTTTGTATCTGACACAATATTTTGCATGCTTTAGTAGAATAACTAAAATGTCCACACATTTTGTGTGCAACACTTAATGTATTCTAAATGCTTCTGTCATCTTTAAGAAAATCATGTGCTACAAGACTGAGGGTATGAGCAAAGCAAGGTATGTGCACATTCCCTCCATCCTTCACAGCATGTACAGTGTTAGACCCATTATCAGATAACAAAAACCCTGAAGAAAGGCCATGAGGAGTAAGCCATTCAGCAAATGGACTTCTAAATTCTGGCACAAGGTTCACTGCAGTGTGATTTTTTGACTCAAAACCACTGATACACAAGGCAGCCTGCTTCTTACATGTTGTGGCGGACATAACTGAGACACAGGATGAGGCAGAGAAATCATGAGAGGATACCCAGTAACTCACGTAGTCTAAAGTTTGGCTGCCGGTCCACATATCAGTTGTAATACGTAACTGTGGCACTGCTGTGAGCTTCAAGGCCGGCATCATTTTTTCATGCAATTCACAACAGATGTTTGGTACTGCCTTAGTGGAAAAATACTTTCTGGATGGTATCTGATATTGTAGAACTGCAATCTGTATTATTTGTTTAAAGCCAACAGATTCAACAAAAGAGAAGGGACACAGGTCAAGAGCTATCATTTCCGCTACTGTCTTATTTAATTTCTGGGCAACTGGATGGGTGTGATCAGTTTACATGCCCATTGAAATGACTCTTGCATGGTTAACTGTTTTGGTTTGGGGCATGATTGTTGTGAGAGGGACGGAGAGTAAATAATCATGGGAAGCTGTCAGATACAAAGTTGCGAAGATGGTGATGGTTACAGAGATGAAAGATCATGTTGTTTGCTTTTTTGGTTAAGTGGAGTTGAAATACACTGTAGTTGGCTATGCCACCAGTGTTTTTATAACAAACTAACACTTTGTAGTTCACTGTCACCTGCCTCATCCTCTGTTTCAACAGACACTGATGCCAGTTCTATGTGATGACAGCAAAAGCCTAAAGGCAATCGCCGTTATCGAGAAGTCAAGAGTGCCAAAAATTTATTTCGGCACTCTGACACCCTGGTGCACAGCAAAACGGCACCAGGGAGTTAGTTTTTTAATGTTTTATGTGGGGGCGCACTCCATGGGGACTTCCCCCCCTACTTAAGGATTCTCAACTCAGGGTGCATGTCGGGGGTGTGTGTGTGAAAACATTAAAAAAAAAAGAGGTTGGGCAGGGCGCAACAAAAACACACCAGCACCTGGACCCAAACCCAATAACCTGTCCAGTAATGCCACCAACCCACCCACCATGCCATGGGGTTGGTTCAGCAACCCACCGTGCCACCACCCCTCACGTTCCCTCCCCTCGCTGTGCAGGCTCGCTCCCCCTTGGGCATGTACATATAGTGACATCCTGTCGCTATATTCGCCGACCCCCCCATCCAGCCACCCTACCCTACAGTAGCCCTGCAGACATGCACTGGGGATTGGGAAACCATTATTGTAGGTGCCCAATCCCCAGCACTATTATATCGTGCTGCCCTGATGCCTGATCTTTTCTCTTGCATGCAATTGTGTGCATTATCTTGAAGTGTCTTATTAAAGTGGATGTTCCAAGGTGATTCTCCTGTCTCCTTATGCTGACTCTGGTTTTACACAACATATTTCAAGACAAGCATTTTGGGAGTCAATGTAATAGCGGATCCATGCACAAGAAGGGGCTGTCTTAGGTTTACCTCCTGGCACAGGTACCTGTTGGCTAGCAGTAACAGTGCTTTCATTCAACGTATCATTATCATCAGGGACATTGTCCTCCTCACGTAAAATAATAACAGTATCAGCAGGGGAGACCACTGTACCTGTTGCCATCATTGCCACCTCCATTTGTGTTGGTCTCCCTTGATGGCCTGTCTCCAGGGGTTTTGATCAGACTTTTGTCCTACGCTACATCAGTATCAGAAGAAGAAGAATTAGATGACTCAGACTCAAGCTTAATTTTTTTTTTTAACTTCATTTTTATTAGAGTTTAAAGTGGTACATACCATCTTACAAGTCCAGCAAGTTGTTATATCAGCAGTACTAAGAAACAAGCATTTGTTAATGCCGAATGTTCACCATTGGTATTGCTATTGCTATTGTCACTGGTACCACATCATATGGGAAAGATAATGTTAAGAAGCACACAAGAGGCAGAGAATTAAGTAGTACAGATGCATTAGCTATTGTCTCTGCATTTGGTCCTCATGACCCTGGGATGTACCACGTATTATGAAATCTGTATTATACTTGTATTTGCCTACCTGTCAAATGCTTAATGGTGTACCCCTTCCCCCCAGGACGCGTCTGGAATCGAGCAGTAGCCTGCTCAGTATGCCTTCCTGGTTAAACGCTTAAATAAATAAATAAATAAATAAAAGGAACATCACCTGATCCAAGTCCAAATTAAAAGAGCAGGTCATTTTACAAAAGGAAAGTCTGTAAAAGGTACGGCTGCCATGTTATAGTAAACCCACCAAAATATAAGTAAAAGAGAAGGACTTACCTGAGTGTAGAGTGCCACGGGGTAGTCCTGGGGAGATGTAATTCGCCGCACCTGTAAAAGGAGAGACAAGGGGGTCACAAGGGATCTGCAGTTCTTAGGGAGGGTGAAATAGGGCAGAAAGAACAGGAGAGAAATACAATTATACTTATCTGATGGGGCTGGAGTCCATGACCTGTCAGACCTGTTGCGATAGAAGAAAAAAATAGGTTAGTTAAAAAGAAAAAGATATAAGATGAGCAAAAGCAGAGTAAAGGGAGTGTGGTTTAGGGAAAGTGGCTTAGCTAAAAAGCTCTTTGTCCATAATGGTGGCTGAGTGGCCAGTAATTTATGTAGCAGGCCAGGTGGCTAGTGGCGGACTAGTAGCTGTTTTTGTCTTTTGTCCAATCCCCTTTTAAAACTGTCCACTGACTTACAGGCTGCAATCCCTTTGGGTAGCACATTCCACATAGTCACCACCCTTTTTGTAAAGAAGTGCCTCCTCATTTCCCTCCTGAACCTGATGAGGACAACAGACTGACTGATTGCAAATGGGACAAATAATCAACAGATATTGTCTTTCATACTGAGTGAAGATGTTATGCCTGATTGCTTGTGGTCATGAACTGATGATAAACAATGTTTATTTCCAACTATTTGTCTGGCTGCGATGTGTAGCGATTGTCCCTCTCTCTCCCCGCCACAGATGGTTAAGCGTCTTTCTCTGTCACTCGCGCTCTCGCCTAACTACTTAGAAAAATAGACTTTGACAGCAGATAAGGACTGCTTGGCCCACCTAGTCTTCTCATTTACCTACCTATTGGATAAGCTGCAAATCCAAGGCCCATCCAGATCCCAACAGCCAAATTAGGATTATTCTCCATTAATGAATTGTCCAAGGGAGAAACAAAATTGTGCTCACCTACAAGTTTCAAGCAATGCTTGTCTAAGGTTAGAGATATTTAAATGCATGAAGAAAATGTGTTGAGCAGAATCAGATTGGAGTAGGGTAGAAAATAGTGACAGACTACAATGGAAAAGAAGTGTGGGGGCAGTTGTTAGACGGGTCTGAAGGGAGAAGAGGAAAGTGAAGATACAAAAGAAATAGAAGAGAGAGGAATGGAAATGAAGGATAAGTGAGTGGAGTGGAGAGTGGGAGGTAGAAGAAGTATGTGCCCTTGTTCCCTCACAGCCCCCGGGGTGTACGTTAATCCACAGTATCAGCACACCCTGGAGTGTGTTAATGCACTTATAACATGGTTATCCTTAAACAACAAATAAAATTGAGAAATGTTTTTTTTTTTGCTGTTTAAATACCTAAAAAGATACTGTATCCTTCCACCTTGCAAAATAGTCTCTAACTAATAATACATACTGCATTGCTCTTACACACATAGTAATGTCACAGATACAGTGCTGAAGTTATCTGTGCCATTTCTTGTGCATAATATGCTATTGTACCCTACCTAGAATATTTTCTTGCCCCCCCCCCCACATGCAGCTCTGACAAGACAGGGAGCTGCAATGCTACGCATCACTAGATCACTGTCCGACTCTGCATCACTGTCTGACATTCATTACTGAAAAAGTGCAGAGGACAGACACTGAAGTTCCCAGAGTTCACGCTGGCCAAACACACCACTGCAGAACACAGGAGCTTAGATAGTGACATCAACACATTGCATGCTGTCCCCAGCTCTGTGTGCCATTGCTTCAATGGGGGGGGGGCAGGAATTACAGTACACCATAGCACAGTACGCAATTGCAGACACCGGTACAAAAAACACACACACATATGTATCTGTGTCTGACCCATGTGTGCCTCTCTTTCTCTCTCTTACACCAGGAATTGTGCCTCAGTAGCTAACAGTGTTCTCTGTCCGTCGTTATATCACACCAGTGTAAGAACCTTGGTGAGCTGTTTAACTGCAGACATTAAAACGGTATTCTATTATTAATAATTAGCTTTGGAACAGCACTGCATATTATTACACCCCACACACACAGACACATTTGATACCTGATGTCTGTATCGGAGACATACAGTCTTTTGCTGAAGCTCACAATGACCAGTGTCTCACATTGTTTATCCCACAGGTCCTCCCTCTATCTCTCTCTCAGTATCACTGCTGTGTCTCACTGTCCTCGAGTAAGGCAGGCAGGACCATCAGTGCTCTGATTGTCGGGACACAGACAGAGTGAAACACACAGTAAGACCGCAGACACAGAGAACAATGCAGCCACTTTCTATGTGTGTGTGTCTCTCTCATGCCAACCTAATTCAATGTTGCTCTCTTTCTCTCTGTGTAATATGGGGATCGGAGATTGTTGCGGGGGCACCCACCTAGCGCACCTCAACTATGCCAGAGAATTGAGGTATCAGCATCAGGGGACATCGTCATGGGGGGGGTGCACCTGATACCTGTACTGTGTGACAGAGAGAGAGACACACATGAACGCCACTTGGTTTCGCTGTTACTGCACTATTGTGTTGCTGCAGGGGGTGGGTTCTTCAGGGGGGATGGAGAATGGGCTACAGTGGGACTTTACTCTCTCTAAAGGGAGCACACAGCAGCTGACAGAGAGGAGAGCAGTTGCTGGCTGTATTTGCTTACTGTGGGGGAAACAGCAACAGAGAACAGCCTCTCTCACTCTGTTGTCACTCTTCGATTTGCACCCATGAACACTGGAGGAGCACTACATAGACCACCCATATTTTTCTCCTCACCCTTTTACTGTTCTTCTCTCTCTCTCTCTCTCTGTCTCTGTCTCTCTTCCCTCTCTCTCTCCTCCTCCCTCCCTTGCTCTCTCTCTCTCTCTCTGCTGGAGTTATGGTACACGGCAAGTCCGCATGAAAATTTAAAGCAGAGTAAGGAGATAGTGGGACTGGCGAGTGCATGGGTGCCAGACGATGGTAAAAGCTAAGGGTCGGAGGATCGGAAGGGCACTTATTAGGGTACAAAGGGCACTTTTTCTAAACCAGTTTTTGCCATATAGAAATACAAGATCACAGTTCAAAAGTCATGGAATGTGATTGTAACCTTCTGTGGTAGAACAGCATTCTAGACCCTCTAGAAAAATGTGCAAGATTAAGCACCTAGGGAGAGGGAATCCTAGGGCCGAGAATGTACTAGACAGGGTAACGCTTGTTATGCCTGGGTCACACACCATCTACTGACCCATGTGTTCATACCATAAGTAATTTTGTTTATTTACACTGTGATATTGCTGTATGGCACTAACATATAGAAATAGGAATCCATAGTATAAGCATGAATACTAGGACTATGCTTGCCACTGATATTTGCTGCTGTATATCATATATACATCATTTTATGGTTTTATAAATGTTTTATGTTTATTACACCTGACATGCATGTTTTATTTATTGTGTTTACCTAGGTTACGTATGTTCATTTTATGTTCTGATATAGTCATATAATCATGTGTAATTTGAGTCTTATACCAAAGTATCATGCCACATGCATTTCTGCTTATGCTACATTCTCTTTGTTCATAACATATAGCTGACAATGCATTTTCTTTGTTCAGAGATTCTTTCTTACTTTGCAACTTCATTTCCTATGTAATTGCTCAAGGGAGCCACCTTATTTACCTGCCTCATCCAATGCTGTATGTTTATCATATCTGTAACTGCACTGTTAACTATCATATATAATTGTATGCACACCAGCTCCTCGGAGAGAAAGAGACCATACATGAGGAATGGTTGGAAATCGACTCCCTTGTGATTGCTTTGTCACATGTCTGACGTGAGTATTTGTAATAAAACTGCTTTTTATTACATACTGTTTGTGGTATAATTTTTGGATAGCCAATCCAACACACAAGAATCTGATGGTAAACTGGATTTACCGTAACAATGGCGATCGCAGAAAATGTTGTTTTTTTGGCTAACAAAGGTACACTCATTTCCTATTGGGAACTGAGTTCTGGGAATTAATTTTCCCCTACAAGTAGCTGCAAGCTACAGCTTGGGACTCTGGTTTAACCTCATGGACTGCAGTTCTCCATTTGCTAGAACACAGGCACTAGGTACTCCGATGTACGGCATGCTGTCACTCCCCTACTGAATGAGTCTTAGGCAGCTTTGAACCCCTGTACAGGCAGACTGCTGCTCTGCATTTGACTGAACCTTAGGTAGGTTTGGGACTCCATGAAGCTGGGCTGCTTGCTCGTAGGTTGTGGGGTCCTTTAACAGGCATCCACATACGCCAGAGCCATCTGTGTATCTTCAACTACTGTGGTTCAAAACACAGTTGCTGAGCCAGAAATGGTTACAGAGTTCCCTGCATATTGACATGTCTAAAATATGCACAGAGTTGAGAGAAGACATCTCAGCTTACCTCACTGCACATGGTGGGTGGGAAGTGTTTTAATGTAGTTAACTAAAGATGATTTGGATCCAATTCTGTTGATTTGTGAGCAGTCTATTAAACTGAGACAGTCAAGTAATAAGGAATCTGCAATAGAACTGCTTTTGATGCTTCCTTACAGAAGCTGAAAACAGTGATGTCAGGTTTCACTGTTTTTAAATAGTCAGTGGAAGAGGGTGATGACTCTGTCCTTGTGCTTCAGATTTGTGGCTAGTATGCTTTAATCATATCTGTTGGTTGATCAGCCTTTCATTGCAATCTACAAAGAACTTAAGTATAAAAACTTTTGTATATACAACTATTCCTTGCTACTCACATTAGGAAAAGCACTACATTTAATAGTAGTACACCATATTTTGTTTTCTGTTCCGTGAATGCATAGTTTATTTTTTGCTAGACTGAAAGCAGCCTAGTCAAGGACATGCTGTATCATGCAATTGAGATTATGACTAATTGGAGAATGTTCATAACAGCAGGGACATTACTGTATTCTGTAATGAATATTAAGGTTTAATGGAATCAGCTTCATTAACTATTATGGTGTGCTTGATTTTTAAAACTGTTTTGGTAACAAGACTTCCGGTTCTGCCCCCAGGGTGAATGGCTGCTTAGGGAGTTTGCTGGCTCTACCTCCCCATCAAATCCTCCTCTGCTACTATTAAAATTGTCAGTGTCAGTGGCTCAGTAGGTAGCACACTCGCCTCTGAGGCCGGGAGATCAGAGGGCTGTGGGTTCAGTTCCCACATCTGGCACTTGGGTTAATAGCCCAGTACTGACACTGTAGTGCAGCATGAGAGGAGTGTTGCACTTCTGAGGTGCCGTCTTTTGGATGAGACATTAAACCGAGGTCCCATCTGCCTGGATTGGTGGTAGTTCAGGTGGATGTTAAAGATCCCATGCCACTTATTGAAAAGAGTAGGGAAATTTCCCCGGTGTCCTGGCCAAATTTCCCTCATTCACTAAAAAGATACCACAAACCGCTTACTCTGGTTCAAGGTCAGCTGGCATGCATCTGTATCCCCTTCCCCCGGGTCGTGCCTGAAAATAGGCAGGATTTGTCTAGTACACTTACCCGGTCAACAAAAACTAAATAAATAAATAAATATACAAAACCAGAGTATTCAAAGGATGAATAAGAGAGGAACCAAAGGATCTGAACCACTGAAGAACCAGAAAATGGATGATTATTTGCCAGATGTTGAGAGATCCGAATTGGACACCTCCGAGTCTGATACAGCATCAGTACATCAGGCCCCGACTCCAATTAAAGCAACTACATCACGCACACCTAAAGGCAAAACAAACAAAAAATGAAACTGGACACAATTTACAATGAATTGTGTGTGTTTTGAGCCGATATAAAAAATCTCTACAGTAAGCTCTAGGCGATGCTAACTGAGGGAGCAGTGGATGTGGCAGCGGTCACTGAGACCTGGGCCACCGCAGGACATGACTGGGACCTGAACCTGGAGCATTACACTATGTTCAGGAAGGACAGGGGGGAGGGAAGGGGAGGAGGGGTAGCAATAATAGTCAAAAACTGCATTGGCATAGGGGGAGTAGAAGAGGCGGAGGGAACCGTGGAGGTGATTTGGGTCACCTTGATAACAAGGGGGGGCAAGAGAGTAAAAATAGGAGTGGTGTATAGACCCCCTGCGCTGGCGGAGGAGCTGGAGGAGAGTCTGGTGGCAGATGTTGGGAGGCACTGCAGATTGGGCAGGGGAAGGGTGGTGGTGTTGGGGACTTAAACATGCCAGGAACAGACTGGGAGACTATGACATCCTCGTGGCCAGGGAACAGAGGTTGTTGGATGTCTTTCAAGATGCGTTCCTAACTCAGCAGGTGGGGGGACCACCAGGAGGCGCGGGTACTGGATGTGGTTCTGGCAGACAGTGACCAGATTGGGGCCTGGAGGTAAGGGACCCGTGCATGGGAGTGACCATGCCATGGTCTGGTTCTGTCTGGACCTAGGAGGGGTAGAAGGCTGCACAAAGACGGAGGTAACTGACTTCAGGGGGGCGGATTTTAAGGAAATGGAAAGGATCCTTAAGGAGCACTTGGATGTGATTGGGTCAGATATGGACGCTGACAGTAGGTGGGAAATCATCAGGAGAGGGGTGCAGGATGCTACCAGCACCTGTGCAAGAGTAAGACAAAAATGCGGTAGGGCCCGAAAACCCTGCTGGTGGACCAGGGAGGTCCAGGAGGTGGTGCAGGGAAAGAAGGCAGCCTATAGGCAATTCAAGTGCTCAAGTAGTGAAAGGGATTGAGGGGAGTACCAGCTGATGGCTAGAAGGGCCACTAGGGTGGTGAGGGCAGCTAAGGCAAGGAAGGAGCAGAACCTGGCCAGGGACATTAGGAGAGGGAACAAGGGGTTCTTTAGATACACTGGGGAAAAATGAAGGGTGAAGGGGCAGATTAGCATGATTAAAACAGGGGAGAGATGGGCACAAGACCCGGGGGAGCAGGCTGAGGTACTAAATGAGTACTTCACCTCTGTTTTCACCAAGGAAAATAGGGGTGCTGCATCATACATGGGAGGAGACAGTGAATTGAGGAGGAGGGGACCCTTACCGATCGGCGGGTCTGGGGAGAGGGGGAGGCATCACTGGCAGAAGGGGGGAAGGCTAAGCAGGGAGAAGAGGCAGCAGAGGTGGAAATCACAGCAGAGAGAGTGAGGGAATCCCTCAGGTCCCTTAAGACAGAGAAAGCACCGGGGCCGGATAAATTACATCCCAGAGTGCTGAAGGAACTTATGGATGTCCTGGCGAAACCTCTGGTGGAGCTTTTCACCATCTCTCTGAGGACAGGGTGGGTGCCCCAGGACTGGAAGGTGGCACGTACAGTGCCTATCCACAAGGGGGGATCAAGGGAGGTGGCAGAGAACTACAGGCCTGTCAGCCTGACACTGGTGGTGGGCAAGGTGATGGAAGGCATTGTCAAGGAGAGGCTGGGGGGGACCTGGAAAAGTCAGGGTGCCTGGATAATAGACAGCTTGGATTCATCCCGGGGAGATCATGTCAGACAAACCTTGTGGAGTTCTATGACTGGGTGATGAGTGCCTTGGACCTGGGTAGACCAGTGGACATCCTCTTTCTAGACTTCAGCAAGGCATTTGACTCTGTTCCTCACGAGGGCCTGTTGGATAAGCTGGGAGAACTGGGGGTGGGGAACCAGATGATCAGATAGATAGGCAATTGGCTCCAGGACTGGACCCAGAGGGTCGTAGTTGGCGGGATAGTCTCATCCCCAAGGAGGGTCATTATTGGGGTCCCACAGGGATCAGTCCTTGGGCCCCTCCTGTTCAACGCCTACGTCTCTGACATAAGGACATGTATCAGGAGTGAGATGAGTCCCTTTGTGGATGACTCAAAACTGGGGGCGGTGGTGGATGGGGAGGAGGGGAGGGTGGCCCTACAGAGGGACCTGGAGGCTCTAGAAAGATGGTCTAGAAAGTGGAAGTTGAGGTTCAATGCAGGGAAATGCAAGGTACTGCACATGGGGGCCAGAAACCCAGGCCAAGTGTACACACTGGGGGAGGAAATGCTACAAGTCTCGATGGCTGAGAGGGACCTGGGGGTGGTGGTGGATGTCAAGATGAACAACTCAGAGTCTTGTAGGAGGGCAGCAGCCAAGGCCAACAGGATGCTGGGATGCATCGCTAGGGGGATCACCTCCAGAAGTAGGGAAGTGATACTCCCTCTGTATAACTGCTTGGTGAGGCCGCACCTCGAGTACTGCGTGCAGTTTTGGAGGCCACACTTAAAGAGGGACATTAAACTCCTGGAGAGGGTCCAGAGGAGGGCAACCAAAATGATTTGGGGCCTGGGGGACAGGACCTATGGGGAGAGGCTTGAAGAGCTAAATATGTACACATTGGAAGAGAGAAGGGACTGGGGGGACATGATAGAGGTCTTCAGGCACAGGAAGGGGGTAAATAGCAGAGGAGCAGTCAGGGTGCTTCGAAGGAAGGAGGAGGGGGCAACTAGAGGGCATGGGTGGAAGCTTGAGGGGGAAGATTCAGGGGAGAAAGGAGGAGGAGGTGCTACTTCACTGAGAGGGTGGTGGAGCCATGGAATGTGCTGCCTAGGGGCTGGTAGAGGCAGAGATGGTGGAGGAGTTCAAGAGGGGGTGGGACAGGTACAGGGGAAGGGTTCTGGAAGCAAAATCCAATGCAGCGAGAATATCCAGAACTGGGAAGGGAGAAGCCAGAGAAGGCGAGGGGGGCAGCAAGGTCAGCTCCCAGGGTGGGGGCTGATCAAACGAGCAGACGCGAAAGACTGTTAGGCCTCTTCTGCTGGCATTTTAGTATGTTAGTATGAAATAAGAAAGGATATCACTACCTTGGAGCAAAGGGCCGATGATAATGAACGCCAAATTACTGCCATAGCAAACAGAGTGGATGATATGGAGAGCATAGTTAAACAGATATAAGATCAACAGGAAATGTTAGAAGCCTGCCAAGAGGATGCAGAGAATCGGGCAAGACGGAAGAATCTCCGTCTTTACTGCATTCCAGAGGGGGCAGAAGGGGGGAAATTAAGGAGTTAACTATCAGCCTGCTTCAAAAATCTCTTGATTTACCAGACACCATGCCTCTAGATATAGAACGTGTTCATAGAGCTCTTGCCCCCAAGCCTACCTCGCCAAACGCCAGCCCACGCTCAATAATTGTCCACTTTAATAGCTATGCGGTGAAGGAGCAAATACTGCTAACTGTCTGGCATAAACAAAAAATTTACTGTGGCCAAAATAGATTTTATATTGACCATGACTACGCTCCCCATACAATGAAGCTACGTAGAGCCTACCTGCCTTTGCTCCCCACATTGAAAGCACGAGGAATAAAGTTCAGCATGCCATATCCAGCGAAACTGGTGGTCTTCATGCAGGAAGGGAAACAAGAATTTTCTTCAGCAGCAGAAGCGAAGGAAACATTGTCGGCTAAGGGCATCATCTTTCCAGACAAAACACATCCTGCCCCGCTACAACCACCATGATGGCAGACCACCCGGAAAGTGACGAACACCAAAGAGATGCAGGAAAATAACTCTAGTGAGGCAGACTCGGTGCATCGTCTGGCTGAATTTAGAAGGGAAACAATGCCAACCCAAACTACCTGAATCATACAGGTAACTGACTCTCTCTCTCTACATTCTTCACCATGCTCGACTGAGATGGAAGCAATGAGATGAAAGTGTGGGTGTGTTGGGGGGGTGAAAAAACGAGGAGGCATTCGAGCGTTCTTTTTTTTTTCTTTTTTCTTACAGACTTGAAGGAGACCTGACTCTAGACCATGCAAACAGTATAATTTATCCCTCTAAACTTGGGAATTTTTTTTTTGGTCACTTGTCGTGGTCTGCTTTGGGAGCCGAATTGCCTCCAGAATGCCCCACATCCCCTCACTTAAACCTGGAGTTCCATGTATGTTTGGCAACGTATACTGACGCACATGTACAAGACACTGAGGAAGACCATAGTTACAGCCTTAATATAGACTGCTCTTTCACCTGCAACTCATAAAAAGAGGGACTTTTATATTTTCCTTTTTAAGGAGAAGAGGGATTTACCTTCTCCTGGGTCTCTATCGATAGTTATGACTGTATATGTACGTGCTGCATTTCTTAAGGAAACATTCAGTTCAGATGTGTTGTTTAAGTTATTTACTCCATAATATTTCAGCCTAACTATGTAATTAGTGGTTCATTTAAGGTTTAATTATTTGAATGGAGATGGGGCGGTTGGGAGAGATGAAAATGCAAACTCTCTGGTTGCCATTTTCCCCATTTCTTACTATGTGGCTGTTTTTCACCTTGATAACCCTTCTATGTTATTTCATTTATATTGCTTTAATCTGGAGCCTTATAGGCTCAGAGGGGGCCCGAGGAATATTTTCCCTTGGCGTTAACCCCCAGTTTGTGATGAAGCTCATTTCCAGTCATGCTTCCCCAGCTAATATAGGGAAATGAAAAATTATTTCCCCTATAATGGAAGTCTCTTATGTTGGGGTACTGACTCTTAACTATAGTTTACATTTTTGGACCATGCAAAAGAGTTACATGTTTAAATTATTTTTCTACACTCCATGTTCTAATGGCTATCATGTCCAGGTGACAGAACAGTTACTGTTATTTAGTTTTGTATATGCCATATGAGTTAAACATATTCTATACCAAATAATGGGTGTAGGATGGGGGAAATTCTTTGATAACATCCAAAAAGAGATACATAAACAAAGAAGAACTGATGAACATCGTTTGACGAAATGCATTCTACCCGATATGCTGGATTTGAGGCAGTTGGGAGAGAGGGGAGGGGAGAGAAAAGAAGATTGCCTGGAGAGATATACACTTTTTTTTTTAATAATGGTTGATACAGCACGTATTCTGTCATTTAATGTTAATGGTATACACAGCCCTATTAAGCGCAAGCGCCTACTGAATTTTTTTAAACAAACCAAGGCAGACATTATTCTTCTACAGGAGATGCACTTATCACAGACTGAGCACTCTAAATTTGGAGCATTGGGGTTTCAAATGGTAGTCGCCTCATCACATACTTCTGGGAAAAGAAGGGGTGCTGTGATCTTAGTACCACGGGGGGGGGTAAATTTCCAGATCCAGAAATAAACTAGAGATAGCGAAGGGAACTATGCAATAGTGGTGGGATGACTCTGTTCGGTTCAAGTTACACTGGCATCAGTATACCTCCCTCCGGGGAGTACACCCCAAAGGGCACAACAATTTTTAGACAAACTTTTGTTGGAGGCTGAAGGCCATTGCATAATTGGAGGGGACCTCAATGTAACATTGAATATAAATCTAGATACCTCTGCCCCCTCTAAGTACAGAGCCTCAGCACTTCAAAAATATCTAAAACATACTCTCCCTACATTGGGTATGATAGATACCTGGAGGCATTTCTTCCCCTCTATTAGGGCATATACACACTACGCCCCCAAAACAAACACTTCAGCACGATTGGATTATTTTTTGTCCACTGTGGAGCATTTGGAATCTATTAGAGATATTTCAATTGGGGCCTCTATTCTGTCAGACCATGCTCCCTTATTTTTAAAAATGGAGGTTCCAAAGCCCAAAAAACAGGCATTCTGGAGACTGAATTTATTACACCTCCAGGATCCAGAGTTTATACAGCTGATTAAAAAATAGATCCCATTCATACTGAAGGAAAATACCCCTTCTAATACATTGGAGGCTATTATGTGGGAAACCCTTAAAACAGTTTTGAGGGGAGACATTATTAAATATTCGGTGCAACAAAAAGGAAAAAGAGAACTCTTAGGGAAACAACTGGAGGAGACTCTGGTTAATTTACAGGAACAACTTTATCAGGGGGATTTGACAGTTAAACCACACATACTGGCTACTAAACAACAACTTCAAAGATTGGCAGATCAAAAATAGAGCAACAACTATACTGTTTAAAAATGAATACAGAGGAGGGAGGCCCCAGAGGAGCCAGAAATCTGGCCAGATGCCTGAGAGGCACTAGACAGTGGGTACTGGTTACTAAACTATTTGATTTAAAAACTAAACAACTATTAATTCAGCCTAAGGAAATTAGACAGGCAATGGCGGATTTTTATCGTGCTCTATATACACAGGAAAATCCTCCCTCTCCCCAACAGATAGCAGAATACTAGCGAGCCTCTCCATTGCCATGTCTATCTGCACAACAGGCAGAAGAACTCCTCCGCCCCATTACAGAAGAAGAAATTAAAGGCACCCTTAAACTAACTAAATCTCAGAAAGCCCCGGGTCCAGACGGGTATCCTAATGAATTTTATAGGAAATTTCAGAAGTTACTCCTTCCTGTAATGCTGCTGGTATTCCGGGAGATACAGGAGGGGGAGCCCCCACCACCACCTTGGAAATATGCTGAAATTGGAGCAATCCCTAAACCTGGAAAAGATCTTACCTCAATGTCTTCCTATCATCTGATTTCAAAATTAAACTGTGATTACAAAATCTTTATGTCAATCCTAGCTCATAGGATAGATATATTTTTACCCCAGCTTGTGGATACAGATCAAGTGGGATTCATAAGGAGATGTCAAGCTCATGATGCAGTACGTCGGGTACTCCTGCTTACTGAATATGCTATAGATAGAGAAATACCCTTAGTACTTCTCGGGTTAGATGCTGAGAAGGCTTTTGATAGGGTGTTGTGACCCTTTTTATGGGCCACACAAAAGCAATTTGCTTTCCCAGAGAGATTTATCTCCCAAAAATTCAAGCCATGTACTGCTCGCAAGTGGCCTATCTTAAATTGGATGGATCCCTCTCCCCCCTTCACTTTATTTAGGGGAACCAGATAAGGTTGCCCACTCCCCCCCACACTTTTTGCCCTATATTTAGAACCCCTAGCTGCTAATATCAGAAAACAAGCTATCATAGAGGGTATCCCACTGGGGAGTAGGCCGTATAAGCTTACTCTTTTTGCAGATGACATCTTGCTATCCCTAACTTCACCTGAAACTTCTGTGCCAGCGGTCTGGGAGCAATTGGACTTATTTAGTAAAGTTTCAGGATATAAGGTAAACAGTCTTAAGACAGAAGTTCTCAACTTCTTATTCTCTCCTTCTTGTAACTTGAAAAATACATTCCCATTCAGGTGGCATAGAGTAGAGATGCACTACTTGGGTATTAAAATACCCTCTAATATGGTACATCTGGAGTTGGTGAACTTTGAACCTATTTCCCAACAAATTGCAGCAGATTTATCTAAGTGGTCACAGTTATATCTGAGAATTCTTAATCGTGCAGAAACTATACAACAAAATATTCTGCCTCGGTTGCTTTTTTATTTACAAACTCTTCCAATCACCCCCTCTGAGACGTACTTTAGATTGTGGGATAAGCTAATCTCTAGATTCATCTGAGGAGGGGGGAATACCACAAGCAAAATTTACTCTACTACAGTGCCCAAGGACACAAGGAGGGCTTAGCATTCCTAATTTAAAAGATTATGCTATAGCAGCACAAATTCGTACAGCCCTCTTACATACCTCTGCCAATTATACGGCGCATTGGAAAGATTTAGAGGTAACCATTAATGGAATGGAACCATTCAACCCACATTTAGTGGGAAATCCCCTAAAATGCGAACCCATGACGCGGTTCTTAAAAATCACAAGACAGTTCCTTAAATCCTGGAGGTATTTAACTAGATATATTCTCACCACATCGGAAAAATATTACCTGACGGCTATGGCATATGACCTAGATTTATGCACAATTCAGTTAAGTAAATTATTTAGGGAATGGGAACAATATTCTTTATACTTCATTCTTCAGTTAGTGGGCCCTTTGGGCATCTACTCCTTTTCCTATCTACAGTCCATATATAAACTACCTGCAAAACATTATTCAACTTATTTAAGACTTAGAGGATGGGTCTCTCCTCTGGAGGACTCATTAGTTAAAATAGCAGAATCGCCCTAGAGGTTGGTTTCGCTCATCACCCTTCACTTGAAGGGTGAAACCTCAGAACATATTATAAGCAATCTTTATAAGGCATTATAGCTTTATAAGTGAGATAATCTGAAGGTGGTCAGACAGAGACGGGTTAAGGACATAGATTTCCCGACTGAAGCAGAGAGATGGCAACAAGTGACCCTCTCTTACTCTAAAATCACTACCACAACCTATTGGAGGGAGTTTGCATGGAAAGTCAGAGTACGCTTTTTCAAGACTCCAGATGTTTCAGCTAAAATACAAGGGCCAGAATGGGGATTTTGCTGGAGAAAATGTGGCTGTGAAAGAGCAAGTAATGCACACATATTTTGGTACTGCCCTTTGCTTAATCAATACTG
Organism: Neoceratodus forsteri; assembly: GCA_016271365.2. Taxonomy (NCBI): domain Eukaryota; kingdom Metazoa; phylum Chordata; order Ceratodontiformes; family Ceratodontidae; genus Neoceratodus; species Neoceratodus forsteri. The sequence goes on from CM057456.1 coordinate 351,325,522, forward strand.
GAAATACATTATATCAGAACTATCAGCTATATTAGGTATATCAGAATGGTGCACGACATCTTTCATTCTGACAGCCACCCCTCCCTCTGGAATTAAAATAAATTGGGGACAATATAAAGTGGTAACACTACTAATTTTGATTGCAAAAAAGGTACTCACTAGGCTCTGGCTCACTGATGAGCTCCCTACCAAGGAGGCATGGAAAAGCCTTACTTATGAGGTATATAATTTAGAATGCACCTCAGCTAGACTAAATAACAGGAAAATAAGTTTTGATAATAAGTGGAGGCTTTGGACCTCTTATCAATTGGAGCATTGTCCTGAATTTATTCCATGAGAGAGTTAGGTTCTCAGGGTAATTTATTTCAGCGCATCCTGATTCAAATTCATAAGTTACTTAAGTCTTTGATAATGAAAGAGTGCTCAGAATTAGAATTAGTAATAATAGTAATTAAGGAACAATATGATGGGCATTTATTTGTCAATTACTGGTTCAAGATGATAAATTTAATTGCATTGGAAAATGAAAAGACTGTCTTCTTTTTAAAAAAATACAAGAAAGTTCCAGTTACCAAAGACTTTATTTATACTATGTATTGGATGTCTATGGAGCATTTACCTGTATTACACAATGTATGACTATGTTGTTTGCAAAATTAAAAAAAAATCCAAATATAAAAAAAACTGTTTTGATAACAGTAATTAGTGTTGGCTGGGACACAAATGTTAAATCTGTCTTTTAGACTGCTTCCGTCACTTGACTTTGTTCACTTGAGTTAATCATTTTTGAATTAGAAGAATCTTCTTTTGCTTGATAAAGGTTAGCCTTCGTCAGTGATGCAGGGTTGAAGAATACGCTTTTGAACATGTAGGAATGTGCCGTCCTGGATTTTAATGTGTGGAAATATTTGTAGTTTGGAAACAATGTGCCAAATTCAGCATATGCTATATCAAATTGTCACTGTTACCAGTTATCAGAGTCTGTAACTGTGTTTTCTGAAGCAACACTAGTTTTTTTATGTCATTTGTAATGAGGAAAATCTATTCCTAAAATGGCCAACACCTTTGGCTTGTGGCCAGGAGCTAATTCCGATCTGCTATGTTGGCACATTGTCTGCAAACTTTATACCATTCAGATGAGTGATTGGTTTAAGGTTGAAGTAAGTGGACTGGTGTCATTAGTCTTGATTCAAGTTAATCATAGTTTGTTGAAAAAATAAGCATGAAACAAGTGCTTGCAAAGGTTTTCTAAGCTTTTTTTTCTCCTTTCAAATATGGCCTCTCCATCTCCCATCATGTAAATCATGATGGTTAAGCAATTTTGTTTTTGCTGCCTCAGCCGGTGGCTAGGAATTGTTCTTTTATCTGTAAGAACCCTCATTCAGTGCAGTGTTCAAGAACACTGCAGCTACAGCTGGGTTTGGTCCCAGACAACATCATTTGCACAGTGTGTGACCTTTGGCAAGTCACTTGACTTCCTTGTGCTTTTGAGCCGTACCTGTTTTTCCTGCTCAAAATTGATGTACCTCCCTAATTAAATCAGTATTTCTTATCCAAATATAACTTTAATGGGGAGTGCACATGAAAAGTACTTTCTAAAAGTTACTTTTTTTTTCTTTTCCAGTCTTCCTCATCTGTGATGTTTGGACTGCAGTTTTTTTCCCCTGGGCTTGCAGCCATAATGCTGCATGCTAGCTACAGACCCACCCATTCCTATGTATGCCTTCCTTTATGGAGGTTCTCATGGCTTCTTTGTCCTTGTCCTGTATCACTTATCCCTATGCATCACACGGCGATCGGGGGGGGGGCTGATCACCCCCTGCATGTATACTAAGCCGTTTAACTTTAACAAGCTAGCTACACAATTTGCACTGCCACAAAAAGTATTATAACTGTTTTGGGACATAGTTCTAATGTCAAATTCAGAGAATTAGGGATGCCTAATTGTCTGACTTTAAGTCTAATTTAATTTCATTTTCAGGAATCTATTGGAGTGTAATAATAGCAACAATAACATAAACCTACCCCCAGGGTAGTTGATGGCATACATCTGTATAAAGTTAATAAAAGTATCAGCATTTTGAAAACCTATGCCAACCATCCACAAGGAGATTGCTCTGAGAGAAACAGACATTCCATTTTGTGGCTTGTGTTTTATTTTTTCTGTCTTACAGGGATAAGACAATTTTTCACAAACAACCACTGGTAATCTATCAAAATGCTTTAACCAGTGGTCCAGTTTCACTATAATGTTGTTATAGTTTTGAATTATAGTAGGATATTGTATTGCCCTTATTATCTTATTTTTATGACAAATTGGGTCAAACTCATCTGTATTTATTCAGTGTACAACCTTCCAGGTGATGACTGATTATTGCCAAAATATTTGTGGATAAATATCCACACCACTATTGGGAATAAAGTTTTATCTAACATTTATGTGAATTCCTGTTGCAAGTAAATTTAATAGTATTTACTATTGGATGGTTGGGCATCTGCTCCAGCATTGATCATACAGTATCCTATAATATCTGAGCTGCCTCTTTTACAAAAGAAGGAGCTTGGGGGAGCCAAAGGCATGACTTGTATATATGCCTACCCCCATTAACTGATCGCTTACATAAACAACTGTTTCAACTGGTGTGCCTGTAAGGGGCAGATAATTGTTAGAACTGTTAATGACATAGTTCACTACTAACACATCACTGCATGCCTATTTGTTTAACAAATAACAGTCTAGAAATGGTGTCAGTTGTATATGTACTATTTAATACAGGCTGCACTCACTGATAGAAGGCTTTTATGTTCATCAGTGATGGGTATGTATAATGCTGCAGCTGTTATCATTCTTAGTGTGATTCACCATGTCTATGACATTTCCACAGATATGATATACTATAAGCCAAGCCTCCTGAACTATACATGGAGCTGGGGGGGTGTTGAACCATGCCACATTGCAGTGCAACACCTACAGTGGTTGCAAATAAATGAAAGTTACACATGATTATATTACTATATCAGAACATAAAATGAACATATGTAACCTAGGTAAACACAATAAATAAAACATATGCATGTCGGGTGTAATAAACATAAAACATTTATAAAACCATAAAATGATGTAAGCATAATATACAGCAGCAAATATCAGTGGCAAGCATAGTCCTAGTACCCATGCTTGTACTATGGATACCTATTTCTATATGTTATTGCAATACAGCAATATCACAGTGAAAATAAACAAGGTTACTTATGGTATGAACACATGGGTCAGTAGATGGTGTGGGACCCAGGCATAACAGTCCCCTCCTTGTTGCCTTGCTCAAAAGGCAACACAGCAAAAAGAAGATGGTCAGGTGTAGTAATGGTATGTCTTATGTCGTTAATAAGCCTGAGGCGTGAGGCTTGTAAAAGAACTGCAGCCATGCAAGATTTTGGTTAAAAGTATGCCTCAGACAGCAAAGGGTTAGTAGTGGATGAGTTAAAACAAGATATAAATTACTATCAAGCTTTAAAACATTGATTTGAATATCTGCTTTTCAAAGCACATAAAAACTCGTAATGTAAATGAATTACATTTCTATAGCATACAGATAGTCAGGGTGACTGTGAAAGTAGTCCTTTTCAGGAGTTGGCTCGGGGTAATCACAGATGGTCAGATCATAAAACACAAAACAAAAACTAGGTATGTTAACACCACAGTGGATATGTGTATAAGAAAAATTGTTGATGTATATTATCACAGAACATTGTTTGTAAAAATAGTGTTAAAGTAATTGTCCATTCATAAAGAACAGTCCAAAATGAGAGTGGAAGAAGCGTTACAATAACAAAATATCAGACGAAGGACAAACTAGGTGGAGGTAAACATGAAAGTACACGTTTTACTTAGTGTCCTGAGCTTGTCTCTAAGAACTGTTGGTATGTACCACATTTTGTCTCTTTTAAGCACCCTTTTACTAACAGTGTTCTGCATCTGGGTGATGGAAGCCTGAGACATATGATGAGGTCACAATGCTGATCACTAGATGGAATAACAGTAATAAATATGTTAGCCTCCGCTTCTCTACATAATAAACCATCATCTTTTTTTTTCCAGAAGCTACACTGTCTGTCTGACCCTATCTCAGTCCTCTTGCTTCAACTCTGACTATACAGGAAGCCTCAGGCTTCCCTCCCATTATAAAACTCCAGTGGAAAAGAAGACAGGGAAGCAGGTTTCACTGCTGTTTGGCAGGCAGGAGACTGAGGACAGGAGAGATAGAAAGAAAGACAGGATTTATTCACTTAGATGGGACTTTCTCAGGGTATCCTCTGTTTACGTAGTTCCAAGGGATGTCAGAGGGGTAGGTCATTGCAAACATTACTGTATCACAAGGGTTCTGACATCCCTTACCTGACGAGTGGTCACACAGTGCTGCAACCTCTGGGCTTCCTCCATACTACTGTGGCGGCTAAGAGCCTCTAAGCAGATGCTTCTAAATCCCCCTACTGATCTTCCAGAGAAATTAGAGGGGTGCCAGTGTGAACACTGCTCTCCCACATACCAGCACTGTATACTAACTCGAGTACTGCCCATTGGCCCTACGTACCATCTCACACTAACACTGTAGTGTAATGCAGAAAAATTCTTCTAACAGCACAATAAACAAATTGCTAGTTTGAAAAATTAACATGATACAAAGAAGTTTATGAATTATTTAATGCTAGTCATATACTGTCGCAGGTGTGTGAAGTCAGACACTCACTCAAAAAGCATATAAAATGTCATATCTCTGGAGCATTTTTTAAAGTCCGAGATTTCCATTGCTTAATCTTGATATGAAATGACTTCCAAGCCACATTTACTTAATTCATACTGTATAGTGCTGCCAAGTCAGCCATTTTACCCATCTGGGCTTCCTTAGGAATATAGTATTCCTACAACTACGCAAGATTCCAAATCAATTGTATCATACAAAATTTACAATAAATATTTGAATATTCATAATTGATTCTTTGTAACAGAAGGCAGTTACAGCATAAAGATGGACATTACTTTCTTGTTTGAATGGTATTCACCATGGGATGGTATCACTTGGTCAAGGATACAGTGGTCTACTTGCTACAGAAAGAATTTTTATTACACAGACTCTCTACTTAAACTGCAGGTCTATGAACCTTAGTTACAAACTGATGTTGTAGAGCTCGGTTGGAAATCTTGTTACCAAATTGTAGCTGCCTTTTATTAGTGCCTCCTTTAAAAAGAAACCAGTTTTAGACCAGCTGGCTTCCTGAGCAAGATCTGCTGGTGAGAGAGAGACAGAGAGACAGAGAGACAGAGACAGAGAGAGAGAGAGAGAGAGAGAGAGAGAGATATTCTAGGAGGCCAATGTGAAGCCTGCTCTCCCAGCACCCCAGCACAGTGATCTACCGCCAGCACTACTTGTTGAACCTTTATGCTATATCATATTATACTGGATACTGCCATGCAGACAAATATTTCTATTTCTGGTGGCATTGGCTGTATATAATCCTAACTTGGGGGGGTGGCCGAACCTTTATGTTTTTTTCCCTTGCTATAAATCACAATGATTCCAATAACACTAGCTTGAGAAGAACACAGATGCAGTTTGCTGAGGTGAGCAGATGAGAGACGACTAATGGGCTTATTATAGCATCAGAATTAATGGTGACACTAACACATGACAAGAGAATATGAACTTAACTTACAGAAACCTGGAGAGAAATAGCTAACTGACTGTACCAGTCCACTTTATCTCTGATGAGGATGGCTAGGATGGCTAGTATGTGAGGGTAGCATTTATTAATAACCGTCCTGAAAGACCTAGCGTGTGCTGCAATTTCCTGTGTTGTTTAAATACAATGTTTAGTTTAACAGTTTATTATTTGCCATATTAACATATTAGTCTGAGGGAAAATGGGTCTGATGATGAGAGCAATCAGAGTGAACTGAGCTTGAAAGATGGCCATGTGGGAGAGAATACAGGTGTACTGTATACCCTTTTTGCCACATGCAGAATCTCTCTCTCTCTGTCTCCTACCTGCTCATAGCATTTTACTCGCACAAAAGCAGTTTCCATTAGCAGCTTTTTGTACAGTACTAGTATAATGCTGCAGCATACTGGGTACGGGAGACAGTTACTTACTCTCAGTTTTTGCCGCATGCAGCGTCTCTCTCTCTCTTCCTCTCTGTCTCTCTATCTTTGTCTCTCTCTCGCTCTCTCATTCCCTCCCACCTGCTCACAGTGTTTCTGCCCCACAGTGAAACAGCATAGGTAGCATGTTTCTCTTCCTCCCACTTAATCACAGCGCTCACAGCATTTTTTTTCTCATTCAGTGCTGAATACCTCCCTCAACAGACCAGAAATACAGTGAGCATTATCATGATCTACTGGGCATGGCACTACACGGTAGCACATACATCAAAAATGTATTATTTACCTGAGAGTGTTGGCAATAGCAGTACCAGGTGCACCTACAGTCAGCTGAATGGTGATTGGATTTGATGATATGGAATCTTCTTAAGTTCTTGTGTTCCGTGACCTATTCCAGCTCCAACCCAGTGATTTAGAAAGTGGAGGAAAAGCAAGGAGGCTACAGTTGGTCCACACTGACCTACAGTCCCTCACACACACACACACATGGATGGCTACAAGAGAACCGGACTTCTGACTGGGCAAGCAGAAGAAGCGAGAGAGCGGCTGGGCTGATGGTCAGGCAGTGACTTACAGTAGTTGCAGGATCAACCATCTGGGGTTATTTCTGCAGCACTCACCGACACAGTGGCAGAAGTGCACAGGGGCCCAGGGAAATAATTATTTTAACAAAACAAATACCATTAATAAACATAATGTGTTTTTTTAAATCAAATCACCCAGTGCAGATGGCTGGAGTAAGCAGTCGGTCAGTCAGCGACTCAGCGGTATCCCGTGAGGTGGGCACATGGGGAAGGGCACCATACGTAATGGTGACTCCTTCCTGGTGCAGTCCCTCATGGTGATGAGAAGGTAGGGCGACCGGATGAGGGGATGGGTGAACTGGGCAACAGGATGTCGCTATGTGTATATGTGCGCGGGGGGGGAGTGAGCATGGTGAGCATGGGCTGGGAGGAGGCGGAGGAGCTGTAGGGGGTGGCACTGTGGTGGATTGCTGAGCTGCATCATGGTGTCAGGGGTTGGCTAGTGGTTGGGGTGGGTGAGGTACCGGGTTCGGGTCCGGGCGCTGGTACAATTTTATTGCGCCCAGCCCAAACCTTTATTTTTTAATGCTTTCACCCCCCCCAACATGCACCCACCTGGAGTTGAGAATCCTTTAGTAGGGGGGAGTGGGGGTCAAAGCCCCCCATGAGGAGGGGGTTTGGTGGGGCACAGCCCCTCCTACAGAAAGCATTAAAATACATATCCCGGCACCGTTGTCCTGTGCCCCGGGGTTGTCAGAGTGCCGAAAAAGTTTTCAGCACTCTGACTGTGCGATAACAATGATTGCCTTTAGGCATTCGCCATTATCACATAGAATCCAACCCAGCAGCACACCTCCTTGCTAGCCTGTCTTCTAGTTCTCTGGCTCGGATTCAGAGTTTAGGTGGGACATTCAAATCTCGCTCACATCATTTCCCAAATTCCAACTGCTACAGAGGCTAAGAGATGCCAGCATGCAAGACATATCAAACTTAATTACCGGCTAACTAGGTGCTAAGTCCTGACTCCCCCACCCAGAAACACAAGGAGATGTTAAGGGCTGCTGGGCTGCCAAAGTAACAGGGAGTGTTAAAGTTCTGGAGGAGTTGTAAAGTAGAGTTGCTATGCAGCCAACAACAGTAACAAGCTTTGCTGGAAGTAAAAGGTACAGTCATTTAACATAACGACTCTGCTTAACACCTCGGCTGGGACTGGAGGCATTTAACACAGCAGATGTTTCTTTTGTTTACTGTGGCAGGGCAGGCAGGTGGCAGCAGATTCAAGGTACTGCACTGCCATGCACGCACTGACACACTGATCATCTGCAACAGGACTTAAATAAATGAAAGGAGCAATCTCCTTTGGCTCCCAAAAAACTGGAGAGGTGGCCACCACCCCCTCGGTGCCCCTCCCCCCCAGTTTCTGTGCCTCTGGGCAAGTGCCATACAAGTAAGCCGAACTGCACCGGTGAGGGAAGAGACAGATGGGATGGGGGGGGAGGTCATATCAACCAAACTGATCAGGACATGTAACTGCTGTTTGCTGGGCGGTGTCCTGCAGATGACAACAAAAAGCCGCATTATGATTGGTGCAGCTTTTTCTTTTCAAGTGCAGACCATTTCAAGCAAAATAGCGTTATGGTAAGCCTGGATGATGATTAGCGTAGAACTGCCCTGCCCCTTGCAGACCATTCTGCATTGGACAGACAGTGACACACCTCTCAAAAGTCATTCTACCGCAAGACGTTCGCTGTGCATGCATGCATGGCGAACTTAAAAAAGCTATAGGACAAATACTTAATATAATTGATACACCCATATCCATAACACTGGGTGGGAGGAGGGTCTTTTGCTGTCCCCATTACAGATGAGCTATGAATAATATAGAGGGAAGGACGGAGAGCTCCATTTTAACCTATTAATTATCTAAGGAGAGACTGATTAGCAGAAGAAAAAAACAGACAAGACCTGCTTTATACCCCATTTCCCCCACAGTCATATCAAGGTACAATATCAGGTATTTGCTGAGTAATGAACAGTAGACAATTTGTCCATCTATTCATTAAAAGGGGTTGTCTATTCTGTAGTCTAGCTGTGATGCTTTCCATTTGGTAAATACTATAAATGATGTCTTCCCATTGTTTTTGTTGTGGGCAGAGTAGGTTGCAACCATAACCTAGTCACTACCTTCTTAGCTGCTGAGAGTAAAATTCCAAATAAATAAAGGTGGTGCTGCTGTTTAAAATGAGAAGGGAAGTGTAAAATGATTACTATTTTGGGAATCAGACGGCCTAAATCCAGAAAAAGTTCCTTAATAGTGAGTCTGATTGCCTGCCAAAATGGGGCTAGAACCTGGCAAAACCAGAAGTCATACGTGTAGAAACCTCACAGCCACAATGTCTCCAACATGATGTGTCCCTAGTAGTGTGAAATTTCGCAGTGAGTTGTGGGGTGCAAAAATATCTGGAAACCTCTTTCTCAAATCAAATCAAATCAAATCAAAACTTTATTTGTAAAAGGCACCTTTCCAGAACCAAGGCGCCTGTACATAACATAATAAAAACAATATAAATAAAACAATAAAATTAATCCAGACCTAACAACATTTAAAAATCATTATACGCATGTTTAAAAAGATAGGTTTTTAGTGCCCCCTGAAAAGTTTGGACAGTCGGGCAATCTCGCACCTGAGGAGGTAGAGAATTCCACAGGGTCGGGCCATAAAACTAAAGATCTGGCCCCAGAAGTCTTCAAACAAACCCTGGGAATCTCTAGCAATCCCTCGTCAGTGGATCGGAGAGAGCGGGAGGGACAGTAGGGATGAAAGCGATCTTTCAGATAGCCAGGTCCCTGATCATGTAGGGTCTTATAGGTCAGCAAACTGACCTTGAAGGTGATTCACCAGCATATTGGCAGCCAATGCAGTCCGCAGAGCACAGGCGTTATATGACTGGACCTAGAGGAACCAGCCAATAGCCTGGCTGCCGCATTCTGCACTAGCTGCAAGTGGCGAATCTCAACCCCCGGTAGCCCAAGATGAAGGGAATTGCAGTAGTCAAGACGGGCGTGGACCAAAGTAGGAAGATCGCCAGGAGGAACCAGGTGCTTCACCTGGGCGATGTTCCTCAGGTGGTAAAAAGAGGCTTTGACAACTGCCGACACCTGTGATTTAAGTGTCAAACAGTCATCAAACACAATGCCCAAAATCCGCACCCAGTCTGAGGTAGTTAGCTGAACACCCCCAAGCCATAAGTCCGAGGGAGATCCCACCAACAAACCCGCCTCCCGGTGACCTGGGTCCACGACCAACACCTCCATTTTTTATGGATTCAACATCAGCCAACTCACATTCATCCAGTCCTGGATTTCGGCCAGACAGTTGTTAAAGACCGAAAAGGCAGCATCTTGGCCAAGCACAAAGGCACAAAGGACATGTACAGTTGAGTATCAAACTGTACCACCTGATAATCGCTTCCAACGGCAGCATGTACACCGCAAGCAACATGGGCACCAAAATGGAGCCCTGTGGCACCCCACAAGATAGGGGGAATGATGATGAGGAAAAAATCCCAGACGCCACCCTCTGAGTCCTACCCTCGAGGAAGGATCGAAACCAACTGAGGACTGTACCAGATAGCCCACAGATAAACCGCAGGCGCTCCAGTAGCAGCCCATGGTCCACGGTGTCAAATGCTGCAGAGAGAGATCAAGAAGGACCAAGATGGAACAGGTCCTTCGATCTCTCGCTATTAGGAGGTCATTTAGTACCCGGACAAGGGCTGTCTCGGTACTATGTCTCTTCCTAAATCCGGACTGGAGAGAATCATAGACATTGTGGCTGGTCAAATGATCATCCAACTGCGATGCGACCACCTTCTCAATAACCTTTCCCACAAAGGGCAGGTTAGAGACAGGTCTGTAGTTAGCCAGACAGTCCAGGTCCAAGGAGGGCTTCTTAAGAAGGGGCTGAACCATAGCCTCCTTCAGAGGATTTGGAAAATTCCCCCTCTCCAAAGACCTCCAGACTATCTCAGCCTTTCTAACCATACTCACACTAACTACAGAAGCCTGTAATTTGGTGTTGCCGTTGCCATATATGCTGCCAACCATCAAGGGTCAGCACAACCGAAAGTTCTGCCTCCCAGTTTGTTTGGACCATGTCCATCAAAGTCAATGGGAGATCCAGAAGAGCGTGGTAGCATCTGGAGATAAGCTGGGTCAGGGGGTTCTCCTGCTGTACCTGTACAAGTAATTGAAAGATGGGGGGCATATCTCGGGGGTTGACCACAAGACCTAAGTTGCTATGCAAAAAGTGTCAAATCTGTAGATAGTGAAAATAATCAGAGTGAATAAAAGCATATTCTATTAGCAGTTGTGCAAAGGTCTCAAGGACCCTGTTTTGATAGAAATGATAGGCATGGATGAGATCCTTCCAAAACCAAGACTGAAACCGATGATATATCCTCACAGGGAATAAGCCTGGATCTAGGGCTGGAATTCCAACCCATCGTGCCCCTCTGAGGTTTACAGACCTATTCAGGAAGACCCTCCAGTGGCATAAAACATCCGCCGTGTAGAGGGACACCTCCCGGGTGAGGTTTGTATTGTTCGGTTGGAATACAGGAGTTTCTTCTAAAGGGGATGGGGACATAGCATGTTCGATCTGTACCCATATTCAGAGAGCAGAGCCAAAATGTGATGTGATGAATTAGATCTGGCAGGACGTAATTTTGAAGGTTAGGGAGAGCTAGGCCCCCTCTAGTTTTATGGAGTTAAAGCTTCCTAAAGGCAATCCTAGGGCATTTTCCCTGCCAAAGGAAAGAAGAACTTATCTGGTCCCACCTACGGAATTCCCTCTTTGGGGGCATATTTAGAATACCCTTACCCAGTTACCAAAGACTAAAATAAAAATAAAAAAAATATTTTGAAATAAATAATCAGGGCAAGACATTCATCTGTATTGTTTGTACTCTATTTATTAAGGGGATGGGAAGGCAAGTTCATGTTTGTAAGTCAAGCTTCACCTGGGCCAGCAAAGGATCATAATTTTGAGGTACCACTTTTGAAGGGTCTGGCATTAAAATAATACCCAGATATGTCATGGATGTCCAATTCCATTTATGTGGATATTGCTGCTGTAGGGAAGGGGAAGGTGTACAATGTACCATCAGACTCAAACTTATTGGGCACAACGCTGCTACCACTACTGTTATTGTCTGGGCAGGAGTCTGTGGCATGAGATGATGACTGAGGTAGTGGAATGTTACAAGCAAATGTAGTCATCCTTTCAGTGACACCCCTGAGGATCTTTGTTTTTCTAATAACAGTGCCTCTACTACCTTGTCCTCTTACAAGACACAGCACCACCTAAGCCTGTCTTTTTTGCTTGCTGTGCTAGAGAGTGGATCACTTGTAAGGAAAGGTGATGCACCACTGGTGTCACTCACAGACTGAGAATTAGTTTTTTTTTCTATCAAACACATGATAAAACATTATTGGCATTCTTTTATAGGAATAAAGCATAGTTTAGTTTTCCTATTGGGAAACATTTAGCAAACTCTCTTTTTATGTTCCAATTAGACTGTTATGTTATAGAGCCAGCAGTGATGGGTGAGTTGGTGAGATGCTAGTGCAAAGTGACAAATATTGTTGTAGGCAGTGTCTCATCTTTGAAGGTGAGTTTTGATAGCAGTAGCATAGACTGCAGTGCCATAAGTGAGGGCAGGAAGAAGTATACCCTGAGCAATGGCTTTACAGGCAGAGGGTGTGAGGGCATAGCTAGATTTGGATGCAAGGCCAAGTTTAAAGTTAGCTGACTTGCAAGCATTGGTGATGTGTTGAGCAAATACCTTATACTCTCTATACCTTATCGCCCTTCTTCCCCCACCCTTCACCTCCACCGCAGAACCTACCTCTCTTTCACACCTCCTTTCTTCACCTCACTGGCAGCTATCCCTGTCCCTCTGAGCAACTGACAAGGCACTTTGTGGCTGCTTATTCCCCCCTCCACGCTCATAAAGTGTTTTTCTTCTTATTTTAATTTGTACCTATGTTTTGAGTTATGCTGTAAGTTCTGAATCCAAGCTGTATCATTCACTGTGATGTACCCTGGCTTTCTTCTATTGTACTTTGTTTTGCAATCTATGACGTGGAACCTTTGTAAAAGAGCTTACGCTCAAAGGTCTTTTCCGAATCCCTAAATAAAAAAAGTGAAGGGTCCAGGGTGAGTCCAAGGTATTTAAACTGAGAAACATTATCAAGAACAGTGCCATTGAGACTGCAGATGGATAGTTGGCTAGGGCAGTGCCTTAGCCTAGGGGCAGAGCCAAACAACATGGAGTGAGTTTTGCCAGAGTTAAGTAATAGTTTATTGTGGGATAGCCAGGAGTGGATTTTATGAACATCAGTGGTAAGTGTGGAGTTAAGGTTCAATAGGTTGTCAGAGCTAGAGTAAAGAACTACATCGTCCACACAGAGCAGGGAAGAGCAGGATGTGACATTTAGGGACAGATCACTGACAAAGATGGTAAAGAGGAGAGGGCCTTGTATGCAGCAATGGGTTGGCACTCCTTGACATAAGGAGACAACTTCATAGGTATCTATTTACATGTTAATTTGAGGTTGGTATGCTTCCCTCTTATTTGTTGAATCTACTAAAACTAAGACAAAACAATAATTATGGACTAAGATCAACTAAATTAATAAATTAATACATTATCTGACTCCGAGGTATCGAACAAAATGTTAGCAACATTCATTGTCTGTAATTATACCTTGTACTTAGGATGTTATCCAGAAGAAATTAAAATTGGTAACCCTTTGCCGGCCCAGTGCCGCTGAGGGTTGAGGCACTGGACGTCACACCTTGCACCACGCCGGTGATCCGGGTTCAGAAATGCGCCCAGGTCATTAGGGGTTGGCAGGGGAGGGATAGGATCGAGCATCTGGAGGACTGCTTTCCTATCCCAGGGAGGGCTGAGGGCTTCCACTGCACTTCAATGGCCCCTGGTGATGACCGGGGGGGCACTACAGGGCTGGTGCAACAAGGGGTGGAGTGTGGCAGATGTCAGCACCATGTGTCTCAGGACATTATTGCACATCCATACTCCAGGGGGAGCTAAGGGAGGAAAATGGCTGGGCGCGACTGTGCAGCTTGATGGTCGCGCTCTGCTCTGCCCAGAGGACTGTCATGGAATCACGCTGGAGAGGTCCTGGGCTGGCCTGGAGTGGTATGGGGGGCCCTCCTGTGAGTCAGCGGATGGCTGTACCGGATCCCCCATTGTGCGAGTGAGCATGCTGGTCTCCGCCAGTAACACGCCGCAGCAGGCGATAAATAGAAATACGATAAAAAAAAAAATTGGTAACCCTTTTATCTATTTCACGTTTTAAATCTTGTATTATAAGATTATTACATACAAAATGTGACTGCTATGGATCAGATTATATTTTCATTTTTTTCATTTTTTATTTTTTATACTTGTTAGCTAGATAAGCTAAAAGCCCATTTTCACAAGCGACAAGTTACATTTAACATTCAATAAACAGGGACATACATCATCAATTAATACATTAAAGGAATAATGCATGACAGGGTGTGTGTCGTGCTGGGATAATGCCACGCCTGGGGGGGTTGGGCACGAGGCCGCAGGCCAAGTGCGTCCAATGCCCCAGGTGTGGCGTTATCCCAAACGACACACACCCTGGAGTGCATTATTCCTATTATACAATGGCTCAGTGTTATACAGAAAAAAAAAATCATTTTAAAGATGTTTTTGTGTGGAAAATATTTTTGGTTTTTAAGAGAAGATGAAACAATCAAGAAAATGCTTCATGGGAGACCACGTGACGTCTATGGAGGGGTAGCTGCTGTTTACCGGAGCTCCCGCACCAAACCGGCAATCCTGCTGTTTTTGACTACCAAACTTTCTTATATTTACCTTCCCGAGCAACTAAATCAGTGGTCTATCGGGTTAAACATCTTTCTGGTGCTCCGATCGGGGGAGAAATGCAGGGCGACGATCAGGAGTCAGAAGCGAAGCGGCCTCGCCGTAGCACCTCACTAAGTACCGAGGAAGAGGGTACTTCTGCCGGCAACATTAGTAGTGATCTAGCCATTATCAAGGAGGCCCTATTTAAACTGGTAGATGAAATGGCTGATATTAAACCAGCCCTTACACAGCTTGCACGCAGGGTGACAGATTCAGAGGCTCGCATATCGTCTGTGGAGCGAGCGTTAGACAAAGTTAAACCCATGATTACTGAAAGCAAGAAAGCTGTGGCCAAATTAGAAGAAAGAGTGGACGACCTTGAAGGGCGCAGTCGGCGCAACAACCTTGTTTTACTTGGTCTACCAGAGGGGGAAGAAGGCACCAACATGCTGCTTTTTTTACAAAAACTGCTGAGGAAATCTGCAGGCCCCTCACCAAATGGGCCAGAATACATTATTGAGCGGGGGCACCCGAGCTCTAAGAGCTAGACCACCAACGACAGAACCACCACGACCCATTATCTTCAAATTGCTTAATTTTCTGGACAGGGAACATATTTTAAAAGAGACTAGGAAACTGTCTTCTTTTCAATGGGAAGGTAGCAAGCTTCGCCTAGTCCCCGACCTGACCTGGAAGATGAGGCAGACCAGGGCTTCCTTTCGTCCCGTCACTTCGAAGCTGTGGGCGGCAGGGATTCGCCACCGTATGTTATATCCAGCAAAGCTTGAGGTCACTACTAAGGAGGGGGCGAAGCGATATGAATCAGTGGAGGAAGCTCTGAATTCACTCGGAATACTGATGCCAGATTTGTTTGCCAAAGGTTGAGCCATGGGACGCTAATGCTGATCTAGTGGGTCTAGTTGCTACAAGAGACAGTATGACCAGTCTATCATGTCAATATATGGAACAGTGAACTATATTTTGTTTAACTTGATGTTATATAGAGGCTCCATGGCTCTACTAAAAAAGAAAAGTGAAAAGGGAAGGGAAAGAAAGGACCGAAATTACCATACCAGGATGGATATTTTAGTTCGAGCTGAACTGTTAGATATATACCTGTTATATCAGTTTCTCATAAATAGATTTACTTGGTTTTGCCCAGGAGGAGGTTAAATTGGTGTTACACCGTCAGAGTACTGAAGTTACAATCAGTGTGGGGTTGCTTTAATCAGGCTTATTCACAGTTTTATTGCCTTGACCATGTGATAGAAGGTCTAAATGGCCCAAGTTGCGTATCCTATGCATTTGGCAGGGCTGGGTAACCTCATTTTAGGAAGGTCCAGCGTGTTATTTGGCTCTGCCGAATAAAGGCTATCCCCCTTCCCCTCCACCTCTCCACTGTATTACTAGTCATTTCGGCTGTGGCAATGTTTAATAAGCCACCGCTGTTCCTTGTTGGACTATTAATTGCCATCGTCTGATATGGTGGCATCAGGAGAGGTTGGGGAGGCCTTAGCAGGAAGGGGATTTCTATATAATAGGGCCAGTTTAACCCTTTTGGTTTTTTCTGTTCCCCCTTTTATTCAGGAAGCATTGAAGGGGGATTATGCTTTGAGTATTCAGTTTATAATCTTCTATAAGATTTTATAAATAGTTCTCCTATTGTAATGATAACCCTAACATATTAGTATAATCTTGACAACTCAATAACTGTTTTGGGGTAAGGGATGTTAACCAATTCTTTTTTGCAGGCTTGCAAGTTTTGTATTGTTGCTGATTAAGCTTAAGAGTGGTGTGGGGGAGCCCGACCTCTATAGCGCACTTTGGATCAGTGCAGGAGGAGTTGGCTTCGGGCCTGGGGGGTGGTTGTTTATGGGTTTAGTTGGGGGTTGATCTTTTATTGGGGATGTGAGGGGTTGATGTTGGACAGGTTTGGTTTTCTTTTCCTTGGCTTTTTGGGGGGGGAGGGGCAGCTATCCGTACATTGCCTCATGGGCAAGCAATGATCAATGGCATTTAACCTGAATCTTCTGTCATGGAACATCAAAGGGGGGAAGGATAATTGTAAAAAATATGTAGTCCTAAACCATTTAGACCGTTATCAACCAGCAATTGTCTTTTTGCAGGAAACCCATGTCCTTTCAGGCCATCTTTCATATTTTAGGAAAAAATGGGTAGGCCAAGTGTTCGGGTGGGGTATACTTCCTCAAGCCGGGGTGTAGCTATTTTGATAGCCCGGGGTGTCCCCTTTGTACATTCGGACACAATTGCTGATCCGAATGGCAGATATATTATCGTTTCAGGCAAGCTTGGAGGAAAGCCCCTAGTTTTGGGATCAATTTATGGTCCCAATATTGAGACCCCCTCTTTCTTTTCCCATCTGGTTGTGCTTTTGTCTCCCTTTAAGGAGTTGCCACTTATTTTGGGGGTGACGGGAACCTTGTTCAGTCAGATAAACTAGACAGATCGACCTGTAGGAAATCATTTCCTGCTTTGGCGCAAAAGGCATTAGCTGAATGTAAATCTTTTTTAGGCCTGACAGACCCGTGGAGGCTACTCAATCCAACAGTCCGCGATTACACCTTTTTTTCACCAATACACAAGTCTTTTTCTAGGCTGGATTACTTTTTAGTAAATTGCCAGGTTGTCCCCGAGATAAAGAATGCTGAGCATCTCCCAAGGGTGATATCTGATCACTCTCAATTAAAATTGTTTGGGCTTCGTCCTCTATCCCGAAGAGATCTTACATGGGCCTTAAACAATAATATATTTAAAGATGCTCAGGCGCTAAAACGTTTTGCACCTTTTGATAGAGTCAATTAAATTTAATTGGGGTACGATCCCAAACACTGACCAGGCCTGGGCTGCTCTTAAATCAGTATGGAGGGTGAGTTGATTAGAACAGCATCGGTGAGGAAAGCCAAATATAATTTGAAGCTGTCCAACTATCTTATAAGGATCAAACAATTAGAGGCTATACCGGAGCCCTCGAGGACTAGTGACCAAGAACAAGAGCTGGCTGCAGTGAGAATATGCTATGTGGGGGCTCTGAACGATAAGGTTGTTAGTATGTCAACTGAATCTAAGGCGTTATACCTGGGTCAGGGCAGTAATGCCGGAAAATTACTGGCATGGCAGCTAAAACGTAAGGCTGATTCCAGATGGGTTCCGGCCTTAAAATCTTCGGACTCTGACAACATGATTACTGACCCTAAGGGAATTCTACAATCGTTTGTCTCTTTCTATAGAGACTTATATCAACCAGCCCCTACTGCACTTATGTCATCACATATGGAGGTTCCTGGACGAATACCACTCCCCAACCTGCCACAAGACTCTAAAGCGAAACTAATATCCTCTATATCAAATGAGGAGATTATATCTGCCATCGATTCACTTAAAGCTGATAAGGCAGCAGGCCCTGATGGGTTCTCACCTCATTTTATAAATTATTTAAAGCAGAAGTGGCCCCTTGTTGTGTGAGTTATTTACTTTTTGGTTTGATCATGGAGTGAGGATCGTCTCTCTTGAAGCCAGAATAATTCTGTTACCTAAGCCAGGAAGTCCACGAATCTGTTAGTAATTATAGACCAATATCCTTATTGAATTTAGATGTAAAAATTTTTGCTAAAGTATTGGCTACCAGACTTAAGAGTGTCTGGCAAGATTTGATTAGTACGGAACAAGTAGGCTTCGTGGAGGGACGCACCTCGGCAGATCATTTTAGAAAGTTGTTTTATTTAATGTCAACCCCAGGAATTTTTAATGAGGACGCATCTTTAATTTCTTTAGATGCGGAAAAAGCATTCGACCGGGTGGAATGGGAGTATATGTTCGAGGTTTTGGTTAGATTTGGCTTTCCCCAACAATTCATACAACTAATTAGGATTCTTTATTCATGTCCAACTGCTAGAATACAATGCAATAACCTAATATCTGATATTTTTCCGTTGCTGAGGGGAACCCATCAGGGCTGTCCGTTGTCACCTTATCTGTTTAATTTGTACTTAGAGCCCCTTATTAGGGCAATTAAGACAGACAAACGGATTTTTGGCATTAAAATTGGAGACCAGGAACACAAATTGTCAGCATTCGCAGATGACGTTTTATTACATATTAGAGATACAACTTTATCCCTACCTAGAGCTCTCACTTTAATTGAAAATTTTAGTAGTTTTTCAGGTTTTAAATTGAACCTCGCAAAAACGACCTTTTTTCCCCTCTCGGCCACCCTTGTGAAAAGTTGGTGTGTGTCTTTAGGCCTACAGTGGCAATCTAATTCATTTAAATATCTTGGCATTCAGATTTCCAAGAACTTAGATGAACTGGCCAAACTGAATTTAATACCTGTCATTAAATCTGTTAGAGAAGATTTGGATAGATGGTCGAAACTGCCACTGTCTTTTTCTGCGAGAACCAATGTTGTAAAATGGTGGTTCTGCGAGGATTCTTTATCCTCTCCTTAACTTGAACATTTATCTTCCCAAGTCTTTTTTTAAGAGTCTATGCAGGTACTGCTCAGACTTTATATGGAAATATAAACCTCCACGTAGAGCTTATCCTAAACTTTGTCGGTCACGTAAGTTGGGTGGCCTACAATTACCGGACTTTTTTAAATATTATTTAGCTATTCATGCAGCTAGAGCGGTTCTATGGTCCGGAAAAATTAGTACTCCTGCCATAGGTCTTGAGTTAGACAGGGCTATAGTTAAAGGGTTAAAGTTAGATTTAGAGTCCCTCCTTTATACCCCTTGGATTAAAATACCGAATAAAATCAGGAATACCCCTATAGGGTGGGATATTAGGGCTATTCATCAACTATACACCTGTTTAAAGATTAACCCCCGGTTCGACGTGTCGCAACCTCTTCTAAAGAACCCCAACCTCTTAATTGGCAACCAGCCCATACAAATTGCTTCAATATTCCACCTAAATTGAATTACATGACTTTTATGTAGGCGATGCTTGTCCCCACTTTCATCACTAGTAGTAAAATTTGGGGTTAGACCCCAAGCTATGTTAAATTTGGTTCAAATCAGAAGCTGCATTCAGTCCTTTCTGAAGCATGGCAAGGGATCTAACCTGGCGGGGGACCTCTGGTTATATTTATCCGATGCCTGTTCATCAGGTAAATTGGTTTCTAAACTTTACCAGGGTATCATTAAAAAGACTGACCTTTATTCCTCTCCCATTCCCTTCCATTGGGCTGTTAGTTTGTCTTTGAATTGGTCGGAGTTAGTATGGGAGAAAATCTGGACAGATACTTATGCTTTTATTAAACAGGAAAGATTAAGAGAAATCCAGTTTAAATTACTGCATAACATTTATTGGTCCCCGGCTAGGTTGTCCCATTGGAATAACAACTGTTCTTCAGCTTGTGAGAACTGTAGTGGCTCCTTAGCTACTACTTTTCACAAGGTGTGGTTATGCCCTAAAAGTAGGGAGTTATGGGAACTAGTTAAGCGAGATTGAGGCCTTTTCAAGATTCTCTAAGTTTTTTTGCCAGAGATTTGTGTGTGTTTGGGAGAGTCGACCTTATCCCAGCACTGCTTCTAGAGCCCGGATGGCACTGGTGGTAATGGTTACTAAACTGGTGATTTTACGTCACTGGTGGGAGATATGGATTCCTTCTTTTAAGGAATGGTGGGAGGTATTCATGAACGCACTACTTGCTGAAAGGACTGTATACGTGGCCTCTGACATTCAACTCAAATTTGATAAATATTGGAAGGATTTTAACCAATGTCTGCGGGACAAGTTCCCCTTTTTACGGTAAGTGGCACTGTGACACCCTTGGTCTCATAAGTCCCAATTAATTAATGTTTCTTCTCACCAATATGATTCTCCCTCCTCCATTGGTGTTATTCCATCCCTCTTCTTACCTGTTCATACTCCAACTGAACTAAGGTTTTCAATAAAACTTCATCTATCCTAGGTTTTTATCAATGTTACGGATAGCTTGGGGTGGGGGTGGGTGGGTTTGTTTGTTTATATATCTCCTTTTATTATTTGGCTCTTTTTCTCTTTTTATTGCTTAATTTTTTTTGATTAATTGTCAGACTACAGTAGTTTTTGTATATTCTGTTTGCACCAACCTGTGTAACCTCCATCTTTTTTATATCCATTACTCAATGGTGTAGTTATGCTGTTTTTATAAAAATTTAAATAAAGTTATTGGCAAAGAAAATGCTTCATAAAATGCTCATCTGTAGGTTCACAGTGAGGCTGAGACTAGACCTGTAGTGTCGTGCTGGGATAACGCCATGGGTCCAGCCCCAAACTGACCAATCACAGTCCAAGATTCTTTCTTGCCATTGTATAATAAATAACAACATTCACTAACCAAGGACAATATCAAAAGTACAAAAACAGACAGTTCAACATATACAAATATACATATACAAATATTCAAGTATCCATTTTGTACTTAGTACTGTATGGTTACTGAAACTGTGAATTTTTATGTAATTTGTGTATTATGTATCAAGTAAGTTTTGTAAATTAAATGTTGGATGCAATTGGAAAAGAGAGTTTACTCTCAATTTGTTATCCAATAAAAATGATTGATTGATTGAAACACAGTTCAGCAGTGCCAGTAGAAGGAGGGTGACTGATAGTGCTGCTTATAGCAGAATTATCCATTTTTTGGAGGGAAACTGTGTTGCAATCCACCATTATTCTTCTTCCTAGCCTCACTTTTGTCCATGTTTTTTCAAGAACGGTATGTTTTTTTGGTTGTTAATTTTTTTAACAACAGGATGATTTGGAAAACACACAGTGTTTTTTCCAAATGCAATTTTTCATGAAATTGAGCCCAGTAGGCTTACAACACATTAGACAAGGGGCTTCGGTTCTGCAGGATGATTAGTGTCAGGTCAAGAACACATTTTGTTTTTTAAACAGCAGGGTGATTTGGAAAACAGTAACGCACCACATTTTTTCAAATGCGATTTGTGCACAAAATTGGTCAGCTAGCCCTGTAGGCTTATGGCACACTAGCCAAGGGGCTTCAGCTTTGCAGGATGGTCAGGGTCAGGTCGAGAACACATTTTTTTTAAAAAAGCTGGATGATTTGGAAAATACACAATATTTTTTCAAATGCAATTTTTGCATGAAATTGGGCAGAGCTAGCCCAGTAGGCGTATGGCACACTAGCCAACAGGCTTCGGTTTTGCAGGATGGTTAGGGTTGAGAAAAAAATTTTTTCTTAACAGCAAGATGATTTGGACAACAGTAACACACAATATTTTTTCAAATACGATTTTTGCATGAAACCTGGCAGCTTGACCATTAGGTTTATGGCACACTAGCCAAGGGGCTTCAACTTTGCAGCATGGTCAGGCTCAGGCACAGAACACTTTTTTTTTGTTAAACAGCAGGATGATTTCGAAAAAATAAAATATTTTTTTAATGTGATTTTTGTACTAAATTGCTAGTCAGTAGGCTTATGGCACACTAGCCAAGGGGCTTCGGTTTTGCAGGATAGTCAGGGTGAAGAGCACCTTTTTTTTTACAGCAGATTAAATGGAAACAGTAACACACAATGTTTTTTCAAATGTGATTTTTGCACATAATTGGGCAGCTAGACTATTAGGCTTATGGGACATTAACCAAGAGGCTTCAGCTGTGCAGCATGGTGTGCAGATTTGCAGAATGGCCTTTTTTCCCCTCCTTTTTTTGCCCAGACTACAGCGGCACTGAAACAGGCTGTGAGGCCCAAACTGTTTCTCTCTTTCCCCGACACTAGTCTTTTTTTTTATTTTTATTTTGTTTTATATTTTCTGTTGTGAAATTTTTTTCTAAACTCATCTTGTAGTTTTTCCTTACATCGTCCTCCTTTTTTACTTTCGCCCACATCATCACACCCATGATCTTTTAATTGTCAGTCACCCTACCTCCTTTTAGCTTACCTCCCTAAACCCCAATTTCAGATTCTTAACTTGCTTTAATTCTTTCCCTTCTCTCTCTTTAGCTTTTATATTTTTCTGTCTTTTATTGTATTTCCTTCTTTTTTTCTTACTTCATCTTCCTTTTGTTTAAATCAGCACACCCCTACCCCCACAATCTGTTTGTAACCTTCCCCTTTTCGGCTTACCTCTGCGAACACCAGTTTCAGTTTCTTAACTTCCTTTAATTCTCTCTTTTCTCTCTTTCTTTAGCTTTTACCCTTTTCTGTCTTCCTTTCTTGTATTTTATTCCTTTTCTCTTACTTTGTTTTTTTTTTTGTTTAAATCAGCACACACCCTCAACCCCACAATCTTTTTGTAACCCTCCCTCCTTTCATCTCACCTCTGCAAACCCTGATTTCAGATATTTAACTTGCTTTAATTCATTCCCTTCTCTCTCTCTTTGGCTTTTTTTTCATACAATTCTTTACTCCTGGTGCAGGCTCATTCAGCTACTGTTCCTACTTCCCCATGGCTGGCACTCACCTCCCCTGGACTTACCTTAAGAGTGAGTCCATTACAGACTGGCTCTCATGGTGGGGCTGGAGGGGGAAGGGCTGTCCCCCCCAGTACATAATCCAGATGGCTCCAGGCATCCGGGTGGTGATGCAGTTCCAGGAAGGCATGAAGGGCTTTATCCTGCTCTTGGATCCCATTTCTGTTTTCTCCCTGACTCCAGCCACAACATCATGCCAGGATGTGCGCATGGAAACACACACACCCTGAAGATAATAATAATAATAATAATTTTATTTATATGGCACCTTTCAAATATCAAGGCGCCTTACATAAACAACAGTTAAAACAATTAAAAAATCATTAAAAATATTCAACAAGACCAAGACATTATGTCAGTCAATATTCCAAAAATGCTTTTTCCCAAAGAAAGGTTTTCAGACCCCTCTTAAATCCCTCCACAGAAGTGCACTTCCGTAACCGATGGGGTAGAGAGTTCCAAAGGGTGGGGGCAACATACGAGAAAGCTCGCGCACCAGATGATTTCAAATTCACCCTTGGAACCTCTAGCAACCCCTCTTCAGCCAAGTGGAGCAATTGATCAGGGCAGTAGGGAACCAGAAGTTCTTTCAGATAAACCGGGCCCAAATCATGTAGGGCTTTGAAAGTCAGCAAGCTGACTTTAAAGGTGATCCGCCAACGAATCGGCAGCCAGTGCAGTTTGCTCAGCACTGGAGTAATATGACAGGATCTGCAAGAACCCATCAAAAGTCAGGCTGCAGCATTCTGCACTAGCTGAAGGTGACAGATTTCAACCCCTGAAAGCCCTAGATAGAGGGAGTTGCAGTAATCCAGGCGCGAGGACACAAAGGTATAGACTAAAGTTGGAAGGTCGGCAGATGGAACAAGATGCCTAACCCTGGCGATGTTCCTAAGATGGTAAAAGGAAGTCTTGATGACAGCAGACACCTGAGACTGCAGTGTCAGTCTATCTTCGAGAACCACCCCCAGGTTACGCACCCGTTCAGAGGTCGGGAGAGAAACGCCTCCAAGAAAAATTCCAGAGGATGCAGCACCACCGGACCCCCCTATCTGTCGATCAGGGTCCAAAACCAGTACCTCAGTTTTTTCCGAGTTCAACCTCAGCTAACTAGAATCCAACTACTACTGGATTTCTTTTAGACAGCTGTTAAAGACCGAGAGAGCTACTTCCTGGTCGGGGGCCAAAAGAAAGGTAGAGCTGGGTATCATCTGCATAACAGTGAAACCTCAGCCCATACCTTCTAACAATGTCTTCGAAGGGTAGCATATACACCCCAAATAGCATGGGTGACAATACTGAACCCTGAGGCATCCCACACAACAAAACCGTTGAATCTGAGGAAAAAACCCGGACACAACTCTTTGTGATCTCTCAGTGAGGAATGAAGAGAACCATCTTAAGACAGTTCCCGATATTCCGCATAACAGCCTCAGGCGTTCTATCAACCCCATGTGATCTACGGTGTCAAACACTGAAGATAGGTCGAGGAGAACCAAGGTAGAATGGCTCTTCTGATCTCTAGCCATCAGGAGATCATTGAGCACCTGAACTAGTGCTGTCTCAGTACTATGTCTTTTACGAAAACCAGACTAGAGGGGTTCATAGATGTCATGGATGGTCAAATGGTCCTCCAATTGTGCTGCCACTACTTTCTCAATTACCTTCCCAACAAAGTGAAGGTTAGAGATAGGTCTGTAGTTTGCAAGGCAGTCAGGGTCCAAGGTAGCTTTCTTCAAGAGTGGTGTCACCACCACCTCTTTTAGGGAGCTAGGAAACTCACCAGATTCCAAGGAGAACCTGACTATCTGCACAAGGATTGGACCGATGATATCAATACAACCCAAAATTAGGGAAGTCGGTCCAGGATCCAAACTACAGCACGTAGGGCACATAATCTGGATGATCCTCATGACATCCATGAACTCCGGCTGACCGAAAGAACTCCAGGAAAATTGAGGCACAGTGGTCTTACACTGGTTCATGGCAACCCCCCTTAGAGTGAGATGGGAGCAGTTCTGCCCTAATGTCGGCCACCTTATTTGCGAAGAATTGAGATAGCTCCTCGCACTCTAATTGCGAAAAAGCTTTCCAAACTTGCAGACAGGCTGGGCTGCACAGTCTGTCCACAGTTCAAAATAGCTGAGCAGGTCGATTCCGAGCAACCGCAATCTTCCTGGACAGGAATTCTGTTTTCTTACGGGTGACTGCAGATTGATAGACCAAATAATGGTCCATCAAGCTAAGGTGGTCGGCATCAAGGGCGGACCTTCACCAGCAATTCTCTAACCTTCACCCCTGTCTCCGCATCTCCCTCAACGTCCCATCAAACCAAGGGGACTTGGGGTGAAGGGAGAGGGGGCGAACATGAACTGGAGCAATGAAATCCAGAGCCCCACAATGGCTGTGTTATAGGCCGACATGAGAGTCTCTGGATCACTGCTAGGGAGGCGAGAGGTAGATGCCGCATAGAGCCTTGGGGATCTATATCCCGTAATGGGCGGTATCTAACCAGCTCCACAAGGGAAGGCCTTCTAGAGGGGGTGCAAAAACTAAACCCCACGGTGTAATGATCAGACCATCCAACAGGTTCCACCTCCACATCGGATGTTTCAACCCCTAGGAGGAAGATTAGGTCCAGAGAGTGTCCAAATTTATGTGTAGCAATGGAAACTACCTGTGTAAGGGCCAGCGTTGTCATTAACTGGAGGAAGCGTTGACCAAATTGCGAGAGTTCGTCATCGACCCAGGTGTTAAAATCGCCCAGAACCAGCAATCTGGGTGACTCAAACGCCATGTCGATAACGAAGTCCGCCACTTCCTGAAGGAATCGCTTCTCATCACCGGGCAGATGGTAAATGAGGGCGATTCGAAAGCCTACACCTGCTACTACTGTACACTCAAAGGACTCAACCCCCTCATTAGTACCTCCACGAGGCCAAGTTCGGTCTTGAAACAGACCGCAACCTTCCCCCCCCACGATCCAATCTCAGGCGGTGTATCACCGAGTACCTGGCCGGAGTCATAGCCTCCAAAATGGGGCCAGAGTTCTCATCCAACCAGGTCTTGGTGATGCAAGCCACGTCCACCATACCAACAAGATCAGCAATAATTGACGTCTTATTTTTAATGGACCTGGCATTGCACAACACCGCTCGAGTTGGACGAACCTTGAGGGCCACCAGAGCCATCTGCCCACTGTAGTCGGTGGTACCCTTGGGTATGGGCACCAGACATGGAAAACCACAATCTGGATTCCATTTTGCCCCAGGGCACCTTCTGGACCCAACCATCCCAATACGGTGACCCCCCTCATCCATCCTCCCCTATTCATAACCTCTCGCCCTTCTCCCTCTCCTACGCATAATACCCAACACTCTACAGTGCTGGTAGGTCTCAAATTGGAGAGGGGGAAGATAAAAAGGGCGAAGGGCATGAAGAGAAGAGGATGAGTAGCGCACCACCGTGGGGGCTAGGGGCTGGCACATGCTGTTGCTATACTACAAAATAATAAATACAATAAACAAAACCCCAAGATAAAACTAATACACACACCCACGATCTACGGCCCCACCAATCTAGCCATTCATAGTCTGCATTATCACCGGGCCTCTTGCAGGTGGCAAAAGCCAAGATGCCAGGCCACCCTTCCCCGTGAGAGGACAGTAGTCCCTGATATGTTTGATCTTCTTCCACCTGACTGACCCCCGGCAACCTGTGCTTGTTCCCGAATATGAGTCATCGGTGTGGCAGGAGGTGAAGCGTTCAGCACCTTAGCCCTCCACGCCACTAAGTCAGCCTTCTCTTTAGCCTTTAGCTTTTTATGTCTTCTTTTCTTGTATTTCCTTCTTTTTCTCTTACTTTGTCTTCATTTTGCTTAAATCAGCACACAACCCAACCCCCACAATCTTTCTGTAACCCTTCCTAAGTTTCAGCCCACCTCTCCAATCCCCAATTTCAGTTTCTCTTAACTTGAATTCTTTCCCTTTTCTGTCTTTAGCTTTTTTATATTTCTGTCTTCTTTTTTTGTATTTCCTTATTTTATTTTTCTTGTCCTGACCTCTGCAGTGTAATAATAAGCACCTCCCAGACATTTGTCACCCTCCTCTGAGTCCCACTGTCCCAGCCCCCACTTCCACTTTTTCTTTCAGTCCTGTCTCTGTGTCTATGCCATTCTCCTACAATTTTTATTTCTTCTTCAATCTTTTTTTTCTCAGTTCATCCCAATCCAGTCCCTCACAGACTTGTTTAGTACCATCCACCCCAACCCCACACTGTCCATAACTCTCGAATCCCCACAACCCCCACTTTCACTTTTCCCTCAGTCCCATCTGGCATCAACTCAGCTTAATATTTTCATCTTTCTTTTAATGTAAAGTTTTTTTTTTTGTAAAGTTTAACTTTTTAGTTTTGTAATATTTGTGCTTTTCATCGTCTGCTAGCAGGGCCCATCATTCCCAGACCTCCCTCCCAGCATGACTGCTCTTCAGCTCCTAACTCATGGAATGCTGCCAAACTGCAGTGCAGTTGACCTTTTATTCCACTGTTTGCACATGTCAAATTGGGTTATGGGACCGGTTTCAGGTGTGCCCTTTCACCTCTTTCCTCAACCTCAAAAGCCAGTCACACATGACTGGCAAGCCTGCAAGAATAGGCTGGGTAGCTGGAGGGGAGGGGAAATTAAAGTTTAAAAAAAATTGGAAATCTCTGCTGATCAGGCAGTGTTTGGCTTGGGGTTTGATGAAACCGAGACGCTTGAAGTTGGAATGGCTTGGTTTCAACATAGGGGTTTGTGCCCATCCCTAATTATGAAACACAGAAATTACAATTGCTGCAGAATTCCTCTGGCAGAATGTTCACCCCCCTCACAAACAACAAAAAGCCTCATACGGAGCCATGGACTCAGTTCTATTTGAAACAGTGTAAGCAGCAGAGATTGCCCTGACAATCAGGTAAGGATAGAAGGGGGATTTCTTAAGGTCACCAAAGAAACACCAGGAATTAAAACGGTTAATAACACTTCATTTTCTATGTTTGTTTATGTGTGTAAGGAGGGTTTCATTAAAGCAAAGAATGTTTAATTATTTATTCATTCTTTAAAATTTAATGGAGATTTACTTTTTAGGATCTTCTTTAAGGTTTTCAGTAAGTAAAGACGGTAGCCATGTCTGTAATGGCAGTCAAGGATGAATTAAATGGCCCATGAATTCTGCCTGCGACTGGCCTAAATTCCAAATCCCAAATCCTATGCTTGAACTTGTTGCAACATATGCATTTCTAAGGAATTAAATATGGGTCTCAGAACTTAGTTGGTCAATCAGGAAGCAGGAAATTTCCCACCCATTTTATAACGAATAATGATAAGGACCTGCTGAGACACATCAAATACCTTGCCTTACATTGCTGACAGCTCTGTGTCAGTCATTTACGTATTGTTGGGGTGTCTATGGAACACCAGGTTCAAAGAGGGTTTTACCTCAACATAGCTTAGCTTACAGGCATAAACCCTCTTCTTTTAATGCTAGCAGCAAAATAGAATCACAATACAACTTTTAAAAAAATGTGTAAAAGGTTTGGAAAAGCTTTTAGCAATGTCTGGAACAGTGTAACAGTCCTGGGACAACAAGCCCCATAATGCTCTGCTTCTCCCTGGCTGCCATATGGCTCCCAGGCTCCTGTGCTGCCAGCATCATCCCACTCCTTCTTTGCTGCTGGCAGTGTGGTAAAGGGGTGTGCATGTGCTTCCCACCCACCTGACCCCAATGTCAGAGTCACAAGTGTTAGTGAAGATGGCAGAAGAGATTTCAGGCCCTAGTATTTCATCAGAGAAATTACACTCCCTCATCCAGCAAGCAGTTAGACAGGAACTGTGTAACGAGAGGATGAGGGAGGTGCACTCTTGTGGTGACCTTGAGGCGGCTATGTGGTCACACAAACAATGTAAAAGTAAGGTGAGAGGGGGGCCCAGATAGATCTTTGAGGGAAAGGTCATGACCTAATCCTTCCACTCAAGACATGAGGAGTCAGGATAGAGATGGGGACTGGTCCTACACTATGGCCTGCAGTCCTCAGAGGCCTGGGGCAGGCCTATGGAGTGCTCCTCTTGCAGAAGATTTACTGATGGATGGGACCTCTGTGGGTAAAAGAGTGCCAAGAGATTTGGAAGGTGGCAAGAATAAATCCACCAAGCCACACTCGTTAGGGGCAAGAAGCATCAGCAGCTCTGACTCCATTCCCAGTGGCTTAAAACACATTAGGAAAGGAGTGCTAAAGAGGTAGCCACAGCCTAAGGACTCCCTGGGGCCTGGCAAAGCAAAACAAAAGAGGAAGCACTGTTCCTCATCCCCGGGGAAGTCTTGCAGGCACAGTTTCCGAAGGGAATTTAGATCATTCGAATCTCTCTGGGAGGGACTCGGATGCAGAGTTGGAGGTTTCCATGCCCTGTTCCTGGAAAACCAAGGAGAATCCCTCCAAAAGGTGGAAGAGAGAGAAGGATGAGGATGATGATGATGATACCAGCCCTAAAAAGAAGAAGCCCTTTGAACCAGAGGACCCCAGGAACTCCCCCTTTGAAACATAGAAACATAGAATTTGACGGCAGATAAGGACCGCTTGGCCCACCTAGTCTGCCCATTTTCCTACCTAACAGATAAGCTGCAGATCCTAGTTAACAGCTTACTGTCCATCTTCTTCCAAGTTGTGTACTGGGTGTGCTTTGAAACAACTGAGAAGCTGCATGGGATATACTATATTGGACTAGATATCTGTAACTAATCTCTCTCTCTCTCTTGCTTACATCTGAGAGAAGTTTTCCTTACTTTTACATTGGTATTGCTTTGTGTTTAATTATTTTAGTTTTTAATTCAGGAAGGGGGTTTTCAAAACTGCTCATCTTGTCAGTATCTTCAGAAGGGCTGAAATAACTGCATATTTGATTTTCCTTTGTGACTAACTGGACTGATTACTAGAATTCTGTGACAATCTGCATCAATATATTTTGCAATATTTGGTGGTGGTTGTGTGATTTAAAATAGCAAAGGCTGCAGTTTGTAATTGGATGCCAGACATAGCCTGAGGTGGGGGAAATTGTCTTCACAAGTCAGAGAGGTCTGCATCACAGCCAATTGTTCTAGCTTGACCATTTCAGCATTGATCAATTACTATAAACTACTGGTGTGATCCTGTTTCAGACAGAAGTCCATCTTCTTCCAAGTTGTGTACTGGGTGTGCTTTGAAACAACTGAGAAGCTGTATGGGATATATTATATTGGACTAGATATCTGTAACTAATCTCTCTCTCTTGCTTACATCTGAGAGAAGTTTTCCTTACTTTTACATTGGTATTGCTTTGTGTTTAATTATTTTAGTTTTTAATTCAGGAAGGGGGTTTTCAAAACTGCTTATCTTGTCAGCATCTTCAGAAGGGCTGAAATAACGGCATATTTGATTTTCCTTTGTGGCTAACAAACCACCAGGCTGTTTTGGGGCTGGAGAGGTTTACCTGTGTCTGACTTGGATGTCTGGATTTTTCTCTGTTTGATTAGCAGGGTATTTTCTCTGTCAAATTGTTGCGTAGGGTATCTTGCTGACAGGAAGGCACTCATCGCAGCGGTGGGTGAGAGCTTTTAGCTGATTGTTTTGTGAGGGCACAGTTTAGGCCCAACCCCTTCCCACCCTCACCCCACCCACCCCTGGAAATAGTTCCTTTATACCTGAGGTTCTGACATCATTTCTCAAGAGTGCAAGGTGCATATCACTGTCATATCCTCTCTAGCACACTGCACTGACAATATAAGCATACACATTGTATAATATATATATTTCTATATAACAAACCAGTCGCACACGTGCACACACACACACACACACACACACACACAAACAAACAAAAAAGTAGATAAACATGTGGGGAGTAGTGCAATGTAATGGCTGTGGGGCAGCAGTCTTCCGGGAGTCTTTCTGGAGGCTGAGATGCTACCCTATTTGCAGACAACTCTCTGCCCTGAGGGAGGAAGTTGCCCATCTTCAGGCCGCACTGGACAGTAGTAAGGAAACCTTCCCCCAGGCCACACTGGACAGTAAGAAGGGAACCTCCCCCATCCAGGGAGCACTAGCGCCACCACCACTACCTCAGAGGTTGTGAAGAAAGCACAGCAGTTGGACCACAGTGGGCTCAGGGAGGGTGAGGATGGTGGAACAGAGGCACACCCAGTCAATTGTTCCACTCCACAATCCGTACACCATTCTGGGGGAGCATAGCTCCCCTATGGATGCACCCACAGAGAAGACTGATGACAACTGTCACAAGGGAGGCCCACAGGAAGGAGGCAGAGGACACCACAGGGAAAGGAAGCAGCTCCTGTGGGGACCCAGTTATTAGGGGATAGAACTGGGGGAGCTGGGAAAACTGAGTAAGGTGCCTGCCTGGTGCCATGACTTGGAGGGACAGGAAGCGATCCTCAGGATCATGAGAACAGCTTCAAGGAGTCTGAGCTGGATGTAATTGTCCACCTAGGGACAAATGACTTGGCTCATCATGAGATTAGAGCAGTGCAGGAGGACATTGCAGAGTTGGGAGGGGCTTAAGACAAGTAGCACACACAGTATCCTTCTCAGAGGTGCTGCCTGTCAATGGCATGGGGAGGCAAGGGTAATTAGCACCATGCAGTTTAATGAACGGTTGAAAAAATGGTGTGGAGCACAGGGGTTTGGCTTCATTGGGGACTGGGGTTCCACCTGGAGGGACACCAGCCTATACTGGCAGGATGGTCTGCATCTGTCCAGGAAGGGAACAAGTCTTTTGAGCAATCGGTTTAAATGCTTCATTGGCAAGCTTTTAAACTAGTCAAAGGGGGAGGCACTGATAAGCAGCAGGAAAATCCAAGCCTCTCCCTACAAAACAGGGTACTAAATGAGAAAAAGACCGAGGTAGAAAGGTCAGTGGGGGATGCTGCAACAGAAGGTAAAGCCATCCAAAAATGGAGAGCAATGAGTACCAATGCCCGTAGTCTGGGTAACAAGCTTCCTGAATTAGTGGCCTTGATGGAGGAGGAACATCTGGATATCGTGGCAGTCACAGAAACATGGTACACACAAAACCATGACTGGGACGTAAACATACCAGGATACACTATCCACAGGAGGGACAGGAGGGTAAAAGAGAGGAGGAGTAGCTTTTCATAAGGGAAGGAATAAAAGCAACAGAACAAAAGGGTAAACAGGAGGAGAAGAAGCACTGTGGGTAAATTTGGAGACAGGCAATGGCACCACAATCCACACAGGGGTTGTACACAGACCCCCTTCTCAGGGGGAGGAAATTGACAAGGAAATGATAGAGAGTATACTTAGAATGGCAGAAAAAGGGGAGATATTGCTGATGGGTGATCTGAATATCAGATGTTAACTGGAGTGCAGATGCAGCAGCCACTTCGAAGAGTGGAGTTATTCTAGATGCCCTACAGGGGCATGCCTTAGACAACTAGTATTGGAGCCCACTCGAGAGGGAGCAATATTAGACCTGATTCTCTCAAATGGAGATGGAGAGAGGATCACAGATGTAGAAGTGGGTAGCCATCTGGGAACTAGCGACCATCGAACAGTATGGTTCACAATAAACACAGCAATAAAGTCAAGCCATACAAAGGCAAAAGTACTGGACTTTAGGAGGGCCGACTTTGCCAAAATGGGTGAGTGCCTAAGGAATGCACTAGCAAATGGGCAGGAAGGAAGGGTGGAAGAACAATGGGGAATAATAAAAACTGCCATCACAGAGGTAACGAGCCTTTGTGTGAAGCAAATAAACAAAACAAAACAATGTAAGAAACCACTATGATTCTCAAAGGAAGTGGCAGTGAAGGTTCAAGAGAAAAAGGAAGCATTCAGGAAGTACAAGGAATCGCAGAAGGAGCAGGACAGAGAACTGTATCAGTTAAAGCAAAAGGATGCTGGGAAGGCAGTCAGAACAGCAAAGGCCCAAACCGAGGAAAAGATAGCCAACTCAGTTAAGAAGGGGGATAAAACCTTTTATAGGTACATCAGGGAGTGAAGGAAGACCAAGGGAGGGATAGTGAGGCTAAATAAAGGGGAGGGAGGGCAGAGGGAGACTGTGAAAAGGCAGAGATACTAAACAAATATTTTTGCTCAGTATTTACAAATGAAGAGGGGGAGGTACATAAAACAAACAGTAGAAACACTCTGGATACAGAAGTTGATACCAGCCCATTTACAGAAGAAAGGGTTCTGAAAGAACTCTTAAAACTGAAGGTGGACAAAGCAATGGGGCCTGATGGGATTCATCCCAGAATTCTAAAAGAACTAAGGGTAGAACTAGTGACACCACTGACTACCCTTTTTAACAAATCATGGGAGGATGGGGTGGTACCGAGGACTGGAGGAGGGCAGATGTGATTCCCCTCACAAAAGTGGGAGCAAGGCAGAAGCAGGAAACTACAGACCTGTTAGTTTAACTCAGTGATAGGAAATGATGGAATCACTTCGAAGGAAAGCATTGTCAGTATCTAGAGGCCAGAGGGCACAGGACCCTAGGCAGCATGGATTCACAACAGAAAGGTCATGCCAGATGAATCTGATAGATTTCTTTGACTGGGTGACCAAAGTAGTAGATCAGGAGGGGCTGTGGACATGGCCTACCTAGACTTTGTAAGGCATTTGACACAGTCCCACACAAAGATTAATATACAAGTTAGCCAGCCTGGGAGTGGGTCCTAAGATGACAGCCTGGGTAAAGAATTGGCTGGAGAATAGGACACAGAGGTAATAGTAAATGAGTCCACTCAGAAGAAAGGAGGGTTACTAGTGGGGTACAGGTTCAGTATTAGGACCGGTCCTCTTCAATGTCTTTATAAGCGACATTGCAGAGGGACTGGAAGGAAAAGTATGTCTCTTTGCAGATGACACAAGATCTACAACAGAGTTGATGCACAGGGTGGGGTGGAAAGGATGAGAAGGACTTGGCAAGATTAGAGGAATGGTCAAATGTATGGCAGCTTAGATTCAATGCTAAGAAGTGCAAGGTAATGCACCTGGAAACAAAACCAGGGAAGAGTACACAATGGGGTTGAGATACTAACAACAACAAAAATGGAAAGGGACCTGGGGGTAGTCATATCAGATGACCTAAAGGTGGGCAAGCAATGTGAGAGGGCAGTAAGGAGGGCTGGGGATACTGGGATGCATAGGGAGAGGCATCAATAGTAGAAAACAGGAAGTTATTCATCCCTCTGTACAGATAGCTGGTGAGACCCCATCTGGAGTACTGTGTGCAGTTCTGGAGACCCAATCTCCATAAGACATAGACAGGATGGAGCTGTCCAGAGGAGGGCAACTAAAATGGTGCAGGGTCTGCACGGAAGACATATGAAGAGAGACGAAAGGAGCTTAATATGTATAGCCTCGAGGAAAGGAGGGAGAGGGGACATGATAAAGCGTTCAAGTACCTCAGGAATTAACAAAGTCCAAGAGGGTAGCGTCTTTCAAAAAGAGGTGTGCAAGAACAAGAGGCACAATTTGAAGATGGGGGCAGCTCAGAGGTAATTTAAGAAAGTATTTTTTCACAGAGAGGGTTGTGGATGCATGGAATGGCCTTCCGGAGGAGGTTGTGGAGTCAAAATCAGTGGTGGAATTCAAGCATACATGGGACAGTCATAAGGCCATTCTAGGGGGTGGGGGTAGGAAGAAGTAGGCTGTGGGTTAACTAGGATCTGCAGCTTATCCAGTAGGTAGGGAAATGGGCAGACTGGGTGGGCCAAGCATTCCTTATCTGCAGTTAAATTCTATGTTTCTATGTTTCTATGTTACTTCCTCCTACCCCCCAGTAGGACTGCCTTATGTCTGTCCATGCATTCTTGAATTCCCACACTGTTCTTGACTCCATGACCTTCTCAGGGAGGCTGTTCCATGCATCCACAGCCCTCTCCATGAAAAAATACTTCCTCACATTACCTCTGAGCCAGCCCCCTCTATCTTCAAATTGTGCCCCCTTGTTCTTGCACATCTCTTTTTCTGAAAGATGCTACCCTCTTGACTTTGTTGATTCCCTGAGGTACTTGAAAGTTTCTATCATGTCCCTCTCTCCCTTCTTTCCTCAATGGTATACATATTAAGCTCCTTTAGTCTTTCTTCAGATGTCTTCTGGTGCAGACCCTGCACCATTTTGGTTGTCCTCCTCTGGACAGCCTCCACTCTGTCTATGTCTTTGCGGAGACGGGGTCTCCAGAACTGCACACAGTACTCCAGATGGGGTCTCACCAACTGTCTGTACAGAGGGATAACAACTTCTTGTTTTCTACTATTGATGCCTCTTCCTATGCATCCCAGTATCACCCCAGCCTTCCTTACAGCCTTCTCACATTACTTGCCCACCTTTAGGTCATCTGATATAATTACCCCCAGGTCCCTTTCCATTTTTACTGTTGTCAGTATCTCACCCCCCATTGTGTACTCTTCCCCTGGGTTTTTGTTTCCCATGTGCATTACCTTGCACTTCTTTGCATTGAATCTGAGCTGCCATACATTTGACCATTCCTCCAACCTTGCCAAGTCCCTTCTCATCCTTTCCACTCCATCTTGTGTATCAACCCTGTTGCAGATCTTTGTGTCATCTGCAAAGAGACATACTTTTCCTTCCAGTTCCTCTGCAGTCACTTATAAAGACATTAAAAAGGACCGGTCCCAGTACTGAACCTTGCGGTACCCCGCTAGTAACCCTCCTTTCTTCACTGTGCACTTCATTTACTATTACCCTTTGCATCCTGTTGTCTAGCCAATTTTTTATCCAGGCTACCACCTTGGGGCCCACTCCAAGGCTGGCTAACTTGTGTATTAATCTTTTGTGTGGGACTGTATCAAATGCCTTGCTAAAATCTAGGTAGGCCATGTCCACAGCCCCTCCCTGGTCTACTACTTTGGTCACCCAGTCAAAGAAATCTATTAGATTTATCTGACACGACCTTCCCATCGTGAATCCATGCTGCCTTGGGTCCTGTGCCCCACTGGCCTCTAGGTACTCAACAATTCTTTCCTTCAGAAGTGATTCCATCATTTTCCCTACCACTGAGGTCAAACTAACTGGTCTGTAGTTTCCTGCCTCTGTCCTGCTCCCACTTTTGTGAAGAGGAATTGATTCCTCTCCCCGATGTATCAGAGTACCTCACCTAGCACCTTTGAAAACCCCTTGACTGAAAGTCAAGATGCAGTCTCCAGATAGACTGCCCCAAACCTTTCCTTCTGCATAAGATGGAACTTGCACTTGACTTTGATCACCATTGTTCTATGAACCTGGGAAAATTAGGGGTAGGACCCCAAGAAGGGTATCTAGAAAAGTCTGAAAGCAATTCAGGATAAGCTGCTAAATCTAGTTAGTCCCTTGGTCCTGCTGTGTGACCTGATGCAGGAGGTTATAGACGAAGACACTGACTTGGACCTGTAGCAATGCCAGGACTTCCTGCAGAAGGCAGTATATTTTCTAGAGAATGCCATTTCGGCCCTGTTGGAAGAAAGGAAGAAATCTGTCCTACTTAAATTTAATCCTGACTTGACAGATCTGGCCACCTCAGGCATAAGTGTTCAAGCTGAGGGCATGTTATTTGGAAACCCTCACCTCAAAGAACTGAAAAAGCTGGTCAAGAGATTTTCATCAATGAAACAAACTCAGTCATCCTTCAACACCATAGGAAGAGGTCTTTTTAGAAGGGCCAGAAGGGGAAGGGGACAACATTTCAGCCAGAACTTTGGTCAATAACAGAGACAAGGCCCTCAGTTTGATTATTCCATCTTGGGGGGGGCGGGTTCACCTATAGAGGCACAGGAGCTAGAGGATTCCAAGGAAGGTACCATTTTCAAGGGGCTTGGGTAACCCAGCAGAGGTCTAACCCAGCTCAGGCAGGTAAGTTCTGAGGGGGCTATTGCTTTGCTATCTCCCCTTCCAGAGTTTTACAAGGTTTCAAGTCCTCTCCAATTAGGGGGCAGACTGAAACAGTTTGCCCTAAACTGGTCCCTGATCACCCATGACCTTGGGTGCTGGCAGCAGTACCAGAGTACAGGTTAGACTTCATGTTGAGGCCTCCCCTCCCAAGTCTGTGTCAAAGGCAAATGCAGTTCTTGATAGAGGAGGAACTTCTTACTCAGAAGGAAATTTATCTTATGTCCACTAAAGGGTCAATAAGAAAGGTATTGGCCAAATCTGGGGGTTGGACAAGCTCTATCTTCCTGGTCCCCAAAAAGGGTGGGGCAACCATCCTATAATTAAACCCAGATGGCTAAATGACTCTGTTCATTACAAACATTTCAAAATGGAAAGGGAGGGTCCACCTCCTCAGGGACACAACAGCAAGGGGACTGGCTTTACCAGATTAGACCTCATGGATGCTTATTTTCCATTCTGGTGCATCTGGAGGACACAAAACGGCTGAGGTTCCAGTGCTAGACAGAGGTCTAGGAATTTTTCTGCCTTTCCATCAGCTTGGCATCAGCCCCAAGGTGCTTTACAAAGAATCTACAGCTGGTGGTGGGCTGAGTAAGGACTACTAGAATCTATCTGATCATTTATTTGGACGATATGTTTATCATGTCACATTTGCTGGAGAAACTAGTAGAGGATCTGGTGGTGAACATGAATCTGTTGTAGAACCTGGGGTTTGTCATAAACCAGCAGAAACTGGTCCTCCTCCTTTGCCAGTCATTGACCTTTCCCAGTTTCACGCTAGACACGAAGGATGCAACCCTGGCTCTTCGGTCACCAAAGTTGAGAAGGAAATCAGACGTCTTCTTAGAACTGAGTCTGCCCTGGCTAAAGATGTGGCTAGATCTCCACTCAGCTTCTGTTCATGCTATCTTTCTTGCTCCACTACATTGCCACCAACTGCTGAGATCGGAGCTGATCTGGTGACTTGCTCAGGTGAACTCTTGGAATGGCAGAGCCATTTCTGGGTCCAGATCAGAGCTGCTCATAGACTTGGATGCCAGCCTTCTAGGCTGGGGCATATTTTGGGAGGTCAAGTTGGTGGGGGGACAGTGGTCCCCTTGAAAGCTCAGTTGCACATACATGTACTCAAGCTGTGGGTAGCCTCCTTTGCGGTTAGCTGTTTTGCGACTGGAGGAATCTTTCCATCCTCCTTCGCATGGATGATGTGGCAGCATCTGTTACATAAAATGCCTCATGGGCATGAGATCCCTGATGCTGAAGCAATTTTGGAGCTTCTGCCATCAGAACAATGTGAGGGTTCAAGTGCAACACATCCCAGGGTTATCCAATGTAGAGACAGACTGGAACACAAGGTACCTTACTTGAGCGAATTTGTTGTCAAGAGGGAATCTTCCTGGGATTCAGAGGAGAAGGGGACCACTGTTGGTGGATCTGTTCACATTGAGACTTTCCAGTCAACTACTCAATTCTTCAGCTGGCATCTGAATTAGCAGGCAGTGGCAATGGATGCTTTCCTCCAGAACTGGAAAGATCTCCACTGTTACACCTTTCCCCCATTCTCAATGATCTGCTGGGCACTAGCGTAGGTCAAGAGACAGCAGGCAAAGTTAGCGATGATGACACTGATGTGGCAGGCTCAGGCCTGGTATCCGTTGCCTCTGAAATTATTGGTGGAGAGCTCCATTCTTCATCCGATAGTCCCAGACCAGCTAATGAGCACAGAGGGGTTCCTGCACCTTCTTGTCCTTAGGCAGCTCACTCATTCAGGCAGCATGGATGTCTTCAGGGATTCCTGGTCAGTTTCAGGGACTTCAGTGGGGGGGGCAACTGGCCTCCTCTGGAGATCCTGGGTTGGAGACACCAAGATGGCTTACAAGTCTGCTTGGGGCTTGTGGGCTAGCTTGAGTCTAGCTAGGGACTTTGATCCCCTTTTGCAACTCTGAAACTTAGATTGTGCAATTTTTGTTCCACTCTTATCAAGCAGGTAAGTCCTACAGAT
Organism: Neoceratodus forsteri; assembly: GCA_016271365.2. Classification (NCBI taxonomy): domain Eukaryota; kingdom Metazoa; phylum Chordata; order Ceratodontiformes; family Ceratodontidae; genus Neoceratodus; species Neoceratodus forsteri. The sequence goes on from CM057456.1 coordinate 351,364,512, forward strand.
CTATTAATATGTTAAGATCTGCAATTTCAGGGTTGGCCTGCTGGTGCAGTTGTAGCGCTGAAGTTTGCAGCACCGAAGACGAAGGTTCGGAAGCAAACTCAGGGCATCAGAGAGTGGGCTGGGGGAGGTGGATCAAGCATCTGAAGGACTGGTGGGGAGAGTTTGCAGAGCCTGGTGGTGGCCTGACCCCTAGTAGAAATTGGGGGAAAGGCATTTGGGACTGCCAGAGAAAGCAGGGGGGAGGGGGCATGTCAGGCACCAGGAACCTAAGCTGTGTATGGTGGGATATCTTTTAGAGAACATTCACAGAAAGTAGCCACTGCGTCAGCTCCATGACCAGCTCCTGATTTCTGTTACCAAGCCTCATAGGACAGTTACAGCAGTGACCATCGCTAGATGGGTCGGGGGGCCATGTAAGAGGTTGGTATTGATATTTCCCAGTTCGGTGCTCACTCCATCAGGGGAGCCACAGCTAGCCAGGCTCTCCTGTTGGGCATTCGATTGGACGATACTTTAAAGACTGCAGACTGGTCCAGAGACACAATTTTCCAGAGGCTGAGATTCTACCATAAGCCAGTGATGGATGGAGTAGCTAATGTACTGTTGGTTGGGGCTTTGAACACACCTGTAAGCCAAGGCTCCATGTGTTGCGGCACAATTATCATTTTCCCAGAGCGTAGCTTGAAAGAAAGTTATGGTTTTATGTACAACAAGGGGGTGCAGCATTACAGTCCCTCCTCATCCTCGCTGTGTTTGTTTCTTTCAGGAACTTCGTAATGGTGAAGTTTGCCTGCAGGGTTGATCAAGCATCATCTGTCTCTAGTTTAAGTTTGAATCTTGTTCTCTGGTTATTGTTGAATGGTTGGCAAAGAATAGGCGGGACAATGCTGGCAGCGTGGTCTTATAGGGAGCCGCATGGGAGCCTAGGAGGAGCAGAGCTTTATGGAGCTTGTTGTCCCAGGACTGTTACACTGTTATACTGCTAAAGTTTTTTTCAAACGTTTTTCAAGCTTTTAAAAGTTGTATTGTGATTTCTTCTTTGCTGCTTGCATTAAAAGAAGTGGACTTACACCTGTAATCCTGTGCCTCCAAGTGTTTCATAAAACTATACCTTTCTTTTGAGCTATGCTCTGGGAAAATTACAGTTTCATGGTGTTGTTTGATGGCTTTTTAACAATTCTTTAAAAAACTCTTTTTTTTTTTTCCAAATACATGAATACCTGGGACGTGAATAGGAATATCTGTGAAAAGGTATTTGCACTGCCCTATCCATGACCACTCCCATGGGCACATTCTGAAGTACTATGCATCTGCACGTTCTGGAAAGGTAGGCACCACAGCCAACACAGTGTCAGCTTTTTTTGTTTTGTTTACTGCAACAGGTTTTGTTAAAGTTGGGAGAAATAAAGTATACAATGCTGCTGGCAGTGAGAACTGGGCAGAGAGTTCTGCAGCTCACATTGTCAGTAGCTCTTCTCTGAAACCAGCCTTTTAGAACAAACAATGAAATAAAGGTTACAGAAAAGGATCACAACTTTTAAAAGACAATGTAGAGATCTCCGTTTGGAAATGATGCTTATTGGGGATATACTAATCCTTATTGTGGTTTACTGCTTTTGGCAGGGCCCTCTCTTCAAAAGTTAAGGAAATACTGTACATCATGCAGGAGTGCAGCAGAACATATTGCTTGCCTATGTTATGTAAAACATTACTAGTTTTGTTAACTACATTATCAAGACTGTTGCCGCTTAAATCACTCACATTTGTGACTCCCTTGGTACAGAAATCAGGGACACCACCTTAAAACTAATAAAGACACTGTTAGAGTAAAAGGGTTAGTGTAAAAAGGTTCCAGAGGATAACTGTAATTGTGGACCTTATTCAGTGTGTCTAACCCCAATTCTTTGGTAATGTATTTTCAGTCAAACTCTGGGACATCTCATACCTCTCCAAGTCTAAGCACCTACATTAAATGTGGGGACAGGATACTTCCAGAGTATAACCACACCAGCTGTGGTCAGGCTTACTATACTGGCATACAGCACCCATATGGTATTTACTGAATTTTTTTTCCTAGATATTTGTAATTCCACATCAGTACAGTGGAAGATTTGTTTATTTTATTTCATATGGTTGTAATCCTATATTTCAGCAGCCTGATGTATTATCTTATGTTTTATGAAATTCTGAAATTTAATAAAGGTATTATACCAGACAAAATGTAAGGACACTACCTCTGAAAATATGGAACAAAGGCTTCATGTGCGATACATCATATCTGAGTGACAGAAACATGGAAACATAGACTTTGACAGCAGATAAGGAACGCTTGGCCTACCTAGTCTGACCATTTCCCTACCTATTGGATAAGCTGCAGATACTAGTTAACCAACAGCCTACTTCTTTCTATCCCCACCAGAATTGCCTTCTCCCTCCCCCACCCCACCTCTGCACTTCTCAGCTAAGGGCTTTCACTTTCCTCCCATCACTCCTCAGGAAACCTTGCTTGCCCTTTTCTTGTTACATAGAAACATAAAATTTGACAGCAGATAAGGATCGCTGGGCCCATCTAGTCTGCCCATTTTTCCTACCCAGAGCTTAAACGGCATTCCCTACCTGACCTGCAGCTTCCCCTTTCTTCCCTATTGTTAGTGTTCCTTTACGTTTGCCCCATGCATTTTTGAATTCCTCCACCATTTTTGCCCCAGTGCCTCCACTGGGAGGCTGGTCCATGTATCCACCACCCTTTCTGTAAAGAAATACTTTCTCACATTTCCCAGAGTCTATCCCCCTCTAGTCTCACATCATGTCCCCTAGTTCTTGAACCTCTTCTTCTCTGAAATATGCTACCCTCCTGTACCTTACTGATACCCTTGAGGTACTTGAAAGTCTCTATCATATCTCCCCTCTCTATCCTCTCCTACATTGAATACATATTGAGGTATTTGGGTCTCTTTCATATGGCTTCTGATCCAACCCCTGCACCATTTTAGTTGTCCTTCTCTGTACTGCTTCCATTCTATGTTTTTCCTGAGATGCAGCCTCCAGAACTGAACACAGTACCCCAGATGAGGTCTCACCAGTGATCTGTACCATGGCATCACCATCTCCTTTTTTTCTGCTAGTGATTCCTCTCTCTATGTGCCCCAGCTCCCCTCCGGCTTTCCCCTACAGCCTTCTCACATTGTCTGGTCACCTTTAGGTCATCAGAAATAATCACCCCAGGTCCCTTTCCTGTTTGGTGGCCATTAGAACCTCCCCTCCCATCCTGTATTCCTTCCCTGTATTTCTGTGTCCCAAATGCATAATCTTACATTTCTTTGCATTGAATCTCAACTGCTACACTCTTGACCACTCCTGAAGTTTTCTTAGGTTCTTTTTCATTTTCTCCACCCCCTGGAGTGTCCACCCTGTTGCAGATCTTAGTGTCATCTGCAAAGAGCCATACTTTCTCTTCCAGCCCCCCTGCAATGTCAGTTATGAAGACATTAAAGAGGACTAGTCCCAATACCGATCCCTGTGGCACCCCCCTGGTCACCCACCCTCTTCTCAGATTGAGCTCCATTCACCACCACCCTCTGTATCCTTCCACTCAACCAATTTATGACACATTTTACCAACCTGGTCCCCACTCCCAGGCTACCCAATTTGTTTACAAGCCTTCTGTGTGGGACACTGTCGAAGGCCTTGCTGAAATCCAGGTAGGCCACATCCACTGTTCCTCCCTGATCAACTTGCCTAGTCCCCAGTCAAAGAAATCTATCAGATTTGTTTGACAAGACCATACCCCACAGTTCTCCAGATATGTCATAATTCTTTCTTTCAGTAATGGGCATTGAGAGAGGAATTGACCTAAGCAGAGGGAGAGATTAAATATTTTTGTGAGGGGAAGGAGAATGGCATCCAGGATGAGTTGCAACTATTTCAGGTACAGTGAATCACCACTGAATCTGGACTTCCCCATGACCCGGGTTATGTACTTTTTAGCTACTTTGGGGTATGTTGGCCACTACATCTGAGGAGAGGGATCTGGGAGTCAATCATCATTGAGTCCATCATGCACAACTAGCTGGGCACAAGCAGTTTCTCGGTGGAGGATACACGCTGACTCGTTGCAGAGAAGCCTTTGCAGCAGGAGTTAGTAAAAGCCTTAAAAATCATCTAGAACAGGTATGCTACCGTTGCCTAACTAGAGATTATTTACTAGCCTTTCTGGGCTTTCTTTGGTATCCTTCGAGTAAACCGAAAGCTGCAAAAATTGGTGTTTTTTTTACACAGAAAAAGACCCGCAGAGGACAGGCCTCTGGACAACCGCTATTGGAGTAAGGAATTGGAGCAGTAGCCTAGCCAAAACCATGGAGGAGAGATCCAGTAAAACCTGCAGGGGCCTATCAGCCTGTCTCTTCAGCGGGGGGGGGACAGTGGGAACACACAGGTAGTTTGCAGCCCTGAAAAAAAAAGTTTGGGCTTGGCTTTAGTTCATCTAATGATACTAATATAGATGGACATTTGTATCTAGTACACTTTTTTACTCTTTAGATAAATATATTACATTTGAACTGTCATATGTTTTTATGAACGTTACTAATGAGTTGGTACGATTTGGTATGTCAGAGCGTATGTATGCTCATGTTTTACATAATATTATATTGATGTTTTTTAAAGACACTACACTATATATTGGGACAGACTGGGACAGAGATTGTGTTTTTGTGTTCTTTGAGCTCCCGTTTACTCCCATCTACTTTGTAATTTATTAATCCTTAGAATGTATAAGGACTTTTGGGGGGGGGCGTCTGTGAAAGGAATTAAGGAGTATTTATAGACAAAAAGCTCAAAAAGACTTAAATATATAAATGTAAAGTTTTTTTTTTTTTTAAACTTGAGAATTAGGAAGTAGGAAGCTAAAGCGTAATCCTGATAGGATCTGACTGGCACATGACCTGGGGGTACTTATTGCGCAGGTCTCAGCTGTAGCTGTAGTCACTTCACCAGCAACCTTCATTCCAGCAGCAGCATCCTGACAGTAAGCCATTCAGGGTCTGAGGTCTGACAAGGACCTCTTATATCTTAAACGCTCTTGTTCGCTATTGGACTTTTGTCCATGACCAGGGTGGAGACGTTTTTATGTTTTTTAGTCCTGAATAGTTTATAGCAGATTCCAGTGGCATTTGGAAAGTGTTCTAAGAGCTCTTATTGCTACTAGTGGCTCTAAGCACTATTTTTTCAAACTTTTAATAATTGAACAACTGTTGCAAAAAGTAAGTAAATTATTTGTTTACTGAAAAAAAAAATATTGTCTTCCGTTTATTGATTTTACTGTTTTGGAGCATCATATGTAATGGGAATTTAAGGGGGTTAAATCAAGGTGCTCTGTTTTGGTTTTTTAAATTAAATTAAATTAGGGTTCCTCCTGACAATATTATTTAGCTGCTTGTGCAAAATTGGTCTAGTTAAATTCAGCTTGTATAAATAATTTAAACAAGTACCAAGAAACTGTTAGATGTAGCTAATTAAATATTTAGTTGGATTAGTGTACTGATTGGTTTTAAGGTTGCTTTATCTACTGTTTGATTCTCCACATATAATTAGGTGTCAATTCAGCTGTCTAATTAATTAGCTGCTTTATTAGCTGTTTAGTTAAAGTGGTATCGAGATATTTTCCTGTTATTACTTTCATATCTTTGTTTCCTTTACATGTATGTGTATAGTGTCACCGGAGATTGCGACTTTAACTACTAAAGGCTGTGCTGACCACAACAGAGGTGATTCTTTGAGCAGGAAACAATTTTTGATAGACTTGAGTGTCTCTTTCTGGAAACAGTTAATAAGGCCATCACTAAAGAGTGAATCATCTCCAGACAGAGCTAGATAAGACAAGGAATAGAGAAACTAGGACTGATTAACAATTGTGGAACTGTGAAGATTTGTGGAATTGGGACTTGCTTCAGATTCATTTTCAAGAAATTAATTAACTATATCAAGAAGCTGGATTTTATAAGAGGTATTTGAAGGAGAAATAAAAGAAAGATTCAAGGTATTGTGACTTTAAAATACTGTGGAGTTTTGTGGACTTTCTATGGACTTCTGAGGGTCTTTTATGGGATTTTTTCAGAACCATCAGATTTGATTTCTAAGTATATAATATTTTCTGACATCCTGAGTAGTGATTGTGATACTGATATTGATTTGTTTTTTGTGATGAATCTGCAGGGGTTTTTTTCTCCATTGGGTTTCTACAGGACTATATTCTGCCTCTATCTTTTATAGGCATTATATTTTTTATTGGTGTAATTTATTATGCCTGTAATGACTAGGGGTTGGGTAAATAATAAACTTCCTGAAAAATCATTGAGGAGAATGAACATAGCTATTAAATGTAATAAGAAGCAGATATCAAGAAAGATGGGACAAAGGGCTCAAGTAGGACAATTGGATGATTCAGAAATTTTGAATAAAGAAATGAATGATAGGATAATAGATAAAATAGATAAAAATAATACATTTATTAGGGATATTGGGCTTTTAGAAAACAAGAAATTGGCTAAAGATAGCAATTTGCCATCTGATAAAGACAACGTGGATTTAATCAAAAATCTGTCAAACAATGTATTAATTAATGAGGCAATAAACGAGGCAAAGCTTGGTAAAAATAAACTGGTTCAGCCCACTGTCTGAGATCTGTGGGAGGGAAGGGAAAAGAGATAAAAGCTAACCAGGAAACTGAAGGTGTCCAGGGGGATCAAAAAATAAGAAAGATAATTACTCTAGAACCATTCTCTGGGTCATACCTGAAAATAGGCAGCTATGCTGTCTAGTGTACCTACCCGGTTAACAAAAACAAAACTAAATAAATAAATAAATTCTATCAGAATCCAATGGAAGATACTACATTTTTTGATCAGAGCATCAGGGAAGCATCAGAATTCCTGGGGCCCCCAACTGGTTATGTACAAAATCCTAGAGAAATTAAACAGGCAGGCATTGAAGTAAATAATATGGTGGTAAACATAAAAGAAACCATCCAAGCTAATATTAAGTTGGAAGAAAAAATCAAGGAATTTAATAGAATAACAATGAGATTAATTGACAGCTGTAGTTCCCCATTCTTGATGTCTCTAGAGAATAAGGAGGGAAACAAAAATAATCGGGGGACCCAAGGAGAAATGTCTCCTGAAATATTATGGTCCATAAATGAAACGATGCAATTCATGAGCCCCATAAAAGAGGGCACATCCCCCTTTAGAAACTTTAACTAGGGAATGTGTGAGGGTACTCAGAGAACCACTACTAGTTAATACCATAATTTACAAGCAATTGATTAAAATTTCCCAAAACCTTTCATTCCTAAAAGGAGTTTGTATGGAAAATAAAAGTAAAATAGATTAGATATATGACAAAATGGGCAATGGTTATTGGATAAAGAAAGTACTAGACTAAATGAAACAGATAATTGTAGCTTAGAAAAATATAAAGATGTAAGAGATGCTAAGCTGTCAGATCTAGCCATAGGATTGAAGGCTGATGTAAGTGTTCACATAGAACAGGAACCTTCAGAGACTAGTCCTGATAAAAATATACTAGATGAATCTGTGATGTTACCAGATGGATTTGATCAAAGTAATAGTATTATGAAGGAATTAAGACTAAGGAACCCTGTGATATGGGAAAAGGGAATAGAGCAAAAAAAAAAAAGGAGTAAGAGAACAAGGGTCTAGAGAACTAATAGTTAATGAAAAAAGAAAGGGGATTGAAGAATAGAGAGCTGTGGATTCAGTCAGTGAAACATCAGAAATTTGTACAGACGAGGGAAGTCTGATTGGTAAAAGGGGACTACTTAATGTTACTAGAAAAATTAAAGTGAGGGAAAGCCTTCTAGCAATAGAATTAAAATTCAATAGGAATTCTTTGACAAAGACAAGAAAGGCAATGGGAGAAAGTGAAGAGGTAGGGAAAGAGGGGAAAAACTAAGAGGTTGGAAACAAAATCACAAAAAAAAGGATAACAAAAAAATAAAGGAAAACAAAAGATAAAAGGAACCCCTGCACAACAGTCTGAAATATTAACTAAAAGAGAGACTAGTTGTACAGTTTGTAACTACAAACTAGGTAGTGAAGGAAAAATAGATAAACTATGGTGGTTGGAAAAGGAGAAGGAATTGAAGGATAAAAGAATTTGGAGTGTATTCTATACAGAACACTGGAAACTTACTTTGTCTTACCCTTGTATAAAGTTTCTATCATGCCAGAAGAAACTGAAGAGAAACTGAATGGAAATTTAAAACAACTTATAGGATCTGTATTACAAAACAAAATTGGCAATGACATATTTTTGTCCAAATTCAGTATCATTAGAGCTTTAATAGATACAGAAATGGTCTTATTGCTTTCTGACCAATATTATGTGTTAAAGGCTATAGAAAACCAGAAAACTGGATTAAGGGAAATGGGAATGGAATTGGACAGGGTGACTGAAATCAAGTCACTATTTCCAGAGTTCTATAAAAACAACAAAAGTAAGCTTGACCGAAAGAAGGATTTGGTGATCTCAGTTTTTGGCTTAAGTAGCTTTTTACACAAAACCAAATACAATCTTCATGTACAGGTCATTGATTTATTACAGAATTTAACTAAAGATAAGAAGCTGTACACCATGGTTAAATATGTCAAAAGACATGAGGATGGGGGACAAAACTGAGAAGGACTATAGATATATTCTCTCCAAAATGGAAATTTTGGATAGAGTAGACATTTTTCTCTATGGAGAACATGAAATAATGGAAGGGATAGGTGAACCAGTTTTGGGAAATGAACATTGGATAAACATGGTTAAGACAGCAAATCATTACAAAATACTACAGGATCTGGAAGATTGACATGTATTGTACAAAAATGGTAGTTTGGAAGAAGAATCGAACTCAGGCAGTTATAATATGCTATCATGGAATATAGCAGGTATAAAGGATAGATTAGTTGACCCCTCCTTTATACATTATCTGACACAGTTTACTTGTATTTGCCTCCAGAAAACATGGTCCAGGAAAGATTTAAAACTCAATGGTTATAAAAGTTTTTTTAAACAAGCAAGGAGTGTCAAAAAATATGGCAGATTGTCAGGAGGTGTAAGCACTTGTTGTAAAATATTAGATAATACTCAACACACTGAAATAGACATAGATTCAGAACATATTTTACCTATAAAAATGGTAAGTAATACACTAAGTTATATAATTATTAATGTATATTGTCCACCTAAAGGGTCCAAGTATTCTGAAGAAAGAGATCTGGACAAACTAGTAGATTTAATAGAAAGCTGTCATACAACAGACCTGACTGTAAGTTTATAATAGTGGGTGAATTTAATGCCAGAGTTGGACATAGCCAGGAATTGTCTGGTGACCTAGCTTGGGCATGTGCAGCATCGGATCCAAACCTGTTTAGTATAATTAGGAAATGTAGAGACCAAAAGCATTGTAAAAGAGGAATGAGACTCGTTCAAGAGCTGGGAAAAAAGCATTAATACTGATCAATGGAAGAACTAGGGGAGATAAAGAAGGAGCATTTACTTACATCGGAACAAAGGGGTCATCAATACTGAATCTATGTTGGATCTCCTTAGATTTGATCTCATCTTTGGAGGACTTCAGGGTCAGAATGAAAATGGAAAGTGAACACTGCCCATTAGAAATTAGAATAAATTTATGGCCACATATAAAAAAATCAGGAGGTAAGGGATGAAGGAATAGTAAGGGTAAAGAAAGGGATCAAATGGGACTTAGTGTCAGATTTCAAATCTATTCAGCTATTGACAGATTCTGGAATTACAGAAGAATTATTAAACTTAATTCAATGCAGACTTACAGTGGACTTTACCATCAAGTTCAGTGAGATTATGAAGCTTATATCATCTATTATAGTGGGATTTGTAGCCAATAAGGTAAAAAAAGGAAGCAAATGGTATGATACAGAATGTCGAAATCATAAAAAGTCTTTAAATAAATGTGCAAGAAGAACGCATAAATATCCAACTAAAAACAATAAAGCAGAATTGAATAAAAAAAGAAAAAACTATAAGAGGATTTTGAATGGAAAAAGAAGAAAATATCGAATTAAAATGTGGAGTCAATTTGAAAAAATAACTAATGAGAATAATACAAAATTCTGGCAGATAGTTCTAAAAGGATGGGATGAAATCCCAGAACAGATGGAAAGTTATATAGACCCATTGACATGGGAAACACATTTCAAAGCTATGTTCTATACACAGGAAAATGAGCAGTATAAAGGAAAGGAAGAATGGATCCCACTATCATTTAAAATCACTTCAGATGAAATATCTAGAGCCACTAGTAAGGTCAAAAGACATAAAGCCCCAGGACCGGATGGGACCCCGATGTACATTATTATTGATGACCCGCTCACATGGGTACCGGTACTTTCTGGTTAATTTAATAATGTTATATATACAGGAATGATTCCGAACACTTGGAGGAAGAATATAATTGTCCCAATTTTTAAGAAGAATGATCGCAGAGATCCTAGTAACTTTAAACCAATTAGTTTATTGGATAATTCTCAAAAAATATTCACAAAGATATTACTCAATAGAATAATGGAATGGACAATTAAGGAAAAGATTTTACATGAAGCACAGGCTGGCTTTATGCCAGGCCACTCCATTATAGATCAGTGCTTTGTTTTATCTCATTTGATACACAAATATATAACTATAAAAAAACAGAAATTATTCTGCATTTTTATTGATTTAAGGGCAGCTTTTGACCGGATAATGAGGGGGAAATTATGAGAGGTATTACAGAATTATGGTATAGATCAAGATATATTACAATTAATAAGAAATTTATATTATGACAATTCTACCACAGTACGATATAATATAGAAGGAGACTGTACTAATACATTTCCATCAAATACAGGTCTTCGACAAGGATGTGTGTTATCACCCATTTTGTTCAATTTGTTCCTCAATAGGACATTGATTGGGATTAGGGATTCGGAGTTGCACATGCCCAAGCTGGGATCTAAGGACTGTCCATACCTGGCTTATGCCGACGACGTGGTATTGATATCTATAAGCTACCTGGGGATAAATAAGAGCTTGAACCAATTCTATATAGAATGTTGTAAATTGGATCTTGAGATCAATTTTAGTAAAATAAAGTATATGATATTTAGTAATAGCTTTGTTAGGAAAAGTAAGATGTGTAGATTAAACTGTAGGAATAAGGGAATTAAATATGTGACAACATTTTGCTATCTTGGCATAGTATATACATATAACCTTAAATGGAAAGAACATTTTAACTCAGTAACGGCTAGGCTGAATAGAGTTATACCCCTGCTTGAGAGATTTAATTACAAATATGGAGGCCAATCAGTTAAGTGGACCATTGAGGGTAAGAAATGCTAAAGTGCACTCCCAGATCTTATATGGGACGGAGATCTGGGGGTTAGAAAAAATAGACCAGCTAGAAATAATAGCTAACAAATTTTATAAACAATTATTGGCACTACCCAATGGTGCGGCCTCTTGTTTAACTAGACTAGAATTAAGTCAATTACCAATTAAATGTTGGTCAGAAATTAGAGCAACTAATTATTGGTTTAAAGTGTATAATATGCAATATTGTTATTTCCCTAGGATGTGTATAGAGGAGATGTTGATATACACATCAAATGGCTTCACTTTCTCAAGCACTATTATACTGGAAAAAAAAATATTAAACCATATGGGCTCCTGGAATTGCTAACAAAAAGTCTTAGTATCCAGCAGGAAGAATTAAAAGTAGCTATAAAAACTAGAATAAAAGATATATATCTTCAGAAGGAAATTGCTATGGCAAAAAAATTATAAACATAGTGGCCCAGATATTCAAACTGCGCTCAAAAGTAGCGCAACAGCAGGAGCAAGCACAAACCAGTTGCGCAAATGCACAACAGGTGCGATAGTCAAACATGGAGCAGAGCAAATTACGCAAGCAACCAACGTCTGAATATCGCACATACTGCGCCATCGCGCAACCAGGAAGGAGAAGCTGAGCCAAAATGTTGCGCTATGGAGCAACCAGGGAAGCTCAGCTGAGCATTCCAGAGCTGCCATAGCGCAAGCACAGCCCCAGAGCAATGGAACTGCACATCCAGGGAGGCAGGCTGGGGCCCACCGCCAGCCATGCCACACATGGGCACAGGAACACACTGCAGAACCCACACCACACCTGCACACCCCAAGCACAGCATCACTGGGGGTGGGACGGATGATCCACGTGCCCATGGGACAAGCCAACAAAGCATAGAAGAGCCATGACACCCCAGCACAACCACTGGCAGGCGGAGAGTGCCACACACAGGGGTTGACAACCACAAGTGCACATCAGCCCCTGCACGCACAGCACACCCTGCACTGTGACCCCAAGACACCACCCATGTGCAGTGACTGGCACTGCAGGAAACCATGCAGTCCCCCAGCACTCGTCAGCCCCATGCAACACAGAAGCCTACAAGCCAGACACACCTGTGCACCCAGCAGTGGGTGGCAGCAGATGTGAAGACCAACCGAAAGTCACTGCCATGCTGGAGATACTTCCCCATGCACACACATGCACACACACACACACATACCCAGGACCATACCAGCCCAGATGGCATGTACACACCTGCAACTGAGCACCCATAGCCAGCTGCAAATCAGAGACCGACACAGTATTCATATATCAAAATAGAAATGTATATTGAACATATTATAACAACAACAATAGAAATTATTTACAAGGGGGGGACGGGTACAAGGAAAGGGTGTTCAAGGGGAAGGGATTAAAAACTTGGAGAGGGAAGGCAGGGTGGTAGGGATGGGAGAAGTGGGAAGGGTAATGTCAGCTATGGCCCAGCCGCTCCTGGTCCTCCCCTGCTGGTGCACCGTCCTGTGCCGCCCTGCTGACGTCCCATGTCGCCGGATGGCTTGCAGGATCTCCTGGTTCTCAATGCTGACTTGTGTGGGCGCCTGACATCACGCCAACCTCCTGAGAACCTCCGAGGCCTAGAAAATGGGAACACAGTCAATGGCTGTGACTGACCACAACCCTGAACACCACCCAACCTGCAAGCCATATAGCCCAATGTCCGCACCTGTGATGGCATACACCCACCCACAGTGAACATGCACATGGCCATCAGAAACAAGCGGCACAGCTATCACGCATCACCGCCCACACACACACTGCCCACGTCAATCACAGTACAAACTAGGCTGGCAAGTGACATGGCAATGTAGTGCGATGCCAGTTACACAGCTATGTGCCCAGTGCATGCCTGGACCACCAGTGACGCATACACAGCGTGCTGTGATACTGCACAGTGATGCATGTCACCTGTGTGCCTACATACATGGATACATAGACAGTGTTGGCAGATAAGGGCCTATGGCCCACCAGTCTCCCATTTGAGCTTGTAAGTTCACTCTGTTTTCCTATAAGTCTGTTGCCCTTACCCTGACCTCCAGAATTCCTTTATGTCTATCCGTGCATTCTTAAATCCGGTGACCGTCAGCCCCACCACTTCCTCTGGCAGGGTGTTCCGCATCACCACCCGTTCTGTGAAGAAATTCTTTCTCATGTTTCCTCTGAATCGTCCCCCTCCAACTTCATCCCATGCCCTCTAGTCCTGGAACATCTTTTAGCTTAAAAATAGTGTTTTCCTGCACTCTGTTCCCCCTGTAAGATACTTGTATGTCCCCATCATATCCCCCTCTCCCTCCTCTCCTCCAGGGAGTACATGTTCAGTTCCTTCAACCTGTCATCATAGGACTTGTGATGCAATCCATGCACCATCCGTGTTGCCCTCCTCTGAACCTCTCTACCCTGTCTATGTCCATACGTAGGTATGGTCTCCAGAACTGTACACTGTACTCCAGGTGGGGGCCTCACCAGTGTCTTGTATAGTGGAATTATGACCTCCCTTTCCTGCATGGTTGTGTTGTGCATGGCTGGTGGTTTGCCCCACCCCAGCATGCAATAGCATCCATGAAGTAATGATACTCACACTCCTCCAGCAGCTGGCTCTGCCGCTGCTGCTGCTGATGCTGCTGCTGCTGCTGGGGCACAACACGCCCCGGCCCGCGAGCCCTGGCAGCCCATGTCACCGTCGCCCTCCGCCCTCAGATTCCGGCCTGTGGAGACATATGTTGAGACAAACATCAGTGTGACTCAAAGCAGAGTGCCCCTGCCCCAGTGAGTGTCTGCCCACACAGCCATAACCATCCATCGCACAGCTTCACACACTGACACAGCCAACCGTGTCCGAGCGGCACCTATGCACAGCCACCCAAGCACACACACACCTACAGAGAATATAGGTGCATAGATGGTACACTCACCTGGCCTAGGCACTACGCCCGCCTGGCGCGACCGCAGCGCGACAAAGTTCTGGCTCCTCGGCGGAGGTCACTGTACTGGTGCCGGCACTGCTCAGCAGACCGGCCCCATCCAGTGATCTCCACCAGGTCAGTGGCCACTTGCTGCCACAGCTGAGTCCTGGCACTGGTGGGGCGCCTCACCACAGGGCCATCATAGTGTGGCTCAACTAGGGCCACCAGGTTGGCCACTTCAATCTGGCTCCAGGACACCGCCCTCCTCCTAGCCATGGCACCAACTTTACAGCAGGCAATATGGCCCCGCTGCACCGTCCCACGTGGAGTTGTTGCGCAATAGACCACCACAGGCTCAATCGCTGTTCGAACAAGCGCCCGTCACTCACATGGTGCTGTCACCAGACAGCGCAATGAGGGATACACTGACATGCCAACAGCGCCAGGGGTCAGAGGGGCATACACAAGGTCACGGCAATGGCGCAAGGCTACGCACTAGCACCATGGACGTATAGGCATCCTGCGTGACTGCCAAGCTGTGCACCAGTGCCACAGTGGACTATCGCGCAGTAGTGCCACAGCGCCATATAGTGCCCAGTGCTGTAGCACCACTGGCACAATGGTGGCCATGGTCTGAGATAAGCCTATCGCTCAGCAGGTATGCAGCGATAGGCGCCCATCGTAAGCTGTCTGGGCATGCGCAATGCAGTGTGGCACACAGCCACAAACCTGCGCCATTGGCTCAGCCGGACCTTCCGTATTGCGCAAAGCGCAAATATGCGATATTCAGCCGACATATGCAAATCATGCGATCAGCCATTCAAAGGTGCAGTGGCACGATTAGCATGTCATTAAAGTTGCGCCACACCTCATTTGCATGTGTTGCGCTACAAAAATGCGACAGTGGGTTGTGCTGGCCAGATTTGGTTACTGCAGGTGAGAGGTGAGTTACATGCTGTGTGATGCTCAGGACAATGCTCATGGGCAGAGGATGATAAAGGCTGAGGGGCTGAGCATGAAAGGGCACTAGAAAGGGACAAAGGGCACCCTTTCTATCAGTATCTGCCATGCGGAGAGGAAGCGTGGGGGCTTCCGCCCCCCCGGGCCGGCAGCTATGCTCATGGGGAAATGCTGTCGACTGCACAGTGACAGGTGTCCACTTCCACCCATACAGATCACCATGACTGACCAGAGCCAAGCTGAGGGTGTGGACGGCAGGCATAGGAGGAGGCCGAACTTCACCGCGGCAGAGACAGGCCTCTTCCAGGCCTACCTGGAGGATGAGCCACTAGTGAGTGGACGGAGGGGCACCCCTCAGGAAAGTGCAGCTGCATGGGAGGGGGTAGCTCGGGCCGTCAACCTGCACGGAAGCCACCAGCACTCCGTGCAGGAATGCAAGAAGAAGATGGGACTGACCGCGGGAGGCTGAAGGAGAAGGTGGCAGCCTTCAGGGCGGCGCGTGCTGGCACTGGTGGGGGCCCACCAGTGGTGTTGCAACTGACCCCTACAGAGGAGACACTGGTGGCCATGCAGCCGAGTGCCATTGCGGGCGTATCAGGCGGAGGATTCCAGACAGGTGGAAGCCCATCACTGCAGGTATGACATGGTGGTGTTGTTGGGGGCTGTTGTTCACATGCACTCACATGTACTCTCTTTCTGTTACAGATCCTGTTGGTCTTCAGGAGACAGTGGTGGTGGTGGGTCCAGACAGTGATGCAGACCTGCTGGACGTGGAGGAGGGACCATCCACCTCCGCCACCAGCCTGCAGGCACTGCAGCAGCATGCACGCTGGGCCAACAACTCCGGTGTCAGTGATACGGGTGCAGGGGGTGCACAGCCTGTGTCACAGCAGTCTGGCATGCAGGTATGCCAGCATGCTGTGCCTATGGCAGTGGCACGGACCTGCACCATTGATGATAGCAGGCCTGCAATGGGCAGTGATAGGTGTGTGTCCCCATGACGGACACGTGGCAGCCAACACGCTGCCCTGGGCCTTCCTGGTTCACACCTGTGTACCAGCATGCTGGCACAGTCCCAGGCTGTGCCTGTCAGCACCGGTGGGGCAGCACCGTGGCTGTGCAGGTGTCTGGCACTGTTGTCAGCATGGAGGTGGAACAGGTGGACCTGGGGGCTCAGCAGTTGGAGGGGCGGCAGCAGCAGTTGCACACCAGGTCTGGGGGTACAGTGTCAAGCAGTGGCACATGTCCACCACCCTTTGATCCACCCATACCTGGTCCTGGCGAACAGCGCCCACCCTCAAAGGGTGCTGTGCACCAGGACCGTCCACACCCTAAGTCACGATGCCATTGGGGCACAGTACCCATTGGACGCGCACACCGCCTGCTGCAGGACTCGGTACAGCTGCAGGGGTGGGTTCAAGGTCCGTGGAGGCACTGTCTGTGTCCATGGAGCGGCATAGCGGGAGTGTGCTCGGGACGAGCGAGCTGGTCCTTCTTGCGGACGGATGTGACCGCTGCCATTGACAGGCTGACCCAGGCAGTGGTCTCTGTCGCGGACGCATTGGCCACACTGTCAGGTGCCCCTGTACCACACACCCCACACAGTGCGCTCTCCACTCCCCGTTCCTGGCGTCGTGCGACACCAGGCCTGTCGACGCCGGGTTCTGCTGCGGGCATCCCGAGCACCCCTGGTGCAAGTTTGTTTGGCAGGATGCAGACCCCTGTGTGGGCAAGGTCGCGTTTGCGCAATGGGACCCCAGCACCACCCGATGTGGCCCCTGCTCAGCCTGCCAGTGCTGCTGGGCCACGGCGGGGCCATCCACGCATCTGTGGTGGCCGTGGGACAGTGCTACCTGACTGAGCTGTCTCCCAGTGCAGGCCCTGTCTGGTGCTGCCCTGTGTGCAATGTGTGTCATGGTGGGCAGTGCACTGCTGGGTGCTCTGCTCACCACGCTGACACACGGACCACCTGCACACTCTCCCAACTGCTGTCCACAGGTGCGTGTGCATAATGATGCCTGCATTGCACTGTACACCAAGGTGCAAGGGTGCCCAGGTCTTGACACACGTACGTGGACAGTCCAGGTGGTGGGGTGGTTGGTGGTGCTGTGTGTTGGCAATGTCGTTTCCGCAGTGCTGTGCTGCTGCCCATGTACGCTGCCTGGTGTGTGTGTGTGTCCATATGAGTGCTCACCCCTCTCTGATGGTCTGTTGGTATGCCTGGAACCTTCAACTCCCCTGACCTTCATGCACGGTGTGTACCCCTGTGTGCCTGTGGTTTGGCATGGACAGTGTTGCCTGCACATGTCCCCTTGACTTACCTGTGTTGGGCGTAGTGCTCTTCTGCAATGGTGTCCCAGTGCAGCTGGGCCTGCCGGGTCAGTCGGGGGTCCCTCCGTCCTAGGGGGGGCTGCTCATCACTAACATCACAGGCGCCACTGGCGTCCCATCATGTCCCCTCTTGGACCTGTACGGCTTCCCATGGTCTTTGGCCATGTTGTGCAGGATGCAACAGGCCAGGAATATCCCACAGACCTTTTGGGGCTGTACTGTAGAGCTCCGGAGGTGTCCAGGCATCGGAAGCGTGCCTGAGCATCCCAAACACCCGCTGTATGATGTTACGTGTTGCGGCATGTGCCTCATTGAAGCATAGCTGTGCTGGGGTCGTGGGCGCCCGTGCGTGTGAGCAGCCAGGGACAGAGTGGGTATCCGCAGTCACCTGTGTGGAATAGTGGAGATCAGTGTCATGTCAGGTCCATATTGCCCATATCCTTGTGTGCCACTACCATGGCACCGTGTCATCCCACCCTTGCCCAGAGTTTGCATTCCATACATGTGTACTCACCCACTAGATGACCCATGGGGATGTCCCCACTCTCGAATCGATGGCACAGTGCAGACTGGTGCCATATGAAGGCATCATGTGCTCCACCAGGGTGTGTGGCACAGACATTGATAATGCGCCCAGTGGCATCACACACCACCTGGCAGTTGACACTGGAAAACCCCTTTCGGTTCCAATATGCCTGGCCGTCGGGGCCAGGTGGCGTGCGAATGGCCACATGGGTGCAGTCTATGGCCCCTAGCACGCCAGGCATACGTGCTACCCTGTGGAACTCCTGCATGTTTGTTGTACGCCTGCCTGGGTGCTGGGGAAATGGATGTACCCAGAGCACGCAGTGGCAGCAGTGCGCTGAGGAATTGGGTGAGGATGCTGATGTGGCCGACTGTGTAATGCCTGTGGTGTCCCCTGTTGGCCTCTGGAAGGTTCCGTGGCGAGCAGGCACATGCAGGCTGTCACCTTGGTCTCCACGGACAGGCGTGACTCCGTCGTGAGGGTGCCTGCATCACATCACTGCACAGCTTGCAGAGCCGTCTCAGTATTGCCCTGTTCAGGCGGTACCGGCCCACAATCTCAACGTCTGTGTACAGCTCGAAGCTGATGCGGGCACGATACCGCCAGTCGGGGTCATACCGCCGACGGGCCCCTCCGCGGCCACGTCCCCCTGCAGCATGGTGTCTCACCCCCTCAGTACAGCTTCCATGTCCATCTCCCTGGCTTCTTCCCCCCCGGCTGCTGTTCCTGTGTTACCCCCGCTGCCCCCACTGCTGCTTCCACTGCACCGAGCACCCCCCACTGGCCTCTCTGTCCTCCTGGACCCACTGTCCCTCTCTGCCCTTCCAGCTCCTGTCTCTCTCTCTCTCTGTCTCTCTCCCCCAGTTTGCGGCCTGCTAGGGTTCTTGCACCGCTTCCTTGAGCCTTTTTATTTTGGCTCAATTCCGCTACTGCGCAACTTCCGGCTGAGCCACTCTTGCGCATTGCGCAAGTGTTCGATTATCGCATTGCGCACTTTATGCGGCGCGACCCGCCTTTGGCTGCGCATGCCTTCATTTCCATTGCGCTGTTGCTCAGCATGTTTTTGGTGGCTCAACTGGCCCCTTCTGAATATCGCAGAATGGCGCATTTTTGGAGTTGCGCATGCGCAACCCTGTTGCGCATGACGCAACCCTTTTGAATATCTGGGCCAGTGTATGGTTGGCAAATAATGTGAAGAACCAATTGGGAATGAATCAATACTTACATTTGATAAAAAATCCCATCAATAGAAAAGTGTATACAAAATTTAGATTTGGGCTTACTGAAAGTAACACCTTAAAGAAAATATATGGAATTAGTACAACTAAAATATGTGCTTGTGGAAAGGATGAAGACCCCTCAATACATCTCCCTTTATTTTGTCCACTGTATAAAACCCAAAGGTTGTTCTATCTAGGAGACATATTATCAGAAGTAGACATGGAACTGAAGTATCAGTTCAATTATCTTTTAAAAACATGTAGTGTATTACACCTACAAAGAATATCAAGATTCTACAGGATAATTGAGTATAAAAAATTACATATTTGTAATAAAATCTTTACCTCAGGAAAAAACTGTGATAAATAGTTTAAGATATGTACAGTATTTATAGGCAGCTATGTTCATTGTGTGTGAATTTTATAATTAATATGCTGAGTGATTTAAATGTGTCATTGGGAAATTGACATAAGGAATATGAAGTACTGATAATGTAAAAACAATTTTAATTTGTTAACAATAAAATTATACTACTACTACTACCACTACAGTAATGATTCCATCAGTTTCCTCACTATCGAGGTCAGGCTGACTGGCCTGTAGTTGCCAGCCTCCTCCCTGCTCCCACTTTTGTGAAGAGGGACTACATTTGTCCTCCTCCAGTCCTCCTGAACTACATGTGTTTCTATTGATTTGTTGAACAGAGATGTCAGAGGTACTGTCAGCTCCCTTCTGAGTTCTTTTAGTATTCTGGGGTGTATTCCATTCAGCCCCATTGCCTTGTCTATTTTCAGTTTTGCTAGCTCCTTTAGGACTCTCTCCTCCGTAAACGGACTGGTGTCCATCTCTTTTTCCTTGGTGCTTCTATCCCCTACCTGTGGTCCCTTCCCTTTCCCTTCTTCTGTAAATACTGAACAAAATTTTTTGTTCAGAATTTCTGCTTTTTCAGGGTCTCCTTCCACCCCCCTTCCCCTTTTAGTCTCACAATCCCTCCTCTGGACTTTTATCTTTCACTGATGCACCTAAAAAAGGTCTTATCCCCTCTCTTTATTGCCTGCACTGTTCTTTCTTCTGTTTGTGCTGTCCCCCCGACTGCTTTCCCTGCCTTAGTTTTTCCAAATACAGTCCCTTGTTTTCCTCCCTCTGTGTTTCCTTGTACCTCTTGAAAGCTAACCTTTTTTCTCTCACATTTCTGGACACTTCTTTAGAGAACCATAGTGTTTTTTTTCTTTCTCTTTGCTTTACTTACTTGCCTAACACAAAGGCTTGTTGCTTCTGCTATGGCCCCTTTAAAATGTGTCCACTGTTCTAATACACCCCCTCTTTCCTCCTTCCCTACCAGGGCTGTCCTGAAACATTCCCCCAACTTTGCAAATTTGGGCTGTCTGAAATCTAGGACCCGTTGTTTCATGTGGTTTGACTCCTCTACTGTCGTCACGTTGAACCACACTGTACGGTGATCACTGGACCCAGGTAGCTACCCACTACTATATCTGTGACTCAGTCCCCATTGATGAGCACCAAGTCCAATGTCACTTCTTCCCATTTGGGCTCTACCACAAGTTGTCTGAGGCTCACGGCCTTGCCTCCTGCAGATCGTCTAGGATGTCTCTGCTCCTTGCTGCAACTGCAGCATAAGTGCTTCAATTGACATCCAGCAAACTGAAGTCTTCTACCGGCAGTACTTTCCCTTTAGCTGTTGTTTTGTGGATGGCTTCCACCAGGACCCTGTCCATCTCTTCCCCATGTGCAGGTCATCTGTAGATCACCCCAGTACGAATGGCAGTGCTGTTTCCCATTTCCAGGGTGACCCACAGTGCGGCTACCCCTTTCTGCATTCCTTGAACCTCAATAGCCTGAATTCCATCCCTAACGCAGATAGCCACTCTTCCTTCCTTCTTTCCCACTCTATCTTTTTGGAATAGTGTATACGCTGGGATAGCCATGTCCCAGTCATGGTTTCCCGTGCACCATGTCTCAGTGATAGCGACAATGTCCAGATCTGCCACTGCCATTAAAGCCACTAGGTCCAGGGATTTTATTTCCCAGGCTGCAGGCATTAGTGCACATGGCTTTCCAATTTATGCTACCTCCCCTCTTGCCTTTATGCCTCCTATATCTATGCTCCCCCTTTTTACCCCTCCTGTCCCTACTCCCAGCATGTGTAGTATTTCTCGCCACCTCCAATTGCTGACTGACCCTCATCTTTCCTTCTCTTTCACCGATCTGTTGAACTCCTCTAGGCCCAGCCTATATGGGCTGGACCCTAAACTCCTCTGCATCTCTGCATCAGCCATTGCCTCTCCTCTCATGTACCTCCTAAACCTCTTCTTCTCACTCCATGCTGTCCCTCAGTCTTGGAAGGTTGCCAGGGTCCTAACTCTGCAGAAAGGTGGTGATCCCATCTCACTTGGTAACTTCCAACCTAACTCCCTCCTCCCCTCCCTTGCTAAACTGCAGAAGACACTTTTTTTATATATAGCTATTTGGTCCCCATCGCCTTCTCCCATCAACTGGTGATGGGGACACATAAGTATTTTTTTACAGATTTTCTCCCCTTGCCCCCCCGTGAGGCCCCGACACATGGTCATGTGAGCATGTGGAGGCACACACGCACCCTATGGCGCCAGCTCAGCCCCTTCCACCTCCCCTAACTGTTTGCTGCCCCCTCTCCACCTACACTACCCACCAGACCTCCATCATATGGGAGCATAACTATGGAGGGGCACCAACCAACCTTCACTGCTCGATCCTGATCTGCCCTCCCCCCATGCCAGCACCCGGATGACCCAAAGTCATTCCTGAACCTGGGTCGCCAGTGTGGCTTGAGGTAAGATGTCCAGCGCCTCAACCCTCTGCGCCACCAGGTCAGCTCCAGGAGACACTTTTATACTTCAGGCTGGCTGAGTTTCTCTCCTCTTCCAACTTCCTCTCCTCTTTCCAGTCTAGTTTTAGGAAGCACCACTAAACCATTTCCTCCTTGTTGCGTGTCACTGACTCTTTGGAATGGATCAGGAACACATCATTGTTGCTATCTTCTTTGATCTGGCCAAAGCCTTCAACTCAGTGTCCTACCCTCTCCTCTTGGACAAGCTGAACTTTGCTGACCTCTCAGCTCCTGCTGCTGATTGGTTCCATTCTTACCTCATGGGTTGCCAACAGTTGGTACATGTTGGAGTCACCCTGTCTCCTCCCCTTCATATCCAAGCTAGGTGTGACAGGGTTGAATAAGGCCCTGCCTCATTTGTTATGCAGAAAGAGTCAAATGCAAGGATCTGTTCTATTCTCTTCTTTTCTGTCTCTTGTCTGTCTGGTTGTGCAACCAAATGTTCTTGTGAGGCCTAAGAACTGATCACTCTGATGGTCTTGTGATTCTCTGCCTCTCGCTATCTCTCTTGATTCCAAAAAGCTATTTGGAATTTAGGGGGTTAGCCTGAGATGCAGTTTGAGCTCCTCTCAGGCTTGTTTGCAAACTCTTTTGCAGAGCTGTCAGCAGGGGGCCAGCTTGTGACATTGTTCTATTTGCAAGCCTGCTCTGCAAAGAAACTTACAAAAATATTTTGTGAGAAGAAGGATGTTCTCTTAATGAGTTCCCAGGCAAAGAATTATAAAAAAAACAGCAATGCTTTTGCTAGAGAGAGTGAAAGATAGACTGAAACTTAGAATTAGAGATACCCTCAGACGAAGGACTTTGTTTTCTCTGTTTGTACTGCCTTTGTAAATAGTTATATCGAACTATTTTCATTTTTTTATTTTACTGTTATTGATAACAATAAAATGCTACTTGTGAATTTTACAACTACTCCTGGTCTTCCTATGCTTCCTGACCTGTGCCTTGATGACACTGGGGTCCCACAGGGCTCCATCCTGGGTCCCATCCTCTTCTCCATAATCCTTAACGACCTGCCCTCTGTCTGTGTCAACTCACATATACACATGTATGCAGATGACACAGTTATTTACTCCTCTGGCCCTTTGGCTGCAGCTGTGGAAGGTCTGCTCCAGCAAGACTGCCACAATGTGGGGACTCACATGATGACCTACAGTGGGTAGCGACGGAAGAGCTGAGCTCCACTCAGGATCTGATTTTAAAACACTGTAAAATGCGATATATCTATGCAAAACCACACCAAAACAAGATCAGAGTAAATAAGATTACCTGGCCTCTGTGAACAGAACTTAACCATGGAAAATGTCCATACTACAGGCACTGATTGAAGAAGAAATGCTCAGCACAGCTGTGGCCAGCTGATCCCCAGCCTGTGAATGTGGAAAACCGTCCGACTCACCGGAAGCCTCTCCAGCCCAGCTGTCGATGGAAACCAAGATCAGTCACTGCACAGAAGACAGTCATTAAATCAGCAATGCTGGAGTTGGTAGGGGAATACAGAAACATATGCCAGCCCTAGATACAATCGCTCAGAGAGTGGGGGATGCAAAAATCAGAATTAGTTCCCTGGAAAACAGACTTGAAAGAGACAGCATTGAGCTGATCCTGCTACGACGGAAGCTGGCAAAATTTGAGGAAAGGGTGGATGATCAAGAGGGTTGGGGCGACCAAAACAACCTAATTATTGCCGGTCTCCCTGAAAAAGCCAAAGCCTCCGACCCCACAAAATTCATACAAAAACTGTGTGAAAGGATTGAGGGACCTCTCACCCAATGGCCCCTCTTAAGTAATAGAGTGGGCCCACTGAGTGGTCCAAGCACCACCAGGAGAGGGTGAGAGGCCCTGGGTTATAATTTTTAAACTGTTGAATTATCTGTGTAACTTGTACTTGCACTCCAAAGCCCAAGAACTGTAAGTAAGTGAAAGGAAGGGAAGGTGTCTCTATCTTTGTAATGACTTGAGCCCTCAGACCAGAAAAAAAAAACACACAAGCTGTCTATAAAGAAATTCAATGTGTAACAAATAGCTTGGTGCTTGTGTATACTTATGAGTTGACTGATATATGCTTGGTGTTATAACACAAGCTTTGGCACATCTCCGCATCCCACTCTGTGTCGGATAGTGGGTAGGTATAGACTTAAGGCCCAGCGGAGAGGGTGAGACAGGAGTGCTGGAGAAGGAGGAGGAGGTAGGGGAGGATGGAGGGTGCAGCCAAAATGCTCAAAGCAGAGCAGGAGGCAGCCTACTGTTTATGTAGGGACTGGGGGAGGAGCTATTCCCCCCCCCCCATTGAACAACAGGCTAAAGCCTTCCAATTCAATGTGTGGCAAATAGCTTGGTGTTTGTGTATACTTATGAGCTGACTGGTATGCTTGGTGTTATAACATGAGTTCTGGGGCTTCTCCGCATCCCACCCTGTGTCGGATAGTGGGTAGGTGTAGACTTAAGGCCCAAAAAGAAATAGCGAGTGACTACCTCTTCCAACTCTGGAGAGTGTGATCTGTAGCACACAGGAGAGGAAAAAAACCCTTGGGGAACCTCCAAGGACCCATGGCTATTGATCTGCCCATCCTCTGGGCATACTAAGAGGAGAATAATCCTAAATACATTTAAGTTTAGGTAAGATTATGGAGTACAGTCTGATGTTGCTGGTGGAAGAGTTCAGTTCAGGGTCAATGATGAGCAGGCAGTCGATGTTGAAGATGAAGTTTTGAGCAGATGGAATATCCAACTGAATGCTGACCGGATGCTGTGACAATGGTTAATCCGAGTCTGAAATAGATGACTGCTGTAGATCTATAGCACTGCCTTTGAATACTGGATAGAGCTGCTTAGCAGGACTGTTTGTTGGATAGCTGGAACCGGAGCAGAAGTCACCTTCGTTGTATTATAAGCTAATCCGAGATAGACAGGCGAAGCCATTGTAGAAATGACGGGACCTCACGTGGTCTGCCATTGCAGCAGTACAGAATAATGCAAGACATAGGGATGATAGTCAATGAGGTTGATTGACATGGAGAAAAAGTACCAAATAGGGCCCGTCATGGGGAATATGTAAATGGGATGGCGAGACCCAACGTGGTTTGCCATCGCCACTGAGATGTTAGGTGTTGACCTGTAATGATAACAGTAGGCTCAGAGGTAGGCTAGCTAGGGAAAGATGGTCCTATGGAGTCCTGATTGAAGTCTCAGATGGTCAATACTGGGAAAGCATCCCAGACGAGGGTCTGCCATGTTGAAAAAAATCTATTTAGTACAGGATAACTTCCTGTTGAGAGGGAATACAACTGGTGGGATGGAGAGCCCCCAGGGGTTCCTGAGAGCCATAGAATGATGATTCTGAGGTGAGGGGGAGAAAGTCCACCAAAACTGGCAATAGGAGATGCAGATCGAGGAAGGAGGGGATGTAGCGGAAGATTCCTGCATGACTTAAATTGCTAATTGAACCTTGTCCAAGATGAGTCCATCAACATTGCCCTATTGGTGAGTTGAACATAAAATGAGGGTGATGGAAGTTGGATTGGAAGATGGGGACTAAGGGGGAAGGGTGTCGAGGGACATGTAGAAGAGGGATGGCGGGACCCCACGTGGTCTGCCATTGCCACAGTATGGAACGATCTAGGTGACAAGGGGTACCCTCAGGAGCCAGAGTGTGTTGCAGTTCAAGGTAAGGGAGCCAGAACACACACGTATGTACTCTTGAAGTGAAGAGGAATACTTGAGATATGGCAGGGCTGTTTCACAGGCATAGAAGTTTGGGATGGCGGGACCCACGTGGTCCGCCATCGCCGTAAATAGGCTGAATAAGGAATGGATGCAGGACTCCGCTGACTGATGAACTAAAGCATGGTCTCAAGGAAGGACAATGACATCAATCAATCTGCAGGACAGAGACTGGAAAGAGCAATGAGTTGAATCTTTAGTGTAGATGTTGAGTGGGAAGGCAGAATCCTCCATAGGCTATCATCGTGTAGCAGACGTTGTGCAGGAAATGGAAGGCGGGACCCCTTGCCCCATGGAGTAGTGCGGGATAGGGATAGTGGGACCCCACATGGTCCGTTATCACCATATTGCTTGGCAGATCATGAATGGGGAGGCAAGACCCGATGTGGTTCGCCTTCGTCATGGAAGCAAGTGCCTGATAGGGATAGAGGAATCCCACGTGGTCCGCCATCGCGGTATCTGAGTAATGCATTTCCTTCCATCGAGTAGTGTGCGACAGAGATGGTGGGACCCCACATGGTCCACCATCACCATATCATGAGCAGTACTAGATTGGGAAGATGAGACCCCACGTGGTTCGTCTTCGCCGTGGAAGGGTGCAAGAGTCAAGGAACCATCTGTAAGAATTATAGCGATCAAACCTTAAGTAATAGCCTTCTTCGTTGCCACTCATAATTGGTCAAGGGAAAGGAGGGGAACACTTTGGTGATGAATGCGGGAGTAGAAGCAGTTGCAGTTTTTGAGAAGAGCCCCCTTTTTGGGCATGGCAGGATGGGAAGGGGACCCACTAAGACAGGTATGGCCAAGTCATCCGTGCACAGAGAGCTGCTGAAGTAAGGAACATGACATAAATAGTGGAAGTCCAGTCGTATGATCCTGAAGAGTAGTAGCTCTGAAAGCTGGTAATATATTAGATTTCTGGAATACACATTACTCATTACCTTACGAAGCCTAGCAAGGTCTGGCTGGACTGCAATGAAGCTCTGAATGCAAAGGGCTATCTTAAACAACAAGGAGCTCTGTGCTTGAAGGAAGCATGGCAAAGGGGGCTGGGCAGGCTCCACGAAGATGACAGAACTGAGGTTAGAAAAAAAAACTGTTGCAGTAAGTGGCAATTTTGGTGGGAGTCATGACCGCTCAAACCTCCACCATAAGCATTTGAGAACACGGAAGAACATGCAGCAGCCCTACGTGAGAGCATATGTTAGACATCCACACAGACACCCGATACAGGACTTATACTCTTACAAAAACAGGTTAACAAGCCATACAACAGGCTTTCAGGGGGCCCTGGGATGCTGACCTGCAGCTCACCGCATCTTGTTTATTTTCTCATTTATACTGAAGGGGATATAGGTCCCCTTAGTCACAGAAGCTCTTAAATAGAGTTCAATGTGTGGTACCTGAAATAGCAATACAGTAATGGAAAGGCAAATAAGTATTAAATGGCTTGGATGCAGTGAGCGCCCCAGGACAGGTTGGGAGATTCAGAGTTCAGAAGAAAGAGGGGAGCCGGTACCTTCAGTGGGGTGAGCTGACTTTGGGAAGTGGAGAGGCACCAATTCCAGCTGAAAATATGCAATAGCTGTCCTTAGATCCAGTTGCAGGGAAGAAGGCGCAAGTGAGAGTGTCCAGCATGGGTCAAGTCCGAGGCAGCAGTACGGAGGAGCCACAGCAAGCGGGCGTGAGCCATGATGTTTCAGAGGCTCAGGAAAGTGGAAGAAGCAGGGAGGCATTGAGACAACGAAACTAGGGGAGCAACCAGTGTCGGATGGTGCAGAGCGGTGGCAGCATGCCACAAGATGGGGGGCAAAAGACTTTCGGCAGAGAGAGAGGAACAAATGAAGCACTGAGGAATGGCTGGAAGGGGAAAGTCCAAAAAGAAAATGCAGCTGGAGACACACATAGCAAGGTATGGGAACAAGGGGAAGGGAAAATGAGAAGGAAAGGGGGGGAGTGAAGACTGCAATGCCAGAAGGGCAAGGGGGGAGAAGCAATGAGCAAGAGAACAGCACAGGAGGAGAAACACAGGAGGCAAGCAAGGGGGGAGGGGAGGAACAACCAGCCGCACTGCCGAAAAGCTCAAAGCAGAGCGGGAGGCAGCCTACTGTTTAAAGGAGAAGTCCACCCAGAATGTGCAAAAACATATGTTAAGTAGAGTGTTTTGATATGTATGTTAAGTCCTAGCATGTCTTTCCCTCTGTCTGCTATTAGGAGTTTTTCCTAAATTAGCCTGCTAGCTGTATGGCAGTTTTACGACACCTGGAGATCTCCATCACAAATAGGTTTATTGGCTTTCTTTCTCCTACGATGCACCCTGGCTCATGTGACAATGATGTAGCTATGCCCTTAGATTTAGCAGGGTCTGTCACAGCTCAGCCACAAAGATCATACTTCTTTCAGAGAAGTCACACTACTAGATTTTGGGTGAGTGTAATCATTATTATTTTTTGATATTAGTACCTTGTCCTGCTATGTTACAATCTATAAGGTGATGTTCAATTTTTGCTACTTAGTACCAGTGCAAAAACTGAAAGTGACTGAGAGGAATAGAGTAAACAGTGACATAACTCAAACACACACACACACACAGCAGAACATAGCAGGACAAGGTACTGATATCAACAAATAATAAAGATTACACTAGCCCAAAATCTAGCAGTGTGTCTTCTTTGGAAGGAGTATTTTCTCTGTGGCTGAGCTGTGACAGACCCTGTAACAAGACACTGGCTTCCTGCAGGGGCAATTAGACATCACACCAAAGGGCACTCTGGGAAGACTAGAGGCCATATCAGAAACCAGAATGGCAACCTCCAAGGGCAATAAAACAGTTAGGGAAAGTTACAAAAAACATCTCTCACAGCCAGAGGAAAAGAAAACGCTGGGAACTGGTTAGACCACTGTAAAAAAGACTACTACATATTTTTTTCTGATTTTAACATGGAGTTTTCCTTTAAGTAGGGACTGGGGAGGAGCTATTTCCACCCCCATTGAACAACAGGCTAAAGCCTTCCAATTAAATTAAAGCTCCATGCAGCCAGCATAAAATTCAGAATACTATACCCAGCAAGGATGATCATTATCATTAATTACAGTAAACACTGATTTCACTCAGCAGAACAAGCGGTTCAAGAACTACCCACCTCTTCCCAAATCTTTTCTGCTCCTCAGCTAAATCCAACAAGACAGCACCCACTGACCAGAAAGGGGCAGGTGTGAGACCCGAAATATGCATTTTTTTCCCCAAGTGATGAGGTGAACACAACATTTTAAAACTCACATTACTCTTTTTCTATGACTGCATACAACCCAGCAGAGGGCTCCTTGATAGTTAACGGCACTGCCTACCACCTTCCCTCTTGGTATCTTTAACTACTCAAACTGTGTAAAATGACACATCACAGTCAGAGACTTCTGCTCATACTGCACCATACCAGCAATGCATCACAGCAGGAAAAAGCACCATAACAACGAGAAGCGCCAATGGACACAGAAGCTAGCTTTTTGGTTCTGGCTGTTACTGCAACGAGTAGATGCAAACCCACCCCAAAAGAGGCATCAGATTGAACCCCCCCATGTCATCAACAAAGGAGCCAATGTCTAGGAGTGGATGCGGAACCAAGGAATATTTAAACTGTGGACCTGACATGCCCAAATGGAACAGAGCAGAATACTTAACAATGGGTGACAGAGCACATACCTCCTTCCTTGCTGCACCCAGATACTGCTGATCCCCCCCCCCAGTCAGCCCTCCCAGTTTGATGGTGACTCATACACGAACATGCTTCTACCTGCATGGTCATGACATGACCAACAAGAACAACAATGAACTCCAGGGAGAAGACCAGAATTAGCTAAACCACTAAACTGGAATGTCACGTCAGCTTAATACTGAAAACTAACTTCGAAAGATTAGTGGGTGTTATATGGGGGTTGCAGGTAGAGAAGGTGTGGGTATTGTCATAGATGGGAGCCTCATGGGGCCTAGCTAATTATAAGCAGTCTAGATCTCAACAGAAGTAGGACAGCTCAGTTTTGCCTGTTTTACAAGTACACCACTATCAATAATGGAGCTAGTTAAGCTGAGACCTGCTGCGAGTTAAAAGTACGCAAATTAAGTTTTCGTGCTGGGTAATACCAATTTTAACACAGTGCACAATGTTATGTAAGTTAAATTGTATTTCAGTGTTTATTATGTATGTTCACACGCTTGTTTTACAAATGAGCAAAGCTCCTTCTTGATGTCCAACTATGCAGCCCAGGAAACCATACATAGAAGGAGACGAGGTCAATCCTTTCACCCTTCTAATAGTGGAGGGCAGATTAGAAGAAGAACCAACTTCACTGAACCCCCTTTCTTAAGGCAGCCCATGTCGAAGAACTGATAAATTTTATGTTAAATATTTCCATTTCATGGTGGTTTTTTTTTTTTTTTTTTGGGAAACATTTGAGAAGGTAATGTGAAGGCTCAAACTTTCGTGTTACTGTATGGTTTAGTCAGTGTTTTGTATAGTTTTATGTTCATCGTAAGGGTGGTTAGATTATGGGGTGGGGGGTGTACTGTGCACAGTGCTTACACAAAGCACCAGATCACCAAATATCACCATCACCTTGAATGTATATTCACCCTTGCAAGCATAATTATTGAATGTCATGAGTGGATAATCCACTAAAATACGTAACATGGAACGTAACATGAACACAGACAAAAGAAAAGAAGTATGGGGTGTTACAGCACTTAAATAAACTGCAGGCCCATGTTTCTTTTTTGCAGGAAACACACTTTAAATGTGACCGGCTTATGCAACTGCAAAGGGACTGGGTAGGACAAACGTATGGAGTAGGGAAGACACAAAAAAAGGGGTGGCTATACTTATAGCCAGATCAGTACAATTTAAGCTTATGGAGGAAAACGCTGACCTGAATGACAGATTCAGTCTCATATGGGGTAACCTGGGATAAAATGAAGTCATCCTGGGATCAATATATGGTCCAAATTCTGACCACCCTGGCTTTTTTATGGAACTCATTTGCCACATTGCCCCCTGGTCACACCTCCCAATTCTCTTGGCAGGGAACTGGAATATTACAGTAGAACATACTTTAGACAGAGAATCTGGCACACGAAGAGGTTCTTACACCAGCCCAGAGAGCAATCAGAGATTTAATGGACATGATGGGGCTCATAGATCCAAGATGCACCCTTTATCCAGACACAAGGGAGTACATGTTCGATTCACCAGCCTACAGCACAGTCTGACACTCAGACTATTTCCTCCTCAGCAAAGAGCATCTCCCTGGTCTAGGGGCTGTGAAATACTGGCGAGAGTGATCTCAAGCCACTCCCCAGTGTTTCTCTCCTTACAGATGATGAAGGCCCCCTTGCAAAAAAAATGGAGACTAAACAACCAAATTCTTAAAAACAAAACTTTTCTTGAACAAAGTAAACAATACATAAAAGACTTTATCCAAAACAACACAAACTCAGTAGCCAAGGCTGATACCCTCTGGATGGCCTTCAAATGCAGCATATGAGGACAGATCATCTGCCTGACTTCTAAAAGAAAAACAGAAAGAGACCAGCAAACTAAGGAACTATTAAACAAAATTAGACAAATTGAAAGAACATTGATCTATACTACCCTGGAATCCACATGGGTGGAACTAAGCAAGCTGAGAGCAGCATATGCCAAACTCAATAGGGAAGCAGCCAAACTGCCTGTGCACAGGGCAAAGGTCAAATATTTCAAGGAAGGCAAAAAGGCTGGGAAATTAATGGCCCTTCACATCCGACAGCAGGAAACATTCAGGACAGTGCAAGGCCTAAGGATAAAGTGGAAGCCAAATATAGTCTCCAAACCACAAGACATAGTTCACAAATTTAAATCATTCTATCAAGAACTTTACAGTCAAATGATGCCAGCCTCCAATATAACTGAAGTCAATACTTACCTTAAAGGAGATAGGAAATGATTTTACATAGTTAACTGCCCTTCCATCTTCCTTTCCATGCCAGTTATGTATTCTGACATGCTTTGATGATTTTTTGATAAATAAATGATCTAGTTTTGGGGTGCCCTCAGATCTACATTGAGTTCCATGCTCCTCACCAGCTGCTGCTCTTGATTTTCATATCTCGAAGACATTCTATGACATCACACACTCCCATTCCATGCTATTCATCTGAATGGCCTGGAATGGGTGTTTGTGATGTCAAAGAATGTTCAGGCAGCACGAAAACAGAGAGCAGCAACTGCTGATGATAGAGGGGTTCAGGGTAGTTACAAAAGCAACAAAATTAGATTATTTAATTTAACCAAAAAATGAAAAAACGTATCCGAATACTGGGTAGCCAATAAAAGATCATCTGGAGGGCATCTAGGGGTGTAACAACTGTTTCCTATCTCACTTGATCTGCCTAGACTAAATCAGGTGCAGAAAGATCTCCTGACAGCCTGACAACTAGATGAGCTCTAGCAAGCTATTAAAGAACTTACACCAGACAAGGCACCTGGATCAGATGGGTTCTCTCCAAACTTTTATAAATGTTTTAAAGAGGAGCTAAGTCCCCTTCTACTTGAGCTGGCTGATCACATCTACAACCAAGGTACACAGCAAGAGATCTAATAGGAGTCCTGATTATCCTAATACAGAAACCTGGAAGAGGCCACACTCCATTGGGGAACTACAGACCATATCATTATTAAACCTAGATATAAAATCTTAGCAAAAGTGGTGGCAACCTGCCTTAACAGAATTTGGTACATTCTCATTGCAGAGGAGCAGGTGAGCTTCATGCCAGGCAGAGTATCATCAGATCACTTACGCAAACTAGCTCACTTAATCTCTGCATCCAGGGTGCTGGACGCCCCTATGGTGCTGGTATCCCTGGATGCAGAGAAAGCATCTGACAAGATTTCATGGGACTACCTTTTTGTACCTCTGGCTAAATATGACATCCTAGAGGAATTTATCACATAAGTTAGTGTTATATACCAATCCTACTGCCCAGATATTTTGTAATGGTGTGTACTCCACCCCGTTTAGATATTACAAAGGGATGGGGCAGGGATGTCCACTCTCCACGTTATCATTTAACCTGTTTTTGGAACCATTGATCCTTAAATTTAAACAGACAACAGACTTCATGGATATTGCAGCTGAGGGTACAGAATATAAGGTGTCAGTTTATGCTGATGATATCCTACTATGTATCACACTCCCTGTAACATCCCTGCCTCATGCCCTACATGTTATCATAGACTTTGGGGAGTTGTCTAACTATAAACTAAATGTAGACAAGGCTGAGGTAATGCCTCTTAACCAAGGAGCATCCAACAAGGTAGAGTAGCACTAGAGCGTCAGTGGCAAGCTGAGAGGCTTAAATATTTGGGCATCCTAGTAACAAAGAACCTACAAGAAATGATAGCACAAAACTTAGACCCACTAGTTAAACAACTTAAACTAGACACGGATAGCTGGCCCCACCTTCCCCTAATGCTGTGGGGCAAAATAAACCTCATCCAAATGAACCTGCTACCTACAGTCCTCTATCCACAGAGCATGTTAAATGTGATGATCCCTAAGAAATGGTTTGATATACTGCATGTCACATTTCAAAGTTTATCTGGGTTGGGAAAGTAGTGCACAGAGCCTACCACAGGCTGGCAGCCCCCAAGCTGATGGGGGGGGGGCTGAAACTATGAAACCTCTATCTTTACTACCTTGGCATTGGCATTAGCAAATATCTTTAATGGCTCAGATCCCCAACACCACCACAGGAAAGGCAATATAGCCTGTTATGGCTTCAAATCAAGACAGCCATATGCAAGAAGATGACCATTAATCCCAAAGCCCTCATCTATACAGGTGGAGGAAAGCTACCCCAAAGGATGAAGAACACACCCAATGCCACCTCCATACACATCAATAACCAGCTTTGTTGATTACTGAAACTACAAGCCTCCACACCACAGACGGAACACAATCCCTAATTCATAATCCCAGCATAACAGGCCATCTATTAGTACACCAATCTGTACCAATTCTAATATAACCAAAATAGAACAACTCACGTTTGACAATAAGCTAATCACATTTAATACTTTCCAACAAAGGTATAATACTAAAACAAAGACATGTTCCCTTTTCTGAAGGTCACTCACATTCTAGCTAAACACTTCACAGGCAAGACCTGGGGGTGCAACCACAATAAGATGATACCTCTGATGATACTTTCATTAGCAAGCTTGACCTCCTTACATTGCCTAGTTTCCAACTTATACAGAAGTATATATGACCTAACCATTGAAAAAGAGAATGGATCAGCCCTGTATTGGCAACCACACTAGCTAAGACCCAAGGAGACTTTGAATGGCAACAAGTTTGGAAGGACTTATATAAACATATGAAATTTGACACATACAGGCTCATGCAGCTTGAAATACTCGACAATATGTATTTCACACCTGTGAAATTACACAGAATGCAAAAGCACACCGAGAACACATGCTCAAGGTACAATGAACACCAAGGCACATTACTCCACAACCTCTGGCAGTGTTCTAAAGCGCAACCTTTATGGCAAGCTATTAAAGATCAGCTTGACCCCTTACTACAGTTGGAAGAAGCACTTAGCCCAGATGTGTGTAACACTGGTGATTACAAAGGCCACCTTATAAGAGCACAAAAATACCACATGGCATGTATAGCAGCATGTGCAACAAAAAAAGTAATACTCATTCACTAGATGCACCAAGACACACCCACATACCAAGAATGGCATGCAGAACTAATGTTTGCTTTGAAAGTGAAAAATGTATAACTAGTACGAATGATAGGCTAAAAAGCTATGAGAATATATGGGAGAAGCTCCACATACTGGTAGCACTGGGGTAAAATATAAAAACAAGTATGTGAATTGCCAAGGGGTAATGAGGAGATAGACATGGCTAGCCTTTCAAAATTGGGTCTTATGTACCACACATGTTCAGG
This sequence comes from Neoceratodus forsteri, assembly GCA_016271365.2. NCBI lineage: Eukaryota > Metazoa > Chordata > Ceratodontiformes > Ceratodontidae > Neoceratodus > Neoceratodus forsteri. Next base: position 351,399,536 of record CM057456.1, read on the forward strand.
ATTGCCTGTAACAAGTATACACATGAGAAAACAGCTGGGCAAGAAATTAAATTATGTAATATCAGATATCTGGTGTGTTTCATTAGATAATAAACATGCTGTTGTAATACCTAAGGGGGATGTTGTGCATGGATGTTATTATTGTTTTGTATATGTATTGTTTTATGAAAAAACAAAGTACTATCAGTTAAAAAAAATAATTCCACAGTGTACTGTGCTGGTTCCACACCAACCAGCTCTGGGTCAACACTGAGAACAAAGTGTTGATTACCTTTGGCACCATCCGGAAACTGGCCAGGCTCTCACCCTTGTCTTCTCCATGCTGGATGGCACCCCTCTTGATGTTGTCCCTATCTTCAAATACCTCAGTGTGTGGCCAGATAGCAAGCTGGGCTTCTCTGTCCACACTGACCCCATACAAGCCAAGTTTTACTCCAAACTTGGTGTCCTGCACCACAATCAAGGACTGCCTTTCTTGTCAGGTCCACCGGTAGCTGGTCACCAAGATGATTCCCCCAGTCTTTGACTATGCGGATGTAGTCTGTGACACTGCCTCCTCTTCTTCCCTTGCCAGTTTCACAAAATTGCTGCACTCCAGAGAATAAAAAAGTAGACTACACTTCAGTGTTTGGCAAAAATAAATTCAAAATTTATTGAGCTCACAGCTCTAAGAATACCAGTCTAGAGCCAATCGCTCAGAAGGCTACCATTCAGGGGTAGTAGTATTCTGAGTGACTGCCTGTAGACTGGTATTTTTAGAGCTGTGAGCTCAATAAATTTTGAATTTATTTTTGCCAAACACTGAAGTGTAGTCTACTTTTTTTATTCTCCAGAGTGCTGCTATTATGTGAAACTGTCCAATTGTTTGGGCTAGCCACCCAGAATCTGCACCCACATGAAGCAGCTGTGCACAGGAAGTCCTTTGGGAAATTCTTCCCTTGCCAGACTGGATACCCTCTGCAATGATTTCTGTTGATCTGATACAAACTCACCCTCCTGTACTCATCACTGCTCCCTCTACTCCTCCCTTTCCATCCTCCCTCTTCCCTCACATCACCAATCCCACTGTGATTCTCTGATCTCTAAATACTAGTTTGGGTCCCTCCCCTTTTGCCTTTCCACACTCCCCTCTCACATCCCCTCTTACTCCCTCCACTCCAGGGACCATCGCACCTTCTCCCTTCCTCACTCTCACTCCTCTGCTGGGTAGTCTGCCTTCTCGTATGGTCTGCCCTGCCTCTAGAACTAGCTCCCCTCATCCATCCTCCTCTTCCTCTCACTCCCTATCCTAAGACACCAGCTAAGGCTTCTTCCTGCTCCCTTCTGCCAACCTCCCCACCTGACCCTTCCCTCCACTCCTGACCTCCACTTCTGCTAGTCCCTCTACTCCCTCCCACATGATTTTTGGCTCCTACCTGCAAACTGAAACTGTCTGTTTTGCTCATCTGCACCACCATTACACCGTCAGCTTTTTTAGAGGCACCATGAACTTAACCTAGCTGTTTTCTTGTGTGCACACCACCCAGCAAGCTAATTTGATGGTCCATTTGTTGTGACTTTGTACACCTGCTTACTGCCTATTCTGTTAACTGCCCTTTGTAACTTATCACTGCTGCTACCACATTTGTTATTGCATGATGTATTTTTATATTCTGTACTCTCTTTTTTTCCCCTCTCCCCCAGGTCACACATGGAAACCAGACTTGGCTCAGCATCTCTCTCTTGGTTACAATTGTTAAATGAATAAAAATAAATATAACTGTGGAAATGTGTGCATTCTTGTTCAGTTTGTTCAATCAGCAATGCATACGACCATCCCTCTCTGCCCCTGATTTTCAGGAGCACCCCTGATTTTGGTCCAGTGACTGTTCTTGCCCCTGACTCCTGGGACAGGAGGTTGTGTTATTGGGGGGGGGGGGGGAGACAACAGCACTCCCTCCATGTTGAGACAGTAAGTGTATTGTGTCTTTGTTGTAGGTGTGCCACACTTCGTCCATGCACCCCGTTACATCTGTGAGCGCTGTGGAAACCAGTGTGTGGTTCTGGTTTCCAGGTGCGACCTGGGGAGAGGGAAAAAGGAGAGTACAGAATATAAAATACATCAAGCAATAACAAATGCGGTAGCAGCAGTGATAAGTTACAAAGAGCCTCCTGACAATGCTCATTGGAGTGAAGCGCCGAGGCTGCTGGGTAATGGTTCCCAGTACCTGAAATTATGTGAGCAATAAAAGCTGGAACCTGTTTTGAAATGTGAACTGTCTCCTGTGTCCATACCTCTCAACCGTGCATCACTTAAATGTGTGACAGTATGTGTGACAAATGGGCAAAATGTGTGTCATTATCAAAAATGACATTGCAAGCTCAGAACACAGTCTAAATCTGTACACTTATGTTATTAATGTTTGCTGATAACTGAGTATCATAGATTATTATCAGTTTCTGCATTGAGGTTTCAGTGGGCAATATGGAATATCACCTGTGCAATGTGAGACAGAGGGTTTCTGAAAGGTAAAATGAGTGACAGTTGAGAGGTATGCCTGTGTCTCAATTTGTACCTTTTGGATCTATTACACCTCTGGATGTGCTGGACAATAAGTGTATTGTGCACCTGGAAACCAGACTTGGCTCAGTGTCTCTCTCCTGGTTACAATTTTTAAATGAATAAAAATAAATGTAACTGTGGAAATGCCTGCGGTTTTGTTCAGTTTGTTCATTCAGCAATACATACAACCATCCCTCTCAACTGTCCCTGATTTTCAGGAGCATCCCTGATTTTGGTCCAGTGACTGTCCTTGCCCCTGACTCCTGGGACAGGAGGTTGTGTTATGGAGGGAGGGGGGAGACAACAGCACTCCCTCCATGTTGGGAGGGACAGATGGCTTGTAGTATCAGTAAAACGAGGGACTCTCCTCGTAATATGGGACATCCTGGAGACCTGGTGACAGGCAACTGAGCGGTAAGGGCAAAGTAGACTTGCACCACATGGTGCCTTCGAGAGTTAATGTAGTAAGGGCTGCCTTCTTTTTTTGAATGAATGGTGACGTACTGTACAGGAAATAACGTCCCGACGTCTGTGCGAGAGAATGGAGACCAACAAATAGAAGAAGGCTTTTCTGTCTTTGGCCTCGCAGCCTTTCCCTGTTCCCGTAGTCTGGTTCTACAGTGAGAGTGGGCAGCAAGCCTGCTGCTTCAGTACTGTCCGCCTGCCAGCCTCTCTGTCCCTGGCGGCGGCTCTCCCGCTCTCGGTCCTGACTCCTTCCTTCTCTCTCCCGGGGAAGATTCGGGGGGCCGACTGCAGAATCTCCTCTGGAAATCGATCGGGAATGCGGGGCTGTCGGGGGAGCCAACTCAAAGCATTTTTCCCTCGTCTGTTGTAAAACTGTCATTGGGACCATTCATTGGAGAAGCTAACACTTGGACGTACAATTGAGTTCAAGGGATTTGGGATAACCAAAAACCCTTATGGCATTTTGGGGGCGTGGCTAGTTACTCGCTGGATGTTAAGATAACTTTGGAAAGAAATTAAACATTCTGCATTTTGAGAATTTCTTTCTATCCATTTTATTTCAATTGGAGTGTAATCGTGGAGCTAAAACTTGGGTTCAAGGAGCAAGGCATCTGATGCACAAAAATATTCTCACCAGTGAGTACATTCCTCCCTCTGTCAAATGAAATATTGTGCAGAGCGGTGTTATAAGCTGAGGGGGCTTGCGCATCACTCCAGAGGTGTATCGGCAGCCTGCTGCAAAACATTCACCGCGACATAAATAAAATCGGAAAAGCATCATCAGTTGCACCTTTAATTGGGAAAAGTATATAATTTATCATGAGAAATTACAAGGAACACGCCCCTTAAGTTGTGGAGCACTGTAAAGAAGAATTCCAGCTCATTTAATTAAAGGTTTTTTTCTAATGAAATTACTTATTTAAAAGATTATCGACACAATTTTTTTAAAGAAGAGGCATGATCGAGAAGAGCAGTTAAAGGTGGAGCAATTATAAGGAAAACACTTCTGCTACGGCAATTGCTATGGCGAATCCGGTCGGGGGAGTGCATGACCACCGCGACATCGTGGTCACCTTTCTGCAGTATCGCCTCTCTCAGAGGGGGTTCGGGTGGCCCCCGGACGCACCGCCGCCACCCGCCGAACCGTCTCCCCCTCTGGCTGCCGTGCACAGGGCCCTGCGGCAGGCCGGCGACGAGTTCTCCCGCCGCTACCAGTGCGAGTTCGGCGAGCTGGGCGGCGCGCTGCACCCGAACCCTGTGGTGGCCCACAACCTGTTCCTGACCGTGGTCAACGAGCTCTTCGAGAACGAGGTGAACTGGGGCCGCGTCGTGGCCTTCTTCGAGTTCGGGGGCGCGCTGTGCGTGGAGAGTGTCAACCGGGAGATGCCCCTGCTGGTGGACAGTATCGCCCGCTGGATGACCGACTACCTGAACGGACAGCTCCAGCAGTGGATCCAGGAAAATGGAGGCTGGGTATGTATATGTGATATATGCTATTACTGTGCACACTATCCTGTAATAGAGCCATGCAAGTTGAAGTTTTGTTGCTGGTGTTTGCATCACCTGGCCCACTATTGCCACTCGATTTCAGCAGCTTCAAGACCCCCTTCCCTGTAAATGCCAGCTATATTTTGTCCCTCGCTCTGCCGAGCTCCCCCTGTCGCTGAACCGTGCACGATTCCAGGATGTTGCAGCGCGCTGGGTGGTGACTGCCCACTTCTTGGCGCGCAGTGAACCTCCGCCTCTGTGGGAGGCCGGCCGTGCGTGTGTATGTGTGTGTCCCCTCTGTCTGGGATGCGCCTTTGTAGCGCTTCTGGTGGCATGCTTATTGAGCTACACTGAGGCTGGACAGTTGCAGCGCGCAGGAGCTCTCTCAGCTGCTGGGGAATGCGATGTGCGCCTGATACCTGCAGGTCTTCGGTGGCTTAGTACGGGCGTATTCTGTACAACGTTTTCCAGTATGTCACGTCAAAAGCTAAGCAAAAGAACATCCCTTGCGTTCCACAAAGTCCCTCGTTTTCACTCACTGATTAGATTACTTGAAAGTGTTGTTAGTCATTGTTATGGGTTTCACGGATACCGTTGTACAGTGAACTTTGACTTGAGGGTTTTTCCATAAATACGTGAAGTGAAATGATCGTACAAAAACTAAGCTGCCGTGTAACAGTTTAATAATAGAAACGCTCAGTCAAAATGAAAATGGGCCAGTTGTCAGGCTCGTGGAAATCAATCCTTTACTGTTTTTTGTACTACCTTTGCTGGCATGCTGCTAAATGCAGCGAGTTAATACACATTAAACGGACTGATGGTTTACTGTCTTGTGTGTCCAATAATGTTGTCTTGTTACAGTAGTTAAAACAAGTTCTCTCCAAGCTAGTGCATGGCAGTGGCTACCAATGGTACTGAAACCAAAGTAATGTAGTTTTAAAATAAAGAAGGTACTATTTTGTTATGTGCATAAATTCGGCATTGTGTGCCTTGTATGACCATGCCCTAGGCGCCTGAACAGAAAAGGTGGGAAATTTAGTGTTCTGGTACAATACAAGTGCAGTTTTGCCATAAATTCCTATTCCTAATAGGATTCACCACTTTTTCAATTGCATACACTTCCCCATTTTTACCTTAACACATAGATAACCCCCAAAAAAAAAAAAAATTAATCAGAGTAGCTGTATCCAGTCTTAGAACATTTCTGTTTTGGGGCCACCAGTCAATAGCCTAGCTCACTAGTGTACTGCATTCTGAAACTGCGGAGTTCAAACTGGTTATGGTCTCGTCAGGTATTTTCATTACAGCAGTGCAGTAATGTTTTGGGTTGCAGTGTCAGATGGAGGAGAAGAGGAGATATTCCTGTTAGTTGATGTCTCTTTTGGGAGGGAGGTGGGAGGAGAGCGAGAATGTTAAAGTTGGAAAATGTGCTATAGAAAGCATTTTTAAACAAAGATTGTTTTGCACCTTTTAATGGTGGTTAAAGCTAGGAACGCAGTAGCTTCTGTACTGCAGCCTTTCCTTGCTTCTACTTCAACAGTTCAAGGACTGTTCACCAGATAGGCTTGGAACGACACCTCATTTTCAGCAGCAACAGCAGTGCAGAAACAAAAAAACATAACCAGTACTACGTAGTATATAAACAGTAGTGTACTGTACTTCAAAGGATAAACTGTACTGAAAGAGGAGAATGGCACAAAAGTGATACTATACTTTAACCGCCACATATCCCTTTGGCAGTTCTACAGTATATTTCATGCCAAAGTCTACAGTATATCCAAGTACAGACATACAGTATTTATTTATTTTTTGATGGCTGATTGAGTACAGTGCAGTCATGTGTATTTATTGGCAGCTATCTGCTAAGTTACTTTATCTTTGCTTTAGACCAGGGCTGCCCCCAGACCTTGCAAAATGATACACAAACTTTAAAAAAATTATTTTTTTTTTCAGCATGATCACCCCAAAAGCATTGCCCACGGGAAGGTCCCAACTTAAATCCAGTGCTGTAACTATGATCATTTAGTGGACGCCGAGTGCGTGCTTGCGTATGCTTGCAGGCAGCTTTGCTTTAGACAGTCGTTCATGGTACGGCTCATTTTCGGTCAGGTAGCATTCAAAATCCTTAGAGGGGACAGGAAATTTGTGCTAACAGCAATTAGTAATGTTCCTAATAAGAGAAATGATAGCCTTGCCTCCAAATGAGCCACATTTAACTGCACCTTTTAATAAACACTGATGTGAAAAACTGTGTTTTCAATTGTTTTGTTTGTAAGGACAACATTCTGCACAGTTCTTTTCATGGAACCTGGTCATTTGGAGTTTTTATTATGTCATTGTTTGTGTACAGAATGCTAAACATGAGTGATTGTCCTGTCAGAACCGTGCTTAGAGTTCTTTGCACAAACCATAACATAGTTGTAACTCCAGATCACTGGTTCCGTGAAGAAAACTGTAACAGAATGCTGCCCATAAAAACAAAAACATTGCAAAATACAGTTTTTTGTATCACTTTTTATTCAGGTACAGTTACATATGGATCATTCAGGCTTATGGATATAATTTCTCTGACTGGGAACATTATAAAAAGCTGCCAGTTAGAAACCATTTCCTTCAAAGTTATGCTATTATGCTTTGCGTTTTTAATGTGCTATTTAGGTGTCTTACAATTAGGGCTGTCACAGTGTGGTGGTTTCACAGTATCAGAAGTCACAGTATTGATACTGTGATTAAATTCTGATACCATGGTAACCGTTGTTTACAGTATATTGTGGTTTTCAGGGCTTTCAACTAGTTTTATACGTTTTAAGGGACAACTATCTCTTTCACACTACCGTACCACAGTATTACGATAGCTACACAAAACATGGTTATCATACCATCAAAACGTCATACTGTGACATCATATTTTCTATATGCAGTTATTAAATGGTGCCTGGAACTTTTTGTTGGTTTGTACCATTTTATAGGTTATCTCGTGAAGTTGAGGATTGGTGTTTTTGTATTTTTTATGTATTCTTTATGCTTCCGATCTGGCTTGGCCTCCTTCTTCCAGGTGGGGCCCAGCCCTGACCTCCCGGCTGGATTGTCACCTACCTCATTCTACTTACAGCCCCATGGGCTTATCCCCCATCGTGGTGCCTGGCTGAATCAGACTTGAACCTCCCACATTCTCCAGGGCATGGGGACAGGGGAACCCTGGGTGTGGAGTGAGTGGACAGCAGCAGAAAGCAGGGCCTGAGCACTGCAGAGTTCATCTGTTCAAGACAGGGCTTTTCCATTTTCCATTTTTCTACCTCCCTCCCTTTGGGATGCCAGCATGCTAGGAGTTCCATGCCCACACTAGCTAAGTGTGGTGAGGCAGAACCCAGATGGTGTCCCTCCACCCTCTGTACATCTGCTGCACTGCCACTTGTGGTCCCCATGGTGGCAGTGTTCTAGCGGATGTAGCGGTCCTCCTTCCTTGGATGCCTGATCTTCCTCTCTGGCTGGCCATGGAAATCCAGGCAAATTCCCAAACCTGAGTCACTGGTGATGTACGCTACCGCTGTCCCAGTGAACTGGGGTTTTTTGGTGTTTTAATGCATAGTTTTATGAAAATTCTTCTGTACTACTGTCATTGCAGGGTACTGAATAGCTGGTATTGCATAATAAAATGCTACGCAAAACGGGGTAATGCTAACCATTTCCAGAAATGCATAGTAGTAGACTGCTAACTATTTTTTTAGTGAGTCCATGACACAGTAGACAACATAAATACAGGGGTATAAGGAATAATGTATGAGTGACCATACACAACAAGCCTCGTGTTTTCATCTCTGGGTTGAGATAGCTGTTAACCCAAACCTGAGATGGCAACAAGAGATGAGTTGTGTATGGTCACCCATATTTTATTTTTTATAATACATGTTTTTTGTAAAAACTAGATCAGAGAAGTTGTGAAGTTGCTATACAGAGGCTTCGGTATAAAACAGTGAAAGCAGTGGAACCACACAGTGTTTAGATAGCATAGTTCTGTAAACTGTATGCTGAAAATTATTTTCTTTTTGTTTCATAAGCTGTTTGTTATTTAAAAGTATGCTGGAGAGCGAGCTGGCAAGCTGGGTGAGAGAGAGACAGCATGCTGTTGTGGGGAGCATAATGAAACTGAGCACTACCACAGATGGAATAAGCAAGGGTTAGCTTTGTTTTAAAAAAATAAAATATTTTTGTTTTATTTGTAATTATTGTGGATTACTGCTGGTAGAGGAGTAATGTGAGCAATGGGGAAGCGAGTTCAGTGATGTCCGAATCGCAGTCTGAGTACTTTCGTTTTCATGGCAGCTGACATCTTTATTAACTCGAGTCCTTAATTATTTAAAAGTAAATAAAAATTTTCAGCTTTGTGCTACAGATGTGATTCAGTAATAATCATGGTTCGGAATGGGGTCTACCTCTACAACTGCGTTTAAGAGTTCATTTGTTTTTTCCAAACATCCCTACAAATACTGCTGCTTTAATGAGTGACTGAAGCACGGAAACCGTGGGGAGGAAAAAAAGCTGGCAGGCGGCCATCCGTGCAAAAGGGACACAGCTGATTCAATTGTAGAATGTGCAGAACAACTTTTAGAATATGCATGACAACCTTTAGAATATGCACAATAACTTTTGAGCAGTCACTGATTTCCAAGCACAACAAGCCCTAAGCATATACTATAAAACTATATTTAAAAAAAAATGTGCTAATCAGTTTGTGCCAAGTATTGTGCATTTTCACAGTTGATTAGTACTTTGACGCACAAAACTGCTAATCAGTTTCTTTGGCTTATTTAATACCCTGCATTGAAAGCTTTAGGGCATATCCTCTGAAAAGTGATTTTGATAACAGGAGACAGTAAGTACTACTGGAGTACACACCCACAACAGTTATCAATGCAGACAGGTGTGCATATAACGATTCTAAACATTAACTCCCTTAAGCACTGGGTTTGCTCAACAGTCAGATTTCCATAATGTATTCTGAAGCTAATCAGAGCAAAACACTTTATCCACCTAGAATCAGAATTGAATAAAGGGAATACAGACCTTTGAGGTTATTTTATAAAATGTATTTTGTAAGGCACTGTTTATGTTGAGAGGCAGTCAAACCTAGTAGTCAGAGTGTAGAGACGTGAACCTGGAGATGCAGGTTTAAAGGTGATAGGGAACAGTTTTTAAACCTCTAGATGCCCTCCAGATGTTCTTTTATTGGCTACCCAGTATTCTGATATACTTTTGATCTTTTTTGGTAGAGTAATGATCTAATTGTGTTGCCTCTGTAATTACCCTGAATCCTTCTCTTCTCAGCAGTTGCGGCACTCTCTTTTCATACTGTCTGAACATTCTATGACACCAGTAACACCATTCCAGGTCATTCAGATGAACAGCATGGAATGGGAGTCTTTGATGTCACAGAATGTCTTAGAAATATGAAAATCAAGAGCAGTAGCCGGTGAGGAGAGTGGAACTCTGTGTAGATCTGAGGGTACCCCAAAGCTAGATTATTTATTTGTCAAGAAAATCATCAAAGCAGATTGGTATACATAACTGGCATGGAAAGGAAGATGGAAGGGCAGTTAACTACTGTAAACATCATTTTCTGTCTCCTTTTAAGTCCCACCACCACCTACTGTGTGACCATGAACATTTCATTTAACTTCACTGTGCTTAATGGCCCTCTCTCTCTCTCTCTCTCTCGTTCTCTGCTTTACCATCTCAATCTTTCCTTAACCTCCCGCTATCTTCCTGAGCCGCCCTGTGCTTACCTAATGGCTGATTCAGCTGTTCATGGCATGTGAAGTGTTGTGTATGGAAGACACTGTATAAAACCAAATCCCTTTCGATTCCTTACTATATCCTGTTACAGTATCTTATTTCTTAGGTTATTGTCTAGTAACAAAACATCCCTTCTTTTCAGTAATTTTTCTTCTTTCTCCTGGCATGTAACAATTCTAAACATTTACTCCCTTGAGCAATGTAACTTGGTGCCACCCCCTCCCTTTTCTATTTCTGTTGTGAAACCAATTAAAAATGGTAACTGCTTTTTTCACTGAGGTATTATTTTCTCTTATCGTAAAGGAGGTGCTTTATGTTTACTTTTGTGTGGGTTATGATTACGTTAAATAATCTATGGTTACTCTCACACTGTACACCATTACTGGTATGTCTTCAGTTGTATTGTGATTTTGGCAGAAGTTCACAACTCATCACTGACTGCCCCTGAAATAAAATAATGATGTAAATATAAACTACAACTGTGCTCTGTGACTGTGGTTAGTGTGTGTGTTTCTTTGTGTGTGTTTGCATGAGGGAGGGTTTGCATTCAGTGTATGAAAGGTGTGCAGATTTATAGCCATTTCTCCAAATCTGTAGCTCCGATTGTAAACCAAATTTCAGCCTTAGGAATCTGGTAAAACCATGAGGAAAAAAAAAAGATATGACTAAGAAAAAGTAGATGGGGCTTTCAAGATGTTGCTTAATCAGAGCATAATCTAGTGACCCCATAGAGTTCCCAAACCACTTGCAGCCCTCAGACCGTAAGAAATGATAACACTCTTCATTAACCGAGAGACATCTTGAAGGTGATATTTACTTATAGTGTAAGTGCCAAGTTTTGTACGTTTGAACTAGATGGTGTGGCATAATGTCCATAATCTTATGTACTGTACATGGAAACTGAGTGATAGACATGTAATCAGATGAAGCAGCTGTTCATGTTGCTGCCAGAAGAGAGACTGGGAGCCAGTTGGATTAGAAACTGGATTTTAATCCTTGGCCTGTATAGTGTGACTGAACTAAAGGCCTGTTCCTGCAGCTTGCAGGCTTCATTGAAACCGTGACTCTGCCCCTCTACCCTCTTTCCTCCTATAGGGAGGCTGCTGGTCTAAAATGTGGGCTACAACACAGCCAACACTGAATGGCCTGTGAACTGAACTGCAGTCCATCAGTTCAGAATCAGCTATTTGTGTTTCATTGAGGGGAGAGATTGGAAGCCAGTTGGGCGCCGAGCTGGATTTTATCTTGGACCAGTATGGTGTGACCAGGCTGAATGGGCTGTTCTTGCAGCTTGCTGGCTTCATTGAAACTATGGTTGTGGCCCTCTGCCCTCCTTCCTCTTAATTGGGAGGCTGCTGGTCTAAGAGGATGGGGCTGCAACACCCTCTATTTCTAGCCTACTTCCTAGCGGTCCTCCGCTGCAGTCCTTTAACTAAAGGACTGTAGCTTAAGGGCATCACACAGTGGGGTGGCAGTCAGCAGGAGATACCGCACCCTAAGTGTGGCACCCAAAGCAGCCCTTATTTCTAATTTAGTTCCGGTGAAGTATGAGGTTTGTTCAGCTGTGAGCATGGAACATCCAGCATCAAGGCATAGAATATTGTAAGTAAATAGTGGGATGAATAATACTAGATATAAAGTGGATAATGCTGAGGGGTGGGTAACTAGTAATAATTATAAAAAAGTAATAGTAATTATAAAAAAGAGATTAAAAGATGTATATTGTTATAAATCTTTATTACAAACTGCTATTAGCACTTTTATTTTGAGTATATAAAGACGAATTGATGCTGGGGGTGCATTAACTAACTAAAATAGGCAAGAAAGATTAGTTCAGATTCACTGTCTTTTACATAAGGTAAACTGAGTAACATTGTGTGGAAGTTATCATTACTTAAAGGGACACTGTCTGCTGTCTAGGTACTATAATGAAGTAATCCACAGACCTGGGTTTAGTGGCAGCATCAGTCCTCTCCTACATGCAGAAGCCAGGAAAGCAATATTTGGCTCCCAAGAACAAGTTAATTTTAATAATTTCACCCAAAGCTGAAACTTCCCAGTCTGCTCCAGTTTAGCGCGCTGGCCTTGGAAGCGCAGTCACATTTCCAAATGGCAGCGATGTGCCCAGAGGCTCATGCATGCCTCCCAATACCCAAGTTCAGCTAGAAACACACTGTGACAGAGTTAAAAAAGCTGAACTCGGGAAAGTGGCACTTATTTGCAAGCGAGGGCTTTAACTAACAAAAATCACGGTTGGAAAGCTGCGCCATGATACTGGGCATGCCCATATACATATGCATGTATAAGCACATGGCCAGTATCGTGGCTTAGCTTTCCAACCATGAAGTGCCACTTTCCTGAGTTCAGCTTTTGTTTTCTCTGCTACAGTATCTTTCTAGCTGAACACGGGTATTGAGAGGCGTGCAAGAGCCTCCGGGTGCTTTGGCGCCATTTGGAAATGTGACCATGCTTCTGTGGCTGGTGTGCTAAACTGGAGTGGGCCGGGAGGGTTTTGACTTTGGGTGAAACTATTAAAATTAACTCATTCTTGGGTGCCAAGTATTGCTTTCCTGGCTTCTGCATGTAGGAGAGGACTGCTGCAGCCACTAAACCCAGGTCTGTGGATTACTTCAATTATAGTACATAGACAGCAGACAGTGTCCCTTTAACGTAATATACTAATGTCTAAAGAGGGAGTCACTGGTTGAGGGGATAATTAACGAGTAGAATAAGCCCACAGCTTCCAAAGGTAAAGTGGGTAGAACAGGGAGGTCAGGATTAAAGTGCATAAAGTAGGATCAGACATAACTGGGAACAAGTAAGAGTGTTTATTTATTTATTGAATATAATCGGAATTACAATCCTTTGAGTCACAGACTCTTTTGCATTTTGCAAAATGGGAAAGCAGGAGACATCCAAACTGGGGTAAGGTTGTAAAATAGTTTCAGGGAAGAAAAGGAGTGAGGTAATAAAGAGAAAGGTAAACTGAACTAGCATAGATACTAAGTAAAGGAAGGCAAGGATGAAGGGTGTGGTGCAGTGCAGTGGTTATGGTGCAGCAGTCTTTAGGGAAGCCTTCCAGAGACTGAGGTGCTGCCCTATTCATACTCACCTCTCTGGGTTGCAGGCACAGGTGGTTGGACTCCAGGCCATACTGGTGAGGGTACAGCGGACCTTCTATGCCACCCAGGGGCCACAAGTCCACCGCCACTCCCCAGAGGATGCCAAGACAGAGGAAGAGTGAATGAACCATGGTGTTCTCAGGGAGGGGGGTAGGGGGCATGATCCTCCACCTATACCACTAAATAACATCTTCACCTTACTGGTGGAAAGGGGTAACCAAGAGGAGGTACCCATCACAGTGGGAAGGGAGGAAGTGGGGGTTCTCAGAAGTAGAAACCCCAAGGAGGGAGAGAAAATTCCTCAGCCAAAGAGTAAGCAGCTGCTGTTGGGCGACTGAATTGTAAAGGGGATAGACTTGGGAGCTGGAGGGGGAAGATAGGGCGTTGAGGTACTTGAGAGCTGCCTTGGCTGGGAGAGATGGAGAGCGGATCCTACGGATCCCGTAGGCAGTGGGAGCTGGGAGGGAGCTGGGCTTATTGTCCATATTGGGACAAATGCTGCATGAGAGAAGGTATGAGAACTGAAGGAAAATTTCAGAGAACTGGGAAGGGGCCTCAAGCAAGTATCATGCATGGTGGCTTTTCCCAAGGTACTACCCATGTATGACCATGGAGAGGCAAGGAAACTCCACACCAGGGCATTTAATGAATGGTTGAAGGCATGGTGCATGGAAGAAGGTTTTGCATACATTAGGGACTGGGGACTATCCTGAGAGGATGTGGGCTCCATGAGAGAGAGATGGCCACATCCTTCTAGAAAGGGGTCCTTGGTCCTTGATGACAGGTTTAGATGCTACAAGGATGAGCATTTAAACTAGACCGGGGGACCAAAGGAGGCAACAGTTGCCTCCCTCCAAATGGTACAGAAGATGATAAAGGGAAGCAGGACCCCAGTGAAGAAAACTCCACTAGCGCACAGGTGAAAAAAGACAGGGGCAGGGATGGGGAAGAAAAAAATGGGACTGTAACACAGGCAGGGGAGGACATAGGACTAAAAGTGACTAGATAGGGTGAAAGTAAAAAGAAAAGGGGTGACTTAAAGGACAATTAAACAGCTTTTTCTTGGAGGTCACTAACTTAAAAATCCAAAATCATGGCGAGGTAGAACTGGGGGTGGCATTTTATAATTTTACAACTAGCAACTGTGGCTGCTACCATTAGTGCCCTCTTTTAACTGCAACCACCTACTTGGGCATTGCCTCACATCAGCACTATATGGTGATGCATCCCAACCTCAGCACTTCAGGTCACCACCCTACCTCACACCCGGTGCCTCCTCTACTCCTCCCAAACATGACACCCCCTCCCACTCCCACTCCCCCGTCATCCCTCTAAGCCTGCTCCTCCTACTTTCCTCTATGTGTTGCAACTCAGTAGGGTGTCCTAACTTCAGACACTGGCAAACTGTTATACAGCCTAAGCTGCTCAATTTTGTGTGTACCTTATTGTAACTCTGTCTGTACCAAATGTAATCCTGTAATGCTGTACCCTATTGTCTTTGTAAGCTGATGTGCCCCTGTACCTCTGTGATGTGTAACCTGTAAATAAGCATCCGCTCACTGGTGTAATCCAAGATCTCAATAAAAAAAATAAATAAATAATGTGGTGTTCCTTACCTTTCTTATAGTGATCTAACCCATTTTCGTCATGTTTGAAAATTGTAAACAAAGATCCCC
This sequence comes from Neoceratodus forsteri, assembly GCA_016271365.2. Lineage (NCBI taxonomy): Eukaryota > Metazoa > Chordata > Ceratodontiformes > Ceratodontidae > Neoceratodus > Neoceratodus forsteri. The sequence continues at coordinate 351,414,622 of CM057456.1, forward strand.
CAAGCTTCAAAGTCCATGCTGAGATCTAACTATAAGATGACGCAGATGTGAGATGTGATTACGTCACTGAAGTGAGACGTCTACTACAAACTAATAGAAGCTGTATGTGCTGGCCCATTTTGTCTCGTACTATAAAACTTCAAAAGCCCACCAACATACTAATCAGCACCTAACAAATGCATCAGATTCTTAGATTCAGAAGTCTCGCTTCAATGACGTAATCACGTCTCACTTTGGCACCATCTTATGATTAGATCGCAGCAGCAACTTTGAAACTCTGGGGATCTTTGTTTACAATTTTCAACCATGATGAAAATGGGTTAGTTCGCTATAAGAAAGGTAAGGAGCATTACATTATAGATTGCCACCCCCAGCTCTACCTTGTCACAATGGATTTTTAAGTTATCGACCTCCAAAAAAAGCTGTTTAATTGTCCATTAAGGGCTAAGTCAGGGAACAAAACAAGTAGGAATGGGAGGGAGAAGCAAGGTAGTAGACAGGGAAAATAGATATGGAATCTGAGCAATGTGCACTAACACAAGGAGCCTTGGTAACAAAATTCCAGATGTGAAAATCATCATGACAGAGGAAAATCTATATTTAGTGGCTGCAGTGGAGCTGTGGTGCACTGAGCACCACAATTGGGAAATGAGCATGCCGCGATACATTGTGTTCAGGAGACGCACAGTGGAGAGGAAAGGAGATGGGGTTATATTATATGTTAGGGAGGGTAGCATGGCCACAGAGGTACAGGGGCACAACAAGGAAAATAAGGGTCTGGAATTGTAATGGTCAACCTGGAGGCAGGCTCTGGGTCCACTGTCTATACTGGAATAGTGTACAGACCTCCGGCATTGAGCAAGGAGATGGATAAGGCATTTGGGGAAGCCATCATCAGAATGGCAAGTAAGGGGAAGGGGCTGCTAGTTAATGATTTTAATCAGCCAGATGTGGAGTGAAGTCTTCCAACTGTGGTATCTGCAAGGAGTAGGGTCATTCTTGACTCCATATAAGGGGCTTTTGCAGGCAATTAGAGAACCCACTAGGGAGAGGGAAGTGCTGGTCCTGGTACTTATGGGCAGTCTTTTGGTACCAGTGATCACCGTACAGTGTGGTTCAACATAAAGACAGGAGCACAGGCAAATCACAGGAACAGGTTCTGGACTTTAAGAAGGTGGATTTTAAAGAAATGAGTGACTGCCTCAAGAACTGCTTAAGAGAGGTGGAGGAGAGTGATGGAGGGGCAGAGGAATATTTAGGAAGAAGAAAGGTGGGCATTTTATGTAAAGCAGCCAACCTATGTGTGAAGGAAATAAGCAAAAGGAAGATGCCACTGTTATGGTTCTCCAAGGAAGTGGCAAGGGTGGTTAAAGAAAAAAGAGTTGCTTTCAAGATGTATAAGAAAATGGAGAGGGAGGAGGACAGGGAGGTATACCTAGAAAAGCAGAATGAAGCAGGTAAGGAGATGAGGGGAGCAAAGGCACAGACATAGGAAAGGATTGCCAAGGAGGTTGCTGCAGGAGATGAGACTTTCTTCGGGTACATAGGTGAGAAAAGGAAAACAAGGGTAGGGCTAATAAGAATTAGAGGATTAGAAGGGCGAAACTGTGCAGAAGGAGACTAAGAAAAAGCTGACATCTTAAACAGGTACTTCTGTTCAGTCTTCACAGTTGACAGTGGAAGGGACAGACCACCAAGGAGAAGCAGGGATAAGGTGGTGAAGGGGGTGTACATAGGTCCATTGTCAGAGGAAAGATTGCTGAAAAGATTTGCAGTCCTGAAGTTGTACAAGGTTGTGGACTGGAAGGGATTCACGCCAGGGTACCAAAAGAACTTAGGGAGGTTCTATCTACCCCACTGACAGTCTTGTTCAGTAACTCACTAGAAACAGGAGTGGTTCCAAAGAACTAGAAATGGGCTGATGTTGTCCCTCTAAATAAGAGCGGCAGCAGGGGGGAGGCTAGCAGCTGTAGGCCAGTCCGAATCTCACTTCAGTGGGGGGGAAATTGATAGAAACACTGCTGAAAAAAGGATGATAGATTATCTTGAACCAAATGGGCTGCAAGACCACAGACAATATGGATTCACGGGAGTGGGGGTTAGATCATGCCAAACAAATCCAATAGCTTTCTTTAACTGGATGACCAGGGAAGTTGATCAGGGGAGAGCGATGGATGTGGCCTATTTAGACTTTAGTAAGGCCTTTGACATGATGCTACATAGAAGGCTTATTAGGAAGTTGACCAACCTAGGAGAGGGATCCATAGCGGTAAATTGGGTTAGAAACTTGTTAAAGGATAGAAGACAGAGTGTGGTGGTTAACAGAACTCATTCTAAAGAGTGAAGTGTGACAAGTAAGGTACCACGGCTCAGTACTGGGACCAGTCCTATTCAATATCTTTGTAGAGGACATTGCTGAAGAGCTGGAAGGGAAGGTATGCCTTTTTACAGATGATACCAAAATCTGCAGTAGGGTGGACACTCAGAAAGGGGTGGAAAAATGTTTAGGGATCTTGGAAAACTTGAGGAATGGTCAAAAACATTACAGTTGGAATCCAGTTCAAAATAATGTACCTAGGACATAGAAACTCTGGCACAGAGTATAACGTGGGGTGAGGGGCAGTAACAGTCATTAAACAACAGGAAAGGGACCTTGGGGTTAGCATATCTGAGGATCCCAAGATGGCAGGGCAGCGTGATGAGGCAGTGGGTAGGGCTAGCGACTGATGGGTTGCATGGGTTGCATAGGGAGGGGTATCTCCAGCAGGAAGAGGAAGGTGGTATTGCCATTATGACGTTCACTGGTGCAGCCACACCTAGAGTACTGTGTTCAGTTTTGTGCATGGCACCTCAGAAAGGATGTAGAGTAGAGGCTGTCCAGAGGAGGGCAACTAAAATGATGCATGGTTTGCAAGAGAAGCCTTACGAAGAGAAATTGCAGGATATCAACATGTACACCCTGGAAGAAAGGGGGGGGAGGATTTGATAGAGACCTACAAGAACCTCAAAGGGGTGAATAGGGTGCATGTGGGGCATCTTTTTCAAATGAGAACAAGCACCAGGAATGGGGGCAAGCAATGAAGCTGAGGTGGGGATTCAAGGGTGATATGAGGAAATATTTCTTTACTGAAAGGGTAGTGATATGCCTGGAATAGATCACAAGCAGAAGCGGTAAAGGCTGGAATACTGGAGGGCTTCAAGCATGCATGGGATAAACATAGGGGTATATTAGAGACAGAGTACAGGGAGGTGGGAGGGTCTACAGAGACCAGATAAAGTGTGCAGAGACAGAATAGGTGGAGATCACCTGGGCAGACTAGGTGGGCTAAGCAGTCCTTTTCTGCCATTACATTCTATGTTTCTACAGTAAGCTTCAAAGAAATGGTTGCATTATTATAATTAACCACATTTGACTTTATGCAATACAGTAAAACCACTGGCTAAGTGTGCAGAGGGGTATTAATGTATTCTGAAACTTTGCCCAGAGTAAACAAGACATGGTGTTATTGATGGAAAACTTTCTTTTTTGTGTATTTATTTTCTGCCGAGTACAGTAGTTAATAAACACATGCTTGTGCCAGCTCATAAACATCATGTGTGGGTGCCACAGTTGATCATTTGTTTGACTTGCACGCCCACAGACCCAGTTGATAAACATTTTGAGTATTTCTACTTCAGAATTCAACAAGTGCAGACCACCATGAAAATGCTATTGATGACGTTGTGTTCATTTACTGTAAAACACATTTATCCCCATCTGTAGTATTTGTCAGAAGTTGTACGTTTATATAGTTGTATGCCTTGTAAATAACAGGACCCCATGCATACAGTAACAAGCACAGCTTTGTATAGCAGAGTTTCTGTTAAACACATAGTAGAGGTCCCAGGAGCCTTGATTTTGCTTGAGACTATTGATCAGAGGAGCAGGGGTTGCAAAGTTGCACCGTTTTATTTTCACCCAAACTTTTAAAATTGACTTTCCTCACCTTCATTTTCACATGAGTATGGTATTTTGTGAGATTGGGACTCACTGTACTTTGTGAGGGACGCTTGAAAAAAATCTGTGAGGGGGACCCTGCCCCATAAAAAATATCTATCAGAAGCTCTTAATATGTTCTTAGACTTTTAATAACTTCAGTAGCAGAAACAGTCAAATGTACACAAAAATGGATGTTTGTCACAGTGTCCCCCTTGTATCAATACTGTCTCGTGTGCACTGGGTCCTGTCACTGCTAGAATAATAACATCTGTTACTTGGCATTGAGTGCTGTGAACTCTCAATATTATTTGTAGTACACCTTGTGAAATACCCAGTTTTTACGTATTTTACAAAACACTTGTGTTGAAATCTGGGATTAGTATGTACTTGCATCTCAGAAATGAAGAGACACTAGGACTGCGAGGCTTACAGTATGTACAAAGTAACGTTCAAGTACAGTGAATACAGAGAGTGAAGGGAGTTAAGATGATTAGCGATAAAGGGAAGGGGTGAGAATAATCTTATGGGGCTACAATAGGAGACATTAGAAGAAAGTACACAAAAAGGTGCTAACTGCAAACAGGCGCTTTTTAAAAGTCAGAGTATAAGGGGAAAATACAAAGTAGTTTAATTTGCATTCAATAAAGTTAAGCAAACATGCTTCCATTTTTACTCTGATATCCAGTTTTGAAAACCTTGACCAGATAATTGTAGCAGTTTGGACGTGTGTGTATATGTGTGTGTGCGTGTGTGTGTGTGTGTGTGTCTCTGTCTGCAATGTGGGGGTAATGTGAAGAAGTATTTTTTCACAGAGAGGGTGGTGGACGCATAGAATGGCCTTCCTGAGGAGGTTGTGGGGTCAAAAACATTGGGGGAATTCAAGAATGCATGGGACAGACATAAGGCAATTCTTGTGGAGGGTAGGAAGAAATAGCTGTTAGTTAACTAGGATCTGCAGCTTATCCAGTAGGCAAGGAAATGGGCAGACTAGGCGGGCCAAGTGGTCCTTATCTGCCATCAAAGTCTATGTTTCTATGTTTATCTGTCTCTCTCTCTGTCTGTCTCATAGCCATGCTGTTTAGGGTTCAGATATGCCCACATAAGTAACACTCCCTCCTCCATAACATGGCAGGTTACCAAATGCTGCTTTGTGGGGAGAGGGTGAAAGTAAAAGCCATGTGTTGCATAATGCATTGCGAGTTCTATGCGTAAAAGCCATGTATTGCGTAATGCATTGTGGGTTGTATGCGTAGCTTTACCTTTCCACTCTCAACGCATTACAGCATTTGGTGGCTTGCCAAGTTATTGGAAGGGGGCTAACTTGTTTGGACCCACTTGAGCCTGAGAGGGCTTGAAGATGAGGCTTGTCTCATTGATGGATTACCTTCTATAGTTGGGCTGCATCCCCGGAATGATTGGCACACGTTGTTACTAGCTTGTAAACAGGCTGAGGAGATCATAAAAAGTCTGGGATTGTTTGTGTGTGAGGCAGGGCACTGCCAGGAGTGAGGTACAGTTTCGCTGGCCCCACATTAGGGATCCTTCTGGAGTACTGTATAGTTGTTTCCCTGTAAGTGCTAAACTGGTTATATTAGACTTACAAGTTAAATAGAGGATAATGCATAGTGGACTGTGTTTTAGGGTGCTGTGGTTTTTATTGAAGGGTTCGGATAACATCCCTTGCTTGAGCAGTTTGCACAAGGTACTAGAACCATTAGCTATAAAATATAGCACAATACACAGTCCACTAATAATTGTTGTTTTTAATAAATAGACTTGGATTTCAATTGAGAAAAATTTGAAAGTTACAATGAAAGGAAGGAGAACTTTTTTCCCTTTCTAACAGGAAGAGTGAAGAGAATTCTTGAGCATCACGCAGAATGCATGCTGAGGATGCCTAGTGATTCAGGCAGGTCAGTATAATCACTTTGGTGATGACATAAGCATACATTTACATGAGGCAGTACAGTTTAGTGGTTAAGGGCACTGAGCTGCAAACCTGGAGACCCGGGTTTGAATCCAGTTAGCCCCCACTTGCATACTATGTGATCCTGAGCAAGTCACTTTAACTTCCTAGTGCTCCCAGGTTGCACTTGGAAATGAGCTCTGGCTTAGTGTGCCTTTCCTGGTTAAACAATTTCCCTTTTCCCTATAAGTAGGCTAGTTCAATCACTTTGTGGGGATTGTTATTACCAGGAAATACAGAGTCTGTTTTACTGAATAATCATCCCTATACATTATAGATAATACGTCAGGGATCCTTCAGTCAGTGAGGCTGGAGTGGGTATGGGTTGGGAGTTGTTAAATATTGGGAGAGTGAAAGCTGCTGAAAACAGCCTGACAGAAAGTCTGGAGCCACTTATTTTCCGTACACTTGGTTGTGAGATAGTGGTGGAATAAACTGCGAAAGTCTGCAGAGTTTTCATTTGAATAAAATTATTTAATACATTGAACCTGGCAAAAACAAATTGAAGTTGATTTATTTTTTATCATCTTCCGGTGTGATTTCGTGTTTACTTAAGTGAAATTAAGATTTTATGTACTGCGATTAGCCCACATACTTTATCATGTCTAAATTTCTGCCTATTTATTTTTCATGTGTATGAACCAACAATCACAAAATGTTGAAAAGTTCTTTTAATTTAAAAAAAAGACATCTCTTAGATGTTTACATCCATTTATTGTATTGGTACATCAATGTTCTAAGTACATTGATTTAACATATAAATCAGTGTTTTGTTTTTACATTGATGTTACTTTAGAGGCCAGTATCTCTGCACCTGTACATGCAAGAAGCTAGATGATACATTCCGTGGGATCTAGGTGAGGGTCAGGCCTTTCCAATGGTATATAGCATGAGTTTCTAGAATGCAAGTTACAGAAGATTTTGGTTAAAACAGAGAAGGCTGTGCACACATTCCCCCCCCCCATGGTAAATCTTACAAATATAATATTCTTTCTATCTGAATTGGCCACTTACTCATTTTATTGTCTCTTGGCTTTCACATAAGGGCCCTGATGTGAAGTTGTCCAGCTACCAGATGTCGAGGTAGATCACCCATCTAAAGTTTGTGAATGAGCAAGAGTTGGGCTGCTAATGTTGTGTTTGTTTAAATGCTTGGGAGATGTATGGCTGTCTCATTCGCTGGCTCCTCACCAGTTACCTACCCGCTGGTTGGGGACTGCACCTTAATTAAAAGAAGCCAATTTAGGCATTGCATCTTATATAAAGGAAGCCAATTTAGGCAGTGCATCTTATATAAAGGAAGCCAATTTAGGCAGTGCATCTTATATAAAGAGGCCAATTCAGGCAGTTACATTTTAGAATAGGGACCCAGCTGATTGGTGTTTGGTAGCTGAGCAACTCCACAGCAGGGCCCTGATGTGAACACCAAGATACCCCCCCATTCTTACTGGAGATAAAATAAGTGTCCAGTTCTTGTAGAAATAGTATTATATTTGTAAGGTTTGCCATTGGGGAGGAGTGTGTGCATGGGATTCTTTGTTTTTATTGATGTACACCATGAAGCAGTAGTATCACTAACGAAGAAACTATTTAAAGTTTGTGAATGAGCAGGGGGCTGAGCTGCTAATTTTGTGTTTGTTTGCAAAAGATATTGGCTTTTAAATTTGCATTGACATCAATATAAAGAATATACACCAATCATGTAAATATGAGTGTACCAATATATAAATTCTGAATCGACATGGTGACACCAAGCTTTAATATTATAAACAAAATTAAGTTCCTAGCCATAATGGTTTCAAACGTTAGCTCATTTTAAAGATAATTTTTTTGTAAAGGGCTAACTTTTGAGCTGTTAGGGCTGGGAAATTTTGTTTTTAATGAAGCCTTGGAGTGGAGTTAAATTGACATGTACATGACATTTCAATACAGTTTTTATGCATAAAAATACATCAAATCAAGTGTCAAACTGTTATATGGAGATGGGAAATGCTTGAAAAATGTTTGTCTACGTCAGAAGATGCTAGTGGTTCAGAAAACAATTGAAAGCCTTATATATTTCTTCAGGAGCTAGACTGCGAGCTAATGTTATGTTATTGTACAGTATAGGCACTCGACAGAGTTGCCCAGTGTCCCCAGTTCCATTCAGTCTCTCGATAGAACAGCTGGCTAAATTAATTAGGCACTCAGAGCAGCTGAAATATGTCCCAATACATGATGTCGACTCCACAGTTTCTCTTTGTGCAGAAGACAGGCTTTTGTTTTCGGAAGACCTATCATTTCTTCCTTTTACACTGTTACGTCAACTACATGGGCTGCTGAACTCAGAATTCTTTCATTACATGAAATTACATCATTGCTTATCCTCAGATTCTTTTAAGACATGACTTCAAGTTGCATGTTTCCCCCATTATAGATTCTTTAAACATTGTGTCACATTACCTAATACCCGTGGCTATATTGCTAGTCTATACAAACTTCTGCATTAGCCGAAACTAAATCCAAATGAGTGTATTCATAATCCTTGGAATATAGTTATCCATAGTAGCAGCTGATGCTGAAAGTTAATTGCTTTATACGGAAACACATAATACCACGTTCACAGTGGTATGGTATGAGTTTTGGCAGAAAGTACAGCAGTTCAGCGGTGTTTCCGAACTCAGGGCATTAAAAAGCACTTTAATGTGACTTACTTTGGTAAGTGTTGGAGGGAGTGCCACCAAATGGCCTCACTTATCCATGTCTTCTGGCAGTGTTCAAAATCATCCCCTTATTGGAAAGTGGTAACATCCGCCATTTAAGATATTTTTTTACCTAACTAATAAAGCCACCATTTGATCTTGGGACTACTGTCTACCATAATGATAACTAAACTAGAACAGAAATTATGCAGTACTGTAGCTGCATAGCAGTGATGTGTAAATGCATTATGCTAAGGTGGCTAACCCCTGCAGATGCCTACCTTGCAGGACTGGTTGTAAAATATCAAGAAATACAAGTAATGGAATGTATTACAGTCTGATTACATTTGCAAATTGATCATTATACGGTACCTCAACCTGGATATTGTTTATAAACTATGTTGAAGAAGTAGAGGAAATTTCAGGCTTGTGCCGAATGGCAGGAATATCCTCAGAAGAAAATGAATGAATTTTAGGTGAACCTCTTCTTATCACTTCTGTCTCATCGCTGGGGACACAGGAGCCTAATAGTATCACTTTTTTTGTACAATGATCCAGAAGAATAGAATGTCAATGAGATTGAAAGCTTTGAATATATCAGTGAAGGCAGACCCTAATGAATCACTCCTATTCACAGCTTGTTGTAAAAAGTTGTGAAACTCAACTAAAGCTGTTTAATTAAAATGTAAAGACATACAGTCAGATTGAAAAGGAGATAAGATGTTTTGGGGACAGAAAATCTGGTCACAAACAATTCTTTCAAACCCTTTCAAAATTATTGCTATAGGAGAAACAGGGTGATAATTGTTAACTAATTTCTTATCCCCATTTTTAAAAACAGGGAGGACCTTCGTGTGTTTCTATGCATCATAAAAAATGTTTGTTATCAGAGATAAATTTAAAAACATTGTACTTGGGACCGCTAGCATGTCCGTACCATTTGAAGAAGTAAAGTATTTTGCCCATCCAAGCCATTTTCTGCCCTAACCGTTAATGTTTTCAGAGCAATTAAAACCTCAGGTGCAATTTCTTTGAAGTAAATTTTTCTTTGGACTTCAAATTGGGGTTTATCTAGAAACTGCAACTTCCCATCAGTTTTCAGTGTTAGTGCCTCTGTCAGCCACAGTATCCTTCTTGATGAGAAAGACCCAGGAAGGAATTGCTCTTCCATTAAGTCTACACATTGCCTGTTTTTCCTTGGATCATCCCTGTTGAGATCTAGCTGTGAGCTAAAGAAATGGGCCTTAGAACGTCTCACAACAGAAACACAGCTATTTTGTGACTTTTTATACTGAGCCCATAAATCAAAGGATCACTTTTTCTTGGCTTTAGAGTGCAACATGTCTCTCAAGTTTCATAATTATTTCTTGTTAAATATTAGAAAGATCTTCAAGAAAGTTATTAAAGTTGAAATTACCAGCACATCTTTTATTGAAATACTTTGGTAATACCCAAAGAACTTTCCAGTCCACAACAGAAAACTTCATGGCATGGTCACTAAAGTTGTTGCTCAAGCATCCCGATTCCTTAATGGTAACAGACCCTGCAAGTAAAAAAAAATATGACCTGTAGTAGTTGTCTTCCTGTAGCTATCCCATCTTGTAGACTGTGAGACTGAGACCCGTGGGTGCAAGTGCCTCAAGTAATTTCAGGCCCCTGGAGGATACCTAGTTAGCATTACAATGGGCCAGAGTAATTAATGAACTAGTGCAGTTTAGGATTTCGGGAGTGGTGCATATCTGAGCTGATTTTGAAGGTCTGATATTAGGAGAGCAATAAAAACCTGCTGTATTTCTCCTGTCTGCCTTGATCTCTAGTATGACATAATCTTCTACCCTGGGGAAATTTACTGCTCCTACTATGGATGCCTTTAGCTTATCTTGCATATAAATATGGACCCCCTCTCCTGCTACAATCAAATCTAAAGTATTTATACCCCAGAAGATGAGTTTCCTCGTTGGAGAGACTTCCATCTATCCAAGATTCTGCTAAGGCTGAGATAGATGGATTGTATGTAGTCATCCAAGCTATTACCAGATATTTTTTTGGTAAAAACTCTTTGATGTTAATACAGCATCATGTGGTTATTTAGTTAGATTTTGTTGACTGGGGAAGACACAGTGAGCCAAGGCTTGTTTCCAGATGCAATCGGGGGTGAGGGAAATACAGAAAGGGAAAATAATATAACAAAATAAATACTGTAGTACAATAGCAGGATTAAAAAGTAATCCATTTATATACACTAAGTTGTAAGTTAAAAATACCACAGTATTTAATCAGCTGGTGAATAGCCAAGAGTAAATTACAAATGTATAGTTGTAGCTCATGGCGAACTTGGTGCCTGACCATGAGGGTGGGGGGTGTAAGTACAGCAACATATGCAAGTAAACTGGTCACAGAGTGAAACTTTCAAGGCAGTCAGGCACGAGGATGAATGAAGGGAGAGGTTGGGTTCCTCCAGAGCTGTGGTAGCGTATATGAGAAATTAGCTTGTCCAGCAGAGGTTCTAGAAGAAGGGAGGAAAAACGGAGTGAGAATCATGGCTTCTGAGGCGTAGGTGGAGGGGAGAGAACAGGTAAGTAGAGAAATGAGGTAGTAGGGAAGGGATGCAAGCCAGAATTTGGTCAGTGAGGGAAGTACAGTGGTAGAGGAGGTGGCCCTCTAGGGAGGGGAGGGAGAGAGAAAGAGATAGGAAGGTGTATAGAGAGCAGTGGTTGGTACGGGGTAGGTAGTTGAGAGAGAAGTGACAGAAGTAGTGATATACACTACATCACCATAATCAAAATGCTGGAAGAATCATTTTGACAGCAATCTCAGGGTGGGTAGTGAGAGGGATACAAAATATGTTCTGGTATAGTGCACCGAGTTTAAGCAGGAGTCTTTTGTGGATAACATCCTTGTTGTCAGAAAAGTCAAGGTGGTTGTTCAACTCGACTCCCAAGTATTCAGAGGAAGAGACTTTCTCCTGAGGAGCACCATCTAGGGTTGTCAGTGTTGGAGTGGACTGGCAGTGCTCCTTGGTTTTAAATGTCATGGAAACCTTTTTCTAAACATCGAAGGAGAGTTGGGTAGAATAAAATTAGCACTGGACATAATCAGTATCATGCTGGAGCTCTGTCACCAACTCTGGGACACAGGAACCGTAGACATTGCCCACTCTGTCATCTGCATACATAGACTTTTTGGAGGTCATTTAAAAAAAGGCATTGAGGCATTGTAGCACAGTGGTTTAAGGCTCTGAGCTGCAAATCTGGAGACCTGGGTTTGAATCCGACAGCCCCCACTTGCATATACTGTGTGACCCTGAGCAAGTCACTTAACTCCCCTGTGCTCCCAGGTTGCACCTGTAAAAAAGCTTTCAGCTTAGTGTGTCTCACTTGGTTAAACAATTGGAAAAAAAAAGGCTGAGAATAAAATGGGGCCCAGAACCTTACCTGGGTCATTGACTTGATGGGGAAAAGGGGTACAATGAATCACATACAAAGATTGTCTGGGATCTCTCATGAAGAAAAGAGACAACCCTTTTGGCTACTGAGTCATAGGGTCCAGCTTGAGCAAGTTTGCTGAGTAGGAGTAGAAGTGCCACAGTGTTGATAGCCTTGGCTAGGTCAACAGAGCAAGCAGAGTTTTATTTTCTCAGAAGAAGCCAGAAGGGGAAGGAAGGAAACATATTCAATTCAGTGCTTTAGAGTAACTGGTAATTGCTATTTTTCTTTTAAACTTAGATTGTGGGCTTTTAGTGACACTATACTTTCTTTGTTGTCTTTACTTATAATTGTTTTTGGGCTGCTGAAAATTTAAAACATAGTGGTGGTATAATTCTGTGCTGTCTTTAATTGCTGCAATTTTCCCCTTCCCCAACTCTTAATTATATGCCCTGTTAAATCTGATTGACAGGAGCTAAACACAGGGTATAGTAAGGGGTGTGAAGTAGGAGGGGCATAAGGGGGAAGAAGCCCACCCTCAGCACGACAAGTGTTTTGACTCATTTATTTATTTATTGGTTTCTTTTTCTTTAAAAAAAAAATATCTGAGGATCAGTGGCAGGATTTTTAGTACAGTAAATTAATAAAAAGGGAACTAGGAGAGCTTCAGTAGCAGACAAGTAGTGGAATTGCAGTATAATGTGGGGAGTGGTGCAATGCAGTGGCTGTGGGGCAGCCATATTCAGGCAGACCTTCTGGACACTGAGGTGCTGCCCATCTGCATGCATCTCTCTGGACTGCGGATGAGGTAGCCAGACTCAGAGTGGAAGTAAACTGGGTCAGGAGTACCATCACCCCTATCCAGGGACCACCCAGTCCAATGCAACTGCCTCAAAGGATGCCGAGACGAAGCACTTGGATGACAGTGGGGTCAGGAGGGTTACAGCAGTCAGGCAGAGGCACATCCCAGATCCTATTCCACTCAAGAACTCATATGCCACACTGGCAAATGAGGACAACCAAATAGAGGTTCCCAGAGAAGTGGAAGGAAAGGATGTGGAGGTTAGCCAAGGAGGTGACCTCAGCGGGGAAAGCAGTGGACCCCAGAGGAGGAGGAAGTGAATCCTGGTGGGGGACTCCATCATAAGAGGGATCCAGCTAGGAACACAGGAGGGGAGGACAGGGAGGTGAGGTGCCTACCAGGTGCCACGGCATGGAGGGATGGTAGGAAGATCCTGGGGATCACTGGGAAGGCAAGACGGGAGGGTGAGCTGGATGTCATTATCCACCTAGGTACTAATGACCTAGCAAATGGGAGCCGAAGGAAGTTAAGGAAGAGTTTAGAGAACTGGGAGGGTCTCAAGCAAGTAGCTACTTCTGTCACTTTCTCAGAAGTACTACCTGTGAGAGGCAAGCAGAGTGCATAGGGGGTGCATGCACCAGGAATCTTAACTCATGGTTGAAGAACTGGTGCTGTGAGGAAGGGTTTGGATTCATTGGTGACTGGGGACCCACCTGGAGGGATGGAGGTTTGTTCAAGCCTGACGGCCTGCATCCATCCTGGAGGGGAATCCAAGCACTCAATGATAAGTTTAAATGCTACATTGACAAGCATTTAAACTAGCAAAGGGTGGCAGGCCAGCAAGGAGGGTACCCTACTTGCTCACCCCACAGCTAGCATGGAACCAGTGAACCAGAGGAGTGGCTATCTCTGCAAAGCAGTGTGCAAAAGATGGAGATTAGTGCCCAAGAGGTGGATAAGCAGAAAAGGGCAAAATTCAGCAGAAGGGCAGACAGCAAGGAGAACCAGGGATAAATGACAACCAAGGAAGGGGCTGGAGTAGAACAGTGAAACAGTCTAGGGAGGTCAAATCATGGAAAGCCATGTGCAAATGCCAGGAGCCTTAGCAACAAGATGGAAGATCTGGAGGCTGTCATGGTACAGTCAGACCCTGGACATTGTGGCATCACTGGAACCTGGTGTAATGATACCACGACTGGGAGATGGCCATACCTGGCTACAACATATTCAGAAGAGACAGAGCAGGCAGGAAGGGAGGAGGGGCACTGTATGTGAAAAATGACATAAGGGCCACAGAGATCCAGGAGGAACAAAATGGGGAGAGATACTGTGGGTTAAGCTGGAAAAGAAAATGGGACAGCCATCCACTGGAGTGTGGTCTATAGACCACCAGCCCAGGAGGAAGAAACAGATAGGAGCTGATGCTAACCATCCAAAGGATGGCAGACAAGGGTGAGGTAGTACTGGTTGGAGACTTCAATATTCCAGACGTGGACAGGAGCAGGAGCAGCATCAACTAGGAGCAGATTTATCCTGGACTCCCTTCAGGGTGCCTTCCTCAAGCAACTGGTCATGGAACCAACTCGGCAGAAGGCAATACTGGGCCTTGTGCTCACAAACAGGGACAGTGTGATGGGGGTAACAGTGGAGCACCTGGGAAACAGACCACCAGTCATTGTGGTTTGAAATCACAGAAAGAGCAGAACCAAACCACACAAAACACGATCCTGGATTTTAGGGGGTAGACTTTGGGAAAATGGGAGATACTTGAAAGAGGCATTAAGGGAATGGGACAGGAATCAGGGTTGAGGAACAGTGGGCAGTATTTAAAATGGGGATTACAAGAACAACAGAATTATGCATTAAGCAGGTTAGCAAGAGGAAAAGGAAGAGACCATTATGGTTTCCAAAGAGGTAGCAAAGAAAGTGAAAGCCAAGATTGCATTCAGGCAATACAAAAGACACAGGCAGAAGGGATAGGGAAGTACCAGGAGAAGCAAAGGGAGGCAGGAGGTCAGTAGGAAGCCAAAGCTCAGACAGAAGAACACATTGCAAAATCAGTGGGTAGAGGGACAAAACCTTTACAGGTACATAAGAAAAAGAAAGACAAAGGGAGGATAGTGAGATTGAAGGGGAGGATAAGATAAGTGGAGGATGACAAGAGTAAGCTGACATATTGAACAGGTATTTCTGTTCAGTCTTTACTGAGGAAGAGGAGGGTAATGGGTCTGAAAGGAGTACAAGGGGTGAGAATGGTGCAGAAATGGACACAAGTCCCTTTGCATGCAGAAAGAGGTCCTGAAGGAACTGGAAGTGGCATAAGAGTTGATAAAGCAATGGGGCCAGATGGGGTACCCCAGGGTCCTTAAAGAACTAAGAGAGGTGGTGGCTGAACCTTTGGCTATCCTGTTTAGCCGATCACTGGAAACAGGAGGTACCCAAAGACTGGAGGACAGCAGATGTAGTCCCCTTATACAAAAGTGGGAACAAAGAGGAAGCAGGGAACTACAGACCAGTCAGCCTCACCTCGGTGAGTGGGGAAGATCATGGAAGCACTACTGAAGGAGAGATTGGTGGAACATCTGGTTGTTCAATGGACTACAGGACCCAAGGCAGCATGGTTTCACCAGGGGAGGTCATGTCAGACCAACCTCGTTGAATTTTTGACTGGGTGACTAGGGAGGTGGATCAGGGAGGGCAGTGGACATGGCCTATCTGGACTCAGCAAGGCCTTTGACACTGTGCCACATAGAAGACTATTACACAAACTAGGGAATATGGGTGTGGGCAGGACAGTAGTGTGGTGGGTAGGTAACTGGCTGGGTGGCAGGACACAGAGGGTGGTGGTAAATGGCTGTCACTCCACAGAGGGAAGAGTGACCAGTGGGGTACCACAGGGATCAGTGCTGGGACCGGTCCTATTCAACATCTTCATTAGTGACATTATGCAGGACCTAGAAGGCAGAATTTCACTGTTCGCTGATGACCCAAAGCTCTGTAACAGAGTAGACACACCAGAGGTGTAGACAGAATGAGAAGCGACCTGCAGAAACTTGAAGAATGGTCAGGGGTTTGGCAGTTGAAATTCAATGCAAAGAAGTGCAAGATAATGATATGGGTACAAAACCCTGGCACAATATATCAGTTGGGGGGTGAGGATATAGCATGCACCAAGCAGGAAAGGGATCTTGGGGTTGTCATCTCTGATGACCTCAAGGTAGGGAAACAGTGTGACAAGGAAGCAGGTAAAGCAAATAGGATGCTGGGATGTATAGGCAGGGGCATCACCAGCAGGAAAAGGGAGGTCATAATTCCTCTATACAAGACACTAGTGAGGCCCCACCTGGAGTACAGTGTACAGTTCTGGAGACCATACCTACGTAAGGACATAGACAGGGTAGAGAAGGTTCAGAGGAGGGCAACAAAGATGGTGCATGGATTGCATCACAAGTCCTATGAAGACAGGTTGAAGGAACTGAACATGTACTCCCTGGAGGAGAGGAGGAGAGAGGGATATGACAGAGACATACAAGTATCTTACAGGGAGGAACAGGGTGCAGGAAAACACTATTTTAAGCGAAAAAGATGTTCCAGGACAAGAGGCATGGGATGAAGTTGGAGGAGGACGATTCAGAGGAAACATGAGAAAGAATTTCTTCAGAGCGGGTGGTGGACAAGTGGAACACCCTGCCAGAGGAAGTGGTGGGTGCTGAAACAATCACGGGATTTAAGAATGCATGGGATAGACATAAAGGAATTCTGGAGGTCAGGGGTAAGGGGCAACAGACTTCTAGGAAAACAAACTGAACTTACAAGCTCAAATGGGCAGACTGGGTGGGTCATAGGCCCTTATCTGCCGACACTGTCTATGTATCTATGTATCTAGAAGTAATCATTCCCTGGTCATCTCCTTCAGGTAGATATCAGAGTCTGAGTATGGAAGTGATGGTAGAGTGGGTCTTTCTAAAACTAGTCTGGAAGGGGGCTGAGGAAAGAGGAAAAGTCAAGGAAAGAAGAGAGTTGCATAACATAGTGTACACGCACATTATTTAAAAAGAAAGTTTCCATTTCTTCTTTTAATTCTGTTTTCCCCCTTGGTACCTACCTGCTAGGCCCTCCTTTGACCACTGCTAGGGTCATCTTCCCATCCTGCTGAGGGTTTTCCTACCTGAACCTCCTGGGGCATCCATGACCCAGTGGTGCATTTCCCCCTTGGCTTGCTTCCTAAGGTGGGATCTGTCTTCCACTTCTTGGCAGCTCCCCCCACATATCCAGCTGCTGACTACAGAGATGAACCCCAGGAGCCGTCCCGTGATACAGGGGGAAAACACCTCTTAAGTTTTGGCAAGGAAAGTAGGGCTTCATCTGTCCAGATGTCTGCCCAATTTTCCCCTTTTAATCCCTCCCCCAGGATGCCACCATGAATGACGCACATCGGTCAAATCTCTCTCTCATTTTCTGTAGTGTCCATGACCATGCTGCCATCCAGTCTTCACTAGGTGGTAGTCACATTTCTGGGCACACAACTCACCCACCCTCCTTCTTCCCCCGGCCAGCCCAAAGTGACTCAAGCTCATTCCTGAATTCGGGTCATTGGCATAGTGAGTGGTAGCACTATCACTGCACTACTGGGCAAGCAAGAACATTTGCATGTCATAGAAATAAAGTCTGACATGCAAGCAAAAATAACATAGCAAGCTTCTATAATACCACCATTCAGTCGGATGCAGCATAATAAAATTTGTATTCACTGAGCCCAGATGTGTTTATTCTCAGCAGCATGTCCTAGTAAATATGTGGATTTCTGTTTCACTCCTATTACATTACTCACAAAAGTAAATCTCAAAGTTCTTTCAGGAGTTTTTGGTCTCATGGATTCAAATTGAATTGAATGATTAAGCTTAGCGCACTGTCATGGTAACTCTATCACCTGAGACCTAACTCTCTCTGTCTCTAAGATTCATATATTTTGTTTCAGACGTTAACAGCTTATACAGGGCCTAGGCTCCTCCTTGGTGGTAATAGCTCCAGGTAGCTTCTGGGTAGATGATTCTGATCCAGTTATTTTTGGTCATGCAATAAAAAAATATATACTTTTATCATTTCAAACTGGCTAGGCCCATTCCTTTGATTCTTAATCACCTTCCCAGAAATCAAATGGAAATAGTACTGCATGGGAAGAACATGGGAAACCCTATGTGAGCAATTAATGCTTGAAACAAAATTTCTGTATTTTAGATACAGCATGAGAGTTCTGAAGGTTACAACTGATTGTATTGCCTTGATGGGGCATTGCACTTAACCATTGAATTCAGTTTGGATCCACAGGACCAAAGACTACTGAAATGACTTGGGAGATTTGTTTTTGTGGGTAAGCGTGATACACTGTTCTTCCTGTGTTTTTAACATTATCCACAAAAGAGGTGGCTTGACATTCCTGACTAGCATTTGCTACTGACATTTATATCTGACAAAGCACCACATAATTGGTGCGAAACAGTTGGTCAGTTAGTCAGCGTCTGATGCTAGCATCTGTGTCTGACAGGAGCTGCAGATTTATTTTGAAATATTGGATTTGCACTAACTTTTCTGCACGCTTGGTAATAAAGAGGCATCATTCTAAACATCACTGAGTGTGTACTGTGCCAGTGATGGGGGTGAATGCTGTCTCTCTTTTTTTTACCTGAAATTTTATTATCAGTCACTTTATTTGACTTCTCATGACATAAAACTTGGGTGAAAGTGTTTTGTATTCCCTAAAATGTGTTGCCCACTTTTTCTGAAATTAACCTATTTCCAATTTGTCTTTCCAAATTCATTCCCCAATCCTACTTCCTAGCAGTGTCGCAGATACAGAAAACGCTTTATACATACAGTAAAGTATCTTTTCATATGACTGGTACATCCTACAGTCCCCAATTGTCCTTAGCCTCTTCATACAAGATTCTGCTGTTACAAATTTTCAAGAGGCTTTTTCTGAATTGTCTTAACTGAGTTAACATCCCCTTTCCTTTACCTCCGATGCCATACTGGACAGCGATACTCCAACACAGGTTTAACCAATATTTTGTGGACCATAATCAAGTCATTGTTGGGGACAACACGACTTTCTTTAGGGCTATCTTAAAGTATACTTGTATATTAGCTTCAAATGGAATAATAATCAATTTAGCTGGTCCATTTCAAGTCAGCTGTGATTTTAACTCCCAATAGTTTTACATTCTTGACAGGGGTTACTACAATTTTTACTTATGGTACTTTTTTCTGATTATGTGAGTTTTACACATACTTCTCTCTCCTACAGCTGGTCTCCGGGCTCCTCACTTCTGGGAGGTCCTTCCTGGAACCACGTGACAGGCAGGAGATAGGCTGATCTCTACAGGCAGGAGACGACCTCCCATCCGCTTCCTCTAGACATCAGTTTACTTCCTGCCTGTCTAGTGGCAGGAGCTCTACAGGATCACTCTGTCACAGAAGTGACAGCCCAGGAGTCCAGCGAGGAAAACAGTAAGTCATTTAATCGTCTTTGCCTACATTTCGTTAGCACTCTGGAACGCTAATTCAGGGACCCCAGTCTCAGCCTTGCAAGCTGGACAGGAGGGGCTCCCTGTCCACCCTTTATGACACGTTCCCATGCAGGGATTTATTTAACTCTAAAAATTGATTAGCGTTTTACTCATAAAAGTGCTAAATCTTTGTGAAAATGCATAGCTCTTGCCTCACTGTGTTTAACAAACATAGCACTTCTAGAAAATCTATATAAATACTTTCTGTACAGTTAGTATTGTCCCAAGAAAAAAACTGCTAATCAATTATTTAAAACCCTGCCATGCTAGGAGGAGGACCAGGCAGCGCCAATGTTTTTCCCGTGCTTTGGAGGTTGACGATTCAGGACCCCCCCCGAGCTGCCCTGATCCTTCAGCGCGCCTGGGCCAGGGACACTTGTGAAGCCCCAGGCAGTGCCATCGGCGAGCAGCAGCGTCGATGAGCACAAGGAGTTATTCAGTACTTTTTTTCTGATTATGTGAGTTTTACACATATTTTCCTTAAACTGCTTTGTGTCCACACTTCTGTTTCATCCAGGCTGTTTTGGAAGGGACTTGTCAATAATTTATTATCATTTTTTAATGAATCATTGCATCATAATTTGACCACTATGGACATTCATATCATTAAACTCAAGAACAAAGCTTTGTACCTTGTGTTACTTCTCCTATAATGTTCTTTCATTCTGACCTCCCAGCTCCTGGCTTTACTCATTGTCGTCAGTTATTTACGAAGGCACACACCCACAAAACCAGAACTGGATACATCCAAAGGCCCGGCATTTCTTTAATCAAAATATTATGGTCTATCAAATCAACTGGCTTTGAGATATCAACAAATGGCAAGTTTGTAGGCAAGCCTTTCTCTGTGGTGATGTGCAAATCATCCACTAGTGTTATCAACAATCATGAAATGGGTATAAAGAATGCTTAATTCTGATTGGCCAAGAGCTGCTTTCAGCTGGACCGTTATCCCAACACAATGGCCCAGCTGAAAGTATTATGTTTAAAAATGCATAAAATTTAGTAAAATGACCCATTTCATAGTACAGCCAGGCACTCAGGGGTGTGTTATGGTGAGCTATGGCCCCTCCGGGATGGAAGCTCTGCCATGCCTCTGTGATTAACCCTCCCCAAGGTGGGCCATTATCCCACCATAACACACCCCCTGTCATACATTATTGCATAAATATGTAGTTAAAATACCCTTGAGATGACCATACTGATGTGGGCTAAATGAAATGAGCTCCACCAGTTCAGTGCGCTTCTTCTGGTCAACACATTATAAATAAATGCACTTACTGATTTGATCATAAATCCATTAATATAAACATTGTTCAGTAATTTTGCTAATAACCAAAATCACAGATATTGGTTACTGATCCTTATTTACAGTCAAGTACCAGATTATTTTTGGGAGTGGGGAACATGCCTGCTGCTTCCTGTGCAAATGTAGTTTGCTTGTGTAACATGCTTGCATTAGTAGTAGAACATATTGGGAAGCCAAACTCAGTAGCATAGTAGTAGAGTAATTAAAGGTTGGAAGGGACTCAGATGCATTATGTCCCATTTCCCGGCTTTATAAACAGACATGAATAAGTGTGCTGTGCAAATGTGTACTAATTTAAAGAGGTTCCCTACACACTGTACTACACAGGGTACCCATTTGTTCCCTGAGTAAGCAGACATTTGGACAGGTTTACCTTGAAGGCCTTTACTGTCTTTATTCCCACTGTCTCTGCTGGTAGGCTGTCCACCACCCTGTGGGATGAGAAGTTATTTTTAACATTCCACCTGTCTTTACCACCCTGGAACTTCAGGACATGTCCCCACATCCTGCCAGATGACACCAGATCAGACATCTCTGTCTTTTCAGTCTTGTTGTTACCCTTAAGTATGGCGGAAGACAGAGATCGTGTCCGCTCTGCCTGCAAAATTCTTAACTAATCATCACGAGCTGGCCCGTCGGCGCAGCAGTTGAATTTCCGCTTGCAACGCCAGTAACCTGGTTCAGGAATGGACCCGGGTCGCTGGAGGGTCAGCCGGGTGGAGAAGAATGGAGCATCCAGTGGGCTGTGCTCCTTCTCCAGGGGGAGGAATGGGTTCCCGTCCGGCACTCAATGGACCCCTGGTGGAGGCCGGGGGTACCACAAGCTACTGGCACGCTGCAGTTCCAAGGGGGCTGGGCGGATGCTGGACATCATTACACGTCCCCGCCCCCCTTATATGGGGGGAAAAAAAACACTCCCTTAGTCTGCTGCCTTCGTGAAGCCTGCTTTCGGCTTCAGTTAACCTCCTGACCGGCTCCGCCAGATAGCCACATTAATCGCATCACCTGGCCAATGCTGCAACCCCACTCTCTGAGGGGCAAGTCAGGGGTTTCTGGGGAGAGCATGGCGGGAAGGTGGTTAGTTGGAAGGCGCTGTGACCAGGTGGATATTGGTGGCAGACAAACGGGGCAAAAAGATAAAAAAAAATAAAAAAAAATAACCATCAGGACTTTGGTTAGGGTTTGTTTCTTTGTTTGTATTGATTGCCTTCATTTGTCTTTCACATACTTGATCTACTATAAATAAGCATGTAGTTGTAACTTCCACATCGCCCAGGTTAGGTACATTTAATTTATGAATCATGAAAAAATATGCTACCAAAGGCACTATTAATCTTGTCACATAAATGAATAGAATAATCTAAACCCTGCCTAAATTAATTATTAGGAGAAGAGAGCAAGTGGAATGCTGGGGTGCATAGGGAGGTGTATCTCCAGCATAAAGAAGGAGATGGTGATGCCACTGTATAGAACATTGGTGAGACCTCATCTAGAGTACTGTGTCTGGTTCTGGAGGCCACATTTCTGGAAGGACATAGACAGAGTAGAAGCAGTTCAGAGAAGGGTGACAAAAATGGTGCAGGGGCTGCACCAAAAATCATATGAGGGGAGACTGGAGGATCTCAATATGTATTTCCTGAATGAGAGGCGGGGGGGGGGGGATATGATAGAGACTTTCAAATACCTCAGTGGTGTAAATAAGGTACAAGAGGGTAGCATCTTTCAAAAAGATGTTCAAGAACAAGGGTCCATGATATGAAAGTAGAGAGGGGTAGACTTCGGGGTAATGTGAGAAAGTATTTTTTCATGGAAAGGGTGCTGGATCCATGGAACAGCCTCCCAGCAGAGATTGTAAGGGCAAAAATGGTATGGGAATTCAAAAATGCATGGGACAATCATAAAGGAACTCAAGCAATAGGAAAGAGAGGGTAAGCCGCAGATCATTTAGGATCTGCGATATATGAAAAGGTAGGTAAAATGGGCAGACTAGGTGGGCCAAGTGGTCCTTATCTGCTGTCAAATTCTATGTTTCTATGTTTTTATTTATTTAAACAAGCTCCAGAAACTCCTTTTTTTCCCCTTGCCACCACTTGCCTGAATCTGTGAACATTCATTTTTATCATTCACTTTTTATTAAATTTCTTGTGTAGATGTTCCCCAATTTATTAACCTCAGTACTGAGACCTATATAGATTTCCATCCCATAGGGCTTTCTGACTTTTTGTAATTAAAGATTTATATTCCATTGTAATCCAGTGTTTGTCAGAGGAGGTTCTGAACAGAATTTTGATGTACTAGCTTCAACTGTATATCTGGAACAATCTTGTCTTTTAAATGTCCCAATAATTCCTCTAAGTTACACCAGTTGTCCCTCAGTTTAATCTCAGAAAAAGAAACATTTTCATCTGCAATTGCCAATTTTTTTAAGCTTGCTGTTTCATTACTTTATGTGGCTTCCCTTTCATGTGCCAGAAAGGGTTCACAGAGAGCCACATTTTGGTCTGACAGAACAATTAGACATACAGTCTAACCACCAATTTCTAAGGGGTACATGTTGGTCCGATTTAAATTTACTATCACCACCCCACTCGTTGGACGAACTATGACAACAGAAGAGTTAAAGTTCCCCACATGTAACCTATTAGTCTGCTAAGGTCTTTATTCATAGGTAAATCCTGCAATAACCCACACCCTGTCATGCCTTATTGCTTTAATTAAAAAGACCCGGCCTCAAAGAGGGATATTTGGTTTTCATTCTGACTAGTGTCGACTGTAGCTGTTCCAGCATTCTTTGTGTATCACCTGATGATGGACGTTACCACAGACATATGTACTGTAACCCCATGGTGCTCTGCTGAAATTCAGTTGCAGTCCCAGTGTTTCTAACATTGGTGTGGAACGTAACAGTTTGCGAAAGAAGGGGCATCGACAAACAAAATCCCCATAATGCCCAAATTTGCTTGGGTTGCTGGTAGTGACAGATTCTCTCTAAATATAGAAAGCTAAAATTTGTGTTTCAGTCACCTCAATCCACCACCCACACTGTAGTTAAAAAGGACATAAACCTGAATGGTGCAGATTGAGACAGTACCCCCTTAAGCACAGCTAGACATGGGTAACACCTTCTAAATGTACCACTGACCTGTGCTAGGGAAATAGCACAGGTTAAAGTAAGATTCTATAGCCCCTTTCTTCTTGATTGTTGAATGGCATGTATCACTAGGTTCTTCCCCTCCTTTTACAAGCTGCCCCGCTCAAGTTTATTTTCCCCTAGGTACCAGCTTTAGATGCTGTATGGCATGACATTGACAGTGTAATTGTCAGGTTGGGTCCACAAAAAGTTGCTGGAGTTCCATGACTGACTCAGGGTCCATTTATGGTCCCGCAATCTACATGCATATCTCAAAGTGTACTGTTAAGCCACCAGCCCAAAACATCGCACACACGCACAGCACCCATGTTATGGATCCTTCTGGCATATGTTTATTTACAGTGTCAGTGCTGAACTGGTTATGTTAAGGCATACAGTTTAGAACATGGATAAAACATGGTTTAACCAAGGTGATCTTATCAGGGCTTCAATGTTTAGAGCTTTTAGAAATTTTAAGGCGAGTCGGAGCTACCAGTGCACAGCTGGTATTCCCCTCCGTTTTTGTGTTTGATTTGTTTGTATATTCTTATGGGGAAATCCCCTGCATGTTTTTATCTCGATAAATGATAAAATAGCTCCATTAGAGACAGAAAAACTAGAACATTTTACAGCTAGCAATGACCATGGTATGCTGCCGTAACTTATGTCGGTGGCAATGTTAGCCTGAAATTAAAATTTAATGAAATAAAGAACAGCAGGCATACTTCTCAGATGAGAATTTGCTATAAATGTCCACGGTAAAACATAATTGAACTGTGGCACAGATTGAAATCATAAAATATGACAAATAATTTTCTTACAGAAGAAAGGATTGTAAGTATGATACTTTCCCCAAATCATGAAATGTAAGTTGGCAGCATGGATTACTCCCATTTATAGGTCCAACAAGAAATGTTTGCTGCACACAAGCTGCAGGGGTTGAAGTGAGTTTCTTCATTGATGATATGTACATGGCGAGGCTCAGCAGCTTATATACTGTATGCTTTGATTTTATATATCTGTCTGCATTTTAAGCACCCAGCTCTTTCCACATACATTGAAACCCCCTATAGAAAAAACTATGTCCACACACTTTGCTGGTTCTCAGACTTAGCTTGCCTTGCGTCTTTTGAAAAATGCAGAAAATCTAAGAATGAGTTATTTGTATGTAATTACAAGTGAGCAGTTTTAATGCTTGGATAACAGGCTTCTTAAAATGCATTACAACCACCCAGTTGTCATTATGCGTTCCGACTGGGCAGTTGTAATCACTCCTTGTCAGTCAAGCTCGTGTTCTTCATGACCTCGTCGCTGACTGATGGAGAGAGTCAGAAACCCAACATTTATTAAAAATGTTCATCAGGCCGGCCCGGTGGCTGAGAGTTGAGGTGCTGGGCGCCACCTGCACCACGCCTGGCGAGCTGGGTTGCTGAGGCGCTGGCAGGAGAGGAGAGGAGAGGATTGAGCATCGAAGGACTGCTCTTCCTCTGGAAGGGAGTCCACGACGGTCGGTGCCCGACTGCCGCCTGGCGGAGGCTGGGAGGTGGAGGCGCACGTCGTACTTAGGGGTGGAGTCGGGGGCAGATGCCTGGACGTGGGCGCGTGCGGATGCGTGTGCGCTCCCGACTGTCAGCATCATTGCACGCCCACTGACTTGGGGAATCCTGGAACAGGGAAAAGAGTGGCGCCTCCTACGGCTTGATAGCCGTCCACGAGTGTTCATTGGGACACTGGCACCCTGAGCTGGATCCGTCTGGGTGGGGAGTTAGGGGGCTCCCTGCCACCCCGCTGCGGGGGGGGGATAAGCTGCAGGGGCTGTAGGGGAGTCAGTGGTCCCGGATGAAACGGACAGTGGCCGGATCCCAGCTGACGGACTGCGAGTAGTACAGCTGGGGTGTAGAGAGGTGGCTACAGGAGGGGAAAAAAAAAATGTTCATCAGCAGTTATGAAAAGTAAGACATGGGTGGGTATAACCCAGAATTTTACACATATTTTCAGTATGGGATGCTTTTATAAACTCCAGCTTTGCTTTCTGGGTTTATGTAGTATCCCGCACCTCGTGTGTGTGTGTGTGTGTGTGTGTGTGTGTGTGTATGTCAAATTCTGGTTACATGCACCCAGCCATGTATTATTCCTTTTCTGTTTCTATTTCTGTATGTGTGTATGTATGTGTATATATATATATATATATATATATACACACACTTTTAATATACACACACTCATTCACTCCAGTGGTGGATAAACTGGATATAAATCCAGATGATGTTCTTGCCACAGCTGATATATTTTGTTTGTTGCTATTCCAGCACCAGGATTCTCTAAGGTTAAGGGACAATTTAAAATGCTTGGGGGGCAGGCCAAGAATAGCTTGGAAAGTTTTGACTCTCCCCAGGAGGGATGCTGGGATGGGATGCCCAGACCCTGACCAGTATTATACAGCCATCCTAGCAATATCAATTTTGACTGTCCAGGAGAATATAATCCTCCTAAGGGTTACCTTTTGTGAGTCATTCTAACAGCTAGGGTAATTTCCAATGTTTCTTTCAGCCAAACAATAAGTATTTTTTAAGGTGGTTTAGGAAACAATCTTCAGTGTTCTCTCCTTGGTCCCATGCCCTTCTTTGTTATTCAGGGTGGTCCACAGGGGACAGGGTGTATTCTAAGAAGATGCATGAGTAGCCTTAAGTGCATTAGAAATTAGTACCAGCAAGGAGATCATGGATGCTGAGGGGCTATGGTCATATGATTAAGTATGGGGTACATTAGCGTAACTGTGGAATAACTTTAATTATCTCCAATACCTTGCCTTGCTTAACAGCTTCAAGCTTTTTTTTGCCATCCTAATGTGGGTGTCAGCAAGGGCTGGGAAAGTAGACTTGCACAAGAACAGGCTTTTATTAGAGGGACACTGTCAACTCTTTTTGCATCATGTTATTTCTCATTTAATTCCCACATTTTATGATTACTTACAGTGGCGTGAAAAAGTATTTGCCCCCTTCCTGATTTTCTCTATTATTGCATATTTGTCACACTGGATGTTTTCAGGTCTTTAGACAAAATGTAATATTAGAAAAAGGGAACCTGAGTGAACAAATAACACTTGTTTTTTTTTTATTTCACTTATTTAATGAAAAAAGTTAACCAACACCAATTGGCACTGTGTGAAAAATAATTGCTTCCTACACTTAATAACTGGTTACGCCACATTTAGCTGCAATGACTGCAACCAAACACTTCCTATAATTCAATATCAGTCTTTCACATCGCAGGGAGTAATTTTAACCCACTCTTCCTCGCAGAACTGCTTTAATTCAGTAACATTTGGTAGGTTTTCTAGCATGAACTGCCTCATTTCAGGTCCTGCCACAGCATCTCTATTGGGTTTAAGTCTGACTTTGACTAGGCCACTCCAAAACTTTAATTTTACTTTTTAGCCATTCTGATGTGGATTTGCTTTTGTGTTTTGGATCATTGTCTTGCTGCATGACCCAACTACGCTTCAGCTTCAGCTGACAGAAGGATGACTGGACATTCTCCTTAAGAATTTTTGGTACAGAGCAGAATTCATGGTTCCTTTAATTATGGCAAGTCATCCAAGTCCTTAGGCAACAAGCATCCCCACACCATCACACTACCACCACCATGTTTGACTGTTGGTATGGTGTTCTTACTGTGGAATGCTGTGTTTGCTTTACGTGAGACATTATGGGATCCATGTTGTCCAAAAGTTCCACTTTGGACTCATATGTCCATAGAACATTTTCCCAAAAGGCTTGTGGATCATCCAGGTGCTTCTTGGCAAATGAGAGATGAGCATTTATGTTCTTCTTAGTTGTGCAGTGGTTTCACCTTGCTACTCACATGAAGCCCATTTTGCCTAGTCTCTTTCTGATTGTGGAGTCATGAACACTGACCTTAGCTGGGGGCAAGAGAAGCCTGCAGTTCTTTGGATGTTGTTTTAGGATCCTTTGAGACTTCTTGGATGATTTTACACTGCACCCTTGGAGTAATTTTGGCAGGCCGCCCACTCCTGGGAAGGTTCACTACTGTTCCAAGTGTTCTCCATTTGGAGATTATGGCTCTCACTGTGGTTCAATGGAGTTCCAGAGCCTTAGAAATAGCTCTGTAACCCTTTCCAGACTGATAGATGGCAAACAAAATGTTTTTCTGATCTTTTCAGGCACTTCCTTTGATCATGGCATAATGTGCTTGTTGAATCTTTGTGCTGGCAATGTGACTCTGATGGTAAGGGCCAAAATAAGTGAGGTTTATATTGAGCAGGGCTGGCTGTAATCAAGCCTGGCTGTGTTCAATCAGCTGACTCTAATTAACCCTTTAATTGGGTTGATTTAACTAGGGGGCAATTACTTTTTCACACAGTGCCAGTTGGTGTTGGTTAACTTTTTTCACTAAATAAATGAAATAAGTAAAAAAAAAGTGTTATTTGTCCACTCAGGTTCCCTTTATCTAATATTATATTTTGTCTAAAGACCTGAAAACATCCAGTGTGACAAATATGCAATAATAGAGAAAATCAGGAAGGGGGCAAATACTTTTTCACGCCACTGTACTTACCTAAAACTCATTGAAGTTGTTTGTAGTTTGATCTGCTTCCTTTCTTAGTAGAACTGAAATGCATGGGAATGGCACAATTATACCCAACTTTACTTTGCTACAAATCCTTGATCTGCTCTTATTGCAGTATTAGGGACACTGCCTAATAGTGTAGCCACTTGTGATGTAGTAGTCTCCTCTCCTCCCACAGCATCACTAGTGGATAGATTGTGTGAGGGGCATTCTCAAGTCCAGGAAAAATGCAGTGGACGTTGTTCAAAAATGTAAACAAACACATTTTTGTGTGGTACCAGTTTAGTGGGCAATCTGTTTTTTTTTTGCTTAAAAAAAAAAAGAATCAGAATCAAACTACCAGCTACATCAGCAATCTCTACAGAATGTGACCAGTCATACTTGTTTTATATAGTGACAGTTTGAGACCTAAGGGGGTTGACAGTGTCCCTTTAAGAAAATGAGTAAAAAAAAAATCACATTTTCATATAAGGTATTGATTAAAACAGGGGAAGACCCCCCAAGGGGGTATTATGGGAAATAGGAGACGGAAGCTGGTATTAAAACACAAAATCAAGAGTGGGAAAATGTATGGAAATTGTCAAATATGGGAGGTTGTGTGCAAAGTGGAGAAAAGATTCAAACTCAAACTTGAGAATCCAAATATTAAGGATATTTTTATTAATCTCTAGCCACCTATCGTGTGCTGCCACCAACATTTTGTAGCCACAAGGTCCCTTCCTTGGGGCTTGCGGTGGTCATTTAGCATTGCTTTTGTACAGTATTCAGTCAGTCTCCAAACAGCCGTATCATTTTTTCCTTGAAATCGAGAAAGAGCTGTACCTTCAGCTCCTTAGTATTAGTCTCAGCTGCTAATGTTATTTTCAGTACAGCAGTAGGGACTGCCTCATAAAATTGAAGAATAAAGGAGCTGAAGGTCTGTCTTTTTCATGACCATACTGTACAAAATCAGTGATAACTACCGCGAGCCTTGAGGAAGTGGCCTTGGGGCTACGAAAGTTTGGTGGCAGCACATGATTGGTGGCTAGAGATTAGTAAAAATGTATTTAATATTTGGATTATCAAGTGTGGGTTCGAGTCTTTTCTTCTCTTTGCACAAGATGTATTATGAGCATCTTTGAGACGGAATCCCTTTCTAATATTGTTGATCATTAAAAAGGCTCAGGCATCAGGTACCACAAACCTATAGACAGCAAATAAGGGATATTGCTTAGCTAAAAATAAGATTATTCAATTGAAAATAGTGAATAGAGCTTTTCTTACCCTAACTGTGCGAAAGTTGTGGGCCTGCCAAATGATTTATTTTGACACAAATGTGTGGGCAAACCGGCACCCTGCCTCGTTGCCCAGAGGATTATCAGTTTGTTAATGCATGGTAGAGAGATACAACCAAGGAAGTTCCCCTTTTGTTGGGCATTCAGATCCCTCATAGTTTTGAAACTTTTATACTTAATGATGTTGTGGCATTTGGGCTGAAAATAAATGAAGCTAAAATTCTGATGTCTGGGGGAGCCCGATGGCTCAGCAAAGTGCATTGCACTTCCATGCTGGTGACCCGGGTTTGGGAACAAGCTTGGGGAGCCAGGATTAGTATGGCCAGTGCTGAGGGGTGCTCCCTAGGGGAGTGTGAGTCAGCCCAGGGAAACAGAGAGAGAGAGAGAGAGAGAGAGAGGTCTGGGTTCCGGCACAGCAGCAGCCCCTTCCCCCGGCAGTTAGCCGGGGAACTTGCTCCCTCGTGGGGGGAGGCGTCAGCCCAGTGCATGCAGCTGTGGTCAAGGCCACTAGAGGCATCACTGGATGTTAGGTGAGTCAGGCTGGCACAAGGTGGGGGAGAAACGCACACAAAAAAGTATGCACCTGAAGCCTGCATGACAGTCGGTGGTTCCCCAGGCTCCACACCATGTGGATCTGGGGGGAGCTGAAGATGGGGCTGGGGACCGACAGTGGCCCGATGGTGTGGCATAGGTGACAGCTCAAAGGGCCAAACAACTCTATTAAAAAAAGATCTCATAGCAGGAAAGAGGACTGTCCCAGGGTGGGGAAGCGAAAGTATATGTTTTCTGTGTTTTTTGCATTTGGGATAAAACAAGGCGGGGGTGTATATTGATTTATGGCATAATACAAGATTTTGCTTTTCAGGTGATATGGACAATGATGTTTGCCTAATATGCCTAATGTTTGCATCAGCTGCTGGTGAGCTGTGGGTTGTACAGCCATTTGATAGTTTATTTTGTCTTGTTTTCATCTTTCTTTTCTAGTTAGGAACTGCAGATGAAAGTTCATAGAAGGATTTTTTTGGGGGGTAGGGGGTGTTCCTATCCATAATTAACCCATCAGAATTAATATTTTTTTTTGTCTTTATTATGTATGTTTTTGTGTATGAAAATTTCAAATAAAATGTTATTTTTTTTAAATTGGGGAAAAATCCTGTTGTTTGGCAGTAACATTTATTTTCACTTTGAACTCATGTTATTTCCACTTAGAAACTGCAAATAGAACACAGAGAGTAGTGGGCCCAATAGAGAGTTTACAAGTGGAAAGAAATGTAGGTTTATACTAAAGCAGGTTATAACACTATTAAAAGCATTAAAACTATTGTAGTGTAGACAAAATACATAATGGCTTGTAGTGGAATTATATATCCCCACACAAGTGTTAAGACCTTCATAGCTTACTGTATATGTTGCTTTTTCACTCGTGAGTTATGGGTTTAGCCACCCACTAATGGAGCTAAATACATTATTATTCCATGTATGTATGTGTGTGTGTGTGTGTGTGTGTGTGTGTAGTGTAGTGTAGTGTAGTAAACACAGTGTACTATTAATTGAAACTAGAAAACATCTGGAGAAAAAAGTAAGATTATACACATTGAAATTAAAATCTACAGGTATTGTAGTAGACTCTTCTTGTTACAATACTATAATAAATAAACAAATAATAAAACTTTATTTATTAAGCGCCTTTCAAGCACCAAGGCGCTGTACAAATGAATATTAGAATCAAAATATACATGTAAAACCAGCATTCACAACATCATCAATTTATAAAAGCCTTGCTCCATAGAAAATGGATAATAACTAATTGTTTTTGCTGATGTTTTTATAATAAAAGCTAAATGCTGTTTCAAAGAACCTGGGCTTACAGAAAGATTCCGCTAATGCTGAGTATCTTTAGACTACATGCAAGAACGTGTGGTTCAACCTAAAACTGGATGTTTTCTTGTATAAAAATGGAAAGCTATTGAACGTTGCTAAGTTTAATCACAGCAAAGGAAAAATAAAGATCTGGAAACCTTTCCAACTGCACCACCTACACAGTTCTATTATAAAACTCAAATTGGTCTTAATTTAGGTATGATCTTACTGCTTTTTCCATAGTGATGTAAAGGTCGGATTTTATGTTCTTTTAAGTGCCAGTAGACCAGCACACTTATGTAATGTACCTGTTTCTGTTTGGCTATAAAAGTTGCCCTCTCCCTGGTAAACAACCTCAGTCAGGTTGCCACGCAGGTGAAATCAGCATTTCCATTTCACCAGTTGTTTGGGGTTGCCAGACTGGTGCCAAGACTTTTACGTAACAGGCATGACTCAAAATATAGGGCTTACAAATGAACCAGTTCCAGCTTTTGATGTCTCCCTCAACTACTTATTGATAAAATAAGCAAAATGAAAATATAAATTAGCATAAAGTTAAAGAGCCACCGATGCCTCAAGAAGAACTTTGAAAAACATATTTGTACACAAAGCAGCTTGTATCTCTCATTAGCTCTGTATTTCTTATTCATTTTATTTATTACTGAGGTCATATGCAAGAAAACAGCTGTTCCTTGAGGGTTCATCAGCTCCTATTGCTTTTTCCCAACCTGATGTCATAATACTCTGCTTGTGACATCACTGTTATTCACTTGGCAACAGACTGTGATGTCACAACAGAGCATTATAATTTCAGCTAGGGAATAAGCTGTAGAGGCATCTGCACTGTAAGGGATAAAGACCTAGTTTTGTGGGAATTTCTGCAGTAATAAATAATGGAGAGAAGAGATCTCTAGACATTTCTAGAAGATATATGAAATACAAGCTGAATTGTGTCTAAATATGATGTTTTTCAAAGTTTTCCCAAAGGCGTGTCACAATAAGGAATTTGAAGAGAACTAATTCTGGTACCTCTCGAAACCTAGTAAACAAGGACTTTATCAGTGTAAGAAATGCAAACAGGTCCTTGAATTTTTGTAGCCTGTCTCAAGGAGTGGAAGAGGTTGCATTTTAGCTCTGTGGATACAGCAGCCTGAACCCTTCCACTTCCCTGTTTTGACGCTGGTCATCAACTACCTGGTAAAGATTAAGCAAGGTCGCTCACAAGGGTTGGCTAGGAACACCGCCAGAATTACAGTGGAACATTTGGTTGGTTCTCAGCAGGGCTTTATGAGGAACATATCATTTAAAAAAAAAAACAACAAAAAAAATGATTATGTTTTCAAGGTTTAATCAGGGAGTTAGACGGGGTAGAGCCATAGACATAGCCTGGACTTCAGCAAGGCCAGTAGCTCCATTTGAAGTCCAAATCATCCATCGCTTAACGTGATACTAAATGGCCACCCAGGGTACAGTGAGGCACGTGTCAAGCCTCTGGGCAAGGTACACCAGTGTGGTATACTTGAGGCATACGGAAGGTAGATTGCTAATTTGCAGATAAACTGGCAAAATGGTCGGAAGAGTGGCAACTGGGGTTTAATGCAAAGAAGTGCAAGATCATGCACACAGGGAAGAGAAACCTTGAAGCCACCTATAGACTGGGAGGGGAGTTGCTGGCAGTCACAAGGGAAGAAAGAGACTTGGGCATCATCATCATCACCGATGACCTGAAATCATCCAAGCAGACCACTAAAGCAGTAGGTAAGGCTAGGGGATGTTGGTGTGTATTAGCAGGATCACAAGTCATAAGAGGAGGTAATAATCCCTCTTTACAAGACACTAGTTAGGGCCCCATCTGGAGTACTACGTGCAGTACTGGAGGCCATACCTTCACAAGGACATTAACTAAATTGTGGCAGTCCAGAAAGACAGCAAAATGGTGCAGGGACTGCATCAGAAAACATATAAGTACAGATTTGGAGCTCAATATGTATACCCTAGAGCAAAGGAGGGAGGAGAGAGGTGATATGATCGAAACATTCAAACACCTTAAGGGCATTAACAAGGTGAAAGAGTCTAACATGTTTCAATATAAGAAAAATAGCAGGACAAGAGAACACAGCATGAGATTAGAGGCCGATTAAGGGGTAATGTGAGGAAGTTCTTTTTCACAGAAAGGGTGGTGGATGCATGGAACGGCCTACCTCAGGAAGTGGTGGATATGAATACAGTGCAGGGCTTCAAACAGGCATGGGATAGGCATAAGAGAGCAATACAGATGAGTATGAATAGATAGGCTATTGACAGAGCAAAGGTTGATGGCACATTTATAAAGTAGAAAAAGAAATGGGCAGACTGGATGGGCCTTGCGGTCCTTATCTGCTGTCAACTTCTATGTCTCTATGTTTCTGATTGTCTTGGGGCATGAAGCAGTGAGCTGTGGTAGGTGGGGCACCACTCTGAGTGAAGAGGTGTACTCAGTGGCATCTCGCAGTGGGTGGTGCTTGGGCCACTGCTGCTCAACATTTTTATCAACAGTCTGGAAGCTGGGGTCTTAACCAGGCTGCCTAAGTTTGCTGATCACACTAAACCACCTAAAGAAGTAGACTCCCTGGGTCAGCCTTTATTTTAGCTCCAGTATGAGTTACTTTTTTAGTTATTTAATCGTGCTTTCGTTGTTTTTTAGTTCATTTTTTTCATTGCAGCAGTTTTAGTAAATGTTACCAAGTGTTTAGTATATACTGGAAGCGTTGGACCTGAAGTGTTGAGGCATTGAGTTACTGCCGGAGTGTGGATTCTGACTGTGTGGTGTGTACACTGACTTCGTCTCTGTTTGGGATCTGCGCTTTCTGCTGCACTCCTGTGGCGGCTGTCGGGGGACGTTTCTTGGAGCTCCTACACTGAGAATGTTATTGTCCAGCTTCTTTCTCAGTGTTGGCCACGGGAATTGTGGCTCGGATTTTGTTTTTGCGGTGGTGCTGTAATGGAGCCACAACGGATCCCCTTGCTCTATCTGGATCCTGTGTTGTGGCTGAAGCAAAGGGTTGGCGTGTTTATCCAACAAAGGTCCTAGCCCCCCTCCCGGATCAGTTACATCCTGCAAACAAGACTTGAGTACAGAGACAGCTACAGTTATAGAGGATCGGGAGATCGGGCTGTTGTTTGTATTGTTGCCGGTCATCGGACTACTTTTAGCGCATCAGCCGCGGACCCGATTATAGCGTGAAATCGCTCCCTCGGGGCTAAGGAAGGGCAGCCTCGGGGAGAAGCAGGAGTTTTTACATACACTACTGAAGACTGAATAACTAGGAACACTACCGTTTACCGGAATTTGATTGTCTGGAACGCTGTTTGATCTACCCCAGCTTTGTCGGATAGTGAATCCGCTCAAGCTTTTCACAGGAGGATTTATAGGGGACTGACTGAATATTTGAACTGGAGGTTTGGATGTGTTCCCCCCCTTCAGTAGATTCTGTTCGCTCTAAGGTGGAGACAATCCGGTTTGTGATTGCTGTCGGTTAGACTTTGTTTGAACCTGCTGGGCTCCGAGACTTTGAACCAGATTAAGACCTGGGACTGCTGTGGTGGGGGGATTTCCCCCTGGTCTCCTTTCCCAGAGGGTGAGGGGGTTAGTTCAGCGGCCTACTGGAGGGTTGGGCTTCTGTTTGCCCCGGGGGGCCTGCAGTATTGGGATAGGCGTTGTATTGCCCTTTTCCTGGGGCCCTGACCCGTAGGGGTGGGGGCTGGGGACATCTCCTAGCCTGTGCAGTCCATGTGGTGTATTTGATCTTGGCCAAATGCATATATGAGGATTTATTAACTCTCTTGGAGCTGGATTGAGAAATATTTTTTCAATTAAAAGTGGGGAGTGACTGGTACTCTGACTGCTCTTGAAGAGTTTGCTGTTAAGTGGAGCCTTGTTGGCTTTCACTTGATTTGTATAACATTTTGGACCTTGGGAGCTGATTATCTGGATTTAGGAAGGACAAGTACTGATGTTCCAATAGAGCGAACCTCTACTTTATGTGTTGGGAAGGCCTTGGATGGGTCCCTGGGGTTTTATATTTTAGCTATACAGTAATTTTATATGTTACTGCCAGACCTTTTTTCTGACTGGAACCTACTCTCTGGATTAAAATATTTTTATTTTATATCTGTGCAGTGAGAGTGCCTGGTTATTGTGAGGCTCCGGGGAGTGGGAGTCCCTGCTTTCTCACAATTATTGTATGTTTTTTAGTTCCATGCAGTGAGAGTGCCCAGGGGCTAAGTAGACTTGCAGTGTGAGTGCTTGTCCTCTTAGCCAATTTATTTATTGTTTATTTATTTTTATTTTTTCCGGAAAGTGGGCTCCATTTGAGAAATTTTGGATTAAGTCAGATTATTTGGGTTTGGGATTTTGTGTTTTTGGTTGTTTAATTTGGTGGGTTAATTGTTATTTTAATTTTGGGGTGGGATTTTTAGTTTTGGTTAGAGTAAGAGGTCATTATCGTGCCTCATGTTGAAGGATGAGGATATTTATTATTACTCCCCGTCGTGTGCTATTCATCCTCCACCCTCCATGCCTTCCCCTCCCCCTTTAGCTTTTCAGTCTATCAGTGCTGTTGGGCCTTGGGAATTGCCCGTAGGAGGAGGGGGAGGGGTGGGGGCGTGAACAGTGGAGGATGGTTGAGGGGAGCACTCGCATCAGGATTGTTAAGCCCAGAAGACGCCCTGGGGTGAAATGGAGGTCTGAACGGGGGTTTCCTTGTTTGGCCCCCATACGCAAGGGCACCATCATTAATAATGATGGGCTTGTGGCTGGGGCATCCCAGGGGATCTGTCCAACTCGGGCAGTGCTATGCAATGCCAGATCCATTGTGAACAAGACTGCTATTATGGCAGACTTGGCGAGTACAGTGGATCTGGCTTGCATCTGAGCTTCCTGGCTGGATGGTAATGCTGGCCCCGTTCTTGAGGTGGCAGTTCCAGCGGTATTCGATGATTCACTGTCCGAGATTGGACTATGGGGGTTGCGGTCTGTTTCAAGACCGAATTGGGTCTTACCGGTGTGCCAGTTGAGACCAGATCATTCGAATGTGTCATAGTGGCAGGTGGGGGCTATAGACTGGCCCTCGTCTACCATCCACCTGGAGATGAGAAGCCATTCCTTAAGGAAGTGGCGGACTTCATCGTTGACCTGGTATTGGAGTCCCCCAGGTTGATGGTGCTGGGCGACTTCAATGCCTGGATCGACGATGAACTCTCGCAATTTGGACAGCACTTCCTCCAATTGATGAATTCATTGGGCCTCTTACAGGTGGTTACCTCTGCCACTCATAAATGCGGCCATTCCCTTGACCTGGTCTTCCTCCTGGGGATGGAGGCCTCCGTCGTGGGGGTGGAACCTGTCGAATGGTCTGACCATCACACTGTGAGATTCAGTTTTGGCACCCCCCTGCATAGACCAACCCCTGTGGAGATGGTCAAGTACCGCCCTTTACGGGATGTGACTCCCAATGGTCTAACTGCGGTACTTGACCTATCAGAACTCCCTGTGATATGCGGATCCAGAGGTTTTGGTTCTGGCCTATAATAAGGCCATTACCTCTGCTCTGGATTCCATTGCACCATTTCGTGTGCGTCCTCTCTCCCTACGCCCTCGGTCCCCATGGTTTGATGGGGACCTGAGGGATATGCGGCGTTTAGGATGCAGGTTAGAGAGATGTTGGTGGACATCCCGTTTGAATGCCGACCATCTTAGACTGCGAGAGCATTATCAACTCTATCAGTCAGCAATTACCCGTAAGAAGGCAGTGTTCCTGTCTGGGGAAATTGCTGCCGCACAGAACCGACCGACTCAGTTCTTTTGAACCGTGGACAGACTGTGCAACCCAGCCTGTCTACAGGTTCGTAGAGCCTTTTCACAATCTCAGTGTGATGAGCTTGCTCGGTTCTTTGCGGATAAGGTGGAAGACATTAGGG
This sequence comes from Neoceratodus forsteri, assembly GCA_016271365.2. Classification (NCBI taxonomy): domain Eukaryota; kingdom Metazoa; phylum Chordata; order Ceratodontiformes; family Ceratodontidae; genus Neoceratodus; species Neoceratodus forsteri. The sequence continues at coordinate 351,452,162 of CM057456.1, forward strand.
CGGAGATCTGTGCAACACTCTCTATGGGAAGGGCCTTGGACCAGTCCTTGGTCGCTTTCCCTCCTAGTTCCTGGAATCTCTTCAAAAGGCCGGATATCGAAGATGTTATGAGGATTGTCCAAGGTATGCGCACTACATCCTGTAGTTTAGACCCGGGCCCTACAGCCTTGATTATGGGCTGTGGGGAGATTATCATCCTGGTTTTAGCGAGGATAGTCTGGTGCTCCTTAGACTCTGGTGAATATCCCTGCTCCCTGAAGGAGGCTGTGGTGACACCAGTGTTGAAGAAGGCTTCTTTGGACCCTGACTCCCTCGCTAACTACAGACCTATCTCAAACCTTCCCTTTGTTGGGAAGGTAATTGAGAAAGTAGTGGCTACTCAGTTGGACAACCATTTGACCATCCATGGCATCTACATCCTCTCCAGTCCGGTTTTAGAAAGAGGCATAACACTGAGACTGTGCTGGTTCGGGTGCTCAATGATCTCCTGATGGCAAGAGACCAGAAAAAATGGTCCATTTTGGTCCTGTTGGATCTGTCATCAGCATTTGACACTGTAGACCATGGGGTACTGCTTGAGCGTCTGGAAAACATCTGTTGGCTTTCAGGTTTGGCCCACAGATGGTTTACGTCTTTCCTCACTGGTAGAACACAGAGAGTGGTGTCGGGGGTATTTTCCTTCGACCCTATCTCTCTGTCCTGTGGGGTTCCTCAGGGCTCGGTGCTGTCCCCCATGTTGTTTTCGGTGTACATGCTTCCCCTCGGAGACATTGTAAGACGGTATGGGCTGGAGTTCATTGTTATGCCAATGATACTCAACTCTACCTGTCTTTGCACCCGACCAGAATGGAGCACTCTCGGTGTTTAATAACTGTCTTGATGAAATCCAAGGATGGATGAGGTCCAGCTGGCTGAAGCTGAATTCTGGAAAGACGGAGGTGATGGTCGTGGATTCTGGTTGCCGGTTAGGGGGGTGGGTGACAGCCTATCCCTCAGGTTTATTCCTGGAGGCGGTTGAACTTCCTATCTCTGAACAGGTGCATGACCTAGGGGTAATTCTTGACGATCGGCTGACACTGCATGTGCAAGTGTCGGCTGTCATTAAGCTATCCTTTTACCATCTTAGGAATATCACTAGGATCAAGCACCTTGCTACCCACGTTGATCCACGCCTTTGTGACCTCGCGCTTGGACTACTGCAATTCCCTTTACTTTGAGCTTCCAGGGGTTGATATCCGCCGCTTGCAGCTGGTGCAGAACTCCGCAGCCCGGTTGTTAACTGGGACACCCCGTTCCTCCCGCATATTACCCGGTGCTGCGGTCTGCACTGGCTGCGGTTCAGTGGCGGATCTCCTTTAAAAGTCGGTTGCTGACTTACAAAGCCCTACGCAGTCTGGGCCCTGACTACCTGAAGAGCTTCTGATTCCTTACATCCCGGAGCGACGCTCCGCTCAGCCAGCGAGGGGTTGCTAAGTTCAAGGTGGTCTAGAAATCTTCGGTGCCGGGTCTTATTCGCAGCACCAACCCTTTGGAATTCTCTACCCCATTGGATTATAGAGTGCACGATGGTGGGGGGCTTTAAAAAAGCTTTGAAATCCTTTCTGTGGAGAAAAGCGTTTGGGGAGGATATTGAACTGATCTGATTTTATTATTTATTATGTGGATGATATTATTTATTCTATTGATTCTTACGATATGTTATTTGGATGTATTTTAAAGCTTTTTCTGCGCCTTGATTTTTTGAAAAGCGCAATAAAAATAAAGATTATTATTATTATTATTATAAGTATGGGGACAAACTTGAGGAGGACCTGAACCAGGGCTTCAGTTAACTCCATTTTGGGAGTATTTGACTCCCCAAAATAAGGCAAAAACTTCCAAAATAAAGGGGGAGGAAGTCATTGACTTCAAAATGTAAAAACATAAAACTGGATTACTTCCAAAACTGAAGGCACAGAAGCTCACAAATTATGGATTTTTCTAAAAGAAATTGTATTTTACCACTAATATTTGTATTAACATCCATAAATAGATCCTTCTTAGAATATGCAGTGCATACATAGGGAGAGGTGTAACAAGCGGAAGGAGGGAAGTGCAGATGCCACTTTACAAATCCATGGTGAGGCCTCACCTGGAGTACGGGATTCAGTTCTGGAGACCTCACCTATGCAAGGACATTGATGGGATTGAAAGAGTTCAAAGAAGGGTCATTAAGATGGTGCATGGATTGAATGGGAAACCCTATGAGGAGAGGTTGAGGGTGTTGGATTTGTACCCACTGGAGACCACAAAGGAGAGGGGGACATGATAGAGAAATATTTTAAGTGCGTGAAGGAGATTAATAAAGTGGGGAGCTTATTGACAGGAAGGGTAGGTGCTAGAACTAGGGTCATGGACTGAGGGTGGAGGGAAGGTTTAGGGGAAATGTGAGGGGGCATTACTTCACTGAGAGGGTGGTGGGATACCAGAGGAGGTGGTGGGGGCTGAAACGGTGGTGGGATTCAAGAGGGCATAGGACAGACACAAGGGCTTGTCTAGGGGGTGGAGAGGGGGATCTCTGGGCAAGTGGGGCAAGTAGGGAGAGGGGAAGGAGATGACTCGAATGTCCAAGAGGGTCCTTTTCTGCCATCACATTTCTATGATTCTACTGGCTTTCAAATTGTAGGATCTGGGAAGTACTTTGACTTCCAAAAAATTGGAATGATTTCCAGATTTTGACTCATGGTAGTACTTGACTTCCACAAAAAATAAATGAACTGAACCCCTGCCCTAAGTCAGTATAGCTAACTGAATGGGGGGTATTTCAACAGAATGTCCTTGCCAAAATATATCTTAAAGCAGGCTGCAAAAGAATCCAGGATCTCTCTCTCTCTCTCTGCAAAACCTGCACAGGTAAGATCTTTTTTAGTGCACAGGACTGGGGGACTGAATACAAATTCTGGAATTGGTCCACCTGAAAGATATTACAGTGAACTCCATGACATCAAATCATGGGGTGTTGTTTACAGTATGCCAGATACTATAAGGCATAGACAGTGTTTTCGTGCAGTTTTAAAATTGCCTTGTTATAGTGTTATAAGTTCCCACTAGCTGAGTAACGTCATTTAGTACATTACAATATGATGAAAATAAACTTGCGGCGTACGCACTGTCCGTAGCACAGAGAACAATTAGCTTTCTGTTGACAGGTGGTTTTGTAATCCGATTCATGTTTACATTAAACGTGCTGTTTAGAGAGTAACCAAAATTAAGTATTCTTCATGAACAGGGAGGGACTTCAGAACACCTTGCTTGCGTGTATGCTTCTAACAGAATTTGAATATTCTAATTTCAAGGGAATCCCCCCCTTCAGTTTTTGGTTACGTGGAAGGGGATTTTTTCTTCTGTTGGGTGTTGTTATATCAAATCAACAAATAAGTAAAGCATCCCTAGTCAAAGCAAACTTTCATTTTCACAATTTTTTTCAAGGAACTTAGATATCATTGTGTTCAATGAATGCGAATGTAGAATTTGTCTCTTTTTAATCAGATGCAAGATGTTCAGCTAATGGCTTATTTGTGAATGATATAGCTTTTACTGTCTATGTGTTTCGCATCTTAAAACTTCATTTTATTCACAGCTGGGCTCAAGTTGAATTCCATTCTTAAGAATATATTAGAAATGTCATTGAAGAGTGAAATAATGAGGAATGTTCATCTTGTTCAAGTGAAGAGTAGCAACACAAATGTGAAAACTGACCTGCCATTGCTTTACTTTTTTTTTTTTTTATATAATTTTTTTTTGTGGGGTCCTGCTTCTTTTGCCCAGTTTGACAGCTTTGGGCATTGTACTGCACAGTCTGCTGCACTGGCTACCAGTTATGTGGCTAACCTCTTTTAAGGCTGCATTGCTAATGTACAATGCCCAGCTCAAACTGGGCCCAGGCCGCCTCAGTGATCTCTTGGTCTTAGAGACTCCGGGCAGCCCCCTTCGCTCCACCCATGATAACCAGTTGATTATCCTGAGATCCTGCCTTAAATAATCTGGTGATAGAGCCTTTTGGGTTGTGGCCCCTAGTATTTGAAGCTCATCACCCAGCCACCTGAGGAGTTCTGTCTCAGTTGAGGCGTTTAAGAAGGGGCTGGAATTTTTTTTTCCGACTTTCTTTTCAGGCCCTCCAGATCGGAACTCTCTCAGGCCACTGCTCTCGCTGACTCACTCTACCACCCACTGTGTTCCCCTGCCATCTTCAAGTTTGTCACGGTTCCCTGGGTCAGGGGAGGGCAACCCGGGGAGACCGCAGGGGGCAGTGGGGGAGAACCATCATTGGGCGTGTGGCAGTGGCACTGGCAGGGCTGTCACCTATCTGATCTGGAGGGGTATTTCTCTCCTTCTCCTCCTGTGGTGCCCGGAGACCCCCCCAAATGCATGTTGCACATCTGATGCTTGGCGCACGGCAGCCCTGCCTGCGTCAGCCACGCTTCCTAACGTGCAGCTTTGGCTCCCTGGTCTCCACCAGGGACTGCCAGGCGCCAAGCAATCCGTCCCTCTCCCTGGGAGGGAGAGCAGCCTGCAGGTGCTCGATCCATCTCTCCTCTCTGCCGACCCCCGACACCCGGCCCCACCCAAAGCTGGGTTGTTGGCATGGTAGCAGTGTAGTGTCCAGCGCCTCAGCCCTCAGTGCCACTGGGCTGGCATTAGGGGTTGGAATTTTAAGTGTCTTTTTTGTTAATTGCCAAAGTATTACCAAGTTTAGATTTTGTTTGGGTTTCTGTTCATTATACTGGCAAGTTTTTGTGAGTTACATACGCATGTGGTTTCATTGTATTTATGCATACCATATTCTGTGAAGCACCCTGACCCCTTGAGATAGGGAGCTATGCATATAAAATTGCTTTGCCTTGCCTTAAGCACAGGGAGGTCAACTACCTTACTCACAGTCTCACAGTGCACCTGCGGCTGTGGTGGGATTTGAATAAGGGCTCCTGTTTTAGAGGTCAGTGCTCCAACCATTAGACTACACTGTCTTAATTCAACAGTAATGCCTGCTATATTTGCAAGGCTATGCCTGTAGTTCAGTGGGTGGAGCAACAAACCACTCCCCCATCAGGCCTTTAAAGGCCGCTCCTCCTGGCTAGTCCAAGATTTGTTTCTTTCATTGCGGCTGGAGGTGACGCTCTTCTCGGCTCTCAGTTCCTCCCCATTTTCTACCATGTTCCTGCGGTTGCCTCCGGCCACCAGCTTGCTCTCTCATACCTCGCCTTCCCTGTTTCTTCTGGGTCCCTTCCCCACCTCCTCTCATTGTTCATCTCCCTGTCTTCTCGGTCTGTTTTCCCCTCTCTCCCTTTCCCCACGTCTCTACTCCGGTCCTCGCTTCTCCGGAGCGCTCCTCCTTCCTGGGCTACTGTTGCCTCCTGCTCCTTGAGGTGCTTACCTTGCCCGCATGGCTGGCTGCCTCCTTTGGGGATCATGTTTCTCCACCACTCCTTGCTGCTCCCGTCACTCGGCACAGCCGCTTAAACCCACCCTGCATCATTTTCGGCACAGATCTCCCCTCTGCTAGGGACTTCTGGTGCCCCGTTCTTGCTCTTGCTCAGCCTGTCGTGCGCTGTGGTGCATACCTGTCCTTCATCCATTCCTCTATGCCTGTGAGGCCTTGGTTCACACCTTGGAAGCTACTACCTATCATCGGTGCATATTTGCTTCCCTTTCTGCTGTCAGTTGCAGCTCTGCCTGGCTTGCATTTTCAGCCATCACGGTTGGTTTCTCCCATCTCCTGCCTGTTTCTATTCCAGCCCAATGCTTCTCTGTTTCGCCCCATGGTGCTGTATCTCTTACAGCTCTCCCTTATCGTGGGCTCTCCCCATCATCATCAACTGCCCACAAGTACTTTTCTTGTTTTTGTGTTACCAGTGCATCCATATATTTGTTTTTGCTTTGCGACTCTTCAGCCCTGCCTTTTTGGAGGATTTTCCTGCCCTACTATCTCCTACCTCATTACCCTAGCTTTCTATTGTTCGTCATTCCTTGGGCTGTCCTTGGTCTGCCCTCTGCCCTTTCATCACAGTCCTCTTGTTGTCTGTTCTTTTTGTCCTTCCAGCGACTTCCTCCTATGTCACCCTTTCTCCTGCAATTTTATTTCGCTTCTTGGTGTCCCAGTGCTCGTTCGTGGCTCTCTGTTTTTCCCACGGTGGGGGACTGCTGGGTCACGGTGAGCACCGTGGCTCCGGGTGGCTGACTTTCTACTATCTCACACTTGTACTGTTACCCCTGTCTTACTTACCTTCACAATTCTGGCGTCCTTCCATTCGACTCGGCTCCTCCCTCCATTCGCGCAGTCCAGTGCTTCCAGTTCCCGGACGCTTTCTGGCCTTCTTGGCTACCGCTTTCCCACCTTCCACCATTCCCTCAATCCTCGCTTCTCCTTCCTCATCCCGTATCTTTTTTTGGAGGTTCACTCCATTATCATACACCATCCATTTCATACCTCCTCCATGCCAGCCATCAGGCTTCCCTCCATCAGCATACCTCTATATCTGTCTCGAACATCTACTCATCCATTCTGGCTTCGTAGCTCCAATCTCAACACTCCTGGTACTTTGTGCCTACCCGTCAGCTGCTGACTTTACCTCGTCAGTCTCATTCCTACCTTCATGCAGTTCGATCCAGTCATAATTTGACTTCTCAGTGGACCCAGCTGACATGCACTCCTGTGGCTGCACCTTCAACCGGCCTCCTCAGGGCCCAAGTTGGGGTCTCCTGTACTCAATCAGACCTCTCATAGGTCTGCTCGTTCACATCGACTATCTGAGCGTCCTCCTCATATGGGTCTCATGCTACCTCAACTCGACCTACTCTCCACTTGGAGACGTACCTTCTGTGTCCATTGCTCCATGGCTCAGGGCCAGCCTGTAGCTGATGGTCTTGCTCTGCACCCCTGAAGTTTACATCTTGACCATGGGAAGCTCGGACCGGGGTCCTTCTCCCTGGCCCATAGTGAGAATGTCTTTGCTCTGGGTGGGCCTGCAGTCGTCCCTCATTTCAGTGACACCTCTGGATGTAGCATTTAAGACTTCAGGCTGCGAGGGGTGGGGCCTTCATCATCAGGGCCCCTTTGGCTGCCCGAGTGGGTTTGGAGGCACCCTCTACGCCATTCTCCATCTGACCACCTCTGGTTCACCTGGTTTGTTTCGTAGGCCCATGTAGGCGGACTGAGTGCCTCGGCATTCATTTCTCTCCTCCTTTGCTTTCGGGCATGTAGTTGCAGAGACATCGCTCGCAACCCTCAAAAGCTTTCCAGTTAGAAGGACAGAGTGAGAGCTTCTTCCAAATTGGAATCTTTTCCTCTTCCCCCTATCTTGACTCTAAATTGCAGTAGCTGAGCTGTCACTAATCAAAACATCATCAGCCTGGAGGGAAGGTGACCTAGGCCTTGGATCCCCAGAGGTTTCCTCCTCAAAGGGGCTGTTTCCTCTCCTCCTTCCCAATGGTCATAATATTAGACTGGGTTAGTGCTTTCGTAGGTTCCGTAGTTAGGTTCTGCTGTTGGATGGAGTCAGATGGTGGCCTCGGCTGTTCCCTCTCTCCTTAGGAAGTGCGCCCTTCTGCATCTTGTCAGCTTTCATTTCATTCGTCGTCCTCATCATCTCTCATTCCTCTCCTGTCCTTCCCATTTACATCTATCAACCTCCATTTCCATCCTCGATATCTTCTGACTTCTCAACTCCTTTGATGCTCAACACCCCTTTGGGTATCCTTTTCAGGCTTCTTCCTAAGCTACCTTTAGCCAAGGGAATCATTCCCGTGGCACCTAAAGGGGTGGAGCCCTTCACTAGTGTTCCTCGCCATCGTACCCTTGCAGGGTGGTATATCCCATGGATAGAGAGGTGAACAGCCACAATGTAGCTACATCATACAAGCATACATCTCATCCAGTTGCGTAAGCACATTGAATTATAGTCAGAGATATAACATTATTTTGTGAGGGCTTTATTTTGGCCTGCTCAGCAAGTCTGATCATTTGAAACTATATTTTGTTTATGCTCACATTAGTATGAGCCTATACTGGGCAGTATTTTCAAATGTTTGCCAGCCTACTTGCCCCCTCTCCACCTTTCTGCTCCGTTTGGATCTGGGGAGCTATTTTTGTAGGGAATGTTAGTACAATTGAAAGGATCTGGATTGACAGTACTGGAGGCTGAGTCCCTCTGTTCATTCACACGGCCGACACAGCATGGGCAATCCCAGTGGTGGTTTTCCTACTCCGTCAGTGTGCCTCAACCTGGCGATGGAGGGACGACATGTCAATGAGAGGGTGGTTGAGGCTCCATGCTCATTCAGTCCTTGGTCTCGCATGTGAGACAGCCGGCAAGGGTGCTAGATAGTGCAGGTCTAGTGGTTTTGTGATGTGGACTTGTGTTCACTGGGAACTAGACTGAGGTCAGCATAGCTAATTTCTCATAGGCCACCAAACAAACAGACAGCAGATGGCTGTCACTGCCTGTCGGAGCAGGACCTGAACAAGTTACCTGGAGGTAGGAGCTGCATTATTTGAACAAATAATTTGCCTTTTGCTGCATTTTTGTACTCGCTACATCTTCAGTCTCTTAGAGTGTTTTCCACTAATTTCTGGTTTAAAATTGTTACATCTAACGTTTGCATTTTTCAACAAATATTTACAAAGACCTGAACACTTATGAACAGTTTATAGTTTCCAACAAATGAGCAGGGATGCGTAGTCCTACAAGAAGGATTTAATTCAGCCCAGAATCAGTACACAGCATTCAGTCAGGTAGTGGAAACTGTGGGCCAGTGTCAAATAAAGAATCAGCAAAGTAGTGATCAAAACAAAAAATAGATGAGTGAATTAATCCATCAGTTAGTATACCATTTCCAATCAGACTTTGAAAACAATAAAAAAAAACTAGAAGAAAAAAACTTGTTGATCCTTTTTTCAGCAGTGTTCTTTTTCCACAGGCTGGTTGGATATAACATGCTGAAATTCAGTGATGAATTAAATACCTCTTGGAGAACTAAGCATCCCTGTTCATTTGATAGAGGCTGTAAAGAACATACCGCGTGCGCAGATTTCTCTACTTCCTACTCTTTTTTTTTTTTGTATCATCTCTTTATTGAGTTTTCCAAGATCAAGATTCCTACTTTTTTAATGCAGTTTTAGATGGAAAACATGAAGGCAACCGACCTTTACATATTGCAAGTCGGTTGCTTAAAGTGTGGCCTCAGATGCTAATTGGGAGCAGAGTGCTGAAATTTGTGGTTGCGAATGTCGCCTTTGAAATATAACCCATATGCCTCAAGCAACTAGTAGAAGTATGATGTAATGCATATTTTATCCTCTGTGGATCATCTACAATTATTTCTTATGTTTGGTTATAAGTATATGTATATTACACACATACTAATAAACTGTTATCAATAAAACAAGAATATTAACTGCAGTGAAAGCTGGAACACAAACTAGAAAATGTGTGTGTGGGGGGGTGATAACCCAGTGCTGTCATGCCACTAACCCAGGTGTGTATACAGACCTTGGTCTCAGGTGATCGGGCATCTACATTGTCAGAATGCTGCCAGTGTCAGCACGTCCTAGTCCTGGGAGAGTTAATGGCACATTTTGTTGTTGCAGCATTCTGTGGTGGCGTGCCAGGGAGCTTGCTCTTCAACGTTTGCACGCGAATGCCAAGGAGGACCACACGCTATCAGTCAAGAGAGGCTCACAAGGGGAGGAAAAGAATGCTGCTGGTCAGCAAACCGATGGTTGCTGGCACTCCGGGACTCAGCTCCATGTCGATACTCACTGGATTGATGGTGGGGGTAGGGGCCAATGTAACAGGTAGGTTGCTGGCATGAAAGGACTTGATTGGGCAGGAGGACTAGACTGGTGGTAAAAAGCAAGAAGGAAAAAAAAATCTAGAAAAGGGGTGTGATTTTGCTTGATGGAATACCACTGTTCCCCATAACTGACTTTAGCTATTTTGAGGATTGTCACGTTTCTTATTTTTGGAAAAGGATCATGAAACGTTTGAGGTGGCACAGCTACAGGTTCAGCATTGTTAAGACAAGTTTCATCAATATTCTTTACATGTGTCAGTATACATCAGTACACTAATAGCAGTGTCAGTGGCTCAGTAGGTAGCAGTGTCAGTGGCTCAGTAGGTAGCACACTCGCCTCTGAGGCCGGGAGATCAGAGAGCTGTGGGTTCAGTTCCCACATCTGGCACTTGGGTTAATATCCCAGTACTGACACTGTAGTGCAGCATGAGAGGGGTGCTGTACTTCTGAGGTGCCGTCTTTCGGATGAGACGTTAAACCGAGGTCCCATCTGCCTGGATTGGTGGTAGTTCAGGTGGATGTTAAAGATCCCATGGCACTTATCGAAAAGAGTAGGGGAACTTCCCCGGTGTCCTGGCCAAATTTCCCTCATTCACTAAAAAAAAAAAATACCACCAACAGCTTAATCTGTTTCAAGGTCAGTTGGCATTCATCTGTATCCCCTTCCCCTGGGTCGTGCCTGAAAATAGGCAGGATTTGTGTAGTGCACTTACCCGGTCAACAAAAGCTAAATAAATAAATAAATAACCTTGGTGTCATGGTTAAAAGCGAATTGCTATATATCAGCACGTAGCAAGGTATATCAAAAGCATGGAAACAGTACCAGGAAACCATGATGGCATGACTCCAAGCTTTCATTTAGAACAAAGTGTAATTTAATTTCTAACTTTAATGATTTCAATATATTAGGTCTTTTCAAAGAAATCCTCTTTGGAAATGGCTACCTTTGCAACTGTTAGGGCTAGGATTTTTTTTTAATGAAATTTTGGACTCGGGGCAACAGTTTCCATGTATCGATGTGTTATAAAACATTGGTGCGAGCGCTATGGAGCCCATACAAGATGGCGCTTGGTCTTTGAAGCTCCATTCCACAAGAAGCAGCATCTAATTCAATTATTCATGTTCCTTCTGTATTTCTGACTTTATTCTGTGGGACTGTGATCCAGACTGTTTGTTGCTTAAGGTGGGAAAACACAGTGTGAGCGCGTGGCCACAGAAGGAGCTAAAAGTGAAACTTTGGCAATGACAGCTGTCTTGCATTCAGTGTCGGCCCAGACACGTGCAGATGGTGAGCAGGTCACTGGGGGGAGACCTTACAATCTTTAGGCCTAAAAATACAGTGGTCGATCACCACTGTATTGGACTGCAGCACCAAGCTGGATGGCATGTGTGGTCATATGGCTACTGTGGAAGCTGATATAGATGGGGTTAAAATGGAGATGACACACATGTGGAGGCAGGCTGATGCAACCACCAGTGCCACCACACTGACACGATAAAATCAGGAGTTGCAGACATGGCTCAGAATACTGGAGAATCAGGCTTCCGCTGCAATCCTATGTGTCCTGTACCTCCCGGAGAAAGTTGACTGGGGACCACTTTTGTTTGACGTGAGTGAGTGTGGTCAGTTATCAGTCCGCAAGGCATACCAGAAAGTATTTTGTGGTCAAGCATTAACAGGAAATGTACTCCGAACTGTTCTTGTGCTGCTCGATAAAGCTGTGACAAGGGGGATGGTGAGGGAATTTGGCATGGCACAAGGGCCTGTGGGTACTGTATATGATGGGCACGTCCTCCGTTTGTTTCCTGAGAGTTTTTCCGTGCAGCGACACAAGAAATATTTTGATGGGGTTCACAAGCAGCTGTGAGAGGCCTTCTTCCCTCATGGCATGTTGATCCTGGCCAAGCTGCCTGTGGTCTCTGAGGGGAAGGTGTACATTTTCTCAGACTCAGTAGATGCAGGCAAGTTGGTGGCATTGGGTTCGGAGGATGATGACAAATGAAGATTATACTGTTCTGAATAGGGACATAGTTACTGAGTAATTTTGTTTCATGCTGTAGTGCCTTGAGTTTTTGGATGGCTTAAACTATAATTACATGCCCACTGGTTTGGCAGGCAGAATTTGACTCCTCTTTTGGTTTGAGACCTATCATACTTCTTGAATTTTTTCTGTTTATAAATAAACATAAAATATTTCAATATTCTGTGGTGTGAGCCTATATTATTATAGGCTGCAAATTTCTATTTCACAGATGCAAAGTTGATTCAACATAAGCCCTTTATGGGATTAGTAGATATTGGTGGTTATCATTCTGTATCTGTTGTATGGATGACTGCTTCATGGAGGGGAAAACAGTTTTGTGCTTTTATTTTAGAACTTAACCTAGGTGGCCATATTTCTCTTTACTGACTATATTTTTACTTCCGTTTTGCACATGACGACCAACATCTCTGATGGGGTATGGACTTTAGTATTCTTAGGGTGGGATATTCGAACGGTTGCTAATTATGGCACAACCCACCATTAGCGAGTGCAAATCAGCGCCAGTTGCTAATCAGCGGTATATTGGAACAATTGCAAACTGACAGTGTATTTGCAAAATGTGTACCAATATAGTAGGCATTAGCGATGGTGACAGGTGCATTTGCTAAGTAATCCACAAAAGCATCCGCAAAGCATCCCTTGCAGTCGCAGAGGGCACCACGAAAGTACTGCGAGCATTAATAGCATACCACAGGTAGTGCCACAAACCTTCCAACAGCAGAATGCGGCACAGCTGTATTTAGCGATCACTAATACATTAGCGATAGGTGCAAACAGTCATATATTGGAATACAAAATCACACATGCCCCCACAATGCAAAGCATCATGGGCTGCATATGCAAGTCACCGCAGAATATTATGCTGGTTCAACTTTAAGCAGAAATGCATGGTGCCGAAAGGCCTCTCACACAGTTTGCAAAGGAAGTCTTCTGTTGGCACCCTTTGCAAACTGTGTGAGGCGAGGCCTTTGGCACCATGCATTTCTGCAAAGATTGAACCAGCGTGTATTCTGGTGATTTGCATATGCACCTGATCCTTTGCATTGTGGGGCATGTGTGATTTTGTATTTCTTTGAAACTTGGCTTCCCGGCCATATGCCCTTTGGGGTAACCATTGCCTCAGTGCTTGCACACAGGGGTTCTTTATCTCTCATATATTGGAAGGTGACATGCAAATGAGCCTGTTCTAGCATTCAAAGTGCAAAACGTTATTTGCATATCATTGTGTTCTCATTACTGCCTCATTAACAGTGGCCTTCCCCCAAAGGTCGTAATCCACATTGAAGTGCATTGCAGTCTGGAGCAGCAGGTGCAGCAGTGTGATAGACAACTATCTATAGGGAAAAGTTAGTTTCAACAACACAACTAACATTGTCAGACCTCACCCACAGGTGCTCTGCATGTTGCATTACTAATTTATATTATGCTTTTATGTTGCAGACTGTTGCCATCCACAGGGTGTAAGGTGTGGCGGGGTGGCGTCATCCCCATTACTGTTGTTCCATCCCCTGTGCTGCTGCCTATCCCCATGCCACCACCCCGGTCAAGTGGGGGGTTCCAGCAGCAACCAGTGCAAGGACATGGTGTGTGTCTGGGTGTGTCACACACTGGGCTTACTATCCTTTGTAGCTCCGTGCACACTGTGTTCTGCATCCCTGTGTTGATTTGCGACTGGTTATCACCTGTCTTTTGCGGGCATTCCATTTGTGATCGTTCACAAATGGTTTGTGGATGCTACATACCTTGAATATGTAACTGTGCCCATTATGCATGGTCAGGGACCTCATCTGCATGCTGATTGCATGCGGTGAGTTTAGCAATTGCAGATGGAATTGCACTCGCTACACCAGCATGTCCAAAATCGGACAGCGACCACTAAGGCAAATGAGTTTTAGTGCTCGCTAGCCACATTTGTGCCTATTTAAACATTCAAATAGAGCACCTGCAGTGTTTATAAAGGTTTCTGTCATGCTGCTCCTGTATTTTCACAGTTTTGTAGCAAAGTTATATATGGGACTGTAGTTATCCCCCAGCAATCATGTACCGCAAAATGGAAGATGTGTTATGTAATGCTTGTATTAAGCAGCAGTTGCCCTAAAATGCTGGTATTCTTCTGTGATCTTATTTTCCATAAGGAAATGTTTCTCAAGTTTATTTGGAAATGATATCAGTAAAAAGTTAAAAAAAAAAAAAAAAACACTCATTGATACGTTTTTAGCATATTGATATGTTTTTACATATCAAGACGTGTAAACTACCTACAGGACTTAACTTACATGGCTTAAAGTTTTTGTTTAACAAAAATAATTTTAAAAGCTTTTGTTTTAAAAAAAATAATTTTATTTCCTAGCCCTAATGGTTCCAAAGTCAGCCCATTTCAAAGAAATTCTCTTTAGAAAGGGCCAACTTTGGAACTGTTAGGGCTAGGAACATAATTTGTTAGAAAAAATGAAGAGCTTGGAGTCCAGGCAATTTACTGTCGGTGTGTCAGTCATGTTTGTATTGCTTCATACAGTTTGTATTGGTGTTTATATATTTTGTTATGTTTTGTTTTCCCATAGCCAAATCTACATACAGTAATAAAATACTTACATAGATAAGTTATGGCAATACAGGTTTATTTATTAAGATTTCAAAATATCCATCATTTTTAAAGTTTATATAGTTATGTGGTTAACAGTGGCATAGTTAGCCTTTTTGAAAGACATTATCTTTAGAAAGGTATAGCTTTGTAACTGTTAGACTACAAACATCATTTTTTTTTTTTTTTTTTATGAAAGCTTGGAGTCAGGGCAACATACATAAAAAATGCCAATACAGTTTTCATATATAGATATTTAAAAACAATATTGATCATTTTAAAAGTTTATCGTTAAATACTGTACCTTTTGAGTGATATTTTTAAAAGATCTTAAAATGTTTTTTACTTTTAGATTGGTTCACTTTTATACCAAATAAATACGTTTTGATTAATTTTTGTAGTCTAGATTCATTTGTACGCGGAGTTTGTAAATGGGAAGGGTGGATGCTGACAGAGCTCTGATGCACACTTACGTGTGCACACACAGACACCCTTAGGCATTAGGTTAGGCATCCTAGGTGAGGGAAAAGAAAGGTGGAAAAACCTCAGCTGAGACAGAATGAAGCCAGCCCTACTCCACAGGCCCCGCTGTACTGCCCCAATTCCCACCTCCATGCCTAACAGGACCTCCAATGGGGCCTTGCCCACCTTGTCAACCCCAGACACACGTCTGCTCCTCTGGTTGCTAAGCCATGCCCCATAGCAGTTATTTTTAATCAAATTAGAGTTTCTTCTGCCATTTTGTTTTTAATTTCAGTCCATTTTATAATCAGTTATGCACTACGGGGTGTGTGTTGTTGGATTTAGCCACTTCCAGGGTATTAAATTGCTGGTATCGCATTGCACTTTATTATGTGACCCGGCTGCTCATGCAATCCATTCTGGATAGTAAAAAAAAAAAATGCGATCCATTAGGTGACCCACCGCCTCCCATCTCAGCCCCACCACCTTTCTTACTCATGGCCACAGAGGCACTTACCCACAGGTAGATAACTGTTCTACAGTAACCACGGTGCCACAGATAGTACGCTAACAGAGTCACTGCCTGGGGCACAAATGCCTACAATTGCTTCCAGTAATGGTTTGCAGTATCATGTGTGGGAGCGATTGTTGGCATTCAGGCCCTCGGCGATGAGACTGTTAGCATACTGTTGGGGGCACCATGCAGTGGTCGTTGTAGAAAAGTTAACTGCTTGTGGGTGCGTGTCTGTTGGGACATGGTGGGCTGAGATGGATGGGGGCATTGGCATACATGGGATTGGGGCTATAACAAGTGACTTCATTTCTGGGATACTCAAGCACTGGAACTATGTGCTTTCAAACTAACAGGTGAGTGTAAAAAGCCAAATATGAGGAGACACCCACATTTCTGAGTGCAAGCCCCCAGTGCTTTCCCAACTTAGTTTCTGACAAAGGTGGACTGGGTGGAGAGGCTGAGATGAGCTGGGGTTTTGGCAGGTATTCTGGCAAAGAGGGCATGGATAGGGAGGGTGTTTAGGCACTGAGATGGGTGTTGGGAGGGTTTTGGTGTTCCTGGCAGAGGTGACATGGGTAGGGAGACTGAGAAGAGTGAAGGAGGGTTTTGGCAATTCTGGTAAAGGGGACATTGGTGGGGAGGATGGTGGTACTGAGCTGGGTGGGGGGGAGTTGCCATACATGGGATCGGGGCTGTTATCAGCTGGTGCCTCATTTGGTGGGGTACCAGAAAGCACACTGCATCTCCTTGATAGAAAAGTAGGTGTGTGTGTGTGTGTGCGTGTGTGTGTACACATGTGTAACCCCCCTACAAATGGGGGTTGCTGAAAAGTCTTCCTTGAGCTTGCCTAAATGCTCACTGCCAGGCTGGTGCCCTGCGTTTTAGCAGTTTAAATGTATTGCTCCCCTCCCTTGTT
Source organism: Neoceratodus forsteri (assembly GCA_016271365.2). NCBI lineage: Eukaryota > Metazoa > Chordata > Ceratodontiformes > Ceratodontidae > Neoceratodus > Neoceratodus forsteri. The sequence goes on from CM057456.1 coordinate 351,468,511, forward strand.
CAAGTCCCCTGAATAAATCAGATCTAACTCTTTTTGCATTTAACCCGACTATGGTTCCAGTTTGCACCAAGAGTACTGTAGTGTTGCTATTTGCTGTGCATAACCTTGTTTTACAGGGGGTCCCCAGGATTGAGCAAGAGGAACCAGCCCTGGTGGTAAGTGCAAACACTGTGGGTAATTGCATGATGAATAAGGGTCATTGTGAAAGTGATTACTGTATATTTTTCAGCGCACTGGAAAGGAAAGAGGGTTAGAGTGTTCCCGGAGGGCTGTGCCCAGGTTAGCTTGACCACTAACAACCCTGACCTCTGTGTGGAGGCACCCGTTTCAGTACCCAGGCCCCTTATCCTTCTACTAGCCAAGCAGGCAGGGGAAATAGCCCTTGGGATAGCATACCCTGACTTCTCATGTGGCTTATGACACTCAGCTGCACCTCATGCCACACCACACCTGTTGTGGGTAAATCACACAGCAACATACACCCTGTCGGGCATTGTTGCATAAGTGGCTATAACACAACAATATCACGATTAACTGTGGGAAATAAAAAAAAAGAAACAAAAAAACTATATAGTATGCAGAAATGTACCAAATTTACTTTGTTATTGTAGAATGCATCATAATCTGAGAAAAATCATTGCAATGTTGTTAGACACAGAATCTAAAATACAACATATTTGATTCCCAAAATATACTGGCGCTCAAAACTTATTATGAGCATTTTTAGCAGGTTCTGTGATTTCAGACCACAGTAGATTGTAATCTGCTTATATAATTTTGAAAATAAAAAATATTTCTTGACTGAAAAGTTGAAGTCAGAGCTGACTGGAGCATATTTACACTTGAGAGTACCAACATGAAAAAGCAAAGAGGTGACTGATTTGCTTTGGAGGTGGGTCATAGAAAAGGGCTCTGTGTGCCATCACAAATGTAAACCCCAGTAGCTTCCCACTTGATTCACTTTGCACACTTCTGCAGGCAACAACAGTAGGGACTGCATTGCTCGTCAGAGACCCTACCACTAGCAACTGAAAACGTGATGACACTTGTACGTTGTACTCCATTTGCAGATTGAGGTAACCTCTGCATCAGTTATCCTGTTGACAAACGAGAGATGTTTAATTGCTAAAAAAGCTTATGATGAAGACTGGTTTGCATTAGTCTCATTTGTTGGGCTGTTTTGACTATTCCAGTGGCATATTTTTCATTGCAATTTCATGCCCATTTAATCGGAGATCTAGGCTAGCAGTGTTTGGCAGCATTCACAAGGTACACAGAATGCAGAAAAAGATTATCATTCTTCTACGCTTGCCACACTGCGATCTTATCATCTTACAGGAATACAGGTGATTCCAGCTAATAGACATCAGCTCATGCAGCCGTGGTGTGAGAATCATGGATGGTACTTACACAAATGGATTTCTGGCATGTACGAGAACAACTCACTGGATCAGCTGGTTGCTGTAGAGTGAAACTTTCTAGTTACTGCATCAGAGGCCTGCCTGTATTTGTGTCAGTAACTTCTTGCTTTATTTTTGTATGGCAGTAATTTCACCAGGCTAGTCCAAGGAACAGCATACACCTCGCTTCCTTTTAATACCTGCTTGTACCCAGTTTTACATCAGGATGGACTGAGCCAACAAAAGAATGGTGGTAGATGCAGATTTTTGTGCATGTTTTATGAAGAGCTAGAACCTTATACTAAAGAGTGACAGTTTAGCAACTACAAGGAAAAACTTTAGGGGGTAGAAAAGGAAGTTTTTCTACAGGCAGAGGGTGGTGGGAGGGGCGCCACTAAGTGGTAGCCAAGGTTTGCAGCTGAGACCCATATGATTTCTTTGCAACCCCTACGATGTCCATTGCCCCCTTTAAACCCCCCTAAAATAAGGATTCCCCAGCATTTATATATATATATATATATATAACATTTGGTGGGAGTAGGACCTTTGCAACCCCTGTGGCTCTCCTGGAACAACTATCCTGGGTGGTCGGAGTCTGGAGCAGTCTCCCAAACAGAATAATATGAGCTGGAACACGTAACTTCTTTAAGGCAGATTTGGACAATTACACGAGGGAGGTAGATCTCAAATGCTTTAACTACCAGTTAGTAGGAGACAGTCTGGATGGGCTAAAAAGATATGACATGTTCTTACAGGGTTTTAAATAGCTGTTATAGCACAGCAAAACACAATGCAAAACGGGCTAATGCTAACCATTTCCAGAAATGCTCAGTAGTAGACTGCTAACCATTTTATGAGTGAGTCCATGACACAATACACAACATTAATAAAACTAACATACTAACATGCCAAAAGCCATCAGAATAGGCCAAATGGTCTGACTTGTCTGCCCGAAAGCCAGCAACCTAATGTCCGCTCGCCTTACCACCCCCCAGCCCCAAGAGGGTCTTCATTTCATTCAGTTTCCCCTTGTACCTGTCCCACCCCTTCTTGAAGCCCTCCACTGTACCCTCTTCCACCAGCCTCCCAGGCAGCGCATTCCATGGCTCCACCACCCTCTCAGTGAAAAAATGCTTCCTACGCTTCCCCCTGTAATTTCCCTCCCTCCAGCTTCCACTCATGGCCCCTGGTTGTTCCCACTTCTTTAAGCTAAACAGCTCCTTGGTTCCACTCCTGGTTATTCCTTTTATATACTTGAAAACGTCTATCATGTCTCCCCTATCCCTCCTCTCCTCCAGTGAGTAAAGCCCAAGCTCTTTCAGTCTGTCCTCATAAGGCCTCCCCTCCATGCCCTGAATCATCCTGGTCGCTCTCCTCTGAACCCTCTCTAGCAGCGCTATATCCTTCTTCAGATGAGTTCTCCAGAACTGTACACAGTACTCAAGCTGCGGCCTGACCAAGGCATTACATAGAGGGAGGATCACCTCCCTTCTTCTGGATGTAATACCCCTGGCTATGCAGCCCAGTATCCTGTTTGCTTTGGCTGCTGTTCTTCTACAATTTTCAGAGTTATTCATTTTGACATCTATCACCACCCCTAAATCCCTTTCTCCCAATGTGTATTGCAGTGTCCCCGGGTGTATACATGGCCTGGGTTTTTAACCCCCAAATGAAGTACTTTACATTTCCTGGCATTACATTTCAGTCCCCACCTCCTTGATCACCCCTCCAGGGTATCCAGATCCCCCTGGACTGTCTCCCTCGCCTCGTCACAATCCACCAGTGCTCCCAGTTTTGAATCGTCCGCAAAGAGACTCAACCTATTTTTAACCCCCCTTCCTATATCCAAGACGTAGGCATTGAACAAGAGTGGCCCCAATACTGAACCTTGAGAGACCCCACTGATAACCTTCATGGGGAGGAGAGTATCCCACCCACCTCTGTAAATGCCCCGAAAGCCAATTTTCAACTCAGTTGAGCTCCTATCCTACCACCCCCATCTCCCCAATTTTTGCTATCAATCCATTATGAGGCACTGAATCAAACGCCTTGCTGAAATCTAGGTTTAGGACATCCACCAGCCTATGTCTATCCAAGGCACCTGTCACTCAGTCATAAAACTCTACAAGGTTGGTCTGATACGATCTCCCCGGGACAAAGCCACATTGTTTATCATCCTGGTGTCCTAACCTTTCCAAATGCCTCCGAAGTCTCTCCTTAATAAAGCCCTCCATTACTTTGCTTACCACAGACATCAGACTGACAGGCCTATAATTTCCCATCTCCTCCCGAGACCCCCCTTTATATATAGGCACTACATAAGCCACCCTCCAGTCCTGTGGCACCCATCCCATTTGCAGAAAGGTGTCAAAGAGTGCAGCCAGTGGAGCTGTCAGTACCTCTGCCAATTCCTTCATAACCCTCGGATGTAATCCATCCGGCCCTAGCGCTTTATTGGTTTTTAGTTTCCAAAGGGCATCCCTCACCTATCCACTGTGATTCCACCCCCCCCCCCAGTCCACTCCCTCATGCAACCTTCCTACTCCTTCTTGATCTGGCCCTGCCTGTACCCTAGCCTCTTTCCATCCTCTGGTCTCAGACTGAGACTGACCTCTCGCTTTTGCTGGCTCATCATCTCTCCCATCAGGCTGTAGAGATCCCTTGTCACCCTCTGCAAAGATTGAGGCAAAGTACTTGTTTAGCACCTCTGCCTATACTATATTTATTTATTGAAACATCAGTTTACAACCTTTGAGCCGGGGCTCTTTTACAAGGGTACCTCGTCACAGAGAGGACAAAACAGTACAGACAAGCTTATTACAGTATAACAGAGTACAAAATTTGGAGGACCATGAGGACATAGAAATGGTTACAATTTTAAGGATACAGGGTTGGTAGAGCACAAGTAGGTTCAGAGTAGTTTGTACATCAAGCAAACAGTGGTGGACTGTACAGAAATATGCATTGTAGAGACATACAGAGAAGAAAATAGGACCATAGATAGTGGTAGATAGTAGGTTGGGTGCAGCCACTCAGGGAGTTTTGTCAGAGCAATTGAGCAAGAGTAAACTTAGAAACAGCCACAGCTGCACGAGGTAAATAGGTGATTACGAAGGGAGGTTTTGAAATGAGAAATCGTGGGAGCATCAGCGATACTGGTGGGGAGGACGTTATACCAGCATGGGGCTCTGTAACAGTAGGCCCTTTGTCCTCGTGAGGTCCTTGCCCTCGGTACTAACAGCATGGTTTTGCAGGAGGTTCGAGTTAGCAATAGTGAGTGTGCTTGGTGGATAGAGGCAGTCAACCCAGGTGGGGACAGACCAAGGAGAGTTTTTTTTAGTTAGGAGGCAGGTTTGGTATCTTAAGACGTTCATCTAGGTCGAGCAGATTAGCCTGGGCATATAAATGGCAGGTGTATGTTAGTCTGGGAGCCCCGGTGATTAGCCTACATGCCTTATTTAAAGTGAGGCAGATTTTGTTTAGGGAGTTCTGGTCAGCAGCCCCATAAACTGGCAAGCCATAATCTACTAGGGACAATATAGAGGATGTGACCTCGAGTCGAAGGGCGTCGGGTGGGAGACAGTTTTTGTGGCGGTAAAGGATACCCAGCTGAATATTGGAGGCTGAGGCTAGGGCAGAAATGTGGGCATGGAATGTGAGGGCAGGGTCAAAAGATATCCCAAGGTACTTGTACAAGTAGACTTGCTCGAGTGGGAACTTGGAGCTGGCGAGGACCTGAAGTGGAAAATTACTAGCTTTGTTTTGGGGATGGGCAAAGAACATGGTTTTAGTTTTTTTAAGATTTATTACAAGTCTATGCTCTTTGAACCAGGCTTCAGCGTCATTATAAGATAATTGCAAGGAGTCCTGGAGGGTGATAGGGTTATGGTCGGAGGCAAAGATAACGGCATCGTCTGCATAAAGTAAGAGTTTACCAGCACATGCACCTGGCAGGGAATTGAGATATAGGGAAAAGATCAAGGGCCCAAGAATGGAGCCCTGAGGAACACCAGGGTGGATAGGGCAGGAGCTAGAGAGTGTCCCATTGATTTTAACACACTGGGAGCGGGCAGACAGGTAGCTGGAGCACCAGGAGACTGGCCCAGCGGCAAAGCCTGTGTGGCTGAGGGCATCCAGCAGGAGGGGATGGGAAACAGTATTGAAGGCTTTTGATAAGTCAACGAACACTGCGCCCGCTAGAGAGCCAGAGTCCAGAGAGGAGTGAAGAAAATTAGAAAACTCAAGGAGGGCGGTGTTGGTACTGTGACCAGCATGGAAGCCGTGCTGTTCAGGGCAGAGGATGCTGTATTTGGTTAGATACTCTGAGATTTGGGTGAACACTACTTTTTCTAAGGCCTTTGAGAGAGGTGAGAGGATAGAGATTGGCCGATAATTACCAGATAGGGACCTATCACCACTCTTGTGTATAGGGGTGACTGTGGCAGTTTTCCAGGCTGAGGGAAACTGCCCCAGGCAGAGAGATTTTTTGAAGAGGCTGGTGATTGGGGCGATTACCAGATCCAGAACCTGACGAAGGAGACTGGGGTCCAGGGAGTCACTGCCAGTAGTATTGCTCTTTAAGGCCTTGATTAGGTATGGTCTGACTTCATGAGCAGTAACCCGGTGCAAGTGGAACCAAGGGCGTGTGAGAATAGGGCTAGGTGGGGGGGGGGTCAAAAAAGTTGCTTGGGAGGACAGGGCTAAGGTCAGTGAAGGATTTATTGAGGTAGTTGGCAATGTGGGCTGGGTCTGTGGAGATAGAGCCATCAATGTTGATTTGGGAGGGGGGGAGGACGAGTGCCCCCATTCAGTTGTTTGATATTGTCCCAGAAGGTTCTGGCATTCCCCCAGGACGAGGTGAGTGAGGCCTTATAGTGATTAGCCTAAGCCTTGCGGATGGCCCAGGTACATTTGTTTCGGGCAGCTGCATAAGCCTGCCTGTCAGCAGGGCAGCCAGTTTCCATGGCAAGGTGCAATAGGTTATCCCTGTGCTTAACAAGTTGGAGCAGGGGAGGTGTAACCCAGGGGGCATGCCGTACTTTGGAATGGAGTACAGTTAGAGGTGCGAAAATGTCGCAGGCTTTGTTAAATGTTTGGGTGAAAAAGGCTAGAGCCGTGTCAATGTCGGGGGCATACTGTATAGGAAACCAGTCAATTTGGGCTAGGAGTTGCTAAAGGCCTTTCAGTCTGCCTGGTCTTAGCTGCCGCTGTAGGGTGGACTGTGCAGTGGATTTGGATAAGGAGGTTGACCAACGGAAAAGTATAGGGGAGTGATCACTAAGTCTGTCAGGAAGGACTTGGATATTGCAGATTTGGTTAGGACGGTTGGTGAGGGCCACATCAAGAAGTGTGCTTGAGCCCATTCTAGGATTCACTCTCATTGGTTGGGCAACGAGTTGAGTTAGGTCAATTGATGCAAAGGAGTCATGGGTAGCTGAAGATGAGGGGCTAAGCCAGTTAATATTTAGATCATCCACAAGGATTTGATCAGAGGAGTGGGGTAGAGAGGTAAGATACTCAATTAGCGGGACCAGAGCCAGCACTTGATTTTTTGAAGGCATATAGGCGGTAGTTAGATAGAGGGGACTGCTAGAAGGATCAGGAGTCAGTTTTAGGGTTAGGGCCTGAGCCCTGAAATCAAGGACAGGGGCTGGGAGGGCTAGTCCTATAAGAGAATCTTTGATGTAGATAGCACAGCCCCCACCCCGTCTACCAATCCGGTCCTCTCGATAAAGGGAGTAACCAGGGAGCGAGACAAGGGAGTCAGGAGTAGAGTCTGACAGTCAGGTTTCCACTAGAGAAATAATGTCAGGTATATGGACTGTGACCCAACATTAGAGTGTGTCAAATTTTTTCAGAAGGCTACAGATATTCATAGACGCAACATGAAGCCCAGGAGATTCGGCCGATAAGCTATTGTGGGCCGGGCCAGGGTTGGGATGTATATCTCCTGACAGAAGTAGGAGGATAAGTACAGCCCTGGCCAGGGGATGGTGGAAAGTGCGTTTGCATCGGATAAGATAGGAGGAGTAGGGGAGCTTCAGGGCACAGGGGGTAGGCAGGGGGGCACAAACTGGGAAGGCTAGACGATAAGTCGCCGCTATGAGCAGGGGGCGGAAGCTGGGTGGGGACTAGGGGGTGGGTGGGGTAAGCTAGAGCACATAGAGAGAGAGAGTAGAGAAGGAAGGTGGCAACTCAGAAGCACAGGAGGAGGGTGGAGCACGAGTGCAAATGGGGACACCAGGTTGGTGAAACTGCAGTGCCATAGAGACACCAGGGTCGGATGGTGACCTCAGGAGGAGGAGAGAGAGGCAAGTCAATAGGAGGTGGGCAGGCATTTTCTAGGGGGGGTCTGCAGACAGGTAGTAAGAGAATGAAAAAAGTGGGCAAAAGGCCTACCAGTAAGCATTAGTGCCACTTTGGTTCAGTGGTAGTGGCCCCGCCTCCGGTGTACAAGGTGCCAGGTTCTAAACTCACCTGGGATATTAGGAGAAGGCCCAGGGTGGGGGCCGTGATCCACGATCCAGGTGCAGACCACCGGCAGTGTGAGGGCCTGAAACTGGGGTGCTAAATAGCGACTCCTAGTGGCCAAAAATAGCTGTAGGCTAGTGTGGACTGAAGGGGTAACAAGTGCCCAGAGGCTACAGGGTAGGAAGGGAAGACAGTGGGTGCAGGATAGTGGAGGCCAGGTGGTAGGAGAGAAAAGAAGTAGGGCAGTTGGATAGGAAAGGAGAGAGTGGGATTGGTGGGTAGAGATGACACAGGGATAGAGCGAAGGGCTAATTGAGCAGGATGTTTAACAGCAAAAAATACAGTGGCCTCTAGTGGCTAGCATGTATAACCTGCAAATGGGAAAGTGGGGACTTAGAATTTCGGCCAGCAGGAAGTGATGTCACAGGGGTGGACCAATAAATTGAGGGCCACCTCTGGGTGGGTGGGTGGTCAGGGCAGATGACGCGCAGCGTCGTCGGGCTAGCACCCCACAGCAGTAGTTGAGCAGAAGAGCAGAGGTAGCTTTTACCTCTGTGCCTTGAGCATCTGGTGGCCGCTTTTCAGCTCCTGGAGGGAGTGTGAGTAAGTCTGGTGCTGCTGCGGTCGGCAGTGAACTTGGGGGGGGGGGGAATAAGGCCTATAAGAGAGCAGAGACAAAGGACCAGATTAGTATTCAGCGGGAAGGTTATTACACACAACAGACACTGTACTGCGCATGCGTGGATTATGTCCCGACTCAGCCCCAACTGCGCATGCGCATCAAACCAGCATGGCAACCCTGGAGAGAGCAGGTAGGCCTATGCAGAACAATTCAAACTAAGTAGCAATACTATGGCTAGCAGGTACAGGCAGCAGGTTTACAGGCCCAACAATAGTGCCCTAACACTGACAATAAACGAACTCTTAAAGAACACTAGCTGCTTAGAGAGTACAGGTAGGTAAATACTGGTAAAATGCAGAGTCAAAAACAATCAGTGCACCTGTGGGGACAGAAAAAAGTGTCTTAAAGCTACGCTCTGGTAGCACCCCACAGCAGTAGTTGAGCAGAAGAGCAGAGGTAGCCTTTACCTCTGTACCTTGGAGCGTCTGGTGGCCGTTTTCAGCTCCTGGAGGCAGCGCGAGTAAGTCCGGTGCTGCCGCGGTCGGCAATGAGTAAATAACTATATATATATTTTTTAGTTTTGCCTCACAATCTGTGCCAAGCGCTATACATTTTCACAAATGATTTGCACTTTCGTGAATTAAATTGCTAATCAATTCTTTCAGCTTATTTAGCCCTTGCTGTGCTGCTGATGTGTATACACATCCTAAAACCTATATGTTCTAAATCTTCTGGCAACCTAAGGGTTAAAACCCTGTCATAAAACTAAAAAAAGTGATGTACATCTTTGTAAAAGTTATGGCAGAGAAATGCAGTTTGTTGCAGTAAGAGGTGAGGATTTTCAAAAATATGGATGCAGCACTCTCATCTGTGCTTTGGATATGTGCTGCATCCAGATAAATGCGTTGGGATACTTGCAGCATATTTACAAACATCCCAATGTATTTACGAAACTTGCCGCTTTTAATGAGGAGAAAAAAATTATGTATGTGTCAGATTTAGGTGCCTGTTTCATGGTCATTGGTGCAAGTTGCAGCAGTCGTGCCCAGAAGTTAGACCACCTTGTAGGTGACTAACTATCAGGGTGGATGTTGTGCAACTGCTTCAGTAAAACTGACGCAGCTGTGTGCCTAGAGTCAGATTTTAACTATGTAGGAAACCACACTTGGTAGGATATGTAGTATGTTAGGTTAACACGTGACCCCTTGGTGTGAGGTTGGTGTGAGACACAGTGAAGTCCTGCCACACCTGAGGAAAGTGTATTAATTCAGATGGCTGCATGACTCTGCAGGATGTTATTTTGCTCATGACATGTCAATCAATCAATCAATCAAAATCTTTATTTATCCAGGCGAACATCGTTGAGCAGTGCTCATTTGCAAGATGGACCTGGTTAGGTCAGAGTCAGTTACATAATACAAGGTGCAAAGTAGAGAACAAACACAGTGTACATAATAGATAAGGTTATACAAGTCAACAACAGATGCCAACAGGTAAGACACTTGTGAAGGCTCGTGATGCAATAACATAATTACATAAATTCATATATTTACATTTATTTTTCATATTTACATTTTTTATCTGTATATATGGTCATAGACAGAATTTTGCAATATGGGCATGGAGGGAATGTAGGTGGTGACTAATGTATAATTGTGTAGAGGGATTTGTCAGCAGGGAAAGGAACTAGTCAACGAACAATCTGGGTAGGAGGTGGGTAGTAGGTCTTCAGCAGGGAGAGGGGAGGGATGGGAGGGAACATGTGTGACAAATAGTACCTTTTAACTGTCTTGAGGGAGTATGCTGTAATAAGAACACGAGAGCTGCATTGGCATGTGATTGGATTCCACCAATCACAGTACATGATTTATTTTTCACATTTTACTAGGCATAATAATGTATATAATATTGCACAGTATTAGGAACAAGGATTCCTGCAGCATGTAGCATGTTGGTAAACATTAACTGCTAGTTTATCATTCAGTAATGCGAAACAAGTACAGCTGTTCACAGCTGAATGCCTTTTTCTCTGTAGTTTATCTCTTCATGCCTAGCTGTGACTGCTATATGACAGCATAGCAACTGTACCAAATGTCTGTACAATACCTCTTCTTGCCAACTGTCCCAGCTGAGCTCCTCCTTCTTATTGAATTCTGTCACCTTATGTCACCTAGTCCCACTTGAAATCATCTGGGGATAGGGCTTTTAGTTTAGTTTTAGTTTTATTTTTATCATTGAATACTTTCTCACCTTCAGCCACAGTCCTGCCAATCTCCAGCCACCGCCCGCTCATCCACCGCCGACCCCGAAGCTGTCATGCCCAGCTGGCATAGGCAGCTACACTGTCAAGAGGGGCTCCCCCTAAGCCCCCGCACCCGGCGAGGATCCACTGCCAGTGCACGGCCTCCAGGCATCGTCGGACCGGTGAACTGTGGCCATCAAGCTGCCGCGGACTTCGGCTGCATTTTTCCTTGTTCTTCCCCAATGGGGGCATGGACTTGCAGTGACGTTTGCGCACTAGCATGCAGACGTCTGCCGTGCCCCCCCCCCACTTCGGCACCCGCGCCTCTGCAGTACCTCCGGGCATCCCCAGGGACCACCAGAGTGTGCAACCACCCTGTTTCCCCCAGACTAGGAGAGCTGTCTTTGGACGCTCAATCCTAGTCCGCCCCTGCCGACCCCCAATGACCGGGGCTCATTCCCGAACCCGGGTCACCAGCGTGGAGCGAGGTGTGGCGTCCAGCGCCTCAACCCTCAGCGCCACCGGGCCGGGCAAGTGTTAGTTTTTTATTCTGCATAAAGCCCTTCAGGCAGAGCCTATTTTCAAAGAGGTTAGAGTCAGGTGCAACAAAAGACAACAAGTACTGAGTGGATGACAAGTGCACAATGCAGTAAAACTACAGTTGTACACCTTTAAACACAGGTGAGACAATGCTGTACAAATTGGTGCTAGTACGGTAGTTAACAGTACATAGGTATCATGCTAACATTACATCCTGAATAAAGTGCCACGTACAAATATACAGTGGGAATCAATTAGATGGTCAGCAGTTGCAATTGCATGATCTACGAGGGGTAAGCAAGGAGAAAAGTTGAAATTTAAACATTTGAGTAGAGCAATCAGTTTTTAAAGAGTCAGGTCATTCAACTGATTAGTAAAAGGGTATGAAAAACAAGATTGATCAGGGAGGCTGTTCTTTGAGGAAGCAGTAGGGTGTGTCTCACCACATCCCTGGTAGAGCATCCACTATCCACAAAGTTGAACATGGACTGTAGGCCCGGGACAGCACGCTTTAAAGCTTTATTGCCAGTGACCAGGATGTGGTAGAACAGTCTCAAGTTGGGGTTTAACCATTTTAGGTTGCTGTACAGTACACAGGTGTGTGTGTCATGTTTTAGGCCAAGTGCAAAGTGGCAGGCCCTATTGAGGAGACCTCTGATTCTGGATAACACACTGTCATTCACAGAGCCATAAACCACAATTCCATAATCAATTATGCTTGCGATGATGCACTGCACAAATAGCTTCTGAATCTGGAAGGAAGTTGGTTCCATGTCTGTAGAGTAGCCCTAGCCTAGAGTTGACTGCCTTGACCAAGAGGTCAACGTGTGCATTGAAAGACAATGCACTGTCAAGGGTAACCCCAAGATATTTAAAGGTTTTTACTTGTTCAAGGGGTCTCAAGTTGTGGAGGTGATGGTTACAGGGTCACTGTCAGTTTTTTAAGCTGTTTTTAATGCCCATGCAATATCTGTCCCTGTGAACAGAGCTGAACTCAGTAAATTCTCTTGATTCTGTTTTAATAGCATTGGTGGCTTATTCAGTGTATATTTTTTTTTAACAAAAAGACTTTAGGTCATCTTGACCGAAATGCACGAACTGCTCCTTCCCGCACATCCCTGACATAAGGATTTGCACTGCATGACGCCAAACTCAGGTGTGAACAAGTTCAGCGATTTTGGAGGCATATAAACTAAACAAAAGTTTGAATAGTGCTAACTGTGCTGATGTCCACACAATGTAAGTGTTTTTTTTTTTTTAAACTGAGGGCTATTTTCTTTAGTAATTTTTGTTTGAAAAGGGAAATAAAATTCGGTTTTAAAAACCACTTACATTGTGGAACTCTACACAGTTAGCAGTATTCAAACTTTTGTTTAGTTTGTATGCCCCCAAAATCACCAAACTCGTTCATGCATGAGTTTGGCGTCATGCAGTGGGAGCTACATACAAATTCTAAACGGTGGCACAGTGATTTTGTTTCAGGTGCTGTGGCCCGATTGCCAGAACTCGTTCATACCCATTGGTTGTAGAGTCCCAGTCAGAATACAGGATTTTCCTTACCTATTTTATAAAAAACGTTATACCTATGGCTTCTAGGGAGCCATCATCCACCTCAATCCTTATTTTATATCCTATTTAATAAGGTCTCCAAAGCAACAGGGGAAGTAGCAAATCACAGTATGCTTATTTATTTATTTATTTTTCCAGTTGTATTTATGCTGCCTTTTGTCCCCAGGCAAGGCTTCCTTCAGCCTCTGCAGTGCCTCCTCCCTTCTTCCTGAAATCTTCCTACCTGGTTTCCTGACGCAGCAGGCCACCCGGGACACATCAGGATCCTGCCCACCTGGCTTTCCCATAGGACAGGGTTGCCTTCTGCACCTTGGTGAGTCCGCTACACGAGCAGGAGCAAGTAAGCTGGATTTGGAGCAGACACGGGAGGGGGGGAGCTGGCAGTGCATCATCTACCTGTGGCTGGGCAGCGGCTTTCCTTTTTTTCTGGTTCCCCTGTTGAAGTGATCATGCAGTGATGTCTGGACAGCATCGTGTGTGCTCCTGCACTCGGCTTGCCGACATCTGCCACTTCACCAATCCCTGTATCTGCGTCTGTCCCTGGCATGTCGACCCCGAGCCAACACTAGGGGGTTAGACTGTTTCCAGGCTCTGAAACCCTCATTCCCCAGAAGAGAGCTCTCCAGCAGATACACAGTCCTCCTTCCCCCACTGCCCCTTTGACAACCCAAACTTGGGGCACAAACCTGGGTTGCCTTCGTCATGAGGCATAGCTCTATCACTGTGTCGATTGGCCAGCCAAGTCACAGTTTATTTTGTTAAAGGTTTTACCATCTCACATATTAATGTATTTTTCTAAATTTCCAACCCAGTTGTCCAGAAAAAAATAGAAACCAGAAATGGGGAAAAAAATTGAATGAATATGGTTCGCCTGTCCACACTCTGGCACTTCCACTGGAAGGCAGGGGTGCAACCATGGCTAAAATGTTAGGGGGGGCATGGCACAACCAAGTCTTTTACATCAATAGCAGGGCATGTAAGCAGACAGCAGCTTCTGGCATTGCAAATAATTAAGTGTGAAGACTCCAGCCACCACTAACTGCCCCCCCCCCCACCGTCATACTTGCTAGCAGCTTCCTTCTCATTTCATTAGATTAATTCAAAAATAAATATTTATACATTAATATCCAGATTGGTATTGCACAAAACATTACACCGGCTTTAAAGTTTGTACTGCTGGAGCCAAGTCAGACCCAAGGCAGCATGGGTTTTCAGAGGGAAGGTCATGTCAGACAAATCTGATAGATTTCTTTGATGGGGTGACCAAGGAATTACATCAAGGAGGAGCGGTGGATGTGGCCTATCTGGATTTCAGTAAGGCTTTTGACAGACACCATTCCACATAAGAGACTATTGAACAAGTTGGGTAAAAAGGTTGTAAATTGGGTAAGAAATTGGTTAGGGGGGTAGGTGACAAAGGCTGGTAGTAAACAGAGTTCACTCCAAGGAAGGGAAGGTGATGAGAGGGCTACCTCTGGGATCAGTGCTGGACTTGGTCCTCTTTAATGTCTTTATAAGTGAAATTGCAAAGCAGCGGGAAGGGAAAGTTTGACTCTGCATGATGATACCAATATCTGCAACAGGATGGAAATGTATGAGCAAAGACCTGAGAAGACTTGTACAGTGATCAAGGGTATAGCAGCTGGGTTTCAACACAAAAATTCAAAATAATGCACAGAAATCCAGGGACAGGGTACAAAATGGGTGGAGTGGTATTGGCAACAACCATCAGAAAAAGACCTGGGCTTAATCATATTGGATGACCTAAAGGCGGCCAGGCAGTGCAACAAAGCAGTCAGGAGGGCCAGTGGAATGCTGTGATGTATAACAAGGGATATCGCCAGCAGAAAGAGGAAGATTGTGTTACTCCTACATAGATAGCTGCTAAGACCCCCATCTTGAGTATGTGTCCAGTTCTGGAAACCACATCTCTTGAAGGACATATAATGGAAGCAGTCCAGAGAAGGGCAGCTAAAATGGTACTGGGTTTGCACCAAAAGGCCTACAAGGTGAAAGTAAAGGACCTCAACATGTGCACCCTGGAAGACAGGAGGGAGAGTGGGATATGATAGAGACCCTTAAATACCTCACATGGGTAAAAAGTTACAGGACAGAAGTATTTTTCAGAAAAAAAGTTTTCAAGAACAAGGGAACATGATATGAAGCTGGAGAGGGTAGATACAGGAGAGATGTGAGGAACTATTCTACACAGAAAGAGCGTGGATTCCTGGAACAGCCTTCCACCGGGGTTGGTGGGGTGAAACATTGCTGGAGTTCACGAATGCATGTGATAGGCACAAGGGAATCATAGTGGAAAGTGAGGGAGTAGGAGCTATAGATCAGGTAAGTTCTGCGGTGATACTGTAGGTAGGGAAAAATGGGCAGATTGGGTAGGCCACGTGGCCCTTATCTGCTGTCAGATTCTATGTTTCTATGTTTATGGAGCAGTAGGCTAGCATGCAACAGTGGCACAGCTCTTTCCATGCAGTTTGGCTCTTGACAGTTCGGTGAATGCATGATGCTCTTTCGTAACAAAAACCGAGCAGTACTATAACTAAAAGACGCAGTTGAAAAGTGGAGCCAAAATCCCGCGCATGCACACTAATGGCTTGGAGCAGACACCATGCCCTAGTGCGCATGCACGGGATTTCGGCTCCACTTTTCAACTGTACTTTTGAGTTATAGTACTGCTCTTGATTTGTTATAGAAAGGCATAGTTCAATTCGACAGAAATACACAACCTAAGTGCTTAGTTTATGGGGCATGCTAAAAATTGCACCTCGCCGACCGCGCTCTGTTACAAATCTGCGTAGTCAGGATGGATGTCCTCCGAGGTCGGCTACTTCGCTCGGACCGATTGGATATAAAATAATGAAAATAAAAGGTAAAGAGTGAAAATTATTGCTTTTGGCACATGCAGGGGCATTTTACTTTAGTAATTTGTTTAGTACGTGCCTCAGGGAATACTGACTAGAAATGAGCAAAAACGTTGGAACAAAGCTGACAGTGCACCTTTAAAGGGAAATTTCCACTTGTAATCAGGCCCCATCTCAGTGTGAGGTGGGGCTCGATTAGTAGTAAGGAGCAATATGTTATTAAGCTGATAGTGATGAGACTGTCTGCTGACAAACAGAGCTAATGAGGGGGTTGACTTCTGGGTTCACGCTGTCAGCACTTTCTATTGTATTACCTTTGTGCATATATGGCAGATGTAGGTTTGTAATTGATCCTAGTTGGGATGCTAGATAGGAGAGGGATTGAGACCCTGGGTTGAGATCAGGCAGCAGGATCAGGGTCTGCTCACCCTTCAATAACAGAGTGTATTTTTTTTCCTGCCTACAGTGCCTAGGTTACTATATTTGGCATTGAACTGCTCACTCCCATCACCTTTAAAGGGAAACATCCACCTATAATTAGGCCCCACCTCAGTGTGAGGCAGAACCCAATTAGCATTTTAGCAAGAAGTGTTAACTTTTTTTTTTTTTTTTTTTTGAGTTGTTTAATCAGGAGTAGCACACTAAGCTGAAAGTTTTTTTTACAGGTGCGACCTGGGAGCACAGGGAAGTTAAGTGACTTGCTCAGGGTCACACAGTATGCAAGTGGAAGTTGTGGGATTCAAACCCAGGTCTGGTCTGCTGGATGTCACCAGATTTGCAGCTCAGAGCCTTAAACCACTGGACTATACTGCCTACTGCCTTTTTATTTACTGTGAGTGTACTAATAAAGCTTTTATCTGGTTGATCCTGCCACTCCTGCTGCCAGAATTTTGAAAAGAAGCGCTCCCAGTGGTGCACCCACAACCTACTGCAGCTGTCCTCAAGAATGATGTATGAAATGGGGAGCAGCCACGGGAGCATGCGTAGGTTTACTGTATAGTCGAAGCTATCAATAGCTCCGGTTTGGAATGTACATGTCTCGGTGCTATACTGGCTGCTCCCCATATTATACATCATTCTCAGCACAGCCATGGGAGGTTGTAGGTGCGCTGCGATGGGCGCCTCTTTCAAAATGTCAGTGGGTTGGATGGCAGGATCAACTATACAAAAGCTTTATTAATATGCTCAGAGTGAAAAATTGATACTTTGTGCAAAAATGCTAATTGGGTCCCGCCTCACACTGAGGTGGGATCTGAATACAGGTGGACATTTCACTATGAATATAGTAACCTAGGCACTGAAGGTAAAGAAAGAGAATGCACCACTATTGATGAGTGAATAGACCCCAGTCCTGCTGCATGATGTCAACCCAGGATCTCAACCCCCTCTCCCACCTAGTATCTCAGATCAATTACTGAACTGCACCTGCCATATATGCACTAGGATGATATGATAGAAAGCACCAACACTGTGAGCCCGGAAGTCAACCACTTCTCCTCGGCCAACTTTGTCAGCAGACCACTCCAGCACTGTCAGCTTATTAACATATTGCTCTTTACTGTGTGACACGGTGTGGAAGCAAGGTTTTGCCCGACAGTATCTCAGGTCTTTCTATTTTGCTGTATAATAAACAGATAGTATTTATAGGGATGGGGCGTATTAAGTAAGCTGTACACACACAGATGCCAAAAATAATCGTCATGTGTTTGTTGCTAAATACACAGTGTGCACACCAGGTATACTGTTAGGTGTTATTTTTAATTTATTTTTCGCAGAACAATAAGGCAGGTGCACCCTTCAAATTACTGAGCACATCATTTAAACACAAAGCATACCTCAGCACCCAGGGTGCAGGGCTCCCACATCTACAAGGATTCCTGTATTTTTTTTTTACTTTCATTTTTATCCTGCCTTTCTATCCCCTCGTTCCACTCCTTCAGATCTCTGATCATTCCTGTAGGTCCCTCCCACAGAATCTGCTCCTAGAGTGCGAGGCTTTCTCCACTATCCCTTCTACCTTCCTCCTTCTCTCCTGGGAGTGCCTGCACAACAGGATCTGTCCTGCAGGTAGGTGAACCGAGGGTTGGATCGGTCATCATCTTGGAACGAGAGGTTTTTTTTCCGTTTTCTCCCCTTAGCGCCTCCTTCCCCTGAGGGTGTTGCCACGTAGGACGTATGTCCAGGCATACAGCGTGCTAGTGCCGGCAGTCAAATGCCCACAACATCCTCCCTTCCCCGACTCTCGAGGAGCAGCCTGTGCACCGATGCCCGTGCTTCCACTGGCACTGGTGCGTTGGGTGTGCGAGACACCCCAGGATCCCACCCCTGGAGGAGGAGGAGAGCATCCACTGAGAAACCCAATCCTCCTCCCCCCTCCGACCCCCAGCAGTACCAAGTCCATTCCCAAACCCGGGTCGCCGGTGTGGTGCGAGGTGTGGCATCCAGGGCCTTAACCCTCAGCACCACCAGGCCGGCAGGATTCCTGCATTTTACAGGGAAATAAAAATCAAGCTACAGGGAAATTGGTCCCATAGGCTTGCACTGGTTATGGGGAAAATGCAGCAAATTCAGCTTCTTTAGTAATAATGTAATCTATAGAAAAACGCAATCAAACTGCACTGGAGTTACAGGAAAACTGCCAAATCAGTCTGGGAGAACTGAAGGTGTAAGTTATGAAACTGAAAATAAGCAAACCCACCCTAAGCCATCCACTCTAAATACAAACCCTAGGATCTTAGCCAGACTAGTTAGCTTACCCCTACCTTAAGCTGCCGACATTGCTGAGAAATGTACAGTGATTCAGAACAGCAGGCTCCAGTGATAGGTACACCACAAATCTTCTTTTCTCAACTGCTTAGTAACCCTACCTAGTACAACTGCTCCTCTGCTCGATTGCTTACACTCCATAGTTGTCCCTCATGTCAAACGTACACAAAGTTGGGTCTCTTTCTCTTTCCTCTTCCAGCACTGCTCTAGCCTCCACCTGGTCCTGAAAATCTTCCCATCAGTGACCTGCTGCCTCATAGTCGTCATTTTCAATCCAACGGAGGATACCGAGTCAGAATAGAAATGTATGCCACAGAGTACATGTATTAATTTTGTGTCTGAGATAAATTTAAAAAATGTGTGGATACATTCCCTTGGCTCCTCATCCAGTACATTCTTGTATTTTTGGTAACCACGCCCGCTTTCTGCTCTGACCAGATCCTGCCCCCCTGCTCAGTCATATCCACCACAGAAAACAACGGATGAGTGGATTAGAGACGGTGAGCAGTACTTCATGTCAGGATTTTAATTACAGCCAATGAAAGAAGCAGGGGAATAGCGGCCGCTACATGCTTTGCTCCTTTGCTACTTAGGTTCTGAATTCTGTACTGTCTCCATGTGCACCTGCGGACGTCTTTTGCTTCAAGCTTCTGTTGCTGCTAGCCTGCTATAGAAGGCTAAAATGTTGAGGGGGATGTAATAACTGACTTAAAAAATTGAGGAGACGTAATAACTGACTTAAAAATTGAGGGGGACATGTCCCCCTCATCCCCCCGGTGGTTGCGCCCAAGCCTCAAGGAAAGGAGGGAGAGGGGGAACATGATAGAAACTTTTAAATACCTCAAGGGAATCAACAAAGTCCAAGAGGGTAGCATCTTTCAGAAAAAGAAATGTGCAAGAACAAAGGGGCACAATTTGAAGATAAAGGGGGGACTGCTCAGAGGTAATGTGAGGAAGTATTTCTTCACAGAGAGGGTTGTAGATGCATGGAACAGCCTTCCTGAGGAGGTCGTACAGTCAAAAACAGTGGAGAAATTCAAGAATGCATGGGACAGACATAAGGCAATTCTAGTGGGGGTAGGAGGAGGTAGGCTGTTGGTTAACTAGGATCTGCAGCTTATCCATTTGGTAGGGAAATGGGCAGACTAGGTGGGCCAAGTGGTCCTTATCTGCCATCATATTCTATGTTTCTGTGTTTCTATGCTGGAAGGCGATGATTCTCCAGACATCTTTGGGGGGTGAGCTTTGAGTTCACCCCTCCTCCTCCTCCCCTCTGGTTCCTCTGTCCCTCCCCCTGCTAGACATCTGTATATCTGGGGTGTCCTATACTGATTCAAATGTAACTATGTATATAGATTGTACAAAATATATGTAACCTTGTCTGTCCGCATTCTGTAACCTGTATCACTGTTTGTCCTCTCTGTGACGAGGAACCTTTGTAAATGAGTCTCTGGCTCAAAGGTTGTAAATCCGATTGTATAAATAAATAAATAAAATCTCCACCCAGGCAGCTGTAGCCACTGACTCTGCCCCGTGATGTCAGATCTTTCTTTCCACTGGAAGAACAGGTCCCCGCCTTCGTGCTTCATTTAGGTGTTTCTCTGCAACAGTGGTGAACCTTTCAAAGTTTTTGAAGTGGTTTCCTTGACTCCATCTCCACATTTACGATGGATTGCAAGACACCAGGGTTTAAATTCTGTGTTCAGTGCTGCCAGAAGATGTCAGCCACCGATCCACATGACATGTGCGTGTACTGCCTGGGTGGGCAACACGATGTGGCTGGGTGTGGCTTTTGCCTATCCATGCTCCCCGAGTCCCTTGAGGACAGGAAGCTCTGGTTTGCACTGGGCTGGCCTTCAGAATGGGATCGGAAAGATCGCTCTAGGGGTGTTAAAAAGACCTCGGCGGCTGTTGGGTCTGCGGCACAGCTTGCAGCCCTTGAAGCGGATGTGGCAGTGGCCATGGCAGGGTACCTCCTTGGCTTCGGTGCCATTCCCACCTGTGACTAGCATTGAAGGAGCCTTCATGGGCCAGTTCCATGGTTTGTGCTGGTCCCCCCAAACTGTAGGGGAAGCCCTGCCCTTCATGGCTGTTGGTTGAAGAAGTTTTCTCACCACCGTTGCCAGTCGTGGGATGGAGAGAGATCTCGCCTGACCACTCAGTGGCTATCGAGTTCCCCTCAGCTGAGGGGCAGGTTGGGCAGGGCAAGGGCTCATTGGCCCCACTGGAGAGTCAGTCAGCCTCGACTTCGATTGACCACATGAATGAGATTTTTCTCAACCCGGTCAATCTATTGTTGGACAAGACGAGGATTTGGTCTCACAGACCTCAGTGCTCCCGGTCCTCACCTTAGAGGACATGGTGCGCTCAGTGTCCCTGGTCAATCTTGTTTGGGACAAGCCTCCAGCTGAGGTTGGGTCTTTCATACCCATGATGTTGAATGTGGGCTGGCACGTGATTTACGGCCAGCACCAGGATGACCCTGCTCCATGTTGACCGGGTGGATGACAGTGGAGGTTGTGGTCAAAGACATTCACGCTGTCGATCCCGCTTGACTGGGAGGCACTGCCATCAGTGCTCCTTGTCCTCCTCATCTGTGGGTGAGGAGAGGCACCACTGCAAAATGCACTGGTGCTATGAGGAGTTCCTCTGGCAGCAGTGGGCCATTGCAGGGCAGGGTGGGGCTCTACCCATGAACCAGTGGTCCTCTGGCAGCCGCCAGTGATTTCCCTTCTTGCCAAGACTCATGTGTGCTGCCAACACCTGCTTCTTTGCCAATCACAGTGGAGTCACCACCCTGACAGTTGCTGGCTGGCGCTTTGATCAAGGAGGCAGGCCATTCGGTTCCAGGCTTGCCCAGCTGGTTGTTAGTGAGGATCACCCTGGGTGATGTATCATGGGAGGTCCGGGGCGAATTACGGCCAAGCGCTGTCTTTGAGAAATCATCGCATGACTTGGACCAAGAGTCCATGGCCTCCTCTGGGGTGCTGCTCTTTGACCGAGGTGCAGTCAATGAGCCTTCCAGTGATCAGGGGTCATTATCATTTGAGGTGCTGCTCCGCCACATTGCAGAGTCCATGGCTGTCCCATTGAAACCAGTCCAGAAGAGGGGCAAGTACCCTCGTATGGACATTTTGGATCTATGAATCCCCGGGGTTACCTTCCCTGTCGCTGAAGCCACCTTGGGACCGGCCCTGGAGCTTTGACAGCAGTCAGCATCCTGTCCAGCACCCTTAGCCCATATGGTCTGCAAGTATGTGGTCCCTACTGGCTCTCTTTCAGGGTTCTCTGACCACCCCTCAGTGGAGGGGCTGGTTATGGACTTGGTGTCCTGTAAATCAGGACACCAGAAGAACGTGGATAAGCTGCCAGATAAGGAGTTCCGTAGGATTGACCATGCCACCAAAAAGGTGTACCCTGCTGCTACCTTGGGTCTTCAGCAGGCTAGCTATGCCATTATCATGACCAGTTACGCCCATTCCATGATGAATATGTTCCAACATGATCCTCCCCCACCTCCACCCAGAGCAGCGGGTGGTGGTGGAACTCATCAGAGACCACGGTCAGTCACTGGCTAAACACCAGCTCCAGACAACCTTGGACATGGGTGACTCATGCACCCGTGTGGTGGCAGTGGCTGTCTCCATGCGTCACAGGACCTGGCTGTGATTGTCCACCTTCACGCCAACAAAGACAAGCAGAAATTCCCTATATGGGCACAAACCTCTTTGGCCCTGGGGTGGAAAGACATCTCACAAAGATCAAGAAGTCCAATGCCTCCCTAGATTCTGTGACTTCTTCTCAGAGGGACCCGATTAAAAACCCAAAGAAACTGGCCTTTCGGTACTAGACCTTTAAGAATCAGCCTCCCCGCATGCAGCCCCAGGAGGGGCAGTTCCAGATCTGGCACCCCAAGAAGTCTGGGGGTTAAGGTCCAAAAGGTGGGGGCAGAGGTAGTGGTGCCCCTCTGGCAGCAGTCACTGGTGCCCCTGTGAAACCTGCCAAGTGACAGGTTGGGGGGGGGTGCCATCCCTCCATCTGTCCTGTTCCCGATTGCTCTTCCCATTGGAGGCAGGCTACATCTTTTCTTGCCATGTTTATCCACTATCACAGTGGACAAGTGGGTGTTGTACATAGTGGGTAGAGAACTTTCTCTTGAATTCAAGGCTCTTTGGCCCTACTGCGTTCACGTGCCTCAAGAGTCCAGGGTGTTTCAAGACACGTTGTCCTCCCTCAGGGAGGATGTTGCTCAGATCCTTGCAGAAGGAGTCATAGCCTGTGTCCCAGACACTCTGGCCAGCTAGGGTTATGTGTCCAGGTATTTCCTGGTCCTGAAGCAGATGGGGAAGGGGGGCTGGCGTTCCATTCTGTGTCTTCAAGATCTCAAACAGCATATGCAGAAGCAAAGTTTGGGATGGTCACTCTGAACCAGATTGTACTATCCCTACAGCAGGACTTGTGATTCTGCTCCCTGGACCTCCAGGATGTGTTCTTCCACATTCTTGTCCACAGGTCCCACCGCCGGTACCTATACCTCCGGTTCTGAGCAGAGGGGGTCCTATACCAGTGCCAAGTCATGCTGTTTGGCCTTTCCTCAGCTCTGAGGGTCTTCACAAAGTGCATGACAGTGGTGGCAGCTCATCTATGGCACCTCGGGGTCAGAGTTTACCCCTACCTGGATGACTGGTTGATAGCTGCCAGGGCTGTGGTTGAAGAGGCTTTTAAGGCTGCAGTATAGGCAGATACTAGGCTGTTGTTACATTTGTTATTCAGGTGGTTGTTACATGTTTATTTATTTATTTATTTTGGGTTCGGATTAATACCTTTAAGCCAGAATGACTCTTTTACAAAGGTTCCAAGTCAAAGTCATCACAAACAATACAATACAAAACTAAACACATAATCAAAAATATGACAAAATCGAAAATATGACATTCAGATTAACAGATGGGCAGCAGTTACAAATACAAAATGAGAAACAACATCAAGTCTCAACATCGAGGTAGAAGCTTAGATTCACAGCTCAGTTTCTAAGTGCCATTGGTTAGTAGATAGCAGCCTGAGAAGGCTTTGTCCTAGAAGAGGGGTATATAGGCAGGGAAAGCCAGTGTTACATGAAGCACTCACAGTGGTTCTTCTGGGCTAGGAATAATCAAAGTTCTGTTTTAAAAGGGCTAATATTTGATATTCTAAGAGGGAAGAGGGGAGGTCATTAAGCCACTGAGGCCCACGGTAGGCAAGAGAATGCTGTGCAAAGGAGGTGCACTTGAAAGGGACCTGCAGCACACTTTTAGAAGCTCTTCTAGTCGTTTTAGTGGTTGAGTTACGTTGGAACAGAGTAGTCGTGGAGTCGGATGCTAATCCCAGGAGGGCTTTTTTCCCGATAAGGCAAGCCTGGTACCTAGCCCTCACGTGCAGAGGGAGCCACCCAGTGCCTGAGTAGAGCCTACAAGTGTGAGTCAGGAGTCCAGCCCCTAGAACCAGATGACAGGCCTTGTTTAGTAGTAGCTTGACCCTTTGCAGTACCGAATCTGCAGCAGCACTGTAGATGACTAGCCTGTAGTCTATGGAAGACAGTATCGAACTCTGGGTTACTAGTCTCAAGGCCTCTGGGGTCATTGCCTGTCTGTGGTGATAAAGGATTCCTAGTTTGGCATTTGCTGTTTTAACTACGTGGTCGATATGTGTGGCGAAGGAAAGAGTGTTGTCCAGGTGAATGCCAAGATATTTAAAGGATGTTACTTGTTCGATGGTATCCCCCTTTTAGCTAAGGATGGGTAAAGGTCCATTGTTCTTCCTAGAGTGTGGGAGTGAGAAGTGCATGATCTTGGTTTTTTTGCAGTTTAGGAAAAGTCGGTTTTGAGAGAACCAAGACTCAAGCTGTGTAAAACTATTTTGTAGGTTGGCACTAATTTCTGTCTGGTGGTTCCCAGACACGGAGATCACAGCATCAACTGTGTAAAGGAGTATCTTAGCTGGGCAAGCATTAAGTAGAGTGTTTATAAAGAGGCTGAAGAGTAGGGGTCCTAGAATTGAGCCCTGAGGGACCCCTATTGTTACCTCCCTTAGGTCAGAAGTTACCCTATCTATTATCACACACGCTGTGATCGTTATGACAAGTAGCTACAAAAACATATGTTTGTAGTGTTGTAATAATGTGCATATATTGTGTCTACACTTGTAATAGTTAATGAAAAGGGTGTGGAAACAGTATATACACACACACTGTATTCACACTTGTATTAATTAATGAACATGGTGTTCATTATTTTGTAATAAGCTGTGTAGTCCCTTAAGTAGTGTCAATTACCATCAGATATGGGGAAATAACTGATTTTATCTATATAATGGGAGAAAGTCCCAACCACATAATAGGGAACTCAGGCATACTAGACGGACCACAGGTCTATTTCTGCCATCATTGTCTTTCTTTTCATGTTTCCATGTTCTGTATATGTTATGTATATGTATGTGTATAAATACTGATATAGATATTGATATAAAGGATGAATTAAAGTATAGCGGCATGTCTACCTGTACTGGTGACGCTTGCAATAAGATTACATTTTAGTATGTTTGAGAACTAAGACCAAAATTAGGCTACAGGAAAGGGATGTTGAATCTTCAAAGGAAGCATTGGGCTTGCTGTGTGCAGTGCATTCGTGGAAAAGAGCTGTGGGTGGCGAAGACCGATAGCAGCTTAGCTCCATGCAAATGGGGTGTGGGAGATCTGGGTATGAGATGTGTAGGTCTGCTGAAAAGGGATATATGCAGGCTGTATTCTCATTGTGGTGATTTTAGAAGAGTGTTGATAACACACCTGGAAAACGTGTGGGAAGGAGATGCAGGCATCCCACACAACACCTCAAGCTCATGCACGCCTTCATTTCAGTGTACTTGGTTTTTTTTTTGATGTGGTAATTATAGTTTAGGTAAATAAATAAAAAAAATGATATGGCGTTTTCTTTCTGCTGTCTGCCCACAAAAAGTTGTCTTCTAAGCACTTGATTGCTGTTTTCAAAATAGTGATGCAGGGCTCATTCTTTAAGTGGTCTAGAAGGCGGCATGGGAAATCAAAGGAGCCGCCTTCAGCAGCTTTAGAAAGGAACCAAAAATGCTTGGCTGAATGCACTACAGATACCACAGAGCATTCTGCAAACTGTTGTCACTGGAACCTACTTCTCCATAGCACTGATTTATAGAGTTATATGTTTATGTTTATTATACTTTATTTTTAATCTCCTAGAGGGACCAGACGCCCAAAGTGGAAAAATAACATATTTTGGCTGGAAAAACTGACAGTAGCTACTGACTTGAATTTCTGCCAACATTTCCACGCTTGTGTAATGGGCACTGTGCTGGAATAGCTTCACAGTAGCCACAAAACATAACTGTTTCATAGCCAGTGGACAACTAAAAACTGAGTTTGCGCAACAAGATGTTGAGGGGATCATCACAGCTTAACCAAACTGCCTTATAAACAAGCAATAAGCAAGGCGGGGTGTGAGTTAGGCTGAGATGACCACACACCCAGCGGCGTAGTGAGGCCAACGCTTATGACGGAGGGTTTTATAGCCCTTGAAAGTACGGTTATCCCAGCCTAACTCATACACTGGAGTGTCTTACTGTGCTTCTAGAAAGGGGCTTATGGTAAAAATGTATAGAGACTACAGAATAACAGTTAATTCAGTGTATTATTTAAACTTAATGTTACTTTTTAAGAGTAGAAATAGTCCAAAACCTTGCAAATATGAAAGTAAAAATGCACAAATGTTTCTACTAATGTGTGATAACTGGACAGGCCAGCAGACTGGCATCAGTACTTTTTTTTTCTTTATAAATTAGGCTGAGGTAACATAGGGCCAATGATTTTCCAGTTTCAAAAATTACCATTTCCGTTTTGACAAAATCTTAAAATAGTTTTTTCCGTCCCCGTTTTGTTCAGAAACGTGACTCAAAATGAGGTTATTTACATATTAAAGTGGTGCAAATAGAGTTTTTTCGTGAAATATTGACTCCCAAGTGCTGGTTTAAAAATTACAAATTCTGTTTTATTGGTGTTTTCCATTGGAAATGGGAAATCATTGACCCTTGTAAAAATAAATTACAGGAAATCATTGACCCTAGTAAAAGTAAAGTACAGGTGCAAGCCTGTGTCATCCAGTCAGCACCCATTTTATAAATTCATATAACCCTTACTATTGGAAGTAAAGGTGATTCTAGCTGGCTCAGTGGTGTGGAGGGCTGAGGCGTTCAGTGCCTCACCTCCTGCCACACCAGCAGTCAAGGTTTGGAAGCAGACATGGTCACTTGGGGGCTGGCCAGGAGAGGGAGAATTGAGTGTCCGTAGGACTGCTCTCCTCACTTGCAGAGGGGGGCCGCTGTGGTCTCCTGCTTGGCTGCCATCTGAAGGTGTCCAGATGGCAGTGCTTGTGACCATGCACAAAGGAAAGGGACTCCATGTTCAGGGTGCCTGGGTCATGTCCGTAGAGCCAGAGCTCGTACTTTGCCTCCATTGCACATCCGTGGGCCCAAGGGCAAAAATCGGTGGACCCCCCTCCCATGATGGGAGGATGACGACCCACCTCTCGCAGGCTCCGCACCTGCGACTGGGTACCCTCACAGGTCCTGTGGCATAGACACCACAGGAATCTAAGTCCTGTGGAAGCTGGGAGACGGGGCTGGGGAGGTCGGTCTGAGTGGGGTTGCTGGGCAGAATCAGGAGAACAAATACTAGTATAACAAAACAAAAAAGGAAGAGAAGGTGATTCATTGTATCTTGTTTCTGTGTATGTGTATGCCATTGAGACTTTACGCACAGCCATTCTTTTCTGTGCTTCTTTATAATACATGCCAAATGGTAGTCTTATAATATGTTGTTTCGACACCTTGCTTTGCAAAGTCCCAAAAAAACAATAACATACTGTAAAAAACATAGACAAGGACGGCAGAAAAAGACCAAAGGTCCATCTAAGGGGATTCAATGAGTAAGGGAAGAACGCACAACAGTCCATCTAAGGGGAAAAGTTAAGGAGACACAGCTGAAGGGATACAGGACCTACAGGATTATCTGGAAAAGCTGGGGAGGTGGTCCAGGATTTGAAAGCTTGGTTTCAGTGTTAAGAAAAACAAAGTTATGCACATTGGAGCCAAGAATCCCAGGATGGAGTACTACCTGGGTGAAGTCCAGGTATCTGTATCAGAAGTGGAGAAGGACCTGGAAGTGATGATCACTAGTGACCTGAAGCACTCCATGCAGTGCAAGAAAACAGCAGCAAGGGCAAACGAGATGCTGGGATGCATAGCTAGGGGGAATAGAAGTAGAAGAGAGGAGGTTATACTACCCTTGTGCAGGTCACTTGTGAGGCCACATCTACAGTATGGATTTCAGCACTGGTGCCCACGCCTCAAATAGGACATTAACCTGCTGGAGAAGGTCCAGAGGAGGGCTACAAAGATGATAGTGGGGCAGCAGTGTAAGGCATATGAGGAGAGGTTGAGGGCACTGAACATGTACTCCCTGGAGGAAATAGAGAGAGGGGACATGATTGGGATCTTCAAGTACTTGAAAGGGATAAATAAGGTGGATAAGGAGAGTCTCTTTAAGCTAAGTGGCAACCATAACACGAGGGGGCACAGTCTTAAGCTGGAGGGGGGGTTAGGAGGGAGGTCACAAAGCACTTCTTCACAGAGAGGGTGGTGGACGCTTGGAATGCGCTGCCAGAAGAGGTGGTCTTGTTGAGGAAAGTGGGCAGCTTCAAGAGAGGCTGGGATAGGCACAGGGGGAAGGTAAAGATCATGGGTAGGGAGGATGGGAGGAGTGGGGAGGGTGGCAGGAACAGTAGTTCAAGCTGTGGACCCTGCAATACAAGCAGACTAGAGAGATCTAATGGCCTTTTTCTGCTGGCCTCTTCGTATGTTCGTATGTAAGGCACAGTAAGTTGAAACTTGTTTCCAGGTGTGACCTAGGAGCACAAGGAAGTTAAGTGACTTGCTCAGGGTCACACAGTATGCAGCTGGGGGCTGTAGGATTCAAACCCAGGTCTCCAGGTTTGCAGCTCAGCACCCTAAACCTCAGCGCTATACTGCCTCCTAGTCTGCCTGGAGTTCCCTAGCTACACTGGGATCTACAGGCTATATGGGATTTTACCCCTTTCACCCCACCCCCGTGCTTCCCTCCCTACAGCTACCAACCTGAGCAACCACCAAGCCCTTCACTCTGTCCCAGCCTGGCATGAAACCATTCCGCTGGCAGACTTTTTCATGGCTCCACCACCCTTTCTGTAAAATAGAACTTCCTCACATTCCTTTTAAATCTTCCCCCGCCAGTTTTCACTCGTGACTTCGGGTTCTTGACTTTGTACTCCTGCTAAATATTTCCCGGCAGTTCACCTTGTTTATTCCCTTCAGGAACTTGAAGGTCTTTATCATATTCCCCCTCTCTTACCTGGTTATCGGTGAGTACATATTCAGTGCCTTCAGACGATCTTTGTAACATGTGCTCTGTTGACCCTAAATCATCTTGGTCACTGTGCATTGCACCACCTCCAGTCTGTCCAGTTCCTTAGGTGAGGACTCCAGAACTAAGAACAGTATTCCAGATGCGGCCTCACCAGTAACCTATATAGAGGTAGTAGTACCTCTTTTTTCTTGCTGTTAATACCCCATCCAATACACCCCAGCATCTTATTATTTATTTATTTATTTTATTATTCGGATATAACCTTTGAGTACAGTGCTCTTTTTCAAAGGTTCCACGTTAACAGACAGCAGGATGTAACAGAGGCAAAACATAACAAATTGTTTGTTCACAGCACATGGCAATAAGGTAGAGAAATAGCACAACTTAATAAACTACACACAACAGTTGCAAATACACAAAAACAAATGAACCAAAGTACAGCAAAGAACAAACCTAAAAAAAAAATGGCGATTGCAAAGTCCAAAAATTAACAGTGGTAAGCAGCCAAGGGAAAGAGGCTTTGTCAGCATAGCAGTATTCGGGAGAAGGGGGCAAGGACCATAGAGCCTGATAAAGTGCAGTAGAGTGCTCGTTGACTAGATTGTCGGCCAAGGCAATAAGGTGGAGCAAAGGGGGAGAACAGGAAGAGAGAATTGTTGGAGTTGAGGATATACAATGTAGGGGGAGAGCTGGAAAGATGAAGAGTTGTCAGAGAGGACACTCCGGGAATAGTGGGGGTAAATAGTAGAGGGAGGGAGAGGGGATCCATAGGTCAGAGGGGTTATCTATAGTATTTAGTGCAATTAAAGCAATATAAGGCTAGAGGAACCAGAAGAGGAGAGGGGCTAACCATCACAGGTAACTTAAGCTCAGGAGTGAGAGTGGAGAGAGACTGTAGCAGGAGCAAAAGATCAGTTTGCAATCCTGCAGGCACAAGCTCCAGCTAAGGAGAGGAGTTGCTTCAGTTCATTTTTGAAGGAAGGAAGGCAGTCAAGGCTGAGTATAAGGGCAGGGACCTCATTTAACCATAGTGGAGCCCTATATGAGAAGGACCGTCAACTGAAAGAGGTTCTCCTAAAGGGGACAGTCAGGGGACATCTAGCCATGCCCCCTTGTCAGGTTGCTTGAGTGGCTTGCTTGCAGTATATCTTTGAATGCAGGGAGGGGTTTTCCCAAGGAGTTTTTTTTTTGCAGAAGTAGGCATGACTGGTATTTTATTCTATTACTCAGGTTAAGCCAGTTAGTTTGTTCATAGAGCGTACATGAATGTGTGAGGTTGTCAGCACCCAGGGTGAGTCTGCAGGCTTTGTTGAGGGCTGTCACAACTCGCTTGAGTGCGGTGTCAGAGGCTGCTCCATAAACTACCGAGCCATAGTCAATGATTGACAAGCTCGAACTAGATACCTAAAGTGGAGGGCAGAGGGCTTTACTACAGGGCATTACACTGGTTTGATTGTTTTAGGGAGTCACTAATGATGACTCCCAGGCTCCTTTTCTCTGCTGTTTTGCTCAGCTTAACTCTTCCCATCCAGTACCCTGTTCTGTCTCCCCCCCCACCCCATGCACAACCTTACATTTTCTGGTGTTGAATTTCAGCTGCCAAACCTTAGACCATCTCTCTAATCTATGTAGGTCCCTCTACATCTCCTTGATCCCTTCATAACTATCTGCCTTACAACAAAGCTTCATGTAATCTGCAGACACAACTTGTCCCTGATGCCCTCTCCAGTGTCGCCGATGAACATATTAAAGGGGACAGGACCCAGGACAGATCCCTGCAGCACCCCAGTCATGACCTCCCTCTAGTCTGATTTGACCCCATTTACCACCACCCTCTGCTGTCTTTCCTTTAACAAGTTCCCCACCCATCTAACTATATCCCTAGCTGCGCCTAGGTCTTCCAACCTCTTCAGCAATCTTTTGTGTGGCACCAAGTCGAAAGCCTTACTGAAATCTAAGTTGAATAAATCCAGTGTGGCCCTTATCTACTACCTTTGTTACCTAGTCAAAGGTCTTATAAAACTGCCTGGCCACAGATGCATGCTGTTTACTGTCCTGAGACCGTTGCTCTCCAGGTAGTCAACAAAGGTCTCTTTGATCAGAGACTCCACCAGTTTACCCACTACATAGGTAATGCTGGCAGATCTGTAATTCGCAGTTGCTCCTTGTAACCTCTTGTGTAATGGTACTATGTCCGCTATCCTCCAGTCTTTCGGAACTACCCATGTCTGAATTCAGCTGTTGAGTAGCCCTACTAAGGGTTCATCCAGTTCCATAGCCAATTCCTTGAGCACCCTTGGGTGCATCCCATCGAACCCTGGGGCTTTATCAACCTTTAGGGCTTCAAGCCTCTCCTAGTAAGTAAGTAAAAAACTTTATTTTTAAACAGGAGACAAGTCATTAGGACAAAACTAGTCCTGTTTACAAGACAGTCCTGTAAGTTACAAATCATGACAATTGTTATACAAAATATAAATACACTTAGGACCAATCACAAAGACAAAATCAAATACAATTACAAAGATTAATGAATTCACACCTAACAATTACATACATCAACCACTGAATTATTTATAGCTTGTGCAAATCTAGAATAATCAAATAATGCACGAACACCTGAAGGCTGAGAATTCCAGACTGTGGCTACCCTTGTAGAGAGGGTCCTATCCCCAAACCTATTTTTACGTCTAGTTGGCAGAATTTTATTTTGATGTACTGATCTATTACGTACTCTCTCAGAGATTCCTTTTTTAAAAATAGATGACTGGAGATTGGATGACCAGATGATCTAAGTTTGTGCAATAATAACAGCCAAGTTCTATTATGACTTGTTTCTAATGATTGCCATTCCAGCCTCCTTAATAAACAACAAAATGATGTGTATAAAAACTGCATTTCAGCACATAGCTGGCAATCCTAAACTGAATTTTATCCAAACGTGTCAAAGATTTGCTTGCAGTTCTATAAATTAACTGACCATAACTTAAAGTAGGAACAATTAATTGTTCTGCAATCATTTTCTTCTGGATCCTTTCTGTGGTAAATACTAGCTGCTTGTTTTCAGGAATGCTCCTGACAGCAGCCTTGATACAACTTTCAGACAACGGTCCTGTGACAGGATTGAATAAGGCCCATTCTCATTTGTTACGCAGAAAGAGTTAAATGCAAGGATCTGTTCTATCCTCTTCTTTTCTGTCTCTTGTGTGTCTGATTGCACAATCAAATTTTCTTGTGAGATCTAGGAATTGATCACTCTGACGGTCTTGCGATTCTCCGCCTCCCGCTATCTCCTTGCCTTAACTTGCTGTTTCTTGCTGTTCCTATCGTGTCTTCCCCTTGCATACCTGCGGTTATTAAAAATATGTGACTCTATATGTGAAACTGTGATCCCTTGGTTTGAAAATGTATATAGTTATACTGTTCAAATGATTGCAAAAAGCTATTTGGAACTCAGAGGGTTACTCTTGAGATGCAGCACAAGCTCTTTTGCAGAGCTGTCAACAGGAGGTCAGTTCTGGGACACTATATTCTATTTTATTGCACCTGCAAGAAAATTTATGAAGTTCTGATACATTTTGTGAGAAACACGATGGCTCTTAATGAGATGAGGTTGCAAAGGTTAACTGCCAGGCAAAAACTTATGAAAAGAGCAGCAACCGTTTGTTAGAGGGAGAGACTTGAACTTAAAATTAAAGATACCCACAGACAAGGACTTTGTTTTCTCTGTATTGCCTTTGTAAATAGTTATACTGAACAATTTTATTTTTTATTTTACTGTTCTTGATAATAAAACACTACTTGCAAATTTTATAACCGCTCCTGGTTTTCCTATACTTGCTGATCTGTGCCTTGGCGACAAGCACACAGTCTTCCCTTGTGAAGACAGAGCATAAGTAATCGTAAAGGATGGCTGCTTTTAGTTCATCTTCCTCTAGTACCCCACATAGTCTAACAATACCCCTTCCCTGCTTCTTTGAAATACATTAAAATGAAACATTATGTACCCTTCCCCCCCCACTGGCCCCCCTTGTTTAATTAGCAGGGCTGCTCCTCTCACCACATAGCGTCTAGGGGGCAAAAGAGAGGGGTGGGGGTTTACAGAACATTTTATTTACACATCTTTCTGAGCCTGCTATTACAGACAGGCAGCCCAAGTGTGGCAACTACCTGGCACACACCTGGTGGGACCATTTACCATGGCCAGCAACCTAGGTCCCTAGGAGAAAATGTTTGCTCTTAATTGTGCTAGGTTTGTACTTCTGGACAGGGGCACCCAAGTAAATCCAGACACAGTGGAAGCAATAACAGTACTGTCCAAACCAGGTTGGGATTCTAGAGTGTGGTTTTTATTCACATACACAGAAAATAATCACAAAGCGAAGATGGACCCCCACAGGGTTACTCATACTGGTAATGCAAATTACTGAGGTGCAGATATTCCTGAACTTCCCATTTAACATAGGCATACTGAACACACACAGCGAACTCTCAGGTTCTGAAATGGAGATTGGCACACACGGCCAGTTACTGGTAAATTTCCTCTCGACTAGGCACACATGGCCAATACTAGGACACTTTCCCATCGACTAGGCACACACAGCCAGTACTAGGACACTTTCCCATTGACTAGGCACACATGGCCAGTACTAGGACACTTTTCCATATTTCATGAGGAATACTAGTGGCACCCACGACCACGAAAGAGCACATTTTGGCTCATAAAGAATCCAGAAACCACGTCTGGGTAACTGTTTCCATCAGGCACTGGCCAAATGCACTGACTGAAAACACAGGTGACCAAACTGAACCTGGAGAGGTAAACTGGTTACTCCAGATGGGGGGGGTCTCCCACCTTTTGCTTCCAAGTTTATACTCGGCCATTCACCTGGTTAATAACACCCTCACAGAAAACTTGTAGATGCTATCTTGAAATGTTTTTCACACTTAACATACTACATGACTAAAAGTTTTGTACTTGGACAGTCTCTCTCTCTCTCTCTCTAGACTCCAACGTAGGCAGACACTTAAAAAAACACAGTCTAGGTGACAGGGTCTCTTTGTCAGAGGAAATTCATCATAAGGAATGCAGGTGCCCCTCCTGGGCTGACACAGAAGTACTCACAGTTCTGAAGTTGTCACAGGCAGCTTCAACAGAGTCCAGACTGGACCAGGGGATTGCCCATGAATCCTGGAGTTCACCCCATCCCTCCTGGGATGGGGCAGTGTGCAAACCTCTAAGCCAGGTTTCTACCACTTCACCTCTTGGCTATACTGGCTCACTCTAGGGTGAGAAAACAAACAAAACTACTGGGTTGCTTTTTTTCAGAGCTGTCAGTGGAGCTGCTCCAACTGCAGCCTCCTCCACTGACACTCACTCACAGACTCACTGAACATTCTAGAACTAGCACAAATGTGGCTTATGCTACTTCAAGTGTTCTAAGATTACATCACTCTCTAGCTCAGCTGAGAAATGGAGATTGGCACACACTACCAGTTACCGGTATATTTCCTCTCGACTAGGCACACACGGCCGGTACTAGGACACTTTCCCATCAACTAGGCACACACGGCCAGTACTAGGATACTTTACCATATTTCATGTGGCATACTAGTGGCACCCACGGCGACCAAAGAGAACCTACCGGCTCACAGAGAATCCAAAACCTATGTCTGGGTAACTATTTCCATCAGGCACTGGCCAAATGCAGTGACTGAAAACACAGGTGCCCAAACTGAACCCCGGAGAGGTAAACAGGTTACTCCAGATGGGGGGGGTCTCCCACCTTTTGCTTCCAACTTTATACTCGGCCATTCATCTGGTTAATAACACCCTCACAGAAAACTTGTAGATGCTATCTTGAAATGTTTTTCACGCTTAACATACTACATGACTAAAAGTTCTGTACTTGGACAGTCTCTCTCGCTATACTCTATCGTAGGCAGACACTTTTTAAAAAAAAGTCTAGGTGACAGGGTCTCTTTGTCATAGATAATTCACCAAAAGGAATGCAGGTACCCCACCTGGGCTGACACAAAAGTTCTCACAGTTCTGAAGTTGTCACAGGCAGCTTCAACAGAGTCCAGACTGGACCAGGGGATTGCCCCTGAATCCTGGAGTTCACCCCATCCCTCCTGGGATGGGGCACTGTGAAAACCTCTAAGCCAGGTTTCCACTACTTTACCTCTTGGCTGTACTGGCTCACACTAGGATGAGAAAACAAACAAAACTACTGGGTTGCTCTTTTTCAGAGCTGTCAGAGGAGCTGCTCCAAATGCAGCCTCCTCCACTGACTCCTACTCAGGACTCACTGAACATTCTAAAGCTAACATCCCTAGAGCTAGCACAAATGTGACTTATGCCACTGCGAGAGTTCTAAGGTGACTGTTATTTCACCCTTTGTACCTCATTGTTGTCATTGTTGTCTTTGCTGCATTTGCTGTAACTGTACTGTCCCGGGTCGTGCCTGAAAATAGGCAGGTTCTTGCCTAGCGCACTTACCCAGTCATCAAAAGCTAATAAAAAAATATAAATAAATAAATAAGATTACATCACCCTCTAGCTCAGCTGAGACTGACACTAGAGCTTGACAGTGTGAAATCCATTTAACTGGCATTTCACTAGCTGCCTTTCCCTGCCTGCCACTGATTCTAACTGAGATTCTAGTAACCCCTGAGAACAAGGGGGTTACACTCACACTCAGCCAGGAAAATGACTGTCCCCAGTCATTACCTACCCGGCACCAGGCCATCCTACCCTCTATGTTGACTACGGGGAGGTAGTGCTACCTTCTCCCCTACCATGTGCCAGGCACAGGCAGACAACACTAAGGGCCCAGAGGCCAATGTCAGATGCATCAGCCCCTACACTATGATCTTACTATGGGAACCAGTGGCCTTGGAAGAACTGTCCAGAGCATAGCCCTAATAGACCAGCACTGCAGCCCGTACTGCAGATCAGGACCACAACCTGTCTATCCCCCTAGCCCTCTAGGGCAAACCTATCTAGCCAAAACAAACCTACCCAAAACAGGGGAACCTCCCCCTATCCCTGGACACCTGCAAACCAGACACAGAGCTAACACTATACACAAGCATTACACTCCCACACTCCCCCACAAATATACCTGTGGAAGGAAAAAGGTTAACACATGTCAACAACTACACAGTACTTTAAAAAACACTTTAAAGCACAGAGGAACTCCAATGAGTCCCTCCAGTCCTCTTCTTGTCTCTTCTTTCTTCACCAGGATCCATCTGAAAGAGAAAAGACAAAACGCATCAAACTTGCAAAACACACAGTACAACAACAATAACCCATACTATCAGAACACTGGAGAATCCCAAAAATATATATATATATATATATATATATTTTTAGAAAAAAAGCAGGAAAATACAAAACAGTAGAAAATATCAACATTATGTACAATACACCTTTTGGGGATGGAAGGCCCTAAATGTCCCAGCTAGTGACAAACAGTGCCCAAAGGCAGGGTCCATGAAAGAGTCTCTCCTGGGCCGGAGCCCAGTGAAGCACAGTTCCTGAGTTACTGTAAACCCAAAAGGGAGAGTCTTTGTGGACACTTCAACAGTCTATAGTCTGCCAGATGTGGGATGTGTACTGCAATGTCAATAAGGTAAGAAAGTCTGGACTTAAAAAGTCCCTTGAAGAATGAAAAAATGGACAGCACCTGGATGGTTAAAAACACTTCCATGAAGGAAGGGGTCATAACCCGTTCTAAGCATAGTGTGACAGCCTCATAGAGTCATGACTGGTGCTAAAGTGATCACATTGACCACTTGCCACCAGTCGCAGTGACAGTGTATAGGGTCCTGTGGATTTGCACACTAATTCTAATTGAATCAGCAAGGGCACAATAAGCACAGAACAGCTAACTTTTGGTTTTCTTAAACACTGGCTGTTGTTTAAAGTTGTATTTGCTCATGTTTTTTGAACCACTGAATTGGTTATCTGCTACTGTTTGATATCTGAACAACTGTGCTTTTGCACCTTGTAACACTGTGATGTTGTTGTTGGGTGTTCATCTCCCCGGGTCGTGCCTGAAAATTGGCATTGTATTGTCTAGTGCACCTACCTGGTTAACAAAAATTAAATATAAACAAAAATAAAATAAAATACAGTTCAGAAAGCCAGCAAAAGTCCCCTTGCGACATTTGCTTCAAAGAAAATCACTTGTCCAGATATTGTGGGCTGCAAACTAGGTTTGTGTACATTGACATGATGGTTAATGGCAGGGACCGATTCGCTGCATTGCATGCATATGGCATTGTATTATTTCAGGCTGTGACACAGTCACTAACAGGCGTGCAGCCTTGAGGCATCCCCTCCTTAACCTCGAATGTACCTTAATAGCCCAGTTGGCCTGAGGTTCCTGAAGTCCCTGGCCTCTTCGGTGGTAACCCAGTGACTGCTTTCCCTATCCACAGCACTTCTTTCCCTCTAGTCCGGTGGTATCACCTCCTTTAGCCCCAGTCCTTGTGGATTGCTGCTGCTCCTGTGACTAAGCCCCAAGTGCTTCCCCTACCAGCATCTGGTTACAGCACTGTAACCCCCACCCCCCCACACACACACACACACACACACGCCTGTTGAAATTCTCTCTTTTGTGGCCATGTACTAGGGGGTCATGACCCCTGTTTGGCATCAATCAGTGGGATTGCAGAGTAGTGGGTGGTGCTAAGTGCCTGCAGCAGCTCTTGTGTTTGAGAATGGTGACCTATGCATTTCTAAATCACTTTCATCATGAATCAGTCAGTACCATTCTCGCTGCAGTCTGTGCATTTCACAAACACAACAGACCCAATCTGTCGTGGAAAAATGACTTGGACATTTGCATGTATTATGCAGAGTTTGAAACGTGGATATCTGCCTGAGGTTTTGAAAGGCGATGGGAAACTTGTGCTCAACCCCTACTGATCGCAGTAAAGCACGTACACAAGCTTCCTATTGGATGCTTATTTTCTTTGTTGTCAGTGCAGCAGTAGTTATTTTTACCTTGCCCAGTTGTCTGTTCTCCGTGTCCTGTGCTCTGGTGTGCTCTACAGGCTACTTCTTACTAACATACTATACTAACATACTAAAATGCCAGCAGAATAGGCCTGACAGCCTTTCGAGTCTGCTCGATTTTCAGCACCTGCACTGAGGGCTGATTTTGGTGTCCCCCCCCCCTCCCCCTTGGGTTGTACCATCCCCAGTCCCAGATGTTCCGCCTGTATTGGGCCTGGTCAGATTTACCTTCCCCTTGTACCTGTCCCAGCCCCTCTTAAATTTGTCCACAGTCTCCACCTCTACCAGCTCCCTGGGCAGTTGCATTCCATGGCTCCACCACCCTTTCAGTGAAATAACATCTCCTCCTCTCCCCTCTGAGCCTGCCCCCTTCCAGCTTATACCCATGACCTCTTTTTGCTCCACCCTCCTTCCTTTGGAGTACCCTGACTGAGCCTCCTTTATTGATCCCTTTCAGGTACTTAAAGACATCTATCATGTCTCCCTGTCCCTCCTCTCCTCCAGGGTGCACATGTTGAGCTCCTTGAGCCTCTCCTCATAGGTCCTCTCCCCCAGGCCCCAGATCATTTTGGTTACCCTCCTTTGGACCCTCTCAAGGAGTGTTATGTCCCTCTTTAAATGTGGTCTCCAAAACTGCACACAATACTTGAGGTGTGGCCTAACCAAGCAGTTTTACAGTGGAAGGATCACTTCCGCCTTTCTGGAGGTTATCCCCCTGGCAATGCATCCCAGCATCCTGTTTGCCCTTGCCGCTGCCCTCCTTCAGGTCTCTGAGTTGTTCATTTTGACATCTACCACTACCCCCCAGGTCCCTCTCACCCTCCGTGACTTGAATCATGTCTCCTCCCAGGGCATACCCCTGGCCTGGATTTCTGACTCCCAGGTGCAGAACCTTGCACTTCCCCGCATTGAATTTTAGTTTTAGTTTTCTTTTTCCTGACCACTTTTCCAGAACCTCCAGGTCCTCCTGCAAGGCCGACCTCCCCTCCTCCCCATCCACCACTGCACCCAGCTTTGAGTCATCTGCAAAGAGACTTACCTCACTTCTGATCCCCCTCCTGATGTCTGAGATGTAGGCGTTGAACAGGAGTGGCTCCAGCACTGACCCCTGGGGAACCCCACTAGTGACCCACCTTGGGGATGAGGCTAACCCTCCAACCACTACCTTCTGAGTATGCTCAGAGAGCCAATTTCCTATACATCTTAACAACTGTCTCCCTACCCCCATTTCCTTCAACTTAGCCAGCAGGCCACTATAGGGTACCGAATCAAACGCCTTGCTAAAGTCCAGAAAGACGATGTCCACTGGCCTACCCTGGTCCGGGGCCCTTGTCACCCAGTCGTAGAACTCGACAAGATTTGTCTGACACGATCTTCCTGTGACAAAGCCATGCTGCCTATTGTCCAAGTACCCAGCTTGCTCCAGTAACCCCCCCTAGCCTTTTCTTGACAATACCCTCAATCACCTTGCCGACCACCTATGTCAGGCTAATGGGCCTGTAATTTCCCGCTTCCTCTCTTGATCCCCCTCGTGGATCGGCACGACATGGGCCATCCTCCAGCCTTGGGGCACCCACCCAGTCCTCAGAGAGATGTTGAAAAGCTCCGCTAGAGGGACTGCGAGGACACCCACCAGTTCCCTCAGCACCCTGGGATGTATCTCATCTGGTCCAGGTGCTTTCTCTGTCTGAAGGGACCTGAGGGCTTCCCTTACTCTCTCTACTGGGATTTCAGCCTCCATGTCCTCTGCCCTTTCACCCTGCATTGCTGGGCCCTCACCTGTGTGTGGTGGCCACTCCCTTTCCCTGGACCCATCAGGGCCCCTGGTCTCTACCGGTCCCACCCCTTGCTCCAGTTTGCCCCCGCTCCCCTTGCAAGACCTAGCCCCTCCATCACCCCTGGTAAAAACTGAGGCAAAGTACTCATTTAGGGATTCTGCCTGTTTCCCTTCCTCCTGTGCCCAACCATCCCCTATCCTTATCTTGCTGATCTGCCCCCTTACTTTCCTTTTTCCCTATGTATCTAAAGAACTCCTTGTCCCCCCTCCGGATCCCACTGGCCAAGGACTGCTCCTTTTTTGCCTTCGCTGCTCTCACCACCCTGGTGACTCTCCTGACTGTCAGCTCATATTCCTCCTGATCTCTTTTACTCCTTGAGCACTTGAAGCGCCTACAGGTCGCCTTCTTTTCCCTCACCACCTCCCGTACCTCCCGGGTCCACCAGCAGGGTTTTCTGGCCTTGCCGAACTTACGCCTTTTCTTTGAGCAGGATCTGGTAACCTCCTGTATTCCCCTCCTAATGATCCCCCACCTGCTGTCACCATCCATATCTGGCCTTATCCTGTCCAACCTTTTGTTGCTGCTCTGCTGTGGCTGTGGTGGCTGGGCCTGCCACTTCTAATTTATAGTTGCTGCAGCCCCCTGGTTCCTCCAGTCCTGCCACTCCTGCTGGTGGCAGCAAGTCCATTATCATGCTGTTGCCACCACTTGCTGCTGCTGTTTTGGCATATGGTACCCCTTCTGCTGTTTCTTGCCTGCGGCCAGCAGCTACCAGCTGCTCTGTCCTCTGGGTCTGCGGCTGCCTCTCTGGCATTTATGCTGGTGGCATCTTGCTGCTGTCATCCTGGTTTTTCCCATGGCTCTGCTGTGTTGCTGTTTTGCTGGATATTCCTTTATCTACTGCAAACAGTACTGTGTTGTGCTGCCGCCCCTCCCCATTACTGCATACCGGTAGGGTGAGGGGGCATAGCTGCTTCCCAAACCTCTTGCCCTTCCTGCTTCTATTGCTGCCTGACTTGGTCCTGCTGTAGCCACTGCTCCTTCTTCCCTGTTCTTTCATGTTTACCCTCCCGCCCAGGATGTTTGTCAGCTCTGCCTGTTCTTCCTGTGGTAGCCAACTGGCTTCCTGCCTGTGGTCTCCTCCGGTGCTGATCCTGCTGCTACTGCACTCTGTTCGCCTTATTGTGCTTCCTGCTGGTAGAAGCTACATCTCTTCCCCACCTCTCCTAGTGGCTTGTGGGCCTCTGTCTAACTTTTGGGATTTTTTTGGTGGGGAGGGGGTCCTGCTGCCTATTAATTGCCCCTTACCTACATGGGCTCAGTACCCATTTCACAACAAATTTGCCAGCAGACCTCTATGTGGGCCTAATGCCCCTCAAGCTTAAAGCTTCTTGGGGCAGCACCCCTTACCTCCATAGGCTCAAGTACCGGGAAAATGTCTCAATGACAACTTAACATGCACCCTAATAACTGCCGGGTTTGTGGCCCCATATTTACAAGGTATACAACCCTGTTACAGCTTGCCTTCAGGTTGGGGTCTTCCTCAGAATGAGGTCTCCTTTAGCTGTATTGAATGGCTCTAAGGCACCTTAGAAGCCTTCTCCATGTCCCTCTACTTCTGGGCTCAGGGCCCCTTTCATCTACATGGGCATAATGCCTCACCAACAGCAAATATTCTTTAACAAGAAACTTCTATATGGGCCTAACACTGCTCTGACTTCAAGCTTCTGGGTTCAGTGTCAATCACTTCTTCGAGCTCGTAGCCATAGCCGCAGGGCCATCTCCTGTGGTGCTTCCTAGTGTAAAACCCTAATGGGGATGAGGGTTCCTTTAGTCATATGATCAGCCTTGTGGCATCTTCGTGAGGGTGGATGTCTTAGCCATGAGACAGAATGCAAACAGACAAAACCTCCTGTAGTTCTTCCAAGTGTAAAACCCTAACGGGGAGGAGGGTTCCTTTAGTCGAATGACCAGCTTTGTAGCACCTTCGTGAGGGTGGATGTCTCAGCTGTGAGACTGAGTGTGAACAGACAAAACCCCAAAGTTGTCTAATCATTCAAACACATTCATTCTTGTTGCATATACTTGCCCGTTGACCCTATTAATCCTGTGTTAAAGAAGTATACTATCACAACATTACTTGCAACTACAGTAGAAGACTTTAGAGGGGCGAGAAGGAAGTCTTTCTACAGACAGAGAGTAGTAGTGTCTGGAACAATCTGCTAAACAGGATAATAGAAGCTAGAACATTTAACTACTTTAGAGCAACCATGGACAAATACATAAGGGAGATGGATCTCAAATGTTATAACTACTGATTAACAAGGGATGGTCTAAATGGCCAGCTTCTAGTTCTTGTTTTCATGCTTAGATGTCCATTCTAACACCTGGAGGCCCTATCTAACAATGCTTGCGTACAATTTGTGTTTCTTATTTTCGGGGGGTGGGGGTGGCGGGGGATAGAGTGCAGAAATGTGTCTCATTGCTGACGGGGAGGAACTTATAGTTACCAAGCATGAGAGAGACCGTGGGGTGATAGTATCAGATGATCTCAAGGTGGCAGGGCAGCGAGACAAGGCAGTGGGCTAGGCGAGCCGGATGCCCGGGTGCATAGAGTGGGGAATTTCTAGTAGAAGAAGGGAGGTGGTGTTACCTCTATATCACTCACCTGTGAGACCCACCTGAAGTATTGCTACCAGTTCTGGAGGCTGCAAGTCCACAAGGACATTGACAGAGTGGAAGTGGTCCAGAGGAGGGCCACTAAAATGGTGCAAGGGGTTGCATGAAAAAACATATGAGGAGAACCTGCAGGAGCTCAACATGTACTCCCTGGAGGAGATGAGAGGAGACATGAATGAGACCTATAATTACCTCACAGGGGTGAACAAGGTGCAGGAGGGGGGTCTTTTTCATAAGAGGGTGAGCCCCACAACATAGGGGCATGCTGTGAAGCTTGGGGAGGGTTAAGAGGGATGAGAGGAAGTACTTCTTCACAGAAAGGCTGTTGGACACCTGGAAGACCCTGCCAGAAGAGGTGGTAGGGGCGAAGGCAGTGGGAAGCTTCAAACAAGTGTGGGATAAGCACGGGGCTATAATAACCTGAGGGAGAGAGGAGGGATGGATACTTGTGACCAAATAGTTTCCAGGGTGTAGTGATAGGCAGGTAAACTAGGGCAGACTAGGTGGACCTACCAGTCCTTTTCTGCCGAAACATTCTGTGTTTCCGTATTTCAGTGCTGGATTGGACTCTGAATCTTTAGCAGCAACAGGGTTGTTGAGTTTGCAGCAGAGAAGTCATACCACCATTCAGTGGCTCTTAGAGGGCTGATTTAGTTTTGGTTGTTAGTTAAGAGAACTGCCAGCTAACCTGGCTTTAAAATCCAAGGCGCTATGGAACAGTTTTAAGGTTTTATAAAATTCTGGGTAAACTTCACTGGTAACTGAATGGAATGCAAAAGTT
This sequence comes from Neoceratodus forsteri, assembly GCA_016271365.2. Lineage (NCBI taxonomy): Eukaryota > Metazoa > Chordata > Ceratodontiformes > Ceratodontidae > Neoceratodus > Neoceratodus forsteri. The sequence continues at coordinate 351,511,725 of CM057456.1, forward strand.
CTTATATGTCCACAGGTGCAGGATCTGTGGTTTGTCTGCTTTCATATCAGCTCCTGCTCTTCGGTGCAGCTTGGATGTACTTGCACGACCTGTTGATGTTACAGTATGAGAAATGTTTGCTTATGTTATAATATTTTTATGAGTTGGGCCCTAGTCCATTAGCGGCATTGGCTCTTTTTTAATTTTAACTTATGCTGTTCATAGAGATCACTTTAATTTCAGGATTCACCCCCGAGGATGCAACAAAAGACCGACAACCACTCAGTCTGTGGTAATTGTTCTTCACAAGTCAGTGAATAGTCTTTTTCTCCTGCATTGTGACATGTGCAGTATTGTACAAAATCAATAAATAAAAAGCTTAAACAATAAAAGTTTTATGAACAAGTGCATCGTTATCCTTGTTAAATGAAATAACATCACTGAAAACTTGTGTTCAAGGCTTTTGCTGAATGATGGTGGGAGAGTACGCAGTGTTTGCAGCAGCTTTATATTGTGCTCTTAAATGTTATATCAGTTCATGGAAATGGAATTAGGTTTTCAAGTGCTGCATTGGCAACTTCTTCGAGTATGTTTGCCTGCCTTCTTCTAACAACATTGTATCTGTTGTTTGTCACAAGTGTGTTTAGTAACCTTCTTCATTTTGTAAAATTGTTTTGACTTTTGTAATTCTGCTGGCTCATGCCTGAAAATAGGCATTGCATTGTCTAATGCACCAACCCGGTAAGCAAAAACTAAATATATAAATAAATAGAATATATGATTAGATCCCCTGGTGCTAATAAAAAATCCCTCCAGCTCAAATACTGTAGCTAGGATAAATACACCATAATGTTTGCAGATCTTGTCTAGTATTGATAATGCATGTTATAAGCGAGCAATATAATACCATCAGAACAGTCAGCCAAGAATTAATCACTGCTTCATCTGTCTCTAAATGTCAATATTCCAAAATATTCTGGATTATTTTTGTAATTGTGTTGGAATTCAGTGCAGCTGCTAAACTTGATGAACTGGGAGAATGTGCTTTGCAGGTATGTTTATCCTTGCTGCTTCATAACGTGCTCACTGCATTGTGAGCCTAGGAATAGTTTATAACGAAACTCTAAAGATAGCCAGTTTGCTCATCATTTTTTTCCTAGAATCATGAGACTTGTTTCCTTTTCCAAACTCTGGTGCTGGGTATATTCTGCATTTTTCTTGTATATCTGTCTCGACCAATGTGTATGTAATCCCCCCATCCCTTTTACAGCATTTGGTAGGTTAATACTTTTTTGTCCTGGCAGTGCCAGACTACCCTTGCTAGTTATTAAGGGGTTATTATGTGCAGTTACGTGTTACTGCGGTTGGAGCTGCTAACAGCTTCTGCAAATTCCTACTCAGAAAACATCAATTTCAGAACATCCCGTATTTAGGTTTTTCATGAACAAGAGCCCCTTTGCTGTCTGCATTGATATGCCTTGAGGGTATGAATAAAAGAACCCCTGCCAGAGGAGGGAGATGTGAAGGAGTGGCAGATCAGTTTTGAAAGACATGTGGTTCACCCCGCTGCAGTGACTCTGGCTGAGACCAGCTATGGGGCCTCGCCAGGCTCAGGTGGGGGCACTTGGTTCCTGAATTGAGGAAGTGGCACCTGTCCCCTTTGGGTTGACTCTTTGGATGCCCGATTTATGAACTGACACCTGAAGACATCATCAGGATGGTGCAGGCCTCTCAAATGTTCCCTCTCAAGGGGTTCAACCTGAGGGCTTCTACCAGGTGTCCCATCCTTATATCAATAAGTGGCAAGTAAGCAGAGCCAGAACGAGTGGAATATGCTCTTACTGGATCACCACACCAGTGTCCTGTTACATACCACCCTTCCATAGTGAAGAGGTGAAGGTGTGCAGATAAACTCATCTACCTCGTTGAAGTACTTGGGTACAACTTGTGTTTAAATAGACCCTAGAGGGACTGGTATCAGTGGCATTGTTAATGCATATATTGAGGATATGACATGACCTGACTGAAGATATCACATTTATTTTCATGAGAGGCCGATTATATATAGAATAATGGCTGGGTAGGTGGTTATAACGAGACCTTTACACACACCCAAGGTGTGGGATGCCACATAATCTCCATGAGTGAAGTTTGAGAGGTTTATGAAAGCATCTCACACTGAGAGTGGGTGTTACAATTTGAGTTTTACACACTTACCCAACCTTTATTTTGTATAATTACTGGCCAATGTTCTTTCGCCAAAGCAATTATATAAAATACATACAGCTCCCTTCACCCATGTTCCAGTCAGGAAGAAGTATGGTTCTCAGTGAGCTTCAAAGCTTAAAAACCTTCAATCACTAGAGGGAGTTTATTTATTTATTTTTTTTATATTTATTTACTGCCAATTGCGAGTGGTGGTTAAGTGTCCAAAAGCGGCACTGAAGAAGGGAAAAGTGGCTGCTCGCGCATGTGTGGTCCGAGGGGAAACCCGGCGTTTGTTTGCCATTATAACCAGTTGGTTATAATAGAAAATTATTATGGAAAATTATGACCAGGTTTCCCTATAGGAAAAAACACTGGCCAGTAATTATATATCTATAGAATAATGTATGGGCACAGATGTGTAACAGGTTTTTGGTTACACACCCGAGGTGTGTGATGCCACAAAAACCATGAGAGTGAAGCTCAAGTGGTATACATGCATCCTACACTGAGGTGTATAAAAAAACTAAGTTACATACTGCTACATATTTTACTTTTTATAATTACCGGTTTTACTTTTTCTCTTTTTGACAGCTCACACACTACAGCTTCTCAGGCCTCACCCAGGAGGTAGCACAGCATGTAAGACTAATCTCCGTTAAACACAAGTTACTCACACACCTCTATAACAGCGACAGACGCATGGATTTCAGTGTGTAATTAAGGATGATCAGTAATTATAAACATGTTCATGGTTACAGTTTATATAGCTAATATATAAGCTTACATATATCTTAATCTAAGCCCTATCTTAAACATTAAGATTCATATAAAATGTGTCACTATAAGGTTAAAAAATGTACATGTATAACAGGCATATAAACCTATGTTCCTTGTCCTGATCATTGATAGCAGCCATTAATGCCAGCATACTAAGCTCAAGCTCATCCGTATTTCCCATCCACACATGGTATAAAACTATTATTGAATCTCTTGGTTTGTCATTTTTTCATGTGCCACATCATTATTTTCATGTTTGTATCTCTCTTGAATGTTATGTCAAATAAATCACCCTAATTTATTCTCTTCTGTCAACTTATCAGGTCATTTTTTTACACAGTTCCCTCTCCTTCTGTCCAGTGACTGGAGATTCCATTTAGTTAGTACTTGTGTATTTGGTAGGCTGGCATCTGGCATTGTCAACTTCTGGAGAGCTAGTTCTGGCTGTTCTTACAGTACATTGATTGGAATTGCGACAGAAAGCAGAGGGTAATACTGATGGGCAACAGGTTATGATGGGGATTCGTGTTTGCGTTATACATCAATGACTTGGAAGAGAGTACTCAAAGAAGTGGGACAGATTTGCAGATGATACACAAATGAGGTGAGAAGCCATTTCAGTGGAGCAGGATGATCAATTCAAGATGTCTTTGGACACTGGGTTATGGGCAGGGCCCTGTGTTTTCTGCGATTCTGCGGTTGCAGCAGTGGCCGCAGAAATCAGGGCTGACCACAGAAATCAGTACTGGCCACAGAAATCAGGAAAACCAGCCATATGGCCGCAGAAATGCTAACTGTGCTCTACGGTGACACAAGGAAAGGGCATAGCTACTGATATGTTAAGTATGGCATGGCATACATACTCATTAGAAGGGGCAACAAACTGATGCCGGCTGATTCAAAGCTGAAAAGCTAGTGCCTGCATGGTATCTTGACTCATACTGGCTCTTGTTACATAACTCTATCCATCTGACGACGAGGCGGATTGAACATTAAATTAGCAAGGTGAGTAGTGGGAAGAGATCTGTAAAGATGTGGTCTGCATGTTAAATTGGTACAAGCCAGGAAAGGTTACAGATAAAGGGCTAGATTCCTGAAAGATTTTGGGTCTAAATCCCACACCGCAAGTCGAGTTGCGGACCATAATCCCTACAGCTGCAGAGATTGAGATTCACTGTGCAGCACTTGTGGCAGTTGTTACGGCTGGTCCCACCAGTCGTAACAGTTTTCTGCAGCTGCAGGGATTTCCCAGGCAATGCCAGTTGTAATCCGGCTCTGCCTTTGTGAATACTCTCAGCTGTGGGAAAAACCACAGCGACCTGCAGATCTGCAAGTTTCAACCCGTTTGTGCTGTGTTTTTCCTGCAGCTGCGGGAATAACTGCCATTTTGTGAATCCTGCTCAAGGAGTGTTAATACTGATCGATATGTTTGCCAGTGGTTGAAGGAGTATAGGTGAAAATTTTCTTCACCTGAGCTCTAGGGTCAGGTGTCAACAGCAAGTATCAAAGGATACTTCTTACTAGTGGTATTGAGTGGTTCAGTAGTGAAGTCATGTAACTCCAATAAGTCCTACGAGATAAAGGACTTAAGAGAAGAGGAACTTGAGAAGAGAGGGACAGGGTCAGAGAACACTGGTCACAGGTTTCCATAGCTGGTCAGCAGGGTCAGTGGTTAATGTTACCATATGCAGGAACTAAAAGGGTTTCGAAGGTTGACAGTTGCAGAGGCTGTGGCATGGCCAATTTCCAGTAGGTGCTGTGGGGGGGGAGGGGGCACTAGGTGTGCCAGATGTTTGTGATTCTTATGGTGGAGGTTATTTATCTGAAAGCTATTGTTTATCACCTGGAGGGAGACTAGTCATGCAAGACTTGGGGATCTGCTGTTCCAGTAACCCAGAGGCCCCCAAGGGTCTGCTGTGGGGGTGAAATGCAGTGGGAGGCGGGTTGCTCAGGGAAGGATTTGTGTTCCTGGGATGTACACGCAGAACAGTTTCAACAGTTAGGTGGTAAAAGCATGAGGGGGCAACCCCAACCTCAGGGGTGCAGTCTGTACTCCCTGGGAAGAGGATCCATCCAGGATAGATGAGCTGGGTTGGAAGGAAGAAATCAAGGGCTGAAACAGTGGTATGGAGGTGATAGGGGACCCTATAGTTAGAGGGATGGGGAGACTTGCCACTATCTCAACACCAGGGCAAAATCTATGATATGCCTCCCAAGGGCGACATCTGAGGAGCCAGTTCCATGGCTGGAGAGTTTGACCAGGTGTGGGTAGAGGTGGAGGGGCAAGCTGAATGCTGTGATTCACCTAGAAACCAATGATGTGGCACACTACAGTACAGATCAAGTTAAGGAAACTTTGAGAGAGCTAGTTAGTAAGCTGAGAGAAGATACAGTAGCCTTCTTGGAGGTACTGCCAGTGCTATGCAGAGGAAAGAGTAGGAAGGGCAGGATTCTTCAGTTTAACACATGGGTAAAGGGTTGGTTTGGAGAGGAGGGGTTCAGGTTTGTGGGGTACAGGTGCTCCTGGGATGACAGCAGGCTGTTTGCAAGGGACCGTCCGCTTTTGAGGGGACTATGAGTTAGTACATTGGCAGAAGGTTAATTGTTTTCTTTGGAAAGAGTTTAAACTAGATAAGGAGGAGGGCTGCAATAGGGCACAGGGACCAGAACAGGATCACTGTGGGAGCCTAGTTGCTCTTCACTCTCCAAGCAGGATGATAGAGACTACAAGGGGACGGGGAAGGGAAAAGGCAAGGAATAAAGTAAAAGGGGCAAAAGGAAGAAATTTGGGAAGTGAGAGGGCAGGAGGGAGGACAAATGGATAGTGTTATATGCAAAGGCAAGAAGTCTAGGCAACAAGATGGGTGAAGTGCAGATAGTGATGCCTGCAGAGGTAATAGACATACAGAGGCCATTACTGAAACCTAAGCTAATCTGAAGAACTGCGAAGACTTAAATGTTCCAGTATACAAAAGCTTCAGGAAGGTCAGGGAAAACAGGTGGGTGAGAGGTGGTAGTATACATCAGAGAAGATATTAGGATGTTAGAAGATATGGCAGTCAAGTAGGGGAAAGGGGCAGAGTCACTGTGGTTTCAGGTGATAGAAGAGGAGAGGAAGCACAGGGTAGGAGTAGTGTATAGATCACCAGTTCAAATGATGGAGATGGATGAAATACTGGAGAGGGAGATAAGGAAAGCATCAGGACTGGGAGAAATAGTGTTAATGGGAGACTTCAACCTTTCAGACATAGACTGGTGGTACAGGAGGCTAGGTAGCAGAAGATGCAAATATTTCATTTCATTTATTTAAAACTAAAATCTGTGGCTAAAAATGTCCGTTTTCATAGGCAATTGCTGTGAAGGTACAAAATTACAAAGACATAGTAACATGTAACAATAGATACAGACAATCAATAAGTTATTTCTCATAGCATCTACAAATGTCAGTAGTACTAATAACATTTCTTAAAGTTGTTACAAAAGATTTGTAGTTCGCTAAAATCCTGATAGCTTTAAGTAAATGTGTGATGTGCTAAAATCACACTTTGGGCTTCATAGCCTGCTACCCTGGGATGGCGATAGCCCTGCTGTGTAAAAATACATTTTTTTACTCACGGATCAAAGTTTGGGAAAGGATTGTAATTTGTCCAAACAGCGAGCTAGCTGATCCTTTCCCACTTCCTAGACTGCCTGCTTTGCCCCCGCGTTCCCTGTTTTGTAACGTGCTACCAGGGAGAGAGCGGGAAAGCGCCTCATGCAAGCCTATGGGGCTTATTTTCAGAACCTTTTTTTAATACTTTAAACTACCTTTTGATAAAAAGGAAAGACACCACTCAACTAATAGGGTCCCTAATGGAACCCAGAGTGTGGTTCTAAATGGCAAATGATCTGAGGACAGGCAGTGACAAGTGGGGAACCCAGGGGTTGATCCTGGGCTCACTCCTGTTTAGTACAGTGGTCCCTCCTTACAGTGAACACTTCCAGAACCTGCCTGTTTGCTCAGTATAGTGAGGGATCACTATAATTATGTGTTAATATGCCTAATTAGACAACAACCAGAGCTATCACTGATGTTTACTATCAAAAAGATTCCTTATAGCGGACTTACAATAGAGTGGGAGCACTGTATTTATGTCTGTGACATAGGAGAGGGTAACCTGGGCAAGGTGAGTCTGCTCGCAGATGATATCAAGCTCTGTGGGGTGGTCGACAGTAAGAGAGTAACATTATGAGACAGGATGCAAGGAGACTTGAGAAGTGGTCCATTGTGTCGAAGTCCGAAAGCTGCAAGGTGATGCACATAGGAGAGAACATTGTGGGAACAATGTAGTGTATTGAAGGGTTGCAGATGGAGAGCGCTGCAGAGGAGAGAGAGAGAGAGACCTGGCAGTGGTGATCAGCAGTAACCTATAGCAGGCTGGTTAGTGCAGCAGGTGTATGGGAGGGCTAATGGAATGCTGGGGTGCATAGAAGAGAGGTTATTAGTAGGAGAGAGGTGATTCTGTGTAGATCAATAGTGAGAAAGCATCTGGAATACTGTATCTGGTTTGGGTCTATGTCAGTTCACTCCCGATGACTGACTCTCAACGCACTTGCTCCTGAACTGACTCGCTCACTATCAAGTTCATTCCTGGTAATTTCACTCTGGCGACTGTTCCTTGTGCAGTACACTCCCTTAATAAATTGAAACGTTCTCTCACCTGATCATTCCTTCAAATATAATTGTGCCATAATCCTTAAAGATCAGGGCCCCAAAGTCAAATCAAATACACTTTGGCTATTTACACCATCAGCAACAACATACATTTCGGCCAGTGACAGCTGCTAATAAAGACTTGTTGGTGTTGTGCTATTACAGGATGTGGATGCTGACATTCTGCTGTGCTGGTATTCTAGTGCTGGATAAATGGCAGAAGACGAGTCACTAAATAACTACCTGTGTCAAAAAAATGAACCGCTCAGCCGTCAGCACTGTACAGTGGCGGTGGGGTGGGGGTGGGGGCTGCATCTGCACTTGTCTAACAATGGAAAAGTAGTAGTGTCACAGTTCTTTTTAATTACAGTCTGTAAACACTGTGCCTCCTTCATCAAGTAACAGTGCTCAGTACTCAGTAACTACCACTTACAATGAGCATCCCTGAACATCTTCTGCTGCGGCAAGGTAAAAATTGTCCCCCATACAAAACATGTCTCCCTCCATCCAAAACAGTGTAACTATTCGCTGTAGGTATGAAATGTAACTGTGGGCGGTGGCAGGAGCAAATTGGTCAGGGGCGGATTGTGGCAGGAGCAAACTGGTCGGGGGCGGATTGTGGCAGGAGTAAATTATCGCTGGAGCAGGATGTTGGGAATGAGATGACTTGGAGCGAATTGTCGGGAGCAAATTGTCATGCTCCCATCTGGTTCTGGGGCTCGCACCTAAAGAAGAACAGTGATAGATTAGTGACAGTGCAGCGAAGGGCCACGAAGGTGGCCCATGGCCATCTGGGCAAGGTATATGAAAAATGAAACATTTTTGCATGTAGCCTCGGGGAGGGGGGAGGAAACTGTCAGATTCATGAAAAGCTTCAACATAAAGGACACAGCAAGTTTATTCAAACTAAGAAACAGTGTGCCTACCAAGGGACATGCGCTGAAACTGGAGGGGAAAGGTTCAAAAAGGAGATCAGGAAGGTGGAACAAACGTCATAACAAGGTTGGGGAGGGAGGGACAGTAGTGGTGTTCAGGAACAGCGATGCATATAAAGGAGTTATCAGATGGAAAGATGAGGGAGGGTAAGTGGAGACTGGGTCAGGAGGAAGGACAGTAGAATGTGTACAAGTAGGGAATCTTGGGACAGGTTAGATAGACAGTTCAGGTATTTTTCAGTCTTTCACTTTTCTCTGTTTCTATATTTCTAATACAACTGTTTGTGCTTATTTAAGTTTTTAAGTTTATTTTATTTGGTTTCATTTAATATATAAATTCATGCTTTATAGAATTCCTTCCCTGCTAGCCCATACTAACTAATCAGACCCTCCTTCATTACATTATGCAGCCCCTTCTGTCCCTCTGGTTATTTGTTCCGGAGTACCTTAATATATTTTCCTCACTTGTCATGTATCAGGAATGTCTTTCTTGAGAACCTTAGGTACTCTGTAATCTTTTCCACAACATGGATTGATCTTGGCCTTTTGTTCCATTCTAGAACTGTAGGACAACCAACAAAAAGCCATTGCATGGTTATACCCTTTATAATGTATGATAGAATGCTGTTAACCGTAGGAAATCATCATTTCCTAAGGTTGTTATACCATCAGTGTGGTAGTAATGTTGTTAACCTATCGTGCTACGTCACATCGATGGAGATGTTTCAATGAGGATCGGTCTCGCATATGTGCTGTACTAATCTCGAGCAGAAACAGATGCAGGCAGCGGTGAGGGAAGGACTAAACGGGAGCGGCGGTGACTCTGTTTTGTTAAGTAAGGAGCCATTTTCCCTTTTTCTTGGGACCATACACTATAAAAAAACAATGTTATGGTCCTTCTATCGGCAACCGGTTAATGTTAACCGTCTCGAGGTTGCCATGGTGACGTAAACCTCTCAAGTTTCGCTCTCGAGGTTTACACGGTCACCCTGGCAACCTCTCGATGGTTAACAGACTGGTTACTGATAGAGGAGCATACATTAACCTCTATATTGCTACTATTCTCATAAGCAATAATCACCGTCTGCCATTCCTAGGTGAGAAGGCAGTCACCTGGAGGCTATAAAATAAATGCTTGTCAAATGGAATTTGGCATGCTCAGATTTTCTGCAATTCTTAATGTATTGCCAACCAATAGGGTTCTAAGATGGGACAGATCCAGAAAATATGCAGTTACATGCCTCTGTCAATATAACCTCTCCAGAACCTCTCCAGCAAGCATCCAAATTCATAGTTTCAAAATGCTTGATTATTGTTGGAGTAAGAAAAAAATTCGTAGTGTAACTCTCCAGTGGTACTCTAAAGTTGCAGGGAAGAGGTTTTAGACTCATTCCTTAACATACTTCTTGTTCTGAAATAGGGATCTGCATCTTTGCCTCTCACCTCTCCCTCACTGCTATCCTGTGGTGGCCTTGTGATGCTAGGAGAGTTGTGTACACCATTGTCTGTCTATCTATCTATCTATCTATCTATCTATCTATCTATCTATCTATCTATCTATCTATAATGGTGCTCACTAGATAGCACCACAACCCAATTAAAAAGTCTTCAAACAAAGAGTGGGGCCTGCTGAACGTCTCTAATTTCCCATATGATTGTATATAGATTTGGGCTTGTAAAGATGGAAAAAAAAACATGGTCAATTAACCCATAAGTAGTAGTAAAATATGTTCCTTCAGTAAGCTGGGCAAATCACAGCTTTCCTGTTCCCACCTGGCTTTGTGTGCGTGTGTATGTGCGGGGAGTCCAGGTCTCCATCCAGTAAAATCATTTGGGTGCCGGTGAACTTTCTGACCCTTAGTAAGATTCTGAAGAAGTTATTAGTCCTTGAATTGGTGAGATCTCTCCAAAGTGTCAGACCCAGTTGGAAGTAATGTAAATGTACAAAGTGCTAGGCACCAATCCTGCATTTTCAATTTTATTCCAGTGTGAATGCCATTATTGTTTAGCCCATGCTACCACCATCAAAATTGGGGCTGCCAGATATTAACACTTCAGGTTTGGAATATCCATTCCCCATTATTCTTTCTGTAGACCCAACATATTCAGCCCCATCTGAGCCCTCTTCCCAGGCTAGATAAGCTTCTGTACTACTCTTTGTAATCAGTTCAGAAAGAATTTAGTATATGAATAAGTAGTGTTTGAAATAGAAATAACCTAGGGGAGAATGGTCATTGTAATTAATTTGATGCACCATGGGGAATGTAGTTAATTTTAGTGAGCAATAACTTTCTTAATCTCCCCATACAGCTTTCATAATGCAGCCAAAATAATTTATGGATCTCAGAAACTATACTAAACCCAATAATCTAACAGTATTCCTAGGCACTCAAGCAAAGGAAAAACTCTCCTGAATCTCCTTTGTACATTGGCATCTAACTGACATGCACCAATTTTGAATCATTTATTTTATATCCTGACACTGTCCCATACTGAGTTAAAACCTTTTGCAGCTCTTGGACTGAAGTTTCTGGATTACTTTGAAACAAACAAGGAATCTTCGGCATACATTGCCAATTTATGTTCAGACATCAAAACTCAAACTTTGGCATATGTTATGCATATACAGTAAAGAAGGATATACTGTAATATCCCGACACTGGCTTGCCTGACACCCTGTAGCCCGACGACAGAATTCCAAAATGGAAAATCCCGACAGTGGGATTTTGCCCATTTTTCTTGTTGTGTACAGCAGAGTCAGCAAGGGTTAACTTTGTGTACAGACTGAAACATAGGTGGATCAAAAGCTAGTCTTAAAAAATAGATTGAAGAGTACAAAGATTTAAGGAATCAAGTTTGAAACACACAATACAATAATGTAATGGGGAAAACAAAAAAAAATAAAGACATCTCCGTTTATAAAGGATTTTTGACTTTTTCTTTGATTGGTAAGTGGTGTATTTAAACAATAATGAACGGCGAGTGTGAGTTGTGCTGGGATAACCTCACGCCTGGGTGGTTGGGCACGAGGTTGCAGGCCAAGTGCGTCCAGTGTCCCAGAAGTGAGATTATCCCAGCATAACCCACACCCTGGAGTGCATTATTGCTATTATACAATGGCTCATTGTTATACAAAATAAAAAAAGAAACATTTAAAAAATGTTTGTAGTAGATTTTTAGTGTGGAACTATATCTTTGTTTCTTAAGAGATGCAATCAAAGGAACAACCATGCAAACAATGCAACAATACAGTGAGGCTTTGCTCAGATAACCTCACTGTTGTCAAATGTAGATAGTCAATCAGTTTACAGGATTTTTCCATGCCATTGTATAATTTACAGTTACACTGAGTTGTGGTTAGTTTACCATTCTTCTGTTGCATCCTCTTTTTAACTACTGTTTGTTATGTTACAATGTATTTACTCAGGATAGCTCTGCTGAGATACATTATCTCGTTTTCAGTGGAGTACTGTTCCTACCCATTTATGCAGCTGGATGGATCTGAGCACTGGGAGGTTACAGTAAGTGGCTCACTGTAAGTCACACAGTGCAGATTTGACTGTGGTCAGGTTTGAACCTGTGATCTCTTAGTTCCCAAGCTGCTGCTCTAACCACTACACCACATGTCTCCTTACATTAAAAGTCCTATAAATGGGATTTCTAGTGCCTATTAGTTATTTAATTTATTGGAGTCAGTGTGAAATGTTATCAGCTTTGAAACTAAAGACGATAATCCAGATAAGGGTAGGGACTGCCAAACCAAGTAGGGAAATGGGCAGACTAGGTGGATTAGTTGGCCCTTATCTGCCATCATAGTCTATGTAAAATAAAATATGTTTTGGATAAAGTTCAGCTACAGAGCAAAATATTCAAGATTACAAGCATCTTACTATATTGAGTCTGGTTTTTATAAGGTGTTAGATACTTTCTGGTACAATTCCTAGTGTATTGCACTATTTAGAAACAGAGAAATTGTTGCCAGATAAGGACCTCCAGGCCCACCAAGTCTGCCCAAGTGTTCTACCTCCATGTTACCCAAGGACCCTAGGTGATCTGGGTAACCCACTTCATTAATATGAGTTAAAGGAATGGTCAGTTGAATTGATGAGTCCATTAAATTGAAGAAACTGTCTCATGATTTTAAAAATAATTTGCATAGTTCTGATAGAAAGTGAAAGACCTTTCTTGATCATATGACTTCCATAATATATATAAGGGAACGCAGCGGGGAGAAGATAGGGAGGCATACCAAACTTCCCTAAGGGAAGCAGGGAAGGCAATAAGGCAGGCAAAGGCCCAAACCGAGGAACACTAGCACAAACAGTAAAGGAAGGTGACAAGTCTTTCTATAGATTCGTTATTGAAAAGAGAAAGTCCAGAGGGGGTATTGCTAAGATCAAAGGGGATAAGGGGGAGTGTGAGGAGGAGGATCAAGGAAAAGCATCTATCCTAAATAGATACTTCTGCTCAGTATTTACTGAGGAGAAGGTAGGGCAGAGCCCTCAGCTCAGCACCATGGACACAGGGGGGAGGGAGGTGTGCACTAGTCCCTTCACAAAAGAAAGGGTCCTACAAGAGCTCGATAAGCTCAGGGTGGACAAGGCAATGGGACCTGATGACATACATCCCAGGGTACTAAAGGAGCTAAGGGTGGAAGTAGCAGAGCCATTAGCAGAACTGTTTAGTGAGTCTCTGAGCACAGGAGAGGTCCCAGAATACTGGAGAAGGGCTTATGTGATCCTGCTTCACAAGAGTGGTAGCAGGGAGGAGGCAGGGAACTACAGACCAGTCAGTCTTACCTCAGTAGTGGGCAAGATGATGGAGGTACTCTTTAAGGAAAGGATAGTGCAACACCTGGAATCCATAGGAGCACAGGATCCAAGACAGCATGAGTTTACAACAGGAAGGTCCTGTCAAACTAATCTCATAGATTTCCTTGACAGGGTAACCAGAGTTGTGGACCAAGGGGGAGCAGTTGATGTCGCCTACCTTGACTTTAGCAAAGCCTTCGATACTGTTCCACATAGAAGATTAATTAATAAACTGGGTAGGCTTGGGGTGGGTCAGAAGTTGGTCAACTGGGTGGTCAAATGTGTTACTGATGGGCAGAAAACAGAGAGTGGTGGTAAACGGTATAGTCAGAAGAGATGCAAGTCACAAGTGGGGTACCTCAGGGATCAGTCCTGGGGCCAGTTCTCTTCAATATCTTCATCAGTGACATTGCAGATGGACTGGAGGGTAAGGTTTGTCTGTTTGCAGATGACACCACAATCTGTAACAGAGTAGGTGATCCAGATGGGGGTGGGCAGAATGAGAAGAGATCTGGATAAACTGGCAAAATGGTCAGAAGAGTGACAAATGGGGTTTAATGCAAAGAAGTGCAAGAACATGCACATAGGGAAGAGAAACCCTGAAGCCACCTATAGGCTGGGAGGGGAGTTGTTGGCAGTCACAAGTGAAGAAAGAGACTTGGGCATCATCATCACCGATGACCTGAAATCATCCAAGCAGACCACTAAAGCAGTAGGTAAGGCTAGAGGGATGTTGGGGTATATTAGTAGGGGTATCCAAGTCAGAAGAGGAAGGTAATAATCCCTCTTTACAAGACACTGGTTAGGACCCATCTGGAGTACTGTGTGCAGTACTGGAGGCCACACTTGCACAAGGGACATTAACAAAACAGAGGCAGTCCAGAGATGGGCAACCAAAATAGTGCAGGAACTGCATCAGAAAACATATGCAGACAGATTATTGGAGCTCAATATGTATACCCTAGAGCAAAGGAGGGAGAGAGGTGATATGACTGAAACATTCAAACATCTTAAGGGCATTAACAAGGTGAAAGAGTCTAATGTTTCAATATAAGAAAAATAGCAGGACACAGCATGAGATTAGAGGGAGGCCGATTAAGGGGGAATGTGAGGAAGTTCTTTTTCACAGGAAGGGTGGTGGATACATGGAACGGCCTACCTCAAGAAGTGATGTATATGAATACAGTGCAGGGCTTCAAACAGGCATGGGATAGGCATAAGGGAGCAATACAGATGAGTATGAATAGATAGACCATTGACAGGGTACGGGTCTAAGGCACATTCATAAGGTAGAAGAAAAATTGGCAGACTGGATGGGCCTTGCGGTCCTTATCTGCCATCGACTTCTATATTTCCTATGTTTCTCTAAGTTGAGTATCCAGCAGAGCACATTTAAGTACTCCCTTCTTCTCAGACATATTGTCAGTAACTGAACTTAAGTCCTTTTTTTCTGTTTGATAAATATGTTTTTTTTATTTTTCTTTATTTTTCTCTTAAGCTCCTTTCCTTTGCTATCTTTTTTCTTTTCTCCATTGCTGCATCTCCAACTTTCTCATAGTTTCTTGTCTCAGATGCTTTATCTAGGATCTAAAAAAATATGTTCTTACAGAGAGTATACTAAAGAACAACTATAATTGTTACTGTGAACTGTAGATAATCTCATTTTAAGGCTATTCATTTACAGTGCAGTTGTGAAATACATCATATGTTATATTGTATTTAGTAGCTGATCTGTATTTGAAATATGCATTTTTTGAATTTATTTTAATAAAGATGTATTCTCAAAAAAATAAATAAAACATAATTTTTTAGGGCAACTAGAGACCTAATAGAATATTATGTGTGCAGGGATCAAGGGCCGCCATTCACCGTCTGCTGCTTGTTGTACTTATCAAGTTCTACATTGAGCAGCGGAGGGCTGTTTTGAGTAGATTCTTCGTTCTGTCTTTCCCCCTTTCAGAACCCCCTAGGTACAGCTTAGCTGGATCACTTAACCATCTGCGTAAATGTTTGTAGTTAGCCCTGCAGAGACTACGATCTCAAAAACATTTCCTGCAAATGGGATCTCTAGTGCCAGACCCATCAAACAAGAGACACGCATCAACTGGTATGTGTGTTGTAAACTGAGTTCTTGTATAAAAAAAAGAGAGCATTGTCCTGCACTACTGTTAGGTATGAGCAGGTCTGTGAGAAACCTGTGTCGTATGGCTTGTAGCTGGCAGCCATTGTCAGGATTTCCATTTTCTTTTTAATGAACTCATATGTGGGACTGAAGCCAGCCAAACTCAGCTGTACATGTTGCAGAGGTAGAACCCAAGTTTCCATGAACTCAAATGCTTCTATTATTTATTATCAAAGCTATTCATTTATTCAGAGCTGTTGGGTGGCTCTGTATTATTTTCAGCTTACCTGGGTTTTTCATTTAGCCTGTGGCACAAGGTAGCAAGCTCATATTTTGTGGAGCCAGTATCCCCTTTGTTATACTGTGGTGAGGGTTCTGCAGCTCAGCTGGTGTGTTTCTGCTAAAGCAAAGGCACCTGATAAATAATGCATTATTTCTTTTCTGGCTCTAATATTATAGATGTTATTTTGGCCTTCTAATTTGCATTCTGGCTTTCACATGCAGTTGATGCCTGATGGCTGATATTAAAGTGATAAGCCCATAGTAGCACTGGGAGTACAAAGGAAGAAAGATATCCCAACTCTTATTAACACCGTCAAAGGCTGATATGTTTATGGAGCAGGCGAACAGTTTGTTCCGGAGTTCACTGGAACTACTATGTGGATGACTGCTATTAGGTTACAAATTTGTTTGCTGTGGCATTGCTTTAGCCTTCAGAAACTAAGGGCACCAGGGAAGCAGGGGTCTGGGCCCTGCTGTGGCTTTGGGCCTATAACCAGGCAGATTAGACGTAACTTATTCTGGTTCGAGGCAGAGCCACAGAGGTCACCAGTCTTTACTTATTTATTTATTTAGCTTTTGTTTACTGGGTAGGACAACTAGACAGAGAATGCCTATTTTCAGGTGCGACCCAGGAGATTACAAGGTAAGTTTACAAACAGTATAACAACAACAAGGAAGCGATGTACAGGCAGTGAAAAGTGTAAACAAAAAACATGTGCACAGTGGTAAGGATAATCAAACAGTAAAAGGTAGTATACATTTCATGGAGGAATACAAGACCACGAAAGGTAGGACAGGGTGCAATGACTCTTACACTGGAACAGTAAGTGCTAAGGTGCAAGGGTGGATAAGGGTCGATGGTCTCCTTACATGGTTCGGGGTATGGGCATGAAACCATGATATAGGTAAAGTACACCAAGGCTGGGTGGGAGATGCCAGGCAACATAGGGACAGTTACAGGCCAAGGCAGACTTCAGGTGTGTCCATAGGGAGCCTAGAGGCAGTTGCAGGCTGAAGCCAGTGGCGGAGCTAGAGGGGGGGCTGTGGGGGCGGTCGCCCCTCCTGGCTGCCCCAGTGTGAGAGCGGTGCCCCACCACCATCTTTATTCACTGTGAAGTGCACGTTGCGGAGCCCATGACTGACTGAATGCCCCCCCTCCCCCAGCTCCCAAATGCTCCTAAATCTGGCTCCGCCACTGGCTGAAGCAGACTTCAGGTGTTTCTATAGGGATTTCTTAAATAAGGGATGGGTGGGAGTGCATCTGATGAGAACTGGTAGGGAGTTCCAGAGACAAGGGGCACAAACAACAAAAGCACGATCACCTGAGAGGGTATGAATTTTGGGACAAGGAGGGACTGCGATTCTATTGACCTGAGTTGGTATAATGACTGCGCTGGCTGAAAGAGTTGAGACAGGTCAGGAGGGGCTGGCTGCAGTTGGTGAAAGGGATGGGAATGGGACCCTGGGGGCAGTAAAAGGTACTCCTCAAAAGAATGCTGGTCACGTAGTGGTCACACATGTGGCCACCTTCGCCAGCCAGGCAAGAACAGTGCTAATTAAACATCGTGATTGAAAAGGTGGACCTCTGGGGAATTGTGAACCCCTCTGGCACAACTCGTACTTCACAACTGTTTGACAGCCACTTTTCTGGGCTAGCTGGGGCTGGGCAGCCAAAAGAATTTACTGTGTGGGCCAGTTAAGAGTTTTCGGTGCCAACATCCTGGACACATTCCAGAATCTTGCCATTAGATATGATATCCCTTGTATTGACTTCTGGCATTTCCTGCAACTTGAGTGCTGTTTACTTGAGAACATTTCAGGCTCCTGACACCTCGGAAGACCCACTACCTAGCCATATTGGCAAGTGGCTGAGATGCCCAGTTAGGCTGAGAGGTAAAATATACAAATACATGCTACATCTCTACCCTACATAACAGTAAGGCAGCCTGCGAAACAGAGCTGCAGACACCCATTAGCTCAGAAGTCTGGCAGTCAATGCTAAATAGTGCTTATTCACACTTTAAGGACGTGTTACCAGTTGATGCAGAAGAAAATCCTTCATCATTGGCATCGCACACCAGAAATGCTCTAAAAGGTGACTCTTGTGGGGTATACCATTATAACGGTGACTGAAAGTGAGCGACTCAAATATGAGTGACTCACTTTCAGCACCTGTTATGTGGGCTACCCTGCAAGGGTAGCGATGGGGAAGAACAGGGCGACAGGAAAAAGAGGAAGGGTGTGTAAGCATAGTGCAGCGTGAGGCTGCTGAGCTGGCACCTTGGTGGAGTGGTGAGGGTGGCTGGCTACAGTGGGGAGGGTGCAGGGTTCGGGACTGGGGAGAGATACAGTATTCTTTGTTCACAGTTTCACCCCTTCCCTGACATGCACCCCCTCCTGTAGTAATCCTTAGTTAGGGGTGGTGCGGGGGGCACAGCCCCTGCAGAATAACCTTTTCCATGTTTGCCTGTTTTTGTCACTGCGAGTGTACATCACCTTTTTTTTCCCCCCGCGATGTACACTCACTGTAACGGTGATCGCTATTCCGTGATCATTGTTATGACATGGAACCATCTCGCTGACACTAACATATGCTGGAGATTCCACCATGGAGTGGCCACTCTGACTTACAGCCTGTGGACCTGTCCATTCGTAGGGAACTACTAGACTCAAATACAGAAATTCAGTAGAAAGGTTACTGGGCCAGATCTTCAGCCCAATTTTGTCTTTTGAATACTGGAAGGTCCCATGCCCTCCCCTTCCATACCCCGCCATAATCACTACTAGCTTCTGCCAGTAGCTTTGGAAGCTACAAGACAAATCTTTCTTAGATGGTGATCAGATTCCTCACCCACATTGGTGGAATGGCTAGTGTCCCTGACAAAGCTAGCAGAGTGCGAGAGAGTTATGCACATAGCAAACTCCAAAATGCAGAGGTATCAGGACATATGGGCTCCCTTTCTCCTGTATTCACAGATGGTAAACTAACGGACCTTTGTAGCTTCTTAATTCACTCTAGTCTGTAATCATGTTGCTTATACTACCTTCACTGAAATTCTTGGAAAAGCTTTTACCATGTATAAAATAGTTGGTAGGCAGGAAAACCCTGCATTAGTTATAACATACCTAGTATATGATAGTAATGTGTTGTTTAGTACTGTTCTATACTGTTCATAGAAGAATCATAGAATGGAAAACGAGTTCAAGAGGCAAACCTATTAGGAACTCACCACCAATCTACTGGTGGAAGTAATATTTTTGATCACCCATATGCTTATCGAGTTTATTTTTGAATATTGACATAGTTTCACTCATTACAGTCTCGGAAGATTATTCCAAAGACTAGTAACTCTCAGGAAGAACCATGAAGCACGTTTTTGGGTCTTATTTGTGTCTGCTTTTAATTTAAACTTATGAGATCTTGTGTTATTACTATTATTTTGTTTAACTAAACCAGTTGTCTCAAATAAAACTTCACTATGCATTGCTTTGTATGTCAGACATAGATCACCTCTTAAATATCTGTAATTAGTTGAATAAAGTCCAAGTTTTTGAAGTCTCTGAGAGTAATCCAGTTCTTTAAGGTTGGTTATTTTTTGAGTAAACTTCTTTGAATTCCTTCAGTTTGTTTTTGCCAACATATTTTTTGGGGAGCCCAAAAAGCAGCACAGTATTCAAAGTTGGGTCTTATGAGGCTAGTATATAAAGGCAGTAAAACTTCAGATTCTCTGCGTTTTATATTTCTTAATATACAGCCCATTAATGTATTACTTTTATTGACCATATATCTGGTATTGTTCATTAATTTCAAGTTTGTTGGAAACTAATATACCAAGATCCTTTTCACATAGTTTTGCACCTAAAGCTAAGTTATTAATTATGTACTGATACTGCAAATTACTTTTACCCAAATGCATAATCTTGCATTTAGATGTATTAAATTGCATCCCATTAATATTTGTCCAGGATACTAAAGAATTTAATGCTGACTGTAGTTGGCATGGTGATTCAAAGTTATTAATAATACCACCTAATTTACAGTCATCAGCATATTTCATAATCCAACCATACTCAGGTGAGGTCATGGAAGCTATAAAAATATTGAAAAGTGTAGGGCCCAGAACTGAGCCTTGGGGGACTCCACTTGTAACTGTACAATAGGTAGATTTAAAACCTCATATTGAAACACACTGAGTTCTATTTTCTAACCAGGATATTATCCAATTAATGACATAAGGATATATTTTCAGCTTGGTTAAATATTCTACCAATATTTTATGAGACATGGTATCGAAAGCCTTTGCATAGTCCAGAAAGATAATATCAACTGGAAGGCCCATATCTAGAGATGCACTAACAGATTCATAAAAATGCAACTGATTGGTTAAACGTGATCTGCTGGTAATAAAACCATGTTGCATACTGTCTAAATGTCCATTTCCTTTAGAAATTCAATTATATGTTTCTGAATTATTTGTTCTAGTAGTTTGCCTAGGACAGATGTCAGATTAATTGGTCTGAAATTCTGAACATTGTTTTTATTACCACCCTTATATATCAATGTTATAACAGTTCTTTTCCAGTCATCTGGTATTTTACCTTCTATTAAGGATAAATTGAATAAAAATGCCAAAGGACCCAATAATTCAGCTGCTACGTTTTTTTAAAAACGCTGGTGCTATTCCATCAGGTCCAGGAGTGCTGTTTTTTTTTTAACTGTTTATAACATTAATTACATCTGTTGAATTAATAATAGATGGCATATTATCATCAGATGTTTTAACACCGAGAATATGATCTTTGTTCTTAAATACACTAAGGAAATATTCGTTAAGTTTTTGTGCAATTTCCATTTCATCATTTATTATCTCAGTGTTTACAGGAAATGTTATAATTAAAAACCTCTGCATTGTTTTTTACATACAAGAAATGGTTGGTAGATAGGAAAACGCTGTATTTGTTATTACATACCCAGTATCTGATATTAATGTAGATGGGAAAAATGCGGACCTGCTATGCCAGAGTCCATATGTTCTAGTGCACTATTATGCACAGTGCATGGCTTTCCTCAGTAAAAATAGTTTAAAAAAAAAAGAAGCTCTTTTGTTAAAAGATTATGGACTGGCCAAGTAAGTTGCTGTGCTAGTGTCACTAGTTCGCGAATAGATTCACATGCACACGCACATAAAATTCCTTCTTACATGTTTGAGACACTGATCTATATGGCCTAGGTAAAACATACAATTTAATGACACATTCCAGAGATAGCAGTAATTTGTATTGGCCGACGCTTATGTGTTACCAGTTACCAATTTTGGCTAATGCGTTGCAGCATTCTGAATTTTTATTGTTCGGGTAACCTGATAATAGTGGCTAATCCATTTCATATGTGGCCAAAACAATTTGGTGCATTTCAGCAACAATAGCCAAGTGTTTTTAGACCCTTGCATTTACCCAGAGCGAGAATAATTGGTTCTGTCAGAAACATGCTAGATAGTATCTGCCCAAGCCTAGATTTCAAATCTGCCAGCATGCAGTTAGAAGGAGCGAGCCAAATCCATTTATATACAGCACCCAAGGAACTGAAAGCACATTTACAGTGGGGCGGGCAGTGCTGCCGTTCTATTGTGTAGCTATAACAACACACTCCCACAGTAAGTTCAGCTTATCACAGTACCCAACACATTCTAATAGGAATCTATGTATCCATAGAGACCATGTAAGCCAACATCAATAAAGGTCATTCCAAAAAACACCATTTCCCACTGTGTTCCATTGTACTGTATTTTATACATCCTTAGTTTGTATAAACTTTTTAAATTTCATTTATTGTACCATTTTTGGCCTGGAAAGGTACACTGAGCTGAAGCTCATTTCTGGGTGTGTCATGGGAGCACAGAGAGGTTAAATGACATGATCAGGGTTACACAGTTTGTAGGCTGAGGTTGTGAGAATCGAGTCCAGGACTTCTAGATGTGCCAGTCTTGTTCGCACCTCATTGATCTACCTGTAAGCTATACTGCCAGCCCGGAAACATAAGTTGAAACAAGAAGTGGAGTTTGTAATTCCAAACATTTTAGTTCTAGTTCTCAAAAGATTTTTCCAAGTAACTTTCAGAAAACCCACTAATTCAATTATAAATACCCCAAACAGTCATTCCCCGCACTAGTATGTTCATGTACAACATCATGTGCTGATCCATGATTTCTGATTTCACAGCTTGACACTTTGGGGCAAGATGAGAATAATAATAATAATAAAAATAATCAAACTGCATTGTCTAAGCTCCTTCTGGCAGATAGGGGAATAAGTGCACACCATTTTTTTTTTAAATCAAAAAGATTTGTTTGTGTCTGTTAAACTCCATCAGTCCCACAGACTTCCCACTGTTCAGAGTGTAACAAACTATAGATACTGATGAGGTGGGAGTTTAGAAAGGGGGGATAGGCTGACAGTCCATAGGGACATAAAGCATTTCCTGAAGGGCGGCTGCTCCTGTTTTTCTTGAGATAATGAGGGCACAGCATACTTTTATTGCCTGCAGGCAAGGCAAGCGTGGCAGTCTGTTTCAGAATTTTCTTACACACTGGTAGAGGGCTTACACCTTTACCAGTTTCTGTTTCCCAGAAATGGATCAGGACTTGTGCTTCAGTGCTAGAAGCCAGCTGAGGGGGGACTGTAGCTTCATTTTTGTTGTTTTTTAAACTTCAAGTTTATTGAGTTGAAGTTACATACAACTGAACAGAGCCAGTAGGGTTTACGGCCCAGTCAGAAGTATATATCACAAAAGACAGTCATTACTTGAGCTAGTTACAAGTAAGTTTACACAACTCCACAAACTGATCTAAGATTTTAGTTAGTAAAATGAATAGCAATGTAAGAGCTGTAACTGTAAAAAGTCAGGGGTTATAGATTCCTCTTCTTTAAAAATAACAGAGTCAGAATGTCACCATTCCTACAACTATGGGTATATATTGTTCATGAGGAGACTGCAGTTTCTAAATACAGAATAATGGTGACTGTCCAAAAATTCAACCTTGCTGTGTCAGTTTATTTAAATTGTTTGTTGCATGATACGAGTAACATAGCCTGAGTATGACTGGGAAATGGAGGGGCAGAGTTCTTATCATCTCCCAGTACTCTTGCCTGGTACTGATGCCACTGTTGCCAGATTTCTAAGAATTTGGGGTTTCTGACCTACAGAACAGCTGTAATATTGTATGTTCCATAGTTTCAATCTCAGAAACTTTGCAGCACCATTGTTCAGTTGTAGAGGGTTGGGGTGGGGGGCAGCCGGTGCAGTGTGATACATTTCAGTGTTGTTACTCATAACATCTGGCTCAGTTTGCATCTGTGTGCAGATTTAGAACCGCTCAGGGTGGAGAACCCTAGGACCAAGTCAGCAAAGGTTTTAGGTGTTTGTATATTAAGATTCTTCTGCAACTCAAAATGTACCGCTTGACAATTGACATCTAGTATCATACAAGCCCAAAATACATGACAGTGGGATCCTACTGTTCTGCATTGCCTCTGTCAAGTATCAGAGTATGTCAGTCCGAAATGTCTTGTCACTGTGGAGGTCCTAAAATATTGGGTTACAGTTCTCCAATTAAACTCCCTCCCTCTGGGAGATGCTGTCACTGCTCACCCTTTCTGGAGTCTTATTTCCCAATATTTGACTTAGATTGACTCCCCACTCTCCACTTCCTGTTTTAATTTGATATGGCCAAAAGGTTGGGGACTCAGCCAGTCTGACCATTGCCTTGGGCCCTGTGATCCAATAGAAGAATTGTTCTAGGTCAGATTGTGGCCAGGTTATCTTAGTTAAGTTACTATGACTAATTTTATACTAGGCCGACTAATGCTTCAGCAGGACTATTGTTTCACTTTTCTTGCCTACCACTGTGCTCACCTGAACCCAGCATGGTGCATACCGCTGTATGCCAAAAACTGTGCGGCTGAAAAGTCTGCA
The DNA here is from genome assembly GCA_016271365.2 of Neoceratodus forsteri. Lineage (NCBI taxonomy): Eukaryota > Metazoa > Chordata > Ceratodontiformes > Ceratodontidae > Neoceratodus > Neoceratodus forsteri. The sequence continues at coordinate 351,535,504 of CM057456.1, forward strand.
GTGAAACAGTAAGGCACAAAAACAGAGTTGGACAAAAACGACCCGCTACATGCCACTGTGCCCGTTGCAAACAATTGCCCCCACACTGTTCATGTAAGGGACTTCACCTCCCACACCTCACGGAACTTAAATAACAAACTTGGGGAGGGGCAGACTTCGGGATGGGGAGAAACTTGGGAGGGGGGAATTTTATTAAAAATAAAACAACAAAAACATGCCTGCAAAAGTTGCAGCAGGGGAGACCAGGGTGGGGTGAACTACGATCCCAGGTCTCCCAACTGCGTCGTGTGCTGGTGCCCTAAACACTCCATCATGGGAGTGGCTCAACCAGGCACCCAGCACATGGCAACTTCTCCGCTCCTTCCATCACTATACAGTGACAGGGATAGCGATAAATTCCTATCGCAACTCTACCCCTGTCGCTGTGATTTCAAGCGCTGTATGTACAGCGCGGTTAATACCGCGCTGTCTTACATGCACAGTATTGACCCGGTAACCCTAAACCCCACTCCTTCAATCCCCCAAAACTGCCTCACTACTTGCCAAAATAACCCCTCTCTGCCTGCACAGAGACCATCCCAGACTCAGCCACGCATCCTGGGGCAGGATTGACCCTGCGTGGCACCCCTCCCAGTCATCATGGAGGTGAGCCTCCTGAGCTCCACTTGACTTCCTTTTCCTGTGTGCCTGCTTGTCCCCACCGGGGGCCTCCCTACAACCTGGAGGAAGAGAGAACACTGCTGGATGCTGACTGAGGGTCTCCTGTGCTGGTGCGCCTGGGGAAGTCTGTTGGTGCGAGAGGACTGTGGGGCCATTATAGAAACATAGAATTTGACAGCAGATAAGGACCACTTGGTCCATCCAGTCTACCTATTTTTTTCCCTGCCTATATGGTCACTGCAGACTCTGACTGATTTCTGGCCCCCCACCTGTCATCTGGCATACCTGGGTGGCATTTCCACCTTCTGTTTCTCAGCCCTCCCCTCGCTCTTCTGCTTGCTATGACTGGCCTGTGAGGGGGGCTGACAGTGCATGGTCACTCATGCCATCAAAGCCATTTCCACATGCTACCACCAGGAGCTGCTACAAAGCAGAACAACAGGAACCCTCCCCCAGAAGGAGAGTGTCCAAGGAGTGCTCTGAATCCTCCCTGCTGGCCTCTGCTCCTGATGTCCTTGGCTCAGAGTGCGGACCCAGTTCGCCAGTGTTTTAGAGCGTCCCCCATTATTTGGTGCTATGGAGTCAGCCCAGGCTAGTTTGCAAACATTCTTTTTGTCCCTCTGGATCCCCCTGTCCCCCAGATTAACACTGGGGCTGCCACACTGGCACACATCTTTCAGCTGGGAGTGCAGGCAAGTGGCAGCTTTCAGATGCCTGTTCTGCTCCTCGGCTGGCTGGCAGGGATAGAGCGAATGCTGAGCATTTCATTCTCACCCAGCTGGGTACCTTACCTCTGTAACACCATTGTGAGATGGCCAGCTCCTTGCCAGCACCAGTGTGGAATCACAACGGAAAACCTTGTCCGTGAGGTGGCAGAGTGCTGCACGGTCAGCCAGCAGCAAGGCCGTTAACTGTATATTTAACAAGCATGAAACAGTATCTGTCAATATTGGATGGACAGTTGCTACCAATTTCATACTCTAGATTTTTATTCAGGAGGTAGCAACTCTTTTCCTACTGCAGAAATTTTGACTTGAGTGCAGTTTATGCTGCACACAAAATGGCCTACGAGATTCTGTGATATTTGTCTACTCGTTTCCACATCCTGCATTTAGTTTCTGTTTGTATTGTATATGTATTTTTTTCATTTTTAGCCCCCTGTTGATAGACACTGCCTAATTTGACAGCTTCCTTCCTCTCCCTCCTCTCTCTCACTTACCCACCCCTCACCTTACTGGTAACCTTCTAGATGGAGCCTTTGGGCCAACAACTACCCTCTCCCCCACAGGACAGGGTGATATGTGTTGGAGTGGTAGGTTGTTGGTCTGGCTGGGCCCAAGAGTGTAGAGCTTCATTCTGGCTTTTCCTCTTGTTTTACTAATTCCTCTGTGATGTCAGTGACAGGGGCTCCAAGGCCTGCACGAGCACGTGTCCATTCATGGTGGCATATTGAGCCAGCGCACCTCACTACTTCCAAAAGCTGCTGTACTCCAACTGCACCACTCCCTGTGATCACCCAAGGAGCGGAGTTGCCCTTCCTCCCAAAGGAGTACTCTGAGATGGCTCGATCCTCATCCCCCACAGCAGACCACCTGACATCCTGGGCTTGTTCCAGAGCGCGGGTTGCTAGTGTTGTATATGGCAATATTGCCGCTGGACCAACGAGTCGGGTTGCATGCAATCTTTGGAAAAAATGGATTTTAAGATTTGGCTTAATGGAATGGGCTTATTTGGAAATGGAAAGTCAGCCACCCTAGTGTTGTATAAAACTGGTAATTTTCAACAGAACATTTGCCCTAGTAGGGAATAGTAAATGAATCTTTGTTATATGACAGATTTAAGAAGCACTTATACTTGTCTTAGGTTTGCACAGTTTTGTATATTTTAGCACCCTTAAAGTATTTTGCAGTTTTTTGTCTAGTGTAACTTTTTACTGTATGTTTTGTCTTGAATGTAAATTTTTTGTGATTTCAGTAAAGCACAATAATTAAAAAGTAGGGTTGGAATGTTTGGTATCAGGTGTGGAGTTGGCATTGTGCTTGGAGTAAGAAACAGCTGAAAGTTGGATACAATTTTATGTGAAATTAATACTGAATTAATATATATATTATTTGATTGAGAGTTTTTATGTCTAACCAGCAACCTCAAATATGTTTTCAGACCAATCAGAATTCCATGCACATCTCAAAGAGTTGGTTTTTCTCGCTGCACTGGGTTTCATCATCTACTTCTAATTAGAAAACCACTTCAATTATAAATGGAAGCAGTACTATAGCAATTGTGTATAATTTTAGATTCAGGCAGTGGTTATATATATTTGTAACATGGCAAAAATACCAGCACTGCAGGGAACAAAGAGGATTGGTGCAAGGGCGTCACCTGGTACAAGAGCAACACGGCATTAGGAGACGATAATGCCGTGTTGAGCTTGTGAACATGTGTAGAAACAAAAAAATAAGTATCGTAGTGCGATGTTGATCAATAGGTGGCGCGAGCAACACAGACCGTCAGGTATGTATTGCCTCAAGCTCGACCTATAGGTGGCGCAAGCAACAGCTACCATGAAACCGAAGGGAGAGCTCCGACAGAGGTAGTCAAGTGCTGCTGTGCCCAGTGCCGCAACTGTGATGCACGGGACAAAGGACTGAAGAGCAAAATGTACTGTGTCCCACCCACCCACCGTCAACTGGGTGCACCGTGGGCAATATGTATTGCCTGCATAATTTAGTATGCCCGAATACTGATGGCAATTCTGTCAGCTCTGTATACAGCACTGCCCGCTTATTTAGACCAGTAGGTGGCGCTTTGACAACAGCACAGCACTTCTGCTGTGTTTCTGAATTACTGGCGAATGCCACTGGTCTCAAACCATCCTCATGGTCTTGATACAGTACAGCTCCTAAACCCTGCAGACTGGTTGGATCAGCATAAACAAAGATGGGGGCATGGGTGAGCTGGTATATGACTTCGTGGAAAGCTGCTTCACAGTCAGGTGTACATCGGGACCCAAAGAGTTCACCTGGGTGGAAATATGCTTTGTCTGGTTCTTAGACGGACCCTTTTTTGTATTTTCGATTGGTAGGAGGGTAACCCTGAGTAAGATTCAAGAGCGGCTGAATCACTTTGGAATAGTCATTTATGAACTGGGGGTAGTAGCCACAGAATCCCAGGAAACGTTGTAGTTCTTTCAAATTTTGGGGCTGAGGCCAATTAGTCAAGGCTTCAACTTTACTAGGATCAGTCTCTATCCCCTCTGTAGACACTATGTGCCCCACATACATCACAAGGGTTTGGAAAAACTGGCACTTGTCAAAGGACAGCTTGAGGCTGAAATCTTACAGTCGGTCTAGTACTTTGAACAGTCGACTCTCATGTTCCTGTAGGGAGCTCCCAAATACAATGACACTGTCCAAGTACACCAGGCATTCCAGCAAATTCATGTCTCCCACCGCTCGTTCCATCAGTTGCTGGAAGGTGGCTGGGGTGCTCAATATCCCCTGTGGCATTCTCAGGAATTCATAGAACCTCAAAGGACAGATAAAGGCTGTCTTCTCATGGTCCTCTGGAGCCATCAGAATCTGGTAATATCCCTGCGAAGATCAAACACTGAGAACCATTTGCTCCCATTCAAACAATCCAGAGCATCTTGTATACGGGGCATGGTGTATTGATCGGGGATGGTCCGCCGATTCAGAGTTCAATAATCAACACACATTCTTACAGATCCATTCTTCTTACACAAATCACAATGGGAGAAGCATAAGGGCTTCTGGATTCTTGCATCACACCAGCCGTGAGCATTTCTTTCAAGTGTCTTCTCACATCGTCTATGTCTGCAGGGGCTAGGCGTCGAGACCTCTCTCGAAATGGCTGTTCATTGTGCAGGCGTATGTGATGTTCTGCACCCTGGACACATCCCATGTCCCATTCCTTCAATGAAAACACTTGATCTCTCTGGGCAAGTTTCTGGCTAATTTTAGTCTTCCATTCAGCTGGCAATGAGGAGTCACCAAAATCAAACAAGTCGGGAGTCACTCTATCTGTCTTGCCAGAGTGCTTGTTGCTGGGCAACACTGCAGTGTTTGTGCAGTGTACCATAGCTAGGGTGCATCCTCTGTTCACCCGGATCTCCCGATCTGACACATTATGAATCTGGACCATCACTCATCATGCGTAGGCATGAGCACGAGCTGGCAAGATGCTGGGCTTAACCAATAATCCTTCCGGCAATTTTCTATCGCCTCGCGTGTCCAACATCAGTATTTTGTTCGTGACATCTTTATGGAGGTGGACCTTTCCTTGAATGGTACACTGGGCATTAGGGGCCGGTACCATTGAATCGGGATCCTTCTTCCACATGACCCCTACCGGTTCATCCTGGTCCACTCCCTTGGGGTTCTGTTGCAAATCATAGGCCCTCTTGATCAGAGTGGGAATTCTTAGGGCCCTCCCAGTCCGTCACCCTTGTTTCTCGTGACAGAGTTGTGCCAGTCTCCTAAACATGGGCGTTGGTCCCAATTAACAGGGGAACCCCATCATGCAGTCCAGGAGGGGGACACACTAAGATCAGTGTCTCGACTTGCTCCTCTACACCAGTTACAGCTGCAGGAAATGACAACCAGAGGCGGACATATCCTAGGTAGGGATAAGACGTGTCGCTCAGCCTCCACACATGTAGGCCTTCCAGGGATTGTAAGGGCACAGCAGATAAGTGTTTGTCATACCAGTCCTTAAATACAATGGTCACTTGCGACCCACTGTCCAGCACAGCCCGAGTAGGAATACCATTCACAGCCACCGTAGTCTCCATTGAAGGGCCCACTATTTTGGACCAGTCTGGAGGGACAGCAGCAGGGGCCTGGATGGATGATTTAGCCATAAAGGGGGTTTGAGTTAGGATGTCCGAAGCCTTCACTGCGGTCATTTCATGCACCCCTTGACCACTGATTCATTTTCTGAAGCTCTCCTTCAAGCCGGTTCACCACTTTCTCTAAGTCTTTCTGAGACCGGCATTCCCTCTTCATATGGCCATCCTTTTCACAGTTGTGACAAATGATAGACTCCTGGGTCATCCTTGCAGAGAACATTGCATGAGGAACCAAAGTAGTAGCAAGGGATTGGGGTCCAATATCTGCTTGCAGCGGTGAGAGGGGTGCAGCGTGTCTCAATAGTTCCTTTAGGGTGGCAGTCAATTCTTTGATTTCAGCTTGGGAGCTACCCTCGGTAGAGGGATGCCTGAGGGTGCACCCCCACCCCCATAGCAGTCACGTCCTGAGAGGAACCAGAATCTTTTTCCATGGGAAGAACCCTTGCAGAGGCGCCCACCTTCAACTCTTGGACTTCCTTTAATAGCTCGACTTTCAAAAACGGGGCCCAGGGCAGGAAGTCCTTTGCATTCTCAGAGTGCTCGTTAGGTGCTGACTTTTGCCCCTGAACCCCACTTGGATGATCACTCTGTCACTTGCACAGTAGCAGCAGATATTGGTGAAATTCTCCCCGGGGTTGCCTTTGCTCAAACCCCCGAATTTCTTTCATTAGCTCGTCATAAGAGGGGGGCAATTCCAGTCGGTTGGCGAGGTGCAACTGAAGCAGTAACAATTCTGAAAACGGAGCAGACTTAAGGATCCCGGTCCAGCCTAGTTCGATCTAATCCATTTGACAGCAAACTACCCTTTCTGTGGCACTCTTGTAGCAGCTTTTCAAGCCAAGGTACATACACAGACAATGGCTCCCCTGAGTACTGCTGATCGTTTCTTACTCTCCACCACAGGTCCTCATCTGAATCCAGGCTTCCATACACATGCTGCAATGCATCAAGATAGTCCTGAGCAGTTGCTTCGGGGTTATTGGCCCGCTTGGCATGGATGGTAGCCAGGGCAGGACCTCGGAGGCTCTCACGCAACCTCTTTCATTTCTCTGCTTCTGAGCATTGCCATTCAAGTACTAGAGGGGCAACATAGTCTACCAGGTCTCCCAGTCATCCTACCCCTGAGGGGTGGGGAGGGTGCCCAAGAAGATTCTCAACCTTCGGTAGGAGTCGTGATTAATGGCAGGTACAGATATAGGGGCCAGCATTGACATGGACACAGAAGGTGGGGCAGTAACAGGTGCTGGAGTGGGAGGGGGTGTTGGGGAGGGAACACCCCCAGGTGGCAGGAATAGTTTCTTAAAGTCCTCTATGGTTTTCCCTTCCTCCAGCAACAACTTAGCAAATTTCTCCTCAAAAGACTCAGATAATAGGGGGAGCTCATCCTCCCCGGGGTCTTAACTGTCTCTAGTTATCGTTCTCCAGGTGGCTGGGGCTCCTTCTGGGGCAGTAGTCCATGGCAGTTTGAAACTGTCCACTGGGTCACTACACTCTACTAACACCATGAAAGTTTGGGCGGTCAAATCAGCCTGTCACTCCACCACCACAGCGTTTGTTAAACATTCAACTTTGGAAAGTACCCCTTCTACAGCGTCTTTACCAGTGTTCAGGGGAATATCCAGTACAAGCAGGGCATTGTGAGGGTCAATCTCCTGCCCTGCACACCACCCCACCAACTAGTGCACAGCCACTTCTGTTGGGGTAGCCATTTATGTTTGACAATAATTCATAATTTTGGCCACTAGAAGACACAAAATCCCAGCAGTGAGCCTCCAAGATGTAACCCCTAGGTGGCGCTATCCCAAGGGCTACTACCCCTGCCTGCTTGGCTAGTAGCAGGTTAAGGGACCTGAGTTCTGAAACGAGTGCCTTCACTCAGAGGTCAGGGTTGGTAGTTGTCAAGCTAACCTGGGCACAGCCCTCTGGAACACTGTAACCCCCCCTTTCCCCTCTAGTGGCCTGAACACTGTACAGTAATCACTTTCACAATACCTCTGGTACACCACACAAGTTCCCACACTGTTTGCACTTACCACCAGGGCTAGTTCCTCTGGCTCGACCCTGGGGACCCCCTGTAAAACAAGGTTATGCACAGCAAATAGCAACAGTACAGTACTTTGAGCACAAACTGGAACCACAATCAGATTACATGCAGAAAAAGTTAGATCTGATTTATTCAGGGGACTTGAACAAGGGAGGGGCAAAATCAGGTTAATTGGCTTAAAGGTTATATCAATCAAGCAGTTATGCATGTGCTTTGAGTCCCCCCCCACACAGTCACACCTCTGGGTACCCTGGTGGAGAAGAGATGGGCTAGCTAGGACTGTTGCCTGGGGTTGGCCGGTGTTGCAGCTGGTTGGGGCCCTGTGATGGAAAACACAACATGCACAGTACACAATATTTGTAATCCGGAGCCAGAGGGCTCAGTTTGTAAAGGAAACGAAACAACAAGACAATCAGATGACACACTCAGATTAAGCTGTTGCTGCAGGGAGCTACTCTGGTATTTACTAACGATACCCAAGACTGGGCACAGGCTGGATGAAAATCGAGACTGCAGGTGGTTGATCTGGAATGCCAGGAGAAGCAGGGTCTGCACAAGTCGCAAAGGCGTTATTCCTGTTCAAGCGTGGAGCAGGGGGCTGATCCCCAGGCAGGCCTCTCATCATAGAAACATAGATTTTGAAGGCAGATAAGGACCGCTTGGCCCACCCAGTCTGCCCATTTCCCTCCCTAATGGATAAGCTGCAGATCCTAGTTAACCAGCAGTCTACTTCTTCCTACCCCAACCCCCTAGAATTGCCTTATGACTGTCCCATGCATGCTTGAATTCCACCACTGTTTTTGACTCCACAACCTCCTCTGGAAGGCCGTTCCATGCATCCACAACCCTCTCTATGAAAAATACTTCCTTAAGTTACCTCTGAGCCCCTTCTATCTCTTCAAATTGTGCCCCTTGTTCTTGCACACCTCTTTTTTTGAAAGATGCTACCCTCTTGGACTTTGTTGATTCCCTTGAGGTACTTGAAAGTTTCTATCATGTCCCCCCTCTCCCTCCTTTCCTCGAGGCTATACATATTTAGCTCCTTAAGTCTCTCTTCATATGTCTTCCGGTGCAGACCCTGCACCATTTTAGTTGCCCTCCTCTGGACAGCTTCCATCCTGTCTATGTCTTTGCGGAGATTGGGTCTCCAGAACTGCACGCAGTACTCCAGATGGGGTCTCACCAACTGTCTGTACAGAGGGATAATAACTTCCTGTTTTCTACTGGTGATGCCTCTCCCTATGCATCCCAGTATCCCCCCAGCCCTCCTTGCTGCCCTCTCACATTGCTTGCCCACCTTTAGGTCATCTGATATGACTACCCCCAGGTCCCTTTCCATTTTGTTGTTGTTAGTATCTCACCCCCATTGTGTACTCTTCCCTGGGTTTTGTTTCCCAGGTGCATTACCTGCACTTCTTAGCATTGAATCTAAGCTGCCATACATCTGACCATTCCTCTAACCTTTCCAAGTCCCTTCTCATCCTTTCCACCCCACCTTGTGCATCAACTCTGTTGCAGATCTTTGTGTCATCTGCAAAGAGACATACTTTTCCTTCCAGTCCCTCTGCAATGTCACTTATAAAGACATTGAAGAGGACCGGTCCTAATACTGAACCCTGCGGTACCCCACTAGTAACCCCCACTTTCTTCAGAGCGGACTCCATTTACTATTACTCTCTGTGTCCTATTCTCCAGCCAATTCTTTACCCAGGCTGTCATCTTGGGACCCACTCCCAGGCTGGCTAACTTGTATATTAATCTTTTGTGTGGGACTGTGTCAAATGCCTTGCTAAAGTCTAGGTAGGCCATGTCCACAGCCCCTCCCTGATCTACTGCTTTGGTCACCCAGTCAAAGAAATCTATCAGATTTGTCTGGCATGACCTTCCGCTGTGAATCCATGCTGCCTTGGGTCCTGTGCCCTCTGGCCTTTAGATACTCAACAGTTCTTTCCTTCAGAAGTGATTCCATCATTTTCCTACCACTGAGGTTAAACTAACAGGTCTGTAGTTTCCTGCTTCTGCCTTGCTCCCACTTTTGTGAAGGGAATCACATCTGCCCTCCTCCAGTCCTCGGGTACCACCCATCCTCCCATGATTTGTTAAAGAGGGTAGTCAGTGGTGTCACTAGTTCTACCCTTAGTTCTTTTAAATTCTGGGATAAATCCCATCAGGCCCCATTGCTTTGTCCACCTTCAGTTTTAAGAGTTCTTTCAGAACCCTTTCTTCTGTAAATGGGCTGGTATCAACTTCTGTATTCAGGGTATTTCTGCTGTTTGTTTTAGGTACCTCCCCTCTTCCTTTGTAAATACTGAGCAAAAATATTTGTTTAGTATTTCTGCCTTTCACAGTCGCCCTCTGCCCACCCTCCCTCCCTCCTCTTTATTAAGCCTCACTAACCTCCCTTGGTCTCCTTCGCTCCCTGACATACCTATAAAGGTTTTATCCCCTTCTTAACTGAGTTGGCTATCTTTTTCCTCGGTTTGGGCCTTTGCTGTTCTGATTGCCTTCCCAGCATCCTTTTGCTTTAACTGATACAGTTCTCAGTCCTGCTCCTTCTGGATTCCTTGTACTTCCTGAATGCTTTCTTTTCTCTTGAACCTTCACTGCCACTTCCTTTGAGAACCATAGTGGTTTCTTACACCGTTTTGTTTTGTTTATTTGCTTCACACAAGGCTGGTTACCTCTGTGATGGCAGTTTTATTATTCCTCATTGTTCTTCACCCCTCCTTCCTGCCCATTTGCTAGTGCATTCCTTCGGCATTCACCCATTTTGGCAAAGTCAGCCCTCCTAAAGTCCAGTACTTTTGCCTTTGTATGGCTTGACTCTATTGCTGTGTTTATTGTGAACCATACTGTTCGATGGTCGCTAGTTCCCAGATGGCTACCCACTTCTACATCTGTGATCCTCCTTCATCTCCATTTGAGAGAACCAGGTCTAAGATTGCTCCTCTCGAGTGGGCTCCAATACTAGCTGTCTAAGGCATGCCCCTGTAGGGCATCTAGAATAACCCCACTCTTGAAGTGGCTGCTGCAACTGCACTCCAGTTAACATCTGGCATATTCAGATCACCTATCAGAATATCTCCCATTTTTCTGCCATTCTAAGTATTCTTTCTATCATTTCCTTGTCCATTTCCTCCCCCTGAGAAGGGTCTGTATCTAACCCTGTGCGGATTGTGGTGCCATTGCGGTCTCCAAATTTACCCACAGTGCTTCTTTTCCTCCTGTTTTCCCTTTTGTTCTGTTGCTTTGATTCCTTCCCTTATGTAAAGAAGCTACTCCCCCTCTTTTACCTCCCTGTCCTCCTATAGATAGTGTATCCTGGTATGTTTACGTCCCAGTCATGGTTTTGTGTACCATGTTTCTGTGACTGCCACGATATCCAGATGTTCCTCCTCCATCAAGACCACTAATTCAGGAAGCTTGTTACTCAGACTACGAGCATTGGTACTCATTGCTCTCCATTTTTGATGCTTTACCTTCTTTTGCAGCATCCCCACTGACCTTTCTACCTCGGTCTTTTTCTCGTTTAGTACCCTGTTTTGTAGGGAGAGGCTGGGATTTTCCTGCTGCTTATCAGTGCCTCCCCCCTTGACTAGTTTAAAAGCTTGCCAATGCAGCATTTAAACCGATTGCTCAAAAGACTTGTTCCCTTCCTGGACAGATGCAGACCATCCTGCCAGTATAGGCTGGTGTCCCTCCAGGTGGAACCCCAGTCCCCAATGAAACCAAACCTCTGTGCTCCACACCATTTTTTCAACCATTCGTTAAACTGCATGGTGCAAAGTACCCTCGCCTCACTCATGACATTGACAGGCAGCACTTTAGAGAAGGATATTGTGTGTGCTACTTGTCGTAGACCCCTCCCCAATTCTACAAAGTCCTTCTGCACTGCTCTAATCTCATGATGAGCCAAGTCATTTGTCCCTAGGTGGACAATGATGTCCAGCTCAGACTCCCGTGCAGCTGTTCTCGTGATCCCGAGGATGCGGTTCCTGTCTCTCTAAGCCATGGCACCAGGCAGGCACCTTACTTCAGTTTTCCCTGCTCCCCCCAGTTCTATCCCCCTAATAATTGAGTCCCCCACCAGGAGCTGCTTCCTTTCCTTGTGGTGTCCTCTGCATCCTTCCTGTGGGCCTCCTCGTGACAGTTGTCCTCAGCCTCCTTAGTCTCCTCTGCGGGTGCATCCATAGGGGAGCTGTGCTCCCCCAGAATGGTGTATGGATTGTGGTGTGGAACAACTGACTGGGTATGCCTCTGTTCCACCATCCTCACCCTCTCTGCGCCCACTGTGGTCCAACTGCTGTGCTTTCTTCGCAACCTCTGAGGTAGTGGTGGTGGCTCTGGTACTCCCTGGATGGGGGAGGTTCCCTTCCTACCGTCCATTGTGGTCTGGGAGAAGGTTCCCTTACTACTGTCCAGTGTGGCCTGAAGACGGGCAACTTCCTCCCTCAGGGCAGAGAGTTGTCTGCAAATAGGGCAGCATCTCAGCCTCCAGAAAGACTCCCGGAAGACTGCTGCCCCACAGCCATTACATTGCACTACTCCCCACATTTTTTTTTTGTGTGTGTGATTGGTTTGTTATATAGAAATATATATATATATATATATTATACAATGTATGCTTATATTGTCAGTGCAGTGTGCTAGAGGATATCACAGTGATATGCACCTTGCACTCTTGAGAAAATGATGTCAGAACCCCAGGTATAAAGGAACTATTTCCAGGGGTGGGTGGGGTGAGGGTGGGAAGGGGTTGGGCCTAAACTGTGCCCTCACAAAACAATCAGCTAAAAGCTCTGACCCACCACTGCGATGAGTGCCTTCCTGTCAGCAAGATGCCCTACACAACAATTTGACAGAGAAAATACCCTGCTAATCAAACAGAGAAAAATCCACACATCCAAGTCATACACAGGTAAACCTCCCCAGCCCGAAAACAGACCTGGTAGTTTGTACTCTGAAAGCTGTCAGCCCCAAAATAAGTCAGCTGTGCTTTAAAATCTTCCTGCACTGAAAATCTTAAGAATTGTAACAAACAAACGTAAACCTAGATCCACCTCCCTCTGTTGCTTGAAAGACTGTCTTTTCCTGTTTCACACTGCAGGTTTTGCTATGACAACTCCTTAACCACAGTAACTTATTTAATCGATGGCTTCTCTGTGCAGTGGGTAGTCTGGCTGGGCCAGTCTGGCAAGGCCCAGACTGCATAGAGACAAATTCGGATGCAGTCCGTTTTGTGCTGGATACAGCTTCCAGCAAGCAGAACACAGTTCACACAGTGGGGAACTAACTCACGAGCCACTAGCAGCTCATAGAACATTTACATGTAAGGGAATTCTACTGTAGCAGGCAAAGCGCTCCCCGGTCACAATTGCAAAGTCTCTGTACACGCCGGGAGCTTAGAGGTAGCTGGAACTCCTGACAGGCCGATCGCATTCAGCAAAATCTTCGGTCTTCTTCAGGTTGAGCCTGGCCCACTTCAGTAGCTTACTTTAGTCACACAAACTTGGATTTAGTCCAAAATAATTCTCTTCTCTCCCTCTCAGGAGCAGCAGGCAGACATGTAGGCCAAAAACCCAGCCTTTTCACAGTCCTCCCATGCGAATCCAGTTAGGATTGCTGCTCAGAATCACTTCAGCTCCTTCTTCTTCAGCTTCCAGCTTAGATCTGCCCTAAACAGCAGGCAGCTTGGGGGAGATCCTCAGATCCAAAAGGTTTTGTTGGCTGATTTGGCTGTCAGTCAAAGCAAGAGCTCCCCCTTCAGTTGCAGAAAAGGCGCAAAAAGCTCAAAACTACAATTCCTACAGATTTTGACTTCAGACAGCTCCTGTAGTCTGGCTACATTTTAGGTCCCACCAGAACTGATTGGTCCAATTTGCAGTCCAGGACCAAGGTAGTGGAGACAAACAAAACAGCCCTTGCTGCAAAGAAGGCATGTTAGACATACTACATTATCATTATCACTCTAAATGATTTTCAGCAAATAGTTACATCTTTCAACAGAGCTCCCTCTCAGGTTACTTATGCTGCAATCAGGCAACTCTTAAAGAGACAGTATACAGAGGCTATACAGGCTCTGGTAATCACATTAAACTGCTAAAACTCAGGCACCAGCCTGGCAGTGAGCATTTAGAGCAAGCTCAAGGAAGACTTTTGGAACCCCATTTTGTAGGGGTTATATATGTCGGTTTCCTTGCATGTTTTATATATAGCTGCCGAGAGCCTTAGAATAGGTGCCATAGAAGTACATTGCCTTACCTTGCCTTGCCTAAAATGAAAGTTCTTCAGATGGCCTGGGCTTAAAAAAAAATTGTTAAGCGACACATGATTGTATTTCGAACATGACTTTACCCCATTAATACTGCTCAAGCAACAAACCCTGCTTACAATCTGGAAAGACTTAGCGACAAAGAATATAAAAATGCAAATCCTGGCCCCACTCAATTTAAAATACACACTAGCAAAGGCTCAGCCTTTTTTCACATACTTGCTGAAGCTCCAGCTTTGTAAAAAAAAAAAAGGGGGGCAATGGAGCTATTTTCTTCCCTGGGCCCAGGCCTAACATCCTTGATCCCTGCTGGAGCAAATGCCCTGGAAGACAGTCTCATGTTTGAGAAAAAGAAGTCACCTGAACCAGGTCTCGGCTGTCTCAACCAGTTGTCATTCAGATGGTGCTGGCTCAGATTCACCAGTGGATCAGTCTACATCGAGTGGGGATTCCAATTGAACTTGCTGCGGCAGTGTGCTGGCCTTCAACTGGCTAACTGGTTTTCTAAACCCCATTGACCTGGGTATTTGAGACCCAGGGTGACTCGAACATGTTGGCTGGATAGTTCGTACTGTACACTTTCCCTCTTTAAGGAACAGAAAAACTGAGTATTGCCAAACTGTTAAATATTAGGAAATTCGGTTGATTCTCTTTTGTGTTATTACTGTAGTTATATTTTTGTACTTCGTGTGTTGGGGGTGAAATAAGTTTATTCATTTGGTAGCAGGTGGGTTTTGGGCTTGCTACATCAGCTCAGAACTTTAATAGCACCACTTTGTCTGGCCAACCTGTCAGCTAGGCCTGTTACTGGCAGTTATCTTCAGCTGTATTTACACAGCTGCAGTGCTCTGAGATTTGCACTGCTCCATTCCTGCTCTGATTGCTTCAGCAAGTTCAATTAATGCTTTACACAGCCCACCCTTGCACCGATGCAGGCTGCACCAGAGAGGGCCTGTGGGTCTGTGTGTCTGTGTTGGGAGCAGTGGAGGAGTCTGGGAGTGGCTGCTTTAATCAGAGCCAATGTCATAGCGCATTTACACTGCCACATAATATGCTTGCTCTGATAAATACATCCACTCCTGTACTGGAACAAAAAGAAGCTCTGAAGCGCTCCTAGCATGGTTCAGTAAATGTTCACATTGCTGACTTTACAGTGCATCAAACTGTGTGCACGGGTTGATGCACTGCAAAGGTGGCAGTGTAAACATGCCTTTGGTCTTGAGATATTTGCTTGATATGCAGTGATAAGTTCCTGGACTAAATCTTGGGCCTGCTACTGTGTTGGTAAGTGGAGAAGGGGGGTTGGCTTTAGCACACACTGTAGGGATTAAATGCCCAGCTGGGCATATCCCACTTCTGTCAACCTGGATGTTTTGCCCCCTCTCACGCCTTTCTTTATTGTCAGTGGTTTGATGGTTGGAGAGCTTTCCTTGTGAGGTCTGTTTCTTACCATAGTGGCTCTGGACTGAACCCTCCTTGCAGTGTATGGACCGGCAACCTTTTGTAACAATGATTAGGGATTGGTGGAAGGCATGAGGGATACCATGGTGGAACCAGGACAACGGGGGGACCTGGTGACCATGGCCTCTCCTGGAACGCATGGTCGTCTTGCCCCCATAGATAAACAGCAGTACATCTGTAGAGGACTGTATGGTGATTACCACAGGGTGACAGTCTGGTTCACTACTATATAGGGATTGGGGGGAGGGCGGCAGGGCTTCTCAAAAGCTGGATGTGAGTGTGAGGGGCAGAGTAGAGGGCAACATACACCTTTTTATGAGATATTGCAGGTATGCTCTGTCTGACTCACACCCTGTGGGGTGGTGCCCTTCCTGCGTTGATGAGGTCTGTGGGACTTTTGTAATCACACACAGTCCTTGGTAATGTAACACAGTGAGAACAGGCTATTGGGTTGGGCTGAGGCGGCTGCCGTCTCCCTTTATGGGGAGGGGGGCCATGAGGGTGCTGTCTGGATAAAAAGTTTTCTTTTCCTTTTTTTACTAGGCCCATTTTAGGGAGCATGGTAAATGTCCCTAGACAGCAACGTTATTAGGCACACAAGGGGCCTCTAATCAGTAGAGAGCGGATACAGTCATGGCAAAGCACAGTCTTAGCCTGTGTGATTGTTCAGGTGTGGGGGACCTTCACTTTGGTTTTTTCTGCAAGGGACATATTTACATAGGGATGGGAGATAATTTTTTCAAGTAGCTAGGAGGGGCACATAGGAGGGTGGCTCTGAGATGTGGCACCATCTGGCAACTCAGTTACCATCACAAATACTAACATACTAAAAAGCCAGCAGAATAGGTCAAATGGTCTGTCTTGTCTGCTCGAAAGCCAGCAACCTAGTGGCTGCTCGCCTTACCAACCCCCCAGACCCCAACAGGGTCTTCTTTAGTTTCAGTTTCCCCTAGTTCCTGTGCCACCCCTTCTTAATTCCCTCCACTGTGCCCTCCTCCACCAGCCTCCCAGGCAGCGCATTCCATGGCTCCACCACCTTCTCAGTGAAAAAAATTCTTCCTACGCTCCCCTCTGTAGTTCCCCCCCCCTCCAGCTTCCACTCAGGGCCCTGGTTTGTTCCCCCCTTCTTTAGCCTAAAAAGCTCCTTGGTTCCACTCCTGGTTATTCCTTTTACATACTTGAAAACCTCTATCATATCTCCCCTGTCCCTCCTCTCCTCCAGTGAGTAAAGCCCAAGCTCTTCCAGTCTCTCCTCATAAGGCTTCCCCTCCATGCCCTGAAACATCCTGGTCACTCTCCTCTGGACCCTCTCCAGCACCCAGCAGCGCTATGTCCTTCTTCAGATGAGGTCTCCAGAACTGTACACAGTACTTGAGCTGCGGCCTGACCACGGCATTATGCAGAGGGAGGACCACCTCCCTCCTTCTGGATGTAATTCCCCTAGCTGTGCAGCCCAGTATCCTGTTTGCTTTGGCTGCAGTTCTTCTACAACTTTCAGAGTTATTCATTTTTGACGTCTATCATCACCCCTAAATCCGTTTCTTCCAGTGTGGCTTGCAGTGTGACCCCCCTAGGGTGTATTCATGGCCTGGGTTTTTGACCCCCAAATGTAGTACCTTACATTTGTTGGCATTAAATTTCAGTCCCCACCTCCTTGACCACTCCTTCAGGGTATCCAGTTCCCCCTGGACTGCCTCCCTCACTTCTTCACAATCCACCAGTGCTCCCAGTTTTGAAACGTCTGCAAAGAGACTCAACCTTTTGCTAACCCCCCCTCCCTATTTCCGAGACATAGGCGTTGAACAAGAGTGGCCCCAATATCGAACCCTGAGGGACCCCACTGATTATCTTCCTGGGAGAGGAGAGTATCCCACCCACCATTAACCTCTGTAAATGCCCTGAGAGCCAATTTTCAACCCAATTGAGCTCCTGTCCTCCCACCTCCATCTCCTCCAGCATTTTTATCAGCCCGTAATGTGGTACTGAATCAAACACCTTGCTGAAATCTAGGTATAGGACGTCCACCGGCCTATGTCTGTCCATGGTCCCCGTCACCCAGTCATAAAATTCTACGAGATTACATAGAAACATAGAAGTTGACGACAGATAAGGACCGCAAGGCCCATCCAGTCTGACCATTTCTTTTTCTACCTTATAAATGTGCCATCGGCCTTTGCTCTGTCAATGGCCTATCTATTCATACTTATCTGTATTGCTCCCTTATGCTTATCCCATGCCTGTTTGAAGCCCTGCACTGTATTCATATCCACCACTTCCTGAGGTAGGCCATTCCATGCATCCACCACCCTTTCTGTGAAAAAGAACTTCCTCACATTACCCCTTAATCTACCTCCATCTAATTTCATGTTGTGTCCTCTTGTCCTGCTATTTTTCTTATATTGAAACATGTTAGACTCTTTCACCTTGTTAATGCCCTTAAGGTGTTTGAATGTTTCGATTATATCACCTCTCTCCCTCCTTTGCTGTAGGGTATACATATTGAGCTCCGTTAATCTGTCATGTTTTCTGATGCAGTCCCTGCACCATTTTGGTTGCCCTTCTCTGGACTGCCTCAGTTTGGTTAATATCCTGGTGAAGGTGTGGCCTCCAGTACTGCACGAAGTACTTCAGATGGGACCTAACCCGTGTCTTGTAAAGAGGGATTATTACCTCCCTCTTCCGACTTGTGATACCCCTACTAATACACCCTAACATCCCCCTAGCCTTACCTGCTGCTTTAGTGGTCTGCTTGGATGATTTCAGGTCATCGGTGATGATGATACCCAAGTCTCTTTCTTCCCTTGTGACTGCCAGCAACTCCCCTCCCAGCCTATAGGTGGCTTCAGGGTTTCTCTTCCCTATGTGCATGATTTTGCACTTCTTTGCATTAAACCCCAGTTGCCACTCTTCTGACCATTTTGCTAGTTTATCCAGATCTCTTCTCATTCTGCCCACCCCATCTGGATCATCTACTCTGTTGCAGATCTTGGTGTCATCTGCACACAGACAAACCTTACCCTCCAGTCCATCTGCAATGTCACTGATGAAGATATTGAAGAGGACTGGCCCTAGGACTGATCCCTGAGGTACTCCACTTGTGACTTACATCTCTTCTGACTGTATACCATTTACCACCACTCTGTTTTCTGCCCATCAACCAGTTTGCCACCCAGTTGACCAACTTCTGACCCACCCCAAGCCTACCCAGCTTATTAATCAATCTTCTATGTGGAACAGTATTGAAAGCTTTGCTGAAGTCAAGGTAGACAACATCAACTGCTTCTCCTTGGTCCACCACTCTGGTTACCCAGTCAGAGAAATCTATGAGATTAGTTTGACAGGACCTTCCTTTTGTAAACCCATGCTGTCTTGGATGCTGTGTTCCTATGGATTCCAGATGTTGCACTATCCTTTCCTTAAGGAGTGCCTCCATAATCTTGCCCACTACTGAGGTAAGATTAACTGGTCTGTAGTTCCCTGCCTCCTCCCTACTACCATTCTTGTGGAGCGGGATCACATGAGCCCTTCTCCAGTCTTCTGGGACCTCTCCTGTGCTCAGAGACTCACTGAACAGTTCTGATAATGGCTCTGCTAGTTCCACCCTTAGCTCCTTTAGTACCATGGGATGTATGCCATCAGGTCCCTTTACCTTGTCCACCCTGAGCTTATTGAGCTCTTGTAGGACCTTTTCTTTTGTGAAGGGACTAGTGCTTACCTCCCTCCCCCTGTGTCCATGGTGCTGAGCTGTGGGCCCTGCCCTACCTTCTCTTCAGTAAATACTGAGCAGAAGTATCTATTTAGGATAGATGC
The DNA here is from genome assembly GCA_016271365.2 of Neoceratodus forsteri. Lineage (NCBI taxonomy): Eukaryota > Metazoa > Chordata > Ceratodontiformes > Ceratodontidae > Neoceratodus > Neoceratodus forsteri. Next base: position 351,554,617 of record CM057456.1, read on the forward strand.
TTTTACATGGTCCTCCTGCTCACACTCCCCCTTATCTCCTTTGATCTTAACAACACCCCCTCTGGACTTTCTCCTTTCACTAATGTATCTATAGAAAGTCTTGTCACCGTATTTTACTGTCTGTGCTAGTGTTTCCTCAGTTTGAGCCTTTGCCTGCCTTACTGCCTTCCCTGCTTCCCTTAGGGAAGTTTGGTATGCCTCTCTACCTTCATCCCGCTGCGTTCCCTTATATTTCCTGAAGGCCAGCCTTTTGGCTCTGACCTTTTCTACTACCGTTTTTGAGAACCAAAGTGGTTTCCTTCTTCTTTTGTCGGACTGACATGATCTTCCCGGAATGAAGCCATACTATTTATCATCCTGGTGCCCTAACCATTCCAGCTGCCTCCCAATCCTCTCCTTGATAAAGCCCTCCATTACTTTGCCTACCACAGACGTTAGGCTGACAGGCCTATAATTCCCCATCTCTTCTCTAGACCCCCCCCCCTTTATGAATAGGCACTACATAAGTCACCCTCCAGTCTTGGGGCACCCGTCCTGTCTGCAAAGAGGTATTAAAGAGTGCAGGCAGTGGAGCTGCCAGCTCCTCCACCAATTCCTTCACAGCCCTAGGGTGTAGTCCATACGGCCCCAGTGCCTTATCAGTCTTCAGCTTCCGAAGGGCCTCCCTCACCCTATCCTCTGTGATTTCTTCCCGCCATTCCTCCCCCTCATTCAACCTCTCCACCCCTTCTGGGTCTGGTCCTATCTGTACCCCAGCCTCATTCTGTCCTCTGATCTCAGACTGACTTCTCTTCTTAGCTGAATGCTCTTCCCTTCCATCAGCCTGTAGGGATCCCCAGTCCCCATCTGCAAAGATTGAGGCAAAGTTCTCATTTAGCACCTCTGCCTGTTCCCCTGCTTCCTGAGCCCATCCCCCATAATTTTAATCCTGATGATCTGCATCCTGTCTTTTTGTTTCTCTCTTATATATCTATAGAATCCTCCCCGGATATCCCTAGCCAGGTTTTGCTCCATCCCTACCTTGGCTCCCCTCACCACTCTGGTGACCCTCCTGGCTGATATTTCATACTCTCCTTGCTCCTTGTCCCCCCCCCTTGAGTGTCCCCTTGAGTGTTTAAAATGTGCATAAGCGGCCTTTTTATCCCTTACTGCCTCCTGCACCTCCCCAGTCCACCAGCATGGCTTACTGGTTCTACCATGCTTTTGCCTTAATTTTGTACAGTACTTAGTAGCCTCCTGTACCCCTTTTTTAATGATCTCCCACAATCTTCCAGCATCCATGTCCGGCTTAATCTTGTCCAATCTCTCTCTTAGAATCCTGCCCATGCCCACGAAATCCGCTCCCCTGAAGTCTACCACTACTGTGTTAGTGCGGTTTTCCTCACCCCCTATATACAGCAGAAACCAGACCGTGGCATGGTCTCCACCCACCAGTGGACTGCACACTTTCAGGCCCCTTATCTGATCACTGTCCGCTAGGACAACATCCAATATCCGCCCCTCTCTAGTAGGTTCCCCCACTTGTTGAACCAGGAAAGCATCCTGAAAAACATCCATCAGTCGCTGTTCCCTGGCTACAGAGGATGTCATGGTGTCCCAGTCCACCCCCGGCATATTAAGGTCACCCATGACCACCACCCTACCCGTACCAAGGTCACAATGACCCATGATGTTCTCAACCATTTTATCCTCCAGAGCCTCCTCAATTGCGGGGGGCCTGTATACCACCCTTATTTTCAATTTTTTTCCTCCCCTCATTTGCAAGGTTACCCAAATTGCCTCCACTCCTCCTTCAGCCTCCTCCACTCCACTAACCACAACGTCATTTCTGACTATCAGCGCAAACCCCTCCCCCTCTTCCCACTCCCCTATCTTTCCTGAATATCTTATAGCCCTCCAAATTTAGGTCCCAATCATTTCTCTGGGTGGCCCATGTCTCTGTAATTGCCACACGTCCACTGATCCCTCAGCCAGCATAGCCTTTAACTCAGGCATTTTATTGCTCATACTCCTGGCTTTAATTAGTACTGTCCTCCACCCCAACCTCTCCTCCCTATCCAATCCTCCCAGCTATGTGGCTGGATGTTGGCTGGATGGTACTCTGACCAGCTGAAGTGATTCCTGCTTCAGTTTGTTGTTCACTGATTCACTTGTTACACTTTTTCTGTAACTTGTATAACCTTCAATTCGAATCCACAGTGGGGACAAGGGTAGGGATGGGGGATCTGGTATCTCTAGTTAGGGAGATGGAAGATAGCTTTGAATGACTATGATAGAGGGACATGTTGTAACATATAATATACAGGGTCTGAACAGTCCTGTCAAGAGGTCCAGGGCCTTCTAAGAATTACAACGCAGTAAAGCTGAAATAGCCTTTATACAGGAGACCCACCTCTCGGTGAAGGAACATGTGAAATTGAAACAAACCTAGGTGGGAGCAGTATATTCTTCAATGTATGAGGCTCATCTGCATCACTAAGGGTGGCCATCCTTGTGCATAATCTCGTCTCCGAAAAGTCACAAGCATGGTGAGGGGACCCAGAAGGCCAATTGATATGTGTTAAGGGGTTCTGAGGATGGTGTCTTGTACAGTCCTGAATATTTAGGCATCAAACACAAAGGGAGAGACAGTGACCCTTTTGAAGAAATGGCTCCTAGCTCATGTCCCTGCCCTGAGCGACTCATACCTATTGGGCGAGGGCAGTTTTGTTATGAAACTTGCCCTGGACAGGTCTGATGCCAGAGGGAATGCTGGGAGCTGAGTGGGGGATTGCTTTCGGAGGCTAGATGAAGAGCTGGGATTTGTGGAAATCTGGAGGATCCCCATCCCAGCATTGGAAGACTTCACTTGCTGGCCTTCTTCACACTAGGTCGACTCCCACCTTGACTTTTTTCTGCTGCCCCCTCTTTGGGTCTGAGCAGTAGATGGTTGTGACATTAAGTCAATCACCTTGTCTGGTCATGCCCTAGTAATCTTCAACCTGGCTGTCGCCCTTGTGATCAAGACACCTAGCTGGTGACTTGATGTATTCCTATTGACAAATGATGACTATAAGGCTATGGTGGAGCCCTGCATGGGAGAATACCAAGCACTCAACCTCAAAGGACACTCCTCTATGTCCTCCTGGTGGGATGATTTGAAAGCTGTGATCATGGGCTGTACCATCAGCTATGCTTCATGTTTTAAAATGCTAGGATGTGTGAGTAACTTGGGTTGGAGTCAAAGTTGTTAGACTTTGAGGCAAAGCACATAATTGTCCCTAATGAAGAGGTCAGACATCGGCTGGAATGCTGCAGGGCAAAACTTAACAGACTTCAGATGGCAAAAATCGAGGGGTCGCTAAACTCCTCGCACAGTGCTTCTGGTCTGACAGTAGAGCTGGTCAACGGCTAGCATGGCAACTGCCCTGGGAGGCTACTCTGCAGACCAGGAGGTCAGCAGCAATTTGAGTCAGTACCGAGTAGGATAGCTGACCAGTTTGGACAGTTTTATAAGACCCTCTATACCCAGGATAGGATAGATGAGTACACCAATAAATTGGAGGCCTTTTTCCTTAGAGTGAAGGTCCATAAACTCACAACTGAGGCCAGAGAGGTTCTAGATGTTCTGCTATCTCTGGAAGAAATTCAGGGAACTGTGCAGCTCCTTAAGTTGGGGAAATCCCCACACCCTCATAGGATAACATCAGAGTTTCACAAAAACATCTGGGGGAAATACTTTCTCCTGTACTCTGTGACATCTGCTGTGCAGTCCAAAAACAGGAAACAGACCCTCCTTCCTGGTAGTATGTACAAATAACTGTTCTCCCAAAGTCGTGAAATGATGTGACACAGCGTGGTCCACGTCACCCCATCTTCCTCCCGAACATAGACCCTCAGCTTATTTACATCAGCCTTAGCCTCTAGATTACAGCTCTGGGTAGGGTCCGTAGTCCACCCTGACCAGACAGGCTTTATTAATGGCAGGTTGTTACATGAAAATACCAGACGATTCTTGAACATCTTATTGGAGCAGCAGCACTCCTCTGATTTTACACTGTCATTTTTATGGACACTGAAAATGCATTTGGCAGGGTGAGCTGAGGGTTACTGCACTGCACCTTGAAGGAAATGGGGATGGATCAGACATTTGGCAGGCCATTGTTAAAGTGAATGGGATCCAGATGGCCTAGTGGTTCAGTGGGTTGAGGCATCCGTGCCTCCCTGCTGCCATACCAGTGACCTGGGTTTGGGAATGGACTTGGATCGCTCGGGGGCTTGGCTAAGGAGGGAAGACTGAGTGTCCGTAGGACAGCTGTCTTCCCTTGAGGAGGGGGATTCTCATGACTTGCCATTCGACTGCCACCTGGCGGAAGTCAGGTGATAGCATGGGTGAGTCCCACAGCTAGGGGAAAGATGGGTGTACATCGTGCTTGGTGGGCTTCCTTGGAGGAGGAGTGCGTGTGCGCTGCATTGCACATACGCTGTGCTCAGTGAGAAAACAGGAGGAAACATGGAGGTTGGGCTTCATGAAGCCGTCCTTGTAAACACCAGTGGCCCACCTGGTCTAGGAGAGATGACTGGAGACGTGGGATGGCTGCGGTGCAATGGAACAGGGCTGATACAGCCACCCAGCCTGCAACAAGGAGCTAGTAAGTGAAAATATGAAAAACAAAAAGTGAATGGGATCCAGTCCAGCTGTTTTCACCTTATTTAGGGGCACAAGACAAGGTTGCTTGCTTCCTCCCCTGCTTTTTGCCTTATGCCATGAGTCGTTGACTGTGACAGTTTGCCAAACCCTGTTCATCAAGAGGGATAAGGATGGGGGACTGAGGACAAAAAAAATGCCCCTATACAGAGATGATTCCCTGTTTTACCTTTCTTCTCAAGATGTTGTTTTAGCCCGTCTGGTGGAGCTAGAGGAATACGAAGTCATTTCGGAGTACAAGAGTAATTTCAACAAATTTTGTCACTCTGCCCTGTATAGGGAGTTGCATACTGCTACCAGTATGCTTTCAGGGTTTCGGGCCTTCGATAGAAAAATCAAACAACATTATAATATGCGTGTAGGTCATTTTTTCCCGCGTAGAAGCAGTGTTTTATATTCTGGCTTCTTTTCTGTCATTCTTCCATCTTAAATGACCTTTCAGTAAACTCAAGTAGGTGTTTCTGATTGACACACTAGTTTCAAGTACCAATTTGGATCTGCATGATGTAGTTTACGTTTTTTTTTCTACCACAGAGTTCTATGCTAGACCTCGAATATGTTGTGAGAATGTTGTAAGCTAAAAGGAAAATTACACCCTCATATCTTGTACATTTTATTTGTTTCCATGCCAACAGACAACTCTTTTCCTGTAGCTGTTAGGGATATATGTAATTGCTTTAGTTTATTTTCACAGTTCATACTAGTCTCTGTAACTTTCCTGGGGGTCTGCATTTTCTGGTTGTTGAAATCTCATTCTCCCGACAGCTGCATTAGCGTATGAGAACATGATGTGTATGCACCCTTTAGACCCCACAGTATGCCTGTCTGCTTAATTAGAATTCAACAAAACAAATTGCAGCAATGTATGGAATACCACATTTACTTTCAGTCAGCTTTGCAAACTGAGTTGATATGCAGGGGTTTTCCCTTTAAACTGCATTCAGTCAGTGTGTTTCCAGATAATGTTTTTTCAGGATATTTGTACTTAAAGCATAGAGCTACATAGTATAAATGGGTGCTGTGACATTGTATTTTCATATGCTAATGCAGCTGTCAGGGACAATGAGATTTCAACAACCATAAAATGGAACCTTCCGGGACAGTTACATGGGACTAGCATGAACAGTGAAAACAAACTAAAGCAAACACGTATGTCCCCAACAGCTACAGGCAAAGAGTTGTCTGTTGAAATGGAGACAAATAAAATTTACGAGACATGAGGGTGTGGTTTTCCTTTAACAAGGACATATAGTACTACATCATTCATGTCTAAATTGATTGTTGCTAGTTGTGTGTTAATCAGAAACACCCACTGAATTTGCTAAAGAGCCAGTAAAGATGGAGCAATAACAGAATGTTAATTAGTATTTGAAAAAAAAGCTGCTTTTAAAGAAAATATGCAGTTCTCCATAAATACTGGAATTATACAATGGGAAAGCAGAGTTTGTACAAACTAACACAATGCTCATTCTCCAAACTTAAAAAAAAATTGTGTGACCCTTAGTTGACCTTCCACACCCCTCCAAGGTGGTCCTCTGGTATTATTTGCTAGGACTTCTTGATGTATTCATTCCCGTAGACGCCATATGGCGTCGGAACCATCCATTGCTGGAATGGACCTAAAATATCCACTGGGAGCAAATGAGTTAAGAAATGTGAGTTCCTGTGTGAGTATGATCTGGTAAAATGTCATTGATTGGTTCACAAAGCCATTTAACATAAATAATATGAAAAACATACAGTGCTCATCATTCATTAAATAAATAACGAGTGATTACAAAATAGAATAGATACATAATAAATACATGTTTCACTTCATCTCATTTGAAAATCTTTTTTCTGTTATGGATATTGCTCTTAAGAAGCAAGCACAATTATACAGAAAATCAGAACTGGCTCCAAATAACATTTCTTGTCTTTTTTTTTCCTGGAGATTTTAGTGAAGTGGAAAGATAATGTGCCAGCCATGTTTTCCTCTGTTTATCATATTTTGGACAAAATTATATAACGTGAATAGTGTCTTCAGGTCAATTTAGTCAACAGTTGCAAAGGGTAGTCTCGTATATATGAGAGGTACCCAAGTATCTTGCTCTACGAAAATTAGAATCATATGTTTGAAAACAAAATTTTGTTATATACATTCTAAGAATAGGATCCGCACTATCTATTAGATGTGCTTCAAGATTATGAGTTTGTTTCCATTGCGACAAATAAGGACCAAATCAAGTTTTTAACCTATTAAGTTCCTTAACCCTTTATACATTTTCTAGTTGGCCTGATACAATTTTCCTGTAGAGTTCAGCTATAACTATTCCTCTTTCATGCTCTGCAGATAGATTACCCAATCAGGCTTCCTCAAGAATTACCAGAAGATCAGTTAGCCAGCCAGCCTTCAGTCTACATGTTCTTAATGATGACATGTCCTTATATGCAAGTTTCGGTAATCTATGTTCATTTTGTCTCTATAAACTGAACCAACGGGTGACTAATCTTGCTCTTGCCTGAAGTTCTACATGTGGTTGCCCCAATTCAGCTGTAAGTGCTGATTATGGGATACAGTTTGGGAGATGCAAAGGTGTCCTCCAAAATGCTCTCATTTTCTTGTTAAAAAGATCTAGATTTCCCAAGCACCACATCTCTGCTCCATATAATATCTTGGCTAGTAATTTTGCATTAGTAGCTTTATTTGAGGCATCAATAGCATTTCCACCATATCACTAAGACCAAGTGAAATGTTTTCTAAACATCTAGCTACTTCTGTAAAGTGCTCTTTCCGCCTAAGATTTTGCGTGAATGTGAGACCAAGATAAGTGTAAGATGTATTTTTGTTAGGAATTTTCCATTGAAAAAACACACAGAATTAGTTAGTTGCCATATTGTTCCTTGTAAGAACAGATCCAGAAACAAATGATTTGATACCTTTTATTGGACCAACATAGATGTAACAAAAGAAAACAGTGCTTAGCACAACATCATCTGCGTATGTCATTGCAGGGATTTCAGTACTCCTATTTTTGGCGCATCAATACTATGTTCTTCCAGTGACTTTAATACTCTACATTGTTTATATATACTGTGTGTGTGTGTGTGTGTGTGTGTGTGTGTGTATATATATATATATATATGTATATATATATATATATATATATATTTTATATATATATAAGCTGTCAGATAAATGATTTATCTACACAAGTGCTGTTTGACCTTGGGTAAACTCATGAGTGGTGTAAACCATGAGTGAGGTGTCCTAGGTCAAACAGCACATGTGCAGATAAATCATTTATCTGACAGCTCACAATTGTATATTTCATTTATGCAATAGGGATGCTTTCTGTCAGTGCAGGGACATTTGCTTTTGACTGTTTATCTTTTTTTTTTAAATAATAATTTCTGGGACTTTTTGTTAACTTTCCTAGTGTATGCCCGCCTAGCATAGTGGTTCCTATTACTGTAAATGAAACACCACTCATTTTGTAGAAGACTTTGTGCTGAACAAATGTCATGATCACAGTACCATGCTATCTTTTCCATTTTAAAGTTATTTGCATTTGTTTGCTGAAAAAGTGGATACAAATTTAATTTTCTGCAGTTTTTTGCTAATTATACAAAAAAAAGGTATCTATAAATGAAAAACCACTCATCTTTTAGATATTTTTGTGCTGAACAACTTTCGTGCTCACAGTACCATGCTATCATTTTCATTTTAAAGTCATTGCATTTGTCAAAAAAGTGAACGGAAAATTGAATTTTGTGCTTTTTTTGCTAATTATAAAAAATCTGTAAGGTATCTATAAATGAAACACCACTCCTTTTGTAGCTAATGTTGTGCTGAACAACTTTTATGCTCACAGTACCATGCTATCTTTTTTGTTTTAAAGTTATTCGCACTTGAATATGGTTAGTACCACTACTGAGGCTAGACATTTTAAATGAGTTCTGGAGTGACTGTGACATAGCTACTATATGCATAAATCTTGATGACATAGCTAGTAGCTTAGATAACAAGATTTATCACAGTGAATTTATCACCACTCCTAATGCATCTCTCTCTCTCTCTCTCTCTATATATATATATATATATATATATATATATATCTTAAAAAGTGGTAGGGCAAGTATGCACCCGTGCTTCAACCCTTTGTTTGTGGCATATGGTACAGTGAGTGCTGCATCGAGTGTAATACTGTGTGATCCTGAGCAAGTCACTTAACTTTCTTGTGGTCTCAGGTCACATCTGGAAACAAGCTTCAACTTAGTGTGCTGCTCCTGGTTAAACAATGTTCCCTTTCCCTTTCCCTAATTTGTGTCCAGGTATGTATATAAATCAACTTCACTATTGCAATAAGCCCATTATCAAGGTCATGTGGTTGCATTCTGCCCCCTAATACACCTCATGTGAATGAATCAGATGCTGAGGATAAATTTATGAAAATGGCAAACATGTATTGCTTGCAAATATTTATGTATCGGTGCAATATGTCTTAGTACAAAACTGTGAGAGTTCCTCTGTACATATTGCAAACTAAATACTCGGAAGTGTGCAGTTGGTGTTACTGTCCTGGCAGGATTTTGTCAGAGGCTAATACTGACACTAGCAGATTTGACGTATTTTGTATTGTACTTACTGAAACAGGTTTTGATGAAAACACTCCTAAAACAGTTTTTTAAAGACTATTCTAATTTAGCATGCGTGTGCTTGTCATTTGTCCTTACATTTTATGCATTAAGCACATAGAAGATAATGTATGGTCCGCTATCCACAACAAGCATACCTCTCAACCTCCTGCCTCACAAATCAGGGACAAGGCTTACAAAAATCAGGGACAAAGGACCAAAATCAGGGACATATCTTCTAAATTGGAGATATCAATTCAGGAAGCTGGTAGAATAAGGGGCTTAGTATAAAATGCATTTTCTAAGGAAGAACAAGTCTGTAACTTTAAGGTTTGACATTATTTTGTGCTTACAACTCCCACTGTTTGGTCACAAAAACACAATTTTTAGAAGGGACAGAGTAAATTTTTGAGGCAAAATCAGGGACATCCCTGAAAATCAGGGACAGTTGAGAGGTATGACAACAAGTGTGTGTAGCCATCGAGAGGTTGCCATGACAACTGTTTAAACCTCGAGAGTAAAGCTCCAGAAGTTTTGGTCGTGATGGCAACCTCGAGATGGCTACTCATGCTTGTTGTGGATAGCTGACCACACATTGTCTTTTATAGTATATGGTCCACTATGCACAAGAAAAACTGAGTCTGTGTGCCTTAAAATATCACTCACTTTTCCAGTGCTGCTCTCCTCTGGGGTCATACGAACATACGAACATACGAAATTTGCCAGCAGATAAAGGCCTAGAGGTCTATCAAGTCTGCTCGAATGTGCAGCTAGCACCCCTTATTCTGCAGCTGCCCCTCCCTTCCACCCTTCCCCTTCATTAACCCTCCCCCTTGTCCTGTCCCATCCTCGTTTGAAGCAGTCCACTGTTCTACTGCATACCACTTCTGCAGGTGCGCATTCCACCCAGCCACCACCCTCTCTGTAAAAGTGTCTCCTCATCTCCCTCCTGAACCTTCCTCGCTCCAGTCTCATATCATGGCCCCTGGTGGCCCTCCCTCCTACTTTGAACAGCCCTCTGTACCTGTCTTGTTTATTCCTTTCATGTATTTAAAGGTTTCAATCATGTCCCCCTGTCTCTCCTCTCCTCCAGTAGTACATGTTCAACTCCTTCAACCTCCTCTCATGATAGAACCCCCCAGACCCTTGATCATCTTTGTCGCCTGCACTGCACTCCTCCAGTAACTTAATGTCCCTTTTCAGATCACGGACGCCAGAACTGCAGCAGTACTCCAGGTGTGGTCTAACTAATGACCTATACAGTGGCAGAATCACCTCCTCCCTCCTTGAGGATATACCCCTTGCAATACAACCCAGCATTTTGTTGGCCTTTGCAGCTGCCTTCCTACACTGTGCGAGTTGTTCATTGACCCTGTGATGAGCACACCCAGATCCTTCTCCTCCTCTGTCTGGGCTAGCTGCACTCCCCTAGCTGGTAAGTCCTCCTTGGGTTCTTCATCCCAAAATGCATCACCTTGCACTTTTTGGCATTAAAGCCAGTTGCCAGGTGTCTGACCAGGTTTCAAGCTTTGCCAGATCATCCTGCAACCCTGCCATCCCCTAGGTCATCACCACCGCGCCAACCTTGGTATCATCAGCAAACAGACTGATCTTGCTCTTGATGTCCCATGATATGTCTGCAATGAATATCCCAAACAACACTGGTCCCAACACGAGCCCTGTGGGACACCACTCGTCACTGCCCTTGGGTGTGAGCTCCCCACCACCACCACCCTCTGTTGCCTTCCCTGCAGCCAGTTTCCTACCCATCTCACCAGCATTGCACCTGCCCCTGTGCCTACTAACTTCCTTCCCAGCCTTCCATGTGGCACTGAGTCGAGATGCCTTACTGAAGTCCAGATACAGGACATCCACTGCATGTCCCCGTCCAGTTGCCTAGTTGCCCAGTCATAGAACCCGACCAGGTTGGTTTGGCAGGATCGGCCACGTGTGAAGCCATGCTGTCTGCTGTCCTGTAGTCCTTTGGCCTCTAAGGGCCACCAGCCTCTCCTTCAGGATAGTCTCCATTAGCTTACCCACGATGGATGTGAGGCTCACTGGTCTGTAGTTTCCCGGTTCATCCTTGGGGCCACTCTTGTGGAGGGCACCACATGAGCCATCCTCCAGTCCTGAGGTACACACCCGAATGTAGTGAGGCATTAAATAGGTCTGCCAAAGGTCCTGCAAGGACCTCTGCCAGCTCCTTCAGTACCCTGGGGTGGATGCCATCTGGGCCTGGTGCCTTGTCCACCCTCAGTGCCTTCAAACCCTCTCGAACTCTGTCCTCCATGATTTCCCCATCTGTCACCACTTCCCCCCTTGCGTCAGCTCTGACCACTGCCGACATTTCAGGAAGAGAGGAGATTTGTGTAACAGGCATGCGCGAAGACGTTCAAAGTTGTGCTGCAGTAGCTACGTATCTAGTGCAGCACAACAAGCATAGTGATGTAGCTACTGCAGCACAAAAATGTTGTTCTAGGTATGGATTTCTACCTAAAACAACATTCTACCGTACACTATAGTTGTTTCATAGATGAATGAGCCCCTGTTGTTTATTCCTATATGTAATAATTTCTCATTCTAAGAGACATACTGTTGAATTGCACATCCATTTTCCTTCCTCAGGCTAATGCTCTATGACACATGATACTTAAATGACATTCCATGATGTTAGCTACACCATTCCAAGATATTCATTTTGGTTGCCTGGAATGGTGTGTAAATGATGTTATATGAAAAAAGACATTTGTATCTGCTTAGAGGAGATGGATTCAGGGAAATTAAGTAAGCAGTAACCCATGACAGGGTATGGGGTTACTGGGGATTAATTAACAACCCAGGTGCATTGTGAGGCACGAGGCCACAGGCTGAGTGCCCTCACAGCACCCAAGTTGTTGATTAATCCCCAATAACCCCATACCCTGGAATGGGTTATTGCACTTATAACATGGGTCAGGCTTTTCAGGTAAATAATACAGAGAACTGCTGTTTGTAAGACTGGAAATTACAAGTTTTCAATATGTATCCTGCTGCTAGAAAAAGTAGTGCCAATGTCTACCCTACTTAAACCTATGATACACTACCTGTAATGCAGCTACTGCGAGCTGGTTACACTGTAACATTTATTTTCACTAACACCAACTGTGAGCGCCTTGTACTGTCGTGCTTCTCACTCTGTGTCTTTGTCTCGCTTCAGTGCGTCTCTCTGTCTCTTCCCACATAGTTAAGCAACAGTTCACCGGGGTACTGTGCAATTGCTCTGTCTCTCCCTTATGTCTGTCTCACATGGCCTCACAGTCGGGGCTACTGTCACTGAACTCCCAGGTCTCTCCCTGTATGTCTTTCTCTCCCAGTCGGTGTCACAGAAGAAACTGGACCGCAGAGAGGGGGAAAGTCCTTGTCAATCACTGTATGCCTCAATAAGACAGCGAGAGAGAGAGAGAGAGAGAGAGCAAGACAGCAGATTGCAGCAACATTAGCGTACAGCGTGTCTCTCCCGCTGTGTGTGTGTGTGTGTGTGTCTCTCACACGCCCTCTCTCTCTCTCTCTCTCACTCGCCGGACTGCATTCCCTCTCTCTCTCTCTCTCTCTCTCTCTCTCTCTAAGTACCTCCTTGTCCCACTGTCTCTCACACTCTTTCTGTCTCTCTCTCTCGCTCTCTGTCTCTCAATCACTGTTACACAAGACCAGGGACAGTGCTTCTCAATTATTGTATGCCTGCATACAGAGAGAGAGAGAGAGAGAGAAAGCAGATTGCAGGACCTTTGCACACAGAGAAAATTAAACTGAAGAAAGAGACACAGGAAGGGGACACTTTGTGTTGCTGTCTGTGTCTCTCTGGCTCTCACCCTCTCCTGTGACCTGTGCTCAGCAATGACAGGCACAAAGAACTGGAGACAGGGGAAGGTTACGCTCACACACTCAAGTCTCCAGGGAAATATGTGTTGCTACCACTCACTGACAGGTCATCCCGCTCTCTCACTCGAAGCAGAAGGAACCAGAGACAGGCACAACTCTCACTGTCAGTGGTCTCTTACTAACTGTCGGGTGTCTGTATCTCTTGGGTGTCACTACATATTACATCGGAGGAAATTTAGTGGCTATCTGCAATGCTCATGCTCACTGCCCTCTTGCACATGCATTTTCCTGTGATCAGTGGCTGCCTTTCTCAGTTAAGTTTGGCACAAAATAACGAGAACCGCCCTGCCCATGGATTTTGCTGTAGGGTCCTCTTCAAACCAACTATGTGTTTATCATGCATTAATGCACAGTCAGGTGATGGCTTTCTACCAATTGGGTGAGTTCTTTTTACTAAATAAAAAATGCAGTAATTAATTGATCAATAAAAGGTCAAGATATGTTGGAATAGAGGAGAGACACTGACAACTCCCCACCCAAAAAAAAATGAGGGCATCTAAAAGGCATACAAACTGTATCCTATCACCTTGAAAGCAGCAGTTCATGTCACAGCAACAATGCTGAACCTGTACCCTTTTATTCCAGTTTAGATGGTGTCTTTTTGTTCAGTGTAGGGTGTGTCTGTCACTTGTTATAGGTGGGTAGGTAATCCTCGCTGTAGACAGGCAGGAGACTGCTAAAACACAATGGCTCCCTGTATGGTGTTGTATTGGTGTCATTTGCTGCTTCCCCAGTCTGTCTCCTGCCTTTAAGGCCGTAGGTCAGGGTCTTTGAGAACTCTAAGGTAGTATAATGTTCTCAGGTATTTTTTATTTTTCTTTCTCTTTTCATTCTCCTCTCTGCTGCCCCTCAGCCATTCCCTGCCCCTCAGTAGTGCTCTGATGCTCTGAAAGCCACCTTGGCAGCTGTTTCAGTGACTAAATTCATTCAAACCCTCAGCACCGGTGAAGAGGCGCAAAAATGGAGGAGACTGTCTTTGAAGGAGGGTAGTCCATCAGGCTCAGCTGGTGAGTGAGAACAACGGGCAGCAGTCTTTTTCACCAGCAGTTTACATTTTCCTTAGACAGGTCTTTCTATTTCTCTGCTTTGGGGGCAAACCAAGGCAATTTGCTTTTTTCTTGGTGAGGACTCCTGATCACTTGTATCTTGGGTAAACAGCAGTGTTGCTTTGGTCATGCAACAGGGATTTTTTTTCTTTTTTTGCATCTGCTGCGCCAGACAAGGAGGCACTCTTACAACATAACTGAGTGTAACATTGTAGTGTGTCATGCAGGGACCGTATTTTTTATGTACAGTAACTGTGTAAAAAATTTGGCTTCAACTGTTCAGTTTGTCACACAAGCTGTGCCAGAGTGAGACCTTACACAGACTTCAAGGAATGACCACTCGGGCAACATGGCAAGATGTAAGACTTGCACCCACACATGCACATAGGCTAACATATTCAGACGAGATGTGCGGTGCATCCCTGGATACGCCTTGAATCTCCAGACTTGCATGGGCTGTCGGGGGGTGTGGTCATATTCAAAGACCACTGATGCACTGTGCATTCCCAACTGCATCGCTGTGCACAATATTGTAATGCACCTATGCAAATGAGGGGTCCCTAATGTACATGCCACGCATCACAATATTGAACCCCCCAAGCGAAACTGTGGCTGGCTATGCCGGCACATAGCTACGCTTTTGAAACCTTACTTTAACTATGCATGGGGTGGGTTGGTGCCCTGCGCACAGTCTAGAGCTAGGTACACAGTTCCCCCCTCCCCAGTCCAGATCCCAGTGAAAGAAAAAGATTCACATATCCCTGATTCTATAGTGTAGCGTCCCCCCTCTCCAGTCCCGATCCTAGTGAAAGAAAAAGATTCACATAGATCCGTTTCCGTACTGTGGTGTCCCCTCTCCCCAACCCTGATCCAAGTGAAAGAAAATCACATATCCCTGTTTCCATAGTGTAGTGTCCCCTCCAGCCCCAATCCCAGTGAAAGAAAAAGATTCACATATCCCTGTTTCCATAGTATAGTGTCCCCTCTTCCCAGCCCCGATCCCAGTGAAAGAAAAATAATCACATATCCCCATTTGCATAGTGTAGTGTCCCCCTCCCTAGCCCCGATCACAGTGAAAGAAAAATAATCACATATCCCCATTTCCGTAGTGTGGTGCCCCCCCAGCCCTGATTGCCGTGATGCCAATCAAAACCCCGATCCCTGTTCCCTGGTGGCTAGTGGTCTCCCCAACCTGGTAGGCAGTAACCCACCACCCCGCACCCCCCTTCCAGACTCATGCAGGCAACTGGCACAGCACGCCTCACCCTGTCATGGCCAGCTGCTGACTGAGCTGAACTGGAGTACATACAGTATATAGTACATGCTCAGTCTCGACCAATGAGCATGTACTATATACTGTGCATGCTCCGGTACAGCTTAGTGAGCAGCTGGCCATGACAGGGTGAGGAGGGCTGTACCAGTCACCAGCATGAGTCAGGAAGGAGGGGTTACTGCCTACCAGGGTGGGGGAACATTAGCCACCAGGGAACGGGATCGAGGTTTTGATTGGTGTCTTGGTGATCAGGGTGGGGGTACTACACTATGGAAACAGGGATATGTGAATATTTTTCTTTCGCCGAGATCGGGGCTGGGGAGGGGGGATTCTACACTATGGAAATGTGGATATATGATTATTTTTCTTTCACTGGGATTGGGGCTGGGGAGGGGGCACTACACTATGGAAACAGGGATATGTGAATCTTTTTCTTTCACTGGTATTGGGGCTGGGAGGGAATGGCCTGGCACACAACACAGCAGTGCAAACATGCAGATGAGCCCATAATGGGCATGCAAATGGCCCCGTTGTGCTGTGCATGCCCATTGGGCTCATCTGCATATTTGGGCTGGCTGAATATTGCCCATGGGGGCTGTGGCACATACAGGTATGCGACATGCATTCCCCTGTGGGCGGTCTTCAGCCCTGTGCCCTGGATGCACCACGCTACACATGACAGCCACTTGCTGTGTGCTGCACATCCAGGGTCCGATATTCAAACAGATTGTGCGGTCTGTTCCAATCACGCATTCTGTTTGAATATCACACCAGAGCCAGCCTGCCCAACCTTCTTGCATGGCGCATTATTATGCGCATGAATCTGTCCGACTCTGAATATGGGACCCACAGACCACCATCAAGACAACCCAGAACAGCACAATAAAAGTAAATGGATCCTACACATGTCAATCAGGCAATGAGGTTTACCTAATTCAGTGCAAAAAGTGCACAAATGGGTGCTACATAGGGGAAACAAGGCAACTACTACAAACCAGGATGAACCACCACTGACACACAATAGTAAACCAGATTATCAGCACACCAATAGGACAACCTTTTTCACAAACAGACCATCTCTGACCTATCTGTCCTGATAGTAACAGTCAGCTTCAAAAACACACAGGAGAGAAGGACATTGGAACTGAAATATATCAACCAATTAAAATCTGACTTTTACAGACTGAATTAGACATTGGATTTATGACACAATATAGTAAACTTTAATTCCGTGTGTTATACCCATGGTGCGTGCATCATTAATTCTTTAATTCATCACAGGGGCGATAGGAGACTGTGGGATCGTCTCTCAATGGGGATGCGCAGGGGAGTGGCATAGTACTGTCTATTTGAACTTAAATGCAAATTTGTGACCACTGTACTGGAAGTAACTACGAACAACTGAACGGCTATCAAACACAGGATAACTCTGTATAACTAAAAATTGTATGGATTCCCTGCAAATGGAACAATGGAATTGCTCCAAAAATGTTTTAATAAACTGTAAATTAAAAAAAATCCTTTAATTCACACCCCGGAGTGGCTTATTGCACTTACAAAATGGCTCGTTGTTGATAATGAGTTTTCCAGCCTTCATAATGAGATTCTGTTTCTAATGTTCATTGTTAGTATTTTAATGCATGGTCATGTGATATTTGTCATCCAGTGAGGTCTGTGGATTTATCCTTGCCATTTTATAAGTCTTTATTAACTATAAAATAATAATAATAATAAACTTTATTTTAGCTAGAAAAAGATCCTTGGTCTGTCGAGGCTGCCCAGTCCCTGCTTTAGTCCCCACCAGTCTAGCACTGATAGGGCCTTTTCCGTGCTACCGACTTGTAACTCCACTTTAAGAGCTGGGTGACCATCACTTGACCCCTGTCCACTACTTTCACCATACCTAAGTGTCTATCTTACACTCTTTTGAGGCCTGTAACCATCTCAACATTGAGCAGCTCCCCAGGTAGACAGTTACAGCTCTCCACCACCAAAGCTATCTGTTTCTATACTTGATGAGGCAAGTGCTGCTTCAGTGATACTAATCTTTTAACTGTTTCTGCTAAGTAAAGAAAAATACATAGTTATAGAAGCTTGATTTCATTGCAGTGAAATATGGAAACGCTATTGTGGTCTTACTGATGAATTCATAAAAGCATACTTTAGTTGGTCATTTGAGAGTAGGCATAAATTCTAAAATAATAAAGTAAATCATAATGTTTCCAACAATCATTTTTCATTATGTTTTCTAGGTTTTTGACTTAGCCTCATTCTTTTAAATTCATTGACATAAAAATCATTATAAACCAAGGGAAATGCAACTGCAAGTTGCAAATGTATTGTCTTTGTAGCTTGTAATAATTGAATAAATTATATTTGGGCAAAACACACACAAACACACACACACACACACACACACACACACTAAAGAGGAGACAGAGTGCTATTTGTTCACCATTGGTCCCTGGTGCATCATTGCTTTGGGCTGTCACCTATGCTCCGGTGCCTGCCTGGGACATCCTGTACACCCCTGGGAACTGTTTCTAGACACTCCAGGACTTCCATAGCCAGAGGCCTCTAATTAATCTGGCTCTGGTGCCTCCCTGCTGCCACCAAGAAAAAGGCTGTTGAGATTAGCTGTGGCTGCAGGAGGGTCCAGAGCATCAGAGGCCCATTGGCATGGGTGGGGAAAAGGGCAGCTTGTGGGCATCAGCTGACATGCTGAACGGTACTTTTTCTCATTTTCTGCCTGGTTGGCTACCCACCTCCTCTCCATCAGAGAGATCTCCTGTGCATCTGCTATAAGCGGGGCCTCATCAATGCTGTCTAGCCAGCCACTGCAGGAGATGCCGAGAGATCAGGCATCTCTGTTCCTACCCACCCCCACCACATATGAATGTGGTGCTTCCGTAGTATGTCCCAGACTGTACAGACCCAAGGTTATTGTAAACAAGGGACCTCTACATGATAGGGCAACACGTCACAGCCAGCATCACCAGGCTGGGAGACAGAGCTTCTTTAAACCAGTTCCAGTTTGGAGTAGCTCAGTGTTGTGTTTATTAAACCAAATGTATCTTTCTTGTAACAGAGAAAAGTGACTCTCTCTCTTTAACAAACAAATGTGGGTAAATAGGGATATTATCAAAAGTTTATTAGTAGTGTTCCAGTTCTGAGTAACAAAAGTGGGTGTGCTTATCCGGGAAATTTTCTGTTTGATGCATTTTTGTTTCACGCCCGCTCAATGTTTTTCTTATCATGGTTCTATAGCTAGCCTTCACTGAGCGTAGAGTCAGTCAATGTTTAATTCCTTGACCATTGATGGTTAAGGCCACTTTGGTCTCTGGTTGTGCACTGGCGTTGTAAAACCTCAGTTAAGCAGAAACAAAAACCTTGGCTGGCTGCACCGTGAAGTGGCTGGAGAAACTACCTGCCATACTGTACTGAAGTCTCCAGTTTATGACCTGAAACTGGCCCACCCATGTAGCAGCATTGTTACTGCTTGTACTGCCAACAGCCCAGGGTCAGTAACAAGCCTGGATCCTCGGAGGACTGGCAGCTTACAGGATGCTGTCCTCCTTGAGGGAGGGAGGGAGGGCTTACTGTCTCCACTGCACTAACGCCTCCTGGGTGACAATAGGTGGCAGTGCAGTTGGAGCTGGTGCGTAGGGGAGGGAGGATGCCAACGTACTCTGATCCATCTGACATGTGCTGAGCATGCCCATGCATCCTGAGCACACCACTTGGCATCCTGGGGATGGGAAGAAAAAAGTGGAAAATCTCATGAACGCTCCTGCATGACGTCTGCTCCCTGGTTGCACGCCCCGCATTGCTGACAGAGATATTCACCATGGACCGTGCTTCTGTTGCTGTCCCTGGTGATGTCAAGGCGTGCGTGTGCACACTCTACGTGAATCTGCATGCTGGCGTCAGCGATGTCCTCCCCTCCCATGTCCGTCTCCAGCTGCACTGCCACCTATGATCACCCAGGTGGCAGAATTGCAGCAGAGAATGGACCCCTCCCTCCCTCCCTCCCTCCCTCCCTCCCCAGGGAGGAGAGCATCCTATGGGACATTCAATCCTCCTCCCCCTGGCTGGCCCCCAGCAACCCAGGCTCATTCCCAAACCCTGGGCGCTGGTGTCGCGAGAGGTAGCGCTGCCTGTGCCAGTGGGCCAACTAGGATATTCGTTTTTTTATGAGAGCTGGCTGGTTCCACCTGCTGTGCTTTCGGTTCATTCTCTGTATGAACACCACATCCGTTCCTCACAGCACTTCTCCTCTTTTCTTCTTGGTCCTAGCTATTCTCTAGACAACCTATCAGCATTTCCATGCTGTGACCCACTGCAGTACCTAATGTCCAAATTATAGAGCTGCAGCACCAGGCACCACCTTACCAATTTGGGGTTTTGCCCGCTGGTTCTGTACAGCCATGTGATGGGATTATGGTCAGTGACCAGGGTGGACTCCCTCCCTCTCATACAGATACTGTCTGGGCTTTGCAGAAAGCTGCAGCCTTATCTAGTAATTCCTTTTTGATTATGGTATAGTCCTCCTTTATGGGCAGCAGCTTCCTGCTCAGGTACGCAACTGGTTGTTCCTCTCCCGAGATGCGTAACCAGACTTAGAACCTCACCTAGTCCATGATCAGATGCATCTATGTTCACAGTGAACCTTAGAGAGTAGTCCAGGCTGGCGAGCACAATTGCTGAGAAAGTGCCTCCTTCAGCTGGAGGAATGTGCTACCACAGGTTTCTATCCACTGAACCTTGTCCGGCATGTTCTTCCTGGTGAGATTGGACAGGGGTTTGGCTATGCTTCTTAAATTTAGCACAGACTTACAGTAGTACTCTTTCTATCCCTAGGAAGGCCCATGTGAGACGAATCTAACTGATTTCTTTGACTGGGTGACAAAAGTAATAGACCAAGGAGGGGCTGTGGATATGGCCTACCTAGACTTTAGCAAGACATTTGACACATTCCCACACAAAAGATTAATAATCAACTTAGCCAGCCTGGGAGTGAGTCCCAGGGTGGTGGTCTGGATAGCAAACTGGCTGCACAACAGGCCACAGAGGGTAATAGTGAATGGAACTCATTCCGAAGAAAGGGGGGTTACTAGTGGAGTACCTCAGGGCTCAGTACTGGGTCCAGTCCTCTTTAATGTCTTTATAGGTGACATTGCAGAGGGTCTGGAAGGAAAGGTATGCCTCTTTGCAGATGACACAAAGATCTGTAACAGAGTTGATACACAAGGGGGTTAAAAAGGATGAGAAGGGACTTGACAAAGTTGGAGGAATGGTCAGATGTATGGCAACTTAGATTCAATGTAAAGAAGTGCAAAGTAATGCACCTGTGAAACAGAAACTCAGGAGAAGAGTACACAATGGCAGGGGAGGTACTAACAACAGCAGTAATGGAAAGGGACCTGGGGGTAGTCATATCAGATGACCTAAAGGTGGGTAAGCAGTGTGAAAAGTCAGTAAGGAGAGCCGAGGGGATACTGGGATGCATAGGATGGGGCATCACAAGTAGAAAAAGGGAAGTTGTTATCCCTCTGTACAGACAGTTGGTGAGACCCCATCTGGAGTACTGCATGCAGTTTTGGAGACCCCATCTACGTAAGCACATAGACAGGATGGAAGCATTCCAGAGGAGGGCAACTAAAATGGTGCAGGGTCTGCATCAGAAACCATATGAAGAGAGACTGAGAAAGCTTAATATGTATACCCTTGATGAAAGGAGGGACAGGGGGGACATGATAGAAACTTTCAAGTATCTCAAGGGAATCCAACAAAGTCCAGGAGGGTAGCATCTTTCAGAAAAAGAGATGTGCAAGAACAAGGGGGCACAATTTAAAGATAGAGGGGGGGACGACTCAAGGGTAATGTGAGGAAATTCTTTTTCAAAGAGAGTGGTGGACGCATGGACCCGCCTTCCTGGGGAGGTTGTGGGGTCTAAAACAGTGGGGGAATGCAAACATGCATGGGACAGACTTAAGGCAATTATAGTGGTGGGTTGCAGGAAGTAGGCTGTTGGTTAACTAGAATCTGCAGCTTATCCAATAGGTAGGGAAATGGGCAGACTGGGTGGGCCAAGTGGTCCTTATCTGCCGTCAAAGTCTATGTTTCTATGTTACTTTATTTTCAGTCATGGACCATCACTGTATGGCCTCAGTTTTCAGTGGCTCATACCCGATTTACCCACTCCCCACTGTGTGCCCAAGGTATGACACCTCTGCCATGCCTGTCTGGTACTTTTCCGCATTGACTGTCAGCCCAGCAGCCTGCAGTCGGTGAAACACCTCGGTCACGTACTGACATGATTCTTCCAGGTCTGGCTATAGATGGCGATGTCATCCATGTATTCCAGTGCAAAAGCTCCTGCCCCATTCAGAATGCAGTCCATAAGCCATTGAAAGGTGACTGGCATATTCTTCATCCTGAATGGCATTAATCTGAACTTAGATAACCCTAACGGGATGACGAAGGCCAACTTCTGTCTGGCTTGGGGGGAGTAGGGGCACCTGCCAGTAGCCCTTTGCCAAATCTATGGTGACTAGGTACATTGCTGTCCCTAACTTCTCTATGACCTCATCTGTCCTGGGCATGGGGTGTGCATCAGACTCCGTAAAGCTATTGAGCTTGCAGTAGTCAATCCAGAATCTTGTGGGCCTATCCTTTTTGGGGGCTTTACCGCTGGAGATGCCCAAGGACTACTGTACTCCTGGATCAGCTGGAGACCCAGCATCTCCTTGCTGTCCCCCTCTGTGGCATGTTTTATACCCTCAGAGACTTGGTAGGTTGACTGCCTCAGGGGGACCTGGGACCCTGTATCCATGTGGTGCTCTGCCATCATGGTATACCCTGGCTTCTCTATGAACATCCCCTTGAATGTTCGCAGCACCCTGCACATTTCAGTAGCTTAGTGTCAGCCTCTCTGAGAGGGTGATGGCGTCCACTGAGGATTCTCCTTTAACCTCTCCCAAGAGATCCACCAGTAGGTCTGCCCTGTCTCCTCCTCTGTGTAGCTGCACACAGCCAGGACCATCTTGCATCAGTCATGGTAGGATTTCAACATGTACACATGGCAGATCTGGTGCTTGCACATCCTGTCAGGCAGCTTCATCACATAGTTTACATTGTTCATCCTCCTGACAACCGAGTACGGACCCTTCCAAGCTGCCTACAGTGTACTTCACTGAATGGGGATGAGCACTGTCACCCATTGCCTGACTTCATACTACCAGGTTCTGGCCCCACTATTGGACCATGTCTTCTGTCTCTGTTGCCTAGAGGCTCGTCCTGGGAAAACCCCATGAGCCCCTTGAGCATAGACCTGAAATTCGGGACATACTCCACCACAGATTCCCCTTGGGGAGCAAGTTCTCCATCCCATTCATCCCTTACCAAATCAAGGGGGCCTCTCACCCTCTGGCCAAATTGGAGTTTGAAGGATGAGAACCCTGTGAACTCCTGGGGGACTTCCCTGTAGGCAAACAAGAGATGGAATAAGTATTTGCTCCACTCTCTTGTATGCTGTCAGCAAATTCTGTCTACATGGCTTTAAGAAATGCATTAAATCACTCGACCAGACCATTTGTCTGAAGACGGTGTGGGGAGGCCCTGAGCTGCCTCACTTCACATTTCTCTTAAAGACTAGTCATCAAATCAGACATGAAGTTGGTGCCCTGGTCTGACAGAATCTCCTGGGGAAAACCCACCCAACAAAATATCCCCAGCAGTTTGTTGGCCACTTTCTCAGCCTCAATGAAGAGGACAAGGGCACTGCCTCTGGGTACCTTGTGGCATATCTACAACCACTAAAATGTACCACTTGCTGGTGTGACTTGTGGTGCTAAGTGGCCCCACAATGTCCACGGCAACTCACCTAAAAGACTTTCAAATAACAGGCAGGGGAATCAAAGCCACCTTATTTTTGTCTCCAGCCTTTTCCACCCTCTGGCACTGCAGACAAGTCTGGCAGTAGTGTGCCATGTCTTTGAAGATACTGGGCCAGTAAAAACTGTTAGTCAACCGCCTTTTCGTATGGCTGATTCCTAGGTGTCCAGAAAAGGGTATGTCATGGGATAAGGCCAGAAGCTGCTTCCTATATTTCTTAGGAACCACTATCTGTCAGAGTACTCCTTCTTCTGGTCCTCCTTTAGGACCCACTCATGGAACAGGAGCCCATTCTCCCAGTACACTTCCCATTTTTTAAAAATGCAGAGTCACCACCACACTGGTGGCTAACTCCCTTAATTTCTAGAGGGGTGGATGAGCTTGATGAGCTTTCCCCAGCTCTGCATGCCTGACCTTACCAAAAATACCCTCTTCTGTGCAAGAGCCACCCATGGCTGGTATCTCCTGTCTGTAGCTGTGGCACAGAACTGCTGCTCTTAGCACATCTTTCAGCTGCAGGTTCCCCTGCTACTGAGAGAGGGAATGTGTCCTCTTGCATTGCCCCCTCTGCATCCTCAGGAACCTGTTCCCTCACCTTGCTGGGGGTAGTAATACACACAGTACTGGACCTGCTGTCGAAGTCTTTCACCCATAATCACATCCACAGGCAGGACTGGTACAGTACCCACCTCCCATATGCCCTGATCACTTTCACAGCTTAGGAAGATCCAGAACACTGACACTGAGTCCACCAGTCCCATCATCCCTCGAATCCAAGAAAACTGGCTAGGCAGGATCTGTTCCTCATGAATCAAATCCTTCTTCACAATAGAAATGGAGTTCCCCAGTGTCCCTCAATCCCAGGGTTACTAATCCACTCACCACTACTGGGTTCATATGTGAAGTAGAGTTGGAGGTCGGTGCAGTTTGTGTAAAGGCCATTTATCTGTTGGTAGTTCCTCGAGCTGCCCCCTCCCACTGCAGTAGCTCCTTTTGTTGCATTTTTCGGACAGTCATATGACAAATGCCCCAGTTTCTGAAAGATATAACCACTGCATTCCCCTGACTCTTTACCTCTGAAAATATATGCCTTCCCTTTTGGGTCAGATACAGGCTGGCTTCCTTTAGTTTGCCCCCCTCCACCATGTTACCTTAAAACCATCTGATGTTCCTCCACTTTTAACTTTGCGATAAAAGTATGGTTGGCTGGATATGACCTGATCAGCCCTCTCGCCTACCTCCCACATGGAGCTCAGAGTTCTGTCCAACAACCATTGTTCTCAGTTCCTCAAGTACAGTTTTTAGGAACTGTTCCATAAGAAATACATAGATACATAGACAGTGTCGGCAGATAAGGGCCTATGGCCCACCCAGTCTGCCCATTTGAGCTTGTAAGTTCAGTTTATGTTTTCCTAGAAGTCTGTTGCCCCTTACCCCTGACCTCCAGAATTCCTTTATGTCTGTTCCAAATAAATATTTTATTTCTGCTACAGACCAAGCTTTGCACCCTGTGCCCAGCGTTGTAACGAATTACTTAGCTGCACACACATTTCAGCATAGCTATCTCCCGGTGCCTTTCTTAACCCTCTAAATTTTTGCCTATAGGCCTCAGGAGTTAATTCCAAGTGCTTAAGCAAGGCATTTTTCACCTTTTCATAGTCCACGCAGTCCTCATTGTCCATTCTTGTGAAAGCTTCTAATACCTTTCCTATAAGCAGTGGCAAGTTGCCCAAGAAGTCCTGCCCAATTCAAATTGCCCACAGATTCTGTCAGAAGATCTTAAAATCAAATCAAGATCATCCCCTTTCCTGATATGTGGGAAAGATTTTAGAATTAATTTTGGCTTCCTGGGTTAAACCCCTCATGCCATTACTCACAGTTTCTGGTGTTGTCCTCTGTGGCAGAATCTCCATGTCTGTCATGCTGATGCTCTTTTTCTTGCTCCTCTGCTTCCAGCTGTATCCACCTCAGCTCTGCCTTAGACTGTCACTTCTCATCCTCAGCCATTCACTTCTCCTCCTCCCACTCCCACTCCTCTGCTTCCAACTGCATCTTCTGCAGCTCTGCCCCAGTCTTTGCCTTAAAGAGCTAGTGTACTACCTAAAACTAATACTATTAAAAGTAGTCAACCATCACCTCTTATATCTGAAGTACTTTTTCTTTTCCCGTTGGTTAATTAGAAGATTGTTTACCTGATGTCAGTAGGTGTGATGTGTGGAACAGCACATTGCCTGGCAGCTGACATACTGTATGTACCTCTCTTCCACCCATTACATCATCAGCATTGTGACCTCACTAACTGTGACGTCACTGCTGCTTAGGAACAGCCATTCGGTAGCTGCCAGATCAGTCACCTGTGATGTCACTGTCAATGAGATCACAATGCTGATGATGTAGTGGGGGACTAGAGACAGATATGTCAGCTGCCAGGCTAAGAGCTGTTCCACACATCCAACACAATACTATCACATAAAAATCTTTCTAATGAGGAAAAGGGAAAGGAAAAATACTTCAGAAATAAAAAGTTAAAACTGACTACTTCTTAAAATTTGTATAATTTCCCTCTCTGTCTGTTTAGGTTCCAGTAACTGTTTAACCAGGGCGAGCTCCAGCTCCAACTTGTGTACCTGCATTGCCTCAGTTCCCGGCTCTAGCTCACTTTCATACTCTCCAGCCTCTGTCTCATGACTTTGGCTCGCAGAGATTACTTTTATAGTGCTTCCCTGGTCACTTTCCTCGAGGATGTTTATGAGTTCTACCCTTGATTGGTTTTCCCCATAACACAGTCTTCTCCTTTTACATAACTCTTGCAAATTTAATAAATTACACTTTTCGTCGGTCCAGACATAATGTCCTCTGTCTAACTACTGTTGTTTAAAAAAAAAGTAACAGCAGTGATGTACACTCTGTTCCCTTATGCAATTTCCTGCTTTGTGACTGAATAGTGAACTAGGTTACCTACAGTTCTTTTCAAATCTACACCGCTGGCACCACTTTGTCACAACTTGTCCTCACCCAAGCCTCAGTCTGCAATAGTTTGCCAAGTTTCTCGACCTTCAGTATCTCTAGTGGTACCTCGGTAGTTGCCACCACTCAGAAGTAATTCTCTTACCTGGGGACTTTTATGGTCAAAATTCCACCAGAACCACTGCCCACATAGTACAGTGCTCCTTTGGCTAAGGGCAAACAGCCTTTCTCTGTCACTCACTCCTGAGAAAACACGTTACTTCTTAGAATATGGTAACCATAGCCTTCTTCTCTCTTCTGAGTCAGATCATGGATTTGTCAATACCAACTGTTATCTATTCCCTCAAAAGATTTAGTCATAGAGGCATGAAGTATATAAACATAATATTTACTACTTCACAATATTTACACATTCTGCAGAATAGCACACATATGAAAGACTATGGGGATTACAGGGTTACTGCAGAAATTAAAAGAAATGGTTTGCACACAACAGAAGCAACCAAAAGAATAAAACTTCCTATAGTTTCTTAACTCTAGCAGAGTAGAAAGAGTCTTACCATACAGGATACCTTAGTGAGCCATGGCAGACTCCAATTTTTAGATGGTGTATGTATGTAGTTTCAGCACAGACTGACTTACAGTTCTCACATTCAGACTTAAGCCTGCTTGCAAGCCTGGGTCCATCCACCCTCGCCACCCCATACTGGTGACATTATTTCCAGGACCAGTTCTTTATTCTCTTGGGATAGCCCTTCTAAAGGAACTGGTTGAAACTGGACCCATGGATTTTGTGTACTCAAGGACACCTCTCATTGTTTTACTTGCTGTCTGCTCTACAGGGAATCGTCTGACAGTCCCAGACAGTTTTCTGACATGAAAGAGACTTATGTACTTTGAAGTTCTCCCATGAAGTTACCCTCAGAGATAGCCGGTCTGTCTTCTGATAAAAGTCTTTCTTTTATTTTTAGGAAGCTCACTTTGTCCCTTCAGCTAATTAGATTCTAACTGATATATGTGCAGACAGAATTCTTTAAAAAAAGACACTGTAAGAAAATTTTTACAACCGCATACATATCTTTAGTTAAAATGATGAAAATAATATCCTGGAGATTTACACTTTCAGTGCAGTGTGTAGGATCAACTAAAATGATACAAGGAGAGACCAAATGCCCAAATTGTTTGGTGTATGTGTGTTTCTGTCTGAACCACACATGTACTCTGAAGTGTCAAACCCAGTACTAAGCATCATGGGTAGCAATATTCAAATCTTTGATTGGGGCTGGCTGACCATACTTCAGTTGCCCCTAGATGGCCATTTACATTGTTCCACTTTAGAATGAGAGTAAAAGTCTTCAGAGATGTATTTTGTCCTTTTGGGACTGTTTTATTGCTGTGCAAGTCGCTATCTTTGCTAAGTGGACTGGGTGGGCCAAGTGGTCCTTTTCTGCCAACACAGTCTATGTTTCTGTGCGAGTGCCAGATAAACCACAGACGGAAGCTGCTGGTGTAAAGTACATACAGCGGTAGCATACTAGAAATGCATTTTGCATGACTTTGGGGAGGAGGAGACTAATTGGCCCAGAGGCATGCCCCAGTTAGGTTGTTCTTAGTCCTTCATCTCTGGTTTTTAATCATATCCCTCTTCCTTGCACTCTCTAGAAAGACATCAAGTTTTTTTTCTTGTTACTTATTCATTTTGTAAGAGGTTTACAAAAATTAATACATGAGAAGATAGCCATATGATATTACACAACATTTGATCTCTTACAAAGGAAGTATCCAGACACTCCTCCTTTGGTACACAGTAGGGGACTTGAAGTATGTTATAATTACCAAAGATTCAGTGTATTGCATACAGCCAAGGAACTCTAACGAGTTTAGTTTCAAATTATTAAGTAAATACCCTATTACGACATTCCAAACTCTCCTTCCCATTGCAAGACCCTTCTGGACGTCGACGACTTTGTACTTTTTACCAGGTTCAACTCTGTAAACGAAATCAACTTCAGGCTCACCTCTGATCTGCATGCTATCCAAATCTGGATCTCCCACACCCGTCTTGTTCTCAACATTCCCAAGACCCAGGCTGTGCTCTTCGGTTCCCCCTCATAAGACGTGTACCTTGGCTTCCAAGCTTTCCATTCAATGCCTGGATGGGTCCCCTGTCTCTTTGACCTTCTCTTTTAGATATCTCGGGGTCTCTCTGGACCCTGCCCTTGACGTCTCCCTGCACATTAACAATATTTGTTAATTCCAAGCTTGATCTTGCCTACCATATCTGCCATGCCCTTACCCCAGCTGCTCACATTGCTATAGCCCGGGGAGTTCTACTGCGTACAATCTGTTACACACTCCCATCATTCTTCCAGACCAGTGTCAACTGCCTTCACAAATGGGACGTTGCTTACAACAAAGTATGTTGGTTTTCCTCTTCCTCCTCTTGGCTCACCCACCACTGCCTGCTTCACTTATGCCTAAAGGGAAACGTCCAAGTTCGATTAGGCCCCACCTCAGTGGGAAGCGGGGCCTGGCTAGCAGTTTCATAAATAGTATTCGTTTTTTAACTTACTGTGTAATATTGAATTAAAAAATGTGTCTGGTTGATCCTGCGCCCTCCCCGCTGGCATTTTACAATTCAGAGCCCTCCCCAGCATGCCCACAACCACCCGCTGCTGTCCCTGGTATGACGTGTTGTGCAGGGAGCAGCCAGGGTGTGTCCATAGACTTACTATGGTGAAGAATCTTCAAATAGCTCTGGTTTGGAGCCTACTTATTTCTGTGCTATACCAAGCCCATGTACTGGCTGACAGGTGCCCTGCCAGTCTGTACCTGGTCTCGGTATAGCATGGACACACGTAGGCTCCAAACCAGAGCTATCTGAAGCTACAGCAATACAGATTACCTATACTGCTATAGCTTCAAATAGCTCCAGTACATGAGTTTGGTATAGCACGGAAATAAGTAGGCTCCAGACTGGAGTTATTTGAAGGTTCTTCACCATAGTAAGTCTATGGACACACCCTGGCTGTTCCCTGCACAACACGTCATACCGGGGATAGCCGTGGGTGGTTGTGGGTGTGCCAGGGAGGGCTCTGAATTGTAAAATGCTGGCGGGGAGGGCACAGGATCAACTAGATACACTTTTAAATTAAATATCGCACAGTAAGTTAAAAAACTAATATTATTTATGAAACTGCTAGTAGGATCCCACTTCACACGGAGGTGTGGCCCAATTGGATATGGACATTTCCCTTTAAATTGGTTATCTCCTCCCTCCAGGTGTTCCTACATTGTTGGCTGCTTCACTGATAACATTATTAGATCCTCCCAACCTGCCTCATTGGCCTCCTTATTTTCTACCACAGACTATGCATACTCTCTTCGGTCTTCTACACAGGCCTTGATAACCATTCCCAAATGCTCCACTAAGATGTGTGGACAGGCATTCACCCACTATGCCCCTAATTTTTGGAATCACCTACCTGTGCACCTCCAGGTCTCCATCTCCCATTGTCTTCAAAAAATATATTTTTCATTACCTCCGTACCTCGACAAATGCTCGTGCTTTTGATCTCATCGGCTCCTACTTCCCAGTCCTGCTTTTTCCTGCTTCAATGTCTGTCCTCATGCCTTACTGTACTGTAGCTATTTCTGGGTTGTAACCTGTACTCTTTTCTAATGTGTACCCACCTCTAGTCTGTAAGCTAAGGCACTTCTGATATTGTGCTGAATGCTTTGTCTTCGTACCTACCACTAGTCTGTAATTCTAGGCACTTCCTTTATTGACCTAAATGCTTATAGTCTCGACCAGTGTTAATTTGCTTGTTCACCTGTTTTGTACTCCCCAGGTAGTGCCTGAAAATAGGCAGGGTCTTGTCTAGTGCATTTACCTGGAAAACAAAAGCTAGATAAAATAAATAAATAACCAACTAGACCATCATGGTCTCTGTATCAAGTTGTGCCATTAAACCATTTATAACACATTTGAACTTTTTATTCATATTATGAGTAGATAGCACACTCCAGGGTGTGCAGTGTGTGCTATAATAACCAGACTACCTGGGTGGTTGAAGGCCCAGCTGCATCTCGTGTCTCACAACTATCCCACTGTGTGCAAGTTATTAAAGCACTAATAGTAAAGTGGTTGGAGTTTAAGTGGTAGTAACCTTATATAAGAGTTCATCTACAGTTGAGGTTCTCCCAGATATGGTAATTACCTAGTAAAATCTCCCCACTACTCTACCACTGATGTTATAATAAGATAAATAAAAAAAATTACATTTTAAAAAGTTTCTGCAGAAGCTGAACAAGGTGAGAAGTTGTGGCTGCTTTTTTTTAGTTATAGGTTAGCCATGAACAGTGAAGAGCAGTTTGCTTTAGCCGGTCCGAATGCAATAATTAGCATATGGTTCCATTATGAGCCTCCACTGTGTGGTTATGGCAGAATAGATGGGCAGTAGCTCTGCAATCTGATTGACTGAGAGGGACCATTTTCAGTATAACATAAAATCACCACACACCCTGCTGTGTTGTTCTTTACATATACAATTGAATTCATTGCCTGCCTCTTGCAATTTATTTCATATTGATAAGACCTGTTGACCCTTTAACAGAGTAGGCAATTTGCATGAGTCTATCAACGGTCTTCATTATACTGCAGAATTATTTTAGGCCACATTAATGTTTCCTTTTCCCCTGGGAGATAGGGCTAATTGCTTTAACCCATGTTTGTAACTTGGATTCTTGAGGTCAGACTAGGCAGCCTCTTGGTTGCCCTACACAATTACCTCTCAAGTGCAATAACATTCTCCCATGTTATGGTGGTCAGTACTGTACACAGTACTCCTGTTGGGAGTTTAACTAATTCGATGTGTAATAATAAAACATATATATGTTTGATTTATATTCTGTTTCACTGTGTTTGCAATGTAGGAACCTGTTTGTTCTACTTACTGACACCATTCACAGGTCTTTGGATTTCAAAGATTTTTCCACAATAACTCCCATATCTTTTTCCTGATGACAACACTGTATGATCGATAAATTTAATGCATAGATAGATAGATACATAGATAGATACATAGAATTTGTCGGCACATAAGAACCACTTGGTCCACCCAGTTGGCCCATTTAACCCTACCTCCAGTATCCCCGCAGACATTAATTGATCTCCAGTTCTTTCACCCATCCCTCGTTCCCTTCCCCTAAGATTCTCTTGTGCCTGCCTCAGGCTTTCTTGAACCCTTCCACTGTTTTCGCCCCAGCCACCTCAGGTGGTAACCTGTTCCAGGAATCCACCACTTTTTCTGTGAAGAACTTTTTTATATCTCTCCTGAATTTAACCCCCCTCCAGCTTCCTAACATGCCCCTTATTCTTGAGCATATTTTCTTCTGAAAAATACTCCCAACCTGTACCTTCTTTATCCCCTTTACGTATTAAAATGTCTCTATTATACCCCTGCCTCTCTTCTTTCTTCTGGGCTGTACATATTGAGTTCCCTCAGTCTCTCCTCATAGGTCTTCTGTTGAAGACTTGGCACCATTTTAGTTCCCCTACTCTGGACTGCCTCCAGTCTGTCTGTGTTCTTTCGTAGATGTGGTCTCCAGAACTGTACACAGTCTTCAGATGAGGTCTCACCAGAGCCCTGTACGGAGGTAACACAACCTCCCTACTTCTGCTGGTTGTCCCTCTCCCTATGCAACCCAGTATCCTGCTAACTTTCTCAGCTGCCTTGTCACACTGCTTGGCTACCTTTAGGTCACGCGAGATAATTTCACCTAAGTCTCTCTCTTGCTTGACTGTTGTCAATATCACTGCTCCCATTTTGTATTCAGCCTCTGGGTTCCTGTACCCCAAGAGCATTATTTAACATTTTTTCATATTGAACCCAAGTTGCCATACCCTAGACAAATCCTCGAGTTTTCTCAGGTCACTGTTCATCACACCCCACAAAATGTCCACCCTGTTACAGATGATGGTATCATCTGCAAATAGGCAAACCTTCCCCCTTCAGCTCCTCTGCAATGTCGCATATAAATACAGTAAAGAGGACCAGTTCCAGCACTGATCCCTGTGGAACCCCAGTGGCCACACTCCCCTCCTCTGAGTGAACTCCGTTTACCACCACCCTCAGTCTCCTGTCCCCTAACCAATTTCTTACTCAATTTAACACCATTGGACCCACTCCTAGGCTCCCCAGCTTGTTTAATAGTCTCCCCTGTTGGACGGTGTCAAATGCCTTACTGAAATCTAGCTATGCTACAGCCACTGCAGCACCCTGATCTACTTCCTTTATCACCCAGTCAAAAAAAAAATCTTTCAGATTCATTTGGCATTCCTTCCCTCCTCTGAACCCATGCTGTCTCTGATCTTGTATCCGATTTGATTCAAGATAATCCACTATCCCCTTCTTCAACAATAATTGCATTAGCATTCATACCACCGAAGTCAGACTGACCAGCCTATAATTTCTGGTCCTCCCTGCTATCACTTTTACGAAGGTGGACTACATCTGCCCTTCTCCAGTCCTCAGTAACTACACGTTTCTAGTGAGCTGTTGAAAAGGACTGTCAGAGCTACAGCCAGTACCTCTCTGAGCTCCTTCAGTGCCCTAGAATGTACCCTGTCTGGTTCCATTGCTTTGTATATTTTCAGACTAGCAAGTCCCTCTAGTACCCTTTCCTCTGAGAAAGGACTGGTATCCATTCCCCTCACTACACAACGCAAATTGCTTTTTTGAGGCCCCTC
Source organism: Neoceratodus forsteri (assembly GCA_016271365.2). Taxonomy (NCBI): domain Eukaryota; kingdom Metazoa; phylum Chordata; order Ceratodontiformes; family Ceratodontidae; genus Neoceratodus; species Neoceratodus forsteri. Next base: position 351,587,772 of record CM057456.1, read on the forward strand.
CCCATCTTTCTTCATCCTGAACACTGAACAAAAGTATTTGTTAATATGTCTTCTATTTCCTGGCCCCCCTCAGTGCTGTCCCCACCATCCACCATCTCTTTTTAACCTTACAGTTCCTCCCCTGGTTCTCCTCTTTGCACATATATACCTGAAAAATGACTTGTCTCCTTTCATTGCCTCTTGGACTGTCCTCACTTCAGTTTTTGCCTTTGCACTCCTTACTGATTTTCCTGCTTCTCTCTGTTTCTGCAAATATACTTCCCTATCCTCCTCCTCCCTCTGTGTCTCCTTATATCTTCTGAATGCCACCCGTTTAGCTTTAACCTTTCTAGCCACCTGTCTTGAAAATCAAAATGGAAACATATTTCCTTTTTTGGGTCTGTACCCCCAGACATAAATTTTCTGTAAGTTGACAAAAGACTTAATGAGCAGCTGACAGCTTTTGTTCCTTCCAGGCAGGCAACTCATACCAACAGACTCACTTAGCCATGTTTTGAATTTTTTATTAATGGATTCATTAAATATTACACTTACAACTTTGCGCACTTTTCCTTCAAGAAGAACTTTGTAGGTCTGAAAGCTTAAGGATTTTTTGTAAATCTCTGTTGGTCCAATAAAAGGTATCAAATCACCTATTCTGTGTACTTTGCACACGTAAGTAATGTGCTGGGACTAAACCTCTGTTGCCCCATCTCCCATTTTAGCATTTTGATGAGGACAAATGGGGGAACGGGGCTGCAGTTTGAATAATAGAGCCGGGAGGGTGCTTGTATAAAGATAACCTTAAACGTTGCAGGCCAGTGTACATGTTAGGGATATATAAATGTAAAACTATCGCAGATATGTACCATGACCTGCAAACTTTTAAGAGATCTAACTTTATACAGGCTGCCCCCCCTACAGTCAGACTCTGATTCATATTGTCCTAATTACCCACTTATTTTAATCAAAACTCTTGATTTATGGCCTTTTGGCTGCAGAGGTTGATGCTGGCAAGGCTCTAGCATGTTACTTATGAGCGCTGAGCAGTGAGTATAATATTTAACTAATACATTCAAAACATATTTCAAAATATGGCTAATTTCGTCACCAGGGCAAGCAATGTCTTGATATGAGTTGCTTGCCTAGAGGGTGGAAACTGTATTTATAGATGAGGAAACAGTTCTATTGTGCACGTTATGCTTGTTTGTTTGTTTTTATTTTGATGACCTGGTGGGAATACACTGGTGCCGAAGGTGCCTTTTACAGGTATGACCTGGTGTAGAATAATACAACATACAACAGTGTAATATCAAACAGGTGAGTTACTATAAGAACATGTAATACAATGCATAGTTAAGGCATGGTTGTGCCACAGAACAGGGTTTAGATATAGGCATACATAGTACAATGACCAACTAAAATAAGAATTCTCAGCACATAGATAAGGAGGCAGTGGTAAAATACTATGGAATTCAGACAGAACACACACAGTCGTTCAGTGTTAAGACATGATTTTTCAGTTCTGTAGAAGATGAGGCATACTTAGTCAGTGTTCTGATTGGTACAGGAACAGTGTTCCATATAGAGGTGTCACGTAAACTAAGCAATTTTTGGCCCATGCTTGTAGACATGCTTGGAACTGATAACCAAAGATTTTGGGTTGATGTTGAATTGAAATTCAGTACACCGTTTATAGCAGGCATGCCAGGTCAAAGGCTGTTGCTTGTCTAACAGTTTGAAACGGAAGTTTACAAGAGCCAGCTTGGATTTCGTTTCAAAAGTAGGCCATCCCGAACCTTCTAGAATTGAACAGTGATGGGCCCTGTTACCATGCTGACCAACAAACTGAAATTGTATGGTACAGAACTTTTGCAGCATGAAGACTGACATTAGGTGCTGCGTCAACAACAAAGGAGTCATAGTTTTAATAAGGAAAGATATGGATGTCTTGCAATATTTAGCCTGGCATCGTATGTCAGAAATTTGTTTGTGTGGTAGAGCTGACCTTGTTTCTGATGTACTTTGCACGTTAGGTTTTTAATATGGGGCAAAAGTCAGATTTGAGTTTATATAAAAACCAAGATATTTAAAAACATTGACCATGTCAAGGGGTTCACCCCTGTAAGTTGACACTGATAATTTATCGCCATTTGTTCTAGTTTTTGAGGCTGACCCCAGTAATATTGTTTATGTTTTTGTTACATTAATGATTATCCTACTTTTCTTGAACCACCTGTGCAGAGAACTTAATTCGCTGTTAACTTTTATTTATGACCGCAGTCTCTTTTGCCTGGGTAAATACTGCATCGTCTGCGTAAAGCAACATATTAGTAGTGGTGCAGGCTGTGGGGTATCCTTTATAAAAAGTGGGAATAACCAAGGTCCTAGTATGAACCCCTGTGGCACCCCACAAGTGACCATCCTTGTATTTGACAATGCTGGTCCCAATTTAACCTGTTGCATCCTGTTATCTAGATAATTAGTAAACCAGCTAGCTACAGGGGGCGCAAAACTCAGTTATTTTAGTTTAGCAATCAATAGACTATGGTCTCCCAGGTCAAATGCTTTTGTGAGGTCCATGAACACTGCTCCTGTCATCAGTCCTTTATCCATAGCTCTATATACAGTGTCCGTGAACCCCACCAAGGCAGTATCTGTTCCATGATTTCGGCAAAACCCATGCTTCTGTTCTCTCATTAAGTGGTTCTGCTCTAGGGAGTCAGTCATTTGAGCATGAATGATCCTTTCCTGAACTTTTGACAACACTAACAGAACAAATATGGGTCTGTAATTCTCCATTAGTCTCGTATTGCCCTTTTTGAATAGTGGAACTACCTGTGCATACTTGCAAAGATCAGGCACTTGCTCAAATTCAAAAGAAAGACTGATTAACCTAGTTACTGGATAGGCTATGGTCAGGGCAGCTAATTGTAAGAACTTGGGGTCTAGTCTGTCAGCCCCGGCAGATTTGTCTATTTTAATACCCCTTAATGATTTGCATACTTGCACACTGGTGGACGCCTTAGAATAAAATAATAGTCAGTTAATAATGGGTAATTCTGCAAAGTGTGAGGGGCTGCAGTTTAGACAAGAGTGATGTTTCTCATAATCACAAAAGTTGTCATTAAAGATATTGGATAATTCCAATCAATCAGTTATATTACTGTCGTTAAGTTCCAGGCTCAGCTGAGGCTGCTGTTTGGCAGGATTTAGAAAGTTATTCAATCATTTCCAGAAACCCTTAGGGTCAGATAAGTTAGAGGTCTGCTGCTCCCTGAGGTGACTTTTTTTGCTAAGTTTATTGATTTTTTTTTTACATGTATTTCGCAGCATCCTGTACTGCCTCAGTCAGACTTCAGGCTAGTACGTTTGAATTTGGTCCAGGCCCTGCCTCTATCTTTCATGAGTTTAAAGAGTTCTTTCATTGGCCACCTAGATTTTAAATATTTAATCCTCCTTGTTAAGGGCACATATTTTTGTACTACTCTGGAGAATTCAGTAATGAAAAAAATCTAGAGCATAATAAATATCTGGCATTAAGTCTAGGTAAGACCAGTTGATGTTGCGGAGATCTTCTAGAAATTCAGGAAGGACTAGCTTTGAGCAATCATAAGACCATTGGACAGCAGGTCTGGGTCTCCATACAGCTTATAAATTATACAGATTATAAATCATGACATACTTTTAACCAATCAGGACTGTTTCTTTCTAAACATTCCATACTTTTTAAATCAAAATGCTTAGCCTTGGGTTCAGTGAGGTTGTGGGTCACTAGCTCCATCCACTGAATCTCCATATAAGCCCCTGTCAAACACAGCCCCACGCTCTGGTGAACAGCATCTCTTTCCTCCACGGGGTTATTGGTTGGGGGTGGCAGGTCTTTGCATCCCTTAGTTTTCTTTATCCAGAACGGCCCAGTCTCTTGGGCATATCACATGAGGGTGTGATACATGAGACTGCAGAGTGATGACCTATGTTATAACATAAGCACAAGCATAGCATTTATACAGTATATGGCATTATCTGCTGACCCAGTGAACCATAGCAGCATGTCTTATGTTAGCACTTCTCCCTTTGTGAAGTTCTTAATTCACCCAAAGAGCTTGAGAAGGCACTTTTATAACTATATAGACACACTAACTATATAAACATACAGAATGTATGAACAAGTATGCTTGCATTTTGAAACAATAGCTCCACTAGAAAAACAGTACTGTACACAAAATTTGACATAATTGTCAGCCGTCTTTTCTCAAGGAGTGTCCTTGATAAGACAAGCCTAATACTGAACTGCAGTCCTATCCAAGAAGGGGGGAAGGGATCCTGGTTAGCGATGGGAAAACAAAGCCTGCCCTGCATTTCCTAGGTCTCTCAGGTTTTCTTCAGCATGTTCAGTACATCAGCACTTTTATATCTTTGCAGCCATTAGCTGTGTGTACAAGGTTGCGCCGCTCCAGTCCTGCTTCAGTTGCTCCAACAGGCTCAGTTAATGCTTTACACAGCCCACCCTCACACCTATGCAGGTTGTGCTGGAGAGGGGCTGTGGGTCTGGGTTGGGAGCAGTGGAGGAGTCTGAGAGCGGCTGCTTTTATCAGGGCAAGCGTCGCAGCGCATTTACACTGCCACATAATACGCCTGCTCTGATAAACGTACCCACTCCTGCACCAGAACAAAAAGATTCTCTAAAGTGCTGCTAGCATGGTCGGTAAGTGTTCACGCTGCCGAATTTGCAGCACATCAAACAGTGTGCACAGGTTGATGCACTGCAAAGGTGGCAGTGTAAACATGCCTGTTGATTTCCACGGACTCAATAGAAAACTTCTGCAGACAAGCACAGAAAGCAGTGGAATGTGCTCACACAGCTACTGTATTAATGTAGATACACACAGCTGTGGAGGTAGAAGGCTTGGCTATTAAGAAACATATAACATTTATGTAAAAAAAAAAATGGTGATGAAGTCTTATCCTCTAATTGGCTAATCTCTCACTTGACCAATGTCATGATCAGTGGACATTAACTTACCTTAACCAGTAGTGTACTGGTCTTTATGTTTCAGTTTGCAAGAATGTCAAAAATTGTAAAGCACACTTTCAGTACTAGTTTTTATGGTCGTGATTTGGAACTCCACGTTGTGTCAAGAGACTGAGATAAGGGCACACCCAGGGTACAGTAACTCTCGATCTTTAGCCTGGGGTAGTATAGCACCGCTGGCTTGTCATTATCTCCACACAATGACACGCCTTGTCATTTCACCTTACTTCATGAAGTACCCAGTGCTTTCACTTCTGTAATACACCTGGCCCTATTTCTATACATTGCAAAACTAAAAATACGATTGTAGTTATGTTGCCAAGTTGCATTAACTCAGATCTTCGCTTCAGAATCAGCATGACTGGCTAGCAACAGCAGCATGTATCATCCACAGTAACGAGTCTTAGGGGGTGCATTTTAGTCAAAGGGACAATATGTGGTATGCTGGCTACAGGGGACTTAATTTCAGACATGAAGCTGTATACAGTATACATCCACATACTCCCATTTCAACAGAAAAGTAACAGGGCTGTTCCAGAACATAGAAGAAAATGCCATGTTTAGAAATAATGCCACTGTGATTTCAAAGGAACAATTATTATGTAACACCATTGTAACTGAGCAGACCTGGACCTGAGCCTGTGATCTTCATTTATCATGCATCAAGGAATAAAGTTATAAAGAGCCTTTGTGAATGGAGGTAACCATAACAATCAGCAGGCAGAAGTGTGGGGGTTTGTGCAGCTGTAACTGAAGACCCTCCTTGTTTTCTACAAAGGAAGCATGAAGGGAATTTTCCAGTAAAACCTGTGTGTACTTTGTGCTACACCAGGATACCCGTGTGTAGTATTTTGGGGTTGCTTTGAAGTGGTTAGCAGTTTGTACCATCAAGTTGAACTAGGAGTTTTTTTTGTTTTTTTTTTATCAAATCAATGATGTTATATTTATTGAAATAGGTGATCAACAGTTTTCAATGCACCCTGTGGCAACACCACACCTTGTACCAGAAAAAAATATATAATATTCAGTTTAGCTTTCCAGATGAGGAATGTTCTCACAAGATTAGAGTAATAGTGCTCAGGTTACTTACTACTAGATTGATGCTAGTGTCCTAAGTTACACAATCAACCTTACTGTTTTCTTTTGAGAATTTATTTCAGTAAAAATGATAAATAAACTGTCAGAGGGTTAAGGTATATTTTTTAATGAAAGAGGAGAATCCAGGGTAATAATTGTAATCAACATACAACCTTCTCTTGAAACAGAAAACTAATACAGTTCTACCTCTGCTTGTCACTGCACACAGTAATTGATACTGAAATCTAAAATTAACTTGTACCCTCAGTCTTCAGTGAACATTTTACAGTTCAAGTCTTCATTACTATGGCATCACCACGCTGTCTTGGGGATAGCATGATATCATTTTTGTGTAAAAAAAAAACATGATATATTGATTTTTATTTACCGTGATAATTTGTAGCATTTCAAATTTTAAGAAAAAGATGGAAAATCTGATTTGTGGAGGGGGACCCATAATCTTGCTCGTGTCTGGAGGGAGGAACTCTCTCCTAGAGTAGTGAAGGTGAGCAGGGCTTGAAATCAGTGGTATTGAGCCCTGTTTTGTATACCAGTTTGCAAGCCGGAATACTATTTTTAGTGTGCTGTTATTCTGAATGAAGTACCATGCCTCAGTGCCACCAGCCTGCCACTCTAAAATGTAATCTATGGCACTACTCTTTCAGATAGGCAAAATATCAAATGGTGTTTTTTGTTATTCCACCTGCCACATAAGATTATTATTGTCTTACTTTCTATCCCTGGTGAGAAAGTCAAAACAGCTTTTCATGATATATGACATTATATCCCATTGCAGGATATTCGCAGTATTGTTTTTACTGGTAAATATATTGATATTGTCACATTTTGGTATTGTGACATCCCAGTATTCTGTCTACCTGTCTATGCATTGAGGCTGAATGATATACTATTGACTCCCATGAATTATGAAACTGTGAGAGCTGCGTTGTGGAGAATTTTGAGATTTGCTCTTAACATTTGGTTTATAATAAGATTCATTACAAGTGAAATAGATATTTATATTTTTTTTGTATATTTACTTTTATGTATATGATAAGGGAGTGAGCAAGGTTAAGGGTGCAAGTAAGGGAGGTGTTGGAATCACTTTGATTATAACAGCTCTCCATATATAAGGCAGACCTTTTTGGTTTTAGTCTCAGGATGCTAGGCAGATAGAGGAAAACAAGTTAATAATGGTCTAGGCTTACTATAGGATCAGTATGGAGATGAGGACAGTGGGAGGTAGTCAGTTATGGGAACTTTGGGGTGCTCTTCTCCAGGGTTATGCTCTGGAGGAATGGGCACTGCCCCATCTGCAGGACCTTTGTGGAACTCTATGCTGAGCTGGTAGCAGAAAGAGATGAGCCATCTCAGCTGTGTCACTAGCTTAGGGGGCTGTAGTGTGGTGGAAAAGGGGAGGGTGAAGGGTGGCAGGGCAGCCACAGGGGGTTCGACGAATCTTACACCATCCAAACAGAAAATTGCTTTGCACCCCTGGAGGAGGTTCAGGTACCTGATTCCCCCCGGGGGGGTGTCTGAGTCAGTTAGGGCAAATGGGCAAGATGGCTTGGTGGCACCCAGGGAGCTGAGCAGGAGGAAGTCAGCAAGGAGAGTCTTACTGATTGGGGACTTACTGATTAGGGAAGTAGAGAGGGTGGTTGGCAGGGAAGGGAAGGGGAGTGAAATGGTCAGATGCCTTCCTGGTGCATCAATCATCCGGGATATAGATAGAATAGGGAGGATGGTGGAAAAAGGGGAGGGGGAGCTGGAGGTGCTGGTACACTTGGGTACCAACAATCTGGCGAACCAGCCTGTGGAGGCAGTGAAGCAAAACTGTAAGAGGTTGGGGGACAGATTGAAGCTGCAGCCGGCTTCCCTGGCTTTTTCCAAGGGCCTCCCTGTGTGGAATATGGGGAATGGTAATGACAAAGTAAGGAAGGAAAAGGCTGAGGAGTTTAATGGTTGGTTAAAGGGATGGTGCCAGGAGGAGGGTATCACTTTGTGGGTGACTGGGGGGCTTCTGGGACAGGAGGCTCTTTAAGGTCATGGCCATCACCTGATGAGAGAGGGTGCCAGTGCTCTGGGGCAGAAGATTGACATCTACATGGGACAGTAAAACAGGCTGTGGGGGAGACAGAGGCTCTGGGAACCACTGAGAAAGGAGAACTCGTGGAGAACCTAGCTAATGCTCTCCCTGAACAGGAGAATAGTAGCAGCAAGGTTAGTAACAGAAAGATTGAAGTTCAGATTAGGCTAGGGGAAGAGGCCAGTGAGCAAGGGATGACAAAGGCTACATTCAGCATGAAACATAAAAAATTAAAGAGACTAGGGAAGAATAAGGGAGAAGGGAGAAGGAATAGGAAAAAGCAAGAGGAGAGTAGAAGAAAGATAGAGAGGAATCTACCTTAATGCCAGGAGTCTTGGAAATAAAATTAGGGAGCTCCAGGCGGTAGTGGGAGACACTGCGATGGACCTTGTAGCCATCACAGAAATTTGGGCCACAGAGAGTAATGATTGGGACTGGACAGTCCCAGGCTACACCTTGTTTTGACATGGTAGAGGAAAAGGCAAAGGAAGAGGTGTTGCTCTATATGTCAGGGGTGGCATAGTGGTAGTGGAGGATGGAAACATCAGGGGAGGTCATGGGGAAACAGAATTGCTGTGGATTCAGCTCATGGCATGTTTAGGCAAGAAACTATGGATGGGAGTGATCTATAGACCTTCAGGACAAGGAAAGAGAGAGATTGGGATTAGGGGCAGAAATAGACGGGGTGGCAAAGGGAGAAGTGGTGGTGGGGGAAAATCTGAACCTGCCAGATATTGATTGGGACATTCCAGCAGCTAGGAGCATCAGAAGTCAGGCTTGGATAGATACATTACAGGACTGCCTGCTGGTGCAGCTGGTTAAGGCACCCACTAGGCACGCTGCCATTCTGGATGTGGTATTTACCATCTCAGAAGTAGTAAGAGGAGGAGGCGTGAGAGTAGAGAGAGTCACTAGGGTTCAGCGACCATATACGACCATAACTCTATATGGTTTGACCTGGTCCTTGGGACAAGTAAGCCTCATCAAAGGCTAAAGTTGTAGATTTCAAAAGGGCAGACTGCAGCCAGGTGAGGGAGCTGGTCCAGGACAGGCTAGTCAGAGTGGACATCATCAGGGATGTGGAGGAATGATGGGGGACATACAAGAGGGCCATTCTCAAAGCAGCAATGTCTTGCATGAGAACGGTAATCAAAAGAAGCAGGCACAAGAAACCAGTATGGTTCTCTGGAAAGATCAGGGGAGCAGTTAGAGCCAAAAGGAAGGCATTCACCAGGTACAAGGAAAAACAAAAGGAAAAACAAAGTAAGGAAGAATGGAGAGAGTACCAAATGAGAACAAGGGAAACAAGTGAGCAGTTAGAGAAGCAAAGGCAGACACAGAGTTGTGTATTGCAGAAGGGGGTCAAAGGAGAGGAAAACAGTTCTTTAGATATATTATGGTAAAAAGAAAGAAAGGAGGAGCAATTGTTAGGCTAACAGAGGGAGGTAAGATAACTGAGGAGGACAGGCAGAAAGTGGCTGTTCTTAATGACTACTTCTGTTCTGTATTCATAAAGGAAGACAGAGGGCCTCTGCCAGAGCATGGCATTATGACAAGTGTAAGGGGAATCCCTGAGATGAGGCAGCAAGTCAATACCAGTGAAAGGGTTTGGAAAGAACTAGCAACCCTACAGATGGATATGGCTCTAGGGCCAGATGGAATGCATTGAGGATACTTAAAGAATTGTCAACAGAACTAACTGAACCCCTGGTAGGGCTATTCAGTAGCTCAATTCAGACAGGAGTAGATGAAAAAGACTGGAGGGTAGTACATGTAGTCTCCCTCCATTGGGGGGGACAAGGAGCAACCGAGTAACTACAGTACAAACCTGTCAGTCTTACCTCTGTTGTTGGTAAACTGATGGAGAAAGTGGACCTCATGGACTACCTGGAGAGCAGTGGACTCCAGGCTAGTAAACAGCACGGGTTGATGGCAGGGAGGTCTCATCACACCAGCTTGATAGTATTCTTTGACTAGGTAATGAGGGTAGTGGATAAAGAGCCATGCTATGGATTTACTCTACTTTGATTTGATACTTTGATATATGGCTTTCGACTTGGAGCCTCACAGAAAGTTGCTGAAGAAGATAGAACTGGGTGCAGCGAAGGACACAGCTAGATGGATAGAAATTGGTTGGAACGGGGACAGCAGAGGATTGTGGTTAACTAAGTCAAATTGGAAGAGAGGGAAGTCACCAATGGGGTGCCACAACGATCAGTCCTGGGTCCAGTCCTTTTCAATATATTTATTAGTGAGAAGGAATCCAGGGCAAGATGTGTCTTTTCGCAGACGACACTAATCTCTGTTGCAGGGCAGACAGCAAGGCAGATACTAGGGAGATGTAATTGACTTGCAAAGGTTAGAGAGGTGGTTAAAGGTTCGGCAGTTGAAATTCAGTGCCAGATAGTGCAAGGTGATGTACATAGCGAGCAAGAACCCCAAGACAGAGTACTGGATGGGGGTTGGGTAAAGCGCATGACCTCTGTGGAAAGAGACGTAGAGGTCATCATTAGTAACCTCCTGAAACAATCAAGCCAGTTTAACAAGGCCTATAGTAAAGCAAACAGGATGCAGGGAAGGGGAGTACTGGAAGGAGTATTGCCAGCAGAAGAAGGAAGGAGGTATTACTACTGCTCTATGAGGCCCCACCTGGAGTCCTGTGTCCAATTCTGGAGTCCTCACCTAAGGAAAGATAACGACAGGGTAAAGACAATTCAATGTAAGGTGACCAAAATGATTCAGGGCCAGCACGGCAAATCTTATGAGATCAGCTCAAAGCATTGAACATGCAATTCCTGGAGGCCAGACGAGAGACGGGAGGTTGAGACCTTCAGGAATGAACAAGGTAAAAGCAAAGAACTGTTTAGCAGAAGTAGTGGATAAAGAACACGGGCACAAATGGAAAGTGATGGGGCAGAGGTTCAAGAGAGAAGTGAGAAGGTTTTATTTTACAGAAAAGGTAAGGTGGTGGAGCCGTGGAACAGTCTGTGGTGGGTGCCAAAACTATCAGTGGTTTCAGACATGGCTGGGACATAGTGAAGGGCTTAGTGGTTGTTCAGGGTCATAGTGGTACTGTGGGAAACATGGGGATGGATAGTGTGGGTTAGAACCCTTTATGAAAAATAGGTCCTAGGTTTGGTAGGGTTTTATGAGCAGGCTGGTTGGAACAATGGTCTTTTTCTGCCGTCATTGCCTGTGTTTCTATGTGAAACTGATTTCATTAAGGAACTCACTAAGCTCCTGTAGGTGGACTGTGGTTGTGTGCGTTAAATCATGACTGTTCCAAAAAGCTTTATTTATTTGATAAAAATATTCGCTCACTGGGGTATAAGCTGTGCCATTTCATTTTTGTGAGAGTCTTGCGGGGACGAGCAGACCATTAAGATGCTAAGGTTTCTTCATAAAAGTTAAAGAAAAGTGCATTCACTACTTTGTAGATTAATAGTGCGTGATGGAATTAGCAGGGCTTCTGAAGCTACTTATTCTGGGTGCCTGTTTTAGGTAGTCAGACATTTTGTTCCAGGTGTATCCAGAGCAAACCACACCTCAAAAAAAGGACAGGAGGGCTACAAAGATGTTATTGGGCCAGCAGGGTAAGACATACGAGGAGAGGTTGAGGGCACTGAACATGTGCTCCCTAAAAGACAGGAGAGATGGGACATGATTGGGACCTTCAAGTACTTGAAAGGGACAACTAAGGTTGATAAGGAGAGCCTCTTTAAGCTGAGTGGCAACCATAACACTAGGGGGCACAATCTTAAGTTGGTGGGAGGGAGCTTTAGGAAGGTGGTCAGGGAGCACTTCTTCACAGACACAGACACTTGGAATGCACTGTCGGAAGAGGTCATCTCATTGAAAACAGTAGGCAGCTTTAAGAGAGGCTGGGATAGGCATGGGGGAAAGTAAGGATCATGGGTAGGGAGGAGTGGGGAGGGAGGGCAGGGATATTAGCTCAAGCTGTGGACCCTGCAATACAAGCAGACTTGATAGACCAAATGACCTTCTTCTGCTGGCTTCTTCGTATGTTCGTATGCAAAAACAAGCCTGCCATAGTCTTTTTTTAGAGCTGCCCAAAGACCTAACTTTAATGCTATCATCAAAACTTGGAGGCTGTGGTGTGCCCACCCTCATATGCCACATCACTCAAGCCAAGCCTGACTTTTTCTCTCTCTGTCCAAACGCAGCTCAGTCACAGTGACAGTAGTATTTCTCCTTCTTCTGGTACTGTAGTTGCCACTAGCACCTGGTTACACAGAGGGCTCTAGACCTTCCTGTTGTTTGGAGCAGCCGTGTTTTTGTGGCTTGGGGCTTATACCTGGCTACAGTTCTCTATGTGTTCACACTTCTCTGTAGCGTATATGTAGTGCCTCTTCAGATGATGGAACACATCTGACTTTGCCAAACTCAGCACAGATCAAATGACTGACTTAGTGATAAAATAACTATATTCTAGCTTTGCAGTATATACAGGTTTCCATGCACTAGCTAGACATGGGTCCAGAAGCTTGCATGTTGCACTTGTCTTCTCTGTACCTCTCAAGACATACGCATTAGTCATAGCCCTACTCATTTTATACTTAAATTTCCTCTTGCTCTACAAAGACGTGCTGATGTTCTAAACTGTGTTGGGGGCATTCTTGGACTTACAGAACATTAAAAAATTAAAATAACATGATAGTTACTTTCCTTAACACTGAGCATATGGTGTCCACCTTTTGTAATCACCACAGTGTGGCTATTGGCTCCACATTGTAAAGCCCAGTGCTGTGCATTTAAGAGCTGACAGGTTTAGATGTCTCCTCTTCTCAGTCAATACATTACTGAATTCAGTTTAAAGACAGACTGCTGAATCAGCTGCCATTTAGAGACCATTTTCAAAGACTAACAACGTCTCCAGGTACCTTTTACAACCCCTGATTCGCTTTTACAGTTCTCCCCAAACATTCTTTATCCTTCCAGGGTAGTGATGTGAACTTCCTGGGCTGACTAGGTCAGTTGATCAGTCAGTCATAATTTGCCTGGGTTTTCTTGCCAGTTGCCCTTCTTTACAGTATGCAAGCTATGGAATGCTTGGAAAATATTGCACTCTTGTTACAGATCAGATTCCTGTTCTCGGCTGTTACTTTTGTGATAGGCTAACCTCCTCTTTTGTCTAAGCCTAATGACAGGGTCTGTGGAGATGCTAGTTCCTTATACTTGCCATTCTAATCTCAATGTATTAAAGTTCTCCACATGTTAATGTGTTACTGTGACGTATTTAATAACATATACCAGGTGATCGGTGGGAAACTGTTGTTTAGAACTGAGTTATTTTCACATTGGAAAGAGACTGTCTAATTTAATCTAGTGTAATTAGCATTCATTTTAGAAACTAAATGCAAGTAATTCCCCAGAGCGACCCATCATCACAGGGGCTCATGGGACTCAGTGGTGTTGCTGTGCAAATAAAGCAAAAATGTATTGTCTTTTTATTATGTGTGTATTGGTGTGGTCTTGTTTCATGTGTTAGTTGAAAATAGCTAGTTTGTGACAACTGAAGGTTTTCACAAGAGAAAACTGACCTCTGCAAAACTATATATACAATAGGAGTACTGCCTGTCAGCATCCGCTGTTCAGATTGTGGGTCTTTCCTAATAGTTTACATCTGAGGATGACTTTTATCCCAGTCACCATCTGGTGTTAAAAAATATTCCAATAATTAAAACATCAGGAACCTGAAACACAGTCGCCGTTGATGGCAGCGTCATGGTGAGTGTGCGTGCCTGTGAATGTGTGTGCTGGTATGACTGTATGTCAGTGTACGAGAGCGTCTGTGTATGATCCCACCACTTTCTACACACATGTGTATGATTGGGGGCCTCAGTGTCTAATGTGTGCATGCCCCTCAGTAAGAACACACAGCACGCCCACCCCTTGCTGGCACCAGCTTACTCCTGTTTGTCTTATGGGGAAACAGTTCAAGATGCCAGAAGAATACAGTGAATACTTGCAGGAATGGTAAAAGCAAAATGATGATATTTTGGAGTGTTCACTGAACATATGATTATATGAATCTACCAGTATTGTTTCACTCAGCTGGATTCAGCCATTGGAAGTATTTGTGTTGAGTACGGTGGTGATGGGTTTTACATTTACAGGACAGAATTAATCTACAGATGTTAGTGTGTAGGACATCCTATGTGGTTTTGGCGGCTGTGTGATAGATAATATTCCTGTAATCATCAAAAAGGAATGGATGTACTATTTGTTTAAGCATTTGTTCTCAGGCAGTATTTGGATGTAATACAAAACACCTACTCTTGGATTATTTGGTGGTTGTCAGACTTCATGTTGTGTGGTTAAGTGAGGCAAGGCAACTTTTGTTCAACCTAGTGTGAGTGCTTTACATAATAAACATAAAGCAAATTTGAGCAGTACAAGACAATAAAATATAAGGGGATCCAGATACCGTTGTTTATCTTTTAGTGGAGTGGGGAACGATCTTTGAATATAAGAACTGTTGTTCTGCTTTGCTGAAACGAGAATACAGATTACCGGAGATGTGGTCCAAGGCTGAGGCACTGTTGTAAAGGATAGTGCCCTAGGCACACTTATGCACTACACAAAGTGAACGCTAACTGGAAAGGTAATTTACAAAGTGAGAGAGAGAGTAACAACAGCTCTGAGAGTAATCCCTGAGTTACACCTCTATCACAGATCCTTAGAGCTAATGTTATTAAAAGCTACAGTACCTTCTTAGTATGACCCTATAGATAGCCAGCAAACCGCTCCACTGCTTGGTTACTTAAACCATTTACCAGTAGTTTGTGAAGGAGGAGCTGGTGTGATGGTCAGCCAACTGAAAGGTGTCAACAACAAAAAAAACTATTTCTGTGTATAGTCTGCAGTCCCATGACCATGAGAATGTTACTTTGTTAACTTTCTAGTTCATCTTTTGATTTTATAGTTGCTGTATTTGCACTGTACATCACTTTGGAATTTTACTTTAATGAGCTGTACTTGGTAATAGTTATCCCTTAATTAAAAGACTGCAATTTGTTTGGCTAATGGACTTTAATGGGAGATAATGTGTTGCAAATGTTATGTCACTAGCAGCTAATATAAGGCAATTTAAGCTCTTACATTTTTCCGTAGATTGAGCAGTGATAGTTTTTTATGTTTGCCAGAATGCCAGGATTACTGCACTGGGTAACAGAATCCATGGAGGTCTAGTTCAGCTTGTGTAGTTTTAATATACTGTATAGGAGATAGAACAATGAAAATATTGGAAAGGCTGCAGAAACAGGCTTGTTACCCCTAAATAAATTAGCATACTGATTTCACTACATGTAGTGCTGTGGTAGAGGAATATGGTGATCTGAACTGTTAACAGAGGCTGCTCTGGTTCTTCTGGGGACAGGCTCAATCAGGACAGTCCATATGACTGTGCAGGTTTTTGCATAAATACTGTGTTTTCAAAAACTGATATGTGATAGCATCAGATAGTGGTCAGGTATGTGACTTTAAAGGAATGCATAATAGCTGTCATGCCTGAAATCTGCCTAGTTCCACACTGTGGAACAGTATTCCAGTATAATTCCCAATAATAAGTACATAATTCAGATCAAATATTCCAGTGATGTAAACATAATTATTCTGAATATGGTGGCAGTATTCTGAATTCTAGTATTTATGATAGATCATGACATCGTTCTTAGCCAGTCAGGATTTATTTACTTATTTAGTTTTTGTTGACCGGATAAGTGTACTAGACAAATTCTGCCTATTTTCAGGCACGACCCGGGGGAGGGGGATATAATACAGATGAATGCCAACTGACCTTGAACCAGATTAATGAGGTATTTTTAGTGAATTGAATAGGGTTGTTTATTTCTAAACATTCCATGTGCTCCTCTAGTCATAAGACAATGTGTGTCTCATGCTAATGTTTCTAAAATTCTGATGTTGTGTGTTCATTTAGAAAAGTCCATTTCCCACACAGGGGTTTTCTAATTTTCTGCAAAATAAAACATTCTGAATTTCAATCCAGGATTAATTTTTTTTTAAACAGAAACTTTTAACATGATTTAAATGATATTTAAATGTACAGTTCCCGAGTCTCTTATGGCTATGAGAGTTTCTTCTCAAGTCCTTTGTGTGCCAAACCTGCTCAACTTCAGTATGCAATTCTCTCACCCAAGAAAACTTGAAACTGAATTCTTATAACCATTAGAGACACAGAACAGTACAGAATAACACAGCTGGGATATTCCAGAATGATTCCAAATACTAGTGAAATATTGGCCATATAAACACAGCATTTTTTGCATTCGAATAAAGCAAAGTAGGAAAAACTCTTACTGAGCATTCCCAAAGTCTAACTTATTCGGAATACTGAGTTACACGTAAAAGCAGAATACTAACAGGAAAAGATAGTCAGTTTCCTGCAAATGCAGTACTTGGAATACTAAAGCCATGTAAACGTACCTGCCTCATTTTTTTTATGCAGCTCAACAAAGGGGAACAGTAGCTTTGCCAATTGTGCAGTAACGGAAGCATATTTATTCTGTTGCTGCCATCTGTCACATTTATGGTTTTACTGTTTTAATAGTTGTAGTAAGTTGCTGGTGAACATTTTTTCAAAAATACTGGATCTGGCTTCTAACTGGAAAATAATTTTTTTGGTTTTGTAGATCAAAATAGTTACATAGAAACATAGAAGTTGACGGCAGACAAGGACCACAAGGCCCATCCAGTCTGCCCATTTCTTTTTCCACCTTATAAATGTGCCATCGGCCTTTGTGCTGTCAATGGCCTATTTATTCATACTCATCTGTATTTCTCCCTTATGCCTATCCCATGCCTGTTTGAAGCCCTGCACTGTATTCATATCCACCTCTTCCTGAGGTATGCTATTCCGTGCATCCACCACCCTTTCTGTGAAAAAGAACTTCCTCACATTACTCCTTAATCGGCCTCCCTCTAATCTCATGCTGTGTCCTCTTGTCCTGCTATTTTTCTTATACTGAAATATGTTAGACTCTTTCACCTTGTTAATGCCCTTAAGGTGGTTGAATGTTTCGATCATATCACCTCTCTCCCTCCTTTGCTCTAGGGTATACATATTGAGCTCCGTTAATCAGTCCTCATATGTTTTCTGATGCAGTCCCTGCACCATTTTGGTTGCCCTTCTCTGGACTGCCTCAATTTGGTTAATGTCCTTGTGAAGGTGTGGCCTCCAGTATTGCACGCAGTACTCCAGATGGGGCCGAACCAGTGTCTTGTAAAGAGGGATTATTACCTCTGTCTTCCAACTTGTGATACCCCTACTAATACACCCTAACATCCCCCTAGCCTTACCTACTGCTTGGATGATTTCAGGTCATTGGTGATGATGATGCCCAAGTCTCTTTCTTACCTTGTGACTGCCAGCAACTCCCCTCCCAGCCTATAGGTGGCTTCAGGGTTTCTCTGCCCTATGTGAATGATCTTGCACTTCTTTGCATTAAACCCTAGTTGCCACTCTTCTGACCATTTTGCTAGTTTATCCAGATCTCTTCTCATTCTGCCCACCCCATGTGGATCATCTACTCTGTTGCAGATCTTGGTGTCATCTGCAAACAGACAAACCTCACCCTCCTGTCCATCTGCAATGTCACTGATGAAGATATTGAAGAGGACTGGCCCCAGGACTGATCCCTGAGGTACCCCACTTGTGACTTGCATCTCTTCTGACTGTATACCGTTTACCACCACTCTCTGTTTTCTGCCCGTCAACCAGTTTACCACCCAGTTGACCAACTTCTGACCCACCCTGAGCCTACCCAGCTTATTAATCAATCTTCTATGTGGAACAGTATCGAAAGCTTTGCTGAAGTCAAGGTAGGCAACATTAACTGCTCCCCCTTGGTCCACCACTCTGGTTACCCAGTCAAAGAAATCTATGAGATTAATTTGACAGGACCTTCCTTTTGTAAACCCATGCTGTCTTGGATCCTGTGCTCCTATGGATTCCAGGTGTTGCACTGTCCTTTCCTTAAGGAGTGCCTCCATAATCTTGCCCACTACTGAGGTAAGACTGACTGGTCTGTAGTTCCGTGCCTTCTCCCTGCTACCACTCTTGTGGAGCGGGATCACATGAGTCCTTCTCCAGTCTTCTGGGACCTCTCCTGTGCTCAGAGACTCACTAAACAGTTCTGATAATGGCTCTGCTAGTTCCACCCTTAGCTCCTTTAGTACCCTGGGATGTATGCCATCAGGTCCCATTGCCTTGTCCACCCTGAGCTTACTGAGCTCTTGTAGGACCCTTTCTTTTGTGAAGGGACTAGTGCTCACCTCCTTCCCCCCTCTGTCCATGGTGCTGAGCTGTGGGCCCTGCCCTACCTTTTCTTCGGTAAATACTGAGCAGAAGTATCCATTTAGGATAGATGCTTTTACATGGTCCTCCTCCTCACATGCCCCCATATCTCCTTTGATCTTGGCAATACCTCCTCTGGACTTTCTCCTTTCACTAATGTATCTATAGAAAGTCTTGTCACCTTTTTTTACTGTCTGCGCTAGTGTTTCCTCGGTTTGGGCCTTTGCCTGCCTTACTGCCTTCCCTGCTTTCCTTAGGGAAGTTTAGTATGCCTCCCTATCTTAATCCCACTGTGTTTCTTTATATTTCCTGAAGTCCAGCCTTTTGGCTCTGACCTTTTCTGCTACTGTTTTTGAGAACCAAAGTGGTTTCCTTCTTCTTTTGCACTTCCTTTTCTCTCTAACATAATGGGATGTTGCTTCAAGTATTGCATCCCTAATGCTTGCCCACTTTGCCTGTACCGCCTCACCTGTATTTCTTTTTGCCAGGGCTAGCTTAACTCTGTTGGCCATCTTATCAAAGTCAGCTCCTCTGAAGCCCCATATTTTTGCCTTGGAATGGGATGATTTAGTTGTAGTGGCAAAACTGAACCATACCATGTGATGGTCATTGGCCCCCAGGTGACCTTATACCTGGAGATCTGCGATCCTTTCTCTGTTAGTCAGTACTAGATCTAGGATAGCCCTGTCTCTTGTGGGTTGTTGTACCAGTTGTTTGAGGCATTCCCTACTGCAGGGAATCCACCATGTGTCTAGTTCTGGCAGATGTTCCTGCTAGTGTTGACCAATCTGTATCTGGCACGTTGAAGTCTCCCATTAACAGAATCTCCCCTTTAGCTGTTATGTTTTGTATATCTTCTGACAGTAATGTGTCTATGTCCTCCCTCTGGTCTGGGGCTTGTAGACAACCCCAGTTCTTATGGCTGTCCCATTTCCTGTTTCCAGGGTGACCCACAGTTCTTCTGGCTCCTTATGTGTATTCTGAATTTCTGTAGCTTTGATATTTTCATTGACATACAGGGCCTCCACCTCCCTTTTTGCACCTTGGTCTCTTCTGAACAGTACATAGCCAGGTACTGAAGTCTCCCAAGTGTGGTTACTGGTAAACCACATCTCGCTAATTGCTACTATGTCCAGTTTAGCTTCTGTCATTATTGCCTGCAGGTCTGGGATCTTGCTTCCCAGACTGCGTGCATTTGTGTATATGATTTTCCACTGGCCAGATTTCGGTGTGTTAGTTGTAGGGTGAGGTCTGGCGTTTCCCCTGTGCGTTGTATGGGTAGCTGGACCTTTTTCCTTATCTGGTGATGCAAATGAACTGCAAACATGCTGAACTCCTGTTTGACCACTAGCTGGGGGGGAGGGGTGTTCTTCCCATTCGATGTATGTGGTGCTACACCTGGCTCCCTATTTGCTAGTTTAAATATTCTGCAAAGACGTCAAACTTCTGCCCCAATGCACTGACTCCCTCCTTAGTCAGATGCAGTCCATCAAATTGAAAGAACTTTCGCTTTCAAAATTGTTGCCAGTTCCCTACAAATTTGTGTCCTTTTTCCTGGCTACCAGCCCTTGAGCCACATGTTTAGCTCCCCTATCTCCCCTTCTCTGACCTTCGTCCATCTGCCCCCCCAGACTGGCAGGATCTCAGAGAAGGAGATGCCAGACGAAATAGATGACAGTTTGTCACCCAACCTGGTCAGGTGTTCCTTGGTCTCCACAACTGACCGGCTGGCGAGATCATTAGCCCCTATTTGTACCAGGACGTCAATGTTTTCTCCTGCTTTCTGAGAAATTTTAGAAATGTGGTCAGTGTCTCTCCACGCTGATGTACCTGGTAGACATCTGGCCATTACCCCTGGCTGGAGATAGGTATCAACTCCCCGAATCATGGAGTCTTCTATGATCAGAAGTTTTTTGGATTCCCTTTTTGCTTTTTTTGTTTTGGTTCCTCTTTTGGGCGAGTTTTGTTGTGCTAGCTTCTGTGCAGCGGTGTTCTGCTCTGCAGTGTCCTCTGCCCTTTTGTTTGATTTCGGAGATAGAGGCAGATACCTGTTTGTAGTTTTTATATGGTTTGTAGAGGTAATATGCTGGAGAGCACTGAGTGATGGGGCACCCGATTTGCCCCTCCTAACCACCTGCCAACCTCCTGTACCAACTACCCTCTGTGGTCGAGGTGCTTCTGTTGGATGTTGGGGAAATGGCGGGTGGTTCTTATAATGTATTTCCTCTTGAATATGAAATTTGGGCACGCAATCTTTGCCCATGCTGCCTGGAGCTGAGCCCTAAGATCTCCAATGGCCCAGCATGTAGGACAGTGTCCTAAATCCTGTAAAACTGCCCTTCTGAAAAGTGTTCCGCAGTATCTGCAGTTAATGATATCCATTCCAAATAAGTTGCTGGGTTTATAACCTAGTCAGAATAATTAGAAGGAAGAAAATGAAAGCAAAAGTTTGATTTTGTGTTTTGTTTGTTTGATTTTGTATAACTTGTTATAACAAGTTAAATTACTAGTGCCCCTGTAAATGGGGTCACCATGTGGATACCCACTGATCCACCCTTCCTGCTTTGCCACAGGAAATGTCGCGACTGTGCTACACTATAAAGGGTGTAGTGTGGGGTGGTTGGGGATGGGGTGGGTGGCTGGGCCCTTCCCCTGCCGGAAAAGAAGAACCACAGACGAAAGAAACAAGGAGGTAAGAGCAGAAACAATCAGTCAGCAACAAATGCAGTAACCCTGAAAGCTTATCCTAATGATAGATAAAACTGTAAAACCTGTAAAGCACCACCTGTAATAATTTTACAGAAGATATACCCTGTAATAAACACTTTGCTACAGAGAAAAATAAAGCAGTAACAGAAGATATGCCTTGCAAAAGACAATTTGAATCAGAAGATTACAGCAGTAGTCTGTTAGCACACACCTGTAGGCACACCTTGTAATAATGCAGCAGAAGGTATACCCAGCAACAACAATTTGAATCAGAGAAAAATAAAGCAATAAAGTGTTAGCAACAAACAGTAACAATCCCTGTGAGTACAAAATAAAAATAACAACACGCAGTAAATCTGCCTAGCCAAAAGCAGTCTTAATCGTTTCCCTTGCTCTGGTAAGGTTCTTTGCTCTGTCCTTTCAAGCAACCTAGAAGGAAAGAGCTCAGGTGAAGCTAGATGCCTTGGCCAACAAACCTAGTTTTGAGCAGTGTAAGGGCACAGACTGGATTTATTTAGCGAGTTGGTAGAGCCTTTCAAAATATTATACTCTGCTGTGTCTCTTTCTAAACCTGTGCTTCAGTTCTCCCTCTTAGCAGGCGGAGACAGAAAAGACTGAAGGTTTACTTGGAATGGCTCACCTCCTATCTGTCTTCAGTCATTCTGTCTCTTTGCAGGAAAGCAGCCATTTTCATTATGTTCCAGAGTGGTGAGCACTATTGCTGTCTCAAAACTCACACGATTCATTTGCAGCTTTTTTGCCATTAATGTTTTCTCCATGCCATGGTGCAGGCTTAGCCCTCCACCGTCCTGCCCAGCCACTTCACCCGTTGTCCCTGGGACTTACATCTTCCTGGTGCTTCCCCCACAGCTTACCCCCCATGGCAGGGGTCGGCGGTGGGCACCTCACCAGCAACAGAATTGATCCGGTTCCAGGAGAGGACCCCGTAGTCAGTACAGAGCCTGCGAGGGGTTGGTGTCATCCTGCACTGCACCTGGCCATTTTCCTTGTTCTGGTTGGGAGGAATGGACATGCAGTGCTGTCCAGACATACCATGCATGCTATCATGCGTAGGACGTCGATGTCTGCCATCCCTCCATCCCCCAATGTGCCAGCACTGGCTGCCTGTCTCCGAGCCTCCACTAGGGGCCAGACGAGTGCCATGACCAGCAGCCCTCCTTTCCCAGAGGAGGAGAGCTGTCCTCCGGACACTCTGTCCTCCTCTCCCCGGCCAACCCCCAGTGAACCAAGTCCATCCCCAAACCCGGATCTCTGGCGTGGCAGCAGGCGATGCATGAGTGCCTCTTCCCTCCACACCACCAGGCTGGCTCATTTGCAGCTTTAACGTGTGGGGACAAATAGGCCTCAGTCGTAGTGATTTTGAGCAGCACAAGGTCATAGACTGGATTTTTTTAGAAAGGTAGTACAACATGTGCATTTTAAAAAGTATACGGTGTCCACCTTTAATGCTTGACGTCTTTCCCTTCATTTAGTCACAAGATTTTCTTTCTTGTATTTTGCATTTGTATTTATTTGTTTTACCAGGAAAAGGCTCCACTGAGCAAAGCTGATTTGCAAGAAGGTCCTGTTTAGGACAGCAATAGTTAAAACATATACAGATTTGGGGAACTCAGATTCTCTAGAATTTGTCCAGTTTGCATTTTCTGGGAACTACCACAGTTCTGATTCGAGTCCCATTCGACTCCAGTTAAGGAGCTGGAATGGTATCGGAGGCAAAATCTGAATCTGAAATCTGCATCCTAATTTACCCACACTCCCAGATTCCTCACCCTGCCAGCAGACATGTCCAGTTCTTTCTCTTTAAGTTCCCCCCATCCTTGTATCCTCAATCCCCCCACCTCACTCTCATGTGGCACTCTCCTTCTCTGGCTGCCATTCTGTGCTGCTGTTCCAGTCTGTGTTGTAATGGGATCTCTATCCGGAGTTCAGTCCTGGTCATCATCACCTCATGTCACTCACAGTCCATCCGGATTTCATGATGAGTCTCCAGTCCATCCAGTTCCACACAGCACATCTTACTGACAAAATTAGAATTGTCACCTGCACCATCTCTCTTGTCACTAACTCACTCAAGTCACCACTCTAGTGCCACCATCATCACTCATGTGCCATGCCACAAGTTCGTCGGTACCACCCCTGTAGTTGTTTGCCACACTGCCTGTCAATACTGACTCTGCCGACTCCAAGTACTACCATGTAACCATCATTCTCCTCCCCGTTAGTAGCCACTGCCAGCCAGCCCAAAAACTTATTTAACACTGGCCAGTGGCCAGTTGGCAACTGTTATTCTGTGCCATCTTGCTCAGTTAGTCAACTGGCACCAAGTCCTCCAGAGGTCATTTGCCTCAGCAGCCGTTGCGAATTTGCAAGTCACAATCCCACCCCCAGATTCCCCGTAGTTCTCTGCTGGGAATGGGGCGGCCAGGCCTACCTGCACCAAACCCTAGGTAGCCCAGCAGACACCTTCCCTTTTAAGTTCTGCTGTTACTACAAAAACACAGGGTTTGGTACTGGTTGTCCAAACTCATTGGGGATTACAATCCTTTTTACAAGAATGACCCAGATACGTCAAGTGTACGGACAATAAAAAATTATAATAAAATGTATGTATTAATTATTTGACTGGGTAAACTTACTAGGGGATGAAATCTTCTTTACAGGAGTAACTCAGGTACCTTAAGTGTACAGACAATAACTAATAATATTTTTTTATTTTAATGTGTTCTTTGTTGACCTGGTAAACTCGCTGGGGAATATAATCCTCTTTTACAGGAGTAATCCAGGTACATAACACATATAGGTTATAATTAATAACATAATTTATTTATTTGATTAATAACATTATTTATTTGTTGACCTGGTAAACTCTCTAGGGAATACAGTCCCTTTCTACAGGAGCAACCTAGGGTACATTTAGTACAGGGAACATAAAAATATTTATCAAATGCAGCTGGTATGTACAATATAGGTGTAACTACCCACCCCCCAGTCCCCTGGGGTTACTAGAATGCCATCAGTGTCAGTGCTAGGTAGGGAAGGCAGCTGGTGAATAACTAGTTAAATGGATTTTCACCTGCTCCCTGTTTACTTGATCTCAGCTGAGAGGAGAGAGGTGATGTCATTTTAGAACTCTCGCAGCAGTATAAGCCACAGTAGCTAGATGTGAGAGGGGAGTTTTAGAACCTTTAGTTAGTTGTTGGTTGGAGTCCAGTGTGAGCAGTTGGAGGAGTGAAGAGCTACAGCGTGGGCTCTGAGGGGAGCCTACTTTTTCTCACTGTAGTGCTGAGAACTATCTGCCTGCCTTACAGAAGTGGTGAAAACCGTCTAGCAGGTGTTCCTGGTTTTACTCTTCATCCCTGGTGAGATGAGGAGGGACTACAGAATGGATCCAAGGGGCAATCCCCTGATTTAATCCAGGACATTGAAGCTGCCTTTTCTTTGTCAGCTGTGAAGTAATCTGACTTTGGGTTCCCAGGAGGAATGTACCTGTTTTTTCCTGTTTTCTTTTGGGTGTTACTCTGACAAAGGGACCTATGCACCCAGTTCTGTTTGAGACTGTTCTCATGCCTGTTCCTAAAGTTGGCTGACAATCGTGGAGTCCCTGGTGAGACTTAGCACATTGTACAGAACTTTACTTTACACTCAGAAGTAGTGTGTTTCTAATGCTTGAATGTGAGAGTCATTCCAAGATGCATAGTTCTACAGTTTACAAATGTTGAGGTGTAACTCTGAAAGAATGGCTGGGTATGGATTGGGGAAACAAAAGGTTGGCAATACCCCATCTGGAGAGATCAATTCAGCACCTCTGGAGTTCCGTGTAGGTACCTACATATTCAGTACATGGTGGCCTATGCCCGAAGAGAAGGTTTCCCCCCTGGTGTGGGTTGTTCTAATTTTGAGCACCAGTGTGCTCTGTCGTGGCCAGTTGCCACATTGCCAAACCTCTAAATCCTATGCAATATGGGGAATGTTCTAAGCTGTGGCCATTGCCACGAGAAGAAATTGTGTGCTCCATTGTGGCCATTGCCACTAGAAGATGTGTATTTCAGCTGAGGCTTTGCCGCTGAAAAGGTTCAAAGTCCTATGCAATATAGGAAGTTAGAGTTTCTGTCTGCTACAGATGTGTTCTGTATTGCTTTGCATCACAAACCCTTGGGGGTCCACCTTTGCTTTTGTGTACCAACTTTGGAATAAAGCCACACTCTAGAACCCCAACCTGGTATGGACAGTCTTGTTACTGCTTCCTGTGTGGAATTACTGGGTATCCCTCCAGAAGTGCAGACCTACTATAGCTCCTAGCAAAAGTTCTCCCCTCAGGACCTGGGTTTAATAATGGTCATTTTGTGTTTCAGTAATACTTAGTGCTTTGTACCCTCACCCCTCTCTTTCCCCTAGACAGAAAAATATGGGAGGTGTGCTTACTAGTTAAACAAGTGGCCGGTGGAGGGTTACATAGGAAAACTTACATTCTACTGTGTATGAGGACAGATTACAAATACTTGGGTTATACTCCTTGGAATACAGAGCCCTGCGGGGAGAATTATGCCTGATTTATAATGCATTTCAGAATGCATCCTTGTCTGAAATAAACTGCCTTGTTAGACAGATGTCCTTAGATAGCACTAGATCACACAAGCTAAAATTACAGGTAGAAACTAATGAGACTGTAAGAAGGAACAACTTCATCACTCAAAGAACACCCCCTTTATGGAATTCCTTACCAGCCTCTGTTGCGTATAGTGAAAATATTAAGCCGTTTAAATAGCTACTTGATTTGCACATGGGAAACAAAACATTCCTTTTCCACCATTAGGATAAAAAAGTGGTGATTTCATAATGGGCATGTCTCGAACTTGTAACATCAATAAATATCAGAAACAGCGGGTCAGCTATCAATCTGACTGTAGCATGTACAAGTGAAAGCATTCTTTCTGGTTTTGTTAAACACATTTTTAGACAAAGCTTGCCTCAGGTCAGTAGGGAGCCCATTACACATTTTATATTATACAGTATAAAAAGGTCCTTTCACTCTTGTAAGTTTTCAGTAGTAAAATTCTGACAGAATTTGTAGTTGCAGATAGTGGATAATAAGCATAGCAGTCAGGAAAGCATTCCCAGAAATACATACGATGACCTACAAATCGTACAAGAGATTAAGAATATATGCAATTCAGTAACATACATGAGCATTTTGATATAAATTGCAAATGATCGTTCAGTTTAGTTTAAAATAGGGTATGGGATTTAATATGTCTCAGGTCAGGGGGAATTTAATTCCAAATTTTTTGGGTGGTCCTTTTACCCTCGATGGATTTCATCAAGAGCACTTACAAAAGCTGATATGATATAAGGCTTATTTTAGTCTCGGTACTCTTTATTTACAGTTTTATGCACTAACAAACTCATGTTCAGAATATGTTTCTTGCATGGAGAAATCCAGTTTAATTTTGAATAGATTTCACAATGGTGCTCTCTTTTGTGAGCAAGCAGGGCAAATCTGCCATGAGCAGCATATTCAACAACTAGTATTAGATTGCTCTGAACTATGGCTTTCCATTCATGCTAAGTGAATATTGACTATTTGTATAAAGAGTGACAGTTTTTTGTTGGATGCTTTTAGTCACATAGTTTGATTTAACTTATAAAGTGGGGTCATGAAATACTTCTACATATTTAAAATAATACGACAGGTATCTCTTGTCAGCCAATCAGAACACAGGAAAACTGTTGTTTAATACCTCACAAATTACTACAGCCACATTTTGGACATGCCAACAGTAGGTCGTCCACATTTTAGACATGCCTGCAGTAGTTTATCTATTTAGTTCACAGAAAAAAGGGGTAAAAAGGCAGTTCCACTTTACCACAGAGTTTTTTAACTCCTGGCTTCAAAATTCCTAGACATATAATAGTAATAACATTCAGTTATTCAGAGTAAACTTGGAATAACCGACTTCTGTGATTGATTAAATGCCTTGGCCTTTGGCCTCAGCATTTATTCATCCACATCAGCCAATTACGCTTTCGTATACTCCAGCTAACTGAGTGTTATCACTTAAGTGTCCACAGGGGTGGAGCTGGCATTTTGTAAAGCAGTTTTGTCAAGGGGTCAGTGCTTCCCCAGAAAAATGCTAAATATTCAATTTAAAAAACGTAGACTAGGCTACAACAACTACTGATTGCTGGCCTATGGGACTAGCATGTGCTACTTCACCACATACTGTAGCTGGGTTGCACAGTGACCATCCACCATTATTAGTCCAGAGCCATCTAATGTAATAATATGTAAATCGTTCTGTACCTTTCTCAGTTTGAGTTTGGTGCCAAAGAGCATGATAAAAAAAAAAAGAAAAATGAGGTTAGTCTTCCTTTTGCTCAGTAATAAATGGTTAGCAAGAAGCCATGTTTGTAGGTTCCAAATTCAGATTCCAAATGATCTTTTAAACATGTAACATTGCTTTAACTTGAATACAAAACGGTATCATCCACATACAGTACAATCTTTGAATTTTTACAACAGGATGGTAATTGATTTGTAAATATTGAAAATAATAAGGGACCCAATGTAGAACCCTGGGATACCCCATTGTTGACTGAATTTTTGTGGATTGCGTAGTTTAAAATTCTGTAAATGTATAAATTTGTGTTTTGCTCTTGCTGCACCCCCCAAAACCCCTCCCCCTGGAAGTGAGCTCCTGCTCAGGGCACCTTTACCAGTCAACAAATTCACATAAAAATGTATATAAGAACACCCAACACACGGATGTCTCTGTTATGTTAAAAAAGAACATTTTGCCAGTACTCTGACTTCTTCAGTTTTTCCTGTTTCTGGCAAAATGTCCCTTTTTGATATAATGAAAGCCCTTGCACGATGGCAGAAACTTACATGTGCTGGTTGCCCTTTTATTCTCTGACTTGATATTGTTTACATACCACTACTGAGGCCACACATGGTGGGTAGTTGAGTTGTTTTCTGCAAATCTTCGTATGAAAATATTCCTTTTAGAGAAACAGAGAAGAAACATTAAGAACTTAGAAAAACATTAGTAAGGATTCAGATTTCTGCTTTTGGTACAGTTACACATGGACTGGTCATTTGGTCATATTTGTCTAATGACAGAGGTGCGAAAAATTCCAAAACTGATATCAGTAACGAGGCAGATTTCTGTGATGTTTTCTTAGTACTGTATAAGTTCATAAACGAATTCCTGCAAAGCGAAAATACCCACTCTCTGTTTTGCAGTGCGTCATCTGTATATATACTGTCATCAGTCTTCGGTACTGTACCAGAGCAGAACGGCACACTAAACCTTTCCACTGAGAAAGCCAGACACTGTAAGGGCAAAGAATGCAGTCACTTTCAGTTTGACTAATTACTTGTCAGTGATAAACTCTTAGGTTACAAAACACACACACGGAAAAATCCCCCATCAATGGCAGCTCCCCACCAACAAGCAGTGTCAGTGGCTGTCATCTCCATCACGCACTGTTTGAAATCTGACTAAAAGTTGAGATGACAGATGTTTTACTTTTAACCCTGGGTATCACCCAGAAAGGGTCATATTACTTTTCTGAATTTCCTACTTGCCAGCTTACTCACAATTGAGGGCGCACTGCCTCCAGTACTGAATTCACTGCTGATGTGCCTAGTATCGGGGATACATTTTGTACAGCTGTGGTTTCTGCTTTGTTATTATTATTATTCAGAGTTGCTGTTGTCGTCCATTGCTCAGAGCTGGTGGTGTACTTTCCACCGCAGTCCCAGACTGAGTGATTCACTCATTTTGATATCAATCTCTGTTATGATTTGAAAAGATACTCTGGGAAAGTTTTGTTACTGCTTGTTTGAGCTTCCAGTTCCTACTGCAAACTATATAGAACTACCACTTTTAAAGGCTGAAGACACCTGATGTTTTTTGAGAACCATGTTTCTGAATTTTTATTGTCTAAAGCTACTCAGACTTCCACAGTCTAACAAACACTACATAGCACATGTCCTATTTTATTACTCAGTGTGTAATGTTAAGTTCTGTATATACATTTTCGACGAAGGGGTTAAATTGGGCAGGAACCCACGGGAACTCAGTTCCACCACCTCTGTTTTCTTTATCTGTTGAAGGATGCAAAAGATTTGCACTACCTTAACATTTGTTTTCAGCTAGTACTTGCAGTTCATTTGAACAGACACACTGCTTCTTAAAGACCACACAGAATGCAGTACCCAAAGAAGTGTGAATATTTGATGTAGAACACTGTACAGAACACTTGTGCCACATTTTTTGTACAGATTCAATTTCTAGATCAGGGGCCAGCTATTCAGAAGTTATCACGAATAGGTTTTTGCCCAAACCGTCCCGAGTTTGCGCCCATTTTTGGGGTGGGGTCTATATTCAGAGGCCCTTGTAGTTCGGCCTAAGCCTGTGAGCACCCAGGCACTAACATAATGCTGTGCCTATGCAAATGATGGGGTCCCCTCCTGCATACGGGCACCACCGCAAATTCAAAGGTTTGTATTGGCAGTAAATGGCAGCTAAGTGGTGCTATTTACCACTTCCAAAAACCTCGATGTATCTGTGGGCTGAGCCTCCACCCCACCGATGACAGGACGTCTGTTCTGCAGCCCCCCGCTGCCCATCCTATGACTGTCAGGTAGCTCCCTGTTGTCTAGTGGCACCCCCCACCCACTCACCCATTCCGTAGATTTGACATTGAGCCCTGGTGTTTAGTGGCACCCTCCACCCCCCAAACATCCATCCCAGTTCTGGAAGACATTCCCTGCTGTCCAGTGGCAACCCTCACCCTCCCAGCACCTGTCCCGGTTCATAGTAACTTTTCCCTGGTATCTAATGGCACCCCCCGTTCTCTGACTACACGTCCTAGTTAGTATCAATGTTACCCATGTGTCTAGGGGCACCCCACCCTCTGATCACCCATCCCGATTAATGTCAATGTTTCCAGGGTGTCCAGTGGCACCCCCTCACCCTCTGAGCTATCATCCCGATTAGTATCAGTGATTCCCCAGTGTCTAGTGGCACCCCTCCACCCTCCAAGCACCCATCCCAGTTAGTATCAATGTTGCCCTCATGTCTAGTGGCACCCCCCCTTCAGTCACCTGCCCCAGTTAGTCAATAGTTCCCTGGTGCCTAGTGGCACCCCCTACCCTCCAAGCACCTGTCCTGATTAGTTTCAGTGATTCCCTGGTGTCTAGTAGCACCCTCTACCCTCTGAGCACCCATCGTGTATATGTCACCCCATCCCTGCTGTCCTGTGGCATCCCCAACCCCCCGATCTCCAGTATAGTTCACCGTATCCCTGGTGTCCAGTGGCACCCCCTACCCCTGGTCTCCCGTCCCATATGTTATGCTCTATCCCTGATGGCTAGGCACCTCCTCCCCCGATCTCCCGTCCTGTGTTACCTGTACCCCTGATATTCAGTGGTACCTCCGCCCCTACTCCTTGAATGCTGGTCGATAAACAGACCGGCTAACATTGGAGGTCCAGTGCCCCCCCACCTCACCGTGCCTATACCCAAACCATACCCATCTACTCCCCCCTTACCAGCAAGCTGGGGATTTGAATTTAGCTTCAGTACAGTGATTGGCACAGCCCTCCTCTCACTTTCTCAGCTGGCCGCCAAATGGGCTGCCTTCAAGTGTGTGCTATCGCAGCCTTTTGACTAAAAAAAAGTAGTGCTTAATACTGTGTAAAAATCTAAATCATCTCTTGATGTAAATGAGACAGTATAAGTGGATAGAGGACTTAGCTGTGTACCTACAGAACCATGGGTTTGAATCTCATAACCACCACTTGCACACAGTGTAACCCATGGCAGATCACTTAGTCTCCCCATGCTCCTGGAATGCACATGGAAATGACCTGTGGCTCAGTGAGTCTTTCCCAGCCCGACCTTCTTAAATAAGATTATTATTGGATTCCTAAAACTTGCTAGGGGAGGAAGTGGTGCTAGGGAGTCAGGGAGGGGCTGTGGACATGGCCTACCTAGACTTTAGCAAGGCATTTGACACAGTCCCACACAAAAGATTAATAGTCAAATTAACCAGCCTGGAGTGGGTTCCAGGGTGGTAGCCTGGGTAAAACATTGGCTGGACAACAGGACACAGAAGGTAATTGCAAATGGAGTCCACTCTGAAGAAAGAGGGTTTACTAGTGGGGTACCGCAGGGTTCAGTACTGGGTCCAATCCTTTTTAATGTCTTTATAAGTGACATTGCAGAGGGACTGGAAGGAAAAGTATGCCTCTTTGCAGATGACACAAAGATCTACAATAGGGTTGATACACAAGGAGGCGGGAAAGGATGAGAAGGGACGTGGGAGTTGGAGGAATGGTCAGAAGTATGGCAGCTTGATTCAGTGCAAAGAAGTGCAAAATAATGCACTTGGGAAACAAAACCCAGGGAAGATTACACAATGGGGGAGGTAGTAACAACAAAATGGAAAGGGACCTGGGGGTAATTATATCAGATGACCTTAAGGTTAGTGCTCATGTGAGGAGGCAGTAGGGAGGGCTGGGGTATACTGGGATGTGTAGGGAGAGGCATCAGCAGCAGAACACAGGAAGTTGTTATCCCTCTGTACAGACAGTTGGTGAGACCCCATCTGGGGTACTAAGTCCCAGTTCTGGAGACCCCATCTCCGCAAGGACATAGACAAAATAGAGGCAGTCCAGAGGAGGGAATAAAATGGTGAAGGGTCTGCAAGAGAAGCCATATGAGGACAGACTAAAGGAGCTTAATATGTATATCTTTGAGGAAAGGGGGGATGATCGAAACTTTTAAGTACCTCAGTGGAATCAACAAAGTCCAAGAGGTAGCATCTTTCAGAAAAAGAGATGTGCAAGAACAAGGGGATACAATTTAAAGATAGAGGCGGGCGGAACGGGGCAATGTGAGGAAGTATTTTTTCACATAGAGGGTGGTGGACATATGGAACAGCCTCCCTGAGGAGGTTGTGGGGTCTAAAACTGTGGCAGAATTCAAGAATACATGGGACAGACATAAGGCAATTCTTGTGGGGGGTAAGAAGAAATAAGTTTTTGGTTAACTAGGATCTGCAGCTTATCCTGTAGGTAGGGAAATGGGCAGACTAGGTGGGCCAAGTGGTGCTTATCTGCCGTCAGAGTCTATGTTTCTATTTACCACCTCCGCCAGAGTAAGGGGAGGAAACACATCCACCAGCACAAGGGGAGGAAACAGATAGGCAAATGGTAGATAACATCCATAAAATGGCAGAAAAGGGGGAAGTGTTGTTGATAGGGGACCTAAATATGCCTGATGATAACTGGAACACCTATGCAGCGGCCATATCCAGGAACAGGGTCATCCTGGATGTCCTGCAGGGGGCATGCCTCACGCGGCTAGTAGTGGAACCCACCTGGGAGGGGGCGATATTGGACCTGGTGCTCACAAATGGAAACAGAATAATGGATGTATCAGTGGGCAGCATCCTGTGGTTCAGCGACCACCATACAGTATGGTTCAAAGTAAAGACAGTAGAAGAGTCAAGCCACACAGAAGCAAGAGTCTTAGACTTCAAAAGGGTCAACTTTGCTAAAATGGGAGAATGCCTCAAGAAAACACTGGCAAAGGGTGAGGGAGGGGGAGTAGAGGTACAGTGGGAGAACCTCAGGAGAGCCATAACAGAGATAACAAGCCCTTGTGTGAAGCAAGTTAACAAAACAAGAAGACAAAGAAAACCATTATGGTTTTCAAAAGAAGTGGAAGGGACAGTTAGAGAGAAAAAAATGGCATTCAGGAAATACAAGGAAATGCAGAAGAAGGAAGACAGGGAACTGTATCAGACTAAGCATGGGAAAGCGGGAAAAGCAGTCAGACCTGCAAAGGCACAAACAGAGGAAAGGATAGCCCAGACAGTGAAGGAGGTGGACAAAACCTTCTTCAGGTACATAAGGGAAAGAATAAAGGCAATGGAAGGGATAGTGAGAGTAAGTAAAGGGGGGGGGGAGTGGGTGGAGGGGGACCTGAAAAAACTGAGATACTGAACGAATACTTTTGCTCAGTATTCACGAAAGAAAGAGAGGGAGAGGGACCAGAATTATCTAGCGCACACACACACAGGGAAGAGGATGGATACCAGACCATTCACAGAAGAGAGAGTCCTAAAGGAACTCTTGAAACTGAAGGTGGACAAGGCAATGGGGCCAGACGGGATAAGTCTCAGAATACTAAAAGAACTCAGAGAGGTGCTGCTGACACCACTGATAGCCCTATTCAACAAATCATTGTAGGAGGGAGTAGTTCCAGAAGACTTGAGGAGGATGAATGTGATACCCCTTCACAAAAGTGGAAGCAAGGTAGAAGTGGGAAACTATAGACCAGTCAGGTTGACCTCAGTGGTGGGAAAGATGATGGAATCACTGTTAAAGGAAAGGGTTGTGGAATGTCTAGAAGCCAGCGGGGCACCGGACCCAAGGCAATGTGGATTCACAACAGGAAGGTCTTGTCAAACAAATCTGTTAGATTTCTTTGACTGGGTGACAAGGGTAGTAGATCAGGGAGGGATGGTGGACATGGCCTGCCTAGATTTTAGCAAGGCATCTGACACAGTCACACACAAGAGGTTAATAAACAAGTTGGACAGTCTGGTACTGGGTCACAAGGTGATAAACTAGGTCAGAAATTGGCTTTGTAACAGGACACAGAGGGTGGTGGTAAACAGAGTTCAATCTGAAGAAAGAGGAGTAACCAGTGGGGTGCCACAGGGTTCAGTACTGGAGCCATATCTTTATTAGCGACATTGCAGAGGGACTTGAAGGAAAGATATGCCTTTTTGCAGATGACACCAAGCTCTGCAGTAGGGCTGATACTCCGGAAGGGGGGATGGAGAAGATGAGGAGAGATTTAGCCAAGTTGGAGGAGTGGTCAGGAGTGTGGAAGCTTGACTTCAATGCCAAGAAGTGCAAAATTGTGTACTTGAGGAACAAAATCCCAGGGGAGGAATACACAATAGAGGGAGGGGGGATACTTACTAACAACAACCAAAATGGAAAGGGATCTGGGGGTAGTCATAACAGATGATCTAAAAGTAGCCAAACAATATGAGAAGGCAGTGAGGAAAGCCAGGAGAATGTTGGGATGCACAGGGAGAGGTATCACGAGTAATAAACAGGAGGCGATGATGCAGCTGTATAGGCAGTTGGTGAGGCCTCATCTGGAGTACTGCGTGCAGTTCTGGAGACCTCATCTCCGAAATGACATTGACAGGGTGGAGGCAGTCCAGAGAAGGGCAACAAAAATAGTGCAGGGGCTACCAGAAACCATAAGAGGAGAGACTGAGGGAACTCAACATGTATACAGTGGAGAAAAGGAAGGGGGGGGGGGGAATATGATAAAGACATTCACATACCTCAAGGGGATCAGTAGCGTTCAAGAGGGCAGGATCTTTCAGAAAAGAAGATGTGCAAGAACAAGGGTTCACAATATGAGGCTAGAGGGGCGAAGACTCGGGCAACGCAGGGAAGTATTTTTTTCACAGAAAGGGTGATGGATGCATGGAACAGCATCCCTGAGGATCCCTGAGGAAGTTGTGGGGGCAACAACAGTAGGCAAATTCAAGAATGCGTGGGACAGACAGAAGACAACACTAGGGGCAGGAAGGAGAAGGTAGGCTGCAGATCAAGTAGGATCTGGAGTTTATACAGTAGGTAGGGAAATGGGCAGACTAGGTGGGCTAGACGGTCTTTTATCTGCCGTCAAATTGTATGTTTCTGTGTTTCTATGCTAGAACTGACAGTGTTGCCAGATTACTTCAGTAGTCACGCAGCCTTAAGAACAATTTTTTTTTGTAATATAAGCCATACATTTCCATCACACAAGTCTGCGTTAACTGCAGTTTCTTCCACTATCCAGGCACTGGGCAATTGTACTTAAAAAAAAAAAAATTAAAAAAGTTACTTTATCCACTACAGCATACCCCTAACAGATATTTTGTTAGTGTGAATCTTGTGCCGATCACAAAAAATGCCCAGGTGAGGTTAAAGTACTGATTGTCAAGCTTTGTTTTCACTGGGGCCCTATTTTCCATATAAAGCATTTCTGGCATGAACTGGGGATTGTGTCAGCCCACATCAGTACATTCCTGAAATGTTTCTACACTGGCTTTTAGCAAGATCATCTGACATCAACTAGCATGGTCAGTGAACTTCAAACATTATCCAGCAGCAGCAGCCTAGCCAAGGCTCAAGGCATCACAACTTCAGTTTCTGAACAATAAGAAAGAACTTAAGCCATGTGATGCCCATGGGGGGAGGGGGGGCAACACATTTGTGGGATCACATGACCTAAACCAGAAAATATTGGGAACAGTGATTCCTTCTCGGGAGCCCCATACTGAGTGTAGAGCAGTCAGCCTCCACACTGTTTATACAGAGTTGAAATACTGCCACTTGAAGGTTTTAGACAAGCAGCACAAACTTTGAGCAGTTTGTTAAAGGCATGTATCATTTACGTTAAGGCAGACTGTGCCGAAGTTCATGGCAGCTTGTTCCATCTGTGTGCATCACTGTATACATCGCAACTGGCATACTGCTTGATTTTCACCAGCAACTGCCCCTTCCCCCCATTTGTTTGTTAAGAATATTTAGGCAGTGTAGCTCCTGAGCAAACAGGTAACATGTTTTCTGGAAGGCCATGTGGAAAAGGAACTTCACATATAAATTTAACACATAATGATACTAAAATTAGGTAACGCCTACAGCCCGCAAAACAAGAGACGCAGTTCACACTGACAGTGACGTGAACATACCGTATATACAGAATATGGATATTATAAATAAAAATGATTGCATCTGATAGTTGGTTCCCGAGAAAACCAGACTTAACTATTGCTCAGTCATGTCTGCTCCCTCCCAGTACTGAACTACAGCTCACTGACAGGGGACTTGGCCTCTGCCAGAGTACAGCACAGCTGAACAGTACTCTGCAACCTGACAGGGAGATTTTTTTTGAAATCATAATTTTATTAAGTTTTTTAAAACCACCAACAAGACATGAATATACAATAGGAAACAAAATGACACAAAATAAAAAGAGGAATAGAAACTCTAAGACACATACACAAATTAATCAGCATTTCATACTCAAATCCTGTCCGGAACCATTTCAGGTAATGTACATACATATTTTAAACAATAAATTACTGAATGTATTCCCATAATAATAACTTAATGGTATAATCATCAAGGGGGATGACTTGGGCCCCGACCCTCCTCCCTATACTTCATTCCCCTTCCCATTAGCTCCACCCCATGTCCCCGGCACACCAGCCCAGACCAGTGCGGGACCATGGCCCTTTCCTAAGAATCCCGGGACCCCAGTATCCAGCAGCCCACAACGTATGGTACCTAGGCCAAAGGCAGGAGGCAGACCCTTCAGGAATGTTTAGCCAGTATTTCCAAAATATCTACGTTTTCCCTTTCAGCTTGGAAGTGAAAGAATGGGAGCCAGCGGGCCTTAAACTTATCTTTACTTAACCTTAGTTTGGCTGTAAGCTCTTCCATATCCATTATTCCTACGCATATATTATAACAGGCATTTACTGCTGGGATTTCTTGAGTTAGCAATTTTTGCATAATGGCTTTAAGACCAGAAGCCACTGCTATATTGTACAAGTATTTCTGCGTCCTTGATTTGATCCCTGTCGGGTAAACCCGCAACAGCCAATTTTGGGATTCCCTCGGGAGTTCTTCCCCAAAAATCTTTTCTACTTTGTTAACAATGCTTTGCCAAAAAGATTGGAGCCTGGAGCATGACCAAAGAATATGAGTGTGCGTGCCCCTGTCTCCTCAGCCCCTCCAACAAAGGTCTGAGGTGTGCTGACCAAAGTGCCTAGTAAGGACCAGGGTGCAGAAAAAGCACAGCACCACCTTCCATCTAAACTCCCTGTAAAAATTCGAGGCAGTAGTCGAGTGGACCACCTTCCACACCTGGTCCCACTCCTTCCCTATGCTATATCCCGCCTCCAGTTGCCAGGCCTCCCTAATATAGATCAGAGAGTCCCCTTCTAAAGATGACACTATAGCCACAATCCGCAACACTGTCCCATGCTGAGCCTTTTGGGCACCCACCCTGATATAATTTCCATCAGTGGGTGCCCCTCCCATTACGGGCCTGGCCTTTCTCTCTTTCTCCAATATGTAATGTCTAAATTGTAGATATCTGAAGAAATCTTGTGATGATAATCAAAATTCCCCTGATAGTTGTTGGAAAGACTTAAGCGTATTGTTTATTGAAATCTAGGATTATAAATACCTTTGAGCCAAGGCTCTTTTGCAAAGGTTCCACGTCAGAGGCAAGTACAAAACAGGGTTGATACACATCAAAAACAGTAGTCTTAGTACAACAATATATAATGATTTGAGACAGGAACAAATAATGACATCATACATAGACAATTCAAGATGGAGATAGACCTATGGAGAGACAATGTGCTCGGTGGGGGGTGGGCAGCACAGAGAACAAGGGGGCAGCAAAGGGAGGGGAACACTAAAGATGCAGCCAGAGGCAGTTGTCAGATGAGGGGAGAGGGGTTAAAAGGAGAAGGTGGGTGAAGGGGAGGAGGGGCGGGGATGACGGAGAGAGGGGATAGGTGAGGATAGGTGTGGGGGAGAAGGATAGTAAGTGCAATTGGGGTATGAACTGCAGGGAGGGGGGACGTTGAGGAGGTATCAG
The DNA here is from genome assembly GCA_016271365.2 of Neoceratodus forsteri. Classification (NCBI taxonomy): domain Eukaryota; kingdom Metazoa; phylum Chordata; order Ceratodontiformes; family Ceratodontidae; genus Neoceratodus; species Neoceratodus forsteri. The sequence goes on from CM057456.1 coordinate 351,625,720, forward strand.
CGGCTGGACAAGTCAGCTCAAGCATAAGTGTAGCAGCCGCAGGAGCTAGAGGCAATAAGATGAAGCCGTAGGCGAGTTGTAAAGGTACCAATTGTAGCAGCTGAGGTGATGTCAGGCTTAAGGGTATTCAGCCAATGGAGCTGTGGCACGTGAATGCTCATTGACCCTGAGCAGCGGCAGCAGGGGACCAAGGAGCTGAGTTTTTACCTCTGGTAGTCTGCAGGTTGTTTCTGCTGTTTTGGAGCAGGGCCATGACTCCCGGTGGCGCAAGGCCAAAGCTGATTTTCTTAGTCATTATGCAGGTCAGGAACTTTATGCGATTAGAGAGTTGGAGCCAATGGGTTTGAGCATACATATCACAGGTATATGTAAGTCGGTGTGCCCCAGAGACTAGCTGTCATGCCTTATTGAGGGCTGTTGAGACACGCCTGAGGGTAGACCTAGTGGCAGAGCCATAGAAGAGAAGGCCGTAATCAATAATCGAGACCACTGAACTCTGAACGGCAAGCCTGAGAGCTTGGGGTGTGAGATGTTGTCTTTGCCTGTAGAGGAGGCCAAGGTGAATATTTGCTGCTTTGGCCACACTTTCGACGTGAGCCTTGTAGAAGAGGTTGAAGTCCAGCAGTATCCCGAGGTATTTAAAGGAATGGACCTGCTCCAGCATAGACCCTTGCACAGTGGAGATAGTTAGGCTATGAAGCTTGTGTCTATTTTGAGAGCTGCAGAAGAGCATAGACTTCATTTTCTTTTGGTTAAGGATGAGCTTGTGGTTAGAGAACCACTTCTCAATGGCACTAAAACCAGTCTGGAGATTTTGTTGTAGTGATATGGGGTCTCTGTGGGATGAGAAGATGACTGCATCGTCAGCATAGAGGATGATTTTCTCCATGTAAGATTGTGGGAGGGAATTAAGAAACAGGCTGAAAAGTAGCAGACCAAGTATGAATCCTTGGGGAACTCCGGAGCGAACTGGTAAGGCATCAGAGAGAGTAGTGGAAATTTTTACCCTTTGGGTCCGGTTTTCAAGTTAACTTTTGAACCACTGTGCTGAGTCCGGGGAGAGTACAATGTTTAGGAGCTGGTTGACCAGTAGCCAATGGTGAAAGGTATCAAAAGCCTTAGAGAGGTCGATGAAAACTGCACCAGTAAGGAGACCCTTGTCTAGGGAACTATGTACAGCACCAGTGAATTCAAGAAGGGCAGTGGAGGTACTGTGTCCCTTTCTGAATCCATGCTGTTGATCACACAATAGATTGTATTTGACGAGATGGTCGGTTAGCTGGTCTGCTACACGCTCAAATGCCTTGGAGAGAGGGGGCAGGATAGAAATCGGGTGATAATTAGCATGGTTGGACTTATCACCACTTTTGTGGATTGGAGAGACAGTAGCAGCTTTCCATCTGTCTGGGAATTGAATAGTGCGGAGAGAGAGATTCAGGATTTTGGTTAAGGGATGTAGGACTTCCTCGAGAGTGAGCAACTGTAACTTGAGGTCGAGGGTATCACCACTTGCTCCGGATTTTGAGATGGCAGCTGTGATGTAACATCGTGCTTTACACAAGTCGATCTGCTGAAAGTAGAAGTTGGGGTTGTTTACCGTGGAAACACAGGCAGTTGGGGAACAGCTATCATCATTAAAGAATTCAGGGGGGAGGACAGCACAGAGATCAGTGAAGGCTGTGTTAAAGGTGTTAGCAATTGTCATGGAGTCCAGTGCGGTGGCACCGTTAACAATCAGCATGTCTGGGGAGGGGGGATTTGGTTGTTTTCCTGTGATTTCTTTGATGTTGTCCCAGAAAGCACGACCATTTCCCCAGGTGTTTGAGAGAGCTTCGTTGTAGTAGGAGGTTTTGGTAAGCTGGATGGCTTTAGTACAGGCATTTTGGGCTTGTTTGTAGTTTTGAATGTCTGATGGCTTGCCTGTGGCTTGGGCTACTGCCCAGAGGTGGTTCCTTGCTTTCAATTGTGAGAGAAGCTTGGAGTTCATCCAGGGTTGATGAGTGCTTTGACTTACGCTTTTTAACAGGTGCACAGAGGTCACGGGCTCTTAAAGGTGGCAATGAAGAGGTCAAGGGCCACATTGACATCAGCTGCATTGTAGATAGGTTGCCAGTCTTGAAGGCTCAGGTAATGTTTGAAGTGGGAGAGCTTCCCATGGGGAAGGACCCTACTATGTAAAATAGAAGGAGGTGGCTTGAGGAATTTATTGGACCATTCGCAGATGGCTGGGGAGTGGTCACTGAGGGAGTCTAGGAGAACGGAGGTACGAGAGATACAGGATGGGTGAGTTGTAAGTACCCAGTCCAGTAGAGTATTGGTGCCGGTCTTGTAATTAGTTCTAGTAGGGGTGTTGACCATCTGTGTGAGGTTGGCAGCCGCTATGGCATCCTTATGTGCACCCGCATCAGAACCGAGCCAATTTATGTTAAAGTCCCCTAACAGGATAAGTTCAGAGTCAGGAGGTTGGGTGTTAATGTACTTGAGGACATCCTTAAGACCGTTGGCTTGGTCCCGGGGTGGAATGTAGACGGAGACGATTTGGAGTGCTTGGTGATTAGGACCTAGGAATAGTCTGATGGATAGAATCTGGGACGAGGACTCAGGCATCGGTGTAGCTAGGGGGTGAGCCATTAAGGTGTCTTTGACATAAACGGCACAGCCCCCACCCTTCTTGGAGACTCGGCCTAGTCTAAAGATGTTATAGCCTTGGAGGGTTATCGCAGGTACCGGTACTTTCGGCGTCAGCCAGGTTTCCACAACAGCTAGGACGTCAGGGTTGTGATGCCTAACAAAAGATTGAAGTGTGTCAAACTTCGACAGAAGGCTACAGATGTTTAGGGTTACAAGGAGAAGAGCTCCGGCAGTAGTTTTAAGAATTGGTCTGCGCGGTCCAGGGTTCACATGTACATTGCCAGAGATCAGTAGGATGAGGAGAAGCAGTGTTAAGGAGTAGAGGCGTAGTTCCCTGAGGCCTAATTTAAGACATTGTTTGCTGTGGGAGTTGTAGGCGGGTTCCAGTCGGTAGTTCCCAGGCAATGTTATTAGTCGAAGCAAAGATATGCAGACCAGCCCACAGGGCTTTGTTTCCATAAGCAGTAACCAGGTATTGAACATAGGCAGGTCACAAGGAGGATGAGGCAGGAAGTGTAGAGTTCCCTTAGAGCAGAAGGTAGTGCCAGTGCAGGAGATCGGGGAGGGGAGTGGGCAAGGGAGGTAGGGCCTAGGGAGGGAGGGAGGAGATGGGGGGCATAACAAGGAGAAGGAGGAGGGTAAGAAGCAGGGGGGAGAATGGCCATGAGGTGGACATTGATTTGTCAGAGTAGACGAGGGGGCCGTGCCAGTATGGATTGAGGGGGATCAGAGGGCAGTGGAGAAGGCTACAAGTAGGAGGAGAAAGAGTATGGTAAGACAGGCACAGTGTAAGGTGAAAAAATGGTAAGGGTTTGCGTAAAAGGACCGAGGCTGGTGAACAAATGGGCTGAGGGAGAAAGAAGGGGTTGGGGTTTAAGGAGTACAAGTATAAGGTGGGGTTGTGGGGGGGCCAAAAATTATGGCAAAGTCCAATGTATTTCTATGGGTGCAGAGCCCAGCGAGCAGAGCAAAAGGCAGAGAGAGACGGGAGCCAATCAGGAGCAGTGTAGGTAATGGGAGTCCAATCGGGGAGTGAGGCAGCAAACACTAGACCAATGGTAGCTGCCCGCGCTTTCCCGACCCTAGGCAGAGTCTTACCTCGAGTGGCTGGATCTGTAAGGTGGGCAGGTGGTGGCGGTTTGGGCGGCTAAATCTGCCGCTGCCGCAATGGAGAGAGAGGACCATGGCCCGGCCAGGGCTGGAATCTAAGGGGAGAGAGAGAGAGAGAGAGGAAAGGGGGGATTAGTTAATGCAGTGCAGGACAAAAGGCTGGTGACATAGGGAAGAGGCTAAATTGGAGGGCGAAGAAAAGTTTAGGCAGATGTGAGTCAGAGGGGGGAGGGAGGGCGGAAGGCTCGAACAATGGATAATTCCAGAACCTGGCACCAGTAGAGGGGAGGAGAGAAACTGTAGCAGCAGGACTAGTAAGGCAGAAAGCTTGCAATTTCATGCCCTTAGTGACAGAAACTTAGCGAAGGTAGGGAAAAGGGGATCAGATAGCAGACAAGTGCAAGCAGAGAACTTTAAGTCACAGTTATTAACAGCAGATGTAAATGGCTGTAGTAAAATAAGCACAATGAACTAAAACAGTAAAATGGCTGTAAAATCACACTGCAGAGAACACAGCAATTAATTGCAATAAAATGTGGGCCAAAAATTGTGGCAAAATCCAATGTATTCCTATGGGTGCAGAGCCCCCAATATATATCTGCCCTACCCTGTTCAGACCCTTCCCAGCCCATCTTCCAAACGTCAGTTCCCAACTCAATGGGGTTAAATCTAAACAAGCCCTGATGGGTGTATTCTGCCCCATCCCCAATTCCAAGCCAAACTTCTTATTTACCGTAAACCAGGTGTCCCTAATGACGTCTGTCCATGGATGACTTAATCTAAGACAATCCATCCCCTCCCTATCCATAAAAACCAAATCCCTAATATCTCCCCTTTAAGAATGAGGTTTTTCAATCTCGACCCATAAGGGGGTCTCTCTTCTGTGGACATTAAGTGTAGTAGGGCCTATAACTGCGCCGCCCAGAAATATTTCCGGAAGTCTGGGAGCCTAAGTCCCCCCTGAGTTTTTGCTCGTAAAAGGGTATGCCATCACACTGTGGGTGATTTACCCACCCAAATAAATTTAGATATTGAGGATTTGAGGCTCTTCCAAAACCCTCCAGGGGGTCGCAGAGGGAGAGAGAGAGGAACAGAAAGAGAAATCTGGGGAGAACATTCATTCTTACGCATTCTATATGCCCCATTAATGAAAGATGAGCTCCCTCCAGCGAGCCAGGTCAGATTGAATTGTCTGAAGTAATTTAAAATGATTATTTAGGTACAATTTGTTTATCTCCCTAGGAATCCAGATGCCCGATACCTTCTTTAGCCCATTTGAATTTGCCCACTGTTGGTAATACACCCCTGGGGACCCGTCCCAATGGCAACATCTCTGTTTTTGCCTCATTAATTTTGAAGCCTGCCACTTTCCCAAAATCCCTTAGCATCGATTCTAAAATAGGAGTTTGCTCCACAGGGTCAGTAACATACAAAAGGGTATCACCTGCATACAGCGAGATTCTAAGTTCTGCCCCCCACCCTAATTTCCTTGTAGGTGTCTGATTATCTTATGAGTGCTGCAAGGGGCTCCATGCTCAAAGCAAACAGCAGGGGTGGGAGTGGGCAGCCCTGCCTAGATCCTTTCTCTATTTTGATTCTTCCCGACAGGGTCCCATTCACCCATACCTGTGACCAAGGATCTCGGTATAAGTTCCCAATCCAGCTTCTAAATTTACTATCAAATCTGAATTTCCCTTGGGTGCAATCCAGGAAAACCCAGTCCAGGTGATTGAACGCCTTCTCCGCGCCCAAAGAGATAACCGCATGCAAAGTTTTAGGTGAGAATGAATTGGACGTGGACAAGCCGTTGAGCAACAGGTGAATATTGTCCTGACTATGCCTGCCCGGAATAAAACCCGTTTGATCCTCTCGGACCAGCTCAGGAATCAGTTTCTGGAGATGGGTCCTAATAATCTTTGCAAATATTTTTGCATCTTAATTTATTAAAGAGATGGGTCTATAGCTCTAGCATTCCTGTTTTTTTTTTACCTGGTTTAGGAATCAGAGTAACCATGACAGCTTCCCAACAATCTGGAGTTGCTTTCTCCTCGTGGACCACATTACAAATCTTTGTCAACAGAGGTGCTAGCTCCCCATCAAACTGCTGATAAAATCCTGCTGTGAAGCCATCAGGTCCCGGGGCCTTCCCTCTATTGAGAGACTTTATGACCCTCTTCACCTCACCCTCTGTCATACATCCTTCTAGGCTTACTTTTTGTGCCTCTGCAAGAACCGGCAATCCCCACTTTTTGTAAGAAATCAGATACCCACTCCGCATGGTCAGCCCCTCTTTCCCTAGTGTACAGCTGAGTATAATATGCACAAAATTCTTCTGCTATAAGAGATGGACTAGAAGCAACCCTGTCAGGTGCTGACCCTTTTTTAATTCTGGGAATGTACCTGTCCACCTCCTGCTTCCTCAGTCTGAGCGCTAATAGATGACCTGCCCTCTTCCCTGACTCATAGCACTTCTGTCTGGTATACCTCAACAAATGTTTTCTGTCCGACTCTCCATTAATTGATTCTATTTGGCCCTTGCTGCCTTTAATTTGGGTAACAAAGCCGCATCTCTGTGTCTCTTATGGTCCTGTTCTAACTCTTTAATTTCCTTCAGTATTTGCTCCAGTTGGGCGTGACGTTGCCTATTTCTGTGTGAGGCATAGCTAATAATATGGTCCTGAAGAATCGCCTTCAACCTGCCCCATATAAATTTAAGAGAAGTGTCTTCCTCCTTATTCTCCTTTAAATAGTTTTTAATGGTCTCCTTCATCTGGTTCATGAATGTTTTATCATACAGTAAACCTGGGTCTAATCTCCAACCCCCCACCACTCCCCGTCTCCCACCTACCACTGCCCCAATCATTGTGTGGTCTGAAAATGTGACTCAGTGTATATCCATGTCTGCAAATGAGTGGGCCCTAGCCATCTGAGCGTAAAATCTGTCCAGTCTAGAATATGAGTTGGATGAGGTAGAATAGAAGGTAAAGTCCCGAGCCCCTGGATTTTGTGACTGCTAGGGGTCAGCCAACCCGGCCTCCGACATCAGAGTTCTAAATAATTTGGAGTTCGCAACCTCTCCCCCTCGATGGGCTGGATTTGTGTCTAGAAAGGAGTTCTCCACACAGTTCCAATCCCCTGCTAATATAATCTGGCCCCCTGGGAGGGAAGATATAACTCGAACAAATACCTGAAAAATTCTCCTGTTGGTGGAGTGGGGCATCACTGAGGGTACAATGGATAGGGTGACCCCTAAACTCCCCTGAGATTATAACCAATCATCCTGAACCTTCCACTTGGACCTTATTCACTTGAAGGGGGAGCCCTCTCACCAAGATGGCTACCCCATATTTTGAAGATCCTGAGTGAGAGTGAGAGTGAGAGTGCACCGCACCCACCCAGGATCTTTGCAGCTTATTATGTTCCATTTGTGAGAGTTTTGTTTCCTGTAAACATGCCACATCACATTTCACTCTACCCAATTCTTGTAAAATTCTAACCCTCTTAATGACATTGTTTATACCCTTGACGTTAATTGAGTTACTCTTAAGAGTTGCCATTGTTAGGAATATTAATGCTTGTTAACCTCACCTTCCCCTTCTTCCCTGATCTCCTGTTTACATAATTCACTCTCTGACAGACCAAAATGTGCATGCGTAACTCCATAACCACAAAGAAAGAATAACCAAAAACATAAAAAAAAGTGCTTAAATGATGAATACCGAACAAGACTCAAACCGCGAGTCATGACCAAGGTGCAGGTACCAGTTAATTCACTGTGCACCCAAACACCTGAGCAGTGTAAAGTATGTTGCACAACTATTGATGCTAGATCATATCGAGAGTCTCAAAAGATTAGACACTATTGGTGTCTAAATAATCTAGGAGATAAGCACCGATGGTGCAAGGGGTTGTTTCCCAGTCTTCACCAGGAACACAAGCCCTCTCCTCTTTATTAGTTATCTGGTTGCAATGGCGGTCCTGGCGGCGGATCCCAGGTGTGTTCTCCGGTTAGCGGGTGGCCTTTTCACTCCCACTCCAGGGTCCAAGGAACCTCCCTAGTAGGAGCTAAACAAAAGAACAACCACCCCTCCCTTATCAAGTTTTATTGATCGCCATATTCCCTTTAATGATAATAGTACTCTTAGCCTTGAGGAGATGAACACTTCCCTCCCCATGTTGCTCATCTTTGTAATGTCCTAGAAAAAATAACAGAATCCTCTTACCACAGTCCCACACCCCCAATAACATTGAGCATTGAGCCATATAAGTCTATTAATAATGTTTAGCCCTGACGCAAGACCGCAGCTCAGGTAGTACCAACTTAACAGTGTCTAAAGTCCCTTAGGTACCCAGGGACCCTTTTAAACAGTTTCAAACATTCCCCTGTAAAGTCCTTGTGAACTTAAAACATAAACTAATACATAAACTAATGTTGGTGGTGAAGATAAAGTACTTGCTCTTCTGCTGAAATCAGTGGCAGAGAAGGCATTTTCTTCAGCCAAAGTAAATCAAGTAGAGCCAGGCATTGCAATGATCTACTAAGCCACAGGGGAATCAAAATATGACTGGACTCCTTCAGATGTGCTCCCCCTTAAGCATCCCACCGGGAAACCACATCCCAATTGAGAGAGACCACCTGCAAGCAACTTCCTCCTCGCCATGTATCCTTTCCGTGGAGAGTACTAAAACTTAAGACAGGAAGTACTCCAACTTTCTCTTCCCAAAAAATTGGCTCTTAAAAAAAAAGAAGAGGGGTGTCTCCACACAGAAATGTGACTTTTGTCCAAATTCAACCCATGGCACAGATCAGATGCCAGGCAGCGGAGAACAAACAACTTGAAGCTCTGGGCTGCACAAGTCAGGTATTGTTTTTAGATTGTAGCCATCTGGCTATATCAACATGTAAGGGCAACAAAGTGTCTACTCTTCTCCCACTCCAGTGGCGTCCTCCTGGAGCGATTGACCACAACAGGTCTTCAATTTCTTGCTCAGCCTGGTCTTCCTTGGTGTCTGGTAGAGGGATTCTTAGCGTGGTCAGGAAGGGAACAGCTGCAGGAAGGGAATCAAATGTCTTTACTGCATCTTTGTCCTGCACCCATAGCTTTGTCGGATAACGAAGGTAGGCTTTGAGCTCTCTCTCCCTAAGGGGTTTTACAACCTGTAGCACCTTTTTCCGTTTTGCCAACAATAAAGGGGGATAGTCCAGGTCCACATAAATCTTTTGGCCATCCGGGTTAAGATCTTTTTTGACCCAAGCCAGCCTTAGTATTTTTTGTTTGGTGGTATAACGAAGAAATTTAATGATGACTGACCTGGGGGAGCACCCTGCTTGGGCTTCGGTGCAATCGCACGATATGCTCTTTCAATCTCTAGATAGAAATCTTCCTCCAGCTCTAGTTCTTTCTTTAGTCAGCAGTTGACATATTCCTCCATGCTTGGAGGTTTTACCCCCTCCGGAATACCAAAGATGCGTACATTGTTTCGGTGGGCTCTGGATTCAGCATCTTCAGCTTGCATCATCAGCTTTCTCTCTCTTTTGTGCAGATATGCTAGTGACCTTCCAAATGCCATGTCCTCCCCCTGTAGCTCCTCTACATGTGTTACCACAGCGCTAGTTCAGGCCTCCAATTTTTTAAAATCTTTTTGGATGCCTGAAATTTTGGAATCGATCCTATGTAGGATCTTCAGCATTCTTTGGCCATCCACTTTGGTGAAGGTGAAGGTAGTGTCAGAACCTGAGCCATCCGACTCCTCTGCCGACCCCATCTGCACTGAGGATCTAGACGGCACAGGGCTGGTAGGCTGTTGTGAGCCTGCTCCCACAGAACATCTTCTTTCCTCTAGAGCTAAGCTTTTCTTTGTATGACCATGTTCCCAAGAACTCTGGATATGCAGAGCTTCTTTTTTTATCCCAAGTAACACATGTGATGGCGACCGATTTAAGCTATTTTAAACACCTAAGTTATCGGAGCTCCGCTTCAGACTGCCATACAATTATGTGACGTCACCAGAAGTCTGACTGGGAGCTTTGCTCTGGCAGCTAAGCATGATCCTCCTTCCCCTCTACCAGATGCCCAAACTAAACTAGCTGTTCCTGGATGCGCTAAATAAGCTCAGTCTAGCAACTCTTCCTACAGGGTTCTGTCCCTCACCTCTCCCATAAGCCTCCATGACCTTTTTACCATCTAGTACAAGCCAAAACTGCCACTGAGGTCACACACCAAAAAAAAAAAAGGCTAATCATTCTGCAGATAAAAATGAACTGTGGACAGAAATCTGTAAGTTACAGGTCTGTAAAAGTGTGGAATAAAATACTTTTGGAACTGCACAACCCCAACAAATTGTTCATAGAAAACTACAAAAATGAGCTTCTCTGTAATGTAAAATGTATCTCAAACATGTTTACTATACGTGCTGTACAGAACTTTCAATCAATCAACACTTTATTTGTATAAGGCGCCCTTCTTATGCTCAGGGCGCCTGTACAATACACATTAAAAACTCACAATATTACAATTTAAAAACAAATAAAACACTTCAGTGTGCACTCAATAAATTCCTGAAAATGCCTGGTTAAGCAAGTAGGCCTTCAGTAACTTTTTAAAACCTTCTACGGTCTGGCCCTCTTGTATTTATTTACACCTTTGTCTCACCAAGCTGTTGTCAACCCACTGTAATGATATCTAGCTTGCTCCTGTAAAAGGGACAGTTGTTAATCTAGGAAGCTTACCTGCCTAATAAATAAATAAATAAACAATATAATATATGGTGATTACTTATGTATGGAATTTGGCTAGTTCAGTATCCTTGTTGTGGCCGTTCTAAGCTGTTGTGCACGTTACAGACTGTTGTGCCGGCTTGAAATGAAACCAAAGCAACACTGGAGACAGGATCAGTTCCTGAAGTGCGTTAAACCCATTGGTGTCCGCAGCAACTAAGAAATAAAAAAATAATACCATACCAACCTGAACCATGTTTCTGTATTGGGGATCATGATGACATCAAGAACCTCTCAAGCTTCGTTCTCGAGGTTTCTATGATGTGATCACAACCCCTCAATGGAAATACAATCTTTTTGTGCATAGTTGCCCTCACATTGTTCTAAATGTTGTGTTTCTGCTCAAAAGTGCTGTTTTTTGATACACCAATTTTGGACCAAACATACCACTTAATACTAGAATTTTAAAAGTATAAAACAGTGCCAATAAAGTTTCTACTGAAGTCAGTTCTGCTGTTAAAAGCATGTCTTTTTCATGCTGCTTAGGTCTCTTCGCGTCTCAGCTCCTTATTTTGTAGGGGAGGTGTCCTTGATTTTGCTTACTTGTTCTTTGTTGTTCATTCTTCCTCTTGTCTCCCTGACTTTTCTGTCAGATGCCTGGGAGGCATGTATCATAAACATACAACTGATAGTCTATGTGTTTTTTTAATGCATTTTACGTTTTTATTTTTGCATCCTTGTTGCTTCCAGGAGTCTCCTGTGTATGTAGTAATTGAAGTGGATGTTGAGCTGGACTAGTGGACATCACCAGCATCACTGCCCCCGTGCCAGTCCATGGACAATGCCTCCAGTCTCTTGCTTTCAGGAGTCCCAGATACAGTAGATGCAGAGGCCGTTTTAGTCTTCACTGAGCAGAAGCTGCTTTGCCAACTCCCCAGTTACCCCCTGTACTATAACCAGCTAACATTTTCTCATGGCAGCTCCTACCTCCTGAAATTCTATTTTATCCATCTGTATCTTATTCCCCTACCACCCGCTGTCATCCAGGGATGTACCTTGTTGTCAGGGATGTACCCTGCTCAGACCATGGCCATCATGGAGACAACAACAGGGTGTTTTTGCCCCAGTTTTTGCCCACTTCCTTCCTCTTCCCTGTAGCGTGAGCAGTGCATAATTGGCAAGGCCTGTCCACAGGAATTGTTGTGCTGCTGAAACATGTTGCTAAGCCTCTGCAGCCAAAGCACACTGTCTGCAGCCTGATTTGCCTCCCGAAGCAGTGACCCGAGTCTGCTCTCGAACCCGGGTCACCTACGTGGCAGTGCAGTACGCTGCTGCTGGGCCATTGGAGTGGCTTCCTGAAATTGTTTGTAGAATTTTGTGTTATTTGTTGTGGGGAATTTTTATTCTGAAGAACATAGATTGATATCTGGTCAACGCTCTAAAGGCTTGTCAGCGTGCCTTTCTGCTGTCCTGGAAGCATCACCTGTACTGGGTGAAAGCACAGTTCATGATCCATGTCCATTTTAGCCTAGGCTTTGTTGTTTGTTGATATGGACACTTGAGGTGCCTCTCTTTCAGGTATAAGGGTATCTCCACGTACGTTACAACCACAAACTAAAGATGAGTTCTGGCATCCTAATGGTGGAAGTACTGACACTCTTATACATGTAAAAGACACCGTAAGTGCCCCTGAAAATTAATTTTACTATATTAAATTTAAAAAAGATAAAATCACATTTTTTAAAACTAATGCACCCCTTTTTAGAAATGGGTGTTCCTCTTTTTCATACTCTATGCATGAGGTCCTCCTATAGTAACATAGTATTGTGATGAGGTAAAGGACTTGGAATCTGCCTTCTTCACCCCTCCTGCCTCTTGGCAGTGTCTGTACTCAGTCTAAATATGAGCACACTCAGTGTTCCAGATAAGATGAGTACTGGCCTATTTTACTCACCGGTTTTTAAGGAATACTCTAAAAAAAAAGTTTTAATTAGCACCAATACTCATCCCATTTCTTGAAAATGTTCCATGAATGATTAAAACAGAGCTGTTTTTTTCAAGTTTAAAGCACTTTTACTCATCAAAATTATATTTTACTCCCCTAATGTTAAAAATAGAGGATAAGGTGGAGAACATTTCCGGTAGCTGCAAGTGTGAACATATCTGCTACACCGAACCATTGACTGGACAAATTTTCTGGATCCAGTCCAGTTGCTTCTGTAGATGACTACTGGTGCCCTGCAGGGGTCACTGGGGAACATCTTATATAGGTAGTTATTACAGAAGGCTGCAGGCTCTACTTGGGGATACTACACAATCTGCACTAGACAAATGGAACCAAGAACTAGGCCCCTCCAGTTCCCATAAGGAATGGTTAAAATTGAGTTTACCAGCCCTAAAACTTACCTCCTCTATGCACTGGAGGGAATATGCCTGGAAATACTACTATCAGTTTTTTAGGGCCCCAGTGATCCTGGCTAAATTTGTGCCAACTCCCTATAGTCATTGCTGGCGTCAGTGTGGACACACTTGGGCTGACCATGCACATATATTCTGGCTATGCCCAACTACAGGATTTCTGGCAAGCTACTGTATAGCCACTCAGTTTGAGGAACTGGCGCTGGCCAAAGAGTTGATCTGCCCCTCTATGGTATAAATAAATCAGTATCACCTGGCCTTTGGCTGAGCCCCCACTGCATGGCTTTCCTTTATGTGCTAACTGCTAAAAAAGGTATCACGAGAACATGGATGCAGGTTCAGCCACCGATGCTGGAAACATGGCAGGCTGTTATTTCTGACGTATATATACACAATTCATTTCATTGTGTTTATTTATTTCACCAGGGAAAGGCTCCATTGAGCTAACTCAATTTCGAGGAGGTCCTGGGTAGGACAGGGTACAAGTTAGGAACAACATGTATGGAACAGGGTAATACATATGTACTGAGCACTAGCACACAGAAACACAGTCTGGGAATAATAAAATACAGTAATAACAGTATAAGAATTAAAGTACAATAATAGTAATACACAAAACTCAGCAGCTGTCAGATATACTCTAGTACTGTCACATGAGCTATGTCAGAATAGAAGAGGGCATGGATGTATTATCATTCACACTCATGTATTTTGGCCTTTTTATACTGTGATTGTTATTGTGACAATTATTTGAGTGTCATTTGACTCTCACCAGGCCAAGCCTGTAAAAGGGTCACATGGTCCAGTGCTTTTTTTATCCGGTTATCAAAAGTCTTAAATAACAAAAAAAAAGAAAGAAAATTAGTCTGTCAGAATTTATCTGCAGGAGCAAAATGAACGACTAAGCGCATTTCTGCTCGGTAGATAAAACTCAGTTTCATTCCAAATGCCAGGGATGGGTTACCTACATAATGTCAAACGATGACGCTTTTGTCACATGAAGGGTACACATTTTTTGGTTTCACTTATTAGGGGAAAAATAATGCTGTCAGTATGCTATGTACTGTACTGCAGTGCTGGGTTATTACCATCTCTGTTACTCACTGGCTATAGTATATTGAAAATGGGATTTTATTTCATTTTTTACTGTATCTCTTATGGCCACCATCTGATATTTCATTTATTTGTAGTTCGGAAAACACCTTTGAGCGGAGTTCATTTACAAAGGTTCCACGTCACATTTACAGTATTATTAGGACAAAACACACAGTTCATTGAATACAATAAACACAGTTCATTGAATACAGCAGCAACAGCTTGTATAGTCCCATTTCTCAGAATGGCCACTTCAAGGAAGCGTTGTCCAATGGGTAGGAAAGGAGGAGGGGAGAGGAAGGGAGGCAGAGAATGCGACTTTAGGGGTTGAGAGGGGTGGGAGGGATTGGAGAGGAAGAGATTCCCATACAGAGGCATTAGTGGTTAAGTGGAGGTGTAAGTAGATTTATCAGTGAAACAGTGATATGTCTTTGTACACTATGCAACTCAGCTGTCTTCTTATTTATGATCTATATCTCTCATGCCATGCTCTGTATTTCATTAAAAATGTATTTAAAAAATGGTGAGTGCATTTCCCTTGAACGGCAGTGTTATCTGGAACACTGGACACACCTCTAAGCCTCTCAGTCAGAATGCTACCCCTACTCATGCTGAGTAACCTTCAGTGCTGTGATTTTCCCTCAGGAACCTATGTGCACTATCCCTGCTTTGAAAACCTGAGCAGGACTAGCTTCTACAACCTCACTGGGTACGCTATTCCACTGCTATTCCACATGTCAACCACCCTCTGTTTGAAGTAATACTTTCTAATGTTTCTTATCTGCCCCTCGTCTTAGTATATGTTGTCTAATTCTGCTTGCACTCACCAGTTTAAAGATCTACAGTCTGTGAAGTCCCCTTGCAGCCTTTTCCTGTCTAAACTGAATAATTAAAAAGTGTTCAGTGTCTCCTTTTAGTTCTTGCTGCCTACGCCACCAGTGATCTTGTTGGCCCTGTGCTGGACCATCTTGATTTCTTTTTTTTTTTGCAGTAAGTTTCTTTATCTCCTTCTGTTGCTGGCCAACCATCCAGGTCTGACCCCCTCCCCCCAGCCCATCACCCAGCTTCCCAGGGACTTACCTCCATTCCCACTGCTTCCTTCATGGCTTGCCCCTCCCAAGGCGGGGCTGGCGGGACCCCCCCCATACTGCCGGAAGTGGATCCTATTCTGTGGAGAGAGGGCCCAGTCACTGGTGTGGAGTCTGCAAAGGGTCAGACCCTTCATTTTTCACTGCCCGGCATTTTCCCCTCCAATCTTCTTTCCTAGGAATCAACTACCAACTGTGTGGTATGCACCAGCTCGTTGCATGCAAGCGTGTGGAGCATGTCACCATCGGCATCACCCCGCCTTATGGTATCACGTCAACATCGTGCATAAAATTCAGCGTGAGCATTTTAGCGTTGCGGTATGTGTGTAATCGTAAACAGCGTTTCTGACAGTCTAGCGCATACTGCAGCAGCGTGGAAAAAACAGCACTAGCAAACTAGTGATTTAGTTTGGACAGCAGCGCTACATAGTAGTACATAATAGCTATGGCGACAGCGAGCGGCATCACCTAATATCTCACAGCAGTTTTAGCATGTTGCAGCGATTTTGTATGTGTGCAAATGACATGGAGCCCCGCCTTATAAGCCAGCTGAAATTAACTGCCACCTGTGGTCAACCAGGTGGTAGTAATGTACCAGAGCATAGCTGCCCTTCCTCCCTCCCCATCAGGAAGAGGAAAGCGTCCTCTGGGACACTCAGTTCTCCTCCCCTTGGCCAGCCCCTGATGACTCAAGCTCATTCCTGAACTGGGGTCACCAGCATTGCAAGCAGTAGTGCAACTGCTGCGCCATCGAGCCGATCCTTAGTGTCCTTTTTTTGTTTTTTTGTTTACTGTACTTTTTTCTCCCTTCTGTTCTGACGTGCCTGCCATGGGTCCTGCCTCACACCCAGCCCCATCACCCACCTTCTCTGGGATTTAACCTCTCCTTTGTTCCTCCCTGGCTTAACCCCCAGGGTGGGCCACCAGGGTACCCAGTCCCTACTGAAGTTATAGTACGGTGTCGGGAGAGCACCTTGGTTGGCAGTGCAGGGCCTGCAATGCAAGGTGGACATCATCCTGCTCAGGCCAGGGGTGTTTCCTGTTTCTTCCCTAGTTCCCATGACATCAATAGAGAGCTTGACATGCTATCCTTTTTGTATGATGTGGAGCAGAACTGGACTTAGTAATGCAGATGACATCTGGGGAAAAGGGTGGTGGACGCCTGGAACAGCCTGCCAGAAGGGGTGGTGGGGCAAAGGCAGTGGGGAGCTTCAAGCATGCTTGGGATAGGCACAGGAGCATAATAAGTAAAGTGAGGCGGGAAGGTCACTGGCAACCAAATAGCGTCCAGGCTGTCAGAATAGGCAGGGAAAACTAGTCTGACTGGATGGGCCTACCAGTACTTTTCTGCCGACAAATTCTACAGAAGGTCTTGTACGAGAGGATGATCACCTCCCTTTGATCCACCCACCCACCTCTCCCCCGTACATTCCAACAGTGCATTTATGTTCTGGACGGAGATAGCATATTTCTTACCTGGCTATGGTTCACTGCCCACAGTTACCCCTAGATCCTTTTCCTTAGTTGTACTGTACACTGTTGCACCACGCAGGGTGTATGTGTGGCCCAGATTTCATGTGCTTATGTGCTGTACCTTACACTTCCTTCCACTAAATTTAACCCCTTATTTCATGGCCCACAAACATACTATGTGCAAGTCTCCCTGTAGTGAACCCTCCCCCCCGCTGTGTCAACTTTTCTTGCCAATATAGTATCATAAGAAAACTTCAGATACCTGTTTCTAATCCCACCCCTTTCCAGGTAATTAGTAAAGATGTTAAAGATCCAGCGCCGACCCTTGAATACTCCACCCTGAGTATCCCTCCACTCTAAATGGTGACCATCCAACACCACCCTCTGTTTCCTACCTCTGTCATTGATTCTTTGCTGTTTACTGCTTATACACCTTGTGGGCTCCTTATTGCATTACTTTCTCTGTGAGTTTTCCATGTGGTACAGTGTCAGAGGCTTTGTTGAAGTCTAGATAGACTACCTCCACTGCTTGTCCCCTAATCTCTCCCTCGTTGTATTTATTTTTTTTTAAGTTTTACCAGGAAGGCATGCTGAGAAGACAAATTCCTCGATTCCAGATGCGTCCAGGAAGGGGGGAGGGGGGGGAGGAATGGAGACAGCACAAATAGTATGCAGCATACAATGAATGGAACCATACATAGTACACATACTTGGAGATGGTACAAATAATATACAGCATATAGTGAAGGAACAGTACACTGTACACTGGAACATCAGAAATTACAATGCTATAAAAATAGGATTAGGAAATTGTTTATGATATAATACAAACTCAGATTCAGCAAATCCAAAAGATTCCAGAAGAACTCGGCCGGTAAATTGCAGTCCGGCAGCAAGGTGACAGCTTTGATAATCCAGATAGTAAGTGCTCAGGCCTGGGTTAGGGGAATGGGGAATTAGGTGCATGAGCGTGTGGAGCTGAAATGGGCATTGATGAGGGAGTTGAGGTGGTGTGTGGTGGAGTGTGACGAATGGCCGAGGGGAGCGAGTTCCACAATTTAGGCATGTGGTAGGAGAAGGCTGCTTGACCTGTAGTGGCGGTCTTACACAGGATAGCAAGGGAGTGGGTGTCATAGTACCTGAGGAAGTGGTTGGAGGGGGGCGAGGATAGGGTTGTGAAGAGGTACGGAGGCAGGGACTGTGTCCAGAACTTGGCCATAAGCCTAGCACAGTGGGACAGCCTTCTGTTCTGAAGAGAGGGGAGACACAGGAATTGGTAGAGGTCACACTGATGGGTACTGGGAGGACAGTCAAGGGCAAAGTGGCAGAAGGAGTGGAAGAGGGTATCCAGTCTGGTTAGGGTAGTTTTGGGAGTGGCACTATAGACTACGTCGCCGTAGTCAAAAATTGGGAGAATCATTTTCTGTACACTTGTGCAGCATGCTTGCGGTGGGATACATCCACGATTGCGATACAGGGTACCCAGCTTGGGGTGCAACTTCTTGTGTATGGTATTGATATGAACAGAGAAGTCAAGGAGCTGGTCAAGCCAGACCCTAAGATATCTAAAGGAGGTGCAGTCCTCCAACTTAGTCTCATCCAGGGTGTGGAAAGTGGGGAGACTGGGGAGCCGAGAGAGTCTCTGCCTTGTACCAAAGGTCATGGAGATAGTCTTCTTGGCGTTCAGGAAGAGCTGATTTGAGTGAAGCCATAGCTGGACATCATCAAAATTGCGCTGAAGTCTGGCTGACAAATCAGAGGTTGAGGGGCCGGACGCGAACAGGACTGTGTCGTCTGCAAACATGTAAATGTAAGTGTGGAGGCAAGCAAAGGGCAAATCATTGAGGAAGATGGAGAATAGTAGAGGGCCAAAGACCGAGCCTTGCGGGACACCAGTCGAGATGGGGGGAGAAAGAGATGGAGTTACCAATCCTGACAGACTGTTTCCTGCCTACTAGATAGGAGTGGAACCAACTGGTGGCCTCCCTAGATAGCCCAGCGAGGGAGAGCTTGGATAGGAGCAGGAGGTGAGATACAGTGTCGAAAGCCTTTGTAAGATCAACAAAGATGATGGAGGTGGTGTGGCCCTGATCCATACTGGTGAGGATGGAATCAGTAAGCCTCAGGAGGGAAGTGGTGGTGGAGTGGGAGTTCCGAAACTCAGACTGGTAGGGTGTGAAGAAGGAGGTGGAGTCAAGGAAGGAGGAGAGCCGGGAGAGGACCAAGTGTTCTTGGAGTTTTGCTAGAATGGGGAAGAGGGAGATAGGGCAGCAGTTTCCAAGGGCAGAGGGGTCACCACCTTTCGGTAGGGGGATGACTGTGGCATGCTTCTATTCAGCTGGTATAGTAGCGAGGAAGAAGGAAAAGTTGAAAAGCGAGGCCAGGAACAGGCAATGGCAGGGGCAGCCAGGAAAAGTAACTTGGAGTCCAGCCCAGTGGGACATTTAACCTCGGAGGGGTGTAGGGCAAG
Source organism: Neoceratodus forsteri (assembly GCA_016271365.2). Taxonomy (NCBI): domain Eukaryota; kingdom Metazoa; phylum Chordata; order Ceratodontiformes; family Ceratodontidae; genus Neoceratodus; species Neoceratodus forsteri. The sequence continues at coordinate 351,644,723 of CM057456.1, forward strand.
TAGTGCATTGTAAACATCGGCAGGGGTCACATAGATGAAGGAGAAAGCAGGGAAGGGTGCTTGGTCAGGGCAGCGCATGGCAGGGATGGCTGCTGAGGTAGGTGGAAGCGAGGATAGAAGTGAGGGGGTACAATTAGTGATGAAGGAGTTAAACTCTGTAGCCACTGCGAGCGGATCCGTTACTGTGGAACTGCCTGCATGTAAGACAGGGGTGGGGTTGGGATGGAGGGGAGAAAAACGATTTTACCGCCTTCCAGAATTTAGAGGGTGATTAATGT